>CM070715.1:41028053-42269942 GCA_036346275.1 Otatea glauca | reverse complement strand
TCGTCGTCGAGCGAGCGTCGGCAAGCGGCGTCGTCGGGAGCGGCGTCGTCGAGGAACGGCGTCGAGCGCGCGGCCTGAAGCGGCGTCGGCGGGAAGGCGTCGGCCAGCGGGAGTTTAAGGGTTTAGAAGCGCGGAGAAGGCGGGAGTTTAAGGGTTTAGGGTGAGTTAGAAGTGGCGGTATCTATTATTTATAGGCGGGGCATTATCGATGGCGATTCTAAAAAGAACGCCAATGATCTGATTATCTGTGGCGGTTCTTTATCGAACCGCCACGAGATAATTATCGATGGCGGTTCTTTATGCGAACCGCCACGATACATATATTATCTGTGGCGGTTCTTTATACGAACCGCCACGAATAAATGTCGATGGCGGTTCTTTTAAGAACCGCCAGCGATAATATATTATCTGTGGTGGTTCTTTATTTGAACCACCACGGATAAGCTATATCGTGGCGGTTCTTTATCTGAACCGCCACGGATAATATTATCAATGGCGGTTCTTTTGAAGAACCGCCACAGATGTGCCTCTATACCACGAAATTTGTTTACGAATCTTATCATTTGTATTGTCGAATAGCGTGTTGAGTTGAAGACCTAGTTTTAGTCTTTGCGCAATTGCGGCGTTTTACGATTTTGTCTAATACTTGTAAAGCAAATACATAAGCGGTTTATAGGAAAGAATCGGACTCCTTTCACTGACGGACTCAACAAACTCTCCAAACTTTCAACGGATAGAACACTATTTTGTCATCAAGCAAAACAAACAAGTACTCTTGAACAACTTGAAACAATCACCAAAACTAGCAAAGTCCGAAACTGACTCAAAGACCAGAAAAACTAGCACATAGCTTAGAAACAAAACCGAAAACAGACTTTAAACTACCATGCACAAGATTATCTTCAACAGTGGTCATCATTAGGGTTGATTACATAGAAGAAGACTTGTGCGGTCTGGTCATCGCCGGCGAATCCGGGAAGGAGCCCGCCCTTCCCAGGAGCTGGCTCCGCCTCTGATATTTTGCTATTACTCGTATATAGCTAATTATTTTCTTTCACAATTTGCCCTTCTTCATGATCGTCGCGATGATAGGTAGCTTCCTGAGTGGTTTCTTCCTCGAGCCTGATGTTGCCATCTACGAAAGGAGGCAACTCATCAAACTGGTTGTACTCTTCCTCATCCACGACATTCTCAACTCAGCGATCCTTCTTTTCCTGAAGAACTACATGGCGCTTCTTATCTGTAGGGTCGATTACATAGAAGACTTGTGCTACTTGCTTCGAAATCAGAATGGTTCATCTCTGTGTCAGACATGTTCGATGTCCAAAGTAGTGAAGCCGTGCTTGTCACCTTGACACCCTTTGGGAGTTGTACCCAACGACACGAAACATTGGGATCTTAAAAATACGATAGTCGAGCTCCCAAATCTCTTCTATGAACCCATAGAAGCTACTCTTCTTCTTGCTGTGTTGTCATAGGCATCTATCACGAACACCACTATTTTGGTAAGTGCTTTTGCTATCCACGAGATCTCGTGTAAAGGTATATCCATTTATGTCGTATCCTTGCCATGTCAAGATTGTACTGATGGCCCTTTTGCGACCACCTCAACATGACACTCGTTTCTTTCCAGTCATATGCTCTTTGAACCAATGATTGAACAAGCGGTTATGCTCTTTTGTTACCCAAACCTCGATCGTCCACGATTTTCCTCTTGTAGCTTATCCTTGTGCATGTCCATATCGAGGACACCTCAAGTATTGTTGCAAGGCGTGAAATGAGCTTTTGAACAATCCATGATCGTAAGAATTTGTTGATTTCCTTCCAATCGTCCCTTTCCCGGCTAGCCTACCCTCATGTCGAGATCTGAGCACTCCTACAGGTTCCACCCCTCCATGTAATCCACAAAAACTCGATAACCTCCTCGGTTGCATAACCTTCCACAATGCGACCCTCGTAGAGATCGATTGCGTACATACTTCTTCGGGATACCCATGTACCTTTCGAGCGGGTACATCGATGCGAGAATACGGGGCCACATACATTTATCTCGTTCACAAGGTGAACAATGAGATGAACCATTATATCGAAAAATGATGGAGCGAAATACATCTCTAGCGGCATAGTGTCTTGACCACATCATTCTGCGATTCGAAAAGTCCGATGGGATCGATGACCTTACGTGAAATCGTGTTGAAGAAGAAACATAACCTCATGATTGCCTCTCGGACCTTTTCGGGCAAAATACCTCTAATTGCAATAGGAAGCATTTGTGTCATCATCACATGACAATCATGAGACTTCATGCGATTAACTTCAAATCTTTCATCGAGACCGGTTTCTTGATGCTTGCGAATGTAGGGACGGAACTTTCACACCATGCAAGCATTTGCAAAGGTGCATTCTCTCTTTCTTGAAAGAGTGTAGCAAGTGAGGGAAGGTAAAGTCGCCCTTTCTCGGTGTCACGAGGATGTAGCTCAGCTCGATTTTCATATCTTCCGGGTCCCTTCGTTCCTTGATCAGTCCTTAGTTTTGCTAGGAATGTTCACAAAAGACCAATCAAGCTATCACATACATTTTCTCTCGTGCATGGCGTCTATGCGATGTCGAACTTCTAAGTCCTTCCAATAGGGCAAGTTTCAAAATATCGATCTCTTCTTCCATGTGGTCTTCTCGATCGAGACCTCGATGTATTATTACTATCTCCCTTTCCAAATCGACATTAATATCCTTAACCATATCATATACCTCTTCCCCAGCGAGGCCTTGGGGCTATACCATCCTCTTTTGTCCGTCGAATTGTTTTTCATATTGCGGTAGGGGTGATTCTGCGAAGGAACCTACGGTGATGCATGTACAGGTTTTCCTCGAGTTATTGAGCCACACACTAGCGGTTTCATCCATGCCTTTGAGGGCATGCTTTGGCCCCTTTACGATGCGTTCGGATAGGTTACCAAGGGCGGGAAATCATTGATGGTGCAAAACAACAATGCCGTAGGATGAAGTACTCTCGCTTGTACTCATCCCATACACATACACCTTCGTTCCCAGATATCACAAGATCTTCCACCAATGGTTGTAGGTATACATCAATATCATTGCCGGTTGTCTCGGCCCTTGGATAGCGACATCATAATGTACTTTCGTTTCATACACAACCAAGGAGGAAGGTTGTAGATCTGATTCTGGGCCAAGTGCTATGAATACTACTCATGTTACGAAAGGATTCATTCCATCCGTACTCAACCCAAACCTTACATTCCTCGGTTCATTCCGAAGTCCATCCTAAAGAGCCTATCGATGGTTCTCCACTGGGCGAGAATCGGCGGTGTCTCGACTTTCCATCCTTTTACGCTCTTACGAGTGCCATCGCATCGATTGGGCATGCTTTTGTTTCAAATAAGCGCTTCAGCCGAGTATTACCGTAAATACCACACCACTTTAGTGGGAGCTCCTTTCTTCACCACGGTGCCCTCATTGTCATGGCCTTTACGCTTGTATCGCGATGATTTGCACACGGACATACATGCATGTCGTATACTCTTTGCGATAGAGTATACAATCGTTTGGACATGCATGTATTCTTTCTATTTCAATCCCAATGGACATACAACCTTCTTAGCTAAATAAGTGGTTATCGGCAATACGTTTCCATCTGGAAGCATGTCCGCTAAGAGATGTAATAGCACCGTGAAACTTTTATCGGACCAACCATTGCTTGCCTTCAATTTTAGAAGTGAAAGCACGGTGTGCAACTTTGTGTATTCCTCCTTGCAACCGGGAACAAAGGTGTGTCAGTCGTCCAACAAACCCTTGAATTGATTAAACTCTCTCGACTAGTGTAGTTCCATACGCATCGCGCAACATCGAGCAAGATTATTATCGTCATCAATGTCCAACCTATCCTCATCGGATCCATAGCGATGTCATTGCCATAATGCCTTCTCCATCATCAATACGTTATCACCTTCATGTATGTTTTCCTCTTCACCGTGACTTGTCCAACGTGTATAGCCAAGTACAAAACCTCTTGAATCAAGTGCAAGTGGATGTGCTCTTTGTCCGAAAACATTTTCTCATTCTTGCAATCAATGCATGGACAATGTATGTACTCCGTCTTCTTGTGCAACTTGTTCTCCTCGGTGGCTCTTAAGCAGATACCCATCGATGTAATCTCATTAGCAGTTCGCATTGTACATCCATCTCAGGTCCATCTAAAATTAATTAACATATAAAAATTGATTAGAAACTAATCTAATTACTTATCATCTAAATGAGCTAGATAATAAATTCATCATCTAAAAATGATGAGCATCCACCTACCAAATTAGCTAAAATTTCATGTATATTAATATCCAATAATCTTAATTAAATAAATTTAATATATGTCGCATTAATGGAACCAAATTAATAGTAATTAAAAACTAATCTGAATACTTTTCTGTAAAGAAGCTAGATAATAAATTCATCATCTAAAAATGATGAGCACCCACCTACCAAATTAACTAAAATTTTATTTATATTAATACCCAATAATCTTAATTAAATAAATTTATTATATGCAAGATGTATATGTCAGTACACTAATGGAATCAAATTAATAGTAATTAAAAACTAATCTAATTACTTATCATCTAAAGGAGCTAGATAATAAATTCATATATATGCAAGATGTATATGTCAGTACACTAATAGAACCCAATTAATAATAATTAAAAACCAATCTAATTACTTATCATCTAAAGGAGCTAGATAATAAATTCATCATGTATCAAATTAACTTAAAATGCAATTAATATTAAATATATGCTTAGTCATAATTCATCATCTATAAAAGGAACACAACATCATCTAATGAACCTAGCTAGGAAATAAATTCATCAACTACAAAATGGTAGCTAAATAAAAATAAACAAAATCTAAACTTTTCATCTCATCTACATATAAACATTAATTAAACTTGGTTTAAAAATTAAATTGCAACAAGATTAACACAAATCAAGAGAGAGAAAAATAACTCACCAAGGAACAACTAGAGGAAGTACAAGCACAAGAATTGGAAAAGCGAAATCTGAAATTTAGAAGTTTTGGTTTGCTCTCGGGAGGAAGAAGACCGGTCTTGCTCTGACCACCTATTTATAGGCAATATTATCGATGGCGGTTTTAAATAGAACCGCCGCGATAACGATATCCGTGGCGGTTCTATCCTCGAACCGCCAGCGATAATCATTATCGATGGCGGTTCGAGGATAGAACCGCCAAATATCAATAGAATCGATGGCGGTTGGAGGATAGCACCGCCGCGATAACCTAGTTATCGATGGCGGTTCTAGCCTCCAACCGTCGCGATAATGTATTGTTATCGATGGCGGTTTTATCCTCGAACCGCCATACTTTAATGATATTTTTCCGCTATTTTTGAAATAGAACCGCCGCGATAATTATCTTTGTGGCGGTTGGCTTTTTCGCCATAAATAGACCGTCACCTATTGCGGGTTTTGGCGTAGTGACAAGTCATTGTGAAGCTCACTCATTATACTAGTACAGCTACAAATCACGATTATTTTGATTGAGCTAGAAATTGGAGCAGCCATACTACTATACCAGCAAAATCATATACGCAATTGGATTCAAACAAGGACCGACGAATGTTCAGACACATGGATGGTGATAACATTATTATCCCCGACTACTTGTAGGGCTTCAAACATTGTTCCGGTTGAGCCTTTGATCAGAAGTTATTATCAATCAAAACTACGAAAAGAATCAAGACAACGCTTTAAGAAAGAACGCTAGAGTCATATTTCAATATATCTTACATGGTCATCCCTGCTTTGTACGTCCATGCTGCAGCAAAGACACTGCTGCCTATCCTGGTAAATGAGTACAAGTAAAATGGTCATGTGAGTAAAGAATATGAATAATGTGTGTGCATTGGGAGTTAGAAAGTAAATTCAAGAGCTAACATAAATTGCTGAAAAGAATTATAAATTGCAGATAAGAATCGTTGCATGAAATTTGCATATTGTGTATTCGTATGATAGTATCATTCAGTCCATGCAAAAGACAATTTGGAAGTTTGGATAACTCTGTTCAAAAAAGCAGTTGGGTGAACCAAGCAGATCTGAGACACCATCAAAACTAGCTATAAGCTTTGTAGCCAAGATTAAAGTATGAATCAATAGAGACAACTTTGATATTAAAATCCAGAGTATTTGAAAAAACAAATTACATCAACACTCAACAGTATTTGAAAGAACCATCAAATTATTTGGAGTATCCCAATGGTAGTGATACCTAAAATTTTAATGGATAAACTTATAATATATTTTTCGATGGCCATTGATTAACTAAGAACACAACTAGACCATATCAAAAACTTCTTTTTTACCCCTTCTTGACCCAAGCTTTGAAAATAGGTCAAGCAATTGAGATTCCCAAACAAGATCATGATTTAAAACCTTGCTCTCAAGTCATTGATCACATCCTGGTGGCATATCACAAAATTTATGACAGAAACAAGTCAACGCGAGTTGGAAAAGGATCTTACCAAAAGCACGATGATATGAGCGGATGCACGCCTAGCGCATACCACATAGGAGATTCGATATGGCTTAAATGTAGAGGTTTCTCCTGGCGGTTATGGAAGCGAAGTACACAAGGTTTAGTCCTTTGAAAAGCTTATACTTGTCATATTATGAACATGCTTACCAATTGTTGATGATGGTCCAACCTGCAATTCAACATGATGTCTGAGAAAAAGAAGCACCGCTACAATTCAACATGATAAAAAGTTCATAATCCAACATGATAAAGCCAAGCATCCAACATGAGGGGTTTCCATATACCACCTCAATGCAACCATTCATATTACAAGGTAAAAATGGTGTCCCACTACCACCTCATGAGGGGTTTCCATATACCACCTCAGTGCATTAATAGTTAGATGTTTAGGGGAGTTTTATAGGTGAGCATCTAACACCTTAGTACAAAAAAGGTGAGCATCTAACACCTCAGTGAGTGGGGTTGGACCTTAAGAAAGATGTAATCCACATCACACGCCTAGCCTCAGACATCTGCAAAAATACCAAGCTCATGGCCTTTTGCGAAGCAAGGTAGGTTAGGACAGCTAACAGAGACTCCTCACTAAACCCAAGTAGGTCCATGACTGCATTGTACAACTCAGGATGTGCCTCTCCATGCACAGTCTCCTTTATGGCAGCAGCCATCTCGCGGACTGCATCAGACATCTTGGTTAGCAGCACTGATTCATCCTCGGTCACAAGAGAAGTCCTCTTCCTTTTCCCAGTTGTGCTTGAGTTTTCCTTGACACCTCCTCGGAAGAACCGGCACGATGGCGGGCGCGGGAGTAGCATCACCACTACGAGGCCAGCGGCACGAGTAAAACCATCATGCCAATCCATACCATCGCGGCACCACGAGTTAACCCCATCAACACTACGGATGTATTGGTCTTGCGAGCTATCGACCACCTCGGACGGAACACCTAAGGCCTCACTTTGGAAGCCATGGCATACCTCCTGTGGCACATCCACTACCAAAGATTGTGGCCATCTCAACATAGTTCTCTATGGGCACATTGAGGAAGTCAACATCCTTAGGGTGATCCTAAATAATGGTAAGAAGGTTGTCAACTGTTAGTATAAGAAAACAACATGGTTCATTTGTCAACAAGTTAGTATAAGAAAAAACCTTGATATGGCCTTTGTAGTGCTCATCATCAAGCACTATCATGTTGAGGTTCTCATCCCAAAGTGCACCACTAAGATCCCTGAGCCTGCTAACTTTCACCCACCTAGCACGCCACTTGCGTAGGTGGTTGTACACCTGGGTGTCAGAAACCTCAACACCAATGTGTTCGGTTATGGCCCTAGCAACTTGATTAAGATGGACTTCTTTGAAGCCTTTGTCAACCTTAACCCCTTGCCCGATGATCTCGATCAATCGAAGAAGCATGAAACTTGACATATGGCTAGTCCAGCGCAGCGCTTGCCTACCTCCTACATCATCACCCAAGTCAGTCATCCTCCTAATGCATAAATAAGAGCAACTATATGTTAGGCAAGTATGTCACCCAAGTCAGCTAAGTATAAGTTACCCAAGTCATCCAAGACAGCTAAATATAAGTAAGTCAGAGAATGTAGAAGTCAAGTAAGTCATGAAAATCGATAATAAGAGATTGTAGAAATCTGATCATCATAGCAAGCAACCATTAGTCTCAGCTCAGGATGCATAATTCAAATGTTCATGATGCAATTTAACTAGTGCAACAACATCATAGTAACATATAACACCATATATCACATATGGGAGGACCCTATACGCCACATAAGATTAGCCAGTTGTCCCTCTTACGAGCCCATGTTCCATTATCTTGTGCAAGGTCATTGTGGCGTCCACATCAACGGGGTTGGAATCCATGTGGACTCGGTGGGATACATTCATCCATTCCATAAACCAAGATCCAATTGTGCAGGATAGCACATGCAAGGACTAGCTTCACTTGAGTCATGTATGGGTGGAAAGGTTTGTTGTAAACAATCTTGAACCGATTCTTGAGCGTCTGAAGGCCCTTTCAACCGATACTCTAAGGCTGGAGTGGCGTAAGTTGAACAACTCTTTCTTGTTTTGAGGTAATTTCTTCCACCATATTAGTTAAGTGGTATCGAGTGGCTCGGTATGGTGGAAGAAAGCCCAGACGAACAGCATATCCAGCATCCACGAGGTAGAATTTTCCTACCAAAAACATAAGTACCATTACTATTATGAACTTTAATGTTACCAATACAAATTTGAAACCAACAATATGCTCTAGGTCAATATCTATTTACCTGGTGGGACCACAAGGCCATCATCTCTCTCTAATGCATCTGCAAGTATTAGTGCATCGTGGGCCGACCCCTCCCACCCAGCAAGGACATAGGTAAACCTAAGATCGAAGTCAACGGCAGCCATGATATTTTGGGTAGTAGTGCCCTTCCTACCCTAAATACATGAGATATTGATTGTGGGACTCTTGCAAGCACATGGGTTCCATCAATTGCCCCAATGCAATCCTATTAAAGATAGAAAATAGATTGATTTATTACTGCAATTAAGTTTTTAAATTTTGGGTATTAACTAAATTTAAGGTTAAGTCATTTTACCTTGAAGTAAGGGTACCATCTTCTACTATTAAGGATTTTAGGGTGCACATCATTTGAGGGTGGCGGATCATCTCATTCGCAACTCACCAATAGCATACAAAACCTCATGAAATCTGGTGATGGTTTCTATTGACCTCCTGAAGATAGGCTGCAGAGCCCTAAACCTATGATTGTGGCCAACAGCTAGAAGAAACATGGCGACTTGTTCCTCAACATAGCAATGAATGGTGTCTCGCAGCATTTGCCTTTCACGAAACAAACTACATAACTGAAAAAAGGGAGCTCTCCTCATCCTAAGCTGCTCCAAGAAATGGATATCATCTGAATGGTATATCCACCTTAGGTTCGATTGCCTAGCTATGTCCCTTTCTACCATAGGACCATAGGTGATGCATGTACTACGTTCCCTAGCTCTTCGTAGGATGCAAAGCATGTAGGCACACATGACAGCCACTAGACCAGCACTTCTAACGATTAGCTTATGACGTTCACATGCCAATTCATCCATCTATGTACAAAACACAATGCTATAGTATTAGTAACAGTAAAACATGATGAAGGAAGAGGACTTCTTCAATATGATGAACTTAACAACATCATGGTGAATATGATGCTTAACTATTACTTCTACAAAAAACACTAGTCAGTTTTTTCTTAAATACCAGCTGCACCTTTTCCCCAACACCTATGAGTTATTTTAGATTGCCATTTTTACAATTTGTTTTACTTGTGTGGTGGTACTTCAATTAAGACATAGCTGTGAAGTGGTGTCATTTTTACATTTTCTTCAAAAGAAACCCACAGTAAAGACTAAATTATCATCAGGGCTACTTTCTTTTGTGGTGTTAAATTATCAACAGTAAAGACTAAATTATCAACAGTAAAGACTAAATTATCCACAGTAAAGACTAAATTATCAACTGTACACCCCAATGTCATCAGTGCTTACTGCTCATTTGTTGTGGAGCACAGCCTTTGGGAAATTGGTACAAGTTCCCTCGCCATAGTATTTCAGCCTCTTCAGTTGTGTACATTGAAAAATGAGGATGAGCCATGTGAAAAAAACATGACATACAAATGGGCAACTGTAACTTTCACTCAGAAATTTAAGAGGAAATAGAGTTTTCCCTTTCTCTGATGGAATATTAAAGATACAAAGCTCAAAACATAAAATCCTAAATAACTGTCCAAAGGTATTGAAGATGGGAGGATCACCCAGTTTGGCAATGTTAGCCTTATCGGTACACATCTGACCCACTTTTGCATCTGAAACCCAAAATCCATCCTCTGATCTTAGAAAAGAACAAGCGATCTTCAGTCCCAACGGTGACTCATCAGGATGGAAACCCAAAATCCATCCTCACGATCTTAGAAAAGAACAAGCGATCTCTTGATTTGCTTGAGTACAAGCCGGATCTCTGATTTGCTTGAGTACACTTAATCTTGACTGTGGTGGTTCTTGGAGAGCTCGGCGGATGAGTTGAGAGGAGGGAGGCGAGCGGAGGAGGCGCTGGAGGGAGGCGGCCGGAGGGAGGCGGCCGGAGAACTCAGCGAAGGGAGGCGAGCGGAGGAGATGCACGGAGGAGGCGGGGAGGAGGAGGCGGAGAACTTCGAGCGGAGGAGGCGGCGGAGGAACCCTAGGCGTGGCGAGTGAGCAGCGGAGCGAGTCTCGCGTGGCCAAAGTCTGCATCTCGCGGGCACAGGCCTTGGCGGATGGAAACAAGCCGAGCTGCATCTCGCGGGCTGGATGCGAGAGAGGCGAAATCTCCGTTTCTTTGGGCGGGATGTTGGATGCAATAGTGCACCAAGCGGGCCAAAATTCCGAATGTCTGATAAACCAAACAGCTGCATTAACAATTTAAACTGCATCCACTCATGCCATGCAACTACTATGCAAGCAACCAAACAGGCCCATATTGATGCAACGAGGGCATCTCGACTCCCCCTTAGCACATAAAAATATGCTGAGGTGTGCCACATCACACCCTGTCCCGTCCGAGTGTACAATAAGGCCATCTGCTATCATATGCATAACATTTCTGAAGTTTGTAGATCGAGTCGAACATATCTACCATTGGCACATACATTCCTTTCCGATCAATGGAATCAACGCAGTTTACTTAGCTAAAACGACTTCGAAAATCTTTTGCAAAAGTCTCGATCTCGCACGCGGCGTGCTCATCTCAACAGAACAGACTCGCACCGGATCTGTAAGAGCTGGAAAATGGAAAAACGTGCGTTGCAGGGATGAGATGAACGAAACTACTGAACAGGACACTAGGACAGGGTAGAACAGAGATTTACCTAGATACTACTAGCTAGCAATCACTTGCCTACATGGATCTATCTACATGCAGATGTAGCTGCGGTCGTGACTCTGAACGTGCTCGGAGTGGATCTGCCGGCCGGGCAGGGACGGCATGCATGCGATGCGAACTAGGCTTGGTGTTGCAGGACGGCCATCCAGGCCTCGTAGAACTCGTGCGTGACGGCGCGGCGCATCAGGCGCATCGCCAGCAGCGCCCCATTCATCCGGTCGATGGCGACGCCTGGGATCTCCTCAGCCCATGACAGGCGCGCCGCCCGGCCTGGCGTCGACTCGGCCTCCGAGCAGAGGGTCCGGAGGAGCCAGTCGGCGTCCATGGCGTCCAGGTCGGCGGCGGACAGCCTCTGCTCCGCATTCATGGCCTGGACCATGCCGTGGACGTGGAGGCCTCTCCACCTCTGCCACCGAGCGTCGCCCGGGCCGAGGCCGAGGCCCGGCGCATCCGGCGAAGAGGCCGGCGGCGTGGAGGTGGACCGCGACGAGGGCCCAAGGTCGGGCTGGGAAATGTGGATCTGCTCATGGGCGGTCGGCAGGAGGGAGCTGGACACGCGCCCGACGAGCTCTCGGGCGGCGCCGACGGTCCCGGGGAGCGGCCCCTCGAACACGCTGGCGGCGAGGAGCTTCGCGGCGGGCTCGACGATGTCGTCGGTGAGCGGCGGCCCCGCGCCATCCGGCACGAGTGCGGACGCGTAGGCGGCGAACTTCTCGGCGCCGCAGGTGGTCTCGCGGAGCAGCCGAGCGGCGACGCCTAGCACGATGCAGGATTCCTCGGTGTGGGAGATGACTGCTCCCAGCTTGATGGCGCAGACGAGCATGAGCGTTGCCGGCACCAGCCCCGCCGCCGCATACCCCTCCTCCTCCGCCACCGCCGCCATTGCCAACCCCCGATGCGTGGGTGTGTGTTGTGTGCTTGTGTGAGAGAGAGAGATTCCGGATGAGACGCAGGAAAGGGAGGGGCTATATGTAAACCGCGAATGGGACGGGGCCGACGGGAATAATTATAGCTTTGTTACAGTGGCTAATGTGAGTTGCTTCACTTGCTTGCGTGAAAAGGCACAAAACTTTACCGTCCGCCTCTTTCACTGACAACTTGGGCCCTGGCATCCCAATTGTTTAGCTGCTATGCTACCGCGCGAAGAAAGGTAGTTTCTCGAGACGTCTAGGGTAAAAATTCCGTTACTGGCTTGGGGTCCACGGTTCTTTGATCCCACATGTCAGATAGCCTCACGTGTTAGGACTAATTATACTTGATTATGGAGTCCGAATCGAACTGGAAAAGAAAAGAGCTCGACTCTGATTTAGTTTTTATTCGTTTTTTATTCTTAAAGCTGTATGCTAAGAGTATAAATTTTTAGGCTTGTAAGTAAGCAATCAAAGAATTAATAAAAGTATTAGTTGTGTTTTGTGCTTTTTCTACGCTTTTCTTCCATCTTGGTATATTTATGCCAATAATTGGTATTAGAATGAGGGTTTAATCTTGGTATCGTATTTGCCTAGGGGATGCCACCATTGCTACGGCTCGGGGCAGTCTATCGTTGCTGAGTGATGTAGTGTTGAGTGGGATCCAACAGGAGCACGGTTGTGAAGGTGCACGCGACTCCATGACAAGGAGATGTCGAGGTAGCAAGCTATCATTAAGTCGCAATCGAGTTTGCGTCACGGATGAGAAGAGTCAATGAGAAGATACAGCGGCAAAAGGGGAGTCCTTGATACCCACTATTGACATGCCGTCGACAAGCCCAGTGCGACAAGATGGCATTAGAGGCTATCTATGTGTCTTGTCGAGAATGTGGTCAGAGCTACGTGTTCTCGTGTTAGTTGTGTCCACGAGATACTATGTGTGATCACATTAGTTCTTGAGCGAGTTGTGTGCACAAGATAAACGTGTGCGAGTTTGTTCAGGAATGTCATATGCATCAAAAGAAATCATGCTACACGAGAAGATCAAGAGGAAGCCGCTGCGTGTGGCAAGAGGTTTTGGTGATCTGCATGAGTCAAGTCTGCCTAAGTCAAGTAAATTAGATCCAGAATGTTGAGAAGATGTATTTGTCATCCTGTGTTGATTAAAAGTTGGGTAAGTTATAGTTAAGACTGACTGCCTCAATAAGATAGAGTTATGTTCGAAACTAGAGCTAGTAGATGTTACAAGATTAAGGGCATTAATGCTAGAATTAATTTTGTACAGTAGGAAATAGATTCGTTTTGAGTAGAATTTGTTTCTTTGTAGGTTAGTTAGTAGTACTACTGTATAACCAAGTCACCGGTAGCTTGTAAGCCATAAGAAAAATAAAAAGAGTAAGAAAATATAAAATATGCTAGTTGTGCCGCACCACAAATATTTTTCTGTGTGTGCTATCGTGTGTCTTTCTTCTGTTTATATGCGTGTGTTCATGATACAGGGCTAAAACCAACAATTGATATCCGAACGAGTCTAATCTTGGTATCACGTTTGCCCTGCGGGAGGTCACCATTGCTGTGCCTCAGGGTAGGCTATAGTCACTGAGTGATGTAGTGTTGAGCGAGATCCGATAGGAGCGCAGGTGTTGTAACATTCTGAAAAATTTAAAAATTAGAAAAATAAAAATTGTAAAATTTTTAAAGAATATTGAATAAAATTTTTAATTGGAATCAAGATTTTAATTTAAAATATTATCTTTTTTCTCATTTTCTTGAATTCTAAACCTTAAGAAAAGAATTCATTGCAATATTAAAATTTTTTATTCCAAAATAAACAAACAATAAAATAAGTTTGAAATATAATATTATTTTGAATTTCCATCTTTTCAAAAAATTTCTTGAATTTTGGCTTTTAAGAATATCTTTTATATTGATTGTTTTCTTCTCCTCCAAAATATAAAACCCAAAATACCTTAAGAAATAAAATCTTTAAAAATTCATATAAATCCAAAATCGTCTCTATAGCCTTCTAAAAAAATTTCAAAGCAATGTGAACTAATTTATTGTTGAAAAGAAATAAAAAATAGTATGATATGACAATGGACAATGCTCATGTCAGAATTATTTATTTCTCCACAGACCTTATATTATCATGAACAATTTACCACATAACTAAAGAACTAGTGTAACTTGGATAAAAAGTTTCAAAAATAATAAAGTTGATTTGACCATTTTATAAAATCAAAAATAGAATTAACTTAAAAACAATATTATTAATTTCAGAAGTTTATAAAAATAAATATGACTGATAATCACCTGAAATTTTTATTATAACTTGAAATAATCATTAGATTTACACATAAAAAGTTTTATATAAAATAAAGCTTATTTTATTTTATTGCCTTTACCTTCTGTCTAATCTATTAAAGTTGGTACAATGGACTTGTGAATTTAATAAAATTTTACCTATAAAGTCTTGTCTTCAAATTTTTACTGGAAGGTAAGACCTGTCTTGTGATCATGTACAAATATTTTCAAACACTTTAGACAAAGAATAGATCCCCAACACTTCACAACAATCCTGCCCATCTCTCCAATTCTCTTCCTGCCAACACCTACTCCCATCACTTCCCTAATGCTAGGCAGCAAAATAAAAGCCCTCACCCCCTTGTTCTCCTCCAACTCACTCCCATTTCACCTTCTCTGCCATTTCCTTCTCCCAGCCAACAGCAAGAAAGCCTCCTTCCCTCCAAATTTCTCTCCTCGAAATCTCATTCAAGAAGTGAAAATCATGCAACGCATGTTATACCATTGCAATCCTCATCGCATGAGCATTCCATTTTTGCATCCAAACTCTGCATGCAAGGTCATTTGAAGATTTTGAGAGAGAGGGAAGGGAGTAGCAGTAGCACTATGCTGGCTTGGCGGTGTGTACGCAGAGGCGGCTGGCGCTACGTCGGCACATTGCACACAGCGCTGGGGGCTGGTGCTTGGCCAGAGGCGGAGGTTGGCTTGAGGCACGGCGGCACAATGCACCAGGTGGCTCGTCCCTCAGACGCGCGATGCACGGTTGTAACATCCCATTTTCGGTTCTTTTGTTAAAAATTAATTTAAATTAATTAATTCAAGGATTTGGGTTTTCTTTGGAATTTTAGTTAACCTGGCATTCCTTTCCATCCAAAAATGGAATTTATTCCATTCGCGTCCAGAAATTCCATTTCATCCTGAAATCAAAATTCAAATCAATTCCAAAATTCTCTAAAAATTCTCAAAACCAATTTTATTAGGTTAAAAATATTCTAAAGTATTTTTGAGATTTTTCCTAAATTTTAGAACTATTTTCTATTTTCCAAAACCTATTTAATTTTAAAGCATTATATTAATTCTGTAAGAAAAATAACAATATAATATTATCCAAAAATATTTATTCGAGCTTTATTTTATAAAACGGTTGTCTACAAAAATTCCCAAATTTATTATGATTTAAGTGCTATTTTACCGAATTTAATCTGAATTTTCAGTGGAAAATTAAGTGTTTTCTGTATTTATTTATTTTGCGATTCTTGTTCATTCAATCCGCAACCCGCTTCACTTTGTCGCTACGATTGCACCCTTCAGCTACGGTGCAACTTTGCTCAGTTCTCGACCCGATCATAATTAAAGTCCACTGTTTCTTCATTTAACTCTGGTAATCTCAATTACTATTTTAGCAACAATTTCGGCGAGTGTTTTCCGATGATCCGCTGGTCCGATTGTCGTATAAATTGAACCACAAGTTCCCCTTCTCATTCCGTACATCCTCATCTTGGAGTTGTTCCAATCCATCCACCAGATCTCCCTGTACAAGCCATTCTTTCTGAACTCCGGCGAACTTTCGGTGAGCTCTCCGGCTGCTCCCGACCTCCATTTGTCCTCAAATTTTTACTGGAGATTCCTATAAGTTCCCTTTACATATGGTAAAATTATATTTTCAAAATTCTCATAGGAGCTCTGTCGGCAACCATTTCTTCTCTAAGCTCGGCGAAAGGTCAAATTTTGAATTCAAAATATCCGATCTCTGTCATCTTAAGTCCAATTGACCTCATTCTTCTTCCTAAATTCAACTAAATTCATACTCTATATGGCAGTATTTTTATTATAATTTCTAGTTTTTATTTATTTTATTTTATTCATTTCGTGCACCGTTTTGCGCGTAGTTGAAGAAGCGGTCGTCGTCGCCAACGAAGGCGAAGACCTTCAGAACAGCGCAGCGCACTTCGTTGACGAAGGCAAGTCTCCTTGACGCATGTTGATCCCATTGTTTATAATTGTTTTATAAAAAGTTTGCAACTTGCATGGCTATTTACATAAACCGATGATGTTAAAATATAGAATGTTAGTTATGCCCATTTCGAAATAACATCCTTCCTGTTTGATTGCCATGCCTTTGTAACCTCAAGATTTAATCATGAAATCATGTATTATGTGATTAACCTTGTTTAAATCACGATGGTGTGCTTAGGATTGACATTGATCAAAATGCCTATGGTGGGATAAATTCTAAAATATTGTTGAAATGTATTTTATCGAAAGCTGTAGCAAGGTGATTCTTTTAGTGATTATAAAATAAAATAAAAATGGTTTAGATTGGGGCGGAATGGTTTGTCGGTAGTGCGGATGGAGCAGTTACAGTTTGTGAAAGCCGCCTAATCAATTTAAGGACCGGCGCTTATGACTGTCCATTCTAAGCATTACCGTGCAACCACAAATCTATAATGGAGTGCGACTGGTTTGAATAATTTGTAGAAACCTAACTTAGACTACTTGGTTGGTGGAATGTGGGTGCTTGGATGGAGGCAAGTCGTATTCCTCACACGCAGCGCAGAGGGGCTTCATGTCTTGGGTGGATGGAACCCTAACAGCGGTGAAACCTCAGCGGGTGGGTCGGGTTAGGCGTATACATTGTAAAGGCCTTGTCATGATCTCTCTGCTGGCACACCAATGGAAGTGTGTTCATAGCGCTTGACATTAAAGAGATGATCATGTCTTGTGGGTAAAGCTGTACACCTCTGCAGAGTAAATCTATTCGAATAGCCGTGCCTACGGTCAAAGGCAAAGTGAAGAATGCTTTCATACTGGTAGACTTGGTTTTGGTTTTCAAAATAACTGATGCTTTGGGATTCGGCAGTGGTTAGAACTCTCGAATGTTTATTTAGCGGATTGAGCCAATCAGGTAGATGGAACCTGTTTTGAATCATGACAAATGGAGTCATGTGATGGTTTAATAAGATCTTTCAAAATAGACGGTTAGAGCCTGTATACTAGTGTTGGTAGTTGGAACCTTCACTAGAGTTAGAAATAATTTCAATTGTACAAATAATTGTTAAAACTGCTTTGTGAAAATTATTATTAATAATATTTGTTAAATCGGCTTTGTGCAAAAGAACCTATTAAGCCTTCCTTGAAAGCCCTTCATGATGCATTTTCCCGGACTTGCTTGAAGTGCGTTTGTACTCACATGCTATACAAAATTTTGTCATCAGAGAATTACCAAGATGCGGTCGAAGACAATGAGTTCTATGGTGAGAAGTTCGTGGGCGATAGCCAAGATAACTAAGCGCACGCTCCTAGTCGTCGCCTGTGGTGTCTTTTGGGTTTTATCTTGTTGTTTTTTTTGTTTCCGCTGCTGAGAACTCTGGTCATGTGACCAGGAGATGTAATAAATAGCCATGTGGCTGGTAATTTATATTTATGCTATTTTTTTGTCTTCATTACATTGCAGTTATGATCATCATTTGCTTCACTTTGTGTGTACTAGCAAGCGATGCGGGACTAGTCTGAAATACACAGTGATTCGGATGGTAAATCTGGGTCTCACAGAGGTGGTATCGAGCACAGACGATGTAGGGCGCAAACTTAGTTAGAATGGCAAAGCCTTAAGGATTAATATTTTTATAAAAATATACTTATAAATTTTTTCTAAGTTCCTTTGCTTCTACCTTTTACTGTCTTAGCGTCGGTCTTTACCTCATCCTTCATTTGAAATTTGTTTCTTGACCTTGTCCGTTTCAAAATTTGTAGATGTCGATTTACACCACCTTTGCCGCATCGGTAGGAGGATTCGTGAGGAGTTATCTTTGATGCTTGAGAGTTAGGATTTCCTCATCGTCCGAGATATCGTTGCATACGTGCCCACCTTGGTTATAATTCATGGAAATTTAGGTTGCTTGTCTCGCGGTCGGCAGACGACGAGGAAGATCGTCCTCACTACTTCACCTCGGGCGAGTGATGCTTGGAGATGCGCTTGAGTCTTTGCTAGAGAGGCTCTCATCCACTTGGGTGAGATTTATCGTGTTCAGCTGGACGACACCCCGTTCCGACTCTTTCCCCGACACGAGGTTGGGAGGAGTCACAGCCAGTTCCAGAGCTTGGAGTTGGAGGCGACCCGCGATTGTGCGCATGGGTTCGCTCATCCGGGCGCAGGATGACGCCTATGTTCACATCTCTTGTGAGCTCCAAGACGCGCGCAGGGAGCTAGTTGCTACAAGGGAGGAAAACCGTCAGCTTAAGGAGACTCAGCGGGCAGCAGTTCCACCTCCACTACTGGCTCCTGTGCAGGAGGCACATCCGTTAGCACCGCCTCCAGTCCCTGTTTGTGAGGAGCTTCCGCCTCGGGGTTTAACTCCCGACGCCCCGCTAGTCAAGCGTCGCAGAGGTCCGCTGCTCCGTGTGACCGCACGGAAGTCCGTGCGCCGCGAGCCGTCCTTGGGGATTTCCCTGGGATTTTTGGCTGCTCCTAGAGAGCCAGGACCTTCTTGTGGCGCTGACCCTTCCTGCAGTAGGAGTGAGGAGGATCCCTCCCCTCGTGTTTTTGAGGAGAGTGGGGGAAGTAATTAGTCTGGCTTAGCACCCTTCCTTTTGTTCACGTTTAGAACGATGAATAAGTTGTCACGATGGGTATATCGTGCTTTTATGCATTTGTGATCTGACCATTTTCTCTTTAAAAGCTATTACGGTTTAAATAAAGATTTTAGTTGGAGTTTCCTTTCTTTGGTGTGTTTTTGTTTGGTGGATGTTGTTTAGTCCCTGTTTTCTTATCTTTGCTTTTTCTGTCCTTGGATTGGATCTTTCCTCGTGCTTTTCTGTGGAGCGGCATCCTTGGATTGGATGGAGAACCACCTCAAGCGCCCGGCTCGGGCGCGGCTCAGCCACCCAGTCTAAGTTTGGGAATTCATGAGTGTAGGATGAAGAGGAGGCCGCGGTCGTGGTCGTGGAAGAGTGCGATTCAAGAGGAAGTTCTGTGGGCGGCATTTCCGGGAAGGTAACCAAGTCCGCCACCTCCGGTATGATAGAACCAAGTGCCACCCCCACCCCGAACCACCGCCAAGCATGGAGCGGATGATGGCCATGAAAATGCAAATTCGCAAGCTTTGGCGCAAAATCGTTGAATCCACCTCAAGCGGTCCCGGCTCGGGCGCGCTTTCAGCCACCCAGTCTAAGTTTGGGGAATTCATGAGGACGGACCCCAACTTTCGCGGATCGATGGACCCTTTGGAGGTGACGATTGGTTAAAAGATGTAGAAAAGAAGCTTTACTTAGCCCAGTGTGATGGATTTGAGAGTGTCTTATATGCCTCTCGTCAGTTGAAAGGAACCGCTGCAAGTTGGTGGGAAAATTACCTCGCTGCCCACGAGGAAGCCCAGAGCATCACTTGGAATGAATTTGTGGAAGCTTTTCGGGCTACCCATATTCCCAAGGGGATTATGGAAATGAAGAGGCGTGAGTTTCACAAGCTGCAACAAGGAAACCTTTCAGTCTCAGAATATCTGAATCGGTTCACCCAGCTTTCTCGTTATGCTACCGAAGATGTTGCCTTGGATGAGGCTAAGATTTGGCGCTTCATGGAGGATCTTGACCCCAATATCAAAGTACAGCTGGTATCAAATGACTTTCCTTCATTCCAGCACATGGTGAACAAGGCTTTGATCCAAGAGGATGCTCAGCGTCAGCTGTTTGAATCAAGAAAGAGGAAGTTGATGTTTCAAACGCAGCATGGTGCCAGTAGCTCCAAACCTGTTTCTTCGGCCTCGATCCGGCGAGCGGTAGCCACCAATACTTCGAGGACTCCAATGTCCACTCCTCATCAATTCACTCAAGCCCCTGCTGACAATACAGGAAATCAAGTTCGGAAAGCAGCGCGGCAAGCTGCGAGGAGTCAATGCTTTAAGCTGCGGGGAGATGGGACATTACGCTAATGCTTGTCCCGAAGCGTCGAGTTGTGACCCGATTCGGTTCAACTTGGGATCTACTCCAGCTCGCGCCCCAGCACCAGCTCTAGGAAGAAGAACGCCGCAAACTCCGCGTACTTCTCGCACCATCGGAAGAGGACGTGTTAATCATGTCACTGCTGAAGAAATTCAGGACGCACCTGATGTGGTGTATGGTAAGTTCTTCGTCAATTCAGTTCCTGCTTCAGTATTGTTTGATTTTGGTGCTTCGCATTCATTCATATCAGAGTATTTGGTTAGAAAGCATGGATGGGATACAATTCAGCTTAGAAATCCCCTACTAGTTCAATCCCCTGGTAAAGAACTAAGAACAACTGCTATTTGTCCAAAAATAGATATAATTATAAAAGGGGCAAAGTTCCTAGCGAACTTAATATTATTGGATACTAAGGGTATAGAAGTAATCCTTGGAATGGACTAGTTAACCAAGTACAAGGGTCGGATAGATTGTGCTAGTAGAGCTATCTCCTTACTAGTCTGAGGGAATTCAGTGGAGTTCTGTCTAATCTCTTCTCTAAGGGGTAGTACCACAGCAGGCTAAAAGGTACATCTTTGAAAAATGTGCCCATAGTGAATGAATACCGGATGTATTCCCGGAAGATTTGCACAGTATGCCACTAGACCGTGATATTGAGTTTATGATTGAGCTTGTACAGGTACATCTCCTATCTCGAAGAGGCCTTATCGGTTACACGCTAATGAATTAGCGAGATGAAGAAAGCAGTTGAAGAATTGCAGGAGAAAGGATTTATAAGACCAAGTTCATCACCTTGGGGCTCACCAGTAATCTTCGTTAAGAAGAAGGATGGTAGTCTGAGAATGTGCATAGACTACAGATCACTGAATGAGGTCACAATAAAGAATAAGTATCCTTTGCCAAGGATAGATGATCTATTTGATCAGTTGAAAGGAGCTCAGGTTTTCTCAAAAATAGACTTAAGATCGGGATATCATCAACTCAAGATAAGAAAAGAAGATATTTCGAAGACAGCCTTTACTAACCGTTATGGATTGTACGAGTTTACAGTGATGTCCTTTGGATTAACAAAGTGCACCGTCATATTTCATGAATTTGATGAATAAGGTGTTTATGGAGTTTTTGGATAAGTTTGTTGTCGTTTTTATTGATGACATTCTTATCTATTCCAAGAATGAGAAAGAGCATGAGGATCATTTGAGGATAATTTTGGAAAAGCTCAGAGAGCATCAGCTATAGGCTAAGTTCAGTAAATGTGATTTTTGGTTGAAGGAAGTTGTTTTCTTGGGTCATGTCATTTCTGCTAGAGGAGTAGCAGTAGACCCTGTGAAGGTGAAGGATGTTTTGGATTGGAAGCAACCCAAGTCAGTTTCGGATATTAGAAGTTTTCTTGGATTAGCAGGCTATTATCGGCGTTTTATTGAAGGTTTTTCCAAGATAGCGAGACCTCTCACTCAACTTTTGAAGAAGGAGAAGAAGTTTGAATGGACTAAATCTTGTGAACAAAGTTTTGAGGAATTGAAGAAGAGGTTAACTTGGCACAGTGCTTGTTCTCACGGATATTCATAAGGATTTTGAAGTTTCTTTGCGATGCCTCAAATCAAGGTCTCGGATGTGTATTGATGCAAGAAGGAAAGTCATAGCTTATGCCTCAAGACAAGCTGCGACCCCATGAAGAAAATTACCCAACTCATGAATTGGAGTTAGCAGCAGTTGTGCACGCACTCAAAATTTGGAGGCATTATTTGATTAGGAATCGATGTGAGATTTATACGGATCATAAGAGTTTGAAATACATTTTTACTCAGCGGATCTCAATTTGAGGCGAGAGAAGATGGTTGGAATTAGTTAAAGATTATGATATTGGTATCCATTATCATCCGGAAAAGCTAATGTTGTTGCGGATGCTTTAAGCGAGAAAAGTTATTGCAACAATGTTATGGTTCGAGAAAGTCGACCAACACTTCATGAAGAGTTGAGACGACTCAACTTGGAATTGGTAAATGAAGGTTGCGTTTTCAATGTCGAAGTGCATTCAACCTGGAAGATCGGATCGAGAGAGGCTCAAAGAATGATAGTGGTATCATAGACCTAAAAGATGGTATGAAGAAAGGAAAATTTCTGAATTTTACGAAGATGAGAAAGGTCTTATGCAGTCGGGGAAAAGAATAGTAGTCCCTAATCAAAAGAGATCAAAGATGTAATTTTGAAGGAGGCCCACGATTTGGTTTATTCTATTCATCAAGAAGTACCAAGATGTCGCAGATTTGAAGGAGAAATATTGGTGGACCAATATGAAAAGAGAAGTTCTTGATTTTGTGGCACGTTGTGATATTTGTCGACTTGTTAAGCGAACATCGAGAGACCAGCGGGTTTATTGCAACCTTTGCGAGTTCTGTTTGGAAATGGGAAGAGATAGGAATGGATGTTATCACGGACTTCCCGAACTAAGTCGGATATGATTCAATATGGGTTATTGTGGATAGATTGACTAAGGTTGCACACTTTATTCCGTGAAGACAACATATTACGGTGATAAACTCATGAGCTATACATGGCCAAAATTGTATGTTTGCATAGTATGCCAAAGAAGATCGTGTCAGATCGAGGTTCCCAGTTTACCTCGAGGTTTTGGCAGAAGTTGCATGAGGTTCTGGGCACAAAACTAAACTTCAGTACTGCTTACCATCCTCAAACAGATGGTTAGACGGAAAGGATAAATCAAATACTAGAAGATATCTTTGAGAGCTTGTGCTTTGACATACAGATTCATCTTGGGATCGAATTTGCGTATCACGAAATTCTCGTACAATAACAGTTACCAGTCAAGTTTGAAGATGGCACCGTTCGAAGCTCTCTACGGAAGAAAATACCGAACACCATTGTATTGGAAAGAGACAGAGGGGGGACAAGTAATCGGGCACGATATTACGAAAGAAGCGAGAAGAGCAAGTGAGAGTGATTAAATCGAATTTAAAAACAACTTAGTCAAGGCGAGAAAAGTTATGCGATAATCGTCGTCGGGATTTAAGCTTTGCACAGGTGATCATGTGTATCGAAAGTTTCACCCTAAAGGGAATCGTCGTTTGAGTTAGCGGAAGCTTGCACCTCGCTATATCGGTCCATTTCGATGGTTGCTAGAAGAGGAGAAATTGCTTATAAGTTGAAACTTCCTCATGATTATCGATGTGCATGGCGTATTTCACGTGTCTCGATTGAAGAAATGCCTCGAATTCGGAAGAACAGATTTCTTTGGAGAAATTAGATTTCAAAGAAGACTGTTGTATCCAGAGTATCGATCAAAATCTTGAATGAAGTGGCGTCGAACGAAGCCGAGTGATCAAGTTTTTCAAGGTTCGATGGAGCAACTATTCGAGAAAGAAGCAACTTGGGAGCGAGAGAGGACCTCAGTCGAGTTTCCGATCTCTTTCTTTCTCCGTCCGAATCTCGGGGTCGAGATTCTCTCTAAGGGGGGTAGGTTTGTAACATCCCATTTTCGGTTCTTTTGTTAAAAATTAATTTAAATTAATTAATTCAAGGATTTGGGTTTTCTTTGGACTTTTAGTTAACCTGGCATTCCTTTCCATCCAAAAATGGAATTTATTCCATTCGCGTCCGGAAATTCCATTTCATCCTGAAATCCAAAATTCAAATCCAATTTAAAAATTCTCTAAAAATTCTGAAACCAATTTTATTAGGTTACAAATATTATAAAGTATTTTTGAGATTTTCCCAAAATTTTTAGAACTATTTTTTTATTTTTCCCAAACCTATTTAATTTTTAGCATTATATTAATTACTGTAAGAAAAATAACTATATAATATTATCCAAAAATATTTACTCGTGTTTATTTTCTAAAACGGTTGTCTACAAAAATTCACAAATTTATTATGATTTAATTGCTATTTTTCCGAATTTTTAGTGGAAAATTAAGTGTTTTCTGTATTTATTTATTTTCGGGGTTATTGCTCATTCAATCGCCGCTCGACTTCCGCCCATCGCTCGATTGCACCGTCGACTCTGATTGCAACATCGCTACAGATCCCGACTCGATCCGCAATTAAAGTCCACTTTGTTTCTTCATTTAACTCAAGCGATCTCAATTACTATTCCGGTGAAAATTTTGGCGAGAGTTTCCCGATGATCCGCTGGTCCGATTGTCCTATAAATTGAACCCCATGTTCCCCTTCTCGTTCCGCAGATCTCAGCTTGGAGTTGTTCTAATCCATCCACCAGATCTCCCTGTGCAAGCCATTCTTTCTGAACTTCGGCGAACTTTCGGTGAGCTCTCCCGGCTGCTCCCGACCTCCATTTGTCCTCAAATTTTTACTGGAGATTCCTATAAGTGCCCTTTACATATGGAGAAAATCATATTTTCAAAATTCTCATAGGAGCTCTGTCGGCAACCATTTCTTCTCTAAGCTCGGCGAAAGGTCAAATTTTGAATTCAAAATATCCGATCTCTGTCATCTTAAGTCCAATTGACCTCATTCTTCTTCCTAAATTCATCTAAATTCATCCTCTATATGGAAGTATTTTTATTATAATTTTTAGTTTTTATTTATTTTATTTTATTCATTTCGTGCACCATTTTGCGCGTAGTCGAAGAAGCGGTCGTCGTCGCCGACGAAGGAGAAGACCTTCAGAACAGCGCAGCGCACTTCGTCGACGAAGGCAAGTCTCCTTGACGCATGTTGATCCCATTGTTTATAATTGTTTTATAAAAAGTTTGCAACTTGCATGGCTATTTACATAAACCGATGATGTTAAAATATAGAATGTTAGTTATGCCCATTTCGAAATAACATCCTTGCTGTTTGATTGCCATGCCTTTGTAACCTCAAGATTTAATCATGAAATCTTGTATTATGTGATTAACCTTGTTTCGTACGATAGACTGTGCTTAGGATTGACATTGATCAAAATGCCTATGGTGGGATAAATTCTAAAATGTTGTTGAAATGTATTTTATCGAAACTGTAGCAAGGTGATTGCTGCTGTGATTGTAAAATAAAAATGGTTTAGATTGGCGCGGAATGGTTTGTCGGGCGTGCGGATGGAGCAGTTTACAGTTTGTGAAAGCCGCCTAATCAATTTAAGGACCGCGCTTATGGTATCCATTCTAAGCATTACCGTGCAACCACAAGTCTATAATGGAGTGCGACTGGTGAATAATTTGTAGAAACCTAACTTAGACTACTTGATTGGTGGAATGTGGGTGCGGATGGAGGCAAGTCGTATTCCTCACACGAGCGCAGAGGGCTTCATGCTTTGGGTGGATGGAACCCTAACAGTGGTGAAACCTCGGTGGTGGGTCGGGTTAGGCGTATACATTGTAAAGGCCTTGTCATGATCTCTGTAGGCACACCAATGGAAGTGTGTTCGTGGCGCTTGGCATTAAAGAGATGATCATGTCTTGTGGGTAAAGTGTACACCTCTGCGAGTAAATCTATTGAATAGCCGTGCCTACGGTCAAAGGCAAAGCGAAGAATGCTTTCATCTTGGTAGACTTGGTTTTGGTTTTCAAAATAAGCGATGCTTTGGGATTCGGAGTGGTTAGAACTCTCGAATGTTTATTTAATGATTGAGCCAATCGGTAGATGGAACTGTTTTGAATCATGACAAATGGAGTCATGTGATGGTTTAATAAGATCTTTCAAAATGGGCGGTTAGAGCACGTATAGTAGTGTTAGTAGTTGGAACCTTCACTAGAGTTAGAAATAATTTCAATTGTACAAATAATTGTTAAAGCGCTTTGTGAAAATTATTATTAATAATGTTTGTTAAATCGGCTTTGTGCAAAACAACCTATTAAGCCTTCCTTGGAAAGCCCTTCATGATGCATTTCCCAGGACTTGCTGAGATGCGTTTGTACTCACATGCTATACAAAATTTTGTCATCGAGAATTACCAAGATGCGGTCGAAGACAATGAGTTCTATGGTGAGAAGTTCGTAGGCGTCGCCAAGATAACTAAGCGCGCTCCTAGTAAATGCTTTGTGGTGTCTTTTGGGTTTTATCTTGTTGTTTTTTTTGTTTCCGCTGCTGAGAACTCTGGTCATGTGACCAGGAGATGTAATAAATAGCCTTGTGGCTGGTAATTTATGTTTATGCTATTTTTTTCTCTTCGTTCTGTTCTGGTTATGATCATCACTGTTTCACTGTGTGTTAAATACATAGGAGATTCCGGATGGTAAATTTGGGGTTTCCTTTCCAAACCCATTTTCCAGAAAATACCAAAACTGTAGCATTGGAATGACTTCACCAAGTGTCCATGACCGTGGACGCGGCTAATCGATTAGATTTACACTCCGCAGAGGTGTACAACTTTACCCACAAGGAATGATCAACCTCTTTTGCCAGGCCAACTAACACACTTCCTTTGGTGTGTCGGCAAGGAGATCATACAGAGCTGTTACATTATCTAGACGTGGCTTTGAACCAGTCCGGGACGTTTGACCCTCGCCATGGAAACAGAAACACTCACCCAAGCCGTGGATCCATTTTCATCACACCCCACACAACATTTCTGTTCATGGCAAGGCGTACACCGTTGCATTGGTATATAGAAACCCTTACAGACAGACCTGACCGGAATGCCTGTGCAATCTCCCGTCTTCCTTATATGCAAAGCCACATCTAAACAACTTAATAGGCTAAGACCCACCCATACAAGCCCTCGTGGTTGTACGAAATTCTTAGATCTATAGCGTCCCATTGCTCGGTCCTTAATCTGACACGGGCGATACTCCACCCTACACTACGTGCAACTCCCTTTGCACCACCGGCTATTGTCAATAATCGTCCGCATCAAACCATAGTTTTATTTTGGGTTTTTAACCAAAGTACCAGCAACATTTTCCCAAATGAGGATCATACATTTGTTGAAAAGACCGAAGCATACGATGAGTAGCTTAAGCAGGAATATTATGCTAGCGGTTATACCCAAAATGATATTAAGCATGTCTAGATCAAACTAAGGTTTACAAGGTTCACATGTTCATACAAATTGAGGTAAACCATAATTTACAGGATTAACTACAGTTCCAACCCAAATTAGCATTTCTAGGGGGGATTATCCGGATGCATCGTACATAGACAAAAACAACATATTGTAGGTAAATTATCAGGCTCGATATGTTCAAGGGGGTGCTTGCCTTGCAACTCGCTGTCTAGGTCAGGATCTGGATCTGCGACGAAGTTGTCTTCTTCCTCGAGGACGTCGGAATCTACACGTCGATCAAACGAAAATATAGTAAAAATCCAAATTTAGTAAGGGCAAAAAGAAAACAGACAGTAAACTAATTAAAGATTAACTGCAGAAAACAGGAGTATACTTCAGGGGTTGGATTATAGAATTTTAAGACTTTATGAATAAAACAATTACACATTCACAATGTTAATGACTTTTACGATGAACAAACATGGGTTTTCTTATAGATTATTTATTCTTAAATTACGAATTCAAGAGGCTAAAATTATAAATTCTTATATTTATAACTTTGAATTATAGATACTAAAATTATTTGAATTAATAAAACTTAAGACATAAGATGAAGGAGTTGATTGCGCTAAATCTATTAAGCTAGGATACTAGGTTTGTTCATGGTTTGAAACTATTTAATCTATACTCTAACTATTTAACTTCCTATGCATATATATTTATGTGTATATATATATATATATATATATATATATATATATATATATATATATATATATATATATATATATGTGCACTTATGACATTTGGGATATTTCATAATCCTAAAGGTAATTCAAATCAAGGCTACTCCTTAACTATTTTGGCAAGCTCAGATATTCTATTGCCACCTATTATTGAGAAAATAAATTTTTACTTATTTCATATTCCTTTCATATGATTATACATATTTAAATTCTTAGTGTATTGAAAGCAAGACTTAAATAGAAAATAGTTCAAACATGCATGAAAATTAAATATTTTTATATATCTGAGTTCCTGGAAACATAAGAATACTAGAAAAAATAGTTTCATTAACTTCTAAGCTTATTTGTAGAAATTTTGTATAAAGCATATCTTTAGCCTTCTTATTCAAATTTGAATTTCAAAATTACCCAGAGATCATTTTCAAAATATTTTTACATATTATGAAAGAGCTTGATTTTACATGAATATAGAATTTTATTTCACTAATTTTGGAGTTGTGATTCAAAACCTATGGACATTTGAAGTGATTCGGTTTCTAAATTCAACTAAAATTCAAATACGTTTTCTCGATCGGAAAGCGGTTTTTTCGGATTTTGGCACGTTGGCGCGTTCGAACTCAGCCCGGTCTGACTGACAAACCGGCCCCACCCGTCAGCGGCCGAGCTAACGCACACGCGAGAAAGGCCGAGAGGCTGACGACTGGGCCCCGGCTGTCAGCGACACTAAACTGAGATCGTCGGTTCTGTGCTCGCCGTCGGTGAACTAGCTCTGCTGCGGCGGAATGGGTAGCACCATGAGCATTAGTGTGCTTGGCGCACCTAGGGTGGTATCCATTCAGGAGATGGCGGAAGGTGGTTGCTGCCACTGTGTAGTGCGGCGGCCGCCATGGTCTGCTGAGCAAAGCTCGCCGCCGACCAAGATTTCACAGGAAAGCAGTGTGAGCTTGATGAGCTAAGCGTGGTGTTTCACCCGAGAGAGAAGGCGGAGAAGAGCGAAGGTGGTGACCACGTCTGGCCGTAGGGAAGAAGAAGAACGGCGAAAAAGGTAGGCTGCAGCCAAAACAAGTGAAAACATTGGTTGGTCAGAGTTCCATTGGCCACTACGAAGCCCTAGGAAGGACTAATTGCACAATTTGCTACCGAATGAGCTTGATTCGCCTTTTTTCCCTCTTTCGTTTCTCTACGGCAGAACGAGGAGAAGAAGCTTTGGTTGGGGAGCTCAGCTCGGGGATAAGCAAGAAAGAGAAGGGGAAACTCATAGCAACGTTTCGCTGGTATTTATAGCCGGCGCGAAGTCATCCTACAGGGTTTGAACTCGCGAGGTGGGTTGCGGCGGTTCTGTGCTGCGTGGAGGCGAGTTAGCTCATGGTTTTGCAGGATCAAGGCAGCGCAGCATGGTCAAGGCATGGCGTGGTGGAATCGAGGACAAGCCGTGGCGACGTACGAGTGCGGGCTCGGCGGAATTTGCGCTGAGGCGCAGAGAGGCGGCGAAAGCTCGGGAGAACTCGAGCTTGTCTCGGGCGAGAGGGGAAAAAGGAGAGGGGGACAGTGAAGCCGGAGGCTGACAGGTGGGTCCGACCCCACCGGGCAGCGAGAGAGATGCTCCAGCTCGACTGCCAGTGCGTCGAGTTGCTTCAACGCCCGAGCCTGCATGTCAGTGAGTGGAGATGAGTCAAGAGATAAATTTGGCCGAGACAGCTCCATGTGAGCATTAAAACTGGTATCAAATCGCAGTATATTTTCCTGAAACTTTTTTATCGACATCTCCTGGAAGTTTTCATCCTTCAGTAAAATTTTCGGACCAAAACAATATATAATGAATTAATTAAAATTCTGACACTGTGCATTGTCCAAAATTGCATTTCGGTATGTTATTTATTTAAGGGTGTAAATCATACTAATTATTTTACAAACATTTTATAAGAGTTCAGTCTGGATTATGGATATCTCCATAAAAATTTCAAGTCAAAATATTAAGTAAATATTTTATAAAAAGTATGACATGATGATTTTCAGTTTCCCAATGCCTCTGTTCTTGAATTTTTAAAAGGCTTTGGGCACATGATAAATTCCTGATATTTTTACCAGATGTATATACTACTCTGAGAGTTCTATGTTAATTTTTTTGGCTCCATATAAGTTTCTAATATTTTTCATTAATTCTGACTTCACTGTTTTTAATCAAAAAGAGATGATTAAATATTTTATTTGTTTACATTTCAGCACCTAGGATTTTTACTAGATGATTTTATTGGTTTACCAGCATGAATAAGGTCTCATGGTAAGTTTTCTCATATTTAATTTTACCTCTTTACATTCTTACCATTTTCCATTTAATAATTCTATTTGTTGGACTTTTCATACAAAGCATAAATCCTAGGAAAATCCAAATAAAAACCAATAACACTAAGAAAACTAAGAAATAATTATATTCGAATCCAAAATATTCATTTTCACTTTATTATATTTTTCTGGATGTTACAAGCGCGCTGGCGCGACTTAGCCTGTGGCCTGGTCGGTGCATGGCATGGTGAATGCACCTGAGGTAGCAGTAGCGCCGGCGAGCGCAGCGTGGCAGCCCGGGGCGACGCATGCTGGTCGGAGCGGCGCAGGCGCTGGAGATTGATGTGGCTCGTGGCCCATGGCCACGATGGCCCTCGGCGTGGTGCAGGTGGCCCATGGCGGCGCTCAGCACGCGACAGGGGGTGGCGTGAAGGCATGCAGAGTAGGCGTGGCTCAGCCACGGGCGCGGCCTGGCTAGTGGTCGACGGTGCCAAGGGCGGCCCAGCCCGGCACAGAGCTATCAAGGCTGAGGGGCGACTTGGCGGCGACGACGTGCATGCTACGCGAGAGTGCATGCGAGCGGCGTCGACAACATGCATGCGGCGCGGGAGTTCATGTGGACGTGCATGCAGGCGGCGTTGACAGCATGCTTACGGTGCAAGCATGCATGAGGCTCGGGCTCGGCCTGTGGCGGTGCGGCGCCCAACCGAGCATAGTGTGCATGGTGCGCTACATGGCCGACGCGGCCACGGCAGTGTTGGAGGCGGTGGTCGGGTATAGCGGCGCCAATGCCTATAGTGCGGAGCCTAGGCCAACGTGGCCCCCAACCTAGCACCGAGTAGGCGCGGGAGTCCGTAGCGGCGGAGGCAAGCGCAAGCACGGGAGGTGGCCCACCATGATGGCTCACGGGGCTGACACGGTAGCCCACGGCCACAGCAACAACCTACAATGGCAACAGCATGGTCGTAGTCCATGGCGCTGGTGCACTGCCATGGCAGTGTGCAGCGGGCCACAATGCCCCCAGTGAATTTATTTGTTCCCAGCGTTTATGGTAAAGTTTTCGTAATCGCATACGTTTTCAAATATATAGTTTTCGGTCATATGCATGTTGCATTTAAATATTTATTATCGCATATTTATGCATGCACACATGTAGTAAAAACTAATTTGATGCTTACGACCGGTATAGCTACGAATTAGATTTTAATTGTTCGGCGGTATAAATAGTTATTGCTTTCTGTTTCATATAAATAATTCGATCGCCAAGTAAAATATGAATTATCGATCGATGGATGTTGGATTATTTAATTTAGTATATTACCATGTCTCTGTCAAATATTATTTGAGTCACATGAAAGTTAGTTAATTAATTCGATCGTCAGAGCGAAATATTATTTTCGATTTTTAGCTATTTTCCTAGAACCGATAGGATTCAAATGCCCATACCTTTTGCTAGGAAACTTGAAATCCAATGAAACAAGCTTCTAAATTTGTGTAAATTCATGTGGATTGTGAATATGCAAAAATATATTTTATTTGATCAATGTACAGTAAATGAGCTCAAATTTAAGCTATAGGCCTAGAATGTGTACTGTGTAATTTTTTCACAAATCAAATCTAAAAATGATTGAACCAATTTCTATGTATTCCTAAGGCAATGAGGATTCCAAATATGTAAAAATATCCAGATTTGAGCTTAGTTTGTATCAAATGCATGAGTAGATGATTTTCAATACATTTAAAGTTCAAAAGCTCATAACTAGTGCAAATAAATTCCAAAAATTGTGAAATATTTTTAAAATTCATGATAAATCATGCTCTATATTATGTACAAATTTTGTGCATTTTTAAGCATGTTTCAAACTGAGGTTTCGTCGGTATTTATTCGCGGCTTTATGATTATTTGCTTATAGACAATACTTCTTGCGAAACCATTGACGAGCAACATTGGAGAGAATGGTGTAGTTATACATGCATGTTAAATTAGTGGGTCTTTCGTAGATTATGGCACCTAGTAAGTTATATGGCTTGCTTAGAAGATGTCCTTTATAGTAGATGTCCTAGGAGATGTAGGATTGGCCCTCACATCATTCTCATATGCATCATTCTCACATGCATCATCCTCTTATACATTAACTTGTATAATACTTGTATGTATGTTGTTTATACCAAGAATAGTAACCCGGTTTGTTTGCTTGCATGTATGTTGACATTGGAGATTCTGCGAATCGTGGGACTATCACGAGAGGTTTGGGACTAGGTGATGTAATTGGTACTCTGATCAACCAAAGCAAGACTAATTGTTCAACAAGCAAGGCAAGCACACTCTTTTGATCATGTTGATCCAATTATTCTATGGTGTTTATGTTATTTTATCAAACTATATATGCATGCGTGTATGTTCGTATTCAACTTGCTATGTTGCGGATACCGGTAGTTACTCCTATTGAATGCATTGCTCTTACCTTGACACTTGATTACCTGCTATTGTAACCTTAGCTTATAGTGTCTACATTACTTAGTATTATTATGGGTAATAATTGCGAAATATCTCATGTACAAGTTTAGACATGCTTACTTAGAACGTCTTTTAAATGTTGGGACACATTTCTATCCAGACTTGAGCAATTTGTAAAGGTATGGAGCCGAGTTATAGTCTCCGTGTATTTTGGTAAAAATCCAACCCAAAACTTATGGTTGAAACGCGGGTGAGTTACTATTTAAACTTGATGACGAGGATTAAAACCTTGTTTTTTAATTAGGTCCTCTAGAATAATTTGTGGCTATGCACTGTTAATGGGTCTATGAGTTATAAGGCTCAAAATACATTAAAACAAAGCCCATCCCTGTCTGAACGATTAGGTCTCCGACCAGTTCAGTCAAAGATGGTCAAAACCTAGCTTCACACTCGTCGTTCCGACCAGTGAAATGGTCACCTCGACTAGCAAACTGGTCGGGGATAAGCAGTTTTTCCTGCACATGTCTCCGTGCGGACAATTATCTAATAAGTACACGTAACCACTCGAAAGTTATCACCAGAAAAGGTACCCTTTGGCGGGAAGGCGTCTCCCGGTTACACGACACCCCTTCTGAAAGTCAACTACCGCCTCATCATCAAGGATAAATAGGGGCCAATCCACACTGTTAAAGACATTTGCTCTCGTAATCGCAATTAGAATCTTGTAATCCATAATTAAGCATTATGCAATCATCCAAATCATCCTGTAATTCGTGTATTCTGTCACAGCCGCTTGGCTAATAAAGAAGTATTCCCCATTGTCTCCATTTTGATATCCAGGGGCACACAATTTATATTTCTGTAAGTTCGATTAAAGGACCCAAGGTCTGGAACATCGACAGCTGGCGCTAGAAGGAGGGGCTCCAGACGTCAAAATCAAGAAATTCTCTACAATGGATGAGGAGAATTGGTTTGACCTTGCCGATTACACCCATCTCACTGCTGACGATGAGCCAACGGAGGAACAATGTAAGTGTGATTTCTACTCTAAATATGTTTCGTAGGCGAAGTTGGCAAAGATCGAGGTAGAGGTTGAGGTAGAAGAACAATCATCTAACGCGCCAAAAGGTAAAGTTCTCATTACTCTTCTAGTAAATTCAGAGGAAGATATCCGTGAAGCATGTTCCATGGAAATTGATAATGAAAATGTGTCAAAAGGTAGTAATAACCATCTAAATAATTTAGCCTCGGAAGATCATTTCCAAGGCTTAGATTACACACCTTCATCAGATGAAGATGGAGGGATAACACCTTCTGTTTACTTGGGTTTCCGGGCTTGCGCGGTCACCGGTGAAATAGATGGGCAGCAGGTGGAATGTGAAGAACGCGAAGCACAAGAAACTGCTGAAAAAACCGCTCATAGTGAATATGAACAGCGTATGGCAGAAAAAACAAAGATCTATTGATGAGGCCAAGCACTTATATTTCCAGAATCAACGAAGCACCTCACGAAGATTTCAGGTCTTTGGGGGACAACCTCGTCAAGATACATTCATTACGCCACCACCTCCACAGGTGGTAGCAAGAGACCCCAACTTTGCTCAAAGCAGTTCGCGGCAAACAACTCCCGTTGAGAGAATCCGCATTTTATCAAATGCAATTCTTAATCATCCAACGGAGGGGGAAGATGTGCTGAATGCAATTGTCATGCGTTCTATTGCTGCTAATCTGTAAGAAGCTACAAACGAAATAAGGTCAATGTCTACAAGGTCTTAGACAGAATCTCGCTTGGAGGGATCCTCGTCTGGTCAGCATCAGCAAGGTGTTAGCCACCAGCAAAGAGGAGGACCACGACGGAGGAGCGTATTTGAACGCCTTACCCCAGGTGAAACTCCTAACCATGGTCGAAGAACACCTTGTTCTCCTGAAAATATGGACCAAGCTCCTAACATACGATTACGTTCTGGTCTGTATACAGGATGTAAAGCTTTCTCTCCTGGGGTCAGAAACGTAACCTGGCCTAAAAAATTCAAGCCGGGATCTCTCGAGAGTTTTGATGGAACTCAGAATCCGTCATAATTCTTGCAGGTCTATACTATTGCCATCCAAACTGATGGAGGTGATGAAAAGGTAATGGCCAACTACCTTCCTACTGTTTTAAAGGGATTGGCGTGAACTTGGCTGTTTAATTAGCTAGAGGGTTCCATTTTCAATTGGGAGAATTTGTGCCATGCCATTTTAAATAATTTTAAAAGTTGCTATGCCAAGTCTGGTAAAGATGATGATTTGCATCGTCTTCGCCAAATTTTTAGCAGAAATTTGCGATAATTTATTAAAAGGTTTGTAGATGTACGCAACACCATTTCTAATATATCTGACAGCTCTGTGATTTGTGCATTCAAGCAGGCTGTCTGTTATAAAAGGTTTACTGAAGATCTCAACATTCGTCCTCCTTGTCGGGACCCGAATACGCAAATCCGGACCCTTTGTGTATTCTGCATTAGTCCAGGATCACGCTAGTGCACACAGTTTGAACATGGATGAATATCACAATCATACATAGCGAAAACATAACAAAAGATTTCATATATTAAATAAGACATAGTTGAACAACCTTAGGGTCAGCCTTACACTTATTAGGCCTTGATGGCTCTGAATCAAAGTAAATAAACAGCAGTGAAACGAAGAACACCGGTGAATCCCATCAACATGCCACATGCATCTGACAAGGTTCAACTCCTAGATATTCGCCTTCTCGTGGAATTCCATCTCTTTCGAAGGTGTAGACTTCTCCTCAACTAATGATTTGATTGTTGGCAAGGGTGAGTACTTAAAGCACTCAACAAGTTGTGCACAAAATGCAAGTCTATCATACTATATGCATGGCTTATTCCAAAGGAATGGCTAATGTGGTTAATTTGCAACAAAGTAGCATTTATGAAGGAATAGCATAAATAGATTGTAAAGATAGTAAAACAATTAATAACAATAATAAATTTCTCAATTATTTCCCAAATAAACCACTCATAACCTTAAATCATTTTCCAAACCTCCATAAGCATACAGCCTCCATCCCTAATTCGTTTTAACAAAATCTAACCCTTGGCCGTAATTCCCGAGCATTGCTCAATACCGCGAGTACGGCTATTCGAATAGATTTTACACTCTGCAGAGGTTATGCGCTTTACCCACACGATATGATCATCTCTTGTTGCCAAGCTATTGACACACTTCCTTTGGTGTGTCGGCAGAGAGATCATGATAAAGTTTTTACAATGCACTGTCTAAACCCAGTACTACTCGCTAAAGTTTCAACACTAGTGGACTGGTTACTACATCTAGGGCCCCCCTCTTGCGCCATGTGAGACTACCCGTGCGAGGACTGGTTACCCCAACCCAGGGCTCACACCACCACTAGTAGTACCAAAGCCTAGACATAATAAATTAATCAGTTAGGTCCGTCCCATTTCAGACATGTGGTTGCATGATTGACTCAGGTCAAATTCTTGCAAGGTTAAGTCCTTAATTGACCATGGCAAGACTAACAAAAAATTCACCATCACCGATATACCATCCATTTCCATTAAAACCAATGCGACCACCCAAATGCCACATTGGTGCACCACAAATTCTTACCACATGCCTCAGTCTAAATCATTTTACCACCCAGTTGATTACCATGCACCACATGCCATCAACAATATTGTGTGACAACACCTGACACACATTTTCATAAAACACATTCCATATTCCATTAAGCAAGATTAAATTTGTTCATATAAAATGATATCAATAACTCGTTGCATGGCTAAGCAAACTATTCACGTTCTAGCTAACCCACATTGGCAATTAATAGCTACCAATTAATAAAGAACCATACTAGGGTGACAAATGAAATACGACATACAATATGGCAGGGTGGATATATCACAACTGGATGAATAACTATACCCAACATAATTGAAACCAGTAGTAATTGAAGTAATATGCAATACTTTAAAACAATATAATGTTTAAAACATGGGTTCAATATGATCAAAGTACAACTTGCCTTCAAAGAGCTCTAGATGCTGCTCTGGACTTGATTCTTGCGCTGGCTCCTCGATCACAAAACTCACTGGGCAACTCGACGTCTACGCAAACGAAAGATAAAGCAATAAATATCAAAAATAGAGAGCAAGATCAACTCAAAAAATTAAATAAAATTAACCACTAGATAGAGCTCAATTTTACAAATTTTTAGAAACTGGAATCACATCAATCGGAGTTGGCATGAAGAAGATATAGCTATTCAAAGTTTGAAATAAAAGATAAATCAGGAAAATTGGAAAATCCGAATTAACTGAATTATTTTTATACTGGAAAAAATAGCATTTATGATGTCATGCTGACATCATCAACATGTGGCAACATCGCAGCGAGACACATGGCGAAATCTCGGCACGACACGCGCGCGGGTGCATGGACTTAGTCCACAGTGCAGAGCGTGCGAACGGTGGACACGGTCCATGGCGCTTCAGACGATAGGCATGACACGCGGCAAGACGCGATTGGACATAGCGTTGGTGCGATCTGATCTGCACAGGACCGATCGAACGGCTATGGATTGGGCAACATGTGGGACAACCTCAGTCGCTCAGATTGGATCGGACGGCTACGACTTGAAGATGAGGTTGCGGTGCGAGACGGCAAAGGATTGTGACACACGGCAAGATCATGGCCCTCCAGATCCGACCCAACGGCTCAGCCATGTAGACGAAGCATGACCTGACGTGGTGCGATTGAGAACGCACAACGCAGATCCGACGGCCGAGATGGCACGACGGTTCGGGAACCCAGGTGACACACAACGTGGTGCAAATAAGGCTACGCGACTGAATCTAAATCGTGCAAAGATGATCAAATGGTGGACGCGAACCGACACAAAGTGGTGATGCGGTTACCCCGGTGTGCGACGTGTGGAGGCCATCCAACGGTGCTCACCAAATACAACGGTCGACGAAGCTCACAAGTGGCGATGATGGTGTGGCGGCATAGTTTCCCCAGACTTGAGGATGACGACATGGCCCGTGGCGATTCCGAGTACCTCCGACGATGTTTTCACTTTGGTTCGAAGTGGCTTGGTGCGGGCTCCTCGGATCCGGGCTCAAACACGGCAGGCGAGGCTCGACGACGACGGAAACGGCAAAAAACCGACGGCGTAGGCATCGGCTTACTCTGGCGAGCTCGCGCGTGCGCAGGATGACATCTCAGCGGGTGTGTGCTAGTGCAATAGATGCGGCTTAGGGTGGGTTGCACGATGTGCAAGGCGGCGCAATAAATAGCCGCCTCGACGAGTGCGAACGGGGCGAAAACGAACTCCAAGGATTGTGGGATTACGACGGTGAAACAGATTTAGAGAGATCCGATGACGTTGATGTGGCGTAATCGTGACCATCCTCGCAGATCCGATTCCATGGCACACGAGGCGCAACGATGCAGGCGAGGAGCGATGGTTGGATTGAGATCCAACGGTCGGAACGCGCGGCGACTAAGGTTTCACGACAGAACGGGCTGAGCGGGCTAGCGGCTTAAAAACTGGGCTGGGCTGACCTTGGGCCGAGGCCCAACACTATTCACGCATATTAAATCTTTTCTAAATAAAATAAATGTCAAAAAATAGAATAAGCCAAATAAAATAGCTAAAATATCAGGAAAAATCTAGAAAAATTTTAGAAAATATTTTAAGGCATTTGGAACTCAAATAAAATATTTTTAACAAAATTTTATTTAAACTTTTCATATTTTCCAAATAACTTTATAAATAAGTCATAAATCAATAAATATAAATTAATTCAAAAAACTTCCAGAAAATTCATAAAAAATATAAAATGCATATTAAATTCAAGAAATGCAAAAATTGGGATGTTACACGCCGTCTACCATACCAGAGCTATTCAATAAGGCAGACCGATACTCAGAAGCACATGAGGCTATTGAATAGAACAGAATGGTTGATAAAGGCCATGCTCCACCACAACCTGGCCCCCTGATATTGGAGGACTAGAAGATGAAAAATGTCTCTAAATCTGAAGATCGCAAAGGGATGAATAAGAAAAAGAAGAATAAATAGAACTCCCAACGTGAAGTTGCAGGAATTGCAGAATGACCAGCATACTCTAAGGGGAAGGCACCTTGGAAGAAGTCAGCTGGCGGGTGACCAGTCTGGTTCCAAAAATCCTGGTGCAACCAGTGGTAATGGTCGTTGGTGTCCGTTGCATAGGGTATCAGGACACGACTTGCGAAACTATCGTACATGGCAGAACCGCATGGAAGATTTCTACTCCGGCAAGGGTCCTATGCCTACCCTACCGGAAGATTCAGGCAACAAAGATGCAGATGGTGATGAGGAAATGGTCTATCAAAAGTCTGATAACCACGTCAATGTTATATTTGGCGGATCATCTGCGTGCACCTCAAAGAGGAAATTTAAAAATGCATAGAGGGAGGTCAATAGCATCGACAACAGAACCGAAAAGCCAGAGTACCTTAAGTGATCAGATGTCGACCTCACCTTCAACAAGCAAGATTGCCCAAAAGGTACGTCAGTTCCTAGAAAGCTTCCATTAGTAATTTCTCCTACTATTAGCAATTGCAAAGTTGGAAGGGTTTTAATTGATGAAGGGAGTTCTTTGGACTTGCTTTTTATTTATACCTTAGATGAGATGCAAATCCCTCATTCTAAGATAAGACCTGTTACGAACCCATTTTTTGGGATTGTACCTGGTCCTTCAATAACTCCAGTGGGACAGATAATATTACCTATCACCTTTGGAAATACTGACAACTTCATAATGGAGTTAATTTCATTTGAAATTGTTGATTTTGAGTCAGCATATAATGCCATTCTGGGTAGACCTTCACTAACCAAGTTTATGGCAACAACTCATCATGCCTACCAGAGTTTGAAGATTCCTAGTCCAAAAGGTGTGATTAATGTGCAAGGTAACTAAATTACTGCACTTAATTGTGATCGCAAATCACTCGAAATCGTTGGTCAATTACCATTAGGTAATACTAATGATGCAGAAAAGAGCGGTAAGTCCAACAAGATTGAGAGGCTGAAGGCAACTCCTTAGCCTAATGTGTAGGTAAAGCAAGTTCCCATTGATCTTATTGACCAGTCAAAAACTGTTCGGATAGGATCATCAATGGATGCCAAATAGGAAGACACACTTGTTGCTTTCCTCCGGGCTAATGTAGATGTGTTTGCGTGGAAACCATCCGACATGCCTGGGGTACCAAGGCAAGTGATTGAGCACAGATTAGCCATAGTCAAGAAAGCAAACGGTAAGTGGTGCATGTGCGTTGATCTTACCAGTTTAAATAAAGCTCATCCAAAAGATGATTTTCCTTTGCCCCGGATCGACCAATTGGTAGATTCAACAGCAGGCTGTGAATTGATGAGTTTCCTGGATGCATACTCAGGTTATCATCAAATAAGCATGGCAAGTGAAGATGAAGAGAAGACTTCCTTCATAACCCCGTTCGGTGTCTACTGTTACAGAAAGATGCCATTCGGGCTAAAAAATACTGGAGCCACGTACCAGCGACTCATGCAGAAGACTTTTCATAGTCAAATAGGGCATAATATCGAGGCTTATGTTGATGATCTCGTTGTAAAGAGCAAAATTGGGTCTAATCATTTGTCAGATTTGGCTGAAACCTTCAATTATTTGAATAAACACGAAATTAAGCTTAATCTAGAAAAGTGTGTCTTTGGTATTTCTTTTGGAAAGTTGCTTGGTTTTCTTGTCAGTTCACGAGGCATTGAAATAAATCCTTAGAAGATTAAGGCCATTGAATCGTTAAAACCACCTTCTACATTAAAGGAGGTTCAAGGTTTAACTGGTTGGATGGCTGCTCTCTGTCGTTTTATTTCAAGATCAGGAGAACGTGGTTTGACTTTCTTTAAGGTAATTTGAAAACACGACAAATTCTACTGGTCAGAGGAGGCGAATAAAGCCTTTAATGACATAAAGACTTATTTGCAAAGCCCACCCATCCTGGTCTCACCCAACCCTAGAGAACCCTTGTTGGTATATCTAGCGGCTTCAAACAATGTGGTTAGTGCTATATTAATTGTTAAACGAGATCAAATTCAAAAACTAGTTTATTACGTAAGCGAAGTCTTACACGGACCTAAGGAGCGATACCCTCAGGTTCAGAAATTACTTTATGCTCTATTAATGGCTTCTAGAAAATTGAGACATTATTTCCAACCACATCGGATTACAATACTATCATCTTTTGCCTCAGAAAGTATTTTACATAACCAAGACGCAACTGGTCATATTGCTAAGTGGGCAGTTGAAATTGAGTTATTTGATATCCATTTCGTAGCTCGAACATCAATAAAATCTCAAATTTTGGTAGATTTCATCACTGAATGGACGAATAGTGAACCCTCTATACAAGAGGATAAGACTGATACCGACCACTGAAAACTGTACTTTGATAGTTCTCGAGAGATAAAAGGCTCGGGGGCTGACATAGTATTGGTTATGCATCAAGGCGACCGGTAAAATATGTAATTCAGATACACTTCCCTGCTACGAACAATGTAGCGGAGTATGAAAGTCTTCTAGCCGGGCTCCGAGTAGCAAAATCCCTTGAAGTCTGTTGGCTACTTGTGGTGGGCGATTCGCAATTGGTCGTAAACCAGGTTAGCAAGGAATACAGGACGTCCGATGAGGTAATGGCTCACTACCTGGATGAAGTGAGGAAGTTGGAAAAATACTTTAGTCATTTCAAAGTCCAATATATACCGCGAAAAGCCACATGTAGTAAAAACTAATTTGATGCTTATGACCGGTATAGCTACCAATTAGATTTTAATTGTTCGGCGGTATAAATAGCTATTGCTTTCTGTTTCATATAAATAATTCGGTCGTCAAGTAAAATATGAATTATCGATCGATGGATGTCGGATTATTTAATTTAATGTATTACCATGTCTCCGTCGAATATTATTTGAGTCACATGAAAGTTAGTTAATTAATTAATTCGATCGTCAGAGCGAAATATTATTTCCGATTTTCAGCCATTTTCCCAGAACTGACAGGATTCAAATGCCATAACTTTTGCTAGGAAACTCCAAATCCAGTGAAACAAACTTCTAAATTTGTGTACATTCATGTAGATTCTGAATATGCAAGAATATATTAGATTTTCTCAATGTACAGTTAATGAGCTCAAATTTAAGCTATAGGCCTAGAATGTGTACTATGTAAAATTTTCACAAATCAAATCCAAAAATGATGGAACCAATTTCTATGTATTCCTAAGGCATTGATAATTCCAAATATGTAAAAATATGTAGATTTGATCTTAGTTTGTATCAAATGCATGAGTAAATGATTTTCAATACATTTAAAGTTCAAAAGCTCATAACTAGTGCAAAGAAATTCCAAAAATTGTGAAACCTTTTGCAAAATTCATGATAAATCATGCTATATATTTTGTAAAAATGTTGTGCATTTTTGAGCATGTTGCAAATTGAGGTTTCATCGGTATTTATTTGCAGCTTTATGATTATTTACTTAGGCAACACTTCTTGCAAAACCATTAACCAGCAACATTGGAGAGAATGGTGTAGTTTGACATGCATGTTAAATTAGTGGATCTTTCTTAGATCATGGCATCTGGTAAGTGATATGTCTTGCTTAGAAGATGCATGTCCTTTATAATGGATGTTCTAGGAGTTGTAAGATTGGCCCTCATATCTTTCTCATATGCATTATTATCACATGCATCATCCTCATAAGTATTATGTATGTTGATGTTGGAGTGTACGCGCGAATCGTGGGACTATGCGAGAGGTTCGGGGCTAGGTGACATAATTAGTACACCAATCAATCAAAGCAAGACCAATTGTTCAACAAGCAAGGCAAGCACCCTACTTTGATCATATTGATCCCATTATTTTACGGTGTTTATGTTGTTTTATCAAACTATATATGCGTGCGTGTATGTTCGTATTCATCTTGCTATGTTGCGGGTACCGGTAGTTACTTCCTGTTGAATGCATTGCCCTTACCTTACACTTGATTACTTGCTATTGTAACCTTAGCTTATGGTGTAGATATTACTTAGTGCCATTATGGGTAATAATTGCGAAATATCTCATGTACAAGTTTAGACATGCTTACTTAGAACGTCTTTTAAATGTTGGGACAAATTTCTATCCAAACCTAAGCAATTTGTAAAGGTACGGAGCCGAGTTATGGTGTCGGGACCCGAATATGCAAATCCGGACCCTCTGTGTATACTGCACTAGTCCAGGATCATGCTAGTGCACACAGGCTCAACATAAGTAAATATCACAATCATACATAGCGAAAACATTAGGAAAGACATCATATGATATATACTACTAGTTAAATGACCTCAAGGTCCACTTACATGACTATGCCTCGCAAGGCTGAATAATATATTAAACTGCAGCGGAATGAAAACGTAGACAACCCCTCGGTATACCACAGTAATCGACAAGGCTTGCGCCCTAAACATTCGTCTCCTCTTGGAATCTTTCCTCCAAAGATGATGTAGACTCTTCAAGCTGGTGAGGTTATTGTTGGCAAGGGTGAGTACTTAAAGCACTCAACAAGTTGTGCATGAATGCAATTCTATGTAACTATATGCAAGGCTTATTCCAAAGGATAGGCTATCATGGCTATTTTGCAACAGAGCGAAGATTTACGAACAAATACAATAAATAGATTGTAAAGGCGGTAAAACGAATAACAATAATGATAGATTCAATTTTTCTCAAGTAAACCAAGTTTCCAATCTTAAGTCAAATTCCATCTTCCATATGACATTCGCCATCCCAACCAAGTTGTTCATTTTAATTAAACTAACCCTTAATCGTAATTCCGAGCATTGCTCAATACCGCGAAACACGGCTATCCGAATAGTTTCACACTCTGCAGAGGTTATGCACTTTACCCACACGGCATGATATTCTCTTTGCGCTGGCCATTAGCACACTTCCTTTGGTGTCTGCAGAGAAATCATGACAAAGCCTTTACAATGCTCGGCTTAATCCAAGACTACCGTTAAGGTTTCAACAACGGTGGGTCGAAAACCACAACCAGGGCCCCTCTTGCGCCATGTGAATTACACCATAACTCGGGAACTCACACCACCAATGATAGTACCATGTTAAGGCATTACAAATTAATCACTAGGTGTCCCATTACAACATGTGGTTGCATGATTGACTCAGTCAAAGGCTTGCAAGGTTAAGTCCTTAGTGTGATCAAGGCAAGACATCCACATACCCTCTGCCCATTGGGCCCACCTTGCATACTCGCCTTGTCACTTGCCCCAATCTAAGTGATTATCACCCAGTTGATTACCAAGCACCACGTGCCATCAACAATTCAACATCGTTGCGTGACATGACTCGCCACAACAACTCAATCTCATCGTGTGATTCCACATGACACACAAGTTCATAACATTGTTCCATATTCCATTAATCAAGATTAATTATCAATGATTCTGACACATGTGATGACGTGGCATGGCTAAGCAACTAATACGGACTAATCCTCCAATGTTGATCATAATTATTAACCAACTATATTGAACCAATCTAGGGTGACAATGAATCATGGCATACAATGACAAGGTAGGGTATAGATCAATCTGGTATAATAGCTGAACCCAATCTAATTTGAAACAGTTGTATACTTGAAATATATGCAATATTGTAAAACAAACATAGCAATTTTATAAACATGGGTTCAACATGATCAAAGCACAACTTGCCTTAGAATAGGTCCTGATCTTGATCTGAAGCTTGCTCTTGAGTTGCTTGATCTTCCTCCGAAGCGTCGCACAATTCAACGTCTACGCGTACCGAAGAAGAAAAGCAAATAAATACCAAAACAGAGAGCAATTGAACTCCAAAAATCAAATAAAATTCACCATTAAATAGATCTCAATTTTACAAATTTTTAGAAACTGGAATCACTCAAATCCGAGTTACGATGCAAAAGATATAGCCTTTTGAAGTTTGAAATAAATCTTGAAATCGAAAAATCGAAATTCGAATTAGCGATTTATTTTTATTACGAAAAAGCGATTTATGATGTCGATATGACATCAGCCCGATCGAGACCAACCAACGCTGCCACGTGGCCTCCGGTCCATGGACTTCGTCCACGATCTGCTCGGGTCCACGGTGGATCCAGTTCACATGGTTTTGGGCCAGCGACACGCGGGCCGTGTCTTGGTGACTCGGCGCCACCGCGATGCATACGTAGCGCCACGCGACAAACGACGCGGCTGCCACCTCGGACGAAAGCATGGTGGGCAGCCACGTGTCGACGAAGCGACATGCCACGTTGAGCGGCGGCGCGCGGCCTATGGTCATCGCCGGCGGCTCAGAGGGTACCTACCGATTCGCCTTGATGAGATGAACACGATGGCGCGAAGGTTCTTGGGTTTCGCCCACGAAACAATAGCGGCGACTTCTTCTTCTCCGCGGTGGTGGCGTTCACGGCTCCCCGATTCGGCGATGCCGGTGACTCGGCGTGCGCGCGAGGTGCTTCTTGAGACGGCGAACCCAAGAGGTAGACCACGACCGGCGATCACTTGCGGCGCTAATCGGCGGTGAGAAGCTTGCGGCGATGCGACAAAACCTCGCGAATCCGGCGACTACGCAGCGAGACTCGGTCTAAACCTTAGGGTTAAGGTTCTATGGCTCGGTGGGGTTCCGATCGCGCGCGTTATATAGGTCGCGGGTCCAATACACGCACGGAAGACCTCCGAGACCCGGCGGACACGACGCGAACTTCGGGCGAGTCCACCCCAACCACGCGAGAACGACGACCGTCGCGCGCCACTGTCGATCTGCGGCCACGATGACTTGGCGTGGCACAATCCGAGCCGGCGGCGATCAACGGTCCACACGCGCTAGGGTTCCTAACTACTCCCACCGCACACGCCTCATCCAGCGGTCACGACTCGATCTTCCGTAGTGGGCCATGCACGCACGAAATAATGGGCTCACCACATCGAGATGGGCCACGGCCCAATCTCGCTACGGTTTTCAAAAGTTTTCAATTAAATTAATTCCGAAATTCATTTAATTCGTTTTAAACAATAAAATAATTAGGAAAAATCCAAGAAAAATCTCAAAAATACTTTGAGACATTCGGACTTAAATAAAATATTTTTGGCAAAACTTTATTTTGACTTTGCACATATTTAAATACTTTTGAATAAAAAGCAATAAACTTGAAATAAGATTTAATTCAATTAAATCGAGAAAAATCCAAATAAATTCGAGAAAATCACAAATGCACATTTAAGCAATAAAATAATATTTGGCAGATTTTGGGATGTTACAAACCTCCCCTTAATGTAATCTCGGCAGAGATTGGGGCTAACTATATAGTAGGTTAGGAATTCGACTTTAAATCTTCTTCTCGCTCCCAAGTGGCTTCACTTTGAATGATTGCTCCATTGAACTCTGCAAAGCGAATAGACTTGTTTACGGTCTTGCGCTTCATAACATCAAAATTCGATCGGTTGCTCTTTATAAGTCAAATCTTCTTGCGGCTCTATCGCATCCAACGGGGTTTGCTCTGGGCACTCGAGACACTTCTTAGGCTGCGATACATGGAATACATCATGCACTCCTGCCAAGGACCGAGGCAACTCTAATCGATAAGCTACCTCTCCTCGACGGCTCGTAATCTTGAGCGGACCGACATATCTTGGCGCAAGCTTCCTTTAACATGAAATCTTTTAACGCCCTTAAGAGGGTAACCAGAGATACACGATCTTACGGTTCAAAACTCAAATCTCGGCGACGATTATCTGCGTAGCTCTTACATCTTTGTGTGCTATCTTCAACCTCTCTCGATCATTGCAACTTGACTTTCGGCTTCCTCGAGAATATCGGCCCAAAACCAAGCGTTCTCTGTCTCGTTCCAATTTAATGGGGTGCGACAAGCACGCCCATACAACGCCTCAAGCGGTGACATCTGCAGCTAGCTTGATAGCTGTTATTATAATCAATTACGCATATGGCAAACTTTTATCCCATGGCGTAGCATAAGCTAAAGCACAAGCTCTTAACATATCCTCTAAAATCCGATTTACTCTTTCGGTCGACCATCCATGCTGCGGTGATATCTTTATCTTGAAATCCGGACAAGTCCCCATTGCTTCATGCAACTTGTTCCAACACCTTGAGGTGAATTGGGTACCTCGTCCGACACAATCTTCTTGGGCACTCCATGCAAGCATACAATCCTTGACTGCACAACTCAGCTAAACGATCTCCCAAGTAAGTGGGCTTTCTTGGGCTAAAGCGAGCGACCTTGGTTAGGCGATCCACAATAACCCAAGCGGAATCGTAACCTTTACGAGTCTTAGGTAAACCGGTGATAAAGTCCATTCGATTCCTCCCACTTGTATTCCGAATTTTCAACGGTGCAATAAACCAATGGTCTTTGATGCATGGCTTTTACTCTCGACATACGTCGCATAAAGCAACATGCTCACTACTTCACGCTTCATATTAGGCCACCAAAATCCCTCTTTCAAATCTGGTACATCTTAGCACTTCTGGATGAATTGAATACTCGAATCATGAGCTTCTTCCAAAATCAACTGTTTTAATCTCTTTCTTATTCAATACATAGCTTTGACCTTTAAACTGTGTGGTTCCTTGGTTATCCCTGGTAAAATCCTCAGCTAAGCCTTCATCCTTCTGACCCACTTCGATCTGTTCTTCAAGCATTGGCTTAACTTTCAAAGCGACTATAAATCCTTGTGAAACCACTTCTAATTTCAACTTTTGAAACTCTTTGCACAATTTCTATTGATCACTTGATATTGGTGTATTGGTACTATGGCCTTTACGACTTAAGATATCGGATACCATATTAGCCTTACCAGGATGGTAATGATCCCACCTTATAATACTTAATCACTCCAACCATCCTCTTCGTTTTATATCAAGGTGCACTTCGAACTCTTATGGTCTGTACCTATCCCCAATAATATAGTGACGCAATGACTTCAAAGCATGCACTACGGTAGCAATTTCCAATTCATGCGTAGTATAGTTCTCTTCATGTGGCCTCAAGCGTCTGGCGATAGGCAACAACTTTACCTTCTGCATTAACACACATCCAAGATTTTGTCTTGAGGCATCATAGTATATATCACAATCTGCGTTTGCACATCGACAACACTAAGGCAAAGCTATCGTCAAACGCGTTTCCTCAATCACGAAAACTCTTTTCGCTGCGCGCGTCCATGCACACTTCTCCTACATGCCTAAGCGGTCTCATTGCTCCCACGTAACATCGCTTTTGTTGGATCCACGATAACTCCTTTAGCGACATCTTACGCAAGAAATTCAACTTTCTCCTTCCAAAAGTCACATTTGCTAAGCTTAGCATACAGCCATGGGTCTAGCCATCTTTCCAACACTAATCCCAACTGCTTACGCATACTTTCCTTTTGACTTGAAGCAACAAAGACATCCCACCTATACACCATAACAGCTCGACCAAATTCCCCATGGAACTCCATTCGTCATGTCCATAAATTCTGTAATGGCATTGATCATTCTAGCGAACCTGCTGTAACCTCATCTCGTCTATCTGCGTGAAAACTCGACCTAAGAACATTTTACGCACGGAGTTACGAACTAATGATAACTCGATCGAAGATCTATTCTTGAGACACTCCAGCTCCTTTTTGACTGATCAAACAAATTACGATCCTGGGCAGCGAATACTTACCCTTTTAATCATCACTTCATTAAATGCTCGACGGTCGATACACCTCCTTAAGCTCCCATCTTCAAGCAGAACAGGCGCTCCCCATGGTGACAACTGGCTCTAGCGAAGCATTTTCTATGACTCTTCGATCCGCTTCTTCATCTCAACTAGCTCATCAATAGGCATTCGATGAGGTCTCTTTACTTTTGGTCTTTGTATCAGGCACTAACTCACTAACAAACTTGATCTCTCGATCCGATGGGATTCTTAGGAAACACATATGGATATTCCCTAACAACTGGCACATCTTCAAAGCTGACAACTTCCACGCTATTGACCTTCTGCTGACCAACACGAACCGTAGTCGTTTGAAATTCCATTTTCCCGCTTTGAGGGCTTTTAGCTGACACACTTCTTTAACCAAACTCCAGGACAGCCTTATGTCTGGACGACCAATTCATTCGAGGAGTGGCATCTTAGGTCTGATATCCAATATCGTAGCTAGAAACTTTTCTCCAACTTAACTCCGTTACATTCTAGGTTAGATCAAGCAATAGTGTACTTTCTGACCATGATAAGTCCTCGGGCTGACAATCTTTACAAACACCATGAATCGATCCTCGTTGCACACGCAACATCTTGAGTGAACCGTCAACATAGGGAATACTCAGAACATCCTTTACCATTAATGCTTTTATTCCAACACTTCACATATCCACCTCTCAACCATCTTTACTTTATTTATTTAGGCACGAAAATCTTTACATGGACTTCACCTCTAGTCACTTTTCTTTTACAAGCGAGGGTATGACACTTGCATCGGCTAAAATCATCGATCTAAACTTCCTCGATTGGTATTGGCGCTGAAGTTTTTAGTGGAACAAAATTGAGATTGGCTTGCACTTTGGTGCGATCACTTTCTTATGAGGGCAATTGTTAGCAAAATGCCGGGCTTGTTGCAGTGTAACAAAGCTTAGGTCCACCTCTCTTCCTTGAGCATTTGTCGACTAAAGCGGTGTCTTCATTCGGATGCCTCTTCTTCAACCGATTCTCCGTACAAACTTCTCTTGCGACTTTCTTGCTCACTCTTGGCGTTATGAACTTGGTGAGGTAACCACGGAAGGACCGCGTCAGTAGGAGACTCTAGATTCTTTCGCGGGCATTTCTTAACAAAATGGCCTTCCTCATGACAGATTATAACACACCCGTGTTCGCTTGTTGTCAGACTCTGAGTACATTATTGTCTTCTTGTTGCGTCGAACTGGTTGCTTCATAGGGCATTCACTAGCCCAATGGCCTTCTTCATCGCACGGAAATATCTTTGTTGGTATTGCCAATTACTTCTTTCTTGATGAGGTCAATAGGATTAAGGTATTGTGTCCTTAGCTCTTGAGTGGCACCACTTTTGCAATCGACGTTCCGCCTCTTCTTGGCGACTCTGGAGCAACTACGGCTCGAAGATTCTTTTCTTGATCTTTGAATTACAGGGTGACTATTGGATTCAGAGGACATTGAGTGGACCATGATCTCGGCCTTCACAAAGGTAACATGTGATGTCACTCATAGGACATTCTCCCGAGAATGACTTCCTTCACAGTGGAGCAATTAATCGCATGCTCGTCGTGGTATGTCCTATCTCTCCACAGCGAATGCACGCACGATCTTCGATTTGTTTGGTTGTGACACTTGAGAGCAACTCTTAGATGTTGAACAAGGTGCAAGAATAGTATTCGCTCCGTATTTTTGTGACCATCTTGTCTCTAGGTGAAGCAAAGAGATTACGAAAAGCAACAACAAATTCATTCCAAGTGATACTCGCGGGGCTTCATGAGCGGCACAATATTTCTTCCACCATTCAAGAATGATTCCTTATGGCGATAAGAAGCATACAGGACTTTCTCATCGTCTTCACACCGAGCAATGAGCGACTTCCTCTCAATGGTCTTGAGCCAATCATCTTCTTCGAGAGTAACTCATTTCTGAAACGTCGGCGGACGAGTCCTTATGGTTCGATAACCTTAAGTAGGAACGGAAATCATTGGTAGCGACTTAGGACACTTGGTTGACATTAGTTGGGTCGACCATATTCGCATCCGCTTCATCATTGCATGCATCAAGCGAGTCCGAGCGATCAAGAACTCTCAAACTCTGCATATCCATCTGTCTTGACGGTTGAAGAACTAATCCACTAATGAGATTCTCCTTGGATTGATTTTATTGCCATCGATTATGTTGTTTCCACGAATCTGAACCCTCGCTTGATTGCTTCACTTGGAATAGGGAAGAGGAAAATAGCATAGGTAAGAAGCGAGAATCCTAAAGCGGGGAGATAGGTTTAACCCAATAACGTAAGCAAACAATATTAATAACTTGGTATGGTTGCTTATATAAGCCTAAAAGCTCGCAACACATCTTGCACACTCGGAATCGAGGAAGAACCAATTCAACCTATACACACAAAACTACCGCCTACAAGGGTAACACTTCTATCTTAAGCGGACGCGACTCCACACACCGAGTCCCAACTAACTACTCGAAGCATAGATCTTCTAGCTCTTGGGCGCTTCATGGATCTACTCCTTCCTTGAGCACGATGATCCCCTTCTTCATGATTTCGGGGTTGACAAAAGCACTTGATACTTTCTTCTATGATGTGGCACGTCAACTACCAAGACAACTTAGATAAGGTTTTTAACTCGATCCAGCAAGGGAGAGAGAAAGAAATTCAGCAGGGGAAAAGAGAGAAATTTTGACGAGGAAAGGAATAGAAGAATAAGACAAGTTAAGAACATATTATTCTTCCAAGTTAATTCTTTTCTTTAGAAAATAATTTTGAAGTTCCTATAGAGACGACCAGACTATCTAGGGTCAGGCCTACAGTCAGTATGGCTCTGATACCACTTCTGTCGGGACCTGAATATGCAAATCCGGACCCTCTGTGTATACTGCACTAGTCCAGGATCATGCTAGTGCACACAGGCTCAACATAAGTAAATATCACAATCATACATAGCGAAAACATTAGGAAAGACATCATATGATATATACTACTAGTTAAATGACCTCAAGGTCCACTTACATGACTATGCCTCGCAAGGCTGAATAATATATTAAACTGCAGCGGAATGAAAACGTAGACAACCCCTCAGTATACCACAGGCAACTGACAAGGCTTGCGCCCTAAACATTCGTCTCCTCTTGGAATCTTTCCTCCAGCATTGATGTAGACTCTTCAACTGGTGAGGTTATTGTTGGCAAGGGTGAGTACTTAAAGCACTCAACAAGTTGTGCACAGAATGCAATTCTATGTAACTATATGCAAGGCTTATTCCAAAGGATAGGCTATCATGGCTATTTTGCAACAGAGCAGCATTTACGAACAAATACAATAAATAGATTGTAAAGACGGTAAAACGAATAACAATAATGATAGATTCAATTTTTCTCAAGTAAACCAAGTTTCCAATCTTAAGTCAAATTCCATCTTCCATATGACATTCGGCCATCCCAACCAAGTTGTTCATTTTAATTAAACTAACCCTTAACTGTAATTCCGAGCATTGCTCAATACATGCGAGCACGGCTATCCGAATAGTTTCACACTCTGCGGAGGTTATGCACTTTACCCACACGGCATGATATTCTCTTTGCGCTGGCCATTAGCACACTTCCTTTGGTGTGCCTTGCAGAGAAATCATGACAAAGCCTTTACAATGCTCTGGCTTAATCGAGTACTACCCGTTAAGGTTTCAACACTGGTGGGTCTGAAAACCACAACCAGGGCCCCCCTCTTGCGCCATGTGAATTACACCATAACTCGGGAACTCACACCACCAATGATAGTACCGAGTTAAGGCATTACAAATTAATCGGCTAAGGTGTCCCATTACAACATGTGGTTGCATGATTGACTCAGGTCAAAGGCTTGCAAGGTTAAGTCCTTAGTGTGATCAAGGCAAGACATCCACATACCCTCTGCCCATTGGGCCCACCTTGGCATACTCGCCCCTTGTCACTTGCCCCAATCTAAGTGATTATCACCCAGTTGATTACCAAGCACCACGTGCCATCAACAATTCAACATCGTTGCGTGACATGACTCGCCACAACAACTCAATCTCATCGTGTGATTCCACATGACACACAAGTTCATAACATTGTTCCATATTCCATTAATCAAGATTAATTATCAATGATTCGACACATGTGATGGCGTGGCATGGCTAAGCAACTAATACGGACTAATCCTCCAATGTTGATCATAATTATTAACCAACTATATTGAACCAATCTAGGGTGACAATGAATCATGGCATACAATGACAAGGTAGGGTATAGATCAATCTGTATAATAGCTGAACCCAATCTAATTTGAAACAATTGTATACTTGAAATATATGCAATATTGTAAAACAAACATAGCAATTTTATAAACATGGGTTCAACATGATCAAAGCACAACTTGCCTTAGAATAGGTCCTGATCTTGATCTGAAGCTTGCTCTTGAGTTGCTTGATCTTCCTCCGCAGCGTCGCACAATTCAACGTCTACGCGTCATCAAGAAGAAAAGCAAATAAATACCAAAACAGAGAGCAATTGAACTCCAAAATCAAATAAAATTCACCATTAAATAGATCTCAATTTTACAAATTTTTAGAAACTGGAATCACTCAAATCCGAGTTACGATGCAAAAGATATAGCCTTTTGAAGTTTGAAATAAATCTCAAATCGAAAAATCGAAATTCGAATTAGCGATTTATTTTATTCTGAAAAAGCGATTTATGATGTCAGTATGACATCAGCCCTGATTCAGACCAACCAAACGCTGCCACGTGGCCTCCGGTCCATGGACTTCGTCCACGATCTGCTCGGGTCCACGGTGGATCCAGTTCACATGGTTTTGGGCCACTGACACGCGGGCCCGTGTCTTGGCTGACTCAGCGCCACCGCGATGCATACGTAGCTGCCACGCACAAACGACGCGGCTGCCACCTCGGACGAAAGCATGACTGGGCAGCCACGTGTCGACGAAGCAGCATGCCACGTTGAACGGCGGCGCGCGCGGCCCTATGGTCATCGCCGGCGGCTACAGAGGGTACCTACCGATTCGCCTTGATGAGATGAACACGATGACGCGAAGGTTCTTGGGTTTCGCCCACAGAAACAATAGCGGCGACTTCTTCTTCTCCGGCGGTGGTGACGTTCACGGCTCCCCTCGGTTCCGGCGATGCTTCGGTGACTCCGGCGTGCGCACGAGGTGCTTCTTGAGACGGCGAACCCGAAGAGGTAGACCACGACCCGAAGCGATCACTTGCGGCTAATCGGCGGTGAGAAGCTTGCGGCGATGCCCGACAAAACCTCGCGAATCCGGCGACTACGCAGCGAGACTCGGGTCTAAACCTTAGGGTTAAGGTTCTATGGCTCGGTGGGGTTCCGATGCGCGCGTTATATAGGTCGCGGGGTCCAATACCTGCACGGGAAGACCTCCGAGACCCCGGCGGACACGACGCGAACTCGGGCGAGTCCACCCCAACCACGCGAGAACGACGACCGTCGCGCGCCACTGTCCCGATCTGCGGCCACGATGACTTGGCGTGGCACAATCCGAGCCGAAGGCGGCGATCAACGGTCCACACGCGCTAGGGTTCCTAACTACTCCCAGCCGCACACGCCTCATCCAACGGTCACGACTCGATCTTCCAGAAGCTGGGCCATGCACGCACGAAATAATGGGCTCAGCCCGCCACTGAGATGGGCCACGGCCCAATACTGCTACGGGTTTTCAAAAAGTTTTTCAATTAAATTAATTCCGAAATTCATTTAATTCGTTTTAGGCAATAAAATAATTAGGAAAAATCCAAGAAAAATCTCAAAAATACTTTGAGACATTCTGGACTTAAATAAAATATTTTTGGCAAAACTTTATTTTGACTTTTGCACATATTTAAATACTTTTGAATAAAAAGCAATAAACTTGAAATAAGATTTAATTCAATTAAATCCAGAAAAATCCAAATAAATTCCAGAAAATCACAAATGCACATTTAAGCAATAAAATAATATTTGGCAGATTTTTGGGATGTTACATATGGTCTCCATGTATTTTAGTAAAAATTCAACCCAAAACTTATGGTTTAGGGGTGATTTAATATTTAAACTTGAGGCGTGAGGAGGCACCTCATGCGTAGATAGGGGGAGATTCTCGCCCGGGTCAGTTAAGGACCGAACTTGACGCTATCACCTAAGTGAACTGGTGCAACCATATGTGCTAGTATGGGATAGCCTTAGCTTAGTAGATTAGCTGAAGTTTAACCTTGCACTTTGGTAGGCCGAAGTAGTAAGGGCACTCTAGGGTACGGTGTCGCTCGTAGGTGCTCCCTTAACCGAGGTTTTGGGGTTAAAGCATTCCAATACAACGGTGTATGCCTTGCCATGGGGAGAGGACACGATGGGCCGTAAACCATCATTAGTACTGTGTGTGCGGGTCCAGATCTCCAGACCATGGCAAGGGTTTGTTATCACCGGGGCTGGTGCAAGGCTAGGCTTTAGCTAGTTGAACGGTTTCGTCACAGTCTAGCAAATCGGGTACCATAGGTATTGCGAGGCATTGTTGACATGATTGTTAGAATGTGTCATGTGGGTAAAGTGTACACTCTCTGTGTTAAATCTAATTAATTAGTCGTGCTTACGGTCATGAGCAACTCAGGAAAGTAATGTCAAGTATAGCTTTGTTTTTGCGAAAATTTTGGAAACGGTGTTGTGACGGGTTGGTATATTTGTGAGCCAAGGTTGGCTGTGATTTACTTGCTGTTCATGGCCAAGGAGGGCTATGAAATGATGGTATTAAACTTAACTTACTATTAATAATTTCATATCAAGTGCTCTTTTCAATTTCGTTACCGTTTGATGAACTACTCTCTTGCAAATAAAATCTGCTTTATGCTGAAAATGAAACTTAGTGTAGTGGCTTGATATCCTTAGACTAACCTTGCATGTAAATTATTTCCACACACTAAAGCCTTCGAGTACATACGTGTACTCAACCTTGCTTGTTGTCATTTATTCAGAGAATGTGAAAGAAGATCGTCGCTTGGTTACCTTTGCTTTCGACAATAATGGCGTATAGGGTCACGACCGCACTCAGGCCTTTCCTGTGGGTTTGTTTTCAATTGTAGATTTGTAAGTTAAACTTTGAGCCGGTGGCCTACTACGTACTTATGTTTTCAGCTCATAGGCCATGTATTATTGTTTCTAACCTACTTCTGCTGTCTTTTGTTGTTGTGAGCAGGTGATATACAATCTCTGTCCGAAACCGAATTCCTGGGCGATTTCTAGGTCGTGACAGGTGCGACGGTGCATGCGACTCCATGACGAGGAGACGGTGAGGAGGCAAGCCATTGTCGAGTCGCAGTTGAGTTGCATCACGGACGAGAAGAGTCGGCGAGAAGATATGGCGGTGAAAGGGTAGAGGAGGCCTGTCCCTCGATACCCGCTATTGGCGAGCTTCATTGACAACTGGTATGATAAGATGGTATTGGCGGCTATCTACGTGTCTCGTCGAGAAGGTGGCCAAAGTTACATGTTCTCGTGTTAGTTGTGTTCACAAGATACTATGTGTGATCACATGAATTCTTGTGTTAGTTGTGTGCACAAGATAAATATGTGCAAGTTTGTTCAGAAATATCGTGCGCATCAAAAGATATCATGATACACGAGAAGATCTAAGAGTTCGGCAAAACTACTATCATAGGTTTTGCTTGAGGTGCCCTTTTGGCTAGAGGCTCTAGATTTCATATCCAAATGTGTCCAGGCTCTAATTCCTAACTGACACCCGAAAAATGTAATCCCATCCCACGGCAGAAGGTTTAGGAAGTAACTAGTGATGGAGACTTTTTAATTGTTGCCACATTTGATCGCTAGATACCCCCGCCCACCCCCCACCCCACACACACCCCCAACGAGGTTAAGATCTTCCACACATTACAGTCTACCAGTTTGCAGGAGTGTCCGTAGGCGTGGAGTGGATTTGGAGGCATGTTGCCGTATTACAGCAGGCTTGATGAGAATGCGCGTCATTTGTTCGTGAAGTGCAAAGAAGTACGTGATTGCTGGTTTATGCTATAGGAGGAGGAAGTGCGGCGGGTCTTCGAGACATGTAACTCACTATTCACTACTGGAGGTGTTGTCATCCTTGCGTGAGATGGATCGCAAGACGCAACGTCTAATCATCTGTTTCTTTTGGTTTTGGTGGTCTGAGGGCAGTTGTGTTAATGCTGGTGAGATGTGTGCTTCTCAGTTCTCACTGCAGGTGTGCCACAAGGTGGAGATCGAATTAAGCTAGTGCTGGAGTACGAGTTTTTCAATGCATCGCCAGGACTGGACGGCCTCGAACGAGCTGAGGATCCTCAAGATTAATGCTAATGGAGCGTTTTGTTAAGAGGACGGTTCTGGGAGCTAGCTAGGGCTTCTTCATTCATGATTCGTCGGAGGAGGTGGTTTGTGCAAGACCTTCCACCTTACAGGCAGCTTGTGATCTTTGATGTAGCAATACTGGTGACAGTCCTACAACACGTAGAATGTGATCTTTCTTTTATTAGCACCCGAAGTAAATCGGATGCACGAGAAGAGAGGTGAAGTGAGATATCTTTTTCTAATGACTAAATAAAAACCTAACTTTTTCTATGCCCAACCTAAGTGGTTAAGCTTGCTAGTGTGATCACAACAACTCCTACTTAAGTCTACTAGCATCTTGCAACCCGTACTCAAAACCTACACAATTCTAGTGTCTAAGAATTGAAAGACATGGAATTAAATACAGAAATTAAAAGGGGCAATAGGCACAAACATTTTTTTATAGAGGTCTCAAAGATTCGACTATCCCCTTAATCTTTGTTGGAGCACTTTTGCAAGAATATCGTTCCGACTTAAAATCACGCAAGGAATCAAACAATGCACTTGTAGTAGTCCTTCACTCCAGGATTTGACAACACGTTGCCCCCCGCTTTCTCAGACCGAAGAGACAACACGCTGCCCACTGCTTTTTTAGATCGAAGTGACAGCACAATGCCCCCTGCTTTATCAGAGAGAATCGACCACACTACCCACTGCTTTATCAGCCGATTTGACTACACACTAGCATCTGCTTTACAAGACAGACCTGATAACACACTACCGACTATTTTATCAGCCCGAGTTGAGAGCACACTTCCTATAAAATCGGTGGCCACTCCACGACCCAAGGCATCACTTTTTGACTAGCCCAACCTCCATAGCCAACACTCCATGTGTGCCAGCGCCACACTCAATAATGCCCTACACTATTGGGGTTGCTGATGTTTTACTACGGGGAGATTCTTCGCAAGCGGAAGTGGAAGGTTGAGAAGGCGGAAGCCTACCCTAATATTTCTTGCAAGGATGCACCTATACCTCTGAAGTTTTTCTGGCCAAACTGTGACTGCGATACTTTGGCATGGATTATGCAGTCCAGACATGCAGACACCATCAGTGGCTTTCTACATGTGCTGCGAGCTTACTGTAAGTTAAAGACAAGCATGTACATTCCATAAAACATGTTGTGCTCCCATGAACTTTAACTTTATCAACGCATAATCTCAGGAAAAGGCTAGTTGCTACTTCTTCCAATGGATCGATGAGCCAGACAAGTATGATATGGCATTCTACGAATGCAAAATGTACCTACACTACCCAGCTGTGCCCGAGCGATACACCCATTAGAAGCCTGAGCCTCAGACCGCGGAAGACAAATAAAGCTACCCCCTAATCAAGTGCACTTCTGGAAGGCCTAGGATGAGCTTCACGTACATTGGGAGAAGATAAAGGAGAAAGCCAAAGCGGCTCGCTTCGAGGAGGAGCCTAAGATCGCCCTTGAAGGCTATTATTGGGTGGATGTCTACGGGAGTAACCGAAAGAAACCCAATGCCTTAAGTATAGCAAAATCAAAGGGGAAAGCACCGATGGATCCTTCCATATAGGGTCGACGACAACAAGCATAACTTTTTTCAATTCCAAAAGGCGCATATGTATCTCAGTTGTACTTTTCATCGTACTAGTACCAAGGCAAACATAGGCAACAAACTGAACTATACACACCATGTCACTTTCGTCATTTTCTATGTAATGCTATGTAATACGATTATATGTACGTTTTCTCTCGTCATTTTATACGTCATCCTATGTTATTTTCTTTTGTATGAGCCATGTACTCCCTACCTTTATTATGAAATGTTATGTGATCCTTCATTCCATTTCTGACAACATTAAACGTCACTTCACGTTATTATACCTACAACAAATTCCACCATCAAGCGACAAAACCGCTCTGAATTTTTCCAACCTTTTTTTGGAACCTTAGCTATGTCATTCTCTATTGCATCCTATGTAATTCCTCTCTCGGTTGATTATTTCCTTATTTTTATTCCGGCGTAGTACATAGACAACAAAACCGCAATGTCCATCTATGCTAACAAATCCCACATCCTGTCAATATTTTCTTACTAATTACCATCTAAGAAAATCCAAAGCCTATCTGTCGCCATTTGAATTGGCTACAGGGAGCTATCCTATTGGCGATAGGTCCCTGTCACTATTTCAATTGGAGACAGCCTCCTATCGCCAATTCAAATAGTGACAGAGAGACTATCGCCATTCGAAATGGCAATAAGTTGGTATGTCTGTAAAATTTTGTTATGGTATATTATTTCTGCAAAAAAAAATTTAAAAATATTATTTTAAAAAATTTCGGTGGAGCTTAGTGTAGGCTAGGCTGGGCCATGGCCCCTCCTGTACTTTGCTAAACTCAAAAAAGTTACAGAGGCATCTCCAACTAATTCCCTTTTTTCATTTTCACTTTGCAATTTTCTTAAGACTGGCCCCTCTATAATTCGAATGAAGCTCTGCCAGTGAGACACACCACATTGCTATCCTATGTTGACACTTGATTCACTTTCGCCCGCCTAATTCACCACATCACTAGCTCCATCCAATACACCATCACTCAATCTATGCTGCTCAATCTGGACACTAGGAAGGCGGCACAACGAAAAAATGCAGTGATGGCACACAATGGGATCAGGGAACGTGGGAGGGGTTGCTAGCATGAGAGGCAAGGAGGTCAGTGCTTTTAGGAGAGAGGTTGCGTTGGTGGCGATGAGGAGGTTGTGCATTGAGATTTAGGTCATGCTTGGAAGGCCAGTTTTGGGTCCAAAATCAGTGTAAAATACCGGCCTATGAATTTTTCTATACCTAGCTCTAAAACTTTGTTTGGGTGGGCCAGTAATCCAATAAATTTACCATCGCTTTGGGCCTTTGCAGTTGGAAAAAAAGTCAGGTGAGAAGGCCATGTTTTTTCTGATGAATATCGGGGAGCACTCACTCGCGAGTCGCGACTCGAGTCACGTCTTTGACTCCCGAGGAACCCTAGACGAAGGCGACGATCTTGACGGTAGTGACAGCGACTGTGGCTGCAACTCTCATTAGCGACAACGGTGAGCGCGACGGCAAGCTCTCCTACGCCATCCCTCTTATTTGATCCATACATCAGCAGCTATCTTGCCTCACCTCTCTTCAATTACTAGGTACATCTTGAACCCTATGGTGAGGGCGTTTGACGTGGAGAGCGGCAGCGACGACGATTTCATTGGCGATGGTGGCATGACCCCAACATCTTGCTAGCCTCTCTTCGACGATAGCTCAGAAGACAAGGCGACGACTTTATCGGCCTCACCTCTCCTCCCTTCAACCAAATCATCTAGGTAACAAACTTAGCTTTGATCTGTGAGAACTTGAGATTTTTTTGGTACAAAATTTCAGATCTGGTCACTTGAGATCTCAAATAAATTGCTTATGGAAATCTCAAGAGTTTGTACAAAATTTTAGATCTGGTCACTTGGGATTCAGCTAGCCGTGTATATATTATGGTATAGCCAGCTTTCATTACAAGTAATGAAGCAATCGGATGATTCTATTCTAGTTCCTATTCCTCACTTGTTCTGGTGATCTAATTGCTCATTAGGGCCATCTCAAACATTTTGGAGGCCATGTGCATCTGTGCTCAAACTAAAAGTTATGGCCTAGAAAGATTGAGAATCAAAGATGAAAAAAATCTCATAGGAGTATTTTATGCACAGACGGCATACTCGGTATAAGTAACCATGGCATGATAATTAATAGTGATGCAAAAGATTGTGAGAAAAAAGATTAACAGATGTATCTTGTGTAATCTCATAGTTGTCACAAAGAATAAACATATATGAATGGAAAAAGATCCATTGCCGTGTTTTTGTGGTGACAGGAGTTCAGGTGTATTAGATTAGAGGCCTTAGATCTAGGAGAAAATTTATTTTGATACATAGAAGTACTATTAATTTGGCAATCTCATAATGAATAAACCGAGAAAAAAAGAGTAGCACAGGAACAATTTAGTAGGTAATTGGAAGTTTTCATGTAGAGAAGGCTTCACACTTTTTCCTGAATCCTTAATAACAGAGAGTAGACATTAGTTAACTTAGCTTGTCCGTTGTATAAACAATCATTACTGAATGGTGCCCCATGGTTGCTGGGGGCCCTGTGCGGTCACTCATTCTGCACCTGCTTAAAATACGGGCTTGTTGCTCATGTTTTCATTACAAGTAAAACAATCGATATGCATGAAGCAATCAGATGATTCTATTCTAGTTCCCTATTCCTCACGAGTCATGAGTAATCAATGATAGTTACCCCCTTGCATTACCTGTTGGGTGCTCTGATCCTTAGATTTGTTGTTCTTATACGCTTCTTTTAAAGTTCTACTTGTTACTAGCTAGAGTTAACATGTATTTTATGAGTGTTTTGAGAAGCTCTATTAGCACTTTACAATGCTTTATTAGTGTTACGGTTGCCTGCTTTTGTTCTCAGTAAATTATATGTTGTGTTTCAACTACTGCCTTCAAGTTACTTCGCTTGCTAGTTGCCGGATTTGAGTGGTTTCCCTAATTTATCTTCAAGTGAATCATTTTTTATTTTTTGAATTTGTTTACTGATTGGCAATTTTTTATTTTTTAAATTTATGGTTCTTGAGTGCTAGTTGATATGAAAGACCTTAATCTTACTGAATATGAGGAAGAGGAAGATGACGATATGATGCTACTTATTTTGTTGGTATTATATTCAGTTTCTACCATAACTAAAACTCCATGTCATACATCAAAGCTTAGGGGAGCAGAATATATTTATGAACTTCTTGAAGGTCATTCGAGCCGATGTTATGAAAATCTTCAAATGAAACTCCACATTTTCCAAACATTCTCAAACTATCTTAGGTCAAAAAATCTTTTGCATAATACAAGAGGTGTTACCGTGGAAGAGCGATTAGGCATTTTCATGCATATACTTGCACGGAATGCCAGTTTTTTTAGCATTGACCGATATATTTTAGCACAGTCCTAAGATTATATGTAGACATCTTAGGGTATATTTTGAGGCAATCACTTCATTGACCTATGAATTTATTAAGCTTCCATCTACTAAGACTCATTGAAAAATATCATCAACTCCACAATTTTAGCCTTACTTTGAGGTATATGTAATCCATGTCAGTATAACTTAGGAATTTCTACCCTCTCATCTTATTTCTCAATTAGTAACAAGGTCTTGTCTCTTGCAGAACTGTATAGGGGAAATAGATGGGACTCATGTCCCTATCACAATGACGAATAGTGAGGGTGCTCCATATCGAAATAGAAAAGGAACTCTTTCTCAAAATGTGAAGCTTGCTTGTGACTTTGATTTGAATTTTGTTTATGTTACTACTGGTTGTGAAGGGCCCGTGTCAGATGTAGAGGTGTTACATTCTACTATTAAATCTGGATTTCAAGTACCTAGAGGCAAGTACTATATGGTTGATGGGGGCTATGCAAACACACTATTCTTTCTTGCTCCTTATTTAGGAGTCCGATACCACATTAAAGAATAAGGGCAGGGCAATTGCTAACCAAGGGACTATAAGGAGTTGTTCAATCTTTGCAATGCCCGCCTATACAACCGTGTAGAGCGTGCTATTGGCATCCTAAAGATGCAATTTCCTGTCTTAAAAGTTGCAACATTTACCTAATATAAACTCAAATGAAAATTCCAGCAGCAACAACTACGTTGCATAATATAATCCGGATCTATAAAGGTGATGAAAAGTAGTTAAGTGATCAATCAATGAAAACTAAAATTTTCTTACCTACTACATGATCTGCAATATGAAATTTATTTTACATTGCAATATAAAATTTGATGTCATAATAGGACAATTTGTGTTCTATAATCCTATCATCTTTGATGTCTTAGCAGGACAATTTGCGAAAGGAAAATATTGCTTCACTTCTAGTCAACCATCTCATGATGCAAATACAAGCTTGGATGTTGGATGGAAGAACAAGAAACTTTCAAACATCACCAGAAAAAACTCACAGGATGCAAGCCTTGATTCAAGAGCTCAACATGCTACTAGCATTGGTGAAAGACAGGACAACATGAATTCCCCTCCAAGAATGCATAAATTTGAAAGGCAAGGTTGGAGAATGACATACAAGATCAAGAAGAGAACAATATATACTCTTGTCAAAGAATGGATGGCATTAGAAGGAGTCTAGAGAATGAACTTCTACAAGATCACCATGATGAGCAGTTGGATGTTGAAGATAATGAATCAAATCAACAAGGGCGAAGAGATAATGACCATCCAAATTCAAGAACTGGGAATGCTGGAGCACAAAGAGGAAGATCCAAGAAACAAAAGGGTATAACATCAGCACCATGAAACAATAGTAGCTTATTTTGATTTTAGAAAAGAACAAGCTAGTATGAAGGAGCAAGCTTTAAAGAAAGGAAATGAATACTCAATTTCAAGATGCTTTGAAGTGTTAGAGGTGATGGATGATGTATCCAATGAGATCAAGATCTTTGCTTTCGATGTTTTCAAGAATGCAATAAATCGTGAGATTTTTCTATGCTATTAGGCAAGATTGCGTGGTTTATGGTTGAAGAAGAAAGTAAACAAGCTTGGAAATTGACTCCTTATAAGTCCTCTTTTGGCATTTTTTTCTACTTCTTGTTTGGAGTATATGCATAATGATCGCCTATATGTAGTTTAGTAACATATTCAATTTTTTATATGAATAACAATTGATAAGTTTTTGTCTGTTTAGCTTCTCAACCTTTCTTGTTAGCACTTTGCTATTAGATATACTATGTGGTTTTTTATACTTTGTGGGATATGAACTAGATGTGGTTATTAATAGAATAGGGATTAATATTTCTTTTTACCTAATCGTTTCTCCATTATTTGGCCTTCTGAAAATCTATCAATACATGTGTTTTTCATCTTGCTTTAGTCCATTTTGCTTGTCATGTTTAGATATCTCATTTTGTGAAGATAGTCTTTTTAAGAGTTGTTATCTAGCCCTGGCTAGTCAATGCCAAGAGCTGGTTTGTATGCCTTTTGCAATATAACTTGGTTCACTTGCTAAGAAATATATGCCCTTAACTATAGCTTACTATAATAAACTGTTTCAAAGAGTCCCTTCTGAATTTCTAATTGTAGGACAGTCTTCACCACAATGCTACTTCAAGGAGGCATTGGTCTTGTCGCTTATAGATTGAAATGCCTTCTTACATGGACAATCTTCATGCTATTAGTTGATATATAACAATGAATGTTCCCCTAGAGACCTTTGCCGACTATGTGGCATTCTAGTTCTTAGGGATATTTCTTGTCCACCAACTTTTAGTTTTCTTTATAATGTGTCAGAATAATTATATCTTGAACACTATAGCTGTCAACTTCATACTTTGGTTAGGTTTGCAATTAAATGTTGCCAAGGTAGCTCGGTTCATAGTTTACCAACTTTGGAGGTCAAGTCACTGTTGGTGCTTCATTTGAGATATAACCCTATGCTTTAGATTTTTAGTTTTGTAGTTAAACTCAACATGTAGAAAAGGCAGTGAGGATGGGATTTGGCTTTATTTAAGATTCACCTCTTTCTGGGAAGATATGAAACGATACCTTAGGCGAGTGGGAATTGGAAGTACTGTGCAATGGATAAGCTTAAAGATGTCCACCCTGGAGCTTCCTGGATCTACCATGTTTGTTTGTGGGGATGGTGTGTAGCTGAGGCTTTTCATCACGGAACAGATTCTGTAACTTTTGGCGTTTTGGTTTGTCCTGCAAATTTGCTAGCATGAAATGACATATCTAGACATCTTAGATGTTCATGAGTTCATCTAAGACATTTTGTTTTGTATCGCTTGACTTTAAGCTTCAGTTTAACAGAAAATGCTTTGAAGTTTGCCTTGACGTGATGCTTCAGTTCAACAAGCTGCAAGATCTCTTTATGGAAGAATTGTGTACCGAGAGGAATGTATGTAACACGTAGTGCATTCTACTGTTAGTCTTGTGAATGATTGTTGGCAACTAGTCGAGGAGAACCTTTGATGTTCCTCTTATCATGACATTGTTGTAGATTTGTCACAGTTCATTTCAGCATATGGTGTAAAAATTGATTTGGAGCATACTCTTGCTTGACCTAGCATTTAGGATATGTGAACACATAATTGTCTAGTATTTTGGATATATGAACACTTAACTGCCTAATGTTGCTTCAATTACGTTGGTATCTAAACACGATATAAAAAGAGTTTACAACCAGAAATGATTCCAGTGGTATTCCAATGGTTTCTTCTGTACCCAAAAAATTACAAGTGTAAACTCTTAACAGGTGGAAAAATTACATAGCTCCCAAGCAGGGCCTAATTTTTTGGCTTTCGACTTCTCTTGAGACTAGCTTTTGAAGCATTAAGACAGAAACCGGAGTTTGTTTAAACAGAGAAATACCCAGTGAGAATGTGAATTTAGTGATTAATTAGAAGCTCTAGCTTTGCAAAATTTAAATATCAAAACCAATCGCTTTGCGAGATAAAAAAAAGAGAAATGCATAGTCAAGACAGTGAAAGCACATTTCAGGGAGTTTTTGTCTTTTTTTAATCTCGCATAATTTTTTTAAAAATATTTAAATTAAATTTTCCGAAGATGATCTTAGCCGGAGTTAACGACTTGGCGTAGGCATAGCCCGCGCGCCGTGTGGCCAGCTGCGCTGGAATTTTTTTTTCTTTAATATTTATTTTTATTCTTGTTTTCAAAACTATGCGTTCGAAAAAAAATTACGAAAATACCCCCCGTCGCCCGTGTATGGGGCGATCGCCCCACACACGGGCGATTAGCCCCTGCGCCCAACGGCGGCGTTTAGGGTTTCCGATCGCCCCATGTAGGCGACGGGCTCCTTTAAAGTCACCTTCCTTCGCCTGAAGCGCACAACGACCGAAGCGAGGCGGCAGAGAAAGAAAAGAAGAAAGGAAGAAAGAAAGAGAGAAGAGAAAAAAAAGGAAAAAAAGGTAAATTTCTGATTTTTTTATAGTTATTTGTAAGAATTTTTTTAGAGATAATTGTAGGAATTGTTTTATAAGTTGCGTAATTAAAGTATCATTTAATATTTAGGACTTTGTTGTAGTATTTAGAAATTTTAGGATTGCATAGTGTTTAGAATTTTAGAATTGTATAGCTCTCGTGAAATTTAATGTAGCAGTTACTTAATGTAGTATGTAGTATTTAGAAACTTAATATAGTATTTCACTATATGCAAATTTAATGTAGTATTTTATATGTAGAAATTTAGTTCAGTAGAAACTATAGGTAATATTTAGAAATTTAATTTATTAGGGTTGTGTATTACTAATTTTATTACGTAAATAATGTATTAGGCAATGTAAATAATTTTGTAGTACGATCAATGTACGTTTTGTAGATTGTATTTTAGAGTAATATTTTTCCGTCGGACGTTGCAGCATGTCGGAGAAATTGTATTTCCAAATATTTTATGGAGATGGGGAGATAGCACAGGGGGCGGATGGGGTGGATCTATCATCATTTTTCAAGAGTCGTACGAGGCATATGTAGACCGAGCGATAGGACATACAGGGGTTTGTTAGAGTGGATGTCTCGGATGTTCAGTTTGGATGCCCAGAGTGTTCGGTTGCGGGTTAGAGCAGTAGTGAGCCGAGCGCAAGACCGTTTTTATGGAGAGTTGATTCCTATTAACTCGACGTCAACATGGAGGAGTTATGTTGGTTTTGCCGTAGAGCGGGGTTGGCCGCTCATGTTGTTGGTACAGTGCTACCTGGTAGCTCCATCGGTGTCGCAAGTTCGTGATGTCGGAGTGGACATTACGGGGGAGGGGACGTCAAATGTTGAAGGATGCGAAGAGCAAGGCGGCGAGGAGCCCGGAGACGAGGAGCACGAGACTAGCGGTGGCGAAGGGACCGGGGGGGCAGAGGAGACAGCGGTGGAGGCGCGAGGGGTGGCCGACGAGGGGGAGGAGGTGGAGGACATTGTTGACCTGATGGAAGAGGAGGACCGTGCGGATGAGGAAGTCCCTGATGGTGAGCACTCCGACGAGGAGGACAACGCCCCTGAGGTGCCTATCACTGGTGCGTGGACCAATTACAATTTCGAAGACCTAACAATGAATGAAGGAACATTGATGCATGGGAGTATCGTGAGAACGAGGTGACGGAGGGCCATATATAAAGACAAGGAGGCTGTGATGGATGCGGTGAAATCTTGGGCAATGTCTCTCGGCGGCAATTCGGGGTTGTGAAGTCCAAGAAGAAGGACTACGACGTGAAGTGCGTAGTTGATTCGTGCCCATGGCGGTGCATGCATACCAGGGAAGTGGAAGGACTCACCGGAAATGCTCCATAGTGATTGAGCATAATCATGAATGGAAGAAGCGGAGCAGGACACCGCAATCTGTCGTCCACTTGGGTGGCAAATGTGTTTTATGGTCGATCGTGGACAATCCCCATCTGCACCTCGATCTATTATCACGGCCGTGGAGGAGAGGTTTCAAGATAAGATTAGCTACGCAAAGGCATGGAGAGCAAAAGGACAGCTCGAAATACGGTTCGGGACGAGGCTTCAGACGAGAATATTCCCACTTGCTCGGGCAATCGCACATAGGAACCCCGGTACATCCATCGACCTTGCGGAGTTTCACGTGGGTGGTGTGTGCACCGGTAAGTGGGTATTGCGGCGTGCATTCTTCGCCTGGCGCATGCATAAATGCGTTCCAAACCGCGCGCACGGTCCTTTGCATGGACGGCACGTTCCTCACGGGAAGTACAAGGGCGATTCTAATCTGCGATCGCGGTGGATGCCAACAACCGTGTTCTACCGGTTGCGTTGGCAATCGTGGAGGGGAAAACACGGAGAGTTGGTACTGGTTCCTTGAAAGAGTGAAGTGGCGATTGTTCTCGACAGTTCGATGTTTGTGCCATCCATGACCGACATGCGGGTCATTAAGGGCGATCGTGGATATGCAACAAGGGTCCGCCGTCGTGGGAGCAACAAAGTGTCCGCACTGAGGAGCGGTGGTGCATGAGGCACATGGGTGCCAATTTTTTCCGTCGATTCAGAACAAGGAGCTTATGAACATGTTCAAGCGCTGTGCAAACAGAACCAACGGAGGAAGTTCGACGCTTTGGAAGACGTTGGGCGAACTAACGAAGAAGCAATCAATGGATCCCAGAGGTACCGCTAGTTCATCAAGGAACCCGATGGTGTACCATGAGCAGGAGAGGACCCCACACTTGTGTGCGCCGCCGACAGACCCCCAAACCTTCGGCGAGGCCGGTACCAAATAAAGAGTTTCACCGATTGGATACGACATGAGCCTTTGGAGAAATGGTCCTTCGCATGACGAGGGTGGCTCGCGTTATGGGATCATGACAACGAACTGGCGAGATTTACAATCAGTAATGAAAGGCACCGGATGCCTTCCATCGGTGGGTATAGTTGAAGGTGTCTTATTAGGGACACAGAGATATTTCATTGAGCGATACAAGACCTCCACAACATGTATGTCGGACAATCGACTGTCGTACTCAACTGTTGTGTCTACCTACATGTCCAAGAAAACAAGAAAGGCGCAGACACATCGGGTTACACCGGAGAGTGGCGTGGAACGGAGATACCACGTGCACTGCGGTGACCGAGGTCGCAGGGGTGCCCACCGGGAGAGGACTTCCCATCTGTGCATACTCCGTGCAGCTGAGTGCGAGTGCGAGTGCCAGAAACCACGCCTGCTGCACTTGGCGTGCTCGCACGTCATTGCCGCAGCCGCCGAGACGCATCAATCCTGTCGTCCGTTCATCTCCCCGTACTACTACAAGCAGAGCGTTCTCAACACGTGGCATCACGAGGTGTACGGGTACCGAGTGGATGGATCGTTCACAACAGCCCTCCTCCGGACCATCGATGGGTACCGGACATCCGAATGTTGAAGCTGAAGGTCGGGCGTCGAAGGACAAGGCGATTCGAACGATATGGACGAGTCCGAGGCGCGCAACAACCGCGGATAATGTAATTTTCCATGTTGTTCCCATCTTGTATTTTTCAATGGACCGGTAAGTTGTGATGTAAGTTGTAATGATCGATGTAATTTTCAATGTACTAGTAAGTTGTTTTTCGCATCATGTAATTCTCCGATGTACCAGTTAATAGCTACGAGGATAATGTAATTCTCGACGTTGTGTGCCTCGTCGAACATGTCTTTGTCTTTCGTATGTTTGTAATATGAGATTTTTTTTGGCTCTCTGCACTTCGGTTGTATTGTTTGATGAGTATGGTACAATTCGTTATTTCGCATTTCATTTTGTGTGCACATGTAATTACTGACAAATTTGTTGTATTTGCTTTGTAACAGGCCACGATGGCGCGACCTTGCCCTGAGCTTTGGACGTGACCGTCGATGCGACCCACCGGTCTAGGTACTCCGCAGAGGAGAACCGAGAGCTAGGGACACTCCGACCTCGGGTGCCCAACGAGCTGCTTCGCATCGACCCACGCTGGGTTCCATGGTAAGCTGCCAACGCTTGCACTCTTTTACATACATGTACTTACCTGTGAATGCAATTCTAACGACGCAATGCACTACATGCAAAGTTGCGGCGGTGGCTTACTTCCTCTTTGTAGGATGGTGGAGGAGGTGATCGCCTGTTAGCGGGCAAGGAGGTCCCGCGGTTCGAATGCGATCGGTCCTCGCCGCCACACTCGTGGACCGGTGGAGACCGAAGACGCTGCACGTTCCACCTTCCGTGCGGAGAGATGGCTCCGACGCCAGAGGACGTGTCGTACCTCTTAGGCCTCCCCATGCGGGTCCGGCGATGCGTGCCGCATGACGCCCGCCACGTGGCACGCCGAGTTGTCCGCGTTTCGCCCGCGCATGCGCGGCACCCCGGCAGCCCTCTACCGCCCTCGGGAGGTGGCGCCACGGACCGACGAAGCGTGTTGCCGATTCCACGATGAGTACCTCTTTCTTTGAGAATTAAAAGAGAAGCGCTAAGTTGCTGATAATGTTTGTTGTGAACGCTGCAGGCTCAGTTTCTCCACCCGCACGCGGAGGAGGCGGACGTGGCCCGCCACTTGGAGGCATACCTCTTGTTGTTGTTCGGTTGGGTGATGTTCCCGTCCTCCCACGGGAACACGGTGGACCGTCACCGATCGAGCACGCCAAAGACATCGCCGACACCCGCTGGATGAGGTAACACACTCGGTTCAAATCTCGTCTCAGCGGAGCACGTCTAACTCCACCCTTGTAAACAGATGATGCAGTGGTCGTGGGCCTCAGCTGTGCTAGCGGCGACGTACCGAGGTCTGTGCGACGCTGTTTCTCGGGCGGAGCACGACGCGACGATGTCGGGTTGCGTCCTACTCCTCCGCCAGTAGTCCCGGGCGCTTCTCCATCGGCAGCTCGTTGTTGACACGACACCGCACTCGAGGGCCTTTACGGAGACGACCGGTGGATCGCCCACCATGGGCCACCATTGGGTCCGACGACGTATGCTCCTCGTATCTTTTCCCCACTAACGCACTTGAATAACCTTCGCCATTTCTTATTTCCTCGCAATGAGGTACGCGCCCGGCAGTGAGGAGGTCCTACCGAGTTCGCTCGGAGTTCGACCGCCTCCACGACGAGGACGTGCGGTGGACGCCATACACCGCGCACGACGCCCACGCCCGAGCACTGACGGGTCTCCGTGCTTTGCACGCGAGATGAGGCCTTCGTTCACCCGTAAGGTTCTCGCCTTTGACCTCGTGTGTCGAGGAGTACTCCCGCGACCGAGTCTTTGCGGCGATTCACTGTTCGATCCTTTCCTTGCCGCCTCGTCACGTTGTCGCACGTGGCGCCACGTGTACTTGCCCCGATCCTACTACTCCGCATCTTTGCGAAATTAATGTGGTGTGTACTTACTGCTTTTGCATTGCGGGATGACTGGATGGGTGCCGGTGGGCACTCGGTTTGCGCCGTGTCGACCATGGGCGTGGCGGTTGGGCGCGCACTCGACGAGAGGGTCACCGAGACCCGCCAGACGACCATGACATGTACGATCAAGACATGGAGTGGTTCGCCCAGCAAGACTCGCCTCGGGGTGGGGTACACACCAAGACCGTGACGTCGTCGACGGCAGCATCGATAGCGGACACGCACCCTTCACAGATGTCCCAGAGGGACAACGCCCGTAAGTGTCGCAACCGGCTACATGGGCACGTCTTTTCATGTAAATTACGTAATAACAATCGACGTTACATGCGGACTCAGCTCATGGGGAGATTGAGGTGGAGGTCGTGTCCATGTTGACGCGCCTACGGGGCATACAGTGACCACCGCCGAGTCCGAGACAGCTTGGGCTCGGGTCCTCGATAGATGAGGCGGTTGGCTCGCAGGCCACTGCCGGGCGCGAGACGTCGGCGGGCGACGCAAAGACACCACGCCCTCGCGCCCAAAGACTCGCCCTACCCGCGGTGCCTCGTCACGCTCCCACTTAGCTGCAGTGGGGACAGTGGGCTGAGGAGGCTCCCTCCGTGTCTTGCCCTACCCCGTCGGTTCCTCGCTACGCTCCCACGCAGCAGCAGTGGGGACAGTGGGCTGCGGAGGCTCCCTCATCGTCTCGCGCCCCAGCAGGACCCCAGGGTGGTTTCGACGACCCTGTGGACGACGAGTTCGACCTAGAGGAGTACCTTTCGACCGACTACCTCGACCCCTCTCAGCTCTCGGGAGCGCCGCCACAGGACACGCCCTCGTCGCCGCCACACTACTCTACGCCTGCGCCGCAGGGCCGGCCTAGGAGGGACGTCCGTCCGCCGTCGCCACTCACCTACCCCACGGGCCAGATCAGGAAGCGTGGCCGTGATTGACTTGTTGTACGGATGTATTTTTGTAATGGCTTTACGTTCAGCAGCATATTGTATAACTCTCCGAGTTAGTAACATGATAGCCTTATCACTTTAAATTGTTCAAATTCATGTATGCATTGCTTGCCTATGCCACACGACGTGACAACACACTAACGTCTCGGTGCACCTATCGCCTCTAGTAGGGGCGATCGCCCTAATATGGGGCGATCGCCCTAATATGAGGCGATCGCTCCATACCCGGGCGATATCTGGCCTTTATAACATTCGTTCTCACAAGCGGTCTCGCAAAGAATACAGGAAGAAAGAATAGAGGGGTGAGGAAAAAAATTCAGGATCAATCGAAAATGCCGAGGCGTGCAAGTGCAAAGGGAAAGGGGAAGGCAAAGGAAGAAGCAAGTGCATGCCCACGCAATTTAGCGTACCAAGATCTCTTCCTACCTCGTGGAGCTGTAGCACCCATGTGTATGTGCGGAGATCTTTGCGTGCTTGTCCGCCTGGGAAATTTCAACTTGGAAGAGGAGGTATTGGAAGTGCCGCAACTACTCCTTCGATCCGCCGGAGAAGAGCCTGAAGGATCGCCGCATGGTAACAATCATACGGGTTACATAATATTTGTGAATGAAACTTTGCTAATTTACGTTTCATGCGATCACCTCCGCCATCGTGTGAATTTGAGCAAGGGTTTGATACGAAGATCAACCCCGAGGACCAACGGCTTCTTGATCAAGCCAACCGACAGGACGAGTTCACATGGCGGCTTCAAGAATAACGCGATGTCGCACGCGAGGAGGCATGTAGGAAGGAAGCGGAGGAGAAGGAGGCCGAGAGAGAGAGGAAACGAGAGAGGGCGCGGCGTGCTAGAGAAGCCCAGCCGGAGGCATGGGCGAATGGGAAGTGGCCTCAAGCACTCGAGAGACGTCCGTGTTAACTTTGGTTTTCTTTGTTCGTGGTACTCCTTTCGCTTTTAGGTCGTAATAAAGAGCGCGCCTAACCTTCAAGTGTATGCTCACCGTCCAAGGGCTCGTATATGTCCTCTTCGCTCCAGCTTGTCCCAAATGATGTTTTTGTCCATCAAGATAGGTTATAGCATTTTAAGTTCATCGATTTCATTTCATCGAGTTTGAACCTCGCTTATGCGAAGATCTGACCATTTTGATGTTTTATCGATTGCATGTTCGGACAACAATAAAATAGTGCATTCTAAAGTGACATCTAAATATTTTTACATGATTGTAACCTATGCAAGCCCAAGAATGCAACAAAACTGGTTCTATCGAGTTTTGAGGTCCTTTAGACATTATTCTAACTGCTTGAACAATGAATGTTATAAAGGGTTTAAACTAGTCATCTTTGATTCAAAATGCAATCATATTTAGATATTTTTGCAAAAATGAAGTGCATAAGGTTGTAGTAACTTATTCTATTTATTTCATGATTTATGGATCAACACACATTGTAATTCCTTCACAATCCATAGTTAGAGCTTAGCATTCGAACTCAAATAAAATTATTTTTCTGCAAACAACACATAGATTTTTATTTTACAATCTAATTCCTCATTCCAAAATTTAAATTTAAAAACAAGTTTCATTTCATTTGGACACTCCTAACAAAAGTTATGGGGTTCATATTAAAAAGGCATATAGCAATTACAAAAAATACTAAAAAAAAATTACAGCAACCCCGTACGCCTCTGTCTCGGCGCATGTGGGGCCCTCTGATGGAGCCCAACAGCAGGTGACGGCGCACGGCTAATCGCCCGTGTATGGGGCGATCGCCCCATAGACGGGGGTATTTTCGTAATTTTTTTTTTCGGATGCATAGTTTTGAAAAAAAGAATAAAAATAAATATTAAAGAAAAAAAAATTCAGCTGCGCTGCGTCTGCCAGGCCCAAGAACCATTCACGCGAAGGCCTGAACATGCCGAGCAGCCCAAGCCCGCGACGCCGTCGTCCTCCCGACCTCCCCTCCTCCTCCCTCTCCGCCGTCTCACTCCGCGAACGAAACCCTAACTAAACCCCACCGCCCCGGCGCGGGCTTCGACACCTCTTCTCGCGCTCCTCTCGTCTCCGCCTGTTATTTCACGGCGAATTCGATTCGAGGTTGGTTGTTGAATCGAGTTCTGAGCGTCGGATTCGATGGGGAAGAGCAGCAATAAGAATGACAAGGTCATCCTCCCGCCGCAGCTGCCGCCGGAGGTCGACGATGACGAGGTCGAGGTCTCCGACGAGGACATCGAGTTCTTCAGGGGAAACAGCGATCACGCCCGCCTGATCGCCAGGCTCGACAGGAAGTCCATCGACAGCTACGTCACAAGGGTCGCCGACCACGACGAGGACGAGGTTGAGCGCCTCTACGAGGAGCGCGAGCGCAAGAGGAAGGCGGCCGCCGCCTTGAAGCCGAAGAGGGAGGAGGAGGGGGATCTGGAGGTGGACCGCGTCGACGCGCTCCCTGTGAAGACGCTGCAGGGGGAGCTGGTCTACAACACCGGTAAACTCAATCCATCCATGAGGCTCACTCCAGTTGTACAATTTGATAGTCAAGTGCCGGTGTGTTGAAACGGAAACATATTTTGAACCAAATAATGAAATCATGCCAAGTGTTTACAAAAATAAAATTGCACTCTTTGAGTTTCCACTGGAATGGAGAAGTGGAGAATGGGCGCGGGGGATCGGTTGTGGATGGAAAGAGAGAGGTGCCGTTGGTTTCCTTTTTATTTGCGAGAGATAGAGAGAACTTCTCGTGGCTCATGGCCCATATGCCCGCGCACTGCTTTTCTTAGAGAGGGAGGACGGATGGCTACCAACTCGTATTTATATATTAGTAAAGATTTTGGGCTGCTGCATCAGCAATAGCTGATTGAATTAGAGAGTTGTAAGAGTTAATATGTGGTTTCTGGACTTAATTGCTTAGGACTTTGTTGTTTGGATGGAAGGATTCTGTCATGTGCTGAGTTTGTCTTCTTTTTCACAAGCTCGAAACTTTGAAAGCTAAGCACTAATTGTTTTGCCAGACTGGAGAAAATGTTCAACCGCAAAACAAATGTTCTATGTGCAATGCTTAATGCTTGATCATAACTCTTTTTAAGCTTATGAGTGTCTACTAATTCTGATTACGGTAGGAACTTAGTACCGTAGATGCTTGGTATAAACTGTACAAACAGGAAGAAAAGAATGAGCTAGCTGGGAAACTACCAGAAACGATCGGCATTGTTATTGCCTTATTGGTCCAAGACTTACTCAGGTCTGCGTCCGCAACCTTGTGTGTCCACCTGCAATGTGAAGCTTGTGAGGTGCCTCTGGCAGGGCTAGTGCAACGTTTTGTAGGGTTGATGTGGTTGGCATGTGGGAGGGGTTTCGTTACATTCGTCATACACATGTCTTTCTGTGTTTCCATTTACAGATGCATTCAGCGCACTGAGGCTGACCAAAATGGGTAGGTAGGGGTTAAGTTTTGCATGCAAATATACATTAATCAAGGAGAGGGGGTTGGCATAAATGCAGAATCCCATGTTTTTTAGGAAAGAGCTAAAATGTCTGGATGCATTTGTGCATATGTATTTCTTTTCACTTATCAGACTTGTTAAAGGAATGAAAAATATTAGTCTGTATAATATTGGCATTGCTGATTTTGGGCTGCATCTTAGAAATCAATGTTCCAATGGAGTTGCTAGATTATGGCAAAATTCTTGTCCAACAGGACAGAAACGAAGTAAAAAACATAAAGAAAGTTTCTGCAAATGTGACAAAACAGAAAATGAGTAAAAAACATACAGAGGTTTCTGCAAATATTACTAACATTGCCATCTGAACTTAAAGATGGGTTTGTAATATGTATTGTTCTTAGTGTTACCCTATTTGTATAACATTCATGTTATGACGTGCAGCCAAGAGAGCAAGGTCTGAAGACAATGCTAATGCAGTTGAATCTACATCTGAAGAGAAAGTTGCCAATGCCAAGCAAAGTATTAAAAAAGAGCAGAAGGGAAAATCCAAAAACAAAAAGGGAGATAGTAAACTGCAAAATGTGCAAGCTCAAAGTCAAGTTCCGAAGGGAAAACTACACTCAGAAGTGCTGGTACTACTTGTGTGCTTTTTGCATCAGTCAAAAGCTCATTTTCCAAACAACTTTTCTTGTTTTACTCCATGTCAATGTTGGTAGCATGTTGGTAAAATAATGTGTTAAACTCCTAGCATTGGAGCAACCATAATTGCTGTATTATATTAATAACATGAATTTAAATGACTTGGCTATGTTTGATTGTAAAAGTCTAAGTATCTTAGACATCGTCAATGGTAGTATAGCTAAATCTAAGTATCTTAGACATCGTCAATGGTAGGATAGCTCAAGTGACTGTCATAGCTGTGCTAATTTGATGGCTCAGTGACTGAATAAATACATCATTATTACAGATGAGAGTATGGATATTAATCATGTAGCTTATTTATACCCGAATGATGACAATGAAAGTAAACAAAAAAAAACCAGAATTCTTTGTCAATTATCTGGTCATTTAGCATGGAAGTTGTTAGCTGGTATGCTCATTCAACTCATTTGGCCATAATTTCAACCTTTTGATATCTTTTGTAAATTGCTATGTTACTACTGCATAGTTCGTGATTTTTTCCCACCTGCCTTTTATTATGCACTCTGGTTGACAGGAAGAGGTCAAGGAAGAACTTTCAGCTGAGGAATTGTTCGAGAAAAAGAAGGTTCAACTGGCTGAAATAGGGATGGCTATGCTTGAAGATCCTGAGTCAAACATTAGATCTCTGAATGATTTGTTAAACATATGCAATGACAAAGACCCAAAGGTGGTTAAACTTGGTCTGAGGTCCTTGCTTGCTGTGTTTAAGGACATAATTCCTAGGTACCTGAATTGATTTTTGTTATAACCATATCTGAAGTGTTCCCGAGTGACTTATATGTGTCGTTCTCTTCTGCAGTTACCGGATTAGGCAGCTGACTGAAAAGGAGCTTACTGTAGAAGTTTCAAAAGAAGTGAAAAAGACGAGATATTATGAATATACACTTATTCGCTCCTACAAGGTTTTATTCTGAATCCCTGCTTCATACCCTTCATGCCTAGTGACAAAAAGTCACTTATCATGTAATTATCTGAACATGGACAATGTTTCAATTGCTGTGTCATTTTCTTTGGCTTTTGGAATACTAATGTGCATCTGACCCTTCACCTTTAATTTTGATGCTCAAGATAGTTCTGAAAGTACTGATTGCTGAACTTGGTTTTCCTTTCCGCTTCTGTGCATTTTCAGGCATATCTACAGAAACTGATATCGTTGGAGAAACAATCCCATTTTTATCATGTGGTTGTTCGTTGCATGTGTATTTTATTAGATACTGCTCCACACTTTAACTTCTGTGAAAGCTTACTGGCTAGTGTGGTAAAAAATTTAAGCTCCTTGGATGATATAGTAAGGTAGATATCTCCTTCTTTCTGTATTTACTCATGTCAAATCATTTCTGCCTGTAAATAATGATTCAATTATGTAGTCGAGTACCTTATGAAATATTAGGTACATCAAACTGTTATCTTTATTCTGTGGATCATGCATCAATCAATTGCGCCGTGGAACTGGGGAACAAAATAGTTTGATCCTCTAGCAGTCCAAATTTTATTTGCAATTTGCTCCTTTTCCCTTAAAACTGAAAAGGGTTGGGAAAAAAGGTTTCAGGATCTAAACTAATTTGTTGTGGTATTTGGTGCTTACTTTTTTATTGCATTCTTTTGTTTAATAATTAGTAAATTGAGGAGTACTTCATGTGCACATGAACCTTTGAATTCGAACTTGGGAGTAGTTTTCGAGTCATTGGACCATAAAAGTCATCCATGTAGTCACATTGGCCTAACTTGCATCTTTTTCTCACTAACTGTAGGAAATTGTGTTGTGAAACGATAAGATCTCTGTTTGTAAATGAAGGAAAACATCGTGGTGAGGCAACAATTGAAGCAGTAAGATTGATCGCACATCATGTCAAGCTCAATGATTGCCAGCTCCATCCTGATAGCATTGAGGTATGTGCTAATCACCATCTTATATGTGATGGATGGTTAGCATTCATCTTGTAGGTTGTTTGCATGCAGTTGACATGTGAAGGGACTTGGTTGAGAATCAATCCCCTTTCTGACCAGGCCCACATTTTTCTGTTAGGTCTTCCTTTCGTTGAGGTTTGATGAAGATCTTGGAAAAGAAAAAAGAGCGGAAGAAAAAGTAAAACCAAAGAAGAATAAACGATGGAAAAATCAGGATGTCTCAATGCAACTGCCAGTGAGGGATAAGAAGAAAACCAGACAGAAATTGATCTCTAAGGCTAGAGAAGAGGTAACAACAGATATTGAGTAGTATCTTATAGTATGACTGTGGATTTATATAAGGGGTGACATTATCTTTTTGCAGGTTGATGCGGATCTTAGAGCTGTTTCTTTTACTCTTGATCCAAAGGAGAGAAAGATGATACAAAAGGAAACACTGTCTGCTCTTTTTGAGACTTATTTTCGCATTTTGAAGCATAGCATGAGCGCTTCAAATTCAAGGTATGTGCATCTGAAAGTGTATACTTTAGTTTCATAAGAACAAATAATTCAGTGCTGGTATTATATGATCTGAGTTTATTTAATAATGAAATTTTACTTTTGTTTTGGCATGAAGTTGCACTCCTGACGGTAATGATATTGTCATGTCAACTATAGCAGGTACAAGGCCAATAATGTCTCCCCTGGTGGCTCACATCCTTTACTCGCTCCATGCTTGGAGGGTTTAGGAAAATTCTCACATTTAATTGATTTGGATTTCATGAGTGAACTTCTCGCTTGCCTCAAGAAGCTTTCTGGGTATACTGATCGCCAAGATGAAATTCCCAATGATAATACACTCTCTGTGTCAGAACGTCTGCAATGCTGCATAGTTGCTTTTAAAGTCTGGAGGAGCAACCTTGAGGCTTTGAATGTAGACCTGCAGGATTTCTTTGCGCAGCTTTATAACCTTATACTGGAGTATCGACCTGACAGGTTTGGACTTAAAGTTGCTGATGATTTTGTGTTGTTCTTTGTTTGCTACCTTGCCCCTGAAGGCTTGAACAATTCCAAATAACTAAAAGATGTTAGATGTCACTGCATTATTCCTCTCAAACACAGAGCCTGGTATATAGCAATATTCTTACATTGTGTCTGCTCACACTACTTCTCTTGATCAGTATTTTTACCTTGAATTACTTGAACATGACATGATCACGGCAACAGTGCATTTTATCATGTACGTCCTGTGCTGTTGTCTTTTCTTACCAAAAAATGATTGTAGACTAGAAGTGTAGTTATGTGCACAGTCGTCACTGTTTCTATAAGGTGGAGGCATTGCTACTGTTATCCATTATATAATTTTCATGGCTTGTAGTTGTTTTCTCTGCTTCCTCCCTGAATAATGTGCTGCTTCAAAATGTCTTTATGTTTAATAAATTTTGGGAAATTAGCCAATTACAGTGGTTATATTTGAAGTACATAATCCGATCTGTTGAATCCAGAGATCATGGTGAGGTATTGGCTGATGCTCTGAAGACACTTCTGTGGGAAGGCAAGCAGCATGATATGCTAAGAGCAGCTGCTTTCATTAAACGACTGGCCACAGTTGCTCTGTCATTTGGCTCCGCAGAAGCCATAGCAGGTTTGTTTGGATTTATAATTGTCCCATCCGATTTTGAGCTAATAGTGCCTGCCAAACTTTTTTTTTGGTCTGAACTGTTTGGCAGTAGGATGTAATGATGCATGTGCTAAGCATGCATTCATGTGTAGGATCATTTGTGTAACAATTCATACTAAAGTTGTAAACCACCATTGTATAACCACTGGTTGTGCTTGTGCGAAGTTTGTATTGCTTGCTACAGGTAGGCCCAATGTCCTAGGTGGCTTCTCAGGGCCTGCACAAAATGTGTATTGACAGTATGACATTAGATCCATATGTAAAGCATTCGTTTGTCTTTCTGGGTGGTAGTTACAAGCATTTCTTATGGAACATAATCATTTCTCGTTTGTTTCATTGACTTGATGATTTTACATGATTGACTAATATTTCAGCATTAATCACACTGAAGCATCTTCTCCAGAAGAATAGCAAGTGCCGAAACATGTTGGAAAATGATTCTGGTGGTGGTTCCCTGTCTTGCTTAGTTGCGGTATATGTCTGCCCTTCTTTTCCATATTTCATAATTCACAATTTGTGTTAATCTGATAATGTTACTTCTCTTCTTTTGTTCAGAAATATGATCCAGAGGCTAAAGATCCTTATCTGAGTGGGGCACTTGCTTCAGTCCTTTGGGAGCTTAGCCTTCTTCAGAAGCATTACGATGTCTCCGTTTCCTCAATGGCTTCAAATATCTCGAGCATGGCAAATTTGAACCCTACCCAGAACCCAGTTCCAATTTCAAATGCAAATCCTCTAGAAGCATATATAGACTTGTCAATAGAACGAGAATTATCAAAACCAGCCAACAAAGTAGTGTCGCTGAACTGCAAAAGGAAGAGGCGTGGCAAGGAATTTGATGCTCTAAGCCCGGATGTACTTCAGAAGGCAGACTGCGTAGTGGGTGAAAATGAACTCAAAGAGAAGTTGCAAAGTCATTTTGCGGTACTAAGAGGCATATCGGAGAACGAGAGATTGAGGACCGAGTTGAATCACACATTGTCATCCATAAACTTGTACAAGGAATACAAGAATCAGAAGAAAAGCACGAAATCAAAGACTGGTAGGAAAAAAGTAGCAAGGGCTTAGTTGTGTTGTGTTTTGGGGGTCCGCACTCAAGCATCGAAGGGGTGCAGTGTTCACAATTTTGGCGTACTCTCGTGGTAGCAATTTATTGTAGTGCTTACTGCTTGGTTCCTGTGACACATTTGCTGTTCCTGTACAAGATACAGTAGTGACAAGCCTCGCTACACGTGATTTTGCACAAATCTTTCATGATCTGCCCGTTCCTTGTGCGAGCTTAACAAATTTGCTGTCGCTGTCCAAGATACAACAGTGACAAGCTCCCTGCTTTTCATATATGTTCTAGTTAGAAATGAACAATGCCATTCCATCTACATGTTGGTAAACGCAAAATGCTATTCTGTTCGCACTGGAAAAGAGAGATGTATTCCTTTATTCTGTTGGATTGTAATTCAATGACCATAAGATCATGCTTCTTACGAAAAAAGCAGAGATAAAAATATGCAATGATCCGAAGCTGTGTCTGGCAATTTCATACGAAGATAACAATGAAGATACGATCAAATCCTCCCTGGGACCAGACGATTTGCATATTGGGGTTCCTGCGATAGTAATGACGAATGAACTTACGTGCTATTTTGCATTTGCGTGTTAGTCTTGAGTTCTTCAGCTAAACTGGCCTATCTAGTTATTTTTTTAAAAAAAATAAACATACCTATCTACATATGCAGATGATGAGTTCAAAATGAGAAGGGAGCATATGATATGCAGTTGATAATTCTCCTCAGTTTGCTGTCATTATATCAATTTGCAGTAAAATGTTGAGAACTTCTATTCCGTTGTACTCACGGAAACAGGATGTCTACCAACAAACAATAGGTAACAACATGAGGAAAAACCTTTCTCTAGGTACATTTCAGGATTACAAGAACATCGACGGCGAGGGGTTGACAACGATATGCCTAAGTGGATTCGAGACGTCACCCCCACCAGCATGCTTCACAAACTGCGCAGGAGTAAGGAAGTTACCATGGCATACGCAGACTATCCTGACATCCTCGCCTTTGCTGTACCTGTACAGGAAGCCGTCTATATTCCTGCTATTAGGCCCTTCAACCTTGGAAGAGACCATCGGCATGTCCTCCATCGTGCTCTTCCTGACGTCACCGGAGCTGTCCATTCTCTTTGTCAGCGACCCAAGTGTCTGCAATGGAGGCTGCTCTGCCATGGTGACATTTTGTGGCCTCCCAGTTGCTGTTGTCGAAGGAGGAAGCACATTGCTTTGATTGGTATTACTGGAGGTTGATGGACTCATCACGTCTGTGGACTGGCGGACTGCATTTCTATCGGGGCCTGAGAAAAAAAGGGAAAGATTTTGAGTTTCCTTGATGGACATATGCAAGCAGAAACTGGAGCACAAAGTTATTCTTCACTAGAATTATACTTTTTCTTGTGTGTACGGCACAATCTTCACACGGGCTACCACAGGCTCCTCTGTGCATGTACCAAGAACAGATCGGAAGGTGAATCAAATATGTTCACAACTATCAGCCCTTCGAAAAACAGCACATGTCTATTAAAAACTTAACAACGGCACAAGGTGTTAGATTAATCAAACATGAATCCGAACCGAAGAAGGAAAAAGAGTCCATTTCTGATTTGATTCTTAAGCTATATGTTAAGGGTATAAATTTCTAGATAGTCCTGAGGTTTGTAAGCAAGCAAGAAAAGAACTAATAAAAGTACTAGTTGTGTTTTGTGCTTCTTCAACATTTTATTTTGGTCTTGGTGTTGTGTGCCAATAAGTGGTATCAGAGCTTCAGGTGTATGCCGAAGCAGATGCCGAGGCACATGCAATCTGAGTCTAAACTTCACGGCTCGGGATCTGTGTCTCAATCCTCAGTGGAGGTGCCGTCGATGGGATGATGGCAAGAAAAGAAAGCAATGCCTCGTTGCAATATCAATTGCTCACACGGAGCAATTATGCCACGTGATCGTTGAAGATACGTGTCAACCTACAGGCACAAGGCATGTGGGACACCGTGATGTGCGGTGACGTCGACGACCGAAAGGATAGGATGACTCATGTCGCCATCAATCAGAGCGTATCGGAGGACGTACTCCTGGCATTGGCTGAGAAAGAATCTGCCAAGGAAGCGTAGGAGACGAACAGAACGATGCACATGGGCGCTGATCGAGTCAAGGAAGCAAAGATCCAAACCTTAAGGAGTGACTTCGAGGTGATTCGCATGAAGGAAAGCGAGTCAGTAGATGATTTTGCCATGAAGCTAACAACGATCACCAATGGCATCCAAGCGCTGGGCGAATGTGTGGAGGTGACCACCATCGTCTGCCAATTCCTCCGAGCAGTTTCGGCAAAAAATTTATCGATTGTAACATCAATCGAGCAATTCAACGACCTCAAGACCATGTCTATTAAGGAGCTGGTCGACTATCTCAAAACTTTTGAAGAGAGGGTTCGAAGCTACAATGACAAAGAAGAGCAAAATCTCCTGCTAATCAAGCACTCAAAGTGGATGGCCCGCATGAAGAACGGGGGAGGGGAATCTTCCTCCATCTTGAGGGGCCACGACCGGAACAACATCAATAGCCGTGGCCACGGAGGACACAGTTGTGGCTGTGGGCGTGGCAAGGGTAGTTACGATGACACCTCACAATTGGGTAAAGCCAACCGAAGCACTAGAGGTGACAAGGATAATAGCACAATCAAGTGTTTTAACTGTGATATTTATGGCCATTATGCATCAGAGTGCCGTAAACCTTGCTATAATCGTAATCGGGATGAAGCTAATCTCACCCAAGCACAGGACAACGACCCCGCCCTACTCCTTTCCGTGCATATGTAGGAGGCGCATGACATGGCGTTGATGAACGAGGTGGCACCAAGGCTTCGCATCGAGTGTCCAACGAGTGGTACCTAGAGAACAGTGCCAGCAACCACATGATGGGGCATCGGTTTGTGTTCAACGAGCTAGATGAAAGCGTCTACAGATAGGTCTGATTCAGTGACGGATCCACAGTGGAGATCAAAGGGAAGGGATCAATCCTTCTTCAATGCAAAAATGGAGAACGTGTACTCTTCGAGGTATACATCATATCGAGCCTTTGCAATAACATTGTAAGCCATTGTAAGCCTTGGGCAGCTTGCAGAAGATGGTTGCAGAGTGGTATTGTACCAAACACAGTGGTGGGTCTACTAGTGCAGCGGCAGACTTCTTATGACTATGAAAAGATAAAAAAAACAGGTTGTACAAGATCTAGTTAGAGACAGGAAACCCAGTATGTCTCACAACCAGTTTGGAGGATCCTACATGGTGGTGGCATGTGTGGTTAGGGCACGTGAACTTCTATGCCCTAAAGCAGATGAGAGATAAGGAGATGGTGCTAGGGTTGTCGAAGATCGACCACTCAATGCAACTATGTGAAGGTTGATTGGTAGGGAAGCAAACCAGAAACCCGTTCCCTTCACAGGTGCACCATTAAACAAAGAAACCACTGGAACTTGTACACGTGGATTTATGCGTGTTGGGTGTTGATCCAAATTTCTCTTTGGGCTTTAGGGATGCCTTTGGCCCATATTTCGGTGTAGCCCGTTTAGACTCAAGTCGCTTCATCCATCTATAAATACCTCTTGTAAGCCGCATGGGGAGAGTTGGACGGCTCATTGTAAACCCTAGTGTTTGTACTCAATTCCACAAAATAATGATATCGCCGATTGGCGCCCGTGGTTTTTTCCCGCAAGGGTTTTTCACGTAAAAATTTGTGTCTCGTGTTTTGTGATTGATTTTACAACAAGTGGTATCAGAGCTTTGACAGATGTGAGGCACGTTCCAGGTATGACAAGGAATCTTATTTCTTTGAGTACTCTTACTCTAAAGGGTATAAGTATTTTGGTGGCAATGGAATTTTGAAGGTATCAAAAGGTTCTCTTATTGTTATGAAAGGTGATTTGAAATCTGCCAATTTATATCGTCTACAAGGCACTACAATTACAGGTGATGTTTTTGTTTCTTCACATTCATCACCTGATATTGCTAATCTTTGGCACAAGCGTATTAGACATATGAGTGAACAGGGTTTGGCAGTATTAGGTAAGAAAGGACTTCTTGATAATGGTAAATTGGAGCCTAGAGCTATTAAGCGCATCTTTCTTGGTTATAAATCTGGTATTAAAGGTTATAAATTGTGGAATCCTAAAACACAAAAGGATGTTATCAGTAGGAATGTTATCTTTAATGAATCTGTTATGTTAAATAACAAATTGGATGCTAATGTTCCTATTGAGAAACTACAGAAAACTAGTGTGCAGGTGGAGCACCTTATTGATTCAGAATATACACTAGAAAATAATAGTACTGTTGTTCAGGATGCACCTATTATTGATGATTCACATATTGTTGAGCATTCTTCCCCAGTTGTGCAGCCTTCACAACATTCTATTGCTATTGACAGACCCAGGAGGTCTATTCATCCACTCAAAAGATTTATTGAAGAATGTGATATTGTTTCTTATGCTCTAAGTGTTGCAGAAGAAATTGAAAATAATGCTGAAACTTTGTAATTATGTTGAGGCTATTACTTCTGCTGATTGCAAAAATTGGATGACCGCTATGCAAGATGAGATGGAGTCACTTGAAAACTAGTGTGCAGGTAGAGCACCTTATTGATTCAGAATATACACTAGAAAATAATAGTACTGTTGTTCAGGATGCACCTATTATTGATGATTCACATATTGTTGAGCATTCTTCCCCAGTTGTGCAGCCTTCACAACATTCTATTGCTATTGACAGACCCAGGAGGTCTATTCATCCACCCAAAAGATTTATTGAAGATTTCTTATGCTCTAAGTGTTGCAGAAGAAATTGAAAATAATGCTGAACCTTTGTAATTATGTTGAGGCTATTACTTCTGCTGATTGTAAAAATTGGATGACCGCTATGCAAGATGAGATGGAGTCACTTGAAAACTAGTGTGCAGGTGGAGCACCTTATTGATTCAGAATATACACTAGAAAATAATAGTACTGCTGTTCAGGATGCACCTATTATTGATGATTCACATATTGTTGAGCATTCTTCCCCAGTTGTGCAGCCTTCACAACATTCTATTGCTATTGACAGACCCAGGAGGTCTATTCATCCACCCAAAAGATTTATTGAAGATTTCTTATGCTCTAAGTGTTGCAGAAGAAATGAAAATAATGCTGAACCTTTGTAATTATGTTGAGGCTATTACTTCTGCTGATTGCAAAAATTGGATAACCGCTATGCAAGATGAGATGGAGTCACTTGAAAAGAATGGTACTTGGGATTTAGTTAAATTTCCTAAAGATAAGACTGTCCGTTGTAAATGGATTTTCAAAAGAAAGGAAGACATTTCTTCTTCTGATTCAACAAGGTATAAAGCAAGATTGGTTGCTAAAGGCTATAGCCAGATTCCAAGTATTGATTTCAATGATGTATTTTCTCCAATTGTGAAACAATTCTATTCGCACTCTACTCAGTATTGTTGCCATGCATGATTATGAACTTGAGCAATTAGATGTTAAAACTGCATTCTTGCATGTGGAGTTAGAGTAAGATATTTATATAGACCAACCTAAAGGGTTTGTTATTCCTGGAAAAGAACACCTTGTTTGTAGATTGAAGAAATCTCTTTATGGCTTGAAACAATCCCCTAGGCAATGGTACAAGAAATTTGACTTATTTATTTATGCCCTCTCATGATTTAAGCGGTCTAATTATGATATTTACTTCAAGACTGTTAATGGTTCAACTATATATTTACTTCTTTATGTTGATGATATGTTGATCGCTGCAAAATATAAATCAGAAATAGCTAAACTAAAGGCACAATTGAGTAAAGAATTTGAGATGAAGGAATTACGTGCAGCAAAAAAAATTCTTGGCATGGAAATTATTAGAGCAAGGAAATATGGTAAATTATACATTAGTCAGCAAGGTTATATTGACAAGATCCTTCGTCGCTTTAATATGCATGATGCAAAACCAGTGAGTACTCCTTTAGCTGCACATTTCAGATTATCTTCAGCTTTATGTCCAGAGTCAGATGATGATATTGAGTACATGTCTAGAGTCACATATTCTAGTGTAGTTGGTTCTCTTATGTATGCCATGGTTTGTTCTCGTCCTAATTTATCTCATGCACTAAGTGTTGTCAGTAGATACATGGCTAATCCTGGCAAAGAGCATTGGAAAGCTGTTCAGTGGATTTTCAGATACTTGCGTGGTACTTCTAATGCTTGTTTGCAGTTTGGAAAATCTGGAGATGGGCTTGTTGGTTATGTTGATTCTGACTATGCTGATGATTTAGATAAGAAGAGATCTCTCATAGGTTATGTGTTCACTATTGGTGGTTGTGCTGTCAGTTAGAAAGCAAGCTTGCAGGCTACTGTTGCTCTTTCAACTATTGAAGCTGAATATATGGCTATTTCTGAAGCATGTAAAGAAGCTACTTGGTTGAGAGATTTGTACACTAAGCTCAGCGGGGTTACTTTTTGTGTTACTTTATTTTGTGATAGTCAAAGTGCTATTTGCCTCACAAAGGATTAGATGCATAATAAAAAAAAAACACATTGATGTGAGGTATCATTACATTCGAGATGTCATTACTCAAGGTGACATCAATATCCAAGATAAGTACCCATGATAATCCTGCTGACATGGCCCATATTTCGGTGTAGCCCGTTTAGACTCGAGTCACTTCATCCATCTATAAATACCTCTTGTAAGCCTTAAGGGGAGAGTTGGACGGCTCATTGTAAACCCTAGTGTTTGTACTCAATTCCACAAAATAGTGATATCGCCAATTGGAGCTCGTGGTTTTTTCCCTCAAGGGTTTTCCACGTAAAAATCTGTGTTGTGATTTGTGTTTTGTGATTGATTTAACAACAATACGGACCCATATTCTTTGTTGAGGCGCATATGCCGAAATCTAAGGATGAGGCGCTCTGCGCATTCAAGAGGTTCAAAGCACTCATCCAAAATGAGAGTGAGCCCAAGGTGATGGTCCTTAGATCAGACCGTGGCAGATAGTTTCTGTCACGTGAGTTTGACGCATTCTGCGATCCTGAAGTGATAGCACGGCACTTCATGGCACCATACTCACCACAACAGAACGGTGTTGTGGAACGCCAAAACCATACCTTATTATCCATAGCAAGGAGCTTACTCAAAAGCAAGCATGTACCTGCATTAATGTGGGGGGAGGCTGTACGACATACGATGTACCTCCTTAACCACATGTCAACCAAAGCTCTAGATGTTGAGCACTTGCGACGCAAAGGTGGTAAAGCCACACTAGAAGAAGCTTGATGACTGTAGCACTACCATGGTATATCGCGACGTGGAGCCTGGCAGCAAGGCTAATCGTCTTTATGATCCTCGAAGAGTGAAGCTCTATATTAGCCGCGATGTGGTGTTCGAGGAAAGAAAAGAGTGGCCATGGAATGATATCACTGACAGTACAACTAACGTTCCTTGGGCAACGTTTACTGTCTTTGACCATACAGGTATTGATGAGGTGAACCAAAGCGAGGGGCAGCAGGAGGCCGTCCCACACGAACCAGTAGCGCACCGGAGTCATCAGGGACAACATCGTTTGATTCGCCATGTGTGGCAATACCAAACACTATCTATGGCATGGAGGAGCCAGAGCGCACGAGTATTGTGACACCCGTGGGTACACCAACAACCACATGAGGTGAAGCAAGCATGGGTCTATCTCGCCTGCATCAACAGATGATAAGAGTGGATCTGGCAGATATCGGAATCTCAACGATATCTACACAGCGACCGAGGAGATCGAGGGCATTGATACCTCCTAGCTGCAGAAGAGTTGTCATGTTATCGCGAAGCAGCACATAATAGCAATGGCATGAGGTGATGAAGAGCGAGCTTGAAGCCATTGAGAAGAATAAGACTTGGAATCTCACCGAGTTGCTACCAAGGCATAAACCCATTGGGCTCTAGTGGGTATACAATCTGAAGGACTCGAATAGCAACATCGTGAGGTACAAGGCAGGGCTGATTGCCAAGGGATACGTGCAGCGACACAGGATCAATTTCGACGAGGTGTCCGCTCCTATGACACAACTTGAGACTTCGATGCTTACCCTTGCAGCCCAAAGTAGATGGGAAGTCCACCACTTGGACGTCAAGTCAACATTCTTGAATGGTGATCTCTAAGAAAAGGTGTACGTTGCTCATCCAAAAGGATTCATCAAAGAGAGCGAGGTACAAGGTGTATAAACTTTCAAAGGCGCATATGAGCTGCGTCAAGCCCCGAGGGCGTAGAACATCTGGCTGGACAAGAGTCTCAAGAACCTAGGGTTTATGAAGTGTGCACAAGAGCAAGCCATCTACAAGTGGTACAATAAAAGAGAGACTTATTGTTGGTGTATATGTAGATGATCTAATTATCACTGGCACAAGTGCACATGAAATCAAGCAATTCAAGCACTAGATGAAGAGGGAGTTCGAGAAAAGCGATCTCAGACTACTTACATACTACCTCGAGATTGAGGTAGAGCAGAAGGCAGGCTCCATCACCCTCAATTTGTCGGCATATATAAAGAAAATCATGTTGCAAGTTGGGATGAGTGAGTACAATCCAACAAGATATCCCATGGGGCCGTAACTTAAGCTTGAAAAGAATGAAGACATAGTCCACATTGATGCGACCAAGTACAAGAGCATTATTGGAAGTCTAAGGTACTTGGCTCATACTAAACCGGATATCATGTATTCAGTCGGGATTGTCAGCTGGTACATGGAGAAGCCTACTCAGCTACACATGCAAGTCGAATATAGTCGCTTGGGCATCTCAGAAAGAGAAAAGTGTCGCTCAGCTATCATGTGAAGCTAAATTCATGGCTGCTACAGCAACAGCATGTCAAGGCATATGGTTGCGAAGCGTGCTGGGTGAGATAACGAGAAAAATCCCCAAATCCAGTTGTCTGGTACGTTGACAACAAATCAGCCATCGCGTAGGTGAAAAATCCAGTGTTTCATAGGGGAAGCAAACACATTGATACCCGGTTTCACTTTATCAAAGAATGCATGAAGAAGATATTGATTATTGTCAAGCATGTGTACACAAAGGAACAGCATGCGGATATTCTCACAAAGGCACTTGCTCGAGTCAAGTTCACATAGATGCGTGATCTGCTAGGCATTAGAGATCTCACGCAATCAAGTCTAGATTAGGGGGGATTGTTAGACTAATCAGACTTGATTCCAAACCGAAGAAGGAAAAAGAGTTCGTTTCTTATTCGATTCTTTGAATCCTTTTCTGATTTATAGAGCTGTAGTTTAAGGGTATAAATTCCTAAGTATTCATGAGGTTTATAAGCAAGCAAGCAAGAAAATAACTAATAAAAGTATTAGTTGTGTTTTGTGCTTCTTCAACATTTTATTTCAATCTTGGTGTTCTGTGCCAACAGGGACGAGTGCAAATGAGTGGATATTTAGGTATGAACTTCTGCAGTTTTGCTACTACAAATGCATAGACATCCCAATTTAGTCTAAAGTTTTAAATTGTATGTCAACAAGATCAAGTGAACCGTAAGCATGCACAGCGAGAACATGCACACCAGCTACATAATGACTCCGATGCTTATCACAGTAGATGCACTAGCTTTCGGTAGTTTGTCTGAGTATATTCCATTAATGAAATCACACAAACCTATGGAAATCACTCTGACAGACCAAACATCAAGACCAACCATCTATAGCTAGGTTGTTGAATCAAGTAATAGTGCACCTGAACTCAGTGGTACCAGGTGCAAGGTAATGAGAAATGGCAAACCATTTTTCATTGACAAAGGAGACCTCATCTAAAAAGGGCATGGTTGTCAGATCAGATGAGGCAAGAAGTGCTTATGACCTATTTCTGTTAACAATGACCACATACTAACAAATTGCACATTAAGAATTGAAACCAGTTCTTTTCCCTTGTCATAATAATGGTAATTTCCTCTTCATTATACAGCCATCACCACTAGGTTCTCTATGAGCTTATCTTGATAAGCGGCAGCAGTCATCTTTAGGACTGGGCTATAAATACCCCTTAATAATCTTGCTTCAACTTTCAAAATAAGCCAGCTAATGATTATAAACAGGGAACAAACAGTGGAGCTTACTTAAACCTCATACAGATGACAATTGGGTTGTATTGCACTACATGACTTCACTTCAGTAACATTTTTGTCAATCTTATTAGGAACTTGAGCTGAGTCTCATCGTGACCATGTCGCCCATGTTTTTATCTCAAAGTGCATTGCAAAGAGCTAATTTATCATATATTCAAATCTCTTTAGTCTAAAATTACCTTAGTTCACCAGTTTGTGAAGTTCACTATTCCGGTAAATTCACTTCATGTAGTAACGGTATTTCCAATTCCTCCCAAAATATTTCTTTAGACCTTGTTTGCACAATGCTTGAAAGTTGGAACTGGTCAGATTTAGTAAGTTAAATTTCTGAGATAAACAAGTGAGAATACATAATAGAAGACCTACTCTATCTCCAAGTTGTGACTGGTCATGTGCCAACCTGCAGGCCCACCTAAAGTTGAATATATGAGTCCAGAGGCAACTGCCATGGACAGAAGAGGTGAGCAGAAGGTCATGGATGAGAGTGGAGATGATGTGGTGGTGGTTGCCATGTAGGAAGAGGGAGAGACCCCTTTAGTTCTTGGGAAAAAAGAGGGAGAGGCCGGCTGCAAGATAATTAACATAGATGAAAAAAGCAAGATTACTACCTGTAAATATCCAATCAATGGGGGTTTTGGGGTTTGGAACCTCTTAAGTCTAGATCAAAAATTTTCTTTTAGTTTTAGTACGCAGTTTCAACCTGATTAGATGGCTAGTTAATGTAAGTAGAAGTTTACCATTGACTAGTACCATGGTTGTCAAGGCGACAAGGTGAGGTGAGGCGCCAGCCGAGCGCCTGGACGTCTAGGCGAGAATTAGGTGACAAAAATGGTTTAGCAATATCAATATATCACCAATACATATATAACATATATACCTTGTATGGATGCTAAATAGCATAACAAGATGACTTCTTGACCGTATGCGAACAAAAATTAGGTTCGTTGCCAGAAATCTAGCTCCACCCCCTTCTTTCTCTTTCCTTCCTTTCTTTCCCTTCTTTCTTTCTTTTCCTTCCCTTTTTCTTCTTTCCTTTTTTCCTTTCCTTCCTTCCCTTTATTTTCCCAACTGAGCCTCGCCCGGCTCCTCTCATCGACTCCTCCGCCCCGCCTCCTCCCCCCGCTGCCCCTTTCCCCCCGATGCCGCCTCGCCTCCCCGACGCCTCCATGTGTCCTCCCCCCGCCCCTCGCCGCTTCCATGCATCCCACTCGCATCCTCCCTCGATGCCGCCCCTACTCCCCCCCCCCCCCGCGCTGCCTCCACACCTCCCCCTGGCTCCTCGCCTCCCCCGACGCCTCCCCCCGCCGCCTCCATGCCTCTCCCTGACACCTAATCACCCCACTCAAGCGCGCCTGGCGACACCTGGACGCCCAGGGCGACGCCTGGAACGTCCAGGCGACCGCTTTTCCCTAGCCAGGAGAGGTGCCGAGCCATGGTGGGCGGTCACCGGCGACTGGACGCCTAGGTAGCGCCTAGGTGACGCCTTGACAATACTGAGTAGTACCTTTAAGATTTGTGAGTTTGTTCTTAAATAGAGTGCTGAAGCAAAAAAATATTAAAGGGTAAAACTTGATCGGTGTCACTGCCACCCAAAAAACATGGAAGTATAAGAAATATTGTGACACCCTGATTCAATTTGGAGGTGGCTGACATGGCCCATGTGTAGTAGTGCTGGGTTAAGTCCAACATTAATTCGAATTGTCGACGGCATAGAAACCTACAAGAACCAAGCCTAGCCCTTTCAGGTGAAGTGAATGCGATAGCATATGTGAGTCACTAGCGTCTGTGGTCTGCCATGATCCTGAGTAGGGTTAGTCCTTAATGAATTTTGGGCCCTAGGGCATTACAAAATAGCACTCTCACATTCAAATACACGCGTTCACTAAGGCAGTTAGTTAGAGGTCTGAGGGCCCCTACAAAATTTCCCTGCATGTGTAGGATGGGTGTGTGCGCGTGTGGTGTGTGTGTGTGAGTGGGTGTTGTGTGTGTGCGTCCTTGTACCCCACAAAAAAATTCAAAATTTTGTAAATGGCCAAAAAAACACCCAGAGTATATAATCTATAGCCTCATCCATGCTTATTGCCATTAAATATCAAGCTTTTGACTTGGACTGTGATAGCAGCTCAACCTGGTTTTATGCATCCTCTACATGTGTTCATGCAACGGTGTCCTATAGCAACAAAATTTGATTTTATGCATCAGCTATTGTACATTCGCGCAGAAGTATGATAGCCATGTGCATTCATGAATGGAGCACAAAAGTTGGTATTGACATTGGGTATTTTCTATTTTTGTTATTTTTCATCTTTTTGGTGTCCTATAGCCATTGCAGGAAATTAGTAGTGTTATTATCTTAATTCGTCGTTTCTCAGTGGTCTAGAGCTGTAGACCTAATCTTCCCTTGATTGGACATGGGTTAGTAGTTTTCAAACTATAGTATTTTAAGAAAAAAAATGTTATAACATAGTTGATTCACAATTCACAAACATCTTTGTTGGGTGATTGGGTCACATCATAACATAGAAAACCCTCTAAACCCTTAAATTCAAATTGTGACACATCATCTACTTCACATATAATCGCACACGCACTAACAAAAATTGCATCTTACGATGATGAGACCAAACATCAAGATAATTAAATGAGTTCTACAATATGCATGACATCAAATTTATTTCACTAATCAAATCTTTGCCTCTAGAGCAAGACATGATGCCTGTAGCACATGTAAATCACAACCTCTTACCTTCTAGGTCTTTGGGCACGTTTGGGCTTCAAATTCGAGCACTCAAAATTTGGCTAACTAAAATACAACTAGAGTTGGTAGGAGGCAATGACCTTGCCAGAAATTTGAGACTTTTGAATATGTTTGGTTCATTGCCAGTTTTGCCCCTCTGGTCGTATTTTGGCGTGTCAAATCTTGATCACTCGATTTGAATCTCGGGTGGCATGTTGCAGTTTGGGATATGATCCTAGCCAAATCTAGTGATGTTCAGACAACAGTGACACATGTGCAACTTGAACCCCAAAACCAGGTACTGCCCAGATCTGGTCGACATATACCCTCTCTTGCGAGTTGAGATGCTCAGACAAACATCTGGAGGACAAGTACAGCTTTGTTTTTCGAGATGCATCAAGAACAACTAATAGCAAACCAGCTGAACAAGAAAAGAGCAGTAAGAATTATACCTTGCTCCTGGGCGTTAGCGGAGCTGCTGCTCCACTGCGATCCAATTGACCTCCTCAGTTGGAATCCATTAACGACGTCGCCGCCGTCGTCCCTGCAGGGCTTGCCGGGCCCCGACGAGGAGGAGCCCATGGAACTCCTCCGCTCGAGCCTCTTTCGCCGGGCCTCCATGCGCCGCCGGTTCTGCATCTCCCGCCGGCGCCACCGCTCCTCCTCGGTCTCCGTGGGCAGCGAGCACGTTCGCAGCAGCGGCAGCGGCGCCGCAGGGGAGGGGTCGCCGTTGCCATCGCAGACGGACACCGAGCAGACGGACGCGATGGACGACGAGCGCGCCAGCCGCGGCCGCTTGACCTCCGGGGACCGGTCGGTGCCGAACCGGCCGCCCAGCGAGAGCCCCAAGCTGAGCTCGATCTCGTCCGACTCTCCGCCGGCCGCGCTCCCGGCCCCTTCCGTCAGCGCCCCCTCGCCGCCGCCGAAGACGCCCAAGAAGTCCCTCGACGCCATATCTGGGGCGCAACAAACTAACCGCACAAATTACTCTCCTCACAGATGCTGACCCTCTTGCATGTTCCAAGCAAGAAGCACCTAAACAATCAAGAATTCATACCTAAAACTACACAAAAATCGGGAGAACAAGATAGAACTCACAATCAAGAAGCTGCGTTCAAGCTTCAAAGCGAACCAAACCACATCATGTGGCCGATTAATGGAAAAAGCAAAAGAACAGCGAAATAAGAATGGGCAACAAAAAAAAAACCCACATCATTTGCTTTGCTTCGCCCAGTGGAATCGAAAGATATAGTTGTGGATTGGAAGGAAGGAGAAGATAAGAACAGAAGCAATCAGATCTCTGTAGGGGAGGTCCGTGTAATTGGTGGGAACAGCAGGGAGGGGGGAGAGACAGGAGGGACATGTGTCCGTCTAATAATCTCGCTTTTCCTCCTCCATTAATCATCAAAAAGGTTTCCATTTTTTCTCTTTACTTGCTCGTTAATGAACGATTAGCTGTTATTAGTAGTTAATAACCCAAGTGGGCGTGGATAATTAGGCAAACGCGTTTTGATGGGGGCAAGGAGGGCGTAGAGGGAGACCACGTGTCGACAGCGCTGACACGTGTTGGACCTGCTAGAGCCTTGCCGAGCCGATCGGTGACGGAGCAGCTTGGCTTGGGCTTGGCTTTGTGTACGGACGGTCGGACACGTGTCGATACGGTATGAGACTGTGTGGACATATTTATTTTACTGTTCTAATTAAAACGGGTCTCTTTTTAACTTACGCATAGAAGTAGTGAAGAAAACTACTAGTTCTCCCTTTTAAAGCAAGTGATGTTTTAAGAGTTGATATAAGAATTAAGGATCGGTATGAATTGTCTTATTCATCTCTATTTAATTACCATGTTGATGTTTATACCCACTTATGTCGGTTGCATCCACATTAAAGAGAACCATGGCTAGTTTGGGAATATATGTGTAAATATCACTTTAGAATCTAAAATGTCACTAAAAAAAGAACATTCCTCAACAGCTAAAACGTCACTTATTTTATAACGGAGGGAGTAATACATCTTGAAACATAGCTATGATGTATCTAATTATTTATATTTTCTCGATTAATGTTCTAATATATTTGTTTTTGGATTGAAGTATATAGACATTTAAGTTGTTCTAAATGAACACATAAACCATTACTTTGGCAGGGTTTCTTTACTTTTCAAAATCCATTGAATGATATGGGTAAATTTTGAGTGGTATGTAGTTGCATAGGTGATGCATCCTATATATCTAAGAGCATCTCCAATGCTAAATAGTCAATAGTCCCTCTAGCTATCCCCGTCCTTAGATATAACAAAGATTTTTGACTGAGTCAATATTTTTCATGAAAAACGGGCCTATATATTAGGGGCTCACTTTAATATAACAGTCATCTCTACGACCACAATAAGTGTCCCCCTAGGCGGCCGCCTAGGCGCTAGGCTACAACCTTTCGCCTAGCCTGCCGCTGATTTATCCCACCTAGATGGCCGCCTAGCCCGCTTAGTGACTAATGCCTAGTGGAACATTGACTATGATTCAAAGGAAGGTTTATCCCCCTTTAGTAACAAACTAGTCGAAAGCCAATAATGACTAGTTATGACCAAGAGACGAACAGTCATAGGCAATAACGATCAAACATACGATTCTATAAACCCTAATAGGTAAACTGGTCAGGTGACATGGTAGTTTCCTCTATGATTAATGTGAAAGTGGTTTTTAGCACATCTGATAGCTTACAACGGTTGGCCAAGAGACACAATGGCCGATCAAAACACACGACGGTTCAAGACTCAACGAAAACACATGTGTGAGGACAAAAGACGCCTCTAGCAGCATTAACTTCCACCTCTTATATACTCCCTCCGATTCATAAAAACTTGTCGGTTTGAGATACGTGCAGTCAAACTTTTGAAACTTTAGCTATCGATATCTTTTAAATATTTAGATTGGATGCATAAAAATCATACGTGTAGATTCGTCTCGAAACGTACTTTCATAATATTATTATTTTATTGGATCTTTTAAATATATTATAATAGAAATTAATGGTCAAAGTTGAGTTTTGGGAACTGTGTCGATGTCCAAAATGATAACTATTTGTGACCGGAGGGAGTATATAAATAGGGTGGCCTGTTGCCCTAAAAGACATCGAATTCATTTATGTAACAATCTTTTTAGCCACACAATAAAGTCTCCACTTGATTGTGCTTTCTTATTTTATTTTCCCATGTTTGATTTTCAATGGTCCTCTTGATAGTTGGCACTAGAAGAAGGGCAACTCAAGTTGGAGATTGCCACTGTGATTCCCGCATCCTTGCCGATGAACAAGGAGAACACCTTTGATCTCACCGACTACGCCGAACTCATGGACAAGGACTATGTCCTTGATGAGGCATGCAAGTACGAATTCTACCTCGAGTATGTTCCTAAGGAAGAACCTATGATGTCTGCAATCCATTTTATTGGGATCGAGACAGTGGACAGAGAAGTAACCATGATGTCAATGACGTATTTACGTGGCTCCCAATTATGATCTTGTTGACAATGTCAACGCTGAGGTTCTGGCAGAATAATCTCCAGGACATCTACTTCAAGGATCTTGACTACTACCCCTCTACCGACTAGGACAAGACGTTCTCACCCTCCATATGCTCCGACTTCCATACATATGTGGTCATCAATGCCAATGAAACCGACGAACAACGGGCAACATGTGAAAAATGTGAGGCTTAGGAAGAGGCCAAACGTTTGGCACAGGAACAACATAACAGCTAGTTGCTTGTTGCCAAATAGAAGGCAATGGAGAAGGCTTGTTGCTAGTATCACAACATTGCAGCAGGGATGTCCACGAGGCCTAATACTAACATAGGAAGAGATCATTGTAACATCCTAAAATTTGAGTTTTGGAATGTTTGAATTCATAAATAAACCATTTGCATTTTTCTTGAATTAATTCCAGCTTAATTTGAATTTTCCATTAATGAAAGGATTTAATTTGACTAAACTATTCATCAAACTAAAAATTTTCAGTTTTAGTTGGGTTCATTGTGCTGCAAGGAATTTTTTTGTATTTTTGGGGATTTTTCTGAATTTATTTGATTTTATTTGCACTTATTTGAATTTCTAGAATTTTCTTAAATCGGAAAATGTTTTTGTTTTTCGACGCCTCGGCCGTTTTCCTCGCGCCCATTTTCTCCTCCGGCTCGCTCTGCCCGCCCGCTCGCTCAAATTTCACCTCTCAAGTAACCAAATTTACCACCAGCCAGACGCGTCGGCCGTTCGATGCGCGACACATGTGCGGCTGAGATCGCGCCACGTCGCCCGCGCTGCCGCAGGAAACCCTAACCCTAACCGTCTCGGAGTCCCGCCATCGCACGCCGTTGTTCTCGGATTTCGCATTCTACACGCCTCCCGAGACCCTATTTAAAGCGTTGCGCCCCTCCAGAGGTTCCCCTCGCGTCGCCGCTTCTTTTGCCCTGCCTCTCGCTGCCCGAGCCGTCGCTGTTGCTCCGTGCGTCCTCGTCAGAGTTCTCCGCCGTGCCCGAGACCTTCCGCCGCCTTTTTCTTCGCCGCCGGTGCGTCTTCGCCGTCGTCGTTGGTCTCCCCGCGTTGCCCGCGTCGCCCTCTCCCCGGTCCGTCTTGTCTCGCACCCGATTCATCGCATCTCCGCCGTGGGCCGTGTCGTCTTCCCCGCTGCTGGTGAGCCTCGCGCCGCTGCCTCACCGTCGTTCTCCGCCGAGGAACCGTGGCCGTCTGATCGCTCGGCAACGCTCTCGGATCGCGCCACGTCCTTCGCCGCCCGTGACTCGCCTTCCGCCGTCTGATCTGGCCCTCTCGCTAGATGAGCGACGCGTGGCCCGCCTGCGTCATCGCCTGCGTCAGCGCTGACGCAGGCCATGCGCCGAGTGCACGGTGAACCGAAACCATGCCGTGGACCGAGTCCACCAAAAGCCGGATGATGTCAGCGTTGCGCAGTAAATCGCTTTTCCCGTACAAAAATAAATCCAGAAATTCCGATTTTCTGATTTTCAGCATTTTCTCTGAATTTAATCTTTCGGAGGCCCATTCTCGCTCATACGAACTCCGAATGAGGCGATTCAAGTTTCTAATTTTTTCTAAAATCAAGCTCTATCTTCTAGAGCTATTTATTTTCAGTTTTGAGCTTGTTTGAGTCTCTGTTTTGTATTTATTTAGTTTCGTTGCTTTCTTTTTCGGTAGACGCTAATTCTGAGGGAGCGAACGAAGACTTCGAAGACCAAGACTCAGCACTAGATCAGTAAGGCAAGTCGTAACCTTTGATCATATTGATCCTATATTTGCAAAGTAAATTGTTTTATACAATTGCATGCTATTTATGTATCAATGTTTATTTCATGGGAGTAGATGTATATCTAGTTGACATTATGCCACCTTGATTATTGGGATGCCATGTATCCATTGTTAAACCTAGGTTGGGACATTACTAGTTGGACATAATCCTTATACCAACATTGGGTTATCGTAGCTATGCTTAGACATGCTTAGTTGTACAAAGGGATTCATGTCACATATTGAATAATGTTAATCTTGACTTAATGAGATATTGAATCGTGGCCGTTAGCCACTGTTGTAAAATTTGTTGTACCATGGTGGGGTTTTCCATTGATCTTGGTTGAACGAATTGTTTTCCCTCGGGCAAGTGATCGTGCAGTAAAGGGGGTGCTTTCTAGCATTGGGATGTAGATGTCTTGCCTGAGACAACTTAAGGACTTAATCTTGTGCGCCATTGAACTGGGCCTAACCGTACTACCACAAGTCTGGTATGGGACAGACCTAGCTGATTAACTTGCAATGTCTAGTCTTGAGTACTGCCAATTGATGATGTGGGTTCTGGGATGGACGAGTAGATTCGCAAGGCGCAAGAGGGGGCCCTAAGGGGCGAAACCTTAGCGGGCAGTACCGAGTTTAGACAGTGCATTGTAAAGGCTTTGTCATGATATCTCTGCGACACACCAAAGGAAGTGTGTTAAGATCGATTGCACAAAGAGATGATCATGTCTTGTGGGTAAAGTTGTACAACCTCTGCAGAGTGTAAAACTATTCGAATAGCTGCGTCCGCGGTCATGGACAAAGCCCGGGAATTTCACACGGGTTATAAAGTGTTTCATAAAATGTGGAATGTGGAATTGTTGGGATGTGAACGGGGAGTTCACTGTTGTTTTGTTGTCTATCATTGATCTACCAGTTATTTATTTATCTTTTCATAACTATGCTTTCAATCTATTTATTGTATTTCAATTCAAGTTATTGCTTTCTGCAAAGGAAACATATAGCCATCCTTGTCAAGCCGTGCATGAATATATTGCATCAATTCCCTATGGCTTGCTGAGTACTTTTTGTACTCACGGCTATACGCCTCTGTTGATCAGTTGCTGAGGAAGGACCAGGAAATGCTGAGTATCATGAGGAGGAATTCTATGAAGACTACGTGGATTAGGAATGCGTTCCTTATACGATTGCCTGTGGCATGTCGAATGGCTCAAGTTATCTTTTCCGCTTCAATAGTATTTGTTTCTTAAGCCCTTAAGGCATAATGGTGTAAACATTGACCATAAGGTCGTTTGCTTTATTTAATAATAATTTGCTTCTTCTTAGTTAATTCGTTGTATGGAATGGTATTTCATCTATGTTTTCACTGTGTGCGCTAGCGTGATCCTGGACTAGTGTAGTATACACAGAGGGTTTCGGATTTGCAAATCCAGGTCCCAACAATCATCCTCAACAACATTCTCCAACCATGCCCAAGGTTGTCCCCAAGATAATGGTAAGAGATCTTAACATCATACCGTCTCCCTCGTAGGTTGAAACCCCAGAGAATCCCGTTCGCATACTATCAAGTGCAATCCTCAACCACCAGACAAGGGAAAACAATGAGTAGGATCTGTTAGTCATTCATTCATTAGCTGCTGACTTGCAAGAGGCTGTTGTATAAGTCTAGTCTTTCACAATCTTCCTAGACTGGCTGTAGGGCAGACCACTCTACCTCCGGACATTGCCATCACGACAACGGTGGAGCATGTCCAAAATGGTGGGCCTAGGTGTAAGTTCAAGCACCATTAATTGGTTTTGGTGATTAATGACAAATCTAAATGTGAGACTGGCTCCTTTGTTGAGTATGATATTATTCAATCTCATTTGGATGCAAAAATAAAAATCTTGAATGCATGCATTCGTTGTCATATTCATTTATGTTATTCCATTTCTCGGATCCAAAATATATGTTGAAAATTTGCCATAAGACTAACCTTAGATATGTGCATATTGTTTCTAATTCACACACACACACAGAGACACATTTAGGGGGAGTTCATTCTATATCTTAAGGTTTCACTGTTATGGATCGCTTTCTTTTTTCCACATATATCGAGGATCTTTACTTTAAAACACATCCTTTGAGTATATGAAGTTTTTGTAGTTGTAATATACTCATGTTTATTTAAATTTAATTATTTACATTGGGTTGTCGTCAATCGCCAAAAGCGGGAGATTGAAGGATCTAGTCCCTCAATTCTGTGTTAATAGTGTGTTTTGGTGATTAATGACAACCAGTTTTGTGGGACTAATATATTCCATGAGTTGGTAAAATAGATTAGTCCAACGATGATGAAGATTTTAGATGACATCATGTGTTGATGGTCATTAAGTCAAGCTTCAGGATGAAGGATGTCATCATGTGTTGATGTGCATTAAGATAAAATCCCAAAGTGAATTGAAGGTAGTTCATTATGTGTTGATGAACAAGATAAGGACCCGGACTTAGAGAGAAGATGATCATCATCAAGAGAAAGCTCCAAGTGGATGCACAAGGCAAAGGTATAACTACCGTAGGCTAAGGATGTATTTCTAGTATTTTACCAGTTTTGGTGTTTGGTTGGGAGACCAAATTACTAGTGTAGGTTGTTGTACTATTAAGAGGGGTCTTGTATAGTACCTTGAGTCTGATCATGCATTGGTAGCTCAATTCCACTTTCTCTAGCTCTTTATGGCATGATGCTATTATTTGTGAATATGTTTTGCAAATAGTTGAGGCTCATGCATTAATCTTTGTAGCATGTGATTATAGCATGCAAATTGTTGAAGTCCATGCACCTACTCCTTGTGACATGATACTAAAATTTTCAAATGTCTTTTGTAAATTATTGAAGCTCATGCATCCTAACTTGGTATGGTCTAAGATTTGTTGTTGCTCTTATCTTTGGACTTGGACAATGGTGGTGACTCTTTGGAGTGCTTGTGCTTTATGCATTGATATATTGTGTTTGAGATCATGCAAATAGGTGCTTTATGCATTGAATACGCTTTTTATAGAGTCCAAGATCACTCAATTATGACATCGGAGTCAAACGTTATAGCTATTTTTCTAAGTGTTGGTCGTGCCGAAAAGTAGGGTCGGTCTGACCAGCCATTAGTTGGCGGTATGACTGCATATCGTTACGAAATGTTTGTTTTGTATGTTTCGTACATTTTGGCGGAACCCTGGCTCTTGAGCTTCTATGTGGAGCGGTCTGACCGGCCTGTGCGGTCTAACCTGTGCTTGTGAGGGTGGTATGACTGGGATTGTGTCTAATAGCTAGTTTTATAGCTGTTGGAACATGAGGCCAGTTTGATCGGCCATTAGTTGGCGGTTTGACCAGTCTCTTAGTGAAATATGCTCATTTCAGGCCCAACAACTAGTCTTTGATGTGTGGGCTATAAATTCCCACCATGGCCAGATGAGAACAAGGTTTAGCTTGCTCCAAATTCTTCTTCCTAAACTAAGAGCAAATCCTCTCACCTCTTATGTGCATGTGTTGCACTTAGTGAGCTTCAAGAGACAAATCCTTGTACATGTGTTGGATTCGTTGGTGGATTTCGTATCCATTGAGCTTTGGCACTTGATTTGTTCAATTGAGCATCTCTAACTTGTTACTCTTGGTGCTTGCTGTCACCTCGACAGCTTGGAGAATCAAGACGATGATTTTCTCAAAGGTGCTTGTAAGAAGGCCTGGGTGTTTGTGAGTGTCTTGGTGCTCTCCATCTTCGGAGTGGAAAAAGAGCAACCTTAGTCGATTCAAGGTGTTTGCTTAATTCGTGGAGCCGATCCAATTTGTTTGGGATTACCTCAACATGGACTAGGAGAGGCTAGCAAGTCTCCGAGCACCACGATTAAAAGATTGTGTGCCATCTTTTGGTTTGCTTCCTTTGGCTCATTTACATTCTAGTAATTTATATTTCTAGAATTAAATTGCTTGTTACCCTAGGATTACAAACCTTGATCTAGATTTAGGTTGTTGGTGCACTTAGTGAGACTAGTTGATTTAGGCTTTAATTGGAAATAACCATTTTGATTTACGCTTTCGCATGTAAAATCGGTTTTGGCCAAAGAGAATTTTAAAACCGCATATTGATCACCCCCTCTAGTAGGCCTCCTTGACCTTACACCAGGTGAGCACTCTAACTATGGTTAAAGAGGTAATGGCTTTCTCACCTGACCTTACACCCCCTCATGATGAAGGTCATAATGTTCGACCATGTTTGGGGCCATGCATAGGGTGCAAGGTTTTCTCACCTGATCTAAGAGGAGTTACCTAGCCTGAGAAATTCAAGACAGCGCATTTGGAGAACTTTGATGGGACTCAAAATCTTTTAGAGTTCCTCTAGATCTACACCGTCCAGCCTACAGACGCTGGCAAGAAGGTAATGGCTAATTACATACCCACTGTATTAAAAGAATCAATCAAACATGGTTATTTAACCAACCAAAATTTTTAATTTATAGTTGAGAAAATTTATGCCATGCTATTTTAGAAAATTTTGAAACTTGTTGCACTAAGCTAGCAAAATATGATGATTTACATTGTCTTCACCAAACTTCAGGAGAATTTTTTTGTCAATTTGATAAAAGGTTTGTAGAAGTGTGCAATACCATTCCCAATATTACTAATAATTTTGTTATTTGAGCATTTAAGCAGGCGATAATTTTCAAGAGGTTGATAGAAGACCTAAATATCCACCTGCCAAGAACCGTGTCAGAAGTACTTGACATGGCTGATCGCTACTCCAACGGTCACAAAGCAATGGAGTGGAATCCATGGCTGATAAAAGTCCGTACACCACCACAACCAAGCCTGGAAGGCTCCAACAAGACAGAGTTGAAGAAGCTGACCAGATCTAAAGATCGCAAAGGCAAAGCCAAAAAGAAGAACAAGATGAAGCCTTCATCAAGGGATATCATTGCTATAGAGCAGCGCCCAACCTACAACAAGGGCAACGGTCTATGGAGGAAGCAAACTGGTTGTTTTTACAACCAGTCTGGATCCAACGGCTTCGAACAACTAATAGGATTGGCATACATAACACACTTGGGCACGATTTGTGTAACTATCGCACCTGGTAGAAAGGCATGAATGACTTTTACTCGAGTAAGGATCCAATGACTATATTGCCTGAGAGTGGTGGTCCCAACAATGCAAAAGACACATACATAGATAAAGAGATAGTTCAAATTCATGTGGAGGGAGGTCAACAATGTCGACACCCAATCAGGGAAGCCAAGCTACCCAAAGTGATCAGATGTGGTATTGACCTTCAACGAGAACTTTTGTCCAAAAGATATGTCCACACCTCTAAAATTCCCACTAGTCGTTTCTCCTACAATAAGTAATTGTAAATTAGGAAGAGTACTGGTCGACAATGGTAGTTCTTTAGACTTGCTTTTTATTAGAACTTTCGATGAGATGCAAATACCTCGTTCTAAGATACTACTAGTTGCCAATCCCTTCCTTGGAATAGTATCTAGTCCATCAGTAACACCTATCGGTCAAATTGTGTTGCCAGTAACATTAGGATATTCTCGCAATTTTCGAACAAAGTTAATTACTTTCAAAATCGTAGATTTTGAGTCATTTTATAATGTCATCTTAGGCAGACCATCACTAACTAAATTCATGGTAGCTACTCATCACGCCTACTAGAGTATCAAAATTCCTGGTCCAAAGGGCATCATCTCTGTGCAAGGTAATCATTTTACTACATTCAATTGCGATCGTAAATCGTTAGAGATTGTTAATAAATTGACATTAAGAGATCTTAATGATGAAGAAAAGCCAAGCAAGGCTGAAAAGCCTACAAAGGCAAAATGGCTAAAAGCAACTTCTCAGCTGAATGAAGAAGTGAAGCAAGTCCTACTCAATCCCAATAACCAGTCCAAGATGGTACAGATTGGGTCAAGAGTGTAAGAGAAATAGGAAACTAAGATCATTGCATTTTTTTGAGCAAATGCAGATGCGTTTGCATGGAAACCATCCTATATGCCTGGTGTTCCATGGGCAGTAATCAAGCATAGGCTATCCATACAGACTAACAAGCAATCGGTAAAGCAGAAGCTATAGCGTTTCGCTCTTGTTTGGCAAGAAGCCATCCGACAAGAGTTGCACAAACCCTTAGAGGCTAATTTCATTTGTAGAGTCGACCATCTGGATTGTCTTGTGTACCCGGTCATGGTCTAGAAAGCCAATGGTAAGTGATACATGTGCATTGATTTTACAGTTTAAATACTACCCACCCTAAGGATGATTTCTCTTTACCCTATATTGAATAACTGGTCGACTCAATTGTGGGATGTGAATTGATGAGTTTGCTAGATTCTTACTTAGGTATCATCAAATATGTATGGCTAGAGATGATGAAGAAAAGACTATCTTCATCACCCTATTTGGTGTCTACTGCTACACCAAGATGTTGTTTGGTCTAAAAAATGCTAGAGCCACATACCAACGCCTGATGCAGAAGACCTTAGTAGAGTGGATAGGGCATAAAGAGCACAAAAGGCTCTGATCATTTGTCTGATTTGGCAAAAACCTTTAATAATTTGAATAAAGATGGGATAAAGTTGAATATAGAAAAAGTGTACTTTTGGTGTTTCTTCACAAAAGTTACTTGTTTTTCTTGTTTGTTCTCATGGAATTGAAGTTAATCCAAAAAAATATCCGAGCCATTGAATCACTACAACACCTTCTACTATGAAGGAGGTCTAAGGCTTAACTAGTCGAATGGTGGCACCTAGTCACTTCATTTCTTGATTAGGTGAACGCGGGTTACCTTTCTTCAAGGCGACCCACAAGCATGACAAATTTCACTGGTAAGATGAAGCAAATAAAGTCTTTGAAGATATGAAAATTTATTTGGCAACATATTGGTATCGCCCAACTTAGGAAAACCTAAGTTTGTATATTTGGCTATTACACCTAATGTGGTTAGTGCAGTATTGGTCTCAGAACGAGATAAGGTCTAATTACTTATTTACTACATAAGCTAAGTATTAAATGGGCCATAGGAGCGGTACCCCCAAGTGCAAAAATTACTTTGCACTCTATTAATGGCTTCTTGTAAGCTATGATATTATTTTCAGTCACATAAGATTACAATACCATCATCCTTTGCCTTAAGAAGCATTCTTCATAATTAAGAGGCAGCTTGTTGTATTGCTAAATGGGCATTAGAACTTAGGTCATTTGATATCCATTTTGTTTCTCCGATATCAATTAAATATCAAGTTTTAGCAGATTTTATCACTAAATAGACTAATTATGAACCATAGGAACATAATGAATTCATCTCAAATGACACTAGATGTTGTATTTTGATGGTTCTCGATAGCTTAAAGATTTAGGGGCTGGTAGTACTGGTCACACCACAAGGAGACCAATTACAATATGTAATCCAAGTACAATTTCTCGCTAAAAATAGTATGAAGGCCTTCTAGCCAAGCTTCGAGCAGCTAAATCCCTTGGTGTTCGTTGACTTTTAGCGAAAGGTGATTCGCAGTTGATCGTAAACCAGGTTAATAAGGAATATCAATGTTCGGATAAGTCAATTGCTCACTACCTGGATGAAGTTAGGAAATTGAAAAAGTACTTTACTAGTTTTGAAGTCCAATACATTCCACAAAATGATAATACTTTAATGGACCATTTGTCAAAATTGGGCTCCTCATCATCACCTATTCCAATGGGTGTTTTCCTTGAATATTTGTCAAACCCTATGTAGTTACATGTACCGAGTCACAACCGACCATTTCAGAGGCCGCCATACTTGAGCATGATGCACATTGGGTTCAACCATTGAAAACCTATGTAGTGCATGGGACAATGTCTAAGGATGCACATGAAAAGACAGATTAATTTGAAAGACGTGAATGCACAAACTAGTCGACAACGACCTGTACAAAAAAGAAGCACACGTTGTTCTAATGCGTTGTATATCACAATAAGATGAGAATTGTAACATCCCAAAATTCCAAAAATCCTCTTAAATATTTTCAAATGTGCACTTAAGAATTTTTTTAGCAATTTTCAAGATTTTCTAAATTAAAGGAAATGTTTTCCTAATTTTGCAGTAATTGTTTTTGAATTTTAAAAATTGATTAGAGATTGGAAATAATTTATTTTGATCTACATAATATAAAGTACCTCTTCAAACATTTCCATAATTTTCGGAGTTGCTTTGCAATTTTAAAAACTCAAACTTTGTTTATATGATTAAATTAATTAAAAAGTGACTTAAAAATCTAATCTTCCAGTGGGCCGAATTCCTTTCTATCGGCGTGGCCTGTTACTGTTTTGGCCCATCTCTGATCAACACAATGTCTTCCCAATAATCACCGATCATTCTCTCTTTTCTTTCTTTCTCTCTCTGATCACCCGACCCCGCTTGTCAGGTTTTGTCTTGCACCTCATGCTCGTGCTGCTCACCACAGTGGATGTGCTTTCCTACGCCAATGTAATATCCCATTGTTTTGCTTAAAATAAGTTTATATTGTTATTTATGAATTTTGTGAATTTTTGGAATTTTCTAGAATTTATTTGGATTTTAAATAATATTTTTGAGTTAAGCATGTTGCAAATAATATTTAAATATGTGCAGTTTATATAAACTTTTTGTTAAAAATATTTTATTTGAGTTCTATATATCTCAAAATATTTTATGAAATTTTTCCTAGTGTTTTTGCTATTTATTTGGAATTATATGAATTACAAGTACTATTTTTTATTCAGAAATGAATTCTATTTTGGGTTTGGCTTTTGTGTCGAATTTGCACCAGCCCATTCCTATTCGGCCTAGTGGCCCAATCTGTCAGCCCATTCGCCCGGCCTATTCCCTGCCCGCTCGGCCTGCTTTACCGGTCGGCCTGGTCCACATCGCCCGCGATGTCGCCATCACATCCTGTCTCCGAGTTCGGCTGGACTTTGTCACCGTTTGCCCTAGATAACGTCACTCGAGCTGTCGTCGTCGAGCCGCAATCTCTCGTCGGAGTTTGCTGAGGTCGCCGTCGCCTTTTCTCCTCTGGATCTCGTTGCTCGTCGCCTCTCTGTCATCGCCAGTTGCGTCATGGTCTTCGTCCCTGCCTTCGATGAGCTGCCGCTTGACCTCACCAGCCTTGAAACCCTAACCATCATCCGACGTGGCCGCCACGTGGTTGCCACGCGATCGCCACTTGCATGCCCCATTAACCTTAGTGCTGGCGCGTATGCCCAGTCAGCCACACCATGTCAGCAAGGTGCTGAGCCCACCTATCAGCCATCGAAGGGTCGTGAGCCTAATACATTGTGGACACGGTCCATGGATCAAGGTCCCACGTGTCAGTCAAATCGGGATTTTCTGATTTAATTTTATTTGGGAAATAGATCGTCGACATCAGCATGATGTCATAAATCGATTTTTCCTTAGAACATTAACTCAGGAAATTTAATTTTTCTCTTTTTTTGGTATTTTCTTTTATTTGTATCTTTTGAGAGCCCGTTCTTTTTCATACGAGCTCTGATTGAGGTGATTCAACTTTCTAAAAAAATTTAAATTGAAGATATATTTAATGGTGAATTTTATTTGATTGTGAAAGTTTGTTTGCTCTCTAGTTTATATTTATTTGGTATTTTCTCTTGATTCACGTAGACGTTGAAGTGTTCGGATCGTTCGAGGGTGAACATTTGACTCAAGTTCATGGTCTAGATCAAGAATAGGAGCTATTCCAAGGCAAGTTGTGCTTTGATCATGTTGAATCCAGTTTTGCAAATGTTATATTGTTTTAAATTATTGCATGTTATTTTATGTTTAGAATTGTTTTCATGTAATTTTGGAATTAGCTATTCAACCCAATTGAGCTATACCTACCTTGTCATTTATATACCATGATTATTTGTCACCCTAGGGTGGATTCTTATTAGTTGGTTGCTAATAGATGCCAACGTGGGTTAGTTAGATCGTGTGTAGTTGCTTAGCCATGCCACGTATAACTGATATCTTTTGGAAGTATAAATTCAATTTGACTAATAATGGAATATGGAACATGTTTACGAAAGGATATGTCATGTGTTGTCACACAATGATGTTAAGTTGTTGATGGCATGTGATGCACAATAATCAATTAGGGTGGTAAATGATTTAGATGGGGGCAAGTGGTTGTGAGCTATAGTGGGCCTGTGTGGATTGGGTTGTTATGTGAGCAAGAGTGATATGGTTTCCATGAGAGATTAGAAGTCTTGCCTCGGTTAATTAAGGACTTAAACTTGCAAGCTATTGAACTGGGCTAATTATGCAACCACATGTCTGTTATGGGCCAAACCTAACTCAGTAAGTTACCGAGTCTTAACATATAATACCTCAGGTGAAAAACCAAACTGTGTGTGCGGTCAGGAAAGGGTGTGTGTGCAGTGGCCTCACATTTTGAATAGGAATTGTTCCTAGTCCAACGATAAATCCCTCCTATTCTTCTACTCTGTGTGAGGAAAGGAATAGTGACTTCAGGCTTATCGGTAGGGTCTGTGTTCGGATAGAGTTTTCGAAAGGTTTTGTTATGATCTTTTTAGCAACACGTCGATGGGTATATATCATCGCATGGCGGTATAAGCTTGATCGTATCTTGTGTGTAAAGTGTATAACTTCTACAGAGTGTAAATCTCTTTGGATAGCTGTGTCCCTGATTATGGACAATGCTCGTGAATTTTAGTCAAGGGTTAGATTTTGTAAAATAAATTTGGGAAGGAGGCTGTGTGCCATTTGAAATATTGGAAGCTGGTTAGGGCTGTGTGCCTGTTTACTCTTAAGAAATACCTGCAAGTTATTTATTATTATTAATTTTTTTGTCTTTTCAATCTATTTATTGTATTCATTTGGATATGCTACTTTATTACAAAATAACTATGTTAGCCATTTATTTTGAATAAGCCTTGCATATAGATATATTTGACTTGTATTCTATGTACAACTTGTTGAGTGCTTTATATGTACTCACCATTGCCCCCACAACATCATCAGTTGAAGAGGAGTCTAAACTTGCATTGGAGGAGTACCAGGAGGAGGCAAATTTCTAGGGTGCGAACCTTATCAGTTGCCTGTGGCAAATTGATGGGTTATCTACGAAGTTTTTGTTCCGCTGCTATTTTATTTATTAGAGTTTAAGCCCTGTGTGGTATAGTTCTGTAAAGTCAATCATAAGGTCAATAAACTATTTTATATTCAATAAATAAAGTATTTTATAATGTTTCCGTTGTGTATGATTGAGATATTCATCTATGTTGCCACTGTGTGCATTAGCGTGATCTTGGACTAGTGAGACATACACAGAGGGTTTGGATTTGCATAATCAGGTCCTGGCAACCACCAGTAGTCAATGATCATCTTCCTCCACCTCGTCATCCCCCAGTTCACCATCGAACCTGTTCACTTCTCGCTCCACACAGCGGCACCGTATGCCATCCCCGATAGAGGCGACTGGACATGGCCAACCAAGCAAGCCTGCCCATCTCGTCACCATGCAGCACCTCCCTCTCCTTGTCCTCTTTCACACATCACCAGCGGACGAGAGAACCCGAGCACATCGTCCCGTGCTCTGTCTCACCGTGTCTGGGAGAATTCATGAGCTCTCCCCGAGCTACTCACCCCTACTTAAGCTCCATTGAGCACGTCATCTTGCTCAGCTCACCATCCTGTGCTTCCCTCCAAAGGACTAGAGCACTTGGTCTTGTAGATTCCTGGGAATGGCGTCGTCTTTGTCGAAACCCAAATATGCAAATCTGGATCCTCTGTGTATAATACACTAGTCCAGGATCACGCTAGTGCACATAGGTTCACCATAGATGAATATCATGATTATACACAGTAGAAACGTAATAAAAGACATCATATATTAAATAATACCTGCTGAAAGACTTATGGTCAAACTTAAATGATTATGCCTCACAAGGCTATACAGTGAATAATAAGTTAAACTACAACGGAATAAAAACGTAGATAAACCCATCAGTATACCACAGGCAACTGACAAGGCTCGCACCCTAAACATTCGTCTCTTCCTGGTACTTCTCCTCCATAGCAGGTGTAGATTCTTCCTCAACTGGTGATTTTATTGTTGGCAAGGGTGAGCACTTAAAGCACTCAACAAGTTGTGCACATAATGCAATTCTAACTTAACTATATACAAGTCTTATTCCAAAGGAATGGCTATCACAGTTATTTTACAGTGAGCAGCATAAGTAAATGGATATAATAAGTAGATTGAAAAGACACTAAAACAATTAACAGTAAATAATAACTTTTAGTATTTTTCATGTAAACATGGCATCCAGCCCTAAATCATATTTCAACTTTCCAACAGCATCCAACCTTTCCATCCAAGTTTTCACTTTTCAAATTCTAACCCTTGACTATAATCCCTGAGCATTGCTCAATACCGCGAGCACGGCTATCTGAATAGATTTTACACTCTACAAAAGTTATGCGCTTTACCCACACGATATGATATTCTCCTTGTACCTGGCCATTAGCATACTTCCTTTGGTGTGTAGACAAAGAAATCATGACAAAAGCCTATACATTGCTCTGTCTTAACCCAGCACTACCCGCTAAGGTTTCAACACTGAAGGGGCTGGTTACCACAATAGGGCCCCACTCTTGCGCCATCTGGGTTCATAAAAAGGTCGAACCTCACACCACCACTGGTAGTACAAAAGCTAAGACATTGCAAATTAATTAGTTAGGTTCGTCCCATTCCAGACTTGTGGTTGCATGTTTGACTTAGGCCAAATGCTTGCAAAGTTAAGTCCTCAAGATGACTAGGGCAAGACTTCCACATACCCTCTGCCTTTTTGGCCCACTTGGCGCACTACCCCTTGCCCCAATTTAAATGATTACCACCCCAGTTGATTACCAAGTACCCCGTGCTATCAACAAGTCAACTTTCTTGCATGACATCCCTCATCACTACAACTCAACATCATTGTGTGACAACACCAAATTCCACAAACATGTTCCATATTCCATTAGTCAAGATTAAGTTGATATTCCAAAGACGTGAGTTGAACATGGCTTGGCTAAGTATACTAGACACGGTTTAGCCAACCCATTTGGTTTTAATATTAACCAACTAGTAATGAACCAATCTAGGGTGACAATTAATCATGGCATACAAATGACAAGGTAGGGTATAGTTCAATTAGGTAGATTAACTAGATCCCAATTTAATTTGAAATAGTTATACACATAAAATAACATGCATAAAGTAAAACAACATAGCAATTTTATAAACTGGGTTCAACATTATGAAAGAACAACTTGCCTTAGAAAAGCCCTTATTCCTGCTCTGGACCTTGGTCTTGAGTCAACAAATCCTCCTCGGATGCTCTGAGCACTTCGACGTCTACACGTGTCGAGAGAGAACACCAAATAAATACTAAAATAGAAAGCAAACAATCTCCTAAAGTCAAATAAAATTCACCATTAAATAGATCTCAATTTTACAAATTTTTAGAGCGGTGGACGCCAAAGTCTACACGGCAGCGGAGTCTTATCCGGGTCGGAGTCAGTGGTGGCGCGACGTGGTAAGATCACAGCCACACGCCTGACCTCCAACGAACGGTGGATGACGCGCGAAATGTGGCAACGTCTCAGGCGCTCGTGGCAGTCCCAATCCAAGGGTGTGAATGCATTAGGGTTTCGCCAAACCCTAGCATACCAACCATCTATGCCTCGGATCTAATTGCCAAGATTACCTAGGCCAAGTGGACCAAGCAGATGGCGAATGGGCTGGGCCAACGGGGCTCCAACCCACTATTGTACATGATTTTCCAGCATTTTACGATTTTAAATAAATCCAATAATTTAATTAATTTGATTATGGCAATAAAAATATCAGAAAAATTCTTAAAAATATTTTGAAACATTTGGAACTCAAATAAAATATTTTTGGAAAAAATTTATTTAAACTTTCTCAATAATTAAATTGTTTTCACAATAGGCCATAATAAAGAATATTGAATAAATTCAAATAAAATCCAAAAAAATCCAATAAATTCAAAAAATTCACATAATGCATATTAAATTCAAATAAAGCAAAAAATTGGGATTTTACAAACCTCTCCCTTAACAGAATCTTAACCCTGAGATTCAGGGCTAACTAAAGAGTAGGTTAGGAAACTCTTACTTCAGATCTCCTTGACGCTCCTAGATAGCTTCACTTTCTGAATGATTACTCCACTGAATTATGCAAAAGTGGGTTGACTCGTTTCTATTCTTACGTTCCATCACATCCAAAATCTTGATCAGCTGTTCTTTATAAGTTAAATCTTCCTACAACTCAATTGCTTCTAACGGTGTTTACTCTGTTATCACTCAGAGACACTTCTTAAGCTGGAATACATGGAACACATCATGCACTCCTGCCAATGACTGCGACAACTCTAATTGATAAGCAACTTCTCCTCGACAACTTATGATTTTGAACGGACCAACATATCTTGGTGCAAGCTTTCCTTTAGCGTGAAACTTTTTAACACTTTTAAGAGAGGTAACTTTGAGATACACGAAATCATCTGGCTCAAAGCTCAATTCTCGATGACGATTATCAGTGTAGCTTTTTTGTCCCGACTAAGCCACCTTCAACCTTTCTCTGATTGTAGCAATTTGCTCTTCAGCTTCTTTAAGAATATCAGGCCCAAACACCAAGCGCTCTCCTGTCTCATTCCAACTCAACGGAGTATGATAGGGAGGACGACTATACAAAGCTTCAAATGGTGACATTTGCAAACTGGCCTGACAGCTGTTGTTATAGCTGAACTCAGCATACGACAAACTTTTATCCCATGAAGTAGCATAAACTAATTCATAAGCTCTCAGTATATCCTCTAAAATCCGATCAACTCTTTCCGTCTAACCATCTGTCTACAGAAAATATGCTGTTATGAAATTCAAAAGAGTTCCCACTGCTTCATATGACTTACTCCAGAACCTCGAGGTAAATTGGGTACCTCTATCTGACACTATCTTCTTGGGCACACCGTGCAAACACACAACTCTTGACATATACAACTCTGCCAAACGATCTCCTGAATAGGTAGTCTTAACCGGTATGAAATGAGCAACCTTGGTCAAACGATCAACAATGATCCATATGGAATCATAACCCTTCTAGGTTCTATGCAGATCCTCAGCGCTATGGATTTTATTACCGGTTTGCTTTCTACTCAGAAATCTTCAACAATTGTAACGAACCAATAAGTCTTTTAATGCATTACCACACACCACATGGAGCAACATATTCAGCAACTACACATTTCATCTTAGGCCACCAAAACTTCTCTTTGAGATCTTGATACGTCTTGACGCTTCCTGGATGAATTGAATACTTTGAATCATGGACTTCCTCAAGAATAAACTGCTTAAGCTCTTTCTTATTGGTACACAAATTCGACCCTTGAACCACACATTACCTTGATCCTCTTGTACCAAACTCTTGGCTAAACCTTCATCATTTTTAGACTTGATTATGTTGATCTTTTCATCATCCCTTTGTCCCTCTTTGATCTAATCTTCTAGAGTAGACTTCACTTTAGCTAGAAATCCTTGTGGAACAACTTCCAGTTTCAAATTCTGAAATTCTCTGCATAACTCTGACTGATCGTTCAACACTAGCATGTTAGCACTATAGCTCTTACGACTCAAGACATTACCACATTAGCCTTTTCAGGATGATAGTGGATTCCCACATTATAGTCCTTTGTCAACTCCAACCATCTATTTTGTCTCATTGAGATCTGACTGCGTAAATTTATATTTAAACTTTTGTGGTTTGTATATATCTCACATCTATTTTCAATGAGATAATGATGCTACAAATTCAAAGCATGCACTACAGCAGCCAATTCCAAATCATGCGTAGGGTAATTCTCTTCATATGGACTCAATTGCCTTAACGCATATGCAACAATCTTGCCATTATGCATCAATACGAATCTAAGACCTTATCTGGAAGCATCACAGTATATATCAAAACTATTCTGAATATCTGACAATACTAATTCTGGTGCTATCGTCAGATGTTCCCTTAATCCCTAAAAACTCTTTTCGCACTCCGGCGTCCATGCAATCTTCTTCTCCTTTTTATCAACTGCATAAGCGGTCTAGCAATCGTTGAAAATCCTTCAGTAAATCGATGATAATATCCCGCCATCTCGAGAAAACTACGAATCTGGGTAACTGACTTTGGTTGTTCCTAATGCAGCACTACTTCAACCTTTCTTGGATCAACAAAACCTCCTTTAGCGCTCATAACTTGACCTAGGAACTCAACTTTCTTTTTCCAAAAACCACACTTACTGAATTTAGCAAATAGCTATTGCTCTCATAGCTTTCCAAGGACTAATCTCAACTGTTCTGCATGCTCTTCTTCAGATTTGGAGTAAACAAGAATGTCATTAATAAATACAACAACAAACTTGTCTAAATATTCCATGAAAGCTTTATTCATCTTGTTCATGAAATATGTAGGAGCATTGGTGTAACATCCCAAAAATTGCATAAAATATTATTTTATTATTATTTGTGTATTTTGTGATTTTTTCTTCTGAATTTATTGGATTTATCTGGATTTTATTTGAATTTATTTTAAATTAAGTATATTGGCCCTTTTGTGAAAACTAATTAAATATAGATAAAGTTAATATAAAGTTTGGTTAAAAATATTTTATTTGAGTGAAAATGTCTCAAAGTATTTATGAGAATTTTATTGGATTTTGTTTATGATATTTATATTGCCTAAAACAAATTAAACTAATTTCTATAATTATTTTAAAAGAAAAATCCAACAAAATCGTATAAACAATGATGGGCTAAGCCCATCTACTGTGTGCGGAAGAGCAGCCCAGTTCAGCCTGTTTCTAGAAGGGTTAGCGTCGACCGTTGGATTCCGATCGGAGCGTCATTTTCAACCCTTGCAACCGTGTTGTTTTTCAGCCGTCGGATTGGATCTGGGCACCTAAGATGAGCCATGTTGGATTGGGACTCTTTAAATCCGAGCCGTTAGGATTGGTTGCGTGTGCGTCCGGGATTGAATCGCGTGTGTTGTGCTTAGCCATCGGATCTGCCACGCATAGGCCATCCGTTCATCTTCTCCGAGGCGTCTCCGAGCCGGACTCCGCCTATGCCGCCGTGCGCGCCGTGGACTCCTCGCCGAATTGGACTCTATCCAGCCGCCGTGTGCTATATAAGTGGAGGCATCGGGTACGCAGAATCTCAAGCAATCGAAGCCCTAAGATAGCCCCTCGATAATCGTCGCCGTTCGTCTGGAATTCGAGGAAGTTCGCCGAGCGCCGCCGCAACGAGGAAGTTGATGATTCATCGCCGTCCATGGGAGATCGAGCTTGGAACCAGTGCCATTCACTTTGCCTCGCCGCCAGCGAGCTCGTGCGCGCATCAGAGTCATCGGAGGATCGCTGGAGCGTCACCGCCGCCAAAGCCCTAACTGTCACGCTATTCAAGACGAAGTCATCGCTGAACCAGTGCATGAATGCAAGATCCATTCGCGTCAGGAGGTAGGCGAGGTCACGAGCTCGCTGTAGGTGGTCTCGCCGATCGTTGGCAGTGACCCTAGGGTCGCGTGTACCGTCGGGTGATGTGGTCTGACGCTTCATCGACGCGTGTCAGACACATTGGCAGATCTTCTCACGTGGTGCTTGTGTGGCGACTGCATTTGAGCTGAGTCACGTGCTGACTCGGCAGTCCGTGGGACCCGCGTGTTAGCGGTCCAAATCCACGTGGACCGGGTGCATCGTGAACCCGATGAGGTTCATGGACTGAGTTTATGGACCGAGGGACACATGTCGAGATCCTGTCAGCTTGGGTCAGGGCTGACGTCATCATGACATCAGCATGACGCAGAAAAGGGAATTTTCTATTTAAAAATAATTCGGTTTATTATTTGATTTTTAATTTTGTGATTTTAGATTTTGAATCTTCCACGAGCCCGTTCTCCCTCATACGAGCTCCGATTGATGTGATTCAAGTTTCTAAAAATTTGTAAAATTGAGATCTATCTAATGGTAAATTTAATTTGATTTTTGAAGTTCATTTGCTCTCTGTTTTGGTGTTTATTTGGTGTTCTTTCTCGTATCGCGTAGACGTTGAATTGTGTGATGCACCCGAGGGAGACCCATCAACTCAAGACCAAGGTCCATAGCAAGAATAAGGGCTTTTCTAAGGCAAGTTGTGCTTTGATCATATTAAACCCATGTTTATAAAATCGCTATATTGTTTTACTTTATTGCATACTATTTCACGTATACAATTATTTCAAATTAAATTGGGATCTAGTTAATCTACCAATTGGATCTATACCCTACCTTGTCATTTGTATGCCATAATCTATTGTCACCCTAAATTGATTCACTATAGTTGGTTGATACTAAAATCAATATGGGATGGTTAGACCGTATTAGTTGCTTAGCCATGCCACGTCATCACATGTACTTGAATCATCAATGTTTAATTTTGACTAATGGAATATGGAACAATGATATGAACTTGTGTGTCATGTGAGGTCATACAATGAGATTGAGTTGTAGTGGCGAGGGATGTCACACAACGATGTTGAATTGTTGATGGCACGTGGTGCTTGGTAATCAATTGGGGTGGTAATCACTTAGATTGGGGCAAGTGGCAAGGGGTAGTATGCCAAGGTTGGCAAAGGGTATGTGGAAGTCTTACTTCGATCATCTTAAGGACTTAACCTTGCAAGCCTTTGACCCGAGTCAATCATGCAACCACATGTCTGGTATGGGACAGCCTAGCTGATTAATTTGCAATGTCGTAGCTTGGTACTATCAATGGCGGTGTGGGTCCCGAGTTATGGATCAACTCATATGGTGCAAGAGGGGTCCTTGGATGTGGTAACCAAACCCACCAGTGTTGAAACCTTAGCGGGTAGTACTGGGTTAAGCCAGAGCATTGTAAAGGTTTTGTCATGATCTCTCCACCGACACACCAAAGGAAGTGTGTTAATTGCATGGCAACAAGAGATGATCATGTCGTGTGGGTAAAGTGCATAACATCTGCAGAGTGTAAATCTATTCGGATAGCTGTGCTCGCGGTATTGAGCAATGCTCGGGAATTACAGTCGAGGGTTAGTTTAATTAAATGGAAACTTGGGATGGATGGTAGGTTGCCATTTGGTGGTTTGTAAACTTGACTTAGGATTGGAAAGTTGGTTTATTTGAGAAATGCTGAATCTATCTATTACTGTTATTAGTTTTACAGTCTTTACAATCTATTTATAGTATTTGTTCATAAATGCTGCTTATTGCAAAATAGCCATAATAGCCTTTTCCTTTGGAATAAGCCTTGCATATAGTTACATAGAAATTGCATTCTGTGCACAACTTGTTGAGTGCTTTAAGTACTCACTCTTGCCCACAACAACATCACCAGTTGAGGAGTCTGCATCCATGTTGGAGGAGGAGTACTATGAAGGGACGAATGTTTAGGTGCTAGCCTTGTTAGTTGCCTGTGTTATACTGAGGGTTACCTACGTTTTTATTCCGCTGCAGTTTAATTTGTTGTTCAGCCCTGTGAGGCATAGTCATATAAGTTGACCTTAAGGTCATTCAACTAGTATTATTTAATATATGATGTCGTTCATAATGTTTTCATTGTGTATGATTGTGATATTCATCTATGTTGAGCCTTTGTGCACTAGCGTGATCCTGGACTCGTGCAGTATACACAGAGGGTCCGAATCTGCATATTCGGGTCCCGACAATTGGTCAATCCAAAAGACATGACTGGTGGTCTTGGGAACATCCTCTGCACAAATCTTTAACTGGTGGTAACCTGATTGAAGATCTATCTTGGAGAAAGCTTCAGCTCCTCTTAACTGATCGAACAAATCATCGATCCTAGGCAACGGATACTTATTCCTGATCATCACTTCATTAAGAGCACGATAACTAACGCACATTCTTAGACTTCCGTCTTTCCTTCTGACAAACAGAACAGGCGCTCCCTATGGAGACGAACTGGGTCTGATGAAACCTTTCTCTAGCAACTCCTCGATTTGCTTCCTCATTTCTACCAACTCATAGGTAGGCATTCGATACAGCCTTTTCGCTATTAGTATTGTACCAGGCACTAACTCAATAACAAACTCAATATCCCGATCTGGCGGTATACCATGCAAATCTTCAGGAAAACATCCAGGAATTTTCTAAGAACTGACACATCTTCTAAGCTGGCAACCTTCACACTATTTACCATCAACCGATCATCATTGCACATGCATCATTTTCAGGTGAACCATCAACACAGGTGAATACTCAGAGAAACATCTGACCCTTCATTTACCATTAATGTTTTTTCTTATTTCCAAACTCGACATACCAGCATATCAACCATCTTTACTTTATTTCTCTAAACAATGAAATCATTACATGGAATCCATCACTAATCACTTTCCTTTACAAATAGAGTTATGACCTTATGTAAACTAAAATCATTGTTCTAGACTTCCTCGATTTAGCGTTGGCTCTGGGGTTTTGACAGGGGTGGAGTTAAGATTGAAGTGAACTGGCATGATCTCTTTCTTCTAAGGGCAGTTGTTGGCAAAATGCCCGGGATTATGATATGTATATCAGATTTTAGGGGGCAAACTCTCTCTTTGATCATTGTTGATCGGGGTAGTGTCCTTATTCAAACGCCTCTTCTTCAACTGTTTTTCTGGCAAGCTGCTCTTGCAACTTCACCGCTCACTCATGGCATTATGCACTTGACTGAGGTGACTTCCAGAATAGTTACGGGTAATGGAAAAGTTATGGCTAACGGAAACACTTGATCCTTTCGGGGGCATTGTTTAACAAAATGGCCTCCCTCCTAATAGTAATAGCACAAATGTTTGCAACGTTGTGACTTGTTGGGTGCAATTGTATACTCAATATTGTCCTCCTTATGAATCATAGTTTGTCGTTTCATAGGGCATCTCGTGGCCCAATGACCTTCTTTATCACACAAGAAACATGATGTTGGTGATGGCCACTAATTGCATTCCTGACAAAGGCTGACAGAATCAAAGTGATGCATCTTTAGCTCTTCAAACGACTTAGTATATAAAACTGATGCTCCACATCCTTTTGATAGTTCTTGAGCAACTGTGGCTCGGAGATTCTCTCGCTAATGCTGGATTACAGCGGTAACTATCAGATCCAAGGAACATTGAGCTGGGCAATGATCTCGACCTTCACAAAGGTAACATGTGATGTCGCTCATAGGATATTCTCCAAGAAAATGACTTTCTTCACAGCTGGAGCAATTGATTGCATGCCTTCAGCAGTATGTCCTATTTTCTCCATAGTGAATGCATGCACAATCTTCTGAGTTGTTTGGTTGACAGCACTTCAAAGAACAACATCTAAATATCGAATAAGGTGCAGGTGTAGTATTATGATCTGAGTTCACCATGATCACACTGTCCTCCGGTGAAGCAAAGAGATAACGAAAAATAGTAACAAACTCATTCCAAGAGATATTCTACAGGGCTTCGTGGAGAGCACAATATTTCTTTCACCATTCAGCAGCAATTCCCTCCAATTGATGAGAAGCATACAAGACCTCATCACATTTGCACTGAGTAATGAGTAACTACCTTTCAATGGTCTTAAGCCAATCTTCCGCTTCCATAGATGAAATGTTTCCAGGAAAGGTCGATAGATGTGTACTTATGAATTCTGATATCCTTGAGTAAGAACAGGGATCATCGATATCAGCCCGAGATGCTTTATTGACATTAGCTTGATTAGTCATATTCTGCATTTGCTTCATCATTGCATGCATCAACTGAGTTTGAACAGCCAAAAACACTTCGAAACTCTGCTTATCCATATGTAGTGGTGGTTGGGGAGCTGATCCATTATTGAGATTCTCACTCGGTTGATTACTACTTACACTGACTCCGTTGTTTCTACGAGTCTGAATCATCTGCCGAATTGCTTCACAGGGTTAGAGGAGAAGGAAATAGCATAGGTAAGAAGCAGAGATCCTACTGCAGGGGAGAATAGGTTTTACCCAACAATTTTAAGCAAATAATATTAATAACTTAGTATGGTTGCTTACAAAAGCCTAAGAGCTATGCAATAAATACTGCACACTCAACAACCATGGAAGAACCAGTTAAACCTAAGCACACAAAACTACCGCCTACATCGGCGACACTACTATCTTAAGCAAACGTGACTCCCACACATGAGTTTCAACCGGCTAATCGAAGCACTGGGTCTTCTAGCTTCTGGAACACTTCATCGATCCACTCTTCCTTGAGCTCAACGATTCCTTTCTTCATGATCTTCAAGGTTGACATTAGGCACTCAACGCTTCCTCCTAAGGTGTGGTACACCGTCAACTACCAAGACAACTCAGGTTCCAGCAAGGCAAAGAATAGAAGAATAAGGTAAGTCAAGAACTTTTCATTCATCCCAGTTAAGTTTTAATTAAAGAATAATTTTGAATGTCCTAAAGAGACAACCAAACTATCTAGGGCTAAGACCTACAGACAGTATGGCTCTGATACCACCTCTGTCGAAACCCGAATATGCAAATCCAGACTCTCTGTGTATAATGCACTAGTCCAGGATCACGCTAGTGCACACAGGCTCAACATAGATGGATATCACGATCATACACAGCGAAAACATAATAAAAGGCATCATATATTAAATAATACCTGCTGAAAGACCTTATGGTCAAACTTACATGAATATGCCTCACAAGGCTATACAGTGAATAATAAGTTAAACTACAACAGGATGAAAACGAAGATAAACCCCTCAGTATACCATAGGCAACCGACAAGACTCGCACCCTAAACATTTGTCTCTTTCTGGTACTTCTCCATAGCTGGTGTAGATTCTTCCTCAACCGGTGATTTTATTGTTGGCAAGGGTGAGTAGTTAAAGCACTCAACAAGTTGTGCACAAAATGCAATTCTAACTTAACTATATGCAAGGCTTATTCCAAAGGAATGGCTATCACGGTTATTTTGCACTAAGCAGTATTTGTAAATGAATACAGTAAGTAGATTGAAAAGATAGTAAAACAATTAACAGTAAATAATAACTTTCAACATTTTTCATGTAAACATGGCATCCAACCTTAAAGGAATGGACATCACATTTATTTTTCATAAAAACCTGGCATTTTTCATGTAAACCTCACACCACCACTAGTAGTACCAAAGCTAAGATATTGCAAATTAATTAGCTAGGTCCGTCCCATTCCAGACATGTGGTTGCATGTTTGACTTAGGTCAAAGGCTTGCAAGATTAATTCCTTAAGATGACTAGAGCAAGACTTTCACATACCCTCTGCCTTTTTGGCCCACCTTGGCGCACTACCTCTTGCCACTTGCCCCAATCTAAATGATTACCACCCCAGTTGATTACCAAACACCACGTGCTATCAACAAGTCAACTTTGTTATGTGACATCCCTAGTCACTACAACTCAACATCATTGTGTGACAACACCTAACACACCAATTCCACAAACATGTTCTATATTCCATTAGTCAAGATTAAGTTGATATTCCAAGGATGTGAGTTGAACATGGCATGTCTAAGCATACTAGACACGGTTTAACCAACCCATGTTGGTTTTAATATTAACCAACTAGTAATGAACCAATCTAGGGTGACAATTAATCATGGCATACAGATAACAAGGTAGGGTATAGTTCAATTAGGTAGATTAACTAGATCCCAATTTAATTTGAAATAGTTATACACATAAAATAACATTCATAAAGTAAAACAACATAGCAATTTTATAAACTAGGTTCAACATGATCAAAGAACAACTTGGCTTAGAAAAGCCCTTATTCTTGCTCTGGACCTTGGTCTTGAGTCAACGAATCCTCCTTGGATGCTCCGAGCACTTCGATGTCTACGCGTGCCGATAGAGAACACCAAATAAATACCAAAACAGAGAGCAAACAATCTCCAAAAAAATCAAATAAAATTCACCATTAAATAGATCTCAATTTTACAATTTTTTGGAAATTTTAATCGCCTCAATTGGAGCTCATATGGGATAGAACGGGCTCTCGAAAGATTTGAAAATAAAGAAAATATAGAAAATCAATAAATAACCGAATTATTTTTATACTGGAAAATCGATTTATTGCGCAAGCGTGACATCAGCATTGAACCCAGCCAATCCTGGCCCAACATGTGTTCTGGTCTATGGACACAGTCCACGGCTTCGCTCGGTCTACCATAGTCCCGGTGCACGAGATCTTAACCGGTTAGTCAATGCTTACACCAGCACGACATCACAGAATGACGTCAGCGAACCGACACGGCTACCCCGACGCTCAACATCTATCACAATCGTGGCCGTCCCCGCGAGATCCAATGGTTTACTGCTTGGTGACCACATCAACAATGTAGAGACGTGTGGCGCATATCCGATGGATCGAACAACCGAGAACTCGTGCAAAAGCTGACGGCAGAACACACGGTGGCGCACTGCCAGACTTGGAGATAAAGATTTGCGTGACGGCTAAGCGACAAATTACCTACAACATTTTTACACAGATCTTGAAGCTCTTGGTCTTGCGTACCCGCCGGTGTCTTCAAAATCACTGGAGACTCGCTGACGGCCAAGATCTTCGCAAAAAACCGACGCTGCACCCCCTAGAACTTTGATGAGTTTTTTCTCTGCACTTGAAGCTCCTCGACCAATGTTGCTTGGATAATCGTGCTCCAAATCACAAGACGATTATTGGGGTACCCGTCTCGCCTTAAATAGTGTCAGCAAACGTGCCCTACACAGATGCCAAAGTCTACGCGACAGCGAAGTCGTATTCGGATTGGAATCGATGGCGACGCGACGTGGCAAGATCACAGCTACACACCTGGCCTCCAACGAACGGTGGACGATGCACGAAACGTGGCAACGTCTCAGGCGCCCATGCCTGTCCCAATCCAAGGGATTGAATGCATTAGGGTTTCGCCAAACCTTAGCATCCCAACCGTCTATGCCTCGGATCTGACGACCAAGATTACCTAGGCCAAGTGGACCAAGCAGACGGTGAATGGGTGTAAGGCCCCCATTTTCGATAAATTAATATCAAAAATGGATACCATGTGCATACAGTACTAGTCCCATGATCAGTGGCTAGTACGCACAAATACAAATTGATATCACAGTCATACACAACTTTATTATTACAGCGGAAGCAAATACTTAATATTCTTACAATACCAAAAGTAAAAGCATAACAGTGGAGACATTCATCTTGTAGTATGCCTTTTATCCCAAAATCCCCCACAGGCAACTGACAAGGAGAACCCTAATAAAACTCATCGTTCACATCCCCGAATCCTGCGTCGTAAAAGGTGTCGTCGGGGTAATCTGTCTCTTCACCTAAAATTATCAACATGGCAAGTTGAGTACTTACGTACTCGCAAGACTTTTGCAAAACCTATTATATATGCAGGCCATTTCAAGGAAAGGCTCATGGTTGTTTTGCATAAAGCTAAAATTGAAATGTAAATCTTGATTAATAGATTGAAAAGCGAACTTTAAGTAAAGGCGACTTAATATAAAAAGTAATGAATGTAAGTATAAATAAGTCACATGTACCGGGTATCATGACCATTTCCAAGAATCATTTCTACTGTCACAACAGAAATTTCCGAGTAACCATTCCTACCAGTCCCAGGTAGAAATTCAGAGTTTTATGAAAATAAAAACCATCTAACTAGTGCTGGCGCACCAAGATTCCCATAACCGCGGGAACGGCTTTTCGAAAAGTTTGACACTCTGCAGAGTTTGTACAGCTTTACCCACAAGTAATGATCAACCTCTTTTCCCAGGCCAGTAACACACTTCCTTTGGTGTGTCGGCAAGGAGATCATAACAAAACCGTTACATTGTTTAATCCTAACTTTGCACCAGCCCGGTGACGTCAAGTCGTACTATGGTATTTATGTTTGCACAGTCACTGCACAATAATGATTAGGCATGTCCATAGTATGGCATTCACCGTTGTATTAGCAAACGTGACTCCCAACACCTCGGTGTGGCGCCCTACGAGCAACCATCCACCAAGAGGCTCGTACTACTTCGGCCTACCAATGTGCAAAGCTAGTTTTAAGCAACTTAATAAGTTAGAGCTGTCCCATACCAGCACTTGTGGTTGTACGGTAAATTCTTGGGTTTAACGAACACGTAGTTCGGTCCTTAATCCGACACGGGCAATAGTCTCCACCCTACACTACGTACAAGTCCCTTGTACACCCGGCTATTGCCAATAATTGCCCGCATCAAAACCATATTTTTATTTTCATTTTTATCAAAATACCAACCAAGAAAGGTCATACCCATTAATTGTCATATCCAACATTTTTAATCATGTCAAGGTTTTATGTTCAATTAAGCACGGCTAAGCATATCACTAAATGTGAATAACCCAAAGTGACATCAAGTATTGTCTATGTTATTCTAGGGTTTTCAAGGATCACAAATCCATACTTATCAAGGAAGTTCTATGAAGCAATAGGTACAACTACCAATACCCATAATATAGCAAATTTTAATAAAATAAAGTATGCAGTAAAACATTTACTGAAAACATTTATAAAACTGGGATCAATATGATCAAAGGGGGTGCTTGCCTTGTTGATGATCTTCGACGTCAAACTCCTGATCGTCGAACTCACAAGTTTCGTCGGGTGCTACACGTCGAATAATAATAACATGGCAATTTCAATAAAATAAAAGGATCAGACATAAGAACCAAATAAAATCAACTGTTTGAATTAACATATTTGTTGTTCATTGATTTACAAGTTTTATGAACATTTTCTGATTAGGCTCTTATAATAGCAAATCTTAGTTTCTTGAATAATTCACTTTTATTAATCATTTTCAGAGACCATTTTTAAAGGTTTCATTAGTCTGGATTTTCAATTTCTAAATTCTGAAATTATTTAAATTGCTATTATGGAACTACTTCTTACCCTATATTATACTTCAAATATTTTCCATGGTACACCCTAAGTATTTTTCCATATTCAGGTTCCTAGCAAAGCATGGAATCTATTAAAATTTATTTCATTTAATTTGAAGTTGAATTGCAGAAATTCTATTCACAACATATTTCAAATTCTTTCTTTAAATTTAAATCTGAAATTCAAACAAAGTTCATTTTGAAATATTTTTGCATATTCTGAATCTACTTGATTTTAGATGAATTTAGAAATTTATTCCACTTCATTTGGTTGGATAGTTCAAAAGATATTCAAGTTTGAATATATTCGGTTTTGTAAATACAGAAAATTAAAAACTTTACTAAATTCGGAAAGTACGCCTTCGCAACCGAAGTACGCTTTCCTTTTCCGTATTGCGCTGGACTGAGGCTCTGACGGGCCGGGCCCATTCGCAGAGAGACGCTGAGCGCGGAGCGGCTGACACGCGGGCCCGCGAGTTCTCTCGTGTACGAGGCTGACAGGTGGTCCCGCGACGTCAGTGTTACCAGCGCGCACAAGAGACTGACAGGGGAGGCCCACATGACAGTGACACCGAACAGAGAACTCACTCCCCGAGCTCACCGGCGGCGAGAGGTGGCCGGAGAAGGGGAATGGACTCCAGATTCGTGCTCAGGGGACCTACGCGCGTCTAGGGGAGGTGATGCTTCGGCCGGAGGTGGCCTGCCACCGGAGAGGGGCGGCGGAGCTCACTGCTCACCGGCGTTCCGGCGAAACGACGGCATCCCGAGACGAATGGGTACCACAGAGAGCATCAGTGGACCACGGAGATCTCATTTTTAGCTTTAGCGCAAAGAAATGAGTAATGGAGAGGTGATCTCACCGTGCGACTACGGCGGCGGCGGAAGGAGGTCGTCGCAAGGGCTCGCCGGGGAAGAAGAAGGAAAACTGAGGTTGCGTGAAGAAAGTAGAGGTTAGGAGGATGCTTTTGGTGAATTGGTTCGAGCAATGGTTCGGCGCAGAGCTAGTTTGGGCAGTTTCCCCTCTTTCGGGTTTTTGGCCGGAGATGGGGAAGAAGAGGGTGGCTGGCGGCGATGAAGCGCTTTGGTTCGGTTTTTCTGGTTCCAGGAGGAAGTATAAGGACGTGCGACGCTTTGGCGGGGTTTATATAAACAAATGAGGCGGTGCCACAGTGCTTGGACAGAGGGGGGGTGAAGACGGCGGCTTGGTGAGGCTTCTCGGCCGTTCCTCAGCGCGGGGGAGAGGACGCAGCAGCCGAGGCAGATGCGGCGTGGTAGAGGCGACGTGCAGGCGCATTGGGCGTCGAGTTGCGGCGCAGGTGGCGACAAACGGAAGAGGCGGCGATCTCAGGCGAGAGAGAACGGGAGAAAAACGGAGAGGGTGAAGCTGACAGGTGGGACCGGGCGGTCAGCGAGAGAAAAGAAGTCGGCGCAGGACAGCTATCAGCGGGGCCCACATGTCAGTGAGACAAGGGTTTAAAATCAGAATTCTCTGGACAGCTCAGGTAAAATCGGAAGTTTGGGCTAGAAGATAAAATCAAAATTTTACAAAACTTTTTACAGTGGTCGGCAAGGTAAAGATAAAGGTCTAGAAAAATTTTCAGATTAATTTGATGAATATAAATATTATTAAAAATCTGACAATGCACTGTTACTGATTTTAATTGATTCTGCTTTCCATTTAATAGAGGATAAATTCAATTTATTATTTTATGAAACTTTTTACAGGATTGTAATTAATATTATATACCTTTAATAAAATTTACTAATTTTATTATTGATATTTTATTTTTAATAATTCGACAATCGCATTTTCCAATTTTTCTTATTGATTGCTTTTGAATTTCTAAAATTACCAAATGAAGAGATAAATTCATGATACTTTTACCAGGGTTGGGTTAAGTTAATATGTCGGCTTGGTTAAAATTTCAACTATGGTTAAGGTAATAAATATCCTGATCAAAGCTTTTGGTTCAGATTTCCTTTTCTCTTTTCATGATCATTTTGTCTTTTTATTTTATTATTATTATTATTATTTTTAATGCCAAGACAGAACAAGTGGCAAAATCATGATTCTGAGATTTTTAAGGACTTTACTGACTTTGTATTTTTACCTTTTTGCCTTTTACCATTTTACTATATAGCACCTTTGGATTTCTTTTAATAGGAAAAGCCAAAAGAAACTCTTTAATTCAAGAAAAATCAGAAAACATAACAATAAATCATATGGGTATTTTTAATATTATATTTCTGACTTTATTGAATTTTGGGTTGTTACAAATCCACCCCCCTTACAAAAATCTCGTCCTCGAGATTTGAAGAGGATTAGAAGAAATCAGGAAATTCCTTTCGGAGATGATCTTCACGTTCCCAAGTTGCTTCGTCTTCTGTGTGATGACTCCATTGAACTTTCATCATCTTGATAGTCTTATTCCTGGTCTGACGCTCCGCTTCTTCCAGAACACGAATTGGATGTTCTCGATATGAAAGATCTGGTTGAAGATCGATATTCTCCAGGTTGGTCAATTCGGAGGGAACACGAAGACATTTCTTGAGTTGCGACACATGAAAAACATTATGAACCTCTGACAGTTGAGGTGGCAGTTCTAATTTATATGCCATCTCGCCCATCTTCTCGAGGATTCGGAAAGGTCCAATATATCGCGGAGCTAACTTGCCACGAATTTGGAAACGACGAACTCCACGAAGAGGAGAAACCTTCAAATAGACATGGTCGCCAATCTCGAAGCTAAGTTCACGTCGACGGTTGTCGGCGTAACTCTTTTGACGAGATTGCGCTTCTTTTAGACGGCTTTTGATCACGTCTACTTGCTCTTGCGCTTCTTGAATAAGATCTGGACCAAAGAATTTTCTTTCACCAACTTCGGACCAAAAGAGGGGAGTTCTGCATTTTCTTCCATACAAGGCTTGAAAAGGAGACATTTGGAGACTGGATTGGAAGCTGTTGTTGTAAGAAAATTCAGCAAACGCCAAGCTTTTCTCCCAATTAGAACCATATGATAGCACACCGGCTCTCAACAAGTCTTCCAGAATTTGATTTATCCTTTCCGTTTGCCCATCCGTCTGAGGGTGATAAGCTGTACTGAAATTTAGCTTAGTCCCTAGAAGATTGTGCAAACTTTCCCAGAATCGAGAAGTAAATTGAGATCCTCGATCTGAAACAATGGTCTTCGGAACACCATGCAAGCGCACAATGTTATTCAGATAGAGTTCTGCAAGCTCATCTCCTCGATTGGTGACTTTTACTGGGATAAAATGCGCCACCTTGGTTAATCGATCAACGATAACCCAAATAGAATCATGACCTTTTCTAGTCTTTGGCAGACCAGTGATGAAATCCATACTGATATCATCCCACTTCCATTCTGGAATCTTCAAAGGTTGCAAAAGTCCAGCGGGACGTTGGTGCTCGGCTTTAACACGTTGACACACATCGCAGATAGCAACGTATGCAGCAATATCTTCCTTCATACCGGGCCACCAATATTCCCGACGGAGATCTTGGTACATTTTTGTACTTCCAGATGGATTGAGAGAGAGGACTCATGAGCTTCTTTAAGAATTAAGTCCTTAAGCTCAGGGTCATTGGGAACATAGATTTGATTCTTGAACATGAGCACTTCATCTGAATCTTCATGGAATTCGGATTCGGCTCCATTCTTCAATTCTTCCCGAATTTTGATGATAGATTCATCTTTGAGTTGAGCAGCTTTAATTTGGGACTTTAAGGTTGGTTGCACTTCAAGTGTAGCCAAAAATCCTTTTTCAACAATTCCCAAATTAAGCTTTTGGAATTCATTGATGAGATCTGATTGGTTGGTATGATAGGAGACAGAAAGACAATGAAGTTTTCTGCTAAGAGCATCAGCTACGACATTTGCTTTACCGGGATGGTATTGAATATTAAGGTCGTAGTCTTTAATCAACTCCAACCATCTTCGCTGCCTTAAATTTAAATCAGGCTGGGTGAAGAAATATTTCAAACTCTTGTGATCTGTAAAAATATTGCATCGATTACCAATGAGGTAATGACGCCAAATTTTAAGAGCATGCACCACGGCAGCTAACTCCAGATCATGAGTTGGATAATTAAGCTCATGGGGTCGTAACTGACGAGAGGCATAAGCGACAACTTTGCCTTCTTGCATCAGAACACACCCTAATCCGCTTCGAGATGCATCACAATAAACATCGAAGCTCTTATGGACAACGGGTAACACTAGCACTGGGGCTGTTGTTAACCGATTCTTGAGCTCTTGAAAGCTTTCTTCGCACTCCGGGGTCCATTCAAACTTCTTTTCTTTCTTTAGCAACTGAGTCAAAGGTCGAGCTATTTTGGAAAAGTTCTTGATGAAACGGCGATAATATCCCGCTAAACCGAGAAAGCTTCGAATTTTGGGTACAGATTGAGGGGATTCCCAATCCATGATTGCTTTGATTTTGCTAGGATCGACAGATATGCCTCCATTGGATAGAATATGCCCGAGAAAAGCAACTTCTTTTAGCCAGAATTCGCATTTCTCGAATTTGGCATAAAGCTTATGCTCGCGAAGTTTCTCGAGCACCATACGCAAATGCTGCGCATGATCTTCTTTAGATTTGGAATAGATAAGGATGTCGTCGATGAAAACCACGACGAACTTGTCTAAATACTCCATGAATACTTTATTCATGAGGGTCATAAAGCTGGCAGGAGCATTAGTAAGTCCGAAAGACATTACAGTGTACTCATATAATCCGTAACGCGTGGTAAAAGCAGTTTTTGGAATATCTTCGGATCTGATTTTCAATTGATAGTACCCATGTCTTAAGTCAATTTTTGAAAAGACTTGAGCACCAGTCAATTGATCAAACAGATCGTCGATACGAGGAAGAGGATATTTATTTTTGAGTGTCACATCATTTAAGGCTCGATAGTCCACACACATGCGTGTACCACCGTCCTTTTTGGGAACGAAAAGAACTGGACTACCCCACGGAGAAGAACTGGGTCGAATAAACCCTTTCTTTAATTGCTCATTGATTTGCTTCTTTAATTCGACTAAGTCATGAGGGGGCATACGATAGGGACGCTTAGAAATGGGAGCGGTTCCGGGAACAAGATTGATGACAAATTCCATATCTCTGTCTGGAGGAAGTCCAGGCAACTCATCTGGAAATACATCAGGATATTCAGAAACTATAGGAATTTGACTGAGTTCTTTGGTTATTGCGGAACAAAGGAAGGATTGGGATTTTTCTGAATTTTGGATGGAGGAAAAATTTACTGAAATACCTTCAGAGTTAACAAGAGAGATTGATCGATTGGCACAGTCTATGCATCCTTTATATTTAGATAACCAGTCCATGCCAAGGATCACATCTAAACCAGGTGTTTCTATGAGGATGAGATCAGCGTGAAATAATATTCCATTTATTTCAATACTGATACTAGAACAAATTTTGGTTGACTTCATGGTTGAACCAGGGAAAAGATTAACATTTTGGTTGGAGAGAAGGTCGGTTTGATTTCATTTTGATCGACAAACTTCTTTGAAATAAATGAATGCGATGCTCCGGAATCAAACAATACCAAGGTAGATACTGAATGAACAGGGAACATACCCAACACGACATCAGGGGCGTCATTGGCTTCTTCGGCGGTCACATGGTGCAAGCGACCGCTACTTGAGTTCCGGTTTGCGGCGAATCGGTTTAATCGCTTGAGTTATTCCAAAGACCTTGCGGTCTTCCGGGGGACGCTGAACACCTTGAGCCGATCGATGATTCGAGCTTGATTCTTCTTTGGACATGCATTAGCGTAATGACCACGTTCATTACACCGATAGCATGTGACATCTGCTGTTTGATTTTGACTTCCAGCAGGCTTCCTATCAGATGTGCCAGTCTACCTAGCAGGAGGCTGCCGAGGTCGAGGAGGTTGACCTTGACGCCTTTGTCACGATAAGGAGCGTAAGGTCGTACATTGGTTGATTGCCCAATGCGCGGCCTTGCGTGGCTAGCACTTACAGACTTGCGAGCCATCCATTTCCTTTTACGATTCTCCATAATATTCTTGGTACTGTGTTCAGCTATAATAGCTTTATCCACCAGTACTTGAAAATCATGGAAATCATGAATAGCTAGGATATGCTTCACTTCATCATTTAAATTATCTCTGAAGCGTTCAATTCTTCTCGCTTGAGCGCCACTTCGAGGTTGCATATCGGGCAAGATAATTGAAGCGGTGGAGATATTCCATTACAGACATATTCCCTTGACGAAGATCCAAGAATTCCCGCTTCTTGAGATTTACCAGACTAGAAGGAATATGAGTCCTTCTAAAAGCTTCCTTGAAAGATGTCCAAGAAATTTGCTGACCTTCTGGCTGAATAGACTGGAAATTCTCCCACCAAGAAGCAGCTGCACCTTGCAACTGATACGAAGCATAAAGCACTTTTTCATGGTCACTGCATTGAGCAATGGCCAACTTGCTTTCAACTGATCTTAGCCAGTCATCTGCCTCTAATGGGTCAACAGCAGAAGAGAAAGTCGGGGGTCGGGTTTTTAAGAACTCGCCCAACTTAAATTGACGATAAGCTTCGACATTCCTGGCTCCTGCATCCACGGCACCGATATTAGTCAGATTCCGCACTGTGCTTTGAAGAAGAAGGGTATTCGTCTGCCGTCCTTGCTCAATCATCGCCAAGACTTGAGCCATCATAGGCGGTCCTGGCAATTGCTCTTCAGGGACAGTCCCTTGGGCTTGAACTGATGCTTGCGGCGGCGGCGGAGATTCCTGACGAGCGGGTTGACGCGTCGAGGAAGCTCTGACAGAAGGATGAACTGGGTTTGGCAAAGCCGGAGTGGCTAAAGCCACCCTTGGAGGCTGATTTTCGGGAGTTGCCTCCGTCTCCATTATCTCACTTAGAGACCTGGTGACTGGCATCTGGAAGGGCATAAAAGAAGGAGAGTGATAGGTAAGATTTTAATTCATTTAATTTCTGATAGTTATTTCATTATTATCATTCATGAGTTATTATTATCAAGGATCACAACATCGTAAAAATATTAACAAGAATGTTAAATATTTACGAGTAGGAGCCATAAGCACACAATAAAATTCACAACCAAAAACTTTTATTCCAACTTTTAAATATGTCCAAGCAAAAGGCAGTACTACTAACATTTATTACTAACATCTAACTTACGTAGTTTAGAAGGGAAGGTAACCAAAAGTTACTTCTTATTTTCTAACTAGACTCACTCAACTGACTCCATATCCACACCACCTACTGAAGACCTACAGGTAGAACCCTCCGTGTCTGAGGAAGGAAAAGTCCCTCGACGACGGTATACCTGTGGTCTCTGAGAACGACGCAAAACAACACTGCCTGGATCTATATGGATTCTAGGCAAACGAGGTCGACTACCTACAAGCGACATCCGTGCTCGGCAATACCTTGGCGGTGCTCGGGTTTCATCCACGCACTTGAGGTGCTTGCCTCAACACCGACCGCGTACCAAACCTCTAGCTAGACAAGGAGCAATAGCTTCTTCCAAGTACGCTATCCTACGCCTAGCTTCCCGATACTCTGAAACTACTTGCCGACAATACTGATCTGAGGTGTTAATGAATTCCACTAAGTTTCTTAAGGTGGTATTTGATAACCCAGTGGAATCCATATAACAATTTTCCCCACCAGGTGGCCGAGAAGGAATTCTCCTATATGCAACTGCCAATTCAGGTAATGCATGACGTAGCCTGACAATTGCAATATAGGCCGCTTCGTTCATGGCCATCGTGATGGAAGATCCTGAGCCTTCAAAAGATCTATCCCCTTCACCATACTCGACTCTAGCAGGGATATCTACCCTTGCTATATACTCCACCGAGACTGAACTAACAGGGGCATGGAATACTATGGCCTTGTTTGGCAGAGCTCCAGATCCCAGCTCCACCTCAGAGCTGGAGTTTGTAGGCTAAAATAAAGTGAATTAAGTTTATATTTTTAGTCTAAAATGTAAACAAGATGATTCACATAAACACTCTTAATGTACTCACAGCTCCAGCTCCATAAATTTCTGGAGCTAGAAATACCCTGCTCCACCAACTCCACGGATTTTGGTGGAGCTGGAGCTGTCCCAAACACTCCCTATATATCTAGGATTCTCAGAAAAATGGGCAAATTCCAGCAGACGAGTAAGGTATCCCATCATGCCGGAACTTTCCCTCTGAGTAGACATATAGCATGGCGCATAGCCTCCCATCTGCACATTTAACAAGGAATTAGTATTCCTGATTAAATGCAAGATAATGAAATATTGGAGGAAAAGATTCTAGTAGAAATTTTTAAAACAGAAAAGAATTAATAACAAATATTTATTTGGCACAACCAAAAGAACATACTTAAGGAATAAATTGGAGAGATGACCTAATTCATCATTTTAGTTTTAGAATCCTAATTTCAATTTTAAGTTCATTTACGCCTAAGTTATTTAAGGTTTCCTACAACCAGCATGGCTCTGATACCAACTTGTAAGGCCCCCATTTTCGATAAATTAATATCGAAAATGGATACCATGTGCATACAGTACTAGTCCCATGATCAGTGGCTAGTACGCACAAATACAAATTGATATCACAATCATACACAACTTTATTATTACAGCGGAAGCAAATACTTAATATTCTTACAATACCAAAAGTAAAAGCATAACAGTGGAGACATTCATCTTGTAGTATGCCTTTTATCCCAAAATCCCCACAGGCAACTGACAAGGAGAACCCTAATAAAACTCATCGTTCACATCCCCGAATCCTGCGTCGTAAAAGGTGTCGTCGGGGTAATCTGTCTCTTCACCTAAAAATTATCAACATGGCAAGTTGAGTACTTACGTACTCGCAAGACTTTTGCAAAACCTATTATATATGCAGGCCATTTCAAGGAAAGGCTCATGGTTGTTTTGCATAAAGCTAAAATTGAAATGTAAATACTGATTAATAGATTGAAAAGCGAACTTTAAGTAAAGGCGACTTAATATAAAAAGTAACAGAATGTAAGTATAAATAAGTCACATGTACCTGGGTATCATGACCATTTCCAAGAATCATTTCTACTGTCACAGCAGAAATTTCCGAGTAACCATTCCTACCAGTCCCAGGTAGAAATTCAGAGTTTTATGAAAATAAAAACCATCTAACTAGTGCTGGCGCACCAAGATTCCCATAACCGCGGGAACGGCTTTTCGAAAAGTTTGACACTCTGCAGAGTTTGTACAGCTTTACCCACAAGTAATGATCAACCTCTTTTCCCAGGCCAGTAACACACTTCCTTTGGTGTGTCGGCAAGGAGATCATAACAAAACCGTTACATTGTTTAATCCTAACTTTGCACCAGCCCGGTGACGTCAAGTCGTACTATGGTATTTATGTTTGCACAGTCACTGCACAATAATGATTAGGCATGTCCATAGTATGGCATTCACCGTTGTATTAGCAAACGTGACTCCCAACACCTCGGTGTGGGCGCCCCTACGAGCAACCAGTCACTGAAGAGGCTCGTACTACTTCGGCCTACCAATGTGCAAAGCTAGTTTTAAGCAACTTAATAAGTTAGAGCTGTCCCATACCAGCACTTGTGGTTGTACGGTAAATTCTTGGGTTTAACGAACACGTAGTTCGGTCCTTAATCCGACACGGGCAATAGTCTCCACCCTACACTACGTACAAGTCCCTTGTACACCCGGCTATTGCCAATAATTGCCCGCATCAAAACCATATTTTTATTTTCATTTTTATCAAAATACCAACCAAGAAAGGTCATACCCATTAATTGTCATATCCAACATTTTTAATCATGTCAAGGTTTTATGTTCAATTAAGCACGGCTAAGCATATCACTAAATGTGAATAACCCAAAGTGACATCAAGTATTGTCTATGTTATTCTAGGGTTTTCAAGGATCACAAATCCATACTTATCAAGGAAGTTCTATGAAGCAATAGGTACAACTACCAATACCCATAATATAGCAAATTTTAATAAAATAAAGTATGCAGTAAAACATTTATGAAAACATTTATAAAGCTGGATCAATATGATCAAAGGGGTGCTTGCCTTGTTGATGATCTTCGACGCCAAACTCGATCGTCGAACTCACAAGTTTCGTTCGGGTGCTACGTCGAATAATAATAACATGGCAATTTCAATAAAATAAAAGGATCAGACATAAGAACCAAATAAAATCAACTGTTTGAATTAACATATTTGTTGTTCATTGATTTACAAGTTTTATGAACATTTTCTGATTAGGCTCTTATAATAGCAAATCTTAGTTTCTTGAATAATTCACTTTTATTAATCATTTTCAGAGACCATTTTTAAAGGTTTCATTAGTCTGGATTTTCAATTTCTAAATTCTGAAATTATTTAAATTGCTATTATGGAACTACTTCTTACCCTATATTATACTTCAAATATTTTCCATGGTACACCCTAAGTATTTTTCCATATTCAGGTTCCTAGCAAAGCATGGAATCTATTAAAATTTATTTCATTTAATTTGAAGTTGAATTGCAGAAATTCTATTCACAACATATTTCAAATTCTTTCTTTAAATTTAAATCTGAAATTCAAACAAAGTTCATTTTGAAATATTTTTGCATATTCTGAATCTACTTGATTTTAGATGAATTTAGAAATTTATTCCACTTCATTTGGTTGATAGTTCAAAAGATATTCAAGTTTGAATATATTCGGTTTTGTAAATACGTAAAATTAAAAACTTTACTAAATTGGAAAGTACGCCGCAACCAAATGCGCTTTCCTTTTCCGTATTGCTTTGGATCGAGGCTCGACGGCCGCCCATTCGCAGAGAGGCCGCCGAAAGCGCGCGGCCGCCACGCTGGCCCGCGAGTTCTCTCGTGTCGAGGTCGACAGTGGTCCCGCGACGCCGGTGTTACCAGTACAAGCACAAGAGACCGACAGGAGGCCCACATGATGGTGACACCGAGCAGGAACTCACTCCCGAGCTCACCGGCGGCGAGAGGTGGCCGAGAAGGGAATGGACTCAGATTCGTGCTCGGGGACCTACGCGTCTAGGGAGGTGATGCTTGGCCGGAGGTGGCACGCCACCGGAGAGGGGCGGCGAGCTCATCGCCACCGGCGTTCCCGTAAACGAGCGGCATCCCGAGACGAATGGGTACCACAGAGAGCATCGATGGACCACGGAGATCTCATTTTTAGCTTTAGCGCAAAGAAATGAGTAATGGAGAGGTGATCTCACCGTGCGACTACTGGCGGCGGAAGGAGGTCGCCGCAAGGGCTCGCCGGGAAGAAGAAGGAAAACCGAGGTTGCGTGAAGAAAGTAGAGGTTAGGAGGATGCTTTTGGTGAATTGGTTCGAGCAATGGTTCGGCGCAGAGCTAGTTTGGGCGCTTCCCTCTTCGGGTTTTTGGCCGAGATGGGGAAGAAGAGGGTGGTGGCGGCGATGAAGCGCTTTGGTTCGGTTTTACGGTTCCGGAGGAAGTATAAGGACGTCATGACGCTTTGGCGGGTTTATATAAACAAATGAGCGGTGCCACGGTGCTTGGACAGAGGGGGTGAAGACGGCGGCTTGGTGAGGCTTCTCGGCCGTTCCTCAGCGCGGGGGAGAGGACGCAGCAGCCGAGGCAGATGCGGCGTGGTAGAGGCGACGTGCAGGCGCATTGGGCGTCGAGTTGCGGCGCAGTGGCGACAAACTAAGAGGCGGCGATCTCAAAGAGAGAGAACGGAGAAAACGGAGAGGTGAAGCTGACAGGTGGGACCAGGCGGTCAGCGAGAGAAAAGAAGTCGACGCGAGGACAGCTATCGGCGGGGCCCACATGTCACGAGACAAGGGTTTAAAAATCAGAATTCTCTGGACAGCTCAGGTAAAATCGGAAGTTTGGGCTAGAAGATAAAATCAAAATTTTACAAAACTTTTACAGTGGTCGGCAAGGTAAAGATAAAGGTCTAGAAAAATTTTCAGATTAATTTGATGAATATAAATATTATTAAAAATCTGACAATGCACTGTTACTGATTTTAATTGATTCTGTTTTCCATTTAATAGAGGGATAAATTCAATTTATTATTTTATGAAACTTTTTTACAGGATTGTAATTAATATTATATACCTTTAATAAAATTTACTAATTTTATTATTGATATTTTATTTTTAATAATTCTGACACTGCATTTTCCAGCTTTTCTTATTGACTGTTTTTGAATTTCTAAAATTACCAAATGAAGAGATAAATTCATGATATTTTTACCAGGGTTGGGTTAAGTTAATATGTCGGCTTGGTTAAAATTTCAACTATGGTTAAGGTAATAAATATCCTGATCAAAGCTTTTGGTTCAGATTTCCTTTTCTCTTTTCATGATCATTTTGTCTTTTTATTTTATTATTATTATTATTTTTTTTAATGCCAAGACAGAACAAGTGGCAAAATCATGATTCTGAGATTTTTAAGGACTTTACTGACTTTGTATTTTTACCTTTTTGCCTTTTACCATTTTACTATATAGCACCTTTGGATTTCTTTTAATAGGAAAAGCCAAAAGAAACTCTTTAATTCAAGAAAAATCAGAAAACATAACAATAAATCATATGGGTATTTTTAATATTATATTTCTGACTTTATTGAATTTTGGGTTGTTACAAATCCACCCCCCTTACAAAAAATCTCGTCCTCGAGATTTGAAGAGGATTAGAAGAAATCAGGAAATTCCTTTCGGAGATGATCTTCACGTTCCCAAGTTGCTTCGTCTTACGTGTGATGACTCCATTGAACTTTCATCATCTTGATAGTCTTATTCTCGGTCCGACGCCCGCTTCTTCCGTAACACGAATTGGATGTTCTCGATATGAAAGATCCGTTGAAGATCGATATTCTCCGTGTTGGTCAATTCGAGGAACACGAAGACATTTCTTGAGTTGCGACACATGAAAAACATTATGAACCTCGGCGCTTGAGGTGGCGGTTCTAATTTATATGCCATCTCGCCCATCTTCTCGAGGATTCGGAAAGGTCCAATATATCGCGAGCTAACTTGCCACGAATTTGGAAACGATTTAACTCCACGAAGAGGAGAAACCTTCAAATAGACATGGTCGCCAATCTCGGTTAAGTTCACGCCGACGGTTGTCGGCGTAACTCTTTGACGAGATTGCGCTTCTTTTAGACGGCTTTTGATCACGCCTACTTGCTCTTGCGCTTCTTGAATAAGATCTCGACCAAAGAATTTTCTTTCACCAACTTCGACCAAAAGAGGGAGTTCGCATTTTCTTCCATACAAGGCTTGAAAAGGAGACATTTGGAGACCGGATTGGAAGTCGTTGTTGTAAGAAAATTCAAAGAACGCCAAGCTTTTCTCCCAATTAGAACCATATGATAGCACACCGCTCTCAACAAGTCTTCCGAATTTGATTTATCCTTTCCGCTTGCCCATCCGTCCGAGGGTGATAAGTCGATCAAATTTAGCTTAGTCCCTAGAAGATTGTGCAAACTTTCCCGAATCGAGAAGTAAATTGAGATCCTCGATCCAAACAATGGTCTTGAACACCATGCAAGCGCACAATGTTATTCAGATAGAGTTACGCAAGCTCATCTCCTCGATTGGTGACTTTTCTTCGGGATAAAATCGCCACCTTGGTTAATCGATCAACGATAACCCAAATAGAATCATGACCTTTTCTAGTCTTTGGCGCACCGGTGATGAAATCCATTCGATATCATCCCACTTCCATTCGAATCTTCAAAGGTTGCAAAAGTCCAATGGGCGTTGGTGCTCGGCTTTAACACGTTGACACACATCGCAGATAGCAACGTATGCAAAGAATATCTTCCTTCATACCGCCACCAATATTCCGACGGAGATCTTGGTACATTTTTGTACTTCCAAGATGGATTGAGAGAGAGGACTCATGAGCTTCTTTAAGAATTAAGTCCTTAAGCTCAGGGTCATTGGGAACATAGATTTGATTCTTGAACATGAGCACTTCATCTGAATCTTCATGGAATTCGGATTCGCTCCATTCTTCAATTCTTCCCAATTTTGATGATAGATTCATCTTTGAGTTGAGCAGCTTTAATTTGGGACTTTAAGGTTGGTTGCACTTCAAGTGTAGCCAAAAATCCTTTTTCAACAATTCCCAAATTAAGCTTTTGGAATTCATTGATGAGATCTGATTGGTTGGTATGATAGGAGACAGAAAGACAATGAAGTTTTCTGCTAAGAGCATCAGCTACGACATTTGCTTTACCGGGATGGTATTGAATATTAAGGTCGTAGTCTTTAATCAACTCCAACCATCTTCGCTGCCTTAAATTTAAATCAGTGGGTGAAGAAATATTTCAAACTCTTGTGATCTCAGAAAATATTGCATCGATTACCAATGAGGTAATGACGCTAAATTTTAAGAGCATGCACCACGGCAGCTAACTCCGCATCATGAGTTGGATAATTAAGCTCATGGGGTCAGAATCGACGAGAGGCATAGCGACAACTTTGCCTTCTTGCATCGTAACACACCTAATCCGCTTCGAGATGCATCACAATAAACATCGGTTTTATGGACATCGGGTAACACTAGCACTGGGGCTGTTGTTAACCGATTCTTGAGCTCTTGAAAGCTTTCTTCGCACTCCGGGGTCCATTCAAACTTCTTTTCTTTCTTTAGCAACTGAGTCAAAGGTCGGGCTATTTTGGAAAAGTTCTTGATGAAACGGCGATAATATCCCGCTAAACCGAGAAAGCTTCGAATTTTGGGTACAGATTGAGGGGATTCCCAATCCATGATTGCTTTGATTTTGCTAGGATCGACAGATATGCCTCCATTGGATAGAATATGCCCGAGAAAAGCAACTTCTTTTAGCCAGAATTCGCATTTCTCGAATTTGGCATAAAGCTTATGCTCGCGAAGTTTCTCGAGCACCATACGCAAATGTTTGCGCATGATCTTCTTTAGATTTGGAATAGATAAGGATGTCGTCGATGAAAACCACGATTTAACTTGTCTAAATACTCCATGAATACTTTATTCATGAGGGTCATAAAGTCGGGCAGGAGCATTAGTAAGTCCGAAAGACATTACAGTGTACTCATATAATCCGTAACGCGTGGTAAAAGCAGTTTTTGGAATATCTTCGGATCTGATTTTCAATTGATAGTACCCATGTCTTAAGTCAATTTTTGAAAAGACTTGAGCACCACCAATTGATCAAACAGATCGTCGATACGAGGAAGAGGATATTTATTTTGAGTGTCACATCATTTAAGGCTCGATAGTCCACACATGCGTGTACCACCGCCCTTTTGGGAACGAAAAGAATCGGACTACCCTACGGAGAAGAACTGGGTCGAATAAACCCTTTCTTTAATTGCTCATTGATTTGCTTCTTTAATTCGACTAAGTCATGAGGGGCATACGATAGGGACGCTTAGAAATGGGAGCGGTTCCGAACAAGATTGATGACAAATTCCATATCTCTGCTCGAGGAAGTCCAGCAACTCATCCGAAATACATCGTGATATTCGAAACTATAGGAATTTGACCGAGTTCTTTGGTTATTGCGAACAAAGGAAGGATTGGGATTTTTCAATTTTGGATGGAGGAAAATTTCTTCAAATACCTTCAGAGTTAACAAGAGAGATTGATCGATTGGCACAGTCTATGCATCCTTTATATTTAGATAACCAGTCCATGCCAAGGATCACATCTAAACCAGGTGTTTCTATGAGGATGAGATCAGCGTGAAATAATATTCCATTTATTTCAATACTGATACTAGAACAAATTTTGGTTGACTTCATGGTTGAACCAGGGGAAAAGATTAACATTTTGGTTGGAGAGAAGGTCGGATTTGATTTCATTTTGATCGACAAACTTCTTTGAAATAAATGAATGCGATGCTCCGGAATCAAACAATACCAAGGTAGATACTGAATGAACAGGGAACATACCCAACACGACATCAGGGGCGTCATTGGCTTCTTCGGCGGTCACATGGTGCAAGCGACCGCTACTTGAGTTCCGGTTTGCAGCAGATACTGGTTTAACTGCTTGAGTTATTCCAGCACCTTGCGGTCTTCCGGGGGACGCTGAACACCTTGAGCCGACTGATGATTCGGAGCTTGATTCTTCTTTGGACATGCATTAGCGTAATGACCACGTTCATTACACCGATAGCATGTGACATCTGCTGCTTGATTTTGACTTCCAGCAGGCTTCCTATCAGATGTGCCAGTCTACCTAGCAGGAGGCTGCCGAGGTCGAGGAGGTTGACCTTGACGCCTTTGCTGCTGATAAGGAGCAGAAGGTCGTACATTGGTTGATTGCCCAATGCGCGGCCTTGCAGGGCTAGCACTTACAGACTTGCGAGCCATCCATTTCCTTTTACGATTCTCCATAATATTCTTGGTACTGTGTTCAGCTATAATAGCTTTATCCACCAGTACTTGAAAATCATGGAAATCATGAATAGCTAGGATATGCTTCACTTCATCATTTAAATTATCTCTGAAGCGTTCAATTCTTCTCGCTTGAGCGCCACTTCGAGGTTGCATATCGGGCAAGATAATTGAAGCGGTGGAGATATTCCATTACAGACATATTCCCTTGACGAAGATCCAAGAATTCCCGCTTCTTGAGATTTACCAGACTAGAAGGAATATGAGTCCTTCTAAAAGCTTCCTTGAAAGATGTCCAAGAAATTTGCTTGACCTTACCGTCAATAGACCGAAATTCTCCCACCAAGAAGCAGCTGCACCTTGCAACTGATACGAAGCATAAAGCACTTTTTCATGGTCACTGCATTGAGCAATGGCCAACTTGCTTTCAACTGATCTTAGCCAGTCATCTGCCTCTAATGGGTCAACAGCAGAAGAGAAAGTCGGGGGTCGGGTTTTTAAGAACTCGCCCAACTTAAATTGACGATAAGCTTCGACATTCCTGGCTCCTGCATCCACGGCACCGATATTAGCTGTATTCTGCACCAGCTGCTGAAGAAGAAGGGTATTCGTCTGCCGTCCTTGCTCAATCATCGCCAAGACTTAGCCATCATAGGCGGTCCTGGCAATTGCTCTTCAGGGACAGTCCCTTGGGCTTGAACTGATGCTTGCGGCAGCGGCGGAGATTCCTGACGAGCGGGTTGACACGTCGAGGAAGCTCTGACAGAAGGATGAACTGGGTTTGGCAAAGCCGGAGTGGCTAAAGCCACCCTTGGAGGCTGATTTTCGGGAGTTGCCTCCGTCTCCATTATCTCACTTAGAGACCTGGTGACTGGCATCTGGAAGGGCATAAAAGAAGGAGAGTGATAGGTAAGATTTTAATTCATTTAATTTCTGATAGTTATTTCATTATTATCATTCATGAGTTATTATTATCAAGGATCACAACATCGTAAAAATATTAACAAGAATGTTAAATATTTACGAGTAGGAGCCATAAGCACACAATAAAATTCACAACCAAAAACTTTTATTCCAACTTTTAAATATGTCCAAGCAAAAGGCAGTACTACTAACATTTATTACTAACATCTAACTTACGTAGTTTAGAAGGGAAGGTAACCAAAAGTTACTTCTTATTTTCTAACTAGACTCACTCAACTGACTCCATATCCACACTACCTACTGAAGACCTACAGGTAGAACCCTCCGTGTCTGAGGAAGGAAAAGTCCCTCGACGACGGTATACCTGTGGTCTCTGAGAACGACGCAAAACAACACTGCCTGGATCTATATGGATTCTAGGCAAACGAGGTCGACTACCTACAACTGACATCCGTGCCTGGCAATACCTTGGCGGTGCTCGGGTTTCATCCACGGGCACTTGAGGTGCTTGCCTCAACACCGACCACGGTACCAAACCTCTAGCTAGACAAGGAGCAATAGCTTCTTCCAAGCACGCTATCCTACGCCTAGCTTCCCGATACTCAAACTACTTGCCGACAATATCGATCGAGGTGTTAATGAATTCCACTAAGTTTCTTAAGGTGGTATTTGATAACCCAAAGGAATCCATATAACAATTTTCCCACCGGTGGCCGAGAAGGAATTCTCCTATATGCAATCGCCAATTCTGTAATGCATGACGAGGCGACAATTGCAATATAGGCCGCTTGCTCATGGCCATCGTGATGGAAGATCCTGAGCCTTCAAAAGATCTATCCCTTCACCATACTCGACTCTAGCAGGATATCTACCCTTGCTATATACTCCACCGAGACCGAACTAACAGGCATGGAATACTATGGCCTTGTTTGGCGAGCTCAGATCCCACTCCACCTCGAGCTGGAGTTTGTAGGCTAAAATAAAGTGAATTAAGTTTATATTTTTAGTCTAAAATGTAAACAAGATGATTCACATAAACACTCTTAATGTACTCACGGCTCGGCTCCATAAATTTACGGAGCTAGAAATACCTCGCTCCACCAACTCCACGGATTTTGGTGGAGCCGAGCTGTCCCAAACACCCCTATATATCTAGGATTCTCGGAAAATGGGCAAATTCCAGCAGATTTAGTAAGGTATCCCATCATGCCGAACTTTCCTCCGAGTAGACATATAGCATGGCGCATAGCCTCCCATCTCGCACATTTAACAAGGAATTAGTATTCTGATTAAATGCAAGATAATGAAATATTGGAGGAAAAGATTCTAGTAGAAATTTTTAAAATGTAAAAGAATTAATAACAAATATTTATTTGGCACAACCAAAAGAACATACTTAAGGAATAAATTGGAGAGATGACCTAATTCATCATTTTAGTTTTAGAATCCTAATTTCAATTTTAAGTTCATTTACGCCTAAGTTATTTAAGGTTTCCTACAGCCAGCATGGCTCTGATACCAACTTGTAAGGCCCCCATTTTCGATAAATTAATATCGAAAATGGATACCATGTGCATACAGTACTAGTCCCATGATCAGTGGCTAGTACGCACAAATACAAATTGATATCACAATCACACACAACTTTATTATTACAGCGGAAGCAAATACTTAATATTCTTACAATACCAAAAGTAAAAGCATAACAGTGGAGACATTCATCTTGTAGTATGCCTTTTATCCCAAAATCCCCACAGCAAATCGACAAGGAGAACCCTAATAAAACTCATCGCTCACATCCCGAATCTCGTCGTAAAAGGTGTCGTCGGGTAATCTGTCTCTTCACCTAAAAATTATCAACATGGCAAGTTGAGTACTTACGTACTCGCAAGACTTTTGCAAAACCTATTATATATGCAGGCCATTTCAAGGAAAGGCTCATGGTTGTTTTGCATAAAGCTAAAATTGAAATGTAAATACTTGATTAATAGATTGAAAAGCTTAACTTTAAGTAAAGGCGACTTAATATAAAAAGTAACAGAATGTAAGTATAAATAAGTCACATGTACCGGGTATCATGACCATTTCAAGAATCATTTCTCATCACAAAGAAATTTCGAGTAACCATTCCTACCAGTCCTAGGTAGAAATTCAGAGTTTTATGAAAATAAAAACCATCTAACTAGTGCTGGCGCACCAAGATTCCCATAACCGCGGGAACGGCTTTTCGAAAAGTTTGACACTCTGCAGAGTTTGTACAGCTTTACCCACAAGTAATGATCAACCTCTTTTCCCAGGCCAGTAACACACTTCCTTTGGTGTGTCGGCAAGGAGATCATAACAAAACCGTTACATTGTTTAATCCTAACTTTGCACCAGCCCGGTGACGTCAAGTCGTACTATGGTATTTATGTTTGCACAGTCACTGCACAATAATGATTAGGCATGTCCATAGTATGGCATTCACCGTTGTATTAGCAAACGTGACTCCCAACACCTCGGTGTGGGCGCCCCTACGAGCAACCAGTCACTGAAGAGGCTCGTACTACTTCGGCCTACCAATGTGCAAAGCTAGTTTTAAGCAACTTAATAAGTTAGAGCTGTCCCATACCAGCACTTGTGGTTGTACGGTAAATTCTTGGGTTTAACGAACACGTAGTTCGGTCCTTAATCCGACACGGGCAATAGTCTCCACCCTACACTACGTACAAGTCCCTTGTACACCCGGCTATTGCCAATAATTGCCCGCATGAAAACCATATTTTTATTTTCATTTTTATCAAAATACCAACCAAGAAAGGTCATACCCATTAATTGTCATATCCAACGTTTTTAATCATGTCAAGGTTTTATGTTCAATTAAGCACGGCTAAGCATATCACTAAATGTGAATAACCCAAAGTGACATCAAGTATTGTCTATGTTATTCTAGGGTTTTCAAGGATCACAAATCCATACTTATCAAGGAAGTTCTATGAAGCAATAGGTACAACTACCAATACCCATAATATAGCAAATTTTAATAAAATAAAGTATGCAGTAAAACATTTACTGAAAACATTTATAAAACTGGGATCAATATGATCAAAGGGGGTGCTTGCCTTGTTGATGATCTTCGACGTCAAACTCCTGATCGTCGAACTCACAAGTTTCGTCGGGTGCTACACGTCGAATAATAATAACATGGCAATTTCAATAAAATAAAATGATCAGACATAAGAACCAAATAAAATCAACTGTTTGAATTAACATATTTGTTGTTCATTGATTTACAAGTTTTATGAACATTTTCTGATTAGGCTCTTATAATAGCAAATCTTAGTTTCTTGAATAATTCACTTTTATTAATCATTTTCAGAGACCATTTTTACAGGTTTCATTAGTCTGGATTTTCAATTTCTAAATTCTGAAATTATTTAAATTGCTATTATGGAACTACTTTCTTACCCTATATTATACTTCAAATATTTTCCATGGTACACCCTAAGTATTTTTGCATATTCAGGTTCCTAGCAAAGCATGGAATCTATTAAAATTTATTTCATTTAATTTGAAGTTGAATTGCAGAAATTCTATTCACAACATATTTCAAATTCTTTCTTTAAATTTAAATCTGAAATTCAAACAGAGTTCATTTTGAAATATTTTTGCATATTCTGAATCTACTTGATTTTAGATGAATTTAGAAATTTATTCCACTTCATTTGGTTGGATAGTTCAAAAGATATTCAAGTTTGAATATATTCGGTTTTGTAAATACAGAAAATTAAAAACTTTACTAAATTCGGAAAGTACGCCTTCGCAACCGAAGTACGCTTTCCTTTTCCGTATTGCGCTGGACTGAGGCTCTGACGGGCCGGGCCCATTCGCAGAGAGACGCTGAGCGCGGAGCGGCTGTCACGCGGGCCCGCGAGTTCTCTCGTGTACGAGGCTGACAGGTGGTCCCGCGACGTCAGTGTTACCAGTGCGCACAAGAGACTGACAGGGGAGGCCCACATGACAGTGACACCGAACAGAGAACTCACTCCCCGAGCTCACCGGCGGCGAGAGGTGGCCGGAGAAGGGGAATGGACTCCAGATTCGTGCTCAGGGGACCTACGCGCGTCTAGGGGAGGTGATGCTTCGGCCGGAGGTGGCCGGAGGTGGCCTGCCACCGGAGAGGGGCGGCGAGCTCATCGCCACCGGCGTTCCGTGCCAAACGACGGCATCCCGAGACGAATGGGTACCACAGAGAGCATCAGTGGACCACGGAGATCTCATTTTTAGCTTTAGCGCAAAGAAATGAGTAATGGAGAGGTGATCTCACCGTGCGACTACGGCGGCGGAAGGAGGTCGTCGCAAGGGCTCGCGGGAAGAAGAAGGAAAACCGAGGTTGCGTGAAGAAAGTAGAGGTTAGGAGGATGCTTTTGGTGAATTGGTTCGAGCAATGGTTCTTGCAGAGCTAGTTTGGGCGCTCTCTTCGGTTTTTGGCCGAGATGGGGAAGAAGAGGGTGGTGGCGGCGATGAAGCGCTTTGGTTCGGTTTTTCGGTTCCAGAGGAAGTATAAGGACGTGCGACGCTTTGGCGGGTTTAAATAGACAAATGGCGGTGCCACGTTGCTTGGACAGAGGGGTGAAGACGGCGGCTTGGTGAGGCTTCTCGGCCGTTCCTCATCGCGGGGAGAGGCGCAGCAGCCGAGGCGATCTGGCGTGGCGAGGCGACGTCGCGAGCGCATTAGGCGCCGAGTTGCGGCGCAGTGGCGACAAACTAAGAGGCGCGATCTCGGCGAGAGAGAACGGAAAGAACGGAGAAAAACGGAGAGGGTGAAGTGACAGTGGGACCGGGCGGTCAGCGAGAGAAAAGGAGTCGGCGCGAGGACAGTGTCCAAAGGGGCCCACATGTCACGAGACAAGGGCTTAAAAATCAGAATTCTCCGACACTCGAGGTAAAATCGGAAGTTTGGGCTAGAAGATAAAATCAAAATTTTACAGAACTTTGTAAAGAGGTCGGAAAGGTAAAGATAAAGGTCTAGAAAAATTTTCAGATTAATTTGATGAATATAAATATTATTAAAAATCGACAATGCATCATTCTCGATTTTAATTGATTCTGTTTTCCATTTAATAGAGGGATAAATTAAATTTATTATTTTATGAAACTTTTTTACAGGATTGGAATTAATATTATATACCTTTAATAAAATTTTAAAAATTTTATTATTGATATTTATTTTTAATAATTCTAACACTGCATTTTCCAGCTTTTCTTATTGACTGTTTTTGAATTTCTAAAATTACCAAATGAAGAGATAAATTCATGATATTTTTACCAGGGTTGGGTTAAGTTAATATGTCGGCTTGGTTAAAATTTCAACTATGGTTAAGGTAAGAAATATCCTGATCAAAGCTTTTGGTTCAGATTTCCTTTTCTCTTTTCATGATCATTTTGTCTTTTTATTTTATTGTTATTTTTTTTTAATGCCAAGACAGAACAAGTGGCAAAATCATGATTCTGAGATTTTTAAGGATTTTGCTGACTTTGTATTTTTACCTTTTTTCCTTTTACCATTTTACTATATAGCACCTTTGGATTTCTTTTAATTGGAAAAGCCAAAAGAAACTCTTTAATTCAAGAAAAATCAGAAAACATAACAATAAATCATATGGGTATTTTTAATATTATATTTCTGACTTTATTGAATTTTGGGTTGTTACAATGGGCTGGGCCAACGGGGCTCCAGCCCAGTACATGATTTTCCAGTGTTTTACGATTTTAAATAAATCCAATAATTTAATTAATTAGATTAAGGAAATAAAAATACCAGAAAAATTCTAGAAAAAATCTCAAAAATATTTTGAAATATTTGGAACTCAAATAAAATATTTTTGGCAAAACTTTATTTAAAATTTCTCAATAATTAAATAGTTTTCACAATAGTCCATAATAAAGAATATTGAATAAATTCAAATAAATTCCAAAAAAATCCAATAAATTTAGAAAATTCACATAATGCATATTAAATTCAAATAAAGCTAAAGATTAGGATGTTACAGTCTTCCTCAAAACTATGCCACCATGCCATTGCTGCCCTAGTGAGATGTGCATGTCTTTGCAATTGGAGACAAGAGAAGCCACATCACTCTCATCTCCGACCGACGTGCCTGATCCAAGTTGCCACGTTCCCTCCGTTCTAGTGAGCTTTACTCCCTTCCTTTCTCATCAATTCATGCCACTTAAACCCAACTCCTTTTCCCTTGCTGATTGATGCCTTGTGCACAGTGAATCCATGGACCCATTCATCCTCCTATTCTTCACCACCATAGCCATTTTCACCAAGCACCTTCGCTCTGGTGAGTCTCCATCCAATTCTTTGCTTCTTAATCATCCTCAGCGTGCATGTAAGCTTACAAACATCTTATTGTAGATGTTCCTATCGTTGAGTTTGTTGCCATCGTGTGCCTCCTTCTGTTGAAGCTGTCACCATTGACTTACCACCATAGCACCTCTTCGTCACCACCAGACCTTCCAGTGAATTCCTAGTAGTCCCTAGATGCTAATGTGCTAGTTAGGTTTGGTTTCCGACCATGGTGTTGATGCTACACCGATGACCATTGGTCTCTGTGCCAACCACTTAGCATCGTCTAGGTCCTAGGTAGCCAATGCAATGTCCTGGTCGACCTAAGCTACTCTCTTTCACCTAGCTCACTATCAATCCGAAAGCCTCTGTCACCTTGTGCCATTGCACCGCTGCCTCAATCCATTTGTCCAACCACCGTCACCACCAATATCTTCACTGTGGTGCCCTTATTCTGTTATAGAGCTTGCCCTAAACTTTCTACTATAGCTGCACTGCCAAATTGGGTGAAACCAGTTTCTAAATTTTTCTAAAATCATGAAGTTTTATAATCTCTAAAAATATTTAAATTTGGATTACGTTAGTTTTCTGTTAGCCCTTATTTGTGATATCCGTTGTTTGCGTGTAGACTGATGTTTCGAAAAATCCGACCAATGAACCAAAGCAAGATCAAGAGTTCCACAAGCAAGGCAAGCACTCCCTTCGATCATATTTGATCCCATATTTTCAATGTTATGTATGTTGTGTTGAAAACTATTATGCATGCCAGTAGTTTCGGTAAAATGGCTATAATGGTAAGGTCGTAGATGTCTATTCGATTGCTGCATGTACCCTATCTTAATAAGTTGTTACCCCGCCATTGTGACCTTAATAATTTATATCCACTGCTCGTATAATTGACTATGGAATTATAGATGAAATTAGATGATAGCTGCTTAGCCATGCTTGTATCGGAATTCAGTGAACTAGTGTGGTTGTAGATCAAAATGTTAAAGAATGGGACACACTTATGGAAGAGTCCAGATGTGGTACCTGTAATACCCCAGGCTATTAGTATAAAGGCCCATGTGGAGTGCTGGTGGGATTAGTCCCATATTACTTATTTAAAGTGAGTTGTAGTAGTATATAATGCATGTTGGGTCCAAACGTAGCACCTCCGGGTTTACCTTTTTACATGATGCAAGGATAAAAGTGTAAGTTTGTGCTATACATACGTGGGCTTGCTCCACGATGGGATAGGCTTTGAGCGGAATTTTGTCCAGGGTGTTACAAATGGTATCAAAGAATCAACCTTCGATGCACATATTCGTGTGGAATAGGGGAGTGAGCATATGGCGCATGGCGCTTGTGGGCTCAGAGTGGACATACGGTATGGCATATGCACTAGCACTAGAGACACAAACATACCAAGAGGTGGTTCTTGGTATCTGACGTGTATGCAATGTGCTATCAAGGGCATTAGCCCTTAAGGGGGTGAGTGTAATACCCCAGCCTGTTAGTGTAAAGGCCCATGTGGCCTATGTGAAGCGGTGGTGGGATTAGTCCCATATTGCTTATCTAAAGTGAGTTGTAGTAGCATATAATGCCTATTGAGTCCAAACGTAGTACTTCCGGGTTAACCCTTTTATACAAAGCGAGGGCGAAAGTGTAAGAGAGATGCTATGCGTGCACGGGCATGCCCCACAGTGGGCTAGGCTTTGAGCGTATTTTGGGCCAGGGTGTTATAGTACCTCTATTATTTTGGTTAATAATAAAATGAAAAACATGTTTTAAACTTGGGCGAGTGGTTGTTGAGACTAGTGTAGTTGCACGAGATGTTGAAATGTGGTAGTCTTATCTGGGTCACTAAGGACCGATCTATTGTGCCAAAGATCCAAGTATATTCATACACCCATATGTGCCTTTATGGGAAGGACCTCTCATAATAAGTTTCCATGTTCTAGAAATTTGACGGCAGGTGGTAGTTGATAGGTAGAATTTGGGCTAGTGTGGGCATGGTAATGGACCTCCATACTTATAGGGACTTTGTATTGGAGTGCAAAGTTTGCCAACACAACGTATAAGTTCTTAGGATGTTGGAAAGCTCTCCACATCTTAACGATAGATCATATCATGGCGGTTGCTAGAGCCGGCAATGTAAAGGCTTTGTCATGAACAATCAAACGAATACCTTCAGTATCGCGTGACATGGTTGACAAGATGGGATGTTTGTGTCATGTGGATAAAGTTGTACAACTTCTACAGAGTATGAATCTATTCGAATAGCCATATCCCCAATAATGGACATCGCGTGGTGATATCCCACGATAAGCAGACTCATGTTTTCAAAGTCGTTTCAAGAAGGTATGAATGGGAAATCCATGTTTGTTTTTATTCGGCAAATGGATTTGACATGGCTTAATGTTATGGCAGCATGCCGCGTATTTATTTACGCTTTATATGCTTTAATATTATTTTGATTATCTCTGTTAAATGCTTTTACAAATTTTAGTTGCAATCTATTACTCACTATTGCAAATGAAAGCTGGCTGTGTAAATGGAAACCTAGTCCTAGTAGGATAACCATCTCCTACTGACATAGCTTCACATACTATATATATATTGCTAAAAAATTCTTACAGGCTATGATTTTCGTACTTAGAAGATGTGGAAGAAGACCCATCATATGGTTAGTTTTACGCTGTGAGTTTCAGCAATGATGACGACGAGTGCTAAGGTCTTACCCTAGTCAGTTGCCTGTGGATGAGCTGAGGCATACTTACTAGATTTTATTGCCTCTTATTTGCTTCTGCTATGAACTTGTGTCATGTAAACTATTTGGCCAATTGGCTCTGTGTTGTAAAAACTAGTCGTGTAAGACTTAACTATAATTGCTATTATTAATGTGCTACTCTGTCTTTTATCTCAAGTAAAGCCTGGCTATTCTTTGAGCGGCTAATCTTGAAACTTGTGAAAAGTTGGAGCCAATGCTGCAAAATATTTTCGCACAAGCAACTTTACATCTGGAAGCAAAGGCCCTTTTGATAATTGCTACGCTGGCCAATTGGCCATCAGCCATCATTCCGGACACTCAAAAGTTAATGATTCCATCGTGATTAGTAGCGTCACCGTCGCCGTGTCACGTCGAAGGAGCAAGTTGAGCAAGGGACAGCCGTCTGGGGCTGACCACTAGCTGCTCTCCGGACCGCACGATCGGCAAAGGTCTGTTTCGCAAATGATATGCCTGATCGGCGTGGAGTGCAGCAACACCCTTCGGCACGTCAGTCGTGAACGCTGTTCGCCACGTAGCGGGGAAATGATTTCCGGATAGGTGGTTGGTCCTGTCAGCTTCTCAAGCTTTAGCCATTCTTTTTTATTATTTTTCTTGATATATAACCGGATTCTTAGTTGTTAGATGTAGTTAGATTTTTTTGTTGAGATATAATCGAACTCTTGATTTTAGTGAGTAAATTCTAAAACCACCTTTGAGTGGTTTTTGGTATAAATATAACACTAATTGTACAAGAGAATCAATCTACAATCAATAAGGATAAAAGAGTTGATATCTCATATATCTGGTGTTAATCTATTGTGATTGTCCTTCGTATATTCTTCATTGACATTGGGACTTATGTACGATGATTAGTTTATTATTTAACATGTTATAATCATAAGTCTCTCTAAAGCTGAACGGTACACTGTCAATTCAGGTATTATTAGATTAATTCTTGTTTGTTAGACCCTAGATGTTGTGCCTGACACCGCCACCGCCACGCGAGCCTGGCGCTCAAGTTCAGAAATTTTTACTGTTCTAGTCCGTTGGTTTGTAATTTTTTCGAGAGTAGCCGTTGATCTGACGAAATTGCAAAAATGGCCTGTGAACAGTATAATCCAGCGGACCCAGTGCGCGGGATTTTTTTTCTTTTTTTAGCATGAGTTCGAGCGGACACCGTGCGCTGGAAGTAATTTTTTTATTTTTCCCGGAGATCCAGCGGACGCCGTGCGCTGGAGGTAATTTTTTTTTCGGAGATCCAACGGATGCCGTGCGCTGGAGGTTAATTTTTTTATTTTTTCCGTACTTCCAGCGGTTCCAAACAGCTGGAAGTCCGGGTGGGGGCGGGGGGCTAGGGGCTGGGGTGGCAGGTCGAGAAAAGTGGAAAAAAATTATGTAGGACTCCATCGACGTTGAAAAATTTCCAAATTTTTTGTAGATGTTCTTTACACATCAATGATATTTTCATAAAAATTTCAGAAGATTATGAAATATGAGGAAGTTTTAAAAATTTGAACATTGCAACTGTCTTGATGAAACGCTGACAAGTAAGATTTAACCGAACGAAAAATGAAACAAACTATGTTAGAAAATTTTAAAAAAAAATCCTATGGTTATGATGCATCATTAATATTCTCATAAAATTTTATGATGATGAACAAGCTTTATGAATATTTTAAAATTGAGACAGTGCTACTTTCACAATTAATGCCATACTGGCAAAATTAAACCAAATTAAAAATGGTACAAACCACTTGAGAAAATTTTGAAATTTTTTGTGTACGGTTATGATGCATCATTAATATTCCAATAAAATTTTATGATGATGAACAAGCTGTATGAATTTTTTAAAATTCAGACAGTGGTACTATTCTGATTAAAGCCATACCGGAAAAAATCAACCAAATAAAAATGGTACAAACCACTTTATAAAAGTTTGAAATTTTTTTGGCTGTTCCTGATGTATCATTAATGTTTGTGTGCTATTTTCATAAGATGATCAAGCTGCAGTAAGTTACAAAAATTCTGACAGTTTTTTAACGTCCTTATAAAACATAGGTACATACAGGCGTTACAGAATTCATAAAACTGGGATACAATATATTTCATAGAAACATTTCTCTAGTGAAGGATTAAATCTTAAAACCATACATCTATGGCCATGGTCGTCGGAATAGACGGTCTAAATAAGGATAATCGTATATTGGTGGTTGACGGGGTACTACGTATGGATACCTGAGAGAGATGGATGGAATATCATCGTTAGGATTTGGAGGACTCCGTGGATGCAAGGTTCGTGTAACATCCCAAAATTTGGCCTAAATATGATTTTATTGCTTAAATGTGCATTTATTATTTTCTGGAATTTATTTGGATTTTTCTTGTTTTATCTGAATTAATTTTAAATTAAGTTTATTACCCTTTTGTTCAAATTTATTTAAATCTGTGCAAAGTTAAAATAAAGTTTTGCCAAAAATATTTTATTTGAGTCCAGAATGTCTCAAAGTATTTTTGAGATTTTTCTGAGATTTTTCCTAATAATTTATTTGCCTAAAACTAATTAAATGAATTTCTAGAATTATTTAAATTAATAAAGTTTTAAAATATCTTGAACAAAGATTGGGCGAAGCCCAACATCAGGCGCTTAGGGCTGCGTCGGTGCGGCCCGATCCGATTTCACGAATCGCAGCGGAGAGAAACCCTAAATCCGCAGCTGTTCGATCGCGCTTCGTCGGACCAGATCGCGCCGCGTAAGAGATCGTGTCAAGGCCGTTGGATTTCGACGCGTGTACGGCGGGGCGTCGTCGTCTTCGTACGGGACTCGGAGTCCGCCGCCGTAACGGCGTCGAACTTCTTCGCCGTGTAGAGCTCGGACGCCGAGGCTATTTAAGGGCGGGGTAGACCCCGAGGTTCTCCATGAGTGCCGATCTTTTATTGCGACGCCGCCGCCCGAGGAGCTCAGAGAAGCCGCCGACCGCCAGTAACGCCGAGTCGCCGCGTTTTTGCTCGAGGACGTCGCCGGTTCGTCGGTTTTGGCGTTTGGTCCCAGATCCAACTCGCCGAGGTGTGGCGATCGACTTCTTCACTCCTTCACGTTGGAAACGTCGTCGAACGCCGCCGCGAGCTTCTTCCTCGTCTTGGTGGGTTTTCGCCGCCGCCGCCATGAGCCGGGTGAGATCGTGGCCGTCGGATCTGAGTGAACGGTTTAGATTGAGCCGCGTCGCATGTGTCTCGCCGCTCGATCGGATCGGGCGTAGATGCGTCTTTGCGTGTTGCGATCGGCAGGCGGCACGCGCGACCAATCGGATCGAGACGCGTGGCGCTGCGGGTATCGAGGCATCGTAGACCGGGTTCACCGTGGTCTCGCGCTGCGCCATGGACCAGGTCTATGCATCGGGGCCACATGTCGTTCTCTGATTGGTTCGGGCCAGGGCTGACGCTAGCATGACGTCACGCTTGCGCAGTAAATCTATTTTCAGTTTAAAAATAAATCTGTTAATTCTGATTTTCTGATTTTTGCAATTTCAGTATTTATTTCAAACTTCAAAAGGCTATATATTTTGTAATTTAACTCGGATTTGAGTGAATCAAATTTCTAAAAATTTGTAAAATTGAGATCTATTTAATGGTGAATTTTATTTGATGTTTAGAGTTTATTTGCTCTCTGTTTAGGTATTTATTTGCTTTTCTTCTTCGGTACGCGTAGATGTTGAATTGTGCGACGCTTCGGAGGAAGATCCGGCAACTCAAGAGCAAGTTCCGTAACTGATCAGACCTATTCCAAGGCAAGTTGTGCTTTGATCATGTTGAACCCATGTTTATAAAATTGCTATATTTGTTTTACCCTATTGCATATATTTCAAGTATACAATTGTTTCAAATTAGATTGGGTTTAGCTAATATACCAGATTGATCTATACCCTACCTTGTCATTGTTTGCCATGATCCATTGTCACCCTAGATTGGTTCAATATAGTTGGTTAGTAATTATAATCAACATTGGAGGGTTAATCCGTACTAGTTGCTTAGCCATGCCACGTCATCACATGTGTCAGAATCATTGATAATTAATCTTGATTAATGGAATATGGAACAATGTTATGAACTTGCGTGTCATGTGGATCACACGATGAGATTGAGTTGTTGTGGCGAGTCATGTCACGCAACGATGTTGAATTGTTGATAGCACGTGGTGCTTGGTAATCAACTGGGTGATAATCACTTAGATTGGGGCAAGTGACAAGGGGCGTATGCCAAGGTGGGCCCGATGGGCGAGGGTATGTGGATGTCTTGCCTTGATCACACTAAGGACTTAACCTTGCAAGCCTTTGACCTGAGTCAATCATGCAACCACATGTCTGGTATGGGCCAGCCTAGCTGAGTAATTTGCAATGTCTTAATTTTGGTACTATCGTGGTCGGTGTGAGTTCCCGAGTTATGGAGTAATTCACATGGCGCACGAGGGGGGCCCTGGATGTTGTAACCAGTCCCACCAGTGTTGAAACCTTAGCGGGTAGTATCGGGTTAAGCCAGCGCATTGTAAAGGCTTTGTTATAATCACTCGCCTTGGTGGTGTTTGGTTGTATCACGTGGGTAAAGTGCATAACCTCTGCAGAGTGTGAAACTATTCGGATAGCCGTGCTCGCGGTATTGAGCAATGCTCAGGAATTATAGTTAAGGGTTAGCTTAATTAATTGGACAATTTGGTTGGGATGGCGGAATGCCATGTGGAAGATGGAAATTGACTTAGGATTGGAATCTTGGTTTACTTGAGAAATACTGAATCTATTTATTATTGATATTTGTTTTATCTTTATAATCTATTTATCAGATTTGTTCATAAATGTCGCTATTGTAAAATAGCCATGATAGCCTATCCATTGAATAAGCCTTACATATAGATACATAGAATTGCATTACAGGCACAACTTGTTGTGTGCTTAAGTACTCACCCTTGCCAAACAACAATAATCAACAGCTTGAAGAATCTACACTGTGTTGGAGGAGGAAGTCCAGACAACACGAGTCATTAGGTCCGAGCCTTGTCGGTTGCCTGTGGTGAACGATGAGCTATCTACGCTTTCTCTTGTCCATTGCTTAATTATTAGCTTATATTACCGCCTTGCCTCGTGTGGCTTAATAATGTAAGTTGGTCATAAGATCATACATTTAGCTATATCAATAAATAAACTATTATTTCTATTATCGCTGAGTATGATGTGATATGTACCAATGTTGAGTCGTGTGCACTAGCGTTGATCCCGGACTAGTGCAAGAAACACAGTGGGTTCGAATAAGTGGATTCGGGTCCTCACAGAGGTGGTATCAGAGCATACTGACTGTAGGTCTTGGCCCTAGATAGTATGGAAGTGTCCTGTGTGTGTCCAAAACTATTTTCTAAAGGAAAATTTAAATTTGACTAATAAAACACTCTCGACCTATCTCATTCTCTACTTCTCGCCTTTGCTGAACTTACCCGTTTTACTTGCCGTTTCGAGAGGTGAACTTATTCAAAGTTCTTGTGGAGCAGATGCCGATCGTTCCGACCTTCGAGGAGTCAGCCGGCGGCTACGCCATGGAGCTGTGGAGAGTTCTTCAGACGCTTGGAGGCTTCTATCGTCCGCTTTACCGTGGAGGCAGTTGGACCGTCAATGGTGTACACCGAGGATTTATTTGCAAGCTGATTATCTACGCCCGGGAGAATGATGAAGCCAGCAGACCAATCAACATCTCCGCCAGAAGATTCTCGTACGAGGTTGCAATTCAGGAGGTTGCCCGACTTGCCCTTCGCCGGGTCTGCCGCGACTACACCGACGAGCTTCACGACTCGGTGTTCGACTTCACCCAGACGCTCAAGCGTGCGGCCGACGGATCGTGGAGGACGAGTGTGCCATCGCAACGCACCTTGCGGAGTTCGCCCTTGCCGGGAGGATCATATGAGAGATACTACTCGGAGCAGGAGATCAGATACGAGGCACTCAGAGTGGCGTAACAGAGCTTGAGGTGACCGTGCTTCACCATCGGGATGATCACCGAGCCGGGAGAGGCCCTAGAGGCGGTCGAGGACGAGTTGGAGCGCGTGACCCAAGGAGCTCGGGAGCCACCGAGGAGGAGTCGAGAGAGGATCCCGAGGAGCGAGAGTGGGAGCCCGAGGAGGATCAGGCCTTAGAGTTGTGTTGAGACTCGAGTGTTGAGTCGCGTCTTTAAGTTAGTCTTTACCTCTCTAGTTGACGTTAAGATTTCGTGTTTAGTTTGCTTCTTTGTAATGCTGAGTGTGCAGTATGTGTTACAAAGCTTGTAGGCTTAAATAAGCAGCCATACCAAGAATAAATAAAGAATTATTTCAGTTGGGTATAACCTATTTTCCCCGCTTTAGAAAATTCTTACTTCTTATCTATGCTACATCTACCTTTCCTAACCCAAGAGGCAATCATCAGATGGTGAATACTCGAGGAAACAACAGTGCTTCAGGAAGTGGACTGCGCTAGAATGACAACCCCAATGACTGAGGCAGCCTCAACCACCGCCAAAGGACATGCGTAACTGGAGCGTTTCTTGCCGCAGCAGACTAAGCGATGCAGACTATGATGCGCAGAGATGCAAAGAGACGACCAACGCAAGAAGAACCAATAACAACCATGCAGTTCAGAACAACAATGGTGGACCTCGACCTTACTCCAAGCTGTCAAATTTCATGAGGACTCGGCCACCAACTTTTTCAGGAAATGTGAACCCTTTGGAAGCCGATGACTAGCTTAGGACTATTGAGAAGAAGCTGCGCATCACGCAATGTGAAAGCAATGAGAAGGTGCTTTATGCCTCTCATCAACTGGAAGGAACCGTCGCAGAATGGTGGGAGAATTATTGTGCCGCACATGGAGCCCCGCAAGAGATTACTTGGGAGGATTTTACTATCGCTTCCGCCAGCACCATGTTCCGAGGGAATGATGGATCTTAAGAAGGAAGAGTTCGTGGCTCGAAACAAGGAGGCCAACCAAAGGGTCAATACCAATAAATTTACCCAGCTAGCTCGCTATGCCCTCAAGACGTAGCGACAGATAAAGCTAGGCGATCTCGCTTCATGAAGGGACCGAATTCAGATCGCAGTGGGACTGACACCCACAATTTCCCGCACTTTCAGAGCTAGTCAATAAGGCTTTGATCCTAGAGGATAAGCGCAAAGAGTTGGGTGAAACCGTAAGCGCTTGATGACTAATCGGGTGGACGCCCAAACCATCTACGCCCGAGAATGTCACCACAAAGGTTTGCTAGATTCCAACCACCGCCAGAACAAGACATCAACCCTGCACTCACCCTCGCTAATCGAACTTTCGGACTCAAAGACAGGCAACAATGCGTCGAGGAGTCAATACTGCAGTGAAAAGATGCTACACATGCAATGAGCCGGGCACTTTTCAAATAGGTGTCCACGTAGGGAGGCATCACGCCGGTTCGTTTCAACTTGGGAACAACACCGCCAAGGCACCAGCCTCAGAGGAAATCGTGGCGCCAGTCAAGCCGAGCAACACTGCAATCAACAGTGCGTGGGAGGATCAACCACATCACCGCAGATGGAGCTCAGGAAGCTACAGACGTCGTACTGGGCAAGTTCCTGGTTAACTCAGTACCTGCTACAGTTTTGTTTGATTCTGAAACTTCGCATTCGTTTGTTTCTCAAAGTTTTGCAACCAAGAATGGATTTAAAGTGGTGAGTCTTAAGTGTGTGCTCTTAGTCCAAGCCCCAGGATCTGAGCTTAAATCTAGCCTTGGGTGTTTGGGAGCTAAGTTGCTTATGGATGGGATAGAATTTCTAGCGAATCTTATCTTGATAGATGCGCAATCCCTAGACGTCATCCTTGGAATGGATTGGCTGTCCAAGCATAAGACTGTTTTGGATTGTGGTCGAAGGATTGTAACTTTGGAAGGCCCTAGTGGCAAGAAAATAGAATTTCAAGCAACCGCAGTTCGAGATGGGTAGTTAGTGGTCAACAGTGTGAAAGCCATCAGTATGGAAGATGTGCCAGTAGTCAGAGAATACCCGGACGTGTTTCCAGAAGATTTGCCAGGACTGCCGCCAGACCGCGATATCGAGTTTGTTATCGAGTTAGCACCAGGGATAGCACCGATATCAAAGAGACCATATAGGATGCCTACCGACGAGTTAGTGGAAATGAAAAAGCAGATTGAGGAATTGCAAGAGAAAGGTTTCATTAGACCAAGTTCATCACCATGGGGAGCACCGGTTTTGTTTGTTCGTAAGAAGGATGGAAGCCTTAGGATGTGCATTGATTATCGTGCACTTAATGAAGTAACGATCAAGAATAAGTATCCGTTGCCCAGGATCGACGACTTATTTGATCAATTAAGAGGAGCCGAGTTTTCTCCAAGATAGATCTTCGCTCGTGATACCATCGCTTGAAGATCCGAGCGGAGGATGTGCCTAAGACTGCGTTTTCTACGCAATATGGACATTATGAGTTCACAAATCATGTCATTTGATTGACAAATGCCTCGCATATTTCATGAACAAGATGAATAAGGTTTTCATGGAATATTTGGATAAGTTTGTTGTAGTCTTCATAGACGATATCTTGGTTTACTCAAGACGGAGGAAGAACATGCGAACATCCGAGGATGGTTTTAGAGAGGTCATGAGAACATCGGCTATATGCTAAGTTTAGCAAGTGTGAATTTTAGAAGGAAAAGGTCGAATTTCTTGGTCATGTAATGACTACTAAAGGAGTTGCAATGACCCAAGCAAAGTGGACGCAGGTTGCATTGGGAGCAACCAAAGTCCATTACCCGGATCCGTAGTTTTCGGGAATGGCGGATATTACCGCCGGTTCATAGAAGGATTCTCGACAATTGCTAAACCCCTTACGCAGTTGTTGAAGAAAGAAAAGAAGTTTGCATGGACGCCAGAGTGTGAGAAAAGTTTCATAGAATTAAAGAAGCGTTTAACAACAGCCCCGGTATTAGTGTTGCCAGACGTGCAGAATGAATTTGATATTTATTGCGATGCTTCAAAGCAAGGCTTGGGGTGCGTGTTAATGCAAGAAGGCAAAGTCGTTGCTTATGCGCCGAGACGCTTAAGACCGCATGAAGTGAATTATCCAACACATGATTTGGAGTTAGTCAGTAGTGCATGCTTTAAAGATATGGCGCCATTATCTCATAGGAAATAGATGTGAGATATATACGGACCATAAGAGCTCAAATACATATTCACTCAAGCGATCTGAATATGAGACAAATAAGGTGGCTAGAGCTAATTAAGGATTATAACGTGGGAATTCATTATCATCCCGGAAAAGCCAATGTGGTAGCAGATGCTCTGAGCCGAAAGAGCCATAGCGCGAATACATTAACAATGGAAGATCAACTAGAATTATGCAAGGAATTGCAGAAGCTAAGGTTGGAAGTCGTTCCGCAAGGAATGGTAGCTGCACTAGAAGTGAAGCCAACATTGGAGGATCAGATTAGAGAAGGCCAGAAAGATGACGATAAAATTTCTAAGATCAAGGCTAAAAAGGAGGAAGGCCTAGCCGTGGATTTCACCCTGGATGAGCATGGAACCATGTTCTTCAAAGGCCGAATTTGTGTGCCGGATAAAAAGGAACTAAAGCAGTTGATTCTTGAGGAAGCTCACGATTCCAAGTACTCGATTCATCCAGGAAGTGCTAAGATGTACCAGGATTTGAAGGAGAGATTTTGGTGGCCTAATATGAAGCGTGAAGTAGCTGAGCATGTTGCTCTATGTGACGTATGTCAGAGAGTAAAGGCCATGCATCAAAGACTCGCTGGTTTGTTGCAGCCGTTGAAAATCCCGGAATGGAAGTGGGAGGAAATCGGAATGGACTTTATCACCGGTTTACCTAAAAATCAGAGTGGTTACGATTCCATTTGGGTTATTGTGGATCGTCTAACCAAGGTCGCTCATTTTATCCCGGTAAAGACCACTTACTCGGGAGATCATTTAGCAGAGTTGTACATGTCAAGGATTGTATGTTTGCATGGAGTGCCCAAGAAGATTGTGTCGGACAGAGGTACCCAATTTACCTCGAGATTTTGGAATAAGTTGCACGAAGCAATGGGAACCCGTCTGAATTTTAGCACGGCATATCACCCACAAACAGATGGTCAGACTGAAAGAGTAAATCAGATTTTAGAGGATATGTTGAGAGCCTGTGCTTTAGCTTATGCGACGTCATGGGATAAATGTTTGCCATATGCAGAGTTAAGTTATAATAATAGTTACCAAGCTAGCTTGCAGATGTCACCATTTGAGGCATTGTATGGATGTGTTTGTCGTACTCCGTTAAATTGGAATGAAACAGGAGAGCGTTTGGTTTTCGGGCCAGATATTCTCGAGGAAGCCGAAAATCAAGTCGCAATGATCAGAGAAAGGTTGAAGATAGCACAGTCAAGACAGAAAAGCTACGCGGATAATCGTCGTCGAGATTTGAGCTTTGAGCCAGAAGATTATGTGTATCTCAGAGTTACCCCTCTTAAGGGCGTTAAAAGATTTCACGTTAAAGGGAAGCTTGCACCAAGATATATCGGTTCGTTCAAGATTCTGAGCCGTCGAGGAGAAGTAGCTTATCAGCTGGAGTTGCCTCAGTCCTTGGCAGGAGTGCATGATGTATTCCATGTGTCGCAGCTCAAGAAATGTCTCAGAGTGCCAACGGAGCAAACCCCGTTGGATGCAATAGAGCTGCAAGAAGATTTGACTTACAAAGTGCAACCGGTCAGAATTTTGGATGTGATGGAACGCAAGACCAGAAACAAGTCTATTCGCTTTTGCAGAGTTCAGTGAAGCAATCATTCCGAAAGTGAAGCCACCTGGCAGCGAGAAGAAGATTTGAAGTCAGAATTTTCGAACCTATTCTCTAGTTAGCCCTGAATCTCGGGTCGAGATTCTGTTAAGGGGGGAGGTTTGTAACATCCCAAAATTTGGCCTAAATATGATTTTATTGCTTAAATGTGCATTTATGATTTTCTGGAATTTATTTGGATTTTTCTGGATTTATCTGAATTAATTTTAAATTAAGTTTATTACCCTTTTGTTCAAATTTATTTAAATCTGTGCAAAGTTAAAATAAAGTTTTGCCAAAAATATTTTATTTGAGTCCAGAATGTCTCAAAGTATTTTTGAGATTTTTCTGGGATTTTTCCTGATAATTTATTTGCCTAAAACTAATTAAATGAATTTCTAGAATTATTTAAATTAATAAAGTTTTAAAAATATCTTGGAATGTGTTGGGCGAAGCCCAACATCAGGCGCTGAACTGCGTCGGTGCGGCCCGATCCGATACGAGTCGCGTGGAGAGAAACCCTAAATCCGCGGTAGCTCGATCGCGCTTCGTCGGACGGATCGCGCCGCGAAGAGATCGCGTCGTGGCCGTTGGATTTCAACGCGTGTACGGCGGGGCGTCTTCGTCTCCGTTCGGGACTCGGAGTCCGCCACCGTAACGGCGTTGAACTTCTTCGCCGTGTAGAGCTCGGACGCCGAGGCTATTTAAGGGCAGGGTAGACCTCGAGGTTCTCCGTGAGCTGCCGCATCTTTTCACGACGCCGTCGCCGCCCGAGGAGCTCAGTAGAAGCCGCCGACCGCCAAGTAGAACGCCGAGTCGCCGCGTTTTTGCTCGAGGACGTCGCCGGTTCTTCGATTTTTGGCGTTTTGGTCCCAGATCTGAACTCGTCGAGGTGTGCCACATCGACTTCTTCACTCCTTCACGTTGGAAACGTGCCGGAACGCCGTCGCGAGAGCTTCTTCCTCATCTCCGGTGGGTTTTCTCGCCGCCGCTTCGCCATGAGCTTCGGGTGAGATCGTAGCCGTCGGATCTGAGTGAACGGTTTAGATTGAGCCGCGTCGCATGTGTCTGTCGCCGTTCGATCGGATCGGGCCGTAGATGCGTGCCGTGTGTTGCGCATCGGCAGGGTGGCACCGTGACCAATCGGATCGAGACACGTGGCGCTGCGGGTATCGAGGCGTCGTAGACTGGGTTCACCGTGGTCTCGCGCTGCGCCATGGACCAGGTCTATGCACCGGGGCCACGTGTCATTCTCTGATTGGTTCGGGCCAGGGCTGACGCTAGCATGACGTCACGCTTGCGCAGTAATTCTATTTTCAGTTTAAAAATAAATCTGTTAATTTTGATTTTCTGATGTTTGCAATTTCAGTATTTATTTCAAACTTCAAAAGGCTATATCTTTTGCAATTTAACTCGGATTTGAGTGAATCAAATTTCTAAAAATTTTTAAAATTGAGATCTATTTAATGGTGAATTTTATTTGATTTTTTGTGTTCATTTGCTCTCTGTTTAGGTATTTATTTGCTTTTCTTCTTCGGTACGCGTAGGCGTTGAATTGTGCGACGCTTCGGAGGAAGATCCGGCAACTCAAGAGCAAGTTCCAGAACCAGATCAGGACCTATTCCAAGGCAAGTTGTGCTTTGATCATGTTGAACCCATGTTTATAAAATTGCTATATTTGTTTTACCCTATTGCATATATTTCAAGTATACAATTGTTTCAAATTAGATTGGGTTTAGCTAATATACCAGATTGATCTATACCCTACCTTGTCATTGTTTGCCATGATCCATTGTCACCCTAGATTGGTTCAATATAGTTGGTTAGTAATTATAATCAACATTGGAGGGTTAGTCCGTACTAGTTGCTTAGCCATGCCACGTCATCACATGTGCCAGAATCGTTGATAATTAATTTTGATTAATGGAATATGGAACAATGTTATGAACTTGCGTGTCATGTGGATCACACGATGAGATTGAGTTGTTGTGGCGAGTCATGTCACGCAACGATGTTGAATTGTTGATAGCACGTGGTGCTTGGTAATCAACTGAGTGATAATCACTTAGATTGGGGCAAGTGACAAGGGGCAAGTATGCCAAGGTGGGCCCGATGGGCAGAGGGTATGTGGATGTCTTGCCTTGATCACACTAAGGACTTAACCTTGCAAGCCTTTGACCTGAGTCAATCATGCAACATATGTCTGGTATGGGCTAGCCTAGCAGAGTAATTTGCAATGTCTTAATTTTGGTACTATCGTGGTCGGTGTGAGTTCCCGAGTTATGGAGTAATTCACATGGCGCACGAGGGGGGCCCTGGATGTGGTAACCAGTCCCACCAGTGTTGAAACCTTAGCGGGTAGTATCGGGTTAAGCCAGCGCATTGTAAAGGCTTTGTTATAATCACTCGCCTTGGTGGTGTTTGGTTGTATCACGTGGGTAAAGTGTATAACCTCTGTAGAGTGTGAAACTATTCGGATAGCCGTGCTCGCGGTATTGAGCAATGCTCGGGAATTATAGTTAACGGTTAGCTTAATTAATTGGACAATTTGGTTGGGATGGCGGAATGCCATGTGGAAGATGGAAATTGACTTAGGATTGGAAACTTGGTTTACTTGAGAAATACTGAATCTATTTATTATTGCTATTTGTCTTACAGTCTTTATAATCTATTTACTGTATTTGTTCATAAATGCTGTCTATTGCAAAATAGCCATGATAGCCTATCCATTGGAATAAGCCTTACATATAGATACATAGAATTGCATTCTGTGCACAACTTGTTGAGTGCTTAAGTACTCACCCTTGCCAAACAACAATAATCAACAGTTGAAGAATCTACACCTGTGTTGGAGGAGGAAGTCCGGGACAACACGAGTCATTAGGGTCCGAGCCTTGTCGGTTGCCTGTGGTGAACTGATGAGCTATCTACGTTTTCTCTGTCCGCTGCTTAATTATTAGCTTATATTACCAGTCTTACCCTGCGTGGCTTAATAATGTAAGTTGGTCATAAGATCATACATTTAGCTATATCAATAAATAAACTATTATTTCTATTATCGTTGAGTTTGATGTGATATGTACCAATGTTGAGCTGTGTGCACTAGCGTTGATCCTGGGACTAGTGCGGTAAACACAGTGGGTTCGAATCAGTGGATTCGGGTCCTCACAGTTTGTGGCATAGGTGGCATGAAATCGTCATCATCATTGTCATTTGTATAGCTATGAGCTGGCCCTCCTGCATTGCTGGTCGAAGGTCCTCTTGCATTGTTTCTTGAACGGCTTGTTGTAGTAGTGCTTGAACGGCCTGTTGTGGTAGTGCTTGAATGTCGAGGTCTAGGTGATACGAAATCATCATCATCATCGTTATCGTCATTTGCATAGTTAGGAGCAAGCCCCCCTCTGGTGGCGGTTGAACGTCCTCTTGAACTTGCTGTTGCAACAGTACTGGGTCGACCTCTACCCCTCAAGTTAGCTCCTCTTCTGCACGAACCAGGCATCACACCCCCACCTAAGAGCATATACATCGCAAAGAATTCTGGGATATCTTTGTTCAGTAAATCTGTATCCTCTAGGAATGACTAGCACACAAGACGAGCATACGAATTATTGAACTTGTAGATAATGGTAAAAAGATTAGTAGGGTGAACAAATAGGAAATAACTAACCTTAATATGCTCTGCATACTGATCGGGCAGCATCATTATCCTCTAAAGTCTTGTAGAGAAACCTGTAGCGGAAGGGTTGTCGGCTAGTTCGCACACCCTGAAATACCTTTGACACCACCCTTGCAAGTGCACCTTGAGGTCATCGAAGGTTACAAGGTTCAGGCCAGAGGTTGTCACGTTATGCCTCGATAATGTCGGACGCCACTCTTGCAATTTGGACACCACTATACTTAGGTTCTCCTCCTTGAACGGATCATCCTTCCCATTACGCGTAACCTTCAATGTGTAATGAAGGGCTACGCTGCTCATATCAGGTGTCCACGAGAATGCTCTGCTAGAGGATCCAGCCATGGTGAAGTCTGAGTGGGAGGTGTGTATGTGTGCTTGCAGTTTGGCCATTTATAGACTCGACGGGGTGGTGTGTGAACTAAGTGTTGGAATGTAAGGTTCAAACGTGTAGACGGACAGCACAAACATGGAGTGTGTAGTCAAGTCAGGCTGAAAAGGCAGTCATGCATGCAAGGTGTCAGTACTAACAAATATGCTGTGCATGAAGGGGTCACTTCAGAGTTAAAAGTAAGAAGCGAGTGGTCACTTCGGACTGTGCAGTGTGTAGTTAGTGCATACTAAGTCTATCTACTTATATCTGTAAAAAAATATACACTCCTAAAAATACATATCTATCTACATCTATCTGTAATAAACATGTACATTCCCGAAAATATATTATTTTTCCTAAGAATATATATCTAAGTAAATGTATTTGTACGAACCAACTAAAATACTAACAATATACTAAATGTATGCGTAACCTCTATATACATATCTATCTACATCTATCAGCTCATCCATACGCTTGTTAACGACCAGGCTTTGACACTATTTTTGTAATCTCACTTGGATTTTGTCTACAGCATGTATGGTCCTAAGAAGAGGAACATGCCTAGAGAATGGGATACGAAGGCATCATACCTATGACTTGTGTACTCGGCCTGACAAAGCTGCTACTTATGACTTGTCTACTCGGTCTGACAAAGTTACACGCATGTGATTTGTCTAATCGCCTTGAAAAAGCTGGTGCACGGGAGTTGTCAATTCAGTCTAAGAAAGCAACAAGTATCATTCATGCATGGCAGTAATTTCCACATGTTGGATCTGAAATTTTGGATGGTTATTTGATATTACTACATAGTTACGTGATGATTCTTGCATTACGGATACTTTAGTTAAAGACTTTGAAAGTAGTTTTCATAAAATATGGCCTGGTAACATTATCATTTAGGGTGTTCGTGCTAATGGATTTTATATGATAAGCAAGTTTTAATTTAGATATTTTTCTATAATTTGGGTGTTCGTATACTGAAGTATGTTTCTGGACCAATTCCCCCAAAATTAGTGTTTAGACGAGTTGTTTTACCCCCCACTCAAAAGGCTTAAGTGTTATCAAATTTGTACAGTTTATGGTCATTAAGTGTTTGCGCTAACGGATTTTATATGATAAGCAAGTTGTAATTTGGATATTTTTCTAGAATTTGGTTGTCCATGTAGTGAAGTATGTTTCTGGACCAATTTCCCCAAAAATTGTGTTTAGACGAGTTGTTTTACGAGCTGCCGGAAAGGCTTAAGTGTTATGAAATATGTCTAATTTGTGGTCATTTAGGGTATTGTTGTGACAACATTTATATGCAAAGCAGGTAAGAAATAAAATATTTTTGCAGATTATGTTAGTATACATATTAGAGAACGTTTTTGAGTTATTCCCTAACTATTTCCCCAGTAGACACGGTATTTTACGGCTGCCAAAAAGGCTTATATGACCATGAAAAAGATGCCACGAGTAGTGAAATCTGGCTGAAAAAGCTGAAAGTGATGGTAGCTAATCGACTTATACATCAGTTAACAAAGCAAAAGATGATATCTGGAAACCTCTTCAAAAGACATCCATGACCAACGATGTCTCCTCTATAGGAAACAAAATACTTCGCAAGAATAGCTATCAGTAAAACAAGGATAGCCGCACACACAATCTTCTCCAACCACTTGACATTATCTAAAATGTGGTCCATCTTGAACATCAGCATGTTCAGCCTCTGCTCGAGCATAGGGTCCATCCTCTCCTCCATAGAAGGATGCATCCTCTGTGGTACTGTGGTTGTTGGACTCTCCACCGAGGTGTCCATGGTGTCCGCCCATTGGAAATATTGTCACACTGCAGCCTACGTGATGAGGTTAACATGCTTTTAGGCCGTGCAAAGAAATGAGATCTCTCCAAAGAACTACACAAGCCTAACAGGAAAAAGGGAGCAAACAAATTTTTCACTTACGGAGAAAAAAGGGCATTTGTAGAACACCCGGCCGTTATTTGCCTCAGTGTTGGAGTAGAACACATTAGCTTGCACATGGCAATTAGGACAATCGACTTGCCTTGCAGTGGCAAGCGCACGAGCCCTCCAATTTCCTGAGCTCGCCGTTTGAGACATGCCCTTTGGAGGCAAGGAATGAGATGAGGATGAGGATATGTGCAAGCGGAGTTGGTATGAAGGCCTATTTATAGAGGCAGTGACAATCGGCGGGACAATGTTTATATAATCTCTTTCTTTGTGTTAGGTTCTTCAGACCTCATATTGAAATGACAACTCAGCCTAACAAAGCTGCTACCTATGACTTGTCTAATCGGTCTGACAAAGATACACACACGTGAGTTGTCTAATCGCCCTGAAAAAGCTGGAGCACGAGAGTTAAAGGCTTCCAAACTCATTTTCATATAATACGGCCACAGTAAAATTAACATTCAGGGTGTTTGCGCTAACGGATTATACATGATAAGCATGTTGTAATTTGGATATTTTTGTATAATTTGGTTGTCCATATATTGAAGTATGTTTGTGGACCAATTCCCCCAATATTTGTGTGTAGACAAGATGTTTTACGAGCCGTCGAAAAGGCTTAAGTGTTATCAAATCTATTCAGTTTGTGGTCATATAGGGTATTTGTTATGACAAAATTTATATTCAAAGCAGGTTAGAAATAAATTACACATACATCAATGCAGTGTATGGCCCGAAGGCATACATCAATTACACATACGCACTTCAGTACATCAATACAACCGGTCATTGCCTTTTAGCATCAATTCTGATCTGGCCGCCGCCTTTGCGGAAGGCGGATTTGGTCTTCCGGGAACGTAAACCGGTCAGACTCGTGCGTCGTGCTTCGGAAGTCGTAGTGTGTCTCTTGTGTCATGCGAGGGGCGTCGTCAAGCTGGCTGGGACCCAATACACCCAACATGTTGGCCACCCATGGGGAACTGCATGGGAATGCACTGTTAGTAAAAGGGCCTAAAAGTGAGTGCATTTAAATTACATGAAACACTTACCGATGATCCCTGCGGGGTTGTAGACAGCTCTGTCCACTGGGAGAACTCGTCTTGATAAACCTGCGCACATGTATTGTTAAGAAGGCGTCGCGTGAGGAACTTGAGTTGCACATACATACCTGCCTTTGAGCTAACCAAGTCTACGGAGGTGGGTGCTGCGGTAAGCGTGCCAGCGCAAATACACTCAAATAAGTACTACCTGGTGCCACGTACTGATCGGGGGTGTCCACGTTAGTGGATGTATGCACCTCAGCAGCTGTCGACGGTGCAAGGAGTGTTTGATCCCTGCGCGAATCCTGCAAAAGGACGTGATACGAACGAAAATGTTAGTTACGTCAGACAAAGGTATGTTCACTATCAGGTAATAACTCCAATCAAAGGTAATGTACCTCTTGTGGCGCCTGTGTATAGGAAGTGCCTGCACTGAAACTATGGAAGGCTTGTGGGTTATAAGCCTGACCGAAGCCGAAATCTTACGGTAAATGTGCCTGCGAGGACTCGGGCAAGTCTCGGTCGGGCCTATATGACGAAGGCAGGAGAGATTGATCTCTACGCTCGTGCTGTAAAAGGATATGGCATTACCAAATAGTTCATTTCGAGAGAGTACTTCGAAGTATGACAGCAAAATGTAAGTGTTGTACCTACGTATCCTAACGGCCATGCTGCGAGGAAGACGAACGTGCAACGCTCGATCGTCTTCCGCCCATACTGGGACGTGACGGCCTGGGAGATAAAGGATGAGCGCCTCACTCACCACATCGTATGGCAACGTCACTGTGACGGCCGCATGTCAATGCCCTCATGATGCCCTTAGACTCGTCCATGATAGACCATAGAACCCCAACTAAGCTAGACTTCGAGCATTGGGCCTCATCCCGTATTGCACTGGAACTTTCCTCGAAGATACGGCTCGCACGGTCGTACTGCAAGAAAACATGATTAGTAATAGAAATGTGAATTGAGATATAATGTATGTTCGTACCGCTTCATCTTACCGTGCTGCATGGTGTACAGGGTGGCCGAGGGACAACTGCTCGACGTCGGTGACCTCCTCGGGCCTTTCGGGGGTGTCATAGTAAGTCGTGCTCTGGTACGAGGCACGTACCACTCCAAGTAGGCGACGTAAGACTCGAGGTCATATGATCGACCCTCCAGTACTACCTGCTTTGTGGCATACTGCTCCCATGCAGTCGTCCATTGTAACTGTGTGTCTTGCCACTCGTCGCTCCTTTGGCCCTTCCGAGATTGCCTGCGGGAATGATAGTCGTAAGTTACAAAACAAAATTACAAATTACAATTTATAATTACTAATTAAACTTACATATGCACTTTTCGTGCCAAAAGGTGGGCCAACTGGAGGGGGGATTTGCTGGTACAGTCCAAATTGACGCATTACTCGAGCTGGGTAGTACGCCTCCACCATATGATAGAACACAAGGTGGCACGTCATCAACCAATAAGCACCATCCTGCCCACACTGATGCGACAATCCATGCAGTGCCGTACTGACCAACGAATCATAAGTCCAGGGTTGTCATATTATTTCATCCTCGTGCAGGGTCTCGAAGTGGTTATGAAACTCAGAGTAGACTCTACGAGGTCTATCTCTTGCCCATCCCAAGTAGGAAGCCGTCCACCGAAACCCCATTGTGGGAGCATCCATCGAGTGTGCACCGTAGAAGTCTTCATCCAATGGATACAGGTGAACGGGCTTCTGGAAGTACGGGCGCCCAACAGAAAAATGCTCCCAAGACCAGATCTGTAGTAATGTATAGCACACTGCCAGAACGGGCTCCTCCCCCGTTGTCTTCACACAGGCCGCGCACAATCCCCTGTATGTGGAGCAAAGCACCGTCGATCCAAAACTAAACTGAGGGACCTCGTCGGCGTGGGCGTTAGCCAAAGCCTCCGAGATGTGGATGTAGGCTGGGTAGACTGCATCTCCCTGCGCTGTAGGGAACAACACCCAGCCAAACAGGAAGAGCAAGTAGGCAACAAGGTGAGTCCTCACCATATCCTGAGGTGTGTCATCGGGGCATCGGATGTAGCGACGAAGCCATGACAGTGGAACCCCCGAACTCTGCTCAGGGACTGCATGGCCAAATCTGTCCTACAACCTTATTTTCCAGTCAGGCCTTCTTGGTGGTGGGACTATCGGCCTACCCCTGATAGGCAATTCGGTAATGTAGCCAACGTCCTACAGGGTGACGGTCATCTCCCCCCAGCGGAAGTGAAAAGTGTGGGTCTCCGGCCTCCAACGATCCACAAGCGCTGAGAAGAGAGCCCCGTCGAAAGTGAAGGATTGCCCGATGTCCATCATCCGGGCTAGCGGCAGTAGCCCTGACTCCCGTAGGGTGGGCACGTAACGCTGGTCCAAGGGACAGTGCTCCTTTGGGGCCCTGAGAACGAAAGACATTGGTTGGGCACCTGTAAGCCAGAGTCTGCTACGATGCTTGGAATCGTAGTACGGGTCAAGCAAAGTCTGCGGATGGGTAGCCATGTCCTGCAAGAAGAAAACAAAAACAAAAATTAATACGCGTAACATAACATCACATGACATAATAACAAATATAATGTGACGACAGGACAGCATATAACAAGACATAGATAGCACATTATGTGATATTGCATAGCAAAATAATGTAGACTACAGGAAGGTACTAACCGCACACAATAAAAAGTAGACAGGGGACGTAAAAAAATAACATTACATGATATAATAATACATAACATGTGACGACATGCCATTAGGTAACATGACATACGTAGCATGGTACATGATACTACATAATAAAAGAGAAAATTACATGAAGGTACTACTGGCACAGAAAATAATTATACAAAGGTACATTGACACGATTGCTACGGATGGGTCGACGAGCCGGCCCTATTAGGGCAGTTCTTCATTGTATGCCCCACTGTCCGGCATATACGGCACTTCCGTACGGCTCTTCCGTCTCCCCGCTGACTTGTGTCCATATCGTTATGGATTCGCTGTGACTGCCACCGTTCACGGCCGCTCCGCTTCAAAGCGTCATTCTGAGACCAAGTCATTTGCCCCGGCCACAACTCCCTGTAATGCATATCCAAGCCGTAGGTGTTGAACTCCGAACTCCATGTCCCGAATAGATGGTCGACGCTGAAGTACACAGCGATGTACGCCACGGAAGACTAATGGAGAATCGTGCACACCGCATATACATGCGAGCATGGCTTGTGCAACAGTTGTGGCTTGTTGCATGTGCATGTCGCCACATCACGTACTGTGCACACTTGCTTACGTTAGCCTTTGCAATGACCATCGACGAACTTCTCCTGTAGGTGCACTTCAAACTTCCGCCTGACTCCATCCATGGTGCAGACGTCGTGGGAGCGAGCCTTCTCTATTTTCTTCTCAATCTATGCGTGCATACGTTCGGAGAACTGCTTTCCCTCGTCCAGATGCCTCCTTGCATTCATCCCCTGCTTCACGGCATCCAACGGTCTGTTCGAGTCTCCTCCATGATGGCACTGATTGGGAGGGACTGAACACCCTTCAGGACACCGTTGTAAACCTCGGACATGTTAGTTGTCATTATGTCGTACCTTGCGTCGTCGGTGTCATGCAACAGGGACCACTTCTCTAGTTCTGGAGCGTGCAACTGCACCCACTGAGAGAAGTTGTTCACCTGGCCCTCAGCAGATTGCAGCGTATGTTTCGTGGTCTCCTCATCGAGCACTCTCCATATGGCCTCGAACTTCCGCCTCTGGTTTTGCATGCAGAGCCTCTTGAATGTCTTCATCACTTCCTTGTTGCGGAACCTTCTGTGCAAGTTCGCGGCAAGATGCCCCATGCACCAGCGATTGACGATGTCATTCTATTAGTACGGTGGCTGTGTCCCTCCTTGCATGGTGCTGATGGCGGACATTAACCTAGCATGCCTGTCAGTGATGAGGCATACGTTTGGGCAGTCTTGGACAACAGCTTGCTTCACATTTGCTAGGAACCACAACCAGCTCTCCGTGTTCTCGCTTTCCACGAGTGCATAGGCCACCGGGAGTAGCTGGTCGTTGGCGTCCGTCGTGACCGCCATCAGTATGGTGTCCCTGTACTTGCTGGATAGAAAAGTACCATCCATGCTAAGCATAGGCCAGCAGTACTTGAAGCCCTGAATAGCTAGTCCAAATGCCCAAAACACATGGTCGAGGATGAAATAGTTGGGACCCCTCGTGGGGTGCGGCCTATCCATCTTGTTCATGCAAGTCCCAGGATTGGTTTCAGCAATCTAGTGAAGCATGCGAGGAACAAGGTTGTACCCCTCTTCGTACGTGCCATACATTATCTCTATAACTTTCTTCTTCGCTCGCCACACCTTGCCGTAGCTAACAGGATATCCCACTATGTTAACTACGTTGGCCATCAGTATCTTCGGTGAAACGGTCACGTCCGCTGTGACCAAGTGAAAATCGGTGGCCACATATGAGGGCGTGACATTTACGTAGCCTGCGGTGGCTCAGCAAGCACACAAGTGTGGTCCGTCAGGACTGTTATCCTGAAGCCCGAACTCCCGCCCTTGAATTTGTGGGCACGGATCTTGCCGGGACACTCAACATCCATGCACTTCACAATGTAGGTCTCCTGGTTCGACCTGTACACACGATATGTGCGGCTGATGTTTACCGCATATCTAGCAATTGCTTGTTGGGCGGCACTCTTCGTAGAGAAGCGTTGCCCTACCAGTAGAGTGTCCTGATTGAAGGTCCACTCAGTGCTAGCTTCATCTGGTAGCACGAGAGGCATCATCGTCTAACCGTGAAGACAGGTACTCCACATCAGTGGACACAATGCCACCGACTGGAGCTGCACCGTCCTCTCCGCTGCTATCCGTGTCGACATCATCGTCTTCATCGGACGTTGCTTCATCTGACATGCCTTCCAGGTGCTCGTGGCAGTCAATGCGAGTAGACCACCACCGCCCGATGTCTTCATTCGCCTGAAAGGCATCCGCACCGACGTCCTCACCGAAGGCCCCAAAGGGTGCTTCAACGCCGCCGCCACCGCCACTAAGGGGACTAGAGGTTTGGCCTCCGTCCAGGAAGCAGACATACACCATCGGCCGATGGTGTATGAACACTTCAGGGTTCATCACAATTTGCATGTATTCCGCCCACACTATGCTTCCCACGATCTTGCATAGGTCACAAACGTAGCTAGTGGAACCTTCGTCGACTCTGACATGCACGCCTCGATGACGAGCTTCTTTCGGGCAGTCTACAGATCGAATGCGCTCCTCACGCAAGTACGGAGGTCAACCAGACTCATCTCCGTCAAACCTGGAGCCCAGATCATCTTCCTTTCGCAGTTCGAAAGGTCCGCCCCATGTGGACCCTCTCGAACAACGCCATCACCATAAAACACGGACAAATCTAGAATTTCTGCCATTTAGTACCTACCATAGCGAAAGATACAAGCACGTGCATTGAGTACCAACATACGTTTGCCATATCCGTAATCAGTAATAATATAGCAAATTCGTAAATATCATTCACATGTAGTACTGTTAAAGTAATCATGCGCCGTTATTTATTCCATTCGTGGTACTAAATTTTTTACTATTAACACTGGTGTCACTGTGTTATTTGTTCGGATACTACAAAAATTTCGTTTCACCAAACTAATATTCCATTCATATCATACAAATACTACACTGAATATTAAACTACTCAATTCGCGATTTTAATAATTATCGAACAAATTCTACGCCTAACACAATAATTTTATTTTCTTGCTTTTTTAGCCTCGTGTAACACCCCGAAATTTACCTTAATTTAAATTTTGGAGTATTTTTTATTTTTGAGAATTTATTAGAATTTAATTGGATTTATTCATTTTTGACCTTTCTTGAATTTAATTAAATTCATGCAAAATTTTATGCAAAGTTGTTATTGGAAATATTTTATTTGAGTTCAGAATGTTCCAAAATATTTTCCAGAATTTTTCTGGATTTTTTCGGGTATTTTTGCTATTTATTTTGGCTTTGTTTATTTATCTGATTTATTTTTAATCATAAATATTTTAAAAATTGGGTGAATAGTGTTTGGGCCGAAACCCTTCGGTCCGGCCAAAATTAGCCCGCGCACCATCGGCCCACGCAGCCGCTTTGCCGAAACCCTAGCCGCCGTGCAATCGAGCCGTCGGATCGAGATCCAACGGTCACCGTTGCGTCGCGTCGCATGCGTACGTGCGCCATCAGATCGTTGCTGCTTGGACGGCCGTGATGGAGCCACATCAGTCCGACCGGACGTAATCGCCGGAGTTAATGCCGCCGAGCGTTTCCGCTCGTTTCGCTGGTGTTTGCGCGCACGTCGAGGCGTCTTTGTAGTCGCCGCTGAGTGCGTCGTGCAGAGCTCCTTGCGCCGCTTCTTTTGAATCCTCGCACGCACGTCGAGACGCCCCCGAGACTCTGTTCTAGCTCACCGTAGTTGCTCGAGTGCGCCACCGTAGTCTTTCGCCTTTTGCTCGCCGTCCGTTGCGTCTTCGCTGTCGCCGAGGCCACCGGAGTAGCGCTCTCGCCGAGACGCGTCGAACGCGCCAGTTCTTCACGCCGGAGAGCCACCGTAGCACCACCATCTGCGTCGTCTTCCTCAGCTCTGGCAGTCTCTTCTTCCTCGTCGCCGCCGACCTTCGCGAGCTCCGTCGACCGTTCGATCGCCATCCAACCATGTCGGTAAGTCCATGTAGCCCCTTCTCTATTTACGTTTGGATTAGATATGTACCGTTAGATCTATAGATGAACGGCTTAGATTAAATCTAGAGTTTTACGTTGGTTGCGGTTTGGACTGTTGGATTGTTTTTGAACGCTAGAGATTGAGCCGCGTCGCCTTGCGCACAGTAAACAGCTCCGTAAGCCTGCGCCGTTGGATCGGATCTGAACGGTTTTGTTTAGATCTGGTTTTGCCCTAAGGATCCGCGCCGTTCAATTTTGAACGAGCGGCGGTGATTGCACCGCGCCCACGCCGAATCGCGCGCGGCCGCGTGTTCCCGTTGACCGAGGCGTGACCCAATCTCGGCCTTTGTTTTCAAGCGGACCGTCGCGATTGCGCCGCGTGTCGCTGCGTAGCCGAGGCGTCGCCAGGCGTGCGGGGGAACTGGTCGTTAGATTCGGGCGCACCGTCAGATGCGTGCCGCGTGGTAGTGCGGAAATCGAGGCGCCACCGAGCCGAGCGTGCGCGTGAGATCTGTCCGTTGGATTGAGTGAACGGCCAAGACTTAGCCACGTAGCAAAGATCTGACCGTTAGATGATGAGTGGCCGAGATGTAGACGCATGTTCGTGCACGAATTTCAAGGCAATCGGCTGACGTCATCAATGGGGCCCGCATGTCAGCCTGGGTTCTGTTCTGTGGACCGGGTCCACCGTGGACCAGAGCCGAGCCATGGACCGGGTCCATGGACCAGAGTGACGTGGCAGCACCAGAGAGTGCCACGTGTCCCCTGATGTCATGCTGACGCAATAAATCGTGTTTTCAGTGGAAAAATATTTATGTTAATTCGGTTTATTCTTTTTAATATATTTGCAAACTTTAAAAGGCTATAACTTTTGTATTTGAACTCCGATTGAGGTGATTCCAGTTTCTAAAAATTTGAAAAATTATGATATTTTTAATGATGAATTTTATTTGAATTGTTGAGGTTATATAGTCTACTATTTTGGTTAATCATTGCATTTGTTATTTTTACGCGTAGACGCAAATTTGCCGAAAAGTTTGGAAGAAGAGTTCATCTCTCAAGATCAAGCTTCGGATCAAGACCAGCAACTCTTTGAAGGCAAGTGATGCTTTGATCATTTTGTTCCTAGATTTTAAAATGTATTTTGCTTTGAAATTATGCATGCTAAATTAATTAAAAATAAATTTAAATTAATTTGGGGTATGTAGCTAATCAACCCATATTGTTATCACCACCTTGAAATTACTATTTGTATGCCTTTAAATCATTGTCCACCCTAAGTTATTCGTATTTGTTGGATATTAATATGATGCCAACACGGGAAGCTAGACCGTGATTAGAAGCTTAGCCTTGCAACGAGTCATGAATGATCTTTCGGAAAATATATCAATGTTGACTAATGAAATATTGAATTTATTTTGAAAGTGGTGTGATGATGCCACATGATGAGATTGAGGTCTGAGACACATGGGTTACATGCGATGTTGAGTTATTGCGGCTTGTGTTGCACAATAATCAGCGGGTGGGAAATGATTTAGGCTAGGGCAAGTGGCAAGAGGCTTTGTGCGGTGGGCTGTGTGGCAATGGGTTGATGAGTGATGTGAGTCTGTGCCACTTTGGGGCCAGTGTGTGCCTTGTTGAGTGTTGGAAGTCTTGCCTTGGTCACTAAGGACTTCACCTTGAAAGTCTTTGAACTGAGTCACGGTACAACCACATGTCGTCTGGGGCAGATGACCTAGTTGATTAGGGTTACGATATCTTTCCTCGATACCTCGGGTGACAAAGACACTGGGTGTATCTCATGTGGGGCGTACTGTGCTACGGCTTGGTGCCCATCCAGCGGTGTTGGCACATCCTACACTTCGCCTGTGTGAGGAAGTGATAGTGAAGGCAATACGGAGAGGTTCATTAGTTAAGGTAGAGGTTCTGAAGGCTTTGTTGCGGGCAATCACACGTGTGGTGGCGGCTATATCTTGCGGGTAAAGTGTACAACCTCTGCAGTGTCAAATCTATTCGAATAGCCGTGCTCATGTATTGAGCATTGCTCGGGATTACAATCAAGGGTAGATCTTCAAAAATAAAATATGGAGAGGGTGGTGTGTGCGATGCTAAAAATAAATCTGCTTAAGGTCATGCGTCGAGAATCTTTGAAGAAAAACTGTTTGAAGAACTTAACATTATATATAAGCTGTTTTCCTTTGCTTTTAACCTAAACAAGATGCTAGTTTAAAAATGTTGTTTGATGCAAAAGAACCAAGTAAGCCAATTCCTTGGAATAAGCCTTGCATGTAGTAATAGCGCCGCATTCTGTGCATTACTTGTTGAGTGCCTTGAGTACTCACCCCTCCTTGCCTATCAATCCCAACATCAGTGGAGGAGTCTACGCCGGCCTGGGAGGAGGAGTATATTGAAGATCCGGACAATTAGGGGACAAGCCCAGTCTGTTGCCTGTGGCAAGATGAAGGCTTCCACAAAGTTTATATGTTTTCCGTTGTTTCCTGTTTAGATAATGTAAGCCCTGCGTGGCTGATTTATGTAAGGAGACCATAAGGTCGTACAATTCAGTTTATATAAATGTTTGCACTATTTATTATGGTATCGTTGTGAATGTCTGTGATGTTCAACCTTGTAAAGACTGTGTGTGCTAGAGTGATCCTAGACTAGCACAGAATACACAGAGGGTTTAGATTCTCAGAATCGGGTCCCGATAGAGGTGGCATCAGAGCTGGCTGACTGTAGGTCTTGACCCTAGCTATGTTAGTTTTGTCTGGAGGATAAAACTACTTTCTAAGATTTAATCAACTTGAGCAAGAATATCAATGAAATCTTGACTTATCTTTTCTCTCTTGATAATACCTATGCTGCATTTTCTGTTGCTTTGTTTGGTTTTTAAACGAGGTCTGTTTTGGCAGATGTGGAGGATCCACACCTATGGAGAGCGCACTGGAGGATTCGCCGCTGAGCTATGGCGTATGATGCAACTTCTTAGAGGCTTCGACAGGCCGCTTTATCAGGGAACCACTGTAGTGCGGGCAGGGCTTGATATCGCCTGGGATGTCAAGATCACTGTTTATGCTCGAGAGAGTATGAGGGCAAGCCGTCCCATCTACATCACCGTCAGGAGGACTTCATTCGAGGCCGGGATCCAGGAGACGGCACGTCTTGCGATGCGGCAGATCGCCCGCACCTACTCCGCAGAGTTGGATGGCACTGTATTTTGTCACCATCCGCGCCGAGATAATCGCCACGACAGGATTGAGTTCTTGGAGGAGGACGCTACGATCACTCACCTGGCGAGATATGTCATCGCCCAGGAGGAGGCCATGGATGAGAGCGATCCGGAGGCTGCGAGAGAGCCCGCGGCGAGTCACGGAGTGAGAACTCAGCTGCGGGAGAACTTAGCTCACGCTATGCAGAGGATTCATGAGCTGGAGATGGCTCTGTATGGACCTGAGCCTGAGCCAGTTTTGGAGCTGCATGACCCAGATCCAGAGGAGTCGGAGCAGGCAGCCTTGGGACCATCCGATTCAATGGGGTCGTTTGTACCAGTGCGATGAGTCATCGGGACCGGTTGCCCCTATGCCGCCCTCCGCCGCAAGATATCCACCGGGAGGACCGCACCCCGGTTGGCTTAGTGACTGAGAGTTCTTTTTCCTTCAGAGTTGACTCAAATGTGGAGTCAAGTTATTTGAGTTGTGTCTTTTGTTTTTGAGTCGCCAGTAGGTGTGAGTCGTTGTGAAGTCTTATGTTTGTTTACTTGTTTCTGTTCGTGAGTGTCTGGTATGTGTTGCATGGCCCTTAGGCACTTGTGAGCAATCATACTATTTTACATTATATTAATAAAATTGCTAAATAATTTAAGTTACACCTGTTCCCCTCGCATAAGTTCTTTTACTTGTCTATACTTTCTTCTTTTCTTAACCTTGGAAGCTTTCAACAGATGGTGAGGACTCGTGGCAACGTGGGAGCCAGTGGAAGTGGTGCCAACCAGGCAGGGAACCAGAATGAGGAGCCAATCCCTCAACCACCGCAAGTTGATCTGCATAATTTGGGAGCTTTTCTGGCTGCCCAAACTCAGTTGATGAGCACCATGATGCAAACTATGCAGCAGATTTCCAACCAAGCTGCTGCCAATGTTCAGCAATGGGGTAACCATGGACCACACCCCTACTCAAGACTATCAGAGTTCATGAGGACTCGCCCACCTACATTCTCGGGCAATGCTAATCCGTTGGAGGCGGATGACTGGCTGAGGACAATAGAAAGGAAGCTGCACATAACCCAATGTGTAGGAAATGAGAAGGTACTCTATGCCTCTCATCAATTAGAGGGAACCGCCGTAGAATGGTGGGAAAACTTCTGTGCATCGCACGAGGATCCTCAGGGTATCTCATGGGAGGAGTTCACAACAACCTTCCGCCAATACCATGTGACAGAGGGTATCATGGATCTGAAGAAAGAGGAATTCAGGAATCTCAAGCAGGGTGGCCAATCAGTGGCCGACTACCTGAATAAGTTTACTCAGTTGGCACGCTACACACCAGAGGACGTAGCTACGGATAAAGCAAGACAATCCCGCTTTATGAAGGGATTGAATGCAGGGCTGCAAGTGGGACTGATCACCCACACATTCCCTGACTTCCAAGAGTTAGTCAACAAGGCTCTCATCTTGGAGGATAAGCGCCGGGAGTTGGATGACAACAGAAAGCGCAGAATGGCACAACAAGGAGGTCATCTGGGCCAGCAGAGGCAAAGGACAGCACCTCAACAATTTGTCCGATTCGGCCCGAGTGGTGATAGGCACCACTGCGACAAATCGTCCGATGGGCGGAATGTTCAAACTCCGGCCAGGTTGGTGGTACAGATCGGGAAACTTCATGACGGCGGGAAGACGTTGCTATCACTACAACGAGATAGGGCATTTCGCCAACAACTGCCCTAAGAAGGGAGTTATTACCCCGGTTCGCTTTAATCTGGGGAACACACTTGCAAGGATTCCAGCGCCAAATGTGAACCGCGGGGCATCATCATCAGCAACCCCATCTCAAGCAACTGCGAGAGTCCGAGTTAATCATATCACCGCAGATGAGGTTCAGAATGCAACGAACGTTGTACTGGGTAAGTTCCTAGTAAATTCAGTACCAGCTACTGTTTTATTTGATTCTAGAGCTTCACATTCATTTATTTCCCGAGATTTTGCTGTTCAAAATGATATGGATATAGTGAATCTTAAATGTGTGCTTATAGTCCAATCCCCTGGATCAGAATTTCGATCCAAAGTAGGATGTTCTGGGGTAAGACTAATAATTAATGGAGTAGAGTTCCTAGCGAACTTAATCATCCTTAATACCCAAACCCTGGATGTTATCCTAGGAATGGATTGGCTAACTAAGCACAAGGCAGTGTTGGACTGTGGAAGAAGAGTCATATCAGTCGAGAGCTCGGAAGGGCGAAGGATTGAGTTTGAAGCGACAGTAGTGCGAAATGGTCAATTGATGGTCAACAGCATGAAGGCCGTCAGCTTAGAAGATGTTCTAATAGTCAGAGAGTTTTTAGATGTTTTTCCGGAAGATTTACCTGGAATGCCGCCGGATAGAGATATCGAGTTCGTTATAAAACTTGTTCCAGGGACAGCTCCGATAGCCAAGAGACCCTACCGGATGTCCACAGATGAGTTGGTAGAAATGAAGAAACAAATTGAAGAACTGTTGGAGAAAGGTTTTATCAGACCTAGTTCATCGCCATGGGGAGCACCTGTCTTGTTCGTCAAGAAAAAGGATGGGAGTTTTAGGATGTGTATAGACTATCGTGCACTCAATGACGTGACAATAAAGGATAAGGGCCCGTTCGTTAATGCTTCTGCTCCACGATTCTCAGCTGGAAAAGTCGAAGCCCAACCGAACAGCTCGCTCCTGATTGGGATCACTCGAGGAGCGGAGCACGGTCGTAGTTGAAAACAAGGTGGAGCGCAAGGAGCGACCTTGGGGCGACTCCCCGCAAGGAGCAGCATCTTTGTTACCATATTGCCCCTAAAGTTGATGGGTATTTACCCACCAAATGCCACCGAATATAACCCCCGTCGGCTCGCCCCTCACCCTCATTTCTCCAACAGATGCGCATCGCCCTCCCACACTCGCTCTCTCGCCCCTAAGGTGCTCTCCAAACCCTAGGCATCGCCGCTTCGGATCTCCTCGCTGCCGATCAGGAGCAGTTTGTTGCTGGGCAAGGTGGGCGGCGGCCTGGGCACCCTGCTCGTGGTGCTCACCATCCAAGTGCTCTCCACTGATCCACCACGATGCCAACGAACACCTCGCAGCGCGCGGCGGCGGCGCTGTCCGACGACGACCGCCTGCTCGTCTCCCACTGTGCCGCACTCTCCTTCCCGTTGGCCGCCCACTCCTCGCACGCCGCCTCCAGTTCGAGGTGAGACGCTTCTTCCTGGATTGGCTACTTCGATAAACCTCTGTGGCGAGATCTAGTTCTTGACACACAAAAGATATAGTATCTTTTGAGTCATTTTGGCGCTTTACTGCTTTAGTGGCTTTGCCTGCTGCGGTAAAAACTAAGAACATGTCGTTTTATTCTGTGAAAGAAGACATTTTAAATTTTCCTTTTGTATCAATGTTTTCTTGCTCTGATTTTATGTAGGGGTTGAATATGTAAGTGCTTTATAAATTGTATTAAAATATGTGAATTGGCATGTACTGTATTGTTTTGAAATAATCAATGAGTTGTGGGTTGTGGATATGCTGTTGTTGCATTGACATTTGTGGATTGAAGTGTGCTATTTTTCAGCTAACTGAAGGGCTCAAAAATGTGGATTAGAGTGTTTGGAGGTCAGTACAGTGCTCTAGGGTTTTCGTTAGGGACTATGGGTTATAGGGAATCTCTTATCCTAGTCTGATCTGTATTTCCGTAGTGGCAGTTGCAAGGAGTGCTTTTTTGGTTGGTTGCTATTTCTTTGGCAAAGTTTTCACTTTCAAAAGCGCTTGAAGTGCTTTTGTGGTTTAATAGTTCGATTTGAGATTATGTAAGAGTCCATGGTTAGTAAAGTTTCAGATTGATGGTAGCTATAGCTTGATTGTTTATAGGGGCTACAGGCGGCTTTGTGTGATTTATGCTTCATGAAAAGAAGTAAAATGTTCCAAGTTCTTTATTTTACAAACAAACGAAGTGACCATCATGAGTTCAACAATATTCTTGAGTTCCTTTCCACTTCGTTTTTCTTCTTGTTGTGGTCATAGACCATTAGACCTTTCATAGTCTTAGCTCTTTCTGACGCTATCTTTATATTAAGAGATGATAGTCTTGACATGGTAAATTCTGATGTAATTTCCTTTTCACCTAGATGAAAAAGGGATGAATCTATGTTACTGTGAAATCATGTGCTGAAAAATTGGCTGAGTAATGAAATTGGCATTGCAATGTGGTTGTGCTCATGGCATGTGTAGTGCTTTGGCATGTGTTATTTCAGATGTTTACTTGATATGCTTGTGATAGCATGATAATGATTTTGCTTGACGCAATGCGCTCGTGTGAGTGGTTGCATAGACTGATGTTGAGTCAAGTCGTGGACTTGTGCTCGGAATTGTTTCTTGTTTATTCATGTGCAGGTGTTGCTCGAGGGCGAACGTGGTCGATGACGGGATCGGAACTAGGTTCATGGAGGAACTGAGGTTCGAGACTAGATTCAGAGAGGAATCGAGGTCTTGGTGGTCAAGGATGTCATACGGAACGTTCGGGCTATAGAGAACATGCACATGGAGGCTGGTTAGTCACGTATTTACAGCATTTGGGCTGTACATGCGTGCAAGAGTTGTTTTTGGCCATGTTGGGCCAGGTTGAGATGTAACAAACTCTTTCCATGTTGGAAGTGGAGTTGTATTCAATCTCTTTATGTTTGCTCAGTATAAATAGGGGGAGGTGTCTCCTATTTATGGTGAGCGCTGAGGTTTTAGGGTTTGTACTCTTTTGTTTGGAGTACTGTAACCAGACTAGACAAAAAGAAATAAAGATCGATTTCTTTACGGCTAAAAAGTTCCCCTGCGGCTGATTTTTTCCTCATGCTCAGAAGTACAGGCGGCGACATCCGAGCGAAGGAAAAATCGATGATATAGTGTCAGTAGCGACTACTGATGCGTCGTGCTCTGATATTTCGATTCGATGATCGTCTTGGTTTGTTTGCGGTTTTGTTTTATAGATTGATTCATTGTCTCTCTTGTTTCAACAAGTTTAATATTGATTTGATCCATACAAAACCTTCCTAGTGTATCAACTTAGAGTTTCTCAAAGTTTCGTTGGTTAATCTTTTGTAGATTGTGATTAATCACGAAATTAGAGTTTTGTCAGTTCTCGTCATAATCTGTTACAGCATGCTTGCGAGGTTAATAACTTTTGATCCGTAGGTTCGATCGAGTTGATTCTTGTTTGGTTAGATTCATAATTGAGTCTAGTTTCTTCAGTTAAAATTTCACATTAATCCAACGGTGGAATATTCAGTTAATCTCATTGTTTGAGTTTGGTCCGTAGCTAGTTTGAATTTGGTCTATCGCTGTTAGATCGGTTTTTGTTTCAGCTGTCTTGCGAAGAATATAACTCCAGATCCATAAGTCCGATTGAGTTAATTCTTTTTGTGTTAGCTTCGGAATTGAATCTAGTTTATACAGTTAAATTGTAATATCAATCTAACGGTTAGATCTTCAGGAATATTAGTTTTAGTGAACATATATCAGTCTGTCTCGTTTGGTCCGGAGTGAATTGATTTGGTTTTGCTACAGTAGAATTTTGGTCTATAGTACATGCAAAACTTTCTGTCCGAAGCGAAGTTTGGTCCGACGTACAAGTAAAAGTTTGGTCCGGCGCAATAAGGTTTTTGTTGAATTCAAATTAAGCGATCTGAGTTTGTTTGGGGTGTTTCAAAAATCACAGAAAATTTATTTTAGCTTCCGCGCAATCATTCACCCCCCTCTGATTGCTAGATTAGTATTTTTCGATCCTACAAGTGGTATCAGAGCAAGGTTCTTCTAATTATTCTTAACCGGTGATTAGAATTCATACCAATGGATCGTTATTCGACAAAACCTTGTATTTTCGATGGTGTTGATTTTCAGTTTTGGAAGGCCAAGATGGAGGCGTATATCCAAGCACAGAGCTTGGTGATTTGGGAGAAGGTTTACAAGCCGTACGAAGTTCTTGAGAACGACAACGTCAACGACATCAATCGAGCACATGTTGAAGCAAACAGCAAGGCACGCAACTTGATCATCCAGGGCTTGGGACGCAGCGACTTCGATCGAGTGGTTCATCTTCGATCCGCATATGAGGTATGGAAATCTCTTTGTGACTATCACGAGGGATCAAACACTGTCAAAGAGGTTCACCAAGATATTTAAAAAAATAATATATGCGTTTCGAGATGAAACCTGGTGAGTCTGTAGATGACTTTTTTGCACGCTTTAATAAAATTCTTAGCAATCTCGTCTTTGTTGGGGTTAGCTATGGCGATCTTGCTAATGCTAGACAAATGCTTAATGCTTTGGACATGTCGAGTGTGGGAGATGAAGGTAACATCTATACAAGAATCTACTATCATGAGCACACTCACATTAGATGTTCTTTATTCTAAGTTGAAGACTCATGAATTAGATGTTCTTGCTAGGAAAGGTAATTCTAAATCAATTGCTTTGATCTCTAACCCTAACATGTCAAATGCTAATTCTTTTCTAGCTTTGCTTTGTCCTCCTTGTCGTCTTTAACAGATGAACAAATTGAAGAATTTCTGAAGAAGATTTGGCACTACTCTCTTCTCGCTTTAATAAAGCTTTGCAGAATGTCAGAATGAGAAAGAGAGTAGGTGGTAGTCCTCCTAGGTGCTACGAGTGTGGCGATCTCAACCACATTCGTCCGAATTGTCCAAAAATTTCTGTAAAAATTCAAAAGAAGAAAATGACAGGGAGGAGCGACAAGAAGAAAGCTTCTCCAAGCGGCACAATAAGAAAAGAAGCTTTACGAACATAAAGTTGTTCATCGAGTTCTTTCCGCTCTTGAACAAGTCAATTTGAGCGATGTGGACTCGGGAAGTAGCGAAGAAGATACAACAACGCCAACCAAGCGTGAACTTACTGGTTTGTGTCTTATGGCAAGAAGTGATGAAAGCCTTACTGAAGATGACATCGACTTCAATGAGGCTTCTCGCGCTAGGAAGGAGAACATATGGCTAGTGGATTCCGGATGCTCACGCCACATGTCCGGTAATAAAAATTGGTTCTCCTCCCTCACTCGTGCATCTCGTGCTGAAAGTGTAACTTTTGGAGATGCTTCTTCAAGCTCGATTGTGGCAAAAGGTGCAGTCTGGTAAATGACAAGTTTATGTTTAAAGATGTGGCTCTTGTTGAAAACACGAAATATAACTTCTTTGTTGTATCTCAAATGATTGATGAAGATCTTGAGGTATGCTTTAAGAAAAATGAATGCAAAGTGTTAGATGCTTCAGGTGAACTTGTTTTCCGGATTTCTCGATTTGGAAGAGTGTTTAAATCTGATTTTGATGTATCACCTTCTTCTAAGCATAGGTGTCTAGTTGCCAATGTTTCTAAAGATTTATTCTTTTGGCATCGTAGGCTTAGTCACGTTGGTTTTGATCATCTAACACGTGTTAGTGGTTTAGACCTCATTAAGTGGTTTGCCTAAGCTTAAGGGTGATAGCGATATAGTATGCTCTTCTTGTAGACATGGTAAAATGATTGCGAGTTCATATCCACCTCTTACTATGGTGATGAAAAAGCGCGCTGGACAACTACTACATCTTGACACGGTTGGATCTTCTCGAGTTGATCTTATGGAGGTAAATGAGTACGTTCTTGTGATTGTTGATGATCATTCAAGATACTCTTGGGTTTATTTTATGGCATGTAAAGATGAGGCTTTTAGTTATTTTAGAAGTCTTGTTCTTAGATTATCTATTGATCACCACAGGTCTCTTAGAGCAATTAGAAGTGATAATGGGCTGAATTTAAAATTCTTCATTTGATCACTTTTGTGTTGAAAAGGAATTGATCATCAATTTTCATCTCCTAGAGTACCTCAACAAAGCGGTGTAGTTGAGCGGAAAAATAGAACTTTGGTGGAAATGGCTAGGACCATGCTGAGCGAATATCAAACTCCTAGAAAGTTTTGGGTGAAGCGATATCAAGCTGCATGTTATGTTTCAAATCGTGTTTACTTAAGATCAAAATTGGGTAAAGCGCTTATGAACTTGGTTTGGACATAGGCCTAGCGTTTCTCATTTGAGTTTTTGGATGCAAATGCTTTGTCTTGAAATGGAAATCTTGATAAATTTGAGGCTAGATCGTTGGATGGCATTTTCTTGGATACCACTGCTCATACACGTGGCTATCGTGTGCTTGTTTTGGAGACTAACAAAATTGTAGAAACTTGTGAAGTTACTTTTGATGAGACTAGTCCAGGCACTAGTCCAAATAATGCAGTCACAGTACATATGTTCGGGGAGAGTATTTTTGTTCATGAGGGCGATGATGATGTTGAGGATGAGGTATTGGTTCCTCTTGTACAACCAAGCTGTAGCACCTTTGGCACCTCTGCTACATCACATACAATGAGCATCCTCAAGCTACAACCTCATCTGTACATCTTTGAAAATGAAGATGAAGAAGGAGAAGTTTAAAATTACAGCTCCTTGCATATTCAAAGGAGGCATCCACGAGCAGATGATTGGAGATTTAAATGAGAGAGTCACCGGTCGGGTTTATTGCTTCGATACTCATGCTCATTACGCTTTTGTTGCTTCTTTTGAACCCAAAGATATATCTCATGCATTAACTAACGAATCTTGGATCAATGCCATGCATGAGGAATTAGAGAATTTTGAGCATAATAAAGTGCTGGGAACTTGTTTCTCCACCTCTGATTTTAACATTATTGGAACAAGATGGATTTTCAAAAATAAACAAAGTGAGGATGGTCTTGTTGTTATAAACAAAGCTAGATTGGTTGCTCAAGGATTTTCACAAATTGAAGGTTTAGATTTTGATGAAACCTTTGCTACATTGCTAAATTGAAGCCATTAGAATTCTTTTAGCATTTCTGCATCTAAAGGTTTTAGATTGTATCAAATGGATGTGAAAAGTGCTTTTCTAAATGGCTATATCAATGAGGAAGTTTATGTTAAGCAACCACCGGTTTTGAAAATCCAAAGTTTCGGATCATGTTTACAAATTGTCAAAAGCTTTGTATGGTTTAAAACAAGCCCCTAGAGCATGGTATGATAGGCTAAAAACTTTTTACTTGAAAAGGGTTTACAATGGGAAGAGTTGACAAAACTCTCTTTTACTCAAGCAAGGCAATGATCAATTATTTGTTGATTTATGTTGATGATATTATCTTTGGTGGTTCCTCTCATATTTTAGTGTCCGAGTTTTGAAAATCATGAAGAAGAATTTGAGATGAGTATGATGGGTGAATTAACTTACTTTTGGGACTGCAAATCAAACAAGTAAAGGAAGGTACTTTTGTTCATCAAAGCAACTACACAAAAGATTTGCTTCGTCGCTTTGGGATGGAAAACTGCAAGCCGATCATGATGAGCCGGTTGATCAAAGGAATATAGAAGCATGATAGTGAGCCGGTTGATCAAAACTTGATCCGGATGAAGATGGTGAGCCGGTTGATCAAAAGGAATATAGAAGCATGATAGGTTCACTTTTGTACCTCACTGCATCAAGGCCGGATATACAATTTGTTGTGTGCTTGTGTGCTCGTTTTCAAGCTTTCCCACGTGCTTCACATCGCCAAGTCAGCTGCTTAATTTTCGTATCTTCATGGTACTCAAGAATTTGGCATATGGCTTTCTGCTTCCTCATGTATTAGTTTAAGATCATTTTCTGATGCTGACTTTAGAGGTTGTAGAATTGATAGAAAAAGTACATCTGGTACATGTCACTTCTTGGATAATTCTCTTATTTCATGGTCATCTAGAAAACAATCTTACATTGCACAATCAATCTCTTGAATCTGAATATGTAGTTGCTTTGCTAGTTGTTGTTCTCAAATTCTTTGGATAGTAGCTACACTTAAAGATTATGGGGTTAATTTGGATAGTGTTCCTCTTTTATGTGATAACACTAGTGCAATTTGTATTGCTAAAAACCCTGTGCAACATTCTAGAACCAAACATATTGAGATCAGATTTCACTTTCTTAGGGATCATGTAGAAAAGGGAAATATTGTGCTTCATCATGTGGATACTGAACATCAATTGGCGGACATTTTCATAAAACCTTTGTCTTCTTCTCGTTTTGCTTTTATTCGGGGAGAACTTGGGGTCGTTCATCCAATGGGTTTATTTTGAGGGGGAGTTTTTGAAAACTTTGTAATATTTTGTTAACATACTTTTATTTTGTGTGTTTCGTACATGAAAAACAAAAAACAATGAAAAACAATGAAAAAGTAATGAGCATTATATATCATACATATATGTCATTTGAAGCCATGTTTATGCTACAAGGTCTTTGCAACGTCATATTTATGCATATATGGTGTAGTTTATGTCATGACTATTTAATTGGAATGACAACTTGAATTAAATTTTGTCATGGTTGAACTTTCTTGGCTATCTTGATTCTGCTCAAAAAGTGCTAAATATGAAATTTATCAAAATTAAGTGCTAAAGCTCAAAGAGTGATTGTTGATAAATGCAAGATCAAGGTTATATACTATCGCACTTCTTCTTTATGAGACTGCTTATCATTGCACTTTGATATGAACTTGGAAGAGGTTGTGTATGACCGAAACCATGAAACCTTAAGCTTTTAATTGATTGGCATGGTTGAAAAGTAAGGCTGATGGTGCATATAATTCCTTGCAATTGTTATTGTTGCAATCAATCAATGAATCAGTTTTTCCAGCATAAATAAAGTGCACAAAAATTCAATGTTTTTAGGTTTTGAGATTGTTGAGGAAGGGAGATCATGCCATGTAATAAATTGTTAATAGTACTTGATTTCTAGTTATGCTTACTCTACATTGTCTATGTGTAGATTTGAGGGTGTAAGTATTTTTGATAGCATGGCTTGGTGATGAATTTGCTACATTTATGGATGGCTTAGAATGCTCATTACATAAAAAAATTATAAAACCTTAAAAAAAATAAAAAGATTTTGTTTTCTCTCTTTTGTATTCTTGATGAATCCATTGTCAAAGTGGGAGAGCTTTGCCACTCTAGAGAATTTTGGAGGAGATTTTTCTTAGAGAACTTTATACATGCACTTTACACATGCACATGTTCTTGTATAAGTGATATTCAATCATTCACTCACATTATTCTTCTTAGGGGGAGATTTTTCTTATTTTCACCTAGGGGAGTTTTTCACTTTACATATTTGTCAAAGGGGGAGATTTTGTGTTCTTCACTTTGGTTTTTGATTTTAGAACTTTTTGATTTCAAAAACTTTTCTTGCGAGGTGAATGCCAATGTTCATTTCTAAATGGTGTTGCCAATGTTTTCATCAAGGGGGAGATTGTGAAATCATGTGCTGAAAAATTGGCTGAGTAATGAAATTGGCATTGCAATGTGGTTGTGCTCATGGCATGTGTGGTGCTTTGGCATGTGTTATTTCAGATGTTTACTTGATATGCTTGTGATAGCATGATAATGATTTTGCTTGACGCAATGCGCTCGTGTGAGTGGTTGCATAGACTGATGTTGAGTCAAGTCGTGGACTTGTGCTCGGAATTGTTTCTTGTTTATTCATGTGCAGGTGTTACTCAAGGGCGAACGTGGTCGATGACGGGACCGGAACTAGGTTCATGGAGGAACTAAGGTTCAAGACTAGATTCAGAGAGGAATCGAGGTCTTGGTGGTCAAGGATGTCATACGGAACGTTTGGGCTAGAGAACATGCACATGGAGGCTGGTTAGTCACGTATTTACAGCATGTGGGCTGTACATGCGTGCAAGAGTTGTTTTTGGCCATGTTGGGCCAGGTTGAGATGTATACAAACTCTTTCCATGTTGGAAGTGGAGTTGTATTCAATCTCTTAATGTTTGCTCAGTATAAATAGGGGGAGGTGTCTCCTGTTTATGGTGAGCGCTGAGGTTTTAGGGTTTGTACTCTTTTGTTTGGAGTCTTCAGAATCGAGACTAGACAAAAGAAATAAAGATCAATTTCTTTACTGGCTAAAAGTTCCCTATGGTGATTTTTTCCTCATGCTCGAAATGCAGTGGCGACATCCGGCGAAGGAAAAATCGGCGATATAGTGTCGGCATGACTACAGATGCGTCGTGCTCTGATATTCGATTCGATGATCGTCTTTTGGTTTGTTTGCCCGGTTTTTGTTTTTATAGATTGATTCATTGTCTCTCTTGTTTCAACAAGTTTAATTTTGATTTGATCCATACAAAACCTTCCTAGAGTATCAACTTAGAGTTTCTCAAAGTTTCGTTGGTTAATCTTTTGTAGATTGTGATTAATCACGAAATTAGAGTTTTGTCAGTTCTCGTCATAATCTGTCATAGCATGTTTGCGAGGTTAATAACTTTTGATCCGTAGGTTCGATCGAGTTGATTCTTATTGGGTTAGATTCATAATTAAGTCTAGTTTCTTCAGTTAAAATTTCACAATAATCCAACGGTGGAATCTTCAGTTAATCTCATTGTTTGAGTTTGGTCCGTAGCTAGTTTTAATTTGGTCTATCGCTGTTAGATCGGTTTTTGTTTCAGCTGTCTTGCAAAGAATATAACTCCAGATCCATAAGTTCGATCGAGTTAATTCTTCTTGTGTTAGCTTCGGAATTGAATATAGTTTCTACAGTGAAATTTTCATATCAATCTAATGGTTAGATCTTCAGGAATCTTAGTTTTAGTGAACATATATCAGTCTGTCTCGTTTGGTCTGGAGTGAATTGATTTGGTTTTGCTCAGTAGAATTTTGGTCTGTAGTACATGCAAAACTTTCTGTCCGAAGGAAGTTTGGTCCGGCACAATAAGGTTATTGTTGAATTCAAATTAAGCGATCTAAGTTTGTTTGGGGTGTTTCAAAAATCACAAAAATTTTATTTTAGCTTCCGTGCAATCATTCACCCCCCTCTGATTGCTAAATTAGTATTTTTCGATCCTACAGTTACTTTGTATTGCAGGTATCTAGAGCTGTGGTAGAGGAGAAGCGTATCGTATTCACAGGCCATCTTCCGGGGGTTTAATAGCCACCCTTGCGCCATATGGTTTCTTGAGAACAAAGACACAGACGGGAAGTGTTAATCAAGCACACCCATTTGGTGTGACCTTTGGGCTCCTTTTATTGGAGATAATATTTTCAACCATGTTGTTAGAAGGGAGGACTGCTCACAGTGTATTTTGCACTTCATCATGCCACTAGACATCATCCCACATATACCATGACCCCTTGCATCATTTAGAGAAGAATTCAAGCCGTTCTAGATTGGTTATCTGCTCATCTTTATAAGCTTGCTCACTGCCGGAAATCGCTTGTCATACCCGAGTTTCTGAAACTTTGTTGAGAAGCACACTATCTATGGTCACTATGAGGCCTATTCTTTCATGGGGTGCACTAGCTCGATCCTAGGAACATTGATTGCCTTCATTGAGCTCTCCTTACAGCACCCCTTGGGACTTATCTTTTCTTGACAAGTAGTGAACAATGATTGTTCTCACAAATTCGAATCTTTGTATTGCAATTGCTATTTTACTTCCTTCAATTGGATACCCAACAACAATTGCTTGATGCTCTTGCGGAAGTTTAAGTGCTCACTGGCAATATTAGTAATCAGTGCATGACTAGTCACATAATCTTGATTACCACTTTCATATTCATAAAAATTTAAAAGTGTTCTCCATTCAACTATTAGTGAAGTAAATCCAACAAGCCAGGTGAAGCCTGTCCTTTTTCCATAAAAAATGAGAAGCTATGCTGAGCCTCTCTACGGCTACACAATGGGAGAAGCAAAGAGAGAGAAACCAGGCAAAGGGTAAACTGGACAATTCCTCTAGAATCATCTCTTTCAAGAATCTAAAGCCAACCATCTAGCCGAACACTTTCCGAAACTGCTCCTGATTCTTCAAAAGATCAGAATCAAAAGGAGTCAGAGCAGAATCAAGAAAGAGCAGGAGCTGAAGCCTTACCGAACGGGCCCTAAATATCCGCTACCAAGGATCGATGATCTATTTGATCAATTGAGAGGAGCAGGAGTCTTTTCCAAGATTGATCTCCGATCGGGATACCATCAACTGAAGATCCGATCAGAGGATATTCCGAAGACTGCGTTTTCGTCAAGATATGGACACTATGAGTTCACAGTTATGTCCTTTGGTTTGACAAATGCACCAGCATATTTCATGAATTTGATGAATAAGGTTTTTATGGAATACTTGGATAAGTTCGTCGTCGTGTTTATAGATGATATCCTTGTTTATTCCAAGACGAGGGAAGAGCACGCCGAGCATTTAAGGCTAGTCCTTGAGAAGTTGAGAGAACAACAGTTGTTTGCTAAATTTAGCAGATGTGACTTTTGGAAGGATAAGGTAGAATTTCTTGGACACATAATGACCGCAGAAGGAGTCGCAGTAGATCCAAGTAAGGTGGAGACAGTTTTGCATTGGGAGCAACCAAAGACGGTAACCCAAATCCGTAGTTTCCTTGGAATGGCGGGATATTACCGTCGTTTTATTGAAGGATTCTCTACAATTGCGAGACCCCTTACGCAATTGTTAAAGAAAGAAAAGAAATTCTTAAGGACACCAGAGTGTGAAAAGAGTTTTCAGGAGTTGAAGAAACGATTAACATCAGCACCTGTATTAGTTTTACCTGACGTTCATCAAAGCTTCGACATCTATTGTGATGCATCGCGTCAGGGATTGGGATGTGTGTTAATGCAAAACTTAAAGGTAATAGCATATGCATCGAGGCAATTGAGGCCACATGAGGAGAACTATCCGACTCATGATTTGGAATTGGCTGCCGTAGTGCATGCACTGAAAATATGGCATCACCATCTCATCGAAAACAGATGTGAAGTGTATACTGATCATAAAAGTCTTAAGTATATCTTCACACAAGATGACCTAAATATGAGTCAAAGAAGATGGCTTGAGTTAATCAAAGATTATAATGTTGGAATTCATTATCATCCTGGCAAAACCAACGTGGTGGCAGATGCCTTGAGCAGAAAGAACTACAATGTAAATATGCTGATGGAAACAAGTCAGGCAGAATTGTGTAAGGATTTCCAGAAATTGGAATTGGAAATGGTACCAGAAGGATTCTTAGCAACCTTGGAAGTAAAACCTACCCTGGAAGATCAGATCAGGGAAGGGCAGAAAGATGACGACAAAATCAAGAGAATTAAGTCCAAAATGGATGCAGGCAAGGCAAAGGATTTCAAACTGGATGAGCAAGGTACTATGTGGTTTAACAGCGCATTTGTGTCTTTGAAAAAAAGGATTTGAAGCGATTAATTTTGGAGAAGCCCATGACTCAAGTACTCAATTCATCCAAGAAGTGCAAAATGTATCAAGATTTAAAGAAAGATTTTGGTGGCCAAGCATGAAGCGGGAAGTCGCTGAGTATGTCGCATTATGTGGCATATGTCAAAGATTCAAAGCTATGCACCAGAGGCCAGCAGGACTATTACAACCCCTGAAAATACCTGAATGGAAATAGGAAGAAATTGGTATAGATTTCATAACCGGTTTACCCAGAACTCAAAGTGGATATGATTCCATCTGGGTCATAGTAGATCGATTAACTAAAGTGGCACATTTCATACCGGTAAAGACCACTTATTCCAAAGATCGGTTAGCAGAACTTTACATGGCAAGAATTGTTTGTCTGCACGGAGTACCTAAGAAAATAGTGTCAGACAGAGGAACTCAGTTTACTTCAAGATTCTGGGGTAAGCTACATGAAGCAATGGGGACACGTTTAAACTTGATCTGACATACCATCCATGAGATGGATGGTCAAACCGAGAGGTTAACGGATATTGGAAGATATGCTAAGAGCTTGTGCGCTAGCATATTCTGCTTCGTGGGATAAGTGTTTGCCTTATGCTGAGTTCAGCTATAATAACAGCTACCAAGCAAGTTTACAGATGTCTCCATTTAAAGCTCTGTATGGTCGATCCTGTCGAACACCGTTGAATTGGAATGAGACAGGTGAACGACATGTTTTTGGACCGGACATTCTTCAGAAAGCGGAAGAACAGATAGCCCTGATCAGGGAAAGACTGAAGATTGCTCAATCAAGGCAGAAGAGTTATGCTGACAATCGTCGAAAGGAATTGAGCTTTGAACCTAAAGACTTTGTGTATCTCAGAGTCACCCCACTCAAAGGAGTTAGAAGGTTTCATGCAAAAGGGAAACTCGCACCCAGATATGTTGGGCCGTTCAAGATTTTGAGCCGCAAAGGTGAAGTTGCGTACCAATTGGAGTTACCACAGTCATTGGCAGGAGTACATGATGTATTCCATGTGTCTCAATTGAAGAAGTGTCTTCGAGTAGCGGAAGAGCAAACACCTTTGGAGGCAATCGAGCTGCAAGAAGATCTAACTTATAAAGAGCACCAGTGAAGATTCTGGACATAATGGACAGAGAGACAAGGAACAAGTCAATGCGTTTTTGCAGAGTTCAGTGGAGCAACCACTTGGAAAGTGAAGCAACGTGGGAACGCGAAGAAGACATAAAGAAGGAGTTTCCTAACCAGTTTCTGTAGTCAGCCCTGAATCTTGGGGACGAGATTCTGTTAAGGGGGAAGATTTGTAACACCCTGAAATTTACCTTAATTTAAATTTTGGAGTATTTTTTATTTTTGAGAATTTCTGAGAATTTATTAGAATTTAATTGGATTTATTCATTTTTGACCTTTCTTGAATTTGATTAAATTCATGCAAAAGTTTATGCAAAGTTGTTATTGGAAATATTTTATTTGAGTTCAGAATGTTCCAAAATATTTTCCAGAATTGTTCTGGATTTTTTCGGGTATTTTTGCTATTTATTTTGGCTTTGTTTATTAATCTGATTTATTTTTAATCAGAAATGTTTTAAAAATTGGGTGAATAGTGTTTGGGCCGAAACCCTTCGGTCCGACCCAAATCAGCCCGCGCGCCGTCGGTCCGCGCAGCCGCGTCGCGCAATCGAGCCGTCAGATCGAGATCTGTCGGGACCCGAATCTGCAAATCCGGACCCTCTGTGTATTACATGCGATCCGGGATCACGCTTAGCACACACTGATTATCTGAGGTTGCACATTCTGAGACATTCACAAAGATATAAGAATAAATAGTGCAAACATGTATATAAATCGAGTTATGCGACCTTATGGTCTCCTTACGATAAATCACCACACAGAGCTTACATTATTCAAAGTAAAGAAATAGCAGCGGAACATAAATAAAGGTCGTGGAAGCCTTCATCTTGCCACAGGAAACCGACTGGGCTTGCCCCCTAGTTGTTCGTATCCTCGATGTACTCCTCCTCCCAAGTGGTGTAGTCTCCTCCACCGATGTTGGGGTTGATAAGCAAGGTGGGGTGAGTACACAAGGCACTCAACAAGTAATGCGAGAATCGGCGCTATTACTATATCGAGCTTATTCCAAAGGATTGGCTTAAATGGTTCTTTTGCATCAAGCGGCATTTTTTAACCAATATCTTAATTAGATTAAAGCGGTGAGACAGATTATAAGTAATAATAATTTCAAATGGTTTTCCTTGAGGATTCTCGGCACATAGCCTTATGAGTTCATTTTAACACTTGACACAGGCCCCTTCCATGTTTTGTTTATGAAAATCTATCCTCATTGTAATCCCGAGCAATGCTCAATACCGTGAGCACGGCTATTCGAATAGTTTTGACACTCTGCAGAGGTTGTACACTTTACCCACAAGATCTGACCGCTCACCACACAGTGATTGTCCGCAACAAAGCTTTTAGAACTTCTACCTTAACCAAAGAACCTCTCGGTGTTGCCTTCACTATCACTTCCCTCACACAGGCGAAGTATAGGACCGGCCAATCACCGTTGGATGGGCACCAAGCCGTAGCACAGTGCGCTCCCCATACAGATACACCCACGTGTCTTGTCACCCGAGGTATCGGAGGAAAGATATCGAACCCTAGTCAACTAGGTCCATCCCATATCGGACATGTGGTTGTACGGGTGACTCGGATCAAAGGCTTGCAAGGTGAAGTCCTTAATCGGCCAAGGCAAGACTTCCAACACTCAACAGTGGCACACACCCAATGTAGCACACAGACTCACATCACTCATCAACCCAAAGCCACACAGGCCACGGCACCACGACCTCTTGCCACTTGCCCAGATAAAACATTTCCCACCCAGTTGATTATTGTGCAACACATGCGATAATAACTCAACATCGATCTTTGTAACATCCCAAAATTCAGCTTAATTAAGTTTTTATTGCTTAAAAGTGCATTTGTGATTTTATGGAATTTATTTGGATTTTTCTGGATTTATTGGAATTAAATTCAAATCAAGTTTATTGCCTTTTATTCAAATCTATTTAAATCTGTGCAAAGTCAAAATAAAGTTTTGCCAAAAATATTTTATTTGAGTCCGAATGTCTCAAAGTATTTTGAGATTTTTCTTGATTTTTCCCGATTGTTTTATTGCCTAAAACAAATAAAATGAATTTACGGAATTATTTTAATTCAAAATCTTTTAATAACCTTGTGAGCAGTGTTGGACCAAGCCCAACAACGTGCGTGGTAAACCAGCGTCGGTGCGGCCCGCTTGGCCCATGTGTGGAGTGCGCAGCCGTGGCGTTGATCTCGCGTCGGACGGTCGAGAGCCATCGCGGTTAACTCAAACCCTAGGATCGGCGTCCGTTGGTTTTGCGTTGGACGGCTCGAGTTAATGGATCGAAAAGGAAAGGATCTAGCCGCGGCCGTTGGATGTCGTATCCGAGCGGGATTGTGCCACGTCTCGGGGAGATCTCATCCGTTGATTTGAGATCGGACGGGCAATAGGAGTTCGTCTCCGTTGCGTCGCCGGAATCCGAGTTCGTCGCCGTGCCGACTTGGATCGCTGTTTGCGCGCGTCGGCGAGTGCTATATAAATCGCTGCCGGAGGCCGTGGACTCGCCGTCGTCCGCCGCAACATTTCTCTAAAGCGCGCGCACCGTGGAGCCCGTAGCGACCGGCGAACCTCGTCGCGATTCGTGGGGCGCCGCGCGTGAGTTTTGACCGCGAACGTCGCCATCGAGCCGTTCTTCGCCGCGTTGGTCCCGGATCTGGGTTCGCCGTGAAGCTGCGCGTCAAACCGGTAAGGTGTCATCGCCGGAACGTCGTTGGATCGCCGTCGGGAACGTCGTCTTCTCCAAGTCCGGTAAGAGACTCGTGGCGGCGTCGCCATTGCCGACGGGTGAACCGTGAGCCGTCCGATCTGTAGCGGAGGGTTGAGGTTCCGCCACGTCGCGAATAATTAGGGCCGTTCGATCGTGTCTCTGCGAATCAGATTGAACCGTGGGGGTGACCAACCGGATCGTGCCGCGTGTCAAGCGCAGGGTCCGAAGCGTCGTGCACCGGGTTCACCGTGGTCCAGAGCCACGCTGTGGACTCAGTCCATGAACCGAGGACACGCGTCAGCTTCCGATTGGCTCAGTCCAGCGCTGACGTCAGCGTGACGTCATGCTGACGCAATAATTTGTTTTCAGAATAAAAATAAATCTGTTAATTTCGAATTTCGATTTTCGATTTGATATTTATTTCAAACTTCAAAGGCTATATCTTTTGCATCGTAACTCGGATTTGAGTGATTCCAGTTTCTAAAAATTTGTAAAATTGAGATCTATTTAATGGTGAATTTTATTTGATTTTTGGAGTTCAATTGCTCTCTGTTTTGCTATTTATTTGCTTTTCTCTTTGATGCAGCGTGAGACGTTGAATTGTGCGGCGCTTGGAGGAAGATCAAGCAACCCAAGAGCAAGCTTCAGATCAAGATCAGGACCTATTCAAGGCAAGTTGTGCTTTGATCATGTTGAACCCATGTTTATAAAATTGCTATGTTTGTTTTACAATATTGCATATATTTCAACTATACAATTGTTTCAAATTAGATTGGGTTTAGCTAAAATACCAAATTGATCTATACCCTACCTTGTCATTGTATGCCATGATCCATTGTCACCCTAGATTGGTTTGATATAGTTGATTAATAATTATGATCAACATTGGAGGTTTAGACCGTTGTAGATTGCTTAGTCATGCCACGTCATCACATGTGTCAGAATCATTGATAATTAATCTTGATTAATGGAATATGGAACAATATTATGAACTTGTGTGTCATGTGGGATCACACGATGAGATTGAGTTGTTGTGGCAAGTCATGTCACGCATAGCGATGTTGAATTGTTGATGGCACGTGGTGCTTGGTAATCAAGCGGGTGATGATAACTTAGATTGGGGCAAGTGGCAAGGCGAGGAGGCCAAGGTGGGCCCGATGGGCAGATGGTATGTGGATGTCTTGCCTTGATCACACTAAGGACTTAACCTTGCAAGCCTTTGACCTGAGTCAATCATGCAACCACATGTCTGGTATGGGCCAGCCTAGCTGAGTAATTTGCAAAGTCTTAATTTTGATACTATCGTGGTCGGTGTGAGTTCCCGGGTCAGGGTGTAATTCACATGGCGCAAGAGGGGGGCCCTGGATGTGGTTTACAGACCATGATGTTGAAACCTTAGCGGGTAGTATCAGGTTAAGATAGAGCATTGTAAAGGCTTTGTTATGATCTCTCGCCTTTGTGGTGTTTGGTTGTATCACGTGGGTAAAGTGCATAACCTCTGCAGAGTGTGAAACTATTCGGATAGCCGTGCTCGCGGTATTGAGCAATGCTCGGGAATTACAGTTAAGGGTTAGCTTAATTAATTGGACAACTTGGTTGGGATGGCAGGATTGCCATATGGAAGATTGGAACTTGATTTAGGATTGGGAACTTGGTTTACTTGAGAAATACTGAATTTATTTATTATTGCTATTTGTTTTACATTCTTTACAATCTAATTACTGTATTTGTTCGTAAATGCTGCTTATTGCAAAATAGCCATGATAGCCTACCCTTTGGAATAAGCCTTACATATAGATAAATAGAACTGCATTCTGTGCACAACTTGTTGAGTGCTTTAAGTACTCACCCTTGCCAAACAACAATAATCAACAGTTGAAGAATCTACACATGTTGGAAGATGAAGTCCAAGAAGACACGAGTCATTAGGGTCCGAGCCTTGTCGGTTGCTGTGGTGAACTGATGAGCTATTTACGTTTCTACTTTCCATTTGCTTAATAATTAGTTTATATTCTCGGTCTTGCCTGCGTGGCTTAATAATGTAAGTTGGTCATAAGATCATACATTTAGCTATATCAATAAATGAACTATTATTTTATTATCGTTGTGTATGATGTGATATGTACCAATGTTAAGCTGTGTGCACTAGCGTTGATCACAGGAATAGTCAAGAAAACACGGTGGGTTGAATCGGTGGATTCGGGTCCTTCAGAGGTGGTATCGAGCATCTTGTTGACCGTAGGTCTTGGCCTAGATAGTTTGGAGGTGTCTTGAGTGTGTCCAAAATTATTTTCTAAAAGAAAATCTAAACTTGACTAATAAAACCCTCTCGACTCATCTCATTCTCTACTTCTCGCCTTTGCTAAATTTACCCGTTTTACTTGCCGTTTGGTGGAGAACTTATTCAAGTTCTTGTGAAGCGATGCCGATCGTTCCGACCTTTGAGGAGGCAGTGGCGGCTCGCCATGGAGCCGTGGAGAGTACTTGACGCTTGAGGTTTTTATCGTCCACTTTACCGAGGAGGCGGTGGTCGATGAATGGTGTACACCGAGGATTTATTTGCAAGTTGATCATCTACGCTCGGGAGAGCGAGGAAGCTAGCGAGCCAATCAACATCTCCGCGGAAGATTCTCGTGCGAGGTTGCAATTCAGAGGTCGCTCGACTTGCTCTTCGCCGTGTCTGCCGCGACTACGCCGACGAGCTTCACGACTCGGTGTTCGCCTTCACCAGACGTTCAAGCATGCCAAGACAGCGGATCGAGGGGAGCGAGTGTGCTCTGACGCACCTTGCGAGTTCGCCCTTGCCGGGAGGATCATATGAGAGAGACTACCCAGAGCTGGAGGCGTATGCGAGGCACTCGAGTAGCAGAGCAGAACTCGAGGTGACCCGTGCTTGACCATCGGGATGATCACCGAGCCGGGAGAGGCCACGAGGCGATTGAGGACGAGTGAGCGCGTGACTCGGGGAGTTCGAGGAGCCACCGAGGAGTCCGAGGAGGATCGAGGAGCGAGTGGGAGCGGAGGGGTCTGGAGACCCGTTGCTTGCAGAGGACCCAGTATTAGGTCATCGGATAGGTTTGCTCGATGCCACCCACCCGCCGGTGTATCGCCGGATCGATCTCACCGAGGTGGTGGATGAGTGAGTGTCGACCTTGGGCCGTGTTGAGACTCGAGTGTGAGTCGCGTCTTTAAGTTAGTCTTTACCTTTCTAGTTGGCGTTAAGGTTCGTGTTTAGTTTGCTTCTTTGTATTCTTGAGTGTGCGTTATGTGTTGCAAAGCTTGTAGGCTTAAATAAGCGACCATACCAAGTTAAATAAAGAATTGTTCAGTTTGGGTATAACCTATCTCCCGTTTTAGAAATTCTTACTTCTCATCTATGCTACATCTACCTTTCCTAACCTAAGAGGCAATTATCGGATGGTGAATACTCGAGAAACAACGGTGCTTGAAAGTGGATCTGCGTCCGAATGACAATCCCAATGATGGAGGCGACCCTCAACCACCGCGATGGACATGCGAGAATCTGGGAGCATTCCTTGCGGCCGAGACTCAAGCGATGCAGAACAATGATGCAGGCGGATCAGCGAGATGACCAATGCAAAGATAAATCACAACAACCCCGCAACTCAGAACAATCATGGTGGACCTCGACCTATGTCAAAGCTATCAGATTTTATGAGGACTAGGCCACCAACTTTTTCGGGAAATGTGAATCCTTTGGAAGCCGATGACTGGCTTAGGACAATTGAGAAGAAGCTGCACATCACTCAGTGTGAGGGCAATGAGAAGGTGCTCTACGCCTCTCATCAACTTGAAGGAACCGCCGCAGAATGGTGGGAGAATTACTGTGCCGCTCATGGAGCCCCGCAAGAGATAACCTGGGAGGAGTTCACTAATGCTTTCCGCCAGTATCATGTCCCAGAGGGAATGATGGATCTTAAGAAGGAGGAGTTGAGCTTTGAAGCAAGGAGGCCAACCAAAGGCGAATACGAATAAATTCACTCAATTAGCTCGCTATGCCCTCAAGACGAGCGACGAGATAAAGCGAACAGTCTCGTTTCATGAAGGGGCTGAATTCAGGACTGCAGGTGGGACTAATTACCCACAATTTCCCAGATTTTCAGGAGCTAGTGAATAAGGCTTTGATCCTAGAGGATAAGCGCAAAGAGCTAGGTGAAAACCGTAAGCGCTTGATGAACAATCAGGGTGGACGTCCAAATCATCTACGTTTGAGGATGTCACCACAGCAATTTGCTAGATTCCAACCGCCAGCTGTGAACAGGACATCAACCCCTGTACCTCGCCCTGCCAATCAGAATTTCCAGACCCCAGCGCAAGGCAACAATGCACCAGGAGGAAATCGTCTGCAGTGAAGAGATGCTACACATGCAATGAACCAGGCACTTCTCTAATAGGTGTCCACGAAGGAGGCATCACGCCAGATTCGTTTCAACACAGGAACAACACCGCTAAAGCACCAACATCGAGGAAATCGTGCACCAAGCCAGCCGAGCAACGCCGCGATCAACGGTGCGTGGAAGAATCAACCACATCACCGTGATGGAGCTCGGGAAGCTACGGGCGTCGTCTTGGGTAAGTTCTGGTCAACTCGATTACACTGCTGATTTTGTTTGATTCTGGAGCTTCGCATTCGTTTGTTTCTCAAAGTTTTGCAACCAAGAATGGATTTAAAGTGGTGAATCTTAAGTGTGTGCTCTTAGTCCAAGCCCCAGGATCTGAGCTTAGATCTAGCCTTGGGTGTTTGGGAGCTAAGTTGCTTATGGATGGGATAGAATTTCGCGAATCTTATCTTGATAGATCGCAATCCTAAACGTCATCCTTGGAATGGATTGGCTGTCCAAGCATAAGGCTGTTTTAGATTGTGGCCGAAGGATCGTGACCTTGGAAGGCCCTAGTGGCAAGAAAGTGGAGTTTCAAGCGACCGCAGTTCGGGACGGGCAGTTAACGGTCAACAGTGTGAAAGCCATCAGCATGGAAGATGTGCCAGTAGCCAGAGAATACCCGGATGTATTTCCAGAAGATTTGCCAGGATTGCCACCAGATCGTGATATCGAGTTTGTCATCGAGTTAGCACCAGGTACAGCACCGATATCAAAAAGACCATATCGGATGCCTACCGATGAGTTAGTGGAAATGAAGAAGCAGATTGAGGAGCTGCAAGAGAAAGGTTTCATTAGACCTAGTTCATCGCCGTGGGGAGCCCCGGTTTTGTTTGTTCGCAAGAAGGATGGAAGTCTTAGAATGTGCATCGACTACCGTGCACTTAATGAAGTAACGATCAAGAATAAGTATCCGTTGCCCAGGATCGACGACTTATTTGATCAGTTAAGAGGAGCTGGAGTTTTCTCCAAAATAGATCTTCGTTCAGGATACCATCAGTTGAAAATCCGAGCAGAGGATGTGCCTAAGACTGCGTTTTCTACGCGGTATGGACATTATGAGTTCACAGTCATGTCATTTGGATTGACTAATGCCCCAGCGTATTTCATGAACATGATGAATAAGGTTTTCATGGATTACTTGGATAAGTTCGTTGTGGTCTTCATAGGCGATATTTTGGTTTACTCAAAGACCAAAGAAGAGCATGCGAAACATCTAAGGATGGTTTTAGACAGTGCGAGAGCATCGACTATATGCAAAGTTTAGCAAGTGTGAATTCGGAAGGAGAAAGTCGAATTCTTGGGTCATGTAATGACTACCAAAGGAGTCGCAATCGACCCGACAGAAGTGGACGCAGATGTTGCAATCGAGCCACCGAAGTCCGCTACCCGATCCGTAGTTTTACGGGAATGGCGGGATATTACCGTCGGTTCATAGAAGGATTCTCGACAATTGCTAAACCCCGACGCAGCTTGTTGAAGAAAGAAAAGAAGTTTGCATGGACGCCAGAGTGCGAGAAAAGTTTCATGGAATTAAAGAAGCGTTTAACAACAGCCCCCGTATTAGTGTTGCCAGATGTGCAGAATGGATTTGACATTTACTGCGATGCTTCGAAGCAAGGTTTGGGATGCGTGTTAATGCAAGAAGGCAAAGTCGTTGCCTATGCGTCAAGACAGTTAAGACCGCATGAAGTGAATTACCCAACGCATGATTTGGAGCTAGCTGCCGTAGTGCATGCTTTAAAGATATGGCGTCATTATCTCATAGGAAATAGATGTGAGATATATACGGACCATAAGAGTCAAAATACATATTCACTCAATCGACACGAATATGAGACAACGAAGATGGCTTGAGCTAATTAAGGATTATAATGTGGAATCCATTATCATCCCGAAAAGCCAATGTGGTGGCGGATGCCCCGAGTCGAAAAAGCCATAGCGCAAATGCATTGTCAATGGAGGATCAACGAATTATGCAAGGAATTTGAGAGGTTAAGATTGGAGGTCGTTCCGCAAGGAATGATAGCTGCGCTAGAAGTAAAACCAACATTAGAGGATCAGATTAGAGAAGGTCAACAAAATGACGATAAAATTTCAAAAATCAAGGCTAAAAAGGAAGAAGGCCTAGCAAAGTGGACGCAGTGTTGCACTGGGAGCCACCGAAGTCTGTTACCCAGATCCGTAGTTTTCTGGGAATGGCGGGATATTACCGTCGGTTCATAGAAGGATTCTCGACAATTGCTAAACCCACGACGCAGCTTGTTGAAGAAAGAAAAGAAGTTTGCATGGACGCCAGAGTGCGAGAAAAGTTTCATGGAATTAAAGAAGCGTTTAACAACAGCCCCCGTATTAGTGTTGCCAGATGTGCAGAATGGATTTGACATTTACTGCGATGCTTCGAAGCAAGGTTTGGGATGCGTGTTAATGCAAGAAGGCAAAGTCGTTGCCTATGCGTCAAGACAGTTAAGACCGCATGAAGTGAATTACCCAACGCATGATTTGGAGCTAGCTGCCGTAGTGCATGCTTTAAAGATATGGCGTCATTATCTCATAGGAAATAGATGTGAGATATATACGGACCATAAGAGTCTGAAATACATATTCACTCAATCTGACCTGAATATGAGACAACGAAGATGGCTTGAGCTAATTAAGGATTATAATGTGGGAATCCATTATCATCCTGGAAAAGCCAATGTGGTGGCAGATGCCCTGAGTCGAAAAAGCCATAGCGCAAATGCATTGTCAATGGAGGATCAACCGAATTATGCAAGGAATTTGAGAGGTTAAGATTGGAGGTCGTTCAAGAGGAATGATAGTCTGCGCTAGAAGTAAAACCAACATTAGAGGATCAGATTAGAGAAGGTCAACAAAATGACGATAAAATTTCAAAAATCAAGGCTAAAAAGGAAGAAGGCCTAGCCTTAGATTTTACTCTGGATGAACAAGGGACCATGTTCTTCAAAGGCCGAATTTGTGTGCCGGATAAAAAGGAATTAAAACAGTTGATTCTTGAAGAAGCACACGATTCGAAGTACTCAATTCACCCAGGAAGTGCTAAAATGTACCAGGATTTGAAGGAGAGATTCTGGTGGCCAAAAATGAAGCGTGAAGTAGCTGAACATGTTGCTTTATGTGACGTATGTCAAAGGGTAAAAGCCATGCATCAAAGACCACCGGATGCATTGCGGTAGTTAAAAATTCCGGAATGGAAGTGGGAGGAAATCGGAATGGATTTTATCACCGGTTTACCTAAGACTCAGAAAGGTTACGATTCCATTTGGGTTATCGTGGATCGTCTAACCAAGGTCGCTCATTTCATCCCAGTAAAGACCACTTACGCCGGAGATCGTTTGGCAGAACTGTACATGTCAAGGATTGTATGCTTGCATGGAGTGCCAAAGAAGATTGTGTCAGACAGAGGTACCCAATTTACCTCGAGGTTTTGGAATAAGTTGCATGAAGCAATGGGAACCCGTCTGAATTTTAGTACAGCATATCACCCGCAGACAGAGATGGTCGACTGAAAGAGTAAATCGATCTTAGAGGATATGTTGAGAGCTTGTGCCTTAGCTTATGCTACGACATGGGATAAATGTTTACCATATGCGAAATCATTACAATAATAGTTATCAAGCTAGCCTCTGAGATGTCACCATTCGAGGCATTGTATGGACGTGCTTGTCGTACTCGTTGAATTGGAATGAAACAGAGAGCGTTTGGTGTTTGGGCGGATATTCTCAAGAGGCGTAAAATCAAGTCGCAATGATCGAGAGAGGTTGAAGATAGCACAGATCAAGACGAAAAAGCTACGCAGACAACCGTCGTCGAGATTTGAGTTTTGAACGTAAGATCATGTGTATCTCGTGGTTACCCTCTTAAGGGCGTTAAGAGATTTCACGTTAAAGGAAGCTTGCACCAAGATATGTCGGTCCGTTCAAGATTACGAGCCGTCGAGGAGAGGTAGCTTATCGCTTAGAGTTGCCTCGGTCCTTGGCGAGAGTGCATGATGTATTCCATGTGTCGCACTTAAGAAGTGTCTCGAGTGCCAATGAGAACAAACCCGTTGGATGCAATAGAGCTGCAAGAAGATTTGACTTATAAAGAGCAACCGATCGAAATTTTGGATGTTATGGAGCGCAAGACCGAAAGCAAGTCTATTCGCTTTGCGAGTTCGATGGAGCAATCATTCGAAAGTGAAGCCACTTGGGAGCGAGAAGAAGAATTGAAGTCGAATTTCGAACCTATTCTCTAGTTAGCCCCGAATCTCGGCCGAGATTACATTAAGGGGGAGGTTTGTAACATCCCAAAATTCAGCTTAATTAAGTTTTTATTGCTTAAAAGTGCATTTGTGATTTTATGGAATTTATTTGGATTTTTCTCGATTTATTGGAATTAAATTCAAATCAAGTTTATTGCCTTTTATTCAAATCTATTTAAATCTGTGCAAAGTCAAAATAAAGTTTTGCCAAAAATATTTTATTTGAGTCCGAATGTCTCAAAGTATTTTGAGATTTTTCTTGATTTTTCCCGATTGTTTTATTGCCTAAAACAAATAAAATGAATTTCGGAATTATTTTAATTCAAAATCTTTTAATAACCTTGTGAGCGAGTGTTGGACCAAGCCCAACAACGTGCGTGGTAAACCCAGCGTCGGTGCGGCCCGATTGGCCCATGTGTGGAGTCTGCGCACGTGGCGTTGATCTCGCATCGGACGGTCGGAGCCATCGCGGTTAACTCAAACCCTAGGATCGTCCGTTGGTTTTGCGTTGGACGGCTCGAGATTAATGGATCGAAAAAGGAAAGGATCTAGCCGCGGCCGTTGGATGTCGATCCGGCGGGATTGTGCCACGTCTCGGGAGATCTCATCCGTTGATTTGAGATCGGACGGGCAATAGGAGTTCGTCTCCGTTCGCGTCGCGGAATCCGAGTTAAATCGCCGTCGCCGACTTGGATCATTGTTTGCGCGTCGGCGAAGTGCTATATAAGTCGCCGCCGGAGGCCGTGGACTCGTCGTCGTCGCCGCAACATTTCTCTAAAGCGCCGCAGCCGTGGAGCCCGTAGCGACGGCGAACCTCGCCGCGATTCGTGGGGCGCCGCGTGAGTTTTGACCGCGAACGTCGCCATCGAGCCGTTCTTCGCGCGTTGGTCCCGGATCTGGTTCGCCGTGAAGCTGCGCGTCAAACCGTAAGGTGTCATCGCCGAACGTCGTTGGATCGCCGTCGAAGCGTCGTCTTCTCCAAGTCCGGTAAGAGACTGCGTGGCGGCGTCGCCATTGCCGACGGTGAACCGTGAGCCGTCCGATCAGTAGCGGAGGGTTGAGGTTCCGCCACGTCGCGAATAATTAGGGCCGTTCGATCGTGTCTCTGCGAATCGATTGAACCGTGGGGTGACCAACCGGATCGTGCCGCGTGTCAGCGCAGGTCCGGCGTCGTCAGCACCGGTTCACCGTGGTCCGAGCCGCCGTGGACTCGATCCATGAACCGAGGACACGCGTCGGCTTCCGATTGGCTCGATCCAGTAGCGACGTCAGCGTGACGTCATCTTGACGCAATAATTTGTTTTCGAATAAAAATAAATCTGTAATTTCGAATTTCGATTTTACGATTTCATATTTATTTCAAACTTCAAAAGGCTATATCTTTTGCATCGTAACTTTCGGATTTGAGTGATTCCAGTTTCTAAAAATTTGTAAAATTGAGATCTATTTAATGGTGAATTTTATTTGATTTTTGGAGTTCAATTGCTCTCTGTTTTGCTATTTATTTGCTTTTCTCTTTCGGTACGCGTAGACGTTGAATTGTGCGACGCTTCGGAGGAAGATCAAGCAACCCAAGAGCAAGCTTCAGATCAAGATCAGGACCTATTCCAAGGCAAGTTGTGCTTTGATCATGTTGAACCCATGTTTATAAAATTGCTATGTTTGTTTTACAATATTGCATATATTTCAACTATACAATTGTTTCAAATTAGATTGGGTTTAGCTAAAATACCAAATTGATCTATACCCTACCTTGTCATTGTATGCCATGATCCATTGTCACCCTAGATTGGTTTGATATAGTTGATTAATAATTATGATCAACATTGGAGGTTTAGACCGTTGTAGATTGCTTAGTCATGCCACGTCATCACATGTGTCAGAATCATTGATAATTAATCTTGATTAATGGAATATGGAACAATGTTATGAACTTGTGTGTCATGTGGGATCACACGATGAGATTGAGTTGTTGTGGCAAGTCATGTCACGCAACGATGTTGAATTGTTGATGGCACGTGGTGCTTGGTAATCAACTGGGTGATGATAACTTAGATTGGGGCAAGTGGCAAGGGGCGAGGAGGCCAAGGTGGGCCCGATGGGCAGATGGTATGTGGATGTCTTGCCTTGATCACACTAAGGACTTAACCTTGCAAGCCTTTGACCTGAGTCAATCATGCAACCACATGTCTGGTATGGGCCAGCCTAGCCGAGTAATTTGCAAAGTCTTAATTTTGATACTATCGTGGTCGGTGTGAGTTCCCGGTCGAGTGTAATTCACATGGCGCAAGAGGGGGCCCTGGATGTAGTTTCTGAGACCGCCAAATGTTGAAACCTTAGCGGGTAGTATCGAGTTAAGATAGAGCATTGTAAAGGCTTTGTTATGATCTCTCGCCTTTGTGGTGTTTGGTTGTATCACGTGGGTAAAGTGCATAACCTCTGCAGAGTGTGAAACTATTCGGATAGCCGTGCTCATGTATTGAGCAATGCTCGGAATTACAGCTTAAGGGTTAGCTTAATTAATTGGACAACTTGGTTGGGATGGCGGGATTGCCATATGGAAGATGGAACTTGATTTAGGATTGGGAACTTGGTTTACTTGAGAAATCTTGAATTTATTTATTATTGCTATTTGTTTTACATTCTTTACAATCTAATTCTTCAGATTTGTTCAGTAAATGCCGCTTATTGCAAAATAGCCATGATAGCCTACCCTTTGGAATAAGCCTTACATATAGATAAATAGAATCGCATTACATGCACAACTTGTTGAGTGCTTTAAGTACTCACCCTTGCCAAACAACAATAATCAACAGTTGAAGAATCTACACTGTGTTGGAAGATGAAGTCCAAGAAGACACGAGTCATTAGGGTCCGAGCCTTGTCGGTTGCTGTGGTGAATCGATGAGCTATTTACGTTTCTACTTTCCGCTTAATAATTAGTTTATATTCTCGGTCTTGCCTGCGTGGCTTAATAATGTAAGTTGGTCATAAGATCATACATTTAGCTATATCAATAAATGAACTATTATTTTATTATCGTTGTGTATGATGTGATATGTACCAATGTTAAGTCTGTGTGCACTAGCGTTGATCCCGGAATAGTGCAAGAACACAAAGTGGGTTGAATCGATGGATTCGGTCCTTACAGTCTGGAACCACACAGTCATTGTACCTCAATCTCATCATGTGGCATCATCACACCACTTTTCAAAATACATTCAATGTCTTTAATCGCATGTTGTAGCATTTTTCCAAAAATCACTCATGATTCGTTGCAAGGCTAAGCATCTACTCACGGTCTAGCCTCCGTGTTGGCACAATATTAACATCCAACTAATATAATCAAACTTAGGGTGACAAAGATTTAGGGCATACAATTAATAATTCAAGGTGGCATAACAAAATGGGTTGATTAACTACATTATCCCGAATCAATTTAAATTCATTTTAAATAAATAAGCATGCATAGTTTCAAAGCATAAACTACATTTTAAAAACCTGGGATCAAAATGATCAAAGCATCACTTGCCTTCAAAGAGTTGCTGGTCGTGTTCCGAAGCTTGGTCTTGAGCGACGAATTCTTCCTCGAAACTTTCCGGCAAATTTGCGTCTACGTGTACAAACAAAATATGCAATAAATAGCTAATATAGAAGACTAAATTACCTCAAAAATTCAAATAAAATTCATCATTAAATAGACCACAATTTTACGAATTTTTAGAAATTTGAATCACCTAAATCCGAGTTAAAATGCAAAAGTTATAGTCATTTGAAGTTTGAATAAAATCTGAAAATACAGAAATTAAGAAAATCCGATTTTTCTGAATTATGCGACGTCTCGGTTCATGCGACGACACGCGGCGTAATCGCGACGGTGCACCCGAAATCGACGGCTGGATCTGGTCTCCGCCCTGGTCAAAACACCCACGCGTCAGCACGCGATTTGGCGAGGGTACGGTGCCATCTCCGCCGCACGTTCAAATCTGAACGGCGCGGATCCTTAGGCAAAACCAGATCCAATCTCTGCCGTTTAGATCTAATCTAATGGCCCACGGTACCCGAGCGGTTTACTGTTCATGGCGCGACGTGGCTCAATCCTACGCGTCCAAAAAGATCCAAGGGTTCGCATTAAATCTAGCCGCGAATCTAGATCTAATCCCTACCGCATACATCAAGATCCAACGGTCACGATTCAATCTAAACATCTACAGAGATGGAGGCTACGTGGACTCACGAGCCGAACGATGCAAATCGGACGGTCGGCGCGGTCGACGAGGTTGACGGCGCGGCGAAGCTTCTTTGGAGCTGGGAAGACGACCTCGGCGGCGGCGATGCGGGCTTCTCCGGCGAGAAGAAGTGGCTCGTTCGACGCGGCTTGGCGGAAGGGTTACTCGAGTGACCTTGGCGACGGCGGAGAGAAACCGGCGGCGAAGCAAACGGTGAAAAACAGCGGCGGCATAAAGAAGCAACTACGGCGAGCTCGTACGGGCGCTAGAGGGGGTCTCGGCGTGCGCGCGAGGAGTCAAAAGACGCGCGAGAAGGTCTCTACACGCGCCTCAACGGGACTTAAGGGCTGCCTCGGCGTGCAATCTGCCGGCGAATGCACGGCCATCAAAGCCCACGTCTCTCGGCGATTTCGCGGGGGCGAAGCGGCGTGGCGCAATCCCGCAGCGTCCGTCTTGCGACGATCCGAAGGCTCACGCGTCGCGGCGGCGTGGCACACTCACAGCGTTCGATCCGAATCGGATGGCTTGGGCCGGCGCTATGGTTTCTTGTGAATCAGGCGAGCTAAGCACAGCTACTGGCTCGACCATTCTTGCTCAACCGATTTTTAAAACATTTCACATTTACAAAAATTCTAGAAATTCAATTAAATCATTTGGAGCTTTTAAAATAGCAGAAAAATTCCAGAAATTACTTTGATATATTTGGAACTCAATTAAAATATTTGCAATAAAACTTTGCAAAAACTTTTCCATTATTCAATTGTTTTCAAGAAAAGTCCTATTTGAATAAATACAAATAAGTTTAAATAAATTCCCAAAAATTCACAAAAACCAAAGAATACTCCAAAATTTAAATTAGAGCAAAAAAAATTAGGGTGTTACAAGATCCAACGGTCACCGTTGCGCCGCGTCGCCCTCGTACGTGCGCCATCGGATCGTCACTGCTTGGACAGCCGTGATGGAGCCATGTCAGTCCGACCGGGCGTAATCGTCGGAGTTAACGCCGCCGAGTGTTTCCTCTCGTTTCGCTGGTGTTTGCGCGCACGTCGAGGCGTCTTTATAGTTGCCGCTGAGTGCGTCGTGAAGAGCTCCTCGCGCCGCTTCTTTTGACTCCTCGCACGCATGTCGAGACGCCCCCGAGACTCCGTTCAAGCTCACCGTAGTTGCTCGAGTGCGCCGCCGTAGTCTTTCGTCTTTTGCTCACCGTTCCTTGCGTCTCCGCCGTTGCCGAGGCCACCGGAGTAGCGCTCTCGTCGAGACGGGTCGAACGCGCCAGTTCTTCACGTCGGAGAGCCACCGTAGCGCCGCCGTCTACGCCATCTTCCTGAGCTCTGGCAGCCACTTCTTCCTCGCCGCCGCCGACCTTCGCGAGCTCCGTCGACCATTCGATCGCCATCCAACTGTGTCGGTAAGTCCACGTAGCCCCTTCTCTGTTTACGTTTGGATTAGATCTGTACCGTTAGATCTATAGATGAACGGCTTAGATTAAATCTAGATTTTACATTGGTTGCGGTTTGGACCGTTGGATTATTTTTGAACGCTAGAGATTGAGCCGCGTCGCCTTGCGCACAGTAAACAGCTCCGTAAGCCTGCGCCGTTGGATCGGATCTGAACGGTTGAGTTTAGATCTGGTTTTGCCCTAAGGCCCGCGTCGTTCAATTTTGAACGAGCGGCGGTGATTGCGCCGCGGCCACGCTGAATCGCGTGCGGCCGCGTGTCCCCGTTGACCGATGCGTGACCCAATCTCGGCCGTTGTTTTCAAGCGGACCGTCGTGATTGCGCCGCGTGTCGCTGCGTAGTCGAGGCGTCGCCAGGCGTGCGGGGGATCTGGTCGTTGGATTCGGGCGCACCGTCAGATGCGTGCCGCGTGGCAACGCGGAAATCGAGGAGCCACCGAGCCGAGTGTGCGCGTGAGATCTGTCCGTCGGATTGAGTGAACGGCCAAGACTTAGCCACGTAGCAAAGATCTGACCGTTAGATGATGAGTGGCCGAGATGTTGACGCGTGTCCGTGCGTGAATCTCAAGGCAATCGGCTAACGTCAGTGCTGACGTCATCAATGGGGCCCGCATGTCAGCCTGGGTTCTGTTCTTTGGACCAGGTCCACCGTGGACCAGAGCCGAGCCATGGACCGGGTCCATGGACCAGAGCGACGTGGCGGCACCAGAGAGTGCCACGTGTCCCCTGATGTCATGCTGATGCAATAAATCGTGTTTTCAGTGGAAAAATATTTATGTTAATTCGGTTTATTCTTTTTAATATATTTGCAAATTTTAAAAGGCTATAACTTTTGTATTTTAACTCCGATTGAGGTGATTCCAGTTTCTAAAAATTTGAAAAATTATGATCTTTTTAATGATGAATTTTATTTGAATTGTTGAGGTTATATAGTCTACTGTTTTGGTTAATCATTGCATATGTTATTTTTACGCATAGACGCAAATTTGGCGAAAAGTTTCGAAGAAGAGTTCATCTCTCAAGATCAAGCTTCGGATCAAGTCCAGCAACTCTTTGAAGGCAAGTGATGCTTTGATCATTTTGTTCCCAGATTTTAAAATGTATTTTGCTTTGAAATTATGCATGCTAAATTAATTAAAAATGAATTTAAATTAATTTGGGGTATGTAGCTAATCAACACATATTGTTATCGCCACCTTGAAATTACTATTTGTATGCCTTTAAATCATTGTCCACCCTAAGTTATTCGTATTTGTTGGATATTAATATGGTGCCAACACGGGAAGCTAGACCGTGATTAGAAGCTTAGCCTTACAACGAGTCATGAATGATCTTTCGGAAAATGTATCAATGTTGACTAATGAAATATTGAATTTATTTTGAAAGTGGTGTGATGATGCCACATGATGAGATTGAGGTACAGAGACCTGTGTGGTTCTGTACCGATGTTGAGTTATTGCTGGCAAGTGTTGCACAATAATCAACAGGGTGGGAAATGATTTAGACTGGGGCAAGTGGCAAGAGGCTTTGTGCCAGGTGGGCCTGTGTGGCAATGGGTTGATGAGTGATGTGAGTCTGTGTGCCACTTTGGGGCTGTGTGCCACTGTTGAGTGTTGGAAGTCTTGCCTTGGTCAGCTAAGGACTTCACCTTGCAAGTCTTTGAACTGAGTCACCGGTACAACCACATGTCTGATACGGGACAAACCTAGTTGATTAGGGTTCTGATATCTTTCCTCTGATACCTCGGGGTGACAGTACACGGGGGTGTATCTGTGTGGGAGAGCGTACCTGTGCTATGGCTTGGAGCCTATCCAACGGTGTTGGCCTGTCCTACACATCGGCTCTGTGTGAGGGAAGTGATAGTGAAGGCAATACCAAAGAGGTTCATTGGTTAAGGTAGAGGTTCCTGAAAGGCTTTGTTGCGGGCAATCACCTATGTAGTGAGCGGCTGTATCTTGTGGGTAAAGTGTAAAACCTCTGCAGAGTGTCAAATCTATTCGAATAGCCGTGCTCGCGGTATTGAGCATTGCTCGGGGATTACAATCAAGGGGTAGATCTTCAAAAATAAAATATGGAGAGGGTGGCTGTGTGCCAGTGCTAAAAATAAACTGTTTAAGGCTGCGTGACGAGAATCTTTGAAGAAAAACTGTTTGAAGAACTTAACATTATATATAACTGTTTTCACTGCTTTTAACCTAAACAAGATGCTAGTTTAAAAATGTTGTTTGATGCAAAAGAACCAAGTAAACCAATTCCTTGGAATAAGCCTTGCATGTAGTAATAGCACCGCATTTTGTGCATTACTTGTTGAGTGCCTTGAGTACTCACCCCTCCTTGCCTATCAATCCCAACATCAGTGGAGGAGTCTACGCCGGCCTGGGAGGAGGAGTATATTGAAGATCCGGACAATTAGGGGACAAGCCCAGTCGGTTGCCTGTGGCAAGATGAAGGCTTCCACGAAGTTTATATGTTTTCCGCTGTTTCCTGTTTACTTTGATAATGTAAGCCCTGCGTGGCTGATTTATGTAAGGAGACCATTAGGTCGTACAATTCAGTTTATATAAATGTTTGCACTATTTATTATGGTATCGTTGTGAATGTCTGTGATGTTCAACCCTGTAAAGACTGTGTGTGCTAGCATGATCCTGGACTAGCACAGAATACATAGAGGGTCCAGATTCTCAGAATTGGGTCCCGACACCTGGTTTATTTTATTTTTTTATAAATAGCCCATCATCATAATATAGCTGACTCGATCCGCAAATTTATTTTTTATACTTTCGTTCCCGCTGTCTGCAACTGCTGAAATTTATTTTTCCTGATGGGAAAAATCCTTTTTTTAATTTCAAGCGGAGGGGGTGCACTGCAAACGGAATTTCCAATTTTTTTCCCCTTTTGTTTTTTTGGGTACAATCAGCGGCAAGACAAAAAAATCTAGGACTCGAACGACGTCGAAATTTTTTGAAATTTTGTGTGGAGGTTCCTAACACATCAATGATGTCCCCATAAAAATTTCAGATGATTATAAAATATGAAATTTTTTATAAATTCAAACATTACAACTATTATGATAAAACGTTGACCAGAAAGTTTGAACCGAACGACAAATGAAACAAACTAGCTGAAAATTCAAAATTTTTGCTCGTAGTTTGTTTCATTTTTCATTTGGTTCAAACTTTGCAATGAACGTTTTATTGTGACAGTTGTAATGTTTGTATTTTTAAAAATTGCTCATAATTTATAATCCACACAAAGTTTCAAAAATTTTCGACGACGTTTTAGTCCTAGGTTTATTTTTCTTCTTCCCATAATTTTACGTAATACGGATGTCACTGGTACTGCCATATTTTTTAGTGCTAAATGGTACTAATTTTTTCACTATTAACAGTGCTGTTATTCTACTGTTTCTTGGATACTTCATAAATTTCGTTTCACCGAACTAACAATCCATTCATATCATACAAATACTACACTGAATATTGCGGACGGCTTATTCCCCGATTTTACTAATTGTACAACATATTTTACGCCTAACAAATTAAATCCTACAACAGTAAGCCGAATAATATTTCAAGAAATAACATACCATTACAATATTAGCAACACTGTCATTCACACGTACTACTAGTTTTACAATATTATAAAAATAATACGCTAATATTTCAGTAACATGCAGCCATTTTCTACTCTATACCCCGTCATTTCACTAACGGCTACTTATATTAATGTGTTCATTGCTAGCAATTTTACCGTTATACTATTAATTGCACTAACAACACAACAAGTACACAAATTTTTTTACAAATTCGGAGTTCCATTCGTGTACTACTAGTGTCATTTCATCTCGTACTCATTATACATTTACCATTATTATTTCTACTGCTCATGTACAACTACCGTGCTTCAATCTACTAATATTTACACTAACCTGCCTAAAGCACAAATGATGATTGCGACGATCAGAGTATCTTTGAAATCAACCTTCCTGAAGCTCTACCGACGGATGTACAAACTCACCGTTCCAAAGAATACCTGTCAAATAATGATCCCTCGTCAAATCATCAAAAATATAAACTATAACCACATTTCTACAAAATATGCATATGGCAAAAATTCCTTCGGAAATACACTTCCAAACTTCCTTCTCCACCTCGTTTTCCTCTCTTTTTTCCCCTTCTCTCTTCTACCTCTCGCTTAGCACCACTCGAACTCACACGCTCTTGCTGTTACCTCTCACGTTTTGCGCTCAACACAGACCATCGCACAAGAGGTGTGATTTATAGCTGTTTCCTAGGCGAATGCAAGAGAAGAAGCATTCATTTGCCTCTGCTTTCTGCGCATGGATGAGACATAACAACGTGACTGAAATGACTCTTGGCAGCAGAGAATAAATTTTTTTGCCGCGCGTCAATCGCACACGCGCTCAACCGTTTGGACCTCTACGCTTTTCTTCTTTCTCCCTGCACGTGGCATGGCTTTCCTCTAGTCACCTCAACATGGATTAGGGGTGTTTTGAGCATTGTTCTTTGAAGCGGTACTACCGCAAGTCAAAATCCAGTAGTATCGGAATCTCGATAGTACCGAGCTTTATGTAGCGGTACTCTTTTTCCACAACGAGTCGATTTTGAGCCGATCTCTCCAGAAAAGTCAGTACTACCGCACTTTGTGTGGTGGTAGTAACAGACCTCTTCCAACTGCTATTTCCCGCCGCATTAAATGTTCAAAATCGACCATTGAGACAGGGGCGGTACTACCTGGCTTTGCACACAGGTAGTACCGTATTTCCTGATTTTCAGGATTTCTCTCCCCAACAATTGGAATAGTGGGTGGGGGTTATAAAAACTCCCACACCTACATAGTAGAAGCTCTTGGTCACTCAATGAATACATATTGAGCTCTAGCAAGTCTCTTTTGCTTACAAGTGCATTAAATTCTCATTTTCGAGTGAGCAAGAGGATTTCAAGTGTTGCATATAGATTTGAGCCATTTAGACACTTGATTCATCCTCAAGCAAGCGTCATTACTCTATTCTCTTGGAGGTTGCTACCTCCTGGACGGCTTAGAGGCGTTCGTGTGTGGTGAGCTTCTTGACGAAGGTTGTGAGAAGCCCCGACAAATTGTGAAGGCCGGAGTTTGCCTACTCGGAGCAGGGTAGAACTACCATAGTGATCGAGGAAGGCTCAAGAGGTTGGAGCCGGTTTGAAGTTGTTCAAGTCACCTCAATGTGGATTAGGGGAGACCGGCAAGTCTCCGAGACTACGGGATAAAATCTTGTGTCCCATTTTCTTGTGGTTTGAATTTCTTCATCGTGAGTGCAATTTACATTTCTAGCAATTTAAGTATATTAATTTGTGCTTAGAATCTTATCTTGCAAATACTTAAATTATCAGAGCATTTAGAGATCACTAGAAAACTTAGTCTTAATTTGTCAAAATTGCAATTCTTTTTAGTGATTTTATTAATTGAAGTTAGAGTTGAAAATTTTAGAAACCTCCTATTCACCCTCCTCTAGTTGGTTATCCTTGATCATACATGTGGTATCAGAGCTTAGACTCTCTTTTGGGATTTTACCTCTTAGAGAGTAAAGGATGGCTAGTGAGAGGGTATCCATAGGAAAGGCACCTTTCTTTGATGGCACAAATTATGCGTATTGGAAAATATGTATGTCCGTTTATCTCAAGGCCATGAGCCCAAGCATATGGAGAATTGTAGATGAGGGTTTCGCTACCGGATTAAACCCCACACTCACGGTTGATCAAGAAGAGTGAAATTCTCATCCCAATGCTCAAGCAATGAATGCTCTATTTGGAGCTTTGAATACAGATGAGTTCAACCGAGTGAGCAACCTTGACACTGCTCATAAGATTTGGACTACCCTCTCGGAAATTCATGAGGGAACATCCACGGTTAAGGAAGAAAAATTGCATATGCTTCGGATAAAATATGTTACCCCATGAGAACATCAAAGAGATGTACTCAAGGCTAAATAATATAGTGAATGAGCTCAATGGCCTTGGGGCGTCATTAACCGATCTTGATGTTGTTCGTAAGATGCTTACGGCACTTCCGGACAAGTATGAGACTTTGGTGACGTTGTTTCTCAACTCATCAGAGATCCGAGGATAACGCCTACCGGACTTCTTGGAAACCTCATCACGAATGAGCTTTACAAGGACAAGTAAGAGCTATTGGAGCAAAGCTCTTAAAAGAAAAAGAATATCGCCTTCAAGGCGAAAGCGGAGTCAAGCGATGAGCCGCTTAGGACTCTGAAAAAGATGACACCGAGGAGGAAATGGCTCTCCTCATAAGAAGAATGAGGGGATTTATAAAGAGGTGCTCAAGCTCAAGCGCTCCTCATAAATTCAAGAAGGGATAATTCTCTAGCACCAACTGATGTGCAAATATCCAGTGCTATGAGTGTGATGAGAAGGGGCACATCACTTCTAATTGTCCCAAGAAGAAGGACGATAAGAACAAGTCGCCCAAGAAGAAGTTCTTTCAAGGAAAGAAGAAGCTCTTCAAGAAGCTTCACAAGGACAGCAAAGGTGTAAGTTCAAGCTCCATTGGTTTTGGTGATTGGTTTTAGATTAATGCTTAATCATTGTTTAATGATAAATATAATCATTATGAGACTAATATGTCTATTGAGCTCTATTCTTGTTAGTCTCAAATTTGGATAGAAAATGGAAAACCCAAGTTATGCACTCGTATTCACTCTATTAGTTTAATGCATACTTAGGAATCTAGTTAAAGGATGAACTCTACCATTGCTTATACATTAAAGATGTGTATTATGTTTCCAATTCCATATATTACATGGATGCACACATCTAGGGGGAGTTTGTACTTTTACTTAATGTCTCAATAATATTGATCTATTTCATCTTGCCACATAAATCAAGGATCAATACATTAAAACAATACCTTGAGTATATATTTGCTTTGCATAGTTGTAGTATACTCATGGTAATATAGGATAAACTCAAATGCAATCAAATTGAATATGTACATATTGTTTCCAATCAAATTATACGTATGCACATATCTTTGTGGAGTTTATTCTATGTTTGATGGTCTAAATGGTATTGATCCCTTCCATTCCACTCATATCAATTTAAATGAAATTTAAATTGAGATTTAGTTGTCTTTCAATCAATCAAAGAACGCTTCATCATGTGTTGATGGTGTTCCTTGTTGATTATGGACAAACGAATAGTTCTTGAGTACAATAAAGCATTAGTTGCATCAAAGTACTCAAAACACCTTTAAATCATTCAAATTTATTTGGGTTCTGCTCAATCGATCTTGGAGGCATCCATTATGTGTTAATAGAGTGCAATTGATGATTGAGGCAACCGTGTTTGTTGGACTAACAATCTTCCATGAGTTGTGAAGTAGGTTGAGTCCAAAATAATAAAGAATCGGGAACGAGAAGTCATCATGTGTTGATGAGCTTCAAGTGGAGATCCCGAAGTAAAGAGAAGAGCTAGAGAAGATTCATCATGTGTTGATGAACAAGAAGGAGACTCGATCCCGAAAAGAAAATGATTGGATATCATAAAAGCTCCAAGTGGATCGCTAGAGGCAAAGGTATAACTAGCTAGGGCTAAGGATGTGTTTCTAGTCTTTTACCTGTCTCGGTGTTTGGATGGGAGACCGGGTTGCTAGTTAGGTGTCGTACTATTAAGAGGGGTTGAGTCATTTAGCTTGAGCTTCATCATGTGTTGATGAACTCATTCTGGTTCACTCTAGCTCACTCTCTTGTTTGGATTTTGCGTGAGCTAAGTATTTGCATGTGTTGCAAATAAGGGAGCTCATGCTTGCTTCTTATTTGAATTCTCAATTTGTTTTGGCATTGCTTGGAGCTAAGTTTTGCATGTGTTGCAAAAGGAGAGAGCTCAAGCAATTTGGTTTAAAGTGGTTGCATTGAGCTAGAGATTTGCATGTGTTCCAAATAGAGAGCTCATGTACTTGAGTTTGATTTGTGGTTTGCATGGAGCTAAGTTTTGCATGTGTTGCAAAAGGAAAGAGCTCATTCAACTTGATTTGAATGGTTGTTGTGTGCAGGTGCTAGAGATTTGCATGTGTTGCAAATAGAGAGCTCATTCATTTGAATTGAATGCTTTGTGGTTGCAAAATATTGATGATTATGCTTCTTATCTTGGAGAATGAGATAAGCATTTGCAAATGTGTTTTGCAATGTGTTGGGATCATGTGTTGATCATCTCATGGCTCAAGATTTGATCCAAATCGAATGAATTTGTTATTTGCAAATGTGTTTTGCAAATAAGCTGGAAGTTATGGGTTTCGATCCTAGAGCATGTGTTGGCATTCGTAAATGTGTTTTGCAAAGTGTCAGGATCATGTGTTGATCCTTACATGGCTAGAGGATTGATTTCATAGTTTCTCGGTTTATTTGCAAATATGTTTTGTAAATAAGTTGAGCCTTAATACGATTCTTTGGAGAATGTGAATAGGATTTGCAAATGTATTTTACAAATTGCTTGATCATGTGTTGATCACCACATGGCTCAAAGAATTGATCTAAAGAGGTTCTTGATTTGAATTGGTTTGATTTTTGTGTAAAATCAAACTTTGCTCTGGAAGGTCGGTCATACCGCCCATGGTAGCCCAGTGCTACCGGATGAACGGTAGCACTGGCCTCATGTTCGGTGCAAAAATTTTAGAGAGGTTGTTTTTGGGCAATCTGGCGGTGCGGTGCTACCGACCATGGTATCCCGATGCTACCGACCGAGCGGTAGCACCGCCCCTCAGGGCCAGTGTATTTTTTCCAAAGGAGGTGTTTTTGCAGTCGACTCTGGGCCGGTGCTACTGCCCGAGCGGTAGCACCGCTCCTAGTTGGCCAGTGCTACCGGATTTCCTGTAACTGCTAATTTTTCTAGCCGTTAGCCTGAAAATCGGTGCTACCGGGCCCAGTTGGGCGGTAGCACCGGATTTGCTACGTTTTTCCATAGTTGCCTCCCAACGGCTAGTTTTAGCTTCGAAGTTATAAAAAGAGGCCTTGGGGGGCATTAGCTGGTTGCTGGTGTTATTGTGAGTGTATGGGAGTTGTGTGCAAGTGTTTCTCTATCACATTTGCTTCTTGAGCTAGTGTGAGCCTCTAATTGCATGTGTTGCAATTAGGAGAGGGTTGAGAGCCTCTTGTACATGTGTTGCACTTGAGGAGGATCCTAGTGCATGTGTTGCACTTAGAAGGTCACTGGAGTGCATGTGTTGCACTAGGTGAAGCTCAAGCAGGATCGCTTGACTTGTTACTCTTGGAGGTTGCCGCCTCCTAGACGGAGGTTGTGAGAAGCCCCGGCAAAGTTTGTGAAGGTTGGAGCTCACCTACCCGGGAGGGAAAAGAGCTACCACTAGTGGATTCGATGTAGGTGCTCAATGTGTGGAGCCGGTCCAATATATTTGGGCTAACATCAACGTGGACTAGGGGAGACCGACAAGTCTCCGAACACTATGGTAAAATGTCTCTTGTTCTTGCAATTCTTATTTATATAATTGCAATTTACATTCCTAGAATTAAATTGCTTAATTGCCTTTACGATTGCAAATTATTCTTAGACATAATTAGTTAGTGCACATAGTGAGCCTAGTTGATTTAGGCTTTGATTGTCAAAACCTTAGTTTATCGCTTCCGCATTGATTATTGTTTATGTTTTTACATAGGGATAAATAGAGCGTGTATTTAGTGAGAAGAATTTTTAAAGCCGCCCATTCACCCCCTCTAGTTGGCCCACATTGGAGAGTGGGATTCCGAAGAAGAGTATTCAGATTCTGACTCCTCCGAAGATGACACACCTTCAAAGAAGAAGGGTCTCGCTGGTGTCGCAATCAAGGAGGCTTCTTCACCCTTCGTCACTCCTTTCTGTCTCATGGCAAAAGGAGAGAATTTGGTAAAATCTAATGAAAGTTATGAACCTACATATGATGAGTTAATGGACATGCTTGAGAACTTGAATGAATACCTCGGCAAAAGAAAAGTCTAGACATAAGGCTTTGAGAAAAGAGTATCTCTCTCTCAAAGACTCTTATGAGGAGCTAAAGGAAGCTCATGAGACTCTTCTTGCCAAGGGGCACTCAACGCCTCAAATTGATGTTGGCATTAGTTGCAAAATTATTGATGATATGCCTAGTCTAGAAATTGATTCTTGTTACACATCAAAAACTAGCATATCTACTTCTTGTGATGACTTATTTGATATGCCTTCAAGTTCATGCTCTAGCTCTATTTCTAGTCATGAAAATTTAATTGTTGAGAATAATGAGTTTGAAGGACCATGTGGAGGTCCATCCATGTTTGTGATGAGTATTTGACTTTATTTGAGCAAGGTGTGCTCAAGTTTGAGTTTGATTTGGATTGATCTTCAAAATGAAGCAATTTGAGTTGTCTCTGCCAGGAGTGGCAGTACCGGTCGTATGGACGCGGTAGTGATGAGTTGGATGGTTTATTGCACATCTTTGTGGGCACTGCTATGTGAGGAGTTTCCTTGTCTTTGATGGTTACAGGGCGACGGTGCTAGGTCATGGTGAGGCGAAGGATGACCGGGACTAGGCGAGGAGCGTCGGAGGTCCAGACGGTTGGGAGATCGCCGGAAGATGATCGGAGACGGAGTCCGGGCAAGTCAAGAAGACAAGGAAAGGAGTTGATGCTAGCTAGATGCCGCGTGGATCAATGAGGGCCGTCGGATTGAGGTCTAGTTGATAGGTTAGCGGGTCTAGGTAATATGCTTTGAAAACCGTGCAAGAAAACCCGGTATTTGTGTGGGTTTTGGGTTAGCCCTTGCATGTCTGTGTGTGTGGGTTAATCCTAGCCCTTAGATGAGTGCTCTAGGGTTGAGGGACTCATCCAAAGGTGGTAGGTGGCCCAAGAGTAGTATAAATAGGGGTGGAGGGGTAGCCTCCTTCCCTTGAAGGTGTTGAGGTTTTTTATGCTCATTTGAGCTTTGCCCACATGAATGTGAGGCTTTGTAACCTCCCCTTCCAGAAATAAAAGTTTTATCCATCCACCTCTGAATTTATTTTGCGTATTTACATTATGTCTTTACTTTACGCAATTTAAATTCAGCATTTACTTTCCCGCAATTACATTCCCGCAATTTACTTTCAAATAATTTGGATTTGCCTCCCCTCCTTCTAAATGCTGCTGATCTTGGATGTTTTGAGTGTGTTCATATGGTTTTACATCTCTTTTGCACTCTTGGATTGAGTAGAGAACATCTTTTTCTTTCAAGTTCCAACTTTGTTCAGAACTTGTTCTTCGCGCAGCAGTCAGTGTTTGATTTTTGTAAAAATATATAAAACTCCTTTTTGAGTGATTCTTGTTGGAGGAGGTGCGGGACTCTGATATAAACCTGCAGAAAAATTTTGGAGTTCACTTGTTGCACCGTTTGGGCGCCATGAGGTGAAAACCGAGCCCCAAACTTTTTGCTCGAAGTTCTTGAGCATACTTCTTATATTTTTCCTGTTTTTTCTGTAAGGCTTTTTGAGGAGAAATTTGGTGGAGTTCTTCAAGACTCTGATGCTCATAGGGAGAAAAATTCCCAGAATTTTGTGAGCTGCAGAAACCCACCAACCTCCTGTGCAAATTGAGGACAAGTTCTGGAAATTCTGCTTTTGCTTTTCCGAAAGTGACTTTTGTGATTTGAATTGATGTCCTTTCTAAAAGCAAGAGTTTGAACTGATTCCTCTTTATCTTGGATACTAGACAACCAGGATTGTGACTCAAAAATTCCCACATATTTTATGGTACTTATCCATGCAAGCTTGGGGTACACATAGTTGTCTAGTTTTTCGGGTTTTTCACAATTTCCTTTGAGCGATCTTGTCGAGGTTTTTGTTGGAGTATTTTGGGGGAATTTTTATTTGCGACCATTCACGCCCCCTCTGTTCGCCATCTCGGTCCTTCAATTGGTATCAGAGCCAGTTTTGCTCTTCCATAGATCTTGACCGGTCTCAAGAGCCATGGCGACGGACAAATATTCCACCAAGCCTCCAGTTCGTGAGCCGACGCGTGAGAAGAAATACCGCAACTTCTCCAAGAACAAGAAGCTCTTCCACCGCGTCCTCGCCGCGCTTGACGATATCAACCTCTCCGACACGGAGACATGGAGCGACGAGGACGAGGATGAACCGCAAGAGAAGAAGGGCGACGACGACTTCTCCGGCATGTGCTTCATGGCCGACGCCAACGGCATCAGCGACTCGAAATGTCAAATGACACGGATGAGGTACCCACCTACGACGAGTTAAATGTCGCTTTCGTAAATTAGGCAAGTTTCATGCTAAGGCTAGGTCGAGGTGTTACGAGTTAGAGAAGGAAGTAGGTACCTTGACTCGGGAGTTAGCTTCACTTAGATCTTCTCCTCCCGAGTCACCGATGATTGTGTTATCGTGATGTCCTGTTCTTGTGGAGTTGGAGAACCTAAGGACCATACATGATAGTGTGCTTGCTGAACTTGATGGTCTTAGGATGAAGAATGCTAGCACTAGTTCTGTTGATGCTATTCCTGTTGAGGCTAGTTTTCTTCATGCTCACTCTACTCCTTCATGTTCAAATTGCCCTAAATTGCTTGCTGAAATTGATGCCATGAGCGAACACCTTAGGAAGCTTTCTTCTAGAAACGATGAACTTGAAATGCATACTTCTAAGGAACCAATCAGCTCATGTGAGGGCTGTAGGCAACTAAAACTTGACAATGAATCCTTAAATGTCAAGTGTGCTAAACTTGCTAAGGACTTACTAGATAAGTCACAAGAAAGTTGCTTACAATGTTCTATGATTGAGGGGGACTTGGATAAAATCCATGTCGAGCTTAGGAAGAAATTAGAAGACCAAGCCCATAGAATTAGAAATGCGTCTTGCGTTTATTGTGAGGCCCTCAAGATTGAGGCAGCCGTGCTGAGGGAGAAAAATGCACGTGCTGAGAGAGCTCATCTTTCTAGTTCTTCTTCTTCTTCCCCCTGTTCTTCTTGTGCTTCTTTCTTTCGAGATTGCCAGTATCTTATGAGCACTCTCGAGAAGTTTGTTGGAGGCAAAAAGAAGCTCAATCTTATTCTAGACCAATCCAAGATTAGTAGATTCAATCAAGGTCTAGGATTTGATCCCTTGGAGCATGCTCGGGCGCATCCTCCCACCATTGTGTGCGGCTCCAAGAGTGATGAGTTTGTGGTAGCTCCCAGAGTGAGCACCACCGTGTTTAGGTCTGCTGGGGTTGTCCATAGGACTCCTGTTGCTTCTGTCTCTAGCAAGGCGAAGTACACATGCACCTTCTGTAAGAAGGATGGTCACCTAGTAGATTTCTGCTTCAGGTGCGCCAAGATCACTCGGCGTGAGCGTGTTGCTGCTCTTAGGGGTATTCAGGGTCATCCCCAGACCTTGAGTGCTCCTAAGGTACACACTGCTTCTAGACAGGTTAGAGAGTCACCTGTTTTTGGGCAGCGTCCAGGACTTGGTTTTCATGCTAGTTCTTCAAGTTTTAGTCCTGAAGCTATTCGTAGTTAGTCTTTCCGCCATCCTCTTGATATTCCTCGTTTTTCCCATCGAGGTAGATATCAGCGGCGTGAGGTGTTTTCTGGTAGGAGATCCAGGCAGCCTTATTGGGATGGTCCGGCTTTTGCACCACATCGTGCTAACCCAGTTCCAACTCCTAGATCATCTACTAGAGTTACTACTGATCTTGTTAGAGTTGAGTGTCAGAGAGACATTCGAGTCCAGTCTTCTTCTGTGGCTGGTACTCTAAGGGGTCGTATGCTTCAGTATTGGGTTCCTAAGTCTTCACTCTATCCCAGTACTGAGTCATCTTTCCCTCTTGTGTCAATTCCTTGTGTCATGTCTATGCGATGATGCTTTTGAGTGCCTTTTGCCTTTCTCATGGCATGAGTCGCTTGAGGCCAGCTTGAGGATGTGATGACTGCCTAGTGGAGTGGATTTGGGTCATCTTGTGGACTTGTCCTTTCTTAGTTCGATTCTTAGTCCATGAGTTGTCCTGAGGCATCATCTTCGCCGTGCATAAGTAGTGGGCCTCGTTTTTCCTCGAGGTACTCACTCACGGCAAGAGTTGCAGGTAAGTATGTTGGTCATGTTGATCTTTACTAATCTCATCTAGGATCGGTTTGTCGCTTTTCAATGTTGGCACTCGATGTGAATTCCGAGTTGGCCTTTGCGGCTTGTCTCTAGAGGATTGGATCTTCCTGCATGACCATCATGAGCATCATGCTAACCTGCATGTACTTTCAACTTTGTTTGCCTCGTGTTTCGCTCCACAAGTGTTGAGCTTCATGATAACAGCATTGGGGACATCCACTTTCATGGTGAGCTATCTCATACCCTCATGTCGGCTATACTTGTGATCATAATTTCCATGACATATTGTGATTGCTCTTGCTCCCATGTGTATTATATGTACTTTGCTAGGTCTTGTTAGTTTTTGTCTGTCTTGTTTTGTGCCATAGCATGTTTTTCCCAACCATCTTTGTGCTTCATGTATTATATCCTAAATTCATGAGCTCTTTCCCAGCATGTGATTCTCTTGTTTTTATCCTGTCCATGATGTTGTTCATTTGGTATGAGCATTTGTATTAACTATGGGCACGTGCTATATATCATTTACTTTATTTTGTCATGAGTAGTATCTAGGTTATATGACCCTGATTTTCTATTACATCCATGATTAGCTTTGTTTAGACTTTGTTTGTCAGACTTTGTGCTACATGTGAGTGCCTTTCATGAGATTAGGGTCATATGATCTAGCTGCATTATATGACTTATATTGTTCATGATCACCTTTTATTGTCCTTCATGCTTATATGCTTCATACCTATTTTGCATGAGCTTGTGTTCTACATTCATGGCATGTATTCATCATCATGCATAGAGTGTTGCCATAAGTAGCTTCTCGTCATTGTGTCCATGGTCACCATTTACTTTCATGCTGTCTGTGTCCTCATGACCTTTTGTTTGGCCTTGTTTTGACGGGCCTTTTTTTCGCAGCATGTAAATATTGTTATTGAGACTATGGATAAACGGATCTTGATGTTGCTAATTGGTTTGTTTTATGCATGATCCTCTTTGGTTGTCTTCATTCATCTTGCTCATGTTATATCTAGTAGCATGTTGTTGTGCTTCATTGTGGTATTTCTTCATTTACATGCTCATTGCCATGTTTAGGATAGTATCTTGATCCGTGTATTTCTAGGCTTGCACATGATCCCTGCTAGCATTTTGTTGCCGTGATGCACCTTGCTTAGCTTCTTCTCACAAAGATGACAAAGGCTATGATGCACCTTGTCGTTGTTTATCATGTGGATATGTTTTCACTGTTGTCTATGGATATATGGATCTTGATGCTATCTTTAGCTTGGTTGTGATCATGATCTTACATTACCTTCTGCATCATGTTCATGCTCTAGATGATCATTTGCCACACTTTTCTGTATCTTGTCCATTCGTGCCTAGGAACCGGATCCGCTAACCCCAGCTTGAAAGCATAGATTTGTTGGATGCATATGTGTAGGCTTTCGGTGAGGAGACCATCATCCTAGGAATATCTCTAAGTCTTCTTCCTTTGCTTTTGGATCCACTTCAGTCATTTGCCACTACTTGCTCTACACTGCAGTAGGTAAGTACCTCTGAAAATGTTGATGATAGTGATGGGTCTCTTAGGAGGTTGTGGTTCTTTTGTAGGTAGAGCTTGTGTCCTATTTGTCTAGAGTCTTTTGGTTGGACTTCTAGCATAGTTAGGTTGCTTCTTACCTTGAGCCATCTTGCTCCTTAGAGACCATGTGGTTTTAGATCTTATCTCTTCTCCTCTAGCTTTCTACCTATCTCTTGTGAGGTGAGAGTTTTAGAGTGTGCCTCAAGGGGAGTAGAGTGTGTTCAGGGGGATTTGAGCTTGGGTTTATGAGCTCATATGGCATTTCTTGAGGGGGAGCTGGTTTGTATATTATGTTCTATATATTTTCTTCCAGCATTTCCTTTCTTCTTCTGGGTGACTTTGGGCTTTTTTTCTTGAGTTGAGTTCACTCACTTAGACTTCTGGCATGCCTACCATGGACCTCTTATCTTGTGCTTTAGGTTGCTATCATGCGTTATTAGCTGTTCTCTCTTCTCTCTAGGTTGAGTTCCCTCACAGTCTTATAAGTCTAGCAGGTTTGGGCCTCCTGGGTAGACAAGGTCTGTGTGCACTCCTTAGTTGGGATCTAGAGTCAGCTTCCCTATGTCAGTCACTGGGAAGATAAGAGCGAGTCTAAGCCGTAGTGAGTCTCTTATATCATTTCTATGCTCTATAGCCATCCAGTTTTGCAGTTTCTCGACTTCTTCTCCTCATTCTGTTTTTCTGGTTGTTATTGAGTTCATTTGGGTCTTCTTTATGCCTAATCTTGATAATAACTCAACTTTAACCAGATTTGAGCTTAAAATTGATTCATTTGTTGAGGGGGAGTTTGGGAATCTGTTCATGCATTGCATTTAGACTGCATTTTCTATTTTATGAGCTTTGTCTATTATGCAATTGATTTCTTCTTCATGCTATACACCATGCTACATCATTTGAAGAAAATCACTAGCTTAGGTATGTCCAAGTTCATTTAACTTGCTAAGCTTAAAAATGAAATAAGCCTTAAATGAAAAACTTGATGAAACTTGTTGCTTTTACTTGCTAGGTTTCTTCTCTAGAGGTTTGTGCCATAATTTGAGAAATTTTGGAGTTCTCTAGAGTCCCTATAGCAACTTGGGTGAAACTAGTTTGATCCATGCTAGAGTCCTTCAATTGCTCATGAATCATTGTGCAAAAAAAATGAAAATTAAACAAAATTGACTCTTCTTGTGCACATATGACTCAACACCTTGCATTCACAAGACCGCTTCCCATTGCACTTGGGATGAACTTGGAATACATCGTGTTTGACCTAGACCATCCTCTTAAGAGTTCATCTTGAGATGGTCGCATACGGCTTGAGTCAATTGGTTGTCAAAAGAAAATGCAAATAAATTAAAAACAAAGACATATGTGGGTAAAGAATGCAAATAATGTCAAACATTTACACCCCGCTATGTCTTGTATGATGATAAATAAAAATTTGCATTAAGTGATAAATGAGCCCGAAGGACCTTGTATGCTCTTCTAGATTCCCCAAAGTGTTGAGTAGGTTGAACTCTAGGTTTTCCTTTTGATCCTTAGAGTGGCTATTCTTCTATTTTTGAAACTAAAGCTAAGTGTTGCACTTGTCAAATCTTGCTAAAAATGAAATATTCAAATCTAAGATCGTATTTGCACTTGGACATGTCTTAGTTTAGTCATCTTCTGAAATTGACAAGCTTGGTGTAATATCCTTCCATTTTGATCAATTGGATAATCTTCAAAGCTCTTTCGATTGCATTTCATGCATACATATAAAAAAATGATGCCTATATTGCCAAAAGGGGGAGAAAACGTAGAAAAGGCATCACTAAAAAGATAAAAATTTGAATGCTTATTTGGTTATTATGATCTTTGTAAAACTATGCTACTACTTCTGTTGGATCATAATCTCATAATCACATTTGACATGTTTAGTTGGATTTTAGAGTTTTTGTTGAAAACTTGCTCTTTCTTAAATTTAACTCTAAAATCTGAATTCCTCTTCGTCAACTTGGTCATGGTTCTAATTTCTATCTTTGGACCAAGTTTGACTTTGCAACTAAAAATTGTTTTTTCTTATTCATTTTCTTCAAACTCAAATTTATGCCTTTTATGTGGTTTGTCAATATACTCATCAAAGGGGAGATTGAAGGACCATGTGGAGGTCCATCCATGTTTTTGATGAGTATTTGACTTTATTTGAGCAAGGTGTGCTCAAGTTTGAGTTTGATTTGGATTGATTTTCAAAATGAAGCAATTTGAGTTGTCTCTGCCAGAGTGGCGATCTGGGTCGTATGGACGCGGTAGTGATGAGTTGGATGGTTTATTGCACATCTTTGTGGGCATTGCTATGTGAGGAGTTTCCTTGTCTTTGATGGTTGCAGGCGGCGGTGCTAGGTCATGGTGAGGCGAAGGATGACCGGGACTAGGCGAGGCGTCGAGGTCCAGACGGTTGGGAGATCGCCGGAAGATGATCGGAGACGGAGTCCGGGCAAGTCAAGAAGACAAGGAAAGGAGTTGATGCTAGCTAGATGCCGCGTGGATCAATGAGGGCCGTCGGATTGAGGTCTAGTTGATAGGTTAGCGGGTCTAGGTAATATGCTTTGAAAACCGTGCAAGAAAACCCGGTATGTGTGTGGGTTTTGGGTTAGCCCTTGCATGTCTGTGTGTGTGGGTTAATCCTAGCCCTTAGATGAGTGCTCTAGGGTTGAGGGACTCATCCAAAGGTAGTAGGTGGCCCAAGAGTAGTATAAATAGGGGTGGAGGGGTAGCCTCCTTCCCTTGAAGGTGTTGAGGTTTTTGATGCTCATTTGAGCTTTGCCCACATGAATGTGAGGCTTTGTAACCTCCCCTTCCAGAAATGAATTTATTTTGCACATTTACATTATGTCTTTACTTTACGCAATTTAAATTCAGCATTTACTTTCCCGCAATTACATTCCCGCAATTTACTTTCAAATAATTTGGATTTGCCTCCCCTCCTTCTAAATGCTGCTGATCTTGGATGTTTTGAGTGTGTTCATATGGTTTTACATCTCTTTTGCACTCTTGGATTGAGTAGAGAACATCTTTTCTTTCAAGTTCCAACTTTGTTCAGAACTTGTTTTTCGCGCAGCAGTCAGTGTTTGATTTGTGTAAAAATATATAAAACACATTTTTGAGTGATTCTTGTTGGAGGAGGTGCGGGACTCTGATATAAACCTGTAGAAAAATTTTGGAGTTCACTTGTTGCACCGTTTGGGCGCCATGAGGTGAAAACCGAGCCCCAAACTTTCTGCTCGAAGTTCTTGAGCATACTTCTTATATTTTTCCTTTTTTTTCTGTAAGGCTTTTTGAGGAGAAATTTGGTGGAGTTCTTCAAGACTCTGATGCTCATAGGGAGAAAAATTCCGAGAATTTTGTGAGCTGCAGAAACCCACCAACCTCCTGTGCAAATTGAGGACAAGTTCTGGAAATTCTGCTTTTGCTTTTCTGAAAGTGACTTTTGTGATTTGAATTGATGTCCTTTCTAAAAGCAAGAGTTTGAACTGATTCCTCTTTATCTTGGATACTAGACAACCAGGATTGTGACTCAAAAATTCCCACATATTTTATGGTACTTATCCATGCAAGCTTGGGGTACACATAGTTGTCTAGTTTTTCGGGTTTTTCACAATTTCCTTTGAGCGATCTTGTCGAGGTTTTTGTTGGAGTATTTTGGGGGAATTTTTATTTGCGACCATTCACCCCCCCTCTGTTCGCCATCTCGGTCCTTCAGAGCTTAAAGAGCAAGTGAACAAACTAAGCAAAAGTTTAGATAGATGCTTTAAGGGTAAGGAAACATTAAATAAAATTTTGAATAGTCAAAGGTGTTCCTACAACAAATAAGGTCTTGGGTATATTCCCAAGAAGGCTAAGAAAATTAGCAACAAAGCTCCTCGATTTGTAAAATCAAATGGGAAGCTTTGTTATAAGTGTCATGATGTAGGACATATAGCAAATGATTATCCCTTTGGAAAATCACCTAAAGATAATGCTTATGATTCATGCTATGTCCATAACAAGAAAAGCAATGATAAATTTTGCTAAATTCGTTGGGACTCCTATACTTGGCAGAAGAAAGAATGCCATTTGGGTGCCCAAAGCCTTAGTCACTAACCTCCAAGGACCCAAACAAATTTGGGTACCTAAAAAGGCTTGATCTTCTTTTGTAGGTGAACTACAAAACTAGTGGACAGCATTGGGTGTTGGATAGTGGATGCACTATCAGCAACCGAAAAATGTTCACCACATTTGAAGTGGGGAGCAGCGAACACGACAAGATCACTTTTGGCGACAATAGCAAAGGAAAGGTATTGGGATTGGGTAAAATCGCTATCTCAAATGACCTTTCTATCTCAAATGTCTCTTTAGTAGAAACATTGAATTTTAATTTGCTATCCGTTGCACAAATTTTTGATCTTGGTCTTAATTGTATCTTTCCTAGAGATGGAGTTGTGATTTTCAAAGAAAATGATAACTCATTTGTATTCAAAGGCTTTATATTTGGAAATTTGTATTTAGTTGATTTCGCCTCAAATGAGTCTTGTCTTCAAACTTGTTTAATTGCAAAAACCTCTTTGAGGTGGTTATGGCATAGAAGACTATCTCGTGTTGGGATGATACAACTCAAAAATCTTTTCAAAAATGATCTAGTTGTGGGCTTGAAAGATGTGAAGTTTGAGAAAAATAAACTTTGTAGTGCTGGCCAAGCCGGTAAGCAAGTGGCTAGTTCTCATCCCTCAAAGAGTATCATGTCCTGAAAGACCATGTGGAGGTCTACTCATGTTGGTGATGAGTATTTGACTAAATTTGAGCCTTGTTTGCTCTGGTTTGAGTTTGATTTGAATTAGATTTTCAAATTGGAGCAATTTGAATTGTGTCTACCAGGGGCGGCAGTACCGACCATGTTGGAGCGGTATTGCTGACCAGGCAGCGGCACTACCGGCCTGGGGAGCTATAGTTATATTCCAGAGAGGGGTGTTTCCTCTGAGAGAGCGAGCGGCACTACCGGCTCTTGGGAGTGGTAGTGCCGACCAGGCGGCACTACCGGCCTGGTGTAGGCAGTAGTGTTGGCTTCATGAGTGAATTGCATATTAAAATGTGATTTTGGATGATTATTGCATATCTTTGTTGGACATTGTTATATGATGTGTTTCCTTTTTTTAGATGGTTGCAGGAAGACATGCTAGGTCATGGTGAGGCAGAGGATGACCGAGACTAGGCGAGGTATGTCGGAGGTCCAGACGATCGAGGATCGCCGAAGATGATCGGAGACGGAGTAGCTGCAAACCTAGAAGACAAGGAATGGATGAGATGCTAGCTAGGAGCTACTCGGATCAAGGAGGGTCATTGGATCGTGGTCTAGGTGATAGAGTAGCGGATCTAGTTAGTATGCTTTGAGAAGCGTGCAAAACCTGTTATGTTGTTTGGTTTCAAGTTAGCCCATGTATGAGTGAGTGAGTCAATCCTAGCCCTTAATGGTGATCCTTAGGGTAGAAGGAACTCATCCAAGGGTGGAGGATGACTCAAGAGTAGTATAAATAGAGGGGTAGGGGTAGCCTTCCTCCTCTTGAAGGTTTTGAGGTTGTTGTGCTCCTTTGAGCTTTGCCCACTTTGTTGTGAGGCTTTGTAAACCTCCCTTCCAGAAATCAAAGTTTAATCCATTCCTCTCAATTCTGAATTTACTTTCTAAATTTACATTATGCTTTAAATTCCTCAATTTACATTCTTGCAATTTACTTCTTGCACATTTGGATTTGCCTCCCCTCCTTCTAAATGCTTGTGGATCTTGTGTTGAGGATGTATGATTGATGGATGAGCCTTCTTCAGATCATATCCCAATCATCTAGGCAAATCTTATGTTCTTCTTTGCAAAAAACCAATTTTTTATTCTTAAGAGGATAATTCTTAGAAGATCGTGTTTTTGGTGTTCTTGACTTGTAATCTAGCCTGCTATGACATGTGGGAAGCCATATAGGATCATCTTAATCATCAAGAACACACGAGCTAGCTAAGGGCCAAGATTTTATTCTTGAACCCGTTTTTGTGCACCCTTCCGTAAATTTAAAAAAGGTCAGAACTTTTGACATTGATTCTTACAATCGCTGTTTGGAATAGGTTCCTGACATCCATAGGAAGGTGTCCACAAAGTTTCATTGACTTCGGATCAGTGGATCAAAATATTCCTCGATTTTTCTTTTTGAACTTGTGCTGTAATCACTATTCGTACATCTGCTTTACTGTAGCTACAATACTCCGGTAGTACTGCCCCTATATGGGCAGTAGTGCCGGCCTCAGGCTGAAATTTGTGAAAACTGATTCTTCCGCCTCCATTTGATACCTAAGTATTTCGGCTTGGTTTTTTTGGGTGAAAAATTTGCATTTGTGATCTTCTTTGGGGTATAAAATTTAAATTGGGATCATTCACCCCCCTCTGATCACCATCTCGATCCTTCATGTCCACTTCTAGACCATTGGAGCTCTTACATATGGATTTGTTTGGCCCAACAACCTATAAGAGCATCGGGGGCAATTCTTATTGTTTGGTCATTGTAAATGATTATTCAAGGTATACTTGGGTATTTTTCTTAGATGACAAATTCGAAGCCTCCTGTATTTTCAAAAGTTTTGCAAAAAGGGCTCAAAATGAATTTGATTTTAAAATAAAGAAAATTCGTAGTGATAATGGTTCCGAGTTCAAGAACACAAGAATTGAAGATTATTGTGATGAACTTCGAATAAAGCATGAGCTTTCCGCTACCCACACTCCGGAGCAAAATAGAGTTGTAGAACAGAAAATTTTAACATTAATTGGAATGGCAAGAACTATGATTGATGAGTATGTTTTTGGTTGGAAGTGTTATATTTTGAAAAAGGGTGTTCGACTTTCAAATTTCAAAGTCGTTGTGATGTTGGTTTCTTGCTTGGTTATTCTTCAAATAGTAAAGCATACCGTGTTTTTAATAAAAACAAGGCTTTGTTGAAGAAACTTGCGATGCTGAATTTGATGAAACTAATGGCTCTCAAGAAGAGCAAGAAAACTTGGACGATGTAGGTGATGAAGGCTTAAGAGAAGCAATGAAGAACATGACGCTTGGAGACATCAAGCCAAAGAAAGATAAAGAAGATCAACCCTCATCCACTCAAGTTGAACCTTCTACTTCCGCAATGCCAAGTCAAGTTAAACCAATTGATGTAGATGACAAGGAGAGTGATCAATAAATTCAACCCCTACCTCAAAGAGTCATGGACTCTCCAAAGATCATCCAATAGATCTAATATTGGGTGATGTTAGTAAGGGCGTTCAAACTCGTTCTCATGTTGCTTCTTTTTGTGAACACTACTCTTTTGTGTCTTCTTTTGAACCCTCTCATGTAGATGAGGCACTGGATGATCCGGATTGGGTGAAATCAATGCGTGAAGAGCTAAACAACTTCGCTAGAAATGATGTGTGAATGCTAGTCGAAAGACCCAATGATCACAACGTGATAGGCACAAAATGGGTATTTTGAAATAAGCAAGATGAGAATGGTATTGTGGTAAGGAATAAGGCTAGATTAGAGGCGCAAGGTTTCACTCAAATCGAAGGATTAGATTTTTGATGAAACTTTTGCACCCGTAGCTAGACTAGAGACCATTCAAATCTTGCTAGCTTTTGCATCTTGTTTTGACATAAAGTTATTTCAAATGGATGTGAAGAGTGCATTCTTAAATGGTCAAATATCTGAGTTGGTATTTGAACAACCTCCCAGTTTTGAAAGTCCTAGATACCCAAATCATGTATACAAACTCTCTAAGGCGCTATATGGTCTCAAACAAGCTCCTAGAGCATGGTATGAGTGACTTAGAGATTTTCTACTTTCAAAGGGTTTCAAAATTGGGAAGATTGATACAACTCTCTTCACTAAAATAATAGATGGAGAATTTTTTGTTTGCCAAATCTATGTTGATGATATTATATTTGGCTCAACTAATGAAGATTTTTGCAAAGAATTTGGTGATATGATGTCTAGGGAATTTGAGATGTCCATGATTGGGGAGTTGAGTTTCTTCTTTGGACTTCAAATCAAGCAACCAAGAATGGGATATTCGTGAGCCAAACCAAGTACGTAAAGGATCTACTCAAAAGGTTTAGCACGGAGGATGCAAAGCCAATCAACACCCCAATGGCATCAAATGGACATCTAGACCTCAATGAGAGAGGTAAACCGGTAGATTTAAAGCTTTATCATTCTATGATTGGTAGTTTACTTTATCTTACCGCATCTAGGCCGAATATCATATTTAGTATTTGTATGTGTGTACGTTTTCAAGCTTCTCCTAAAGAGTGTCATTTAGTGGCCGTTAAGAGAATTCTAAGATATTTAAAGCATTCTTCAAATATAGGGTTATGGTATCCTAAAGGTGCTAAATTTGATTTAGTTGGATATTTGGATTCGGATTATGCTGACTGTAAAGTGGATAGAAAGAGCACCTCGAGAAGTTGCCAATTTCTAGGTAGATCCCTTATTTCATGGTTCTCCAAGAAATAAAATTCTGTAGCCCTATCCACCGCTGAAACCGAATATATATCCGCTGGTGGTTGTTGTGCTCAATTATTGTGGATGAGGCAAACTTTAATGGATTTTGGAATTAACTTCAAAAATGTGCCTCTCTTGTGTGATAATGAAAGTGCTGTTAAAATAGCCAACAACCCGGTCCAACATTCAAGAACCAAACATATAGATATCCGATATCATTTCTTAAGAGATCATGTTAGCAAATGTGATATTGTGATTAGTCATATTAGAACCGAAGATCAATTAGCAGATGTCCTCACCAAGCCCTTAGATGAAGCCCGCTTTTGCAAATTGAGGAATGAATTAAATGTCATAGATATCTCAAATGTTGCTCGAACATTTGCACCATGGTTGATTCTTATTATATATTGACTGGTTTTTATCTGATTTTCTTGTTTTCTTGATGAGTAACACATTTAGGGGGAGTATTATACTTCTTTTATGTGTTCTACATCCCTAAAATGTGAATATACCAAATGAGTGCTAATATCTTTCAAAAGGAGATTCTAGACCATATTAGGTCAAGATGTTTGAAACTATCCTATTTTGAGTATTAAAGTGTTAATTTCTCAAAAATCTTCATTTTCAAAGTATAAATATGTAAACCTTATCTTTTGGATATACTATGATTAATAAGTTTTCCTTATGATTGAAATAACCAAAAACACTTTGGAGAAGGCTTTGATTCACTCAAATTTTATCAAAATCTAAAAATAGTCTATATTGACCTAATTAATGCACTCTTTGAGTCATTACCCTTAGAACTAGAATCCTGAGGCTTCTAGTCTTCTAATAGGTCGTTTCAACTCAAACAACTCAATTAAGTGGCTTTTCAAAACATTTTGGTTTATTCTTTTCAAAAAGTTATCTCTCAAAATCTCTAAAAAGGATATTTTGACATGAAAACAACTCAAATCAATGTTTTGATGTTTTAGTAGGTTGGAAACACTCACATATATGTTATTCACTCTTTAAATTCAATACATATGAGTAGTATGCTATTTTGGATTGTTTTTTTTGTTGGTTCAGTCAAACCGGTAGTATCGGTGTGTTTTATCTAGTAGTTCCGGATGTCGGCACTACCGACTCAATAAGAGCGGTAGTACCGCATCTGTCGGGCGGGGGCGGTTCAAGTCAGTTTCTCCTGATCGTTTGGTCTTCCCCCAACCCGGCACTACCAACTTTCCTCTCTCTCTTTTGTCTCTTCCCATCTCTCTCTCTCCCGTGCGCCAAAAACTCTCTCCAAATCCTCCACAAAAACTTTTTTGTGGATGCATCATCTTCCTAGCTTCTCTCCTCCAAAAGGTGATCTTTTAGCCCTCTCCTTTTCAATTTCCTTGCGCTTTAGGTCATCCCATTCATACATTAGGGTTTTGTGAAATGTGGCTCAAAAATTGATTTCTATTGCAATTTAATCATGAAAAGGATGGATTGGGAGTTTATATTAGTCAATCAAATGAAAATCTCGAACCAATCTAACCTTTTTGTGTGTTATCCCAATTTGGGTTTTTTGGTGTAGAAGATTCGGAACTACCACAATTATCTCGTCGGTAGCTCCAGTGGTCGGTACTATCGACTTCTTAGCGGTAGTACCGGACCTCGGTACTACCGGCTTGATTTAAGTGGTACTACCGAAATATCCGAATAAAGCTCAAATTGATTCAAATACAATAGCCACATTGACATAAAACCTTAGTGTGTTAAATTCTTAGCTCATTTCTGTTTATCTATCATTGGACTCGGTCATTATGCCAAAAACAAGAAACCCCCCAAAGGCACCTCGTGGAGGTGGATCTGTTCGGAAGTTTGCAAAGAACAGAGGGGCTCCCGTAAGCAGTGACAGTGAGGATGCCGCCACTTTGGCGAAGAGGGACAGAGAAGCAAGGTTGGTGGTTCAGCAGACTTTGGGTGGAGGGTCTCGTGCTCGCAAGGGCAAGAGTGCCGTGGCAGAATCAGAGTCAAGTGGAGAAGAAGAGAATGTGGCAGCTGAGTCAAAAGAGGAAGAGCAAAATGAAAGTGAAGACGAGGAAGCTCAGCCCTCTGAGAGTGGGATTTGGAGTGATCTGTGCCAAATGAAGGGCGACAATTATTTCTCTCTCAGAGATCAAAATGAATATGCAAAATCAAAGAGCACAACTGAGGACAGATCCCACACTAAGTTCCAACATAAGGTATATTATGAGATATATAAAGAAAAGGACTTTGCAGATCCAAAATGGGTGAAGTGGGATCATATATGCAAGTTGCCACTTTTTGTTGGCGTGCCAGAGTTGTTTCAAGGAGCGAGGCTCATGGAGTTCTTGAACCGAAGGAGTGATTATCACGAAGACATCATCAGGCAGTTTTATGCCACTGTTCGCATCTATGATGATATGAATCAAATCACTTGGATGACAGGCTTTGAGATCTTCACAACAACTAAGAGTGATTTTGAGTATGCATTGGGGATTTATCACAATGGATATCTAAGGATTCATGATGAGAACACTATCAGCCTGGCACAGCAGTGTACCTTTTATGATCCAACTGCTAGAGTGAGAAAGCCTGGGAAGCTCACTGGTCTTCTGCCCCAGCCTCAGTTGATGAAAGCATCTAGGCACCCGGTATGTTTTGGTTTTGATAATTAATGATAACTTTGTTATATGATCTAATGCTTTTCTTGAGAATATTGAAAGTAGGTCAATTCCAAGATTAATGATCATGGAAATACCAAGGAAGGTTCAAACCAACCGGCAATATGTCAAGATCATGAAAAGGTAAATTTGTAAGGCTCTTTTCTAGTCTTTTGACGATCTTGGAGTTTGGAAGAAAGATCGGTTTACTAGATTTAGGGCCGTACTATTAAGAGGGATCTTGACGCTTATCTCGATGTCATTTACGGTTTAAAGGCTCAAAATGCACATTCAAATAGTTGCCAAATCATAAATAGTTCCAAACCTTGAAAATCCTTTGAAACAATTCAAATCTCTGGAAATCCGGTGCTACCACCCATGGCAGTGCGGTGCTACCGGATGCGCGGTAGCACCGGCTCAACAGCCCGGTGTGAAAATTCCAGAGAAGGGATTTTTGGGGGATTTTGTATCCCGGTGCTACCGGGATAACGGTAGCATCGGACTGTAGCCCGGTGTGAAAATCACAGAGGGTGTGTTTTTGGGTGATTTAGTGGCCCGGTGCTACCGCTCATGGGAACCCGGTGCTACCGGATCTTCGGTAGCACCGGACCTCAACCCGGTGTAAAAATTCCAGAGAAGCACCTTTTTCTGAGCTTTTGGGAGCCCGGTGCTACCGCCCAAGGTGGCCCAGTGCTACCGGACTTTCGGTAGCACCGGACCTCTGCCCGGTGCTATATTTCCAGAGAGGTGTGTTTTTGGAGAAAGAAAAAGAAATGGAGCCCGGTGCTACCGGCCCTAGTTGGGCGGTAGCACCGGACCCCCTGTAACGGTCTCTGGCAAGTGCATTAAATGCATTGTTCTAGCCGTTGAAGAGGAGCCCGGTGCTACCGGTCCTACATGGGCGGTAGAACCGGAAAAACAGATTTTTACAGATTTCGAGCTCCAACTGCTAGAAAGTTTGGTGGAGGCTATAAATACCTCCCCTCCTGCACTCTAGAGTCTCTCTTGGTCCTCATTGATGATATTTGAGCTCTAGCAAGTGTTCTCCACTCTTGTGTGCATTCAATTTCCATTTGTGAGTGTGAGAAGCAAGTTTGAGTGTTGCATTTAGTGTTTTGAGCCTTTAGACACCAACATTCAACCTCAAGCTAGCGTCAAGGTTTATTACTCTTGGAGGTTGCCGCCTCCTAGACGGCTTGGAGGCGATCGTGCGCGGTGAGCTTCTCAACGGAGATTGTGAGAAGCCTCGGCAAGTTGTGAAGGCCGGAGTTCGCCTACCCGGAGCGGGGAAGAACTACCTTAGTGATCGAGGAAGGCTCAAGCGAGTGGAGCCGGCTTGACGTGGTTCAAGTCACCTTAACGTGGAGTATGGGAGACCGGCAAGTCTCCGAGACCACGGGTTAAAATTCCTTGTCTCCTATTTATTTGTGTTTGGTACTCTTGTTTGTTAAGAATCCATTTCATTAACACCTTTCTATTCATAGCCTTTGGGCTCTCTAGTATATTTGCTTAGCTTGTATTGACATAGCCATTTAAGCTTTTGTTAGAGTTTTAAGTGTGTTCTTCATAATTGTATCTCAATTTGATAGTATCATTTGTATTTCCTAAATTGTATTGAAAAATTTAGAAACCTCCTATTCACCTCCCCCTCCTCTAGTCGGTTATCCTTGATCCTACAAGTGGTATCAGAGCTTGGACTCTCTTTTGGGGCTTCACCGCCTAGAGAGTAAGGATGGCTAGCGATGGGGTGTCAATAGGCAAGGGGCCATTTTTTGATGGTACAAATTATGCTTATTGGAAAATTCGCATGACCGTTTATCTTAAGACCATGAGTCCAAGCATATGGAGGATTGTAGTTGAGGGTTTCACTCCGGGGGTTAATCCCACACTCACAAATGACCAAGAGGAGCGAAACACTCATCTAAATGCTCAAGCTATGAATGCTCTTTTTGGAGCCTTGAACACGGATGAGTTCAATCGAGTGAGCAATCTTGAAACCGCTCATGAGATTTGGACAACCCTCTCAGAAATTCATGAGGGGACATCCTCGGTCAAGGAAGCCAAATTGCATATGCTTCGAATCAAATATGAGAGTTTTATTATGTTGCCTCATGAAAACATCAATGAGATGTATTCACGGTTGAACAACATAGTAAATGAGCTCAAGGGCCTTGGAGCATCACTAGCCGATTTTGACATTGTTCGTAAGATGCTTAGGGCTCTTCCAGAAAAATATGAAACCTGGTGACATTGTTTCTCAACTCACCGAAGTTGCCAAGAATGACGCCAACGGGACTTCTTGGAAATCTCATAACCAATGAGCTTTACAAGAAGGACAAGGAAGAGCTTTTGGAGAAAAGCTCTTCGAAGAAGAAGAATATCGCCTTCAAGGCAAAGGCGGAGTCAAGCGAAGAAATGCTAAATGACTCCAATGATGATGAAGACACCGAGGAGGAAATGGCCCTCCTTGTAAGAAGAATGAGAAAATTCATGAAGAGGCGCTCAAGTGCAAGTGGTCCCCAAAAATTCAAGAAGGGACAATACTCTAGCATCAACCGATATGCAAATATTCGGTGCTACGAGTGTGATGAAAAGGGACATATTGCCTCAAAATGTCCAAAGAAAAGGGACGACAAAGACAAGTCCCCCTCGAAGAAGAAATTCCTTCATGGGAAGAAGAAGCTCTTCAAGAAATTGAACAAAGACGGGAAAGGTGAGGCTCACATTGGAGAATGGACTCTGAGGAAGAATATTCAGATTTCGACTCTTCCGAAGACGATACACCTCCAAAGAAGAAGGGTCTTGCCGGGATTGCTATTGAGGAGACTTCATAACCCCTCGCTACTCCCTTGTGCCTTATGGCAAAAGGAGATTTTAAGGTAATCTCAAATGTTGACGAACCCTCCTATGATGAATTAATGGATATACTTGAGGATTTGAATGAGTATCTCGGTAAAGAAAAGTCTAAACATAAAGCTTTGAGAAAAGAATACCTCTCTCTCAAAGACTCTTATGAGGAGCTAAAGGAAGCTCATAAGACTCTTCTTGCTAAGGACCATTCAAAGTCTCAAAATGATATAGGAATTATTTGCAAAATTATTGATGATACATCTTGCTTAGAAATTGATTCATGTTGTATATCCAAAACTAGCATATCTACCTCTTGTGATGATTTGTTTGATATGCCATCAATTTCATGCTCTAGTTCTACTTCATGCCATGAAAACCTAGTAGTAGAAAATAATGAACTTAAGGAACAAGTAAACAAACTTAGTAAAAGTCTTGATAGATGTTTTAAGGGTAAAGACACTTTAAATAAAATCTTGAATGGCCAAAGATGCTCCTACAATAAAGATGGACTAGGATATGTTCCTAAGAAGGGCAAAAAGATTAATAACAAAGCTCCTCGTTTTGTTAAATCAAATGGGAAGTTTTGTTACAAATGCCATGAGGTAGGGCATCTATCAAATAATTGCTTCTTAGATAAAACAACTAAAAGTAACATTTATGACTCTTGCTATGTGCTTAAGAAAGATAGTTTTGGTAAAATAATTGCTAAATTTGTTGGCACTCCTATACTTGGTCATAAAAAGAATGCCATTTGGGTGCCCAAAGCCTTGGTTACTAACCTCCAAGGACCCAAACAAATTTGGGTACCTAAAAGAACTTGACTCTCTTTTGCAGGTGGACTACAAGACCGGTGGACGGCATTGGGTGTTGGATAGTGGATGCACTCAACATATGACCGGTGACCGAAAGATGTTCACCACCTTTGAAGTAGGAAATGGGCAAAATGACAAGATCACATTTGGTGACAATAGCAAAGGAAAGGTATTGGGTTTGGGCAAAATCGCTATCTCAAATGATCTTTCTATTTCAAATGTTTCTTTGGTAGAAACCTTAAATTTTAATTTGTTATCGGTTGCTCAAATTTGTGATCTAGGTCTTACTTGCATGTTTTCTAAAAATGGTGTAGTAATCTCTAAAGAAAATGATAACTCTTTAGTGTTCAAAGGTTTTAGATTTGAAAATTTGTATTTGGTTGACTTCACCTCAAATGAGTCATGTCTTCAAACTTGTTTAATTGCAAAGACATACCTAGGATGGTTATGGCATAGAAGACTAGCTCATGTTGGGATGATCCAACTCAAAAAGCTTTTCAAAAATGATTTAGTTGTGGGCTTGAAATATGTGAAGTTTGAGAAAAATAGACTTTGTAGTGCTTGTCAAGCCGGAAAATAAGTTGCTAATTCTCATCCTTCAAAAAGTATCATGTCCACATCTAGACCATTAGAGCTCTTACATATGGATTTGTTTGGCCCAACAACCTATAAGAGCATTGGAGGAAATTCTTATTATTTGGTCATTGTTGATGATTTTTCAAGGTATACGTGGGTATTCTTTTTAGATGATAAATCCGAAACCTCCGGTATCTTTAAAAACTTTGCAAAAAGGGCTCAAAATGAATTTGATTTTAAAATTAATAAGATTCGTAGTGACAATGGTTCTGAGTTCAAAAATACAAAAATTGAAGATTATTGTGATGAATTTGGAATAAAGCACGAACTTTCCGCTACTTACACTCCGGAGCAAAATGGAGTTGTGGAACGGAAAAATCAAACATTAATTGAAATGGCAAGAACTATGCTTGATGAGTATGGCACCTCTGATAGTTTTTGGGCGGAAGCCATTAATACCGCTTGCCATGCAACTAATAGGCTTTATTTGCATCGTCTCTTAAAAAAGACCTCTTATGAGCTTCTCATTGGAAGAAGACCAAATATCTCTTATTTTCGAGTTTTTGGTTGTAAATGCTATATCTTGAAAAAGGGTGTTCGACTTCCAAAATTTCAAAGTCATTGTGATGAAGGGTTCTTGCTTGGATATTCCTCAAATAGCAAAGCTTATCGTGTATTCAACAAAAATAAAGGTTTTGTGGAAGAAACTTGCGATGTTGAGTTTGATGAAACTAATGGCTCTCAAGAAGAGCAAGAAAATTTGGATGATGTAGGTGAAGAAGGTCTAAGAGAAGCAATGAAGAATATGACACTTGGAGACATAAAACCAAAGGAGGACAAACAGAATCCACCCTCATCTACTAAAGTTGAACCCTCCACTTCCGTTACGTCAAGTCAAGTTCAACCTATTGATGAGGATGAAAAGGAGAGTGATCAACTAATTCATACTTTACCCCAAAAGAATTCATCACGGGCTCTCCAAAGATCATCCAATAGATCAAATATTGGGTGATGTTAATAAGGGTGTTCAAACTCGATCTCGTGTTGCTTCTTTTTGCAAACATTACTCTTTTGTATCTTCTATTGAACCTACTCACATAGATGAAGCTCTAGATGATCCGGATTGGGCAAATTCAATGCATGAAGAACTCAATAACTTTGCCCGAAATGATGTTTGGACTTTAGTGGAAAGGCCCAAGGAACAAAATGTAATAGGTACAAAGTGGGTATTCCGAAACAAACAAGATGAAAATGGTATTGTGGTAAGAAATAAGGCCCAGTTGGTAGCTCAAGGATTTACTCAAATTGAAGGTTTGGATTTTGGTGAAACTTTTGCTCCCGTGGCTAGATTAGAAGCCATTAGAATCTTACTTGCTTTTGCATCTTGTTTTGATATTAAATTATTTCAAATGGATGTAAAGAGTGCTTTTCTAAATGGAGAAATTTCCGAATTGGTATTTGTTGAACAACCTCCCGGTTTTGAAAGTCCTAAATATCCTAACCATGTTTACAAACTCTCTAAGGCACTATATGGTATCAAACAAGCTCCTAGAGCATGGTATGAGCGACTTAGAGATTTTCTACTTTCTAAAGGGTTCAAAATTAGGAAGGTTGATACAACACCCTTTACAAAAATTATTGATGAAGAATTTTTTGTATACCAAATCTATGTTGACGATATTATATTTGGTTCTACTAACGAAGACTTTTGCAAAGAATTTGGTGACATGATGTCTAGGGAGTTTGAGATGTCAATGATTGGAGAATTAAGCTTCTTCCTTGGACTTCAAATCAAGCAACTCAAGAATGGGACCTTCGTGAGTCAAACCAAATATTTGAAAGACTTGCTAAAGAGATTTGGCATGGAAGACTCGAAACCCATCAAGACTCCAATGGCTTCCAACGGGCATCTTGATCTAAATAAGGAAGGTAAACCGGTGGACTCAAAACTTTATCGCTCTATGATTGGTAGTCTACTCTATCTCACTGCATCTAGGCCCGATATTATGTTTAGTGTGTGCATGTGTGCTCGCTTTCAAGCTTCCCCTAAAGTGTCATTTAGTAGCTGTTAAGAGAATTCTAAGATATTTAAAGCATTCCTCAAATATAGGGTTATGGTATCCTAAAGGTGCTAATTTTGATTTAATTGGATATTCAGACTCGGATTATACGGGTTGCAAAGTGGATAGAAAAAGCACCTCCGGAAATTGCCAATTTCTAGGTAGATCCCTTATTTCTTGGTTCTCCAAGAAATAAAATTCCGTAGCTCTATCCACCGCCGAAGCCGAATACATATCCGCCGGTAGTTCTTGTGCTCAATTATTGTGGATGAGACAAACTTTAATGGATTATGGAATATATTTTAAAAATGTGCCTCTTTTATGTGATAACGAAAGTGCCGTTAAAATAGCCAACAACCTGGTCCAACACTCAAGAACCAAACATATAGAAATCCGTCATCATTTCTTGAGAGATCATGTTAGCAAAGGAGATATAGTGATTAGTCACATTAGAACCGAAAATCAATTAGCGGATATCTTAACCAAGCCTTTAGATGAAGCCCGGTTCTGTAAATTGAGGAATGAATTAAATGTCATAGACATCTCTAATGTGATTTGAGCTTTACTTTGAATCTTGCTTAAAAGATTAATTGGTTATTTCTTTAGTTGCTTTATTGGAAATGTTGATTTCTTTGGGTATTTATCTCTGCCTTGTCTGCTTTCCCGGTAGCACCGCTCATACAAGAGTGGTAGAACCGAAGACCGGTGCAACTGGAAAATCCGCGGTAGCACCGGATTTATCGGGTTTTGGGGGTTAAGCCAAGTGCGGTGCAACCGTCCCCTCCTCCTTCTTCACACCGCTCTCTCTATTTTCTCTCTCTCCCCCGTTATCCCTTTTGTTTCCCCTCTCAAATTTCTTCAAAATCATCCGAAGAAATCAAGTTTTCTCTCCACCCTTTTGATCTTCACTCGATCCTCTCCTAAAGGTACCCTCTTTTGTTCAAATTCTATCATTTCTTTATGCCCTAGCATCATCTTCATTCCTTTTTTAGGGTTTTGTGAAAAATCAGCAAAATGTGTGGAAATTTGTTGAAATTTATGGTTAAAATGAATTTGATGAAGGATATTCTTGCTATTAGTAAACTTTTCCTGAATCAAACCATTTAAATCATGATTTCAAACAAATTATGCTCAAAACTGTATCTGGCCGGTGCTACGGTCCTCCTTGTGCAAGCATCGCTTCCTGTCCGTGCTACCGGGTTTGTATAGGCGGTAGCACCGGATTTGCAGAAAAACTGCTCACAAATTGCAATTTTTTTTACAAAACTCTAAGTGTCTAGGGCATATCCCTTGATCTTAATCCTTGGAATGTCTCTTGTATCCAGTAATCATGCCTAAGACTCGAGGCTCCGGCTCTTATGTTAAAGTGGCTGCAAATAGAGGACGTGCTCCTCCTCCTCTTCCTCAAGATTCCGACAGTGAAGACAACATTCCAATAGCTTCAAGACATCGTGAAGTCCGACGGAAGATTAGGCAAGAGACTGGTGACAGCTCCAAGAAATCCAAGGGAAAATAACATGTGTCAGAAACTGAAGAAGCCAGTGACTCTATGGACATAATAGATAAATCTCAAAGTGGAGAAGAGACCGAAGAAGAAGAAAACCTTGATGATTTCGATCCTTTGGCAAATTTGAAGACAATCAAAGGTGACACGTATTTCTCCTTGAGAACTGCAAATCAATATTTGCTGCCTAGTAATGCCACTGAGGTAGTACCGAACCTCTTCCAACGGCTATTTCCCACCACATTAAATGTTCAAAACCGACCGTTGAGACAAGGGCGGTACTATCGGGCTTTGCACACTGGTAGTACTGAATTTCCTGATTTTTCAGGATCTCTCTCCCCAACGGTTGGAATAGTGGGTGGGGGTTATAAATACCCCCAAACCTGTATAGTAGAAGCTCTTGGTCATATTGAATACATATTGAGCTCTAGCAAGTCTCTTTTGCTTACAAGTGCATTAAATTCTCATTTTTGAGTGAGCAAAAGGCATTCAAGTGTTTCATATAGATTTGAGCCATTTAGACACTTGATTCATCCTCAAACAAGCGTGATTACTCTATTCTCTTGGAGGTTGCCGCCTCCTAGACGGCTTGGAGGCGTTCGTGCTCGGTGAGCTTCTCGACGAAGGTTGTGAGAAGCCCCAGCAAATTGTGAAGGCCGGAGTTCGCCTACCAGGAGCAGGGAAGAACTACCATAATGATCAAGAAAGGCTCAAGAGGTTGGAGACGGCTTGAAGTTGTTCAAGTCACCTCAACGTGGATTAGGGGAGACCGGCACGTCTCCGAGACCACTGGATAAAATCTTGTGTCCCATTTTCTTGAGGTTTGAATTTCTTAATCGTGAGTGCAATTTACATTTCTAGCAATTTAAGTATATTAATTTGTGCTTAGAATCTTATCTTGCAAATACTTGAATTATCGGAGCATTTAGAGATCACTAGAAAACTTAGTCTTAATTTGTCAAAATTGCAATTCTTGCTTAGTGATTTTATTATTTGAAGTTGAAGGACCATGTGGAGGTCCATCCATGTTTGTGATGAGTATTTGACTTTATTTGAGCAAGGTGTGCTCAAGTTTGAGTTTGATTTGGATTGATTTTCAAAATGAAGCAATTTGAGTTGTCTCTGCCAAAAGTGGCAGTACCGGCCGTATGGGCGCGGTAGTGATGAGTTGGATGGGTTTATTGCATATCATTGTGGGCATTGCTATGTGATGTGTTTCCTTGTCTTTGATGGTTGCAGGGCGACAGTGCTAGGTCATGGTGATGCGGAGGATGACCAGGACTAGGCGAGGAGCGTCGGAGGTCCAGACGGTTGAAAGATCGCCGGAAGATGTTCGGAGACGGAGTCCGGGCAAGTCAAGAAGACAAGGAAAGGAGATGATGCTAGCTAGATGCCGCGTGGATCAATGAGGGCCGTCGGATTGAGGTCTAGTTGATAGGTTAGCGGGTCTATGTAGTATGCTTTGAAAACCGTGCAAGAAAACCCGGTATGTGTGTGGGTTTTGGATTAGCCCTTGCATGGCTGTGTGTGTGGGTTAATCCTAGCCCTTAGATGAGTGCTCTAGGGTTGAGGGACTCATCCAAGGGTGGTAGGTGGCCCAAGAGTAGTATAAATAGGGGTGGAGGGGTAGCCTCCTTCCCTTGAAGGTTTTGAGGTTTGTGAATGCTCCTTTGAGCTTTGCCCACATGAAAGTGAGGCTTTGTAACCTCTCCTTCCAGAAATGAAAGTTTTATCCATCCATCTCTGAATTTATTTTGCGCATTTACATTATGTCTTTACTTTACGCAATTTAAATTCAGCATTTACTTTCCCGCAATTACATTCTCGCAATTTACTTTCACGCAATTTGGATTTGCCTCTCCTCCTTCTAAATGCTGTTGATATTGGATGTTTTGAGTGTGTTCATATGGTTTTACATCTCTTTTGCACTCTTGGATTGAGTAGAGAACATCTTTTCTTTCAAGTTCCAACTTTGTTCAGAACTTGTTCTTTGCGCAGCATTTAGTTTTTTATTTTTATAAAAATATAGAAAAACCCTTTTTACTTTATTCTTGTTGGAGGAGGTGCAGGACTCTGATATCCACTTGCAGAAAAATTTTGGAGTTCACTTGTTGCACCGTTTGGGCTCCATGAGGTGAAAACCGAGCCCTAAACTTTCTGCTCGAAGTTCTTGACTGACTGTGTTCTTCGATTTTTCCTGTTTTTTCTGTAATGCTTTTTCAGGATAAATTTGGTGGAGTTCTTCATGACTCTGATGCTCATTGGGAGAAAACTTCTCAAAATTTTGTGAGCTGCAGAAACCCACCAACCTCCTGTTCAAATTGAGGACAAGTTCTGGAAATTCTGCTTTTGCTTTTCTGAAAGTGACTTTTGTGATTTGAATTGATGTTCTTTCTAAAAGCAAGAGTTGGATTGATTCCTCTTTATATTGGACACTAGACAACCAGGATTGTGACTCAAAAATCCCCACATATTTTATGGTACTTATCCATGCAAGCTTGGGGTACACATAGTTGTCTAGTTTTTCGGGTTTTTCACGATTTCCTTTTAGCGATCTTGTCGAGGTTTTTGTTGGAGTATTTTGGGGGAAAATTTATTTGCGACCATTCACCCCCCTCTGTTCGCCATCTCGGTCCTTCAGAAGTTAGAGTTGAAAATTTTAGAAACCTCCTATTCACCCCCCTCTAGTCAGTTATTCTTAATCCTACAACATTTCCCAACCCAGCAAGATCCATTAGAACTCATTCTTGCTCAAGTTGTACTTGCAACATCATGTTTTTGAGATAAAATCACTTTTTTGGTGTAACTTAAGATTTTCGCATGAAAGGTTGAGACCTTGATCTTATCATTGCCATTCCTTTTGGAATCATAGTTATAAGGCTATTTCCTAGTCGTGCTTTAAGTTTCGTCAAGTTTGAATGGGTAAAACTTGAGTTATTGAGGTTTCTTCGCGGTCAAGTTTCTGAATTTTCTATTTTTGTGCAGCGTGGATGTTGAGAAAGATATATTACTCATTTGGGCTTTATTTTGAAATTTCTTTTGGAATCATAACCCAAAGGACCTTATCTTGCTATGTTTCAAGTTTCATCAATTTTAGATGAGTAGATCCAAAGTTATTAATATTTCTGACTGTCAAGTTTGATATTTCTTCACATCCGAGTTGCTGAAATTCTTGTTCTATTCATTCTGGTTTTTTGTTCTTCAACCTAGTGTTTACTCCATAGCATTAGTGTTTTTGAGAAGAGATTCTTGAGAGCGAAATTTTAATTAGCTCCTATTAACCTCCTCTAGTCACCGATTTCGGTCCTTCATATTCCCTATGAGCCAAATGGGTTTTCATCCTGAAGAAAAATAAGAAAAACCAGATGTTGAGATACAAAGCGAGGCTTGTAGCACAAGGGTTCATATAGAGACTCGAGATCGATTACGATGAAACCTACTCTTCTGTAATGAGTGCGATAATTTTCTGATATTTGATATCAATGGAAGCTAATATGAACTTAACAATATAGTTGATGGATGCAGTGACCGTATATTTATATGGGTCACTAGATACATATATTTTTAAGAGAGTCCTTGAAGGATTCAAAATTTTGGATCCTAATAAAAGTAATCGCAACATGTATAGTGTCAAACTGTAAATGTTGCTATATGGATTAAAACAGTCGGGGAGAATACGATACAACCGACTTAGTGAGTTCCTCCTGAAGAAGGGTTACTCTAATAATGATGATTGTCCCTGTGTGTTCATAAAAAAGTCTTAGAAAGGATTCTGTATTATCTCAATCTATGTCAATGATCTGAATATCATCAGAACCATAGAGAACATAAAGGAAGGAAGTTCTTACCTTATGATAAAGTTTGAGATGAAAGATTTGGGTAAAACCAAATATTGCTTAGGTGTGCAGTTAGAACATTACCCAAAAGGAATATTTGAATACTAGTCTACCTATACCAAGAAGTTATTGGAAAAATTCAGTATGGATAAATCTCATCCTTTAAAGACCCTTATAGTAGTAAGATCCCTTGATGAGGATAAAGACCTATTTTGACCGAGGATGGAAAATGAGGAAGTCATAGGACCTAAAGTTCCATACTTAAGTGTCATATAGGCACTTATATATCTTGCGAATTGCACTATACATGATATTGCATTCATAGTAAATTTGCTAGCTATACACAATAGCTCTAACCAAAAGGCATTGGACTGGTGTCAAGATTTTACTTAGATACCTCCAAGGTACATAAAATCATGGCTTATTTTACCAAAAGGGCCAAGACTCAACCATGATGGGATATATGGATGCTTGTTATCTGTATGATTCCCACAGTGCTAAATCTCAAACTAGGTTTGTGTTTCTTTGAGGTGGTATAGTCATTTTTTGGCAAACTTTTAAGTAGACCTTAGTATCTACTTCTACCAACCATTTAGAGATTATAATATTATATGAAGCCTTACGTGAATATGTTTGGCTAAGAAGTGTGATTAGTCATATCCAGAAGTCACTTGACATTAACACCATCGATATTCTCACAATTATCTATGAAGATAATGCTACTTGTGTTGCACAAATGCAATTAGATTATGTCAAGAACAATATTATAAAGCATATTGCCCGTAAACTTTTCTATCCTCACGAACTCCGAAAGAATGGTAGGTAAAAATCCTATAAACTAAATTATGTGAAAATTTAGCTGATTTATTTACTAAGTCTTTACCAACATCTAGTTTCCAAAGATATGTTCGTGGCATTAGAATGAGATGATTTAGAGAGATTCAGAGTTCCGGGGGAGGGGAGGCTGTAAATCTTTGGACCATAACCCTATGATCCTGAAGATACTACCCTAATTCAAAGGATTATAAATTGTACTCTTTTCCCTTAGTTGGTTTTCCTCATGGTTTCTCATATAAAGGTTATTAATGAGGCAACAAGTGTAACACAATATACGGATGCAATATACCCTTTTCATCTTTTTTTTCCCACTAGATTTTTTGTAGTTTTTGATGAGACATTATTACACGGTATTCACCAACGGAGGAGTGTTAAGATACAATATGACTCTTGGTTGTTAAGATATAACTGGATTTTTAGTTTTGGCAAGCGAATTCCAATACTACTCGTGTTGGGTTTTGAGTATAAATATAATATCTCAATGTACAAAAGAATCAATTTACAATTAATAAAAAGAACACAGTTCAGATCTTATATATCCAATGTTCATCTATTGTAATTAATATTAGGATTAATTTACAGCGACCTGTTGGTTATTTAGCAATTCTTGCTCTTTGCAAGGTTATCCCTTTTGTTGGGAGTAACGTGCCTACGTTTAGTACCAGCGCCAAAATTTACGTCATCGCCGCTTCACGCGACATAGACAGGAAAGCCAGAAATAGGTCTAAGCTCATCGCGTGCGACACGAACTTATACGATCTTTCACCATTATCCTGATCGACAGGATAAGATTTTCCTGAAGCAGCAAACAATAATAGCTCAACGTCTCCAAGAAGGGAAAACAGCAAAGATAACACAAATCTCTGCTTGCACTTTAAGATTAGTGCCCACTTTCCCAACTCTGATCTGCACATGGCAGTACTGGAGCCCCAACAACCAATTGACAACTGATCAACAAAAATCACCTACCACCAATCGACCGCATCTACGTAGCAAAAAAATTTGACGCCATTCGCGAACCGTCTGACAAACAATGCCCTCCTACTATTAAACTCGTAAGCTCCCTTGGAAATTCCTAATTTGGTGGAATCCGCAGAGCGATGACTCTATGCAGCAATCGGTGTTTGCTTAGGCCCGTTAACACGGGTGAACCTCCCGTTCCCATTCTGGAAGGGCCGCGGCGGATGGAAACCATTCCCGTTGGAGTGATGACCATTTCCAGTCGGTGGCCCTCGACCGTGACCTGGAAACTCGTTCCGATTTCTGAAGTCGTTCCTACGGTTGAAGTTGTCACCATCGTTCCTCCTGTTGAAGTTATCACCGCCACGGTAGTTGCCATTGCTCACATAGCCGCCTCCTCGTCCTCTGAAATTATCACCACGGTACACACCCCTGCCAGATTGGAAACGGCCGCCTCCACCGGCATTGGTGATAACAACACCATTCACAACTGAGGCAAAAGTTACATTCTCGAATTAGATATCTCATCATAACATGCAAGTTTCAGCTAGGAAAATGTCAGGAGAGATTAAAAAAATCGTAATAACTCTTATGAACTTCATGTAAAGCATGCCCAGCACAAGAAAGGATAATAGAAGAAAATTATTCTAAATACTCCCCATGGACTTAAAAAGATCAAATACTAAGTACTAACAAGGGTGAACATAAGGAGACCATTGGCACTGTCCTAGACACACATTTTGCAAGATAAAATTATTTTAGACAAATTGGGAATTCTGAAGACACACTGGAAGAATCCAGCAGGTTGCTTACCTCGTGTAGTAGTCCGTTTCTCCTCAACAAATACTTCTTGCTCGCCCATAAGGATCGGAGATGCCTACATCACAATCAGAAATACTAATTACAACTTATACCACACATCATGTCACAACAGTTTGAAAAAAAGGTTACACGATTAAAGGAAAAGAAAATGCAATTTTCGGAAGTATCAATCATCATTAGAATATCGTGTGAAGCTCGAGCCACACATATTCAGAGTGTAGTCAAGTGCAAATACGACACTCTAAATCATCGGTTCGCTTTCAAGCAGCACAGCATAAAGCCATAAAAATATTTAGGTCCTGTCACATTTTCAAACCTCAAGCAATATAAACACAAAATGTAATCTCAAAATAAATTATTGATGACAACAATCTCGCAAATTTTAACCACAGTTCTAAAGCAAATGTAATCTCAAATAATAAATTGATACCACAATAAGCTAATCTCTGTCTATTAGAAGTATAGAAGAAAAGGCTAACCTCAATTGCTTCTCGCATAGATTGCTGGGACTCAAATTCAATAAAGCCAAAGCAGAACCGATCAATCTGGAGCAACGCAGTAAGAATGTCAGAAGATGACAAAATGTCATAGCTAGGTCCAAAGCCAAAACCAACAGTTAATAACCTTATTATTCCTAACTTGGATGCCACCTGGCTTTATAGCACCAAATTTCTTAAACTCTTCCTCAACCATTTGGACAGTCGCATTGATAGGCAAACTCTTAACAAAAACTGAATAACCGTGCTCTGCAGGGCAAAATATTGTTATCACTACAAATAGTGTCAAAAGGACTGCATATACTAAATCAAAGCCAAGACCAACCATCATGAGAAGTGTTGTTTTCGGCAGCATTCCTATCAGTTGGAGGAGTGGTTTCGGCAGCCTGGGAAAGTTTTGCAGAAGATTTCTCTGGACCTTCAACAGCCTTAGTCACAGGTTTAGGAGCTGGCTTAGGTTTGACAACTGGAGTCGGTGGGCCCTCCTTCATGACCTTCACCTGTAGTACAAACATAATTAAGGTCTGTAATTAGTAAAACTTCACTAGAAGTTCAGAATTCCTATTAGCCAATCACTTCGGAGAAACATTAAGGACAACACAATAAGAGATTCTAATTGCAAAAGAAAGACGAAAAAGAGAACTCACAATGGATGCGTAAGACTTCTTAGTAACATCCTTCTGAGCTGGAGGGGAAGAAGCGGTAACAGGGGCCTTTTTGGGATCCTCTTTGATCACTTGCACAAGTGGCTCAACAGTAACATTATTTTCAACAGTTGTGCCATCAACAGTGGGGTTCATAGCTTCCACATCTGCAACATTATTCTCCTCTACCACATGATCTGAGCTCAGATGCCCTTCAACTGGAGTAGGATCTGGTAATGTTGAAAATGTCAATGCACAAGGAATGAAGGAATTAAAGTTTTTTATTAAAGGAAATGCAAAAGATCCTATACCTGTTTCAGCAACAGATTCAGCATTCTGATTGCTTTCATTTTCTTGATTAACAACTTGGTTTACCACAGATGACGGCCTTTCTGATATGAATCTGAACACATCATTGAGAACAAAATAGCCACCAGATTCTTGTGGCGCAAGGAAGAACGACTGTGTAAACCTATGGCAAATGCCATCAGATGCAGTTAAAGCTCCAGTAACAACAATGAGCACACCGTCCTTATGAGATAATTGTGCATCTGCAGTCTCTATCTCTGTTAAATAGTTGCTGAAGTCCATAAACATAATTTTTTTATTGATATCCTGCTCAAGCACAGAAGATGGAAATAAGCAGAATTAATCTCAGTATGCAAGGATGCACCGATTTTAGCAACAAATCTTCATACCAGAACTTACATGTAATGTGGATACATATTCCATGACTCCACTAGAACCTGGTCGACCAAGACTACTTGTATCTTGATAGAACTTATGCACCTGATCTGGTGACTCGTGTAGAATGTGGTAATATTGCTGAACAAATGCTCCACCAATCTACAAAGAACAGAAATCGCATCCATCAACACTAGGCACTTTATTGCAAGTACTACCCTGTTCACAGGAGAGAAAAACCGACCACATGGGGACTTATAGGAGTAGCTGGGCTTCCTGCTTGCACTGCCATTGCTGAAGGGAAAGTATACATTAATGCCTTAAACAGAAATCAATAGATGAATATGGCAGAATAGAAGCATTAGAACAAGAATGATTTAGAAGAAGGAAGATTTGACCAAGAAGGTCAAAATACAGGACTGGCAGCAAACTTGTGAAACCAGACCATAAAAAGCAGAAAATAAACAGCAAAAAATGGATTATTGAACAAAATTATATTGGAATATTAGCATCTGTATTAATAAATATGCTGGAAACATCAAAGTTCAGCAATTGACAATTTGACTTGGCATAAATCCAATGTCTCAAGAACCAGAAACCTAAATGCAGCTTCTAGAAATTATGTGCTCCAAGCCTCTGCCCACAATAAGAACAAAAAAGTACCTAGGTTGCATAAACCACTGAAATCGCATGTAAAAGTAAAACCATAATACTCCAACTCAATAATACTCCCAGCCACCCATTTTCTCCACAACAATCCTGTATACACTTACTCCTTCCAAAAAAAGGTTCATCATGAAGGAACCAACCTTCACAAGGCGTGCATACACAGAAAGCCCTCAAATCTACAAACACGAAACAACATGCTAAACTAACTAACATACATATTATTCTGTTGTAATATATATGATAAATTCTACCCGATATCTTCATTGTACATATCCCATCGGATATATGACAAATTCTACCCGATATCTGCATTGTACATATCCCATCGGACAAATCAAATACCACACGCACCGCACAAATACTCACATATTTAAAAGGCTGAAACCAATCACTGTAATTAAACAGTACAAAATATCATACCACTTCAAGCATAAAACCAAAAAAGAGACATAAAGTGGTACCGCTTTCCTCCAGAACAGCACACGAAGGGTCAATTTGTCCTACCAAAAAGTCCTCAACAACAGCCGCAAGTCCACGAAAAGAAGCCTTATTAAAGCATTAATGCTCCCAAATAGACATCACTGTGAAGCTAAATATCCATGAACACAGAAATTGCACTGCTAACATTACCTCAACCAAACGCTACAGCCACAACTATCAGTCTGTCGCAATCAAACAAACCCTTTGACAAGATGAGTCCAAACAGGGAAGAAAAGAGGGCTTTACAATATTATTAACCTTTAATAAAAGAATTAAACTTCTTATAATCATGAAAAGACACAAAACTTAACACTGATCGCATACAAAAAGAGTGAATATCTATCCAATTGCAACGCCTGGTCTGAATCGCTAAACCCTCAAAAAAAAAACTTCCAACCTCAAAACCTCAAACTAAACCCCTGATGTACCATACCAAACTATTATTCGTCCAATCACGGCACGGAGATACAAGGACCATAACAGAGGAGGATCTAAAGAAAACTTATCCGATTGGCACCATCACACGCCCAGATAAAAGCGACACGAAACCCTAAGTTGTGCAGGGCCAGCAAATCGCGGCCGGCGCCACGAGTCCTCACAAAACCCAAACCCTCACGAGGCCATACCGCAAGGCGGCGGCAGCGTATCCGCCCCAAAGCCATCCGCGGTACGTATCAACCCGCCCCATCTCCAGCCCCACCCGGAGAGATCGACACCACACACATATCTATAGAGACAGAGAAGGATACGGAGGGGCAACGACGATACCTTACGCGCGGAGGAGCAGGAGGAGGAGGGGGAATCGCCGTCGCCGCCGCCAGCGATGCGAGGGGCGGAAACCCTAGAAAAGGAGGAGGAGGCGGCGAATGGTTTATGCGGGAATTATTTGCGGCACGGGGGAGCCGGGGAGGGGAATAGGAGGGGTTTAAAATGCCGGCGGGTTTAGTACTCCAGTAGTCCAGTTGTTTTACACATCACCCTTTCCTTTACCTCGATGTCAATTTTACCCCTGTATCGCTGACGCGCAGGATCCGCGATTCTACGGAGAAGATGGGACCCGGAGCGCAGTGGGTGAATTTTACCTCGGAGGAGACCGGGTGGGAGTTGCTCTCTGTTCGTTTTGATTGCGCAGTTAACACGAGTCGCGTACGGCGTACGACAGAGCTTCCTTTGTGCTGGTGTGACGGCAGATAGAGTTCACCTGTACTTATAATGGATAGTTCACTTAAATATTTATTTGCGGTTACTATCGTTTGATCAAAGTATTTAACGGTCTGAATCGTTAAACAGTGTTAAACTATAATACATTATTTTTTTAATAATACTATCTTTAGTCATCTTTGCTCTCTTTCTGTGATTGGTGGCCGTACTTTGGTTTGGTAGTTGGTTTTTTTTTGGGCTTTGAACATTGCGTCGCTGGTTTGGCAATATGCATGAGTGGTATGTCTAGTATATGTTGAGTATGTGTATTTGTCTTGTACTCTCTCTAAAAAAACACTAAATTGGATTTTATTCCGACACTATTGCTCTGTTCAGGTAAAATAAAAAAGTTCCTAAACATTGTGATGAACGCAGGAATAATACCTATATTAAACGTCGCAGCTTTTTCGGTCGCTGGCGCTATCCACGTCGCCTTCATTTAACGTGGCGAGCACTCGCCACCGCGCGCTGCGCATGAACACCTCGACGCGACGCTCACCGTGCGTCTGACGGCTACGCGATTGAGCCACATCGCTCGCTTGACTCAGCCGGTTATACACGTTAAGTATTATAACGCCGTCAGTTTTCAGCAATGAGCGTGCGGTGTAGCGGTAAAGGCCCTCATGTTCGAGCCTCTGGCCGCGTCTTCGAGTCTCACCGCGCGCTCACCCATGTCGCCTATGCGATTTTTGCTCACGCGATGCATGGCGACGAACGCGTGGCACGCGGGCAACCGCATGGAGCCTGGTTTTTCCGAAGACGTCCCCAAATTTCTCATAAATTGCGAAAAATCCCCCAAATGTTTTGGGAAAAGCCCTCCGAAATTATATTTAGATACAGATTTTCGCATGTAGGTCCTCCGTAGTCCTGTGATCATCTTTTTTTTTTCCTCGTGAGACCCCAAAATTTATATAGGCTTTTTTTAAAAGGGCCACTAAAATTATAGTTGTGTACGTTATTTTTTTTACCGTGGAAGCCCTCTACGCTTCTATGATTTAATTCTTTTAGTGTGGTGCCTTTTCCTTTTTTTTCCTGCGCAAGGTCCCTTAGAAATTACATCTATATCTATTTTTAAGCTGGAAGGCTTTTTATTATTTAGCAAGAAAGCCCTTGGAGCTTCCAAAATTTTTTCCTGTCTTGCACAGATTGTTTCCCAAAGTTTGTTTCCGTCTTGCATGACTTATTTTTCCCCGAAGTCGTTTTATTCCGTGGAACGCCTCAAAAAATACGTCTATGTACGTTTTTATACGAAAAGGCCCCCCCAACTTCTTAGATTTTTTTCCATGTTTTTTCTTCGACCAGAAAATCGTCAATGCGCAACGTCCCGCATCTGCGCAGCGTGGCGTGCCGCCACGCAGATGCATCTAGTTTCATATGAAACCATTCAATATACAATAAAAATGGACACTTCAACTCCACCACTGCTCTTTTTTTGCCATGGAAACGCAGCAGAGAGAAATGTTTCACATTCAGTGTAGCAAGTGTTTCTTGTGTTCTAGATCTTTTCTTCCCTTTTTGAACCGACAAAAACACCAATATTGCTGATGCATAATGTGGTCAGGAATCCCAAACGGACAATCGGGCTTTGCTTTCGATGCCTCCCTACTTGGGAAATTCATACCCAAAGGTTGCCAAATTTTAGTCAACTTTTTTTTTTTGGGAACAAACAATCCATTTCTCGTTTCACTCGCGTGTGTGGCAGCCATGTGGGTCCATAGTATCAGATCTGTTACAAAAAAATGGTTAATTCTAAAATATGTAGTTTTGTGATACAAGTTCTCATAACATCTGTAATTTTACGAAATAGAAGTTAAAACATGTAGTTTTCTGATAATTTGTACAAAAAAATACGTAGTTTCGTGAAATTTACTCTTCTTTTAATTCTTCATTTAGGTGCTTCTTCTGTCAAGATTGCACTGTTGCTGATTGTTTGTTCAGGAAAGTTTATACATACTTCTACAGCTGAAGGACCATGTGGAGGTCCATCCATGTTTGTGATGAGTATTTGACTTTATTTGAGCAAGGTGTGCTCAAGTTTGAGTTTGATTTTGATTGTTTTTCGAGCTAGAGCAATTTGAGTTACTGGTTGGAGACCAGTCGTCCGACCCCGAGTGGTCGGGTCGTCCGACCTGAGTAGTCGGGGCTTTGGCTGGTTGGAGACCAGTCGTTCGACCCCGAGTGGTCGGGTCGTCCGACCTGAGTGGTCGGGGCTTTGGCTGGTTGGAGACCAGTCGTCCGACCCCGAGTGGTCGGGTCGTCCGACCGAGAGGTCGAGCTTTGGTGGTCGGAGACGATCGTCGACCAGTGGTGGTCGTCTTTGGTTGGTCGGAGACCAGTTGTCCGACCCAGAGAGGTTTGGGCTGTGGCTGGTCGGAGACCAGTCGTCTGACCCCGAGTGGTCAGGTCTCTCGCTGGTCGGAGACCAGTCGTCAGACCTCAAGTGGTCGGAATGGAGTCTAGTGGTCAGACCTCGAGTGGTCGGGATGGAGACCAGTGGTCAGACCATGGTTGATCGGGATGGAGACCAGTGGTCAGACCACATGTGGTCGGGGTTATGTTGGTCAGCGTAGTGTATATCTTTCTGTTGAGATGGATATGTGTTATTGGACATTGCTATGTGATGTGGTTTCCTTGTCTATGATGGTTACAGGACTTTGGAGCTAGGTCATGGTGAGGCGAAGGGGATCAGGACTAGGCTGGGAGAGCTGAGGTCCAGATGATCAAGGTGTCGCCAAAGATGACTGAGGCCAGGGAGTAGCTGCAAGCCGAGAAGACAAAGGAATGGATGAGATGCTAACTTGGAGCTACTCTGATCTAGGAGGACCATTGGATCGCGGTCAGGAAGATAGAGTAGCGGGTCAAGTTAGTGTGAGTTGAAAAGCGTGCAAAACCCGTTGTGTTGTTGGGTTTCGGGTGAGCCCATGCATAGCTTTGTGAGTGGGTAAAATCTCAGCCCTTGATGGAGTGCTCTAGGGTTTAGAGGCTCATCCAAGGATGGTACGTGTTCCAAGCCTGCTACTAGACAGGGAGAGGGGTGTCTCCCTGGGGGCGTGGTGAGCAGGTGAGGAAAGTGTACGTGAGTAGTTGAGAGTTGTTGAGAGTGACAGTGTAAGGATTAAATCCTGGCTCTTGGATGTTAGCTTAGGATTGAAGTAGGACATCCAAAGGTGGGAATTGATCCCAGGTCACTATAAATAGAGGGGTAGGGGCAGCCTCCCCTCTTTGAAGGTTCTGAGGTTTTTGCTGCTCATTTGAGCTTTGCCCACTTTGTTGTGAGGCTTTGTAAACCTCCTTCCGTAAATGAAATGTTCTTCATTTATATTCTTGTTTCATTTCTCTTACGTATTTACATTACGCACTTAAATTACATTATCTAAATTCCGCATTTACTTACTTGCAATTTACTTTATGTAATTTGGATTTGCCTCATCTCCTTCTACATGCTATTGAGTCTTTGTTGAAATTCATGATTGATGAACTCTTCTCCGGACTTGGTGCTTTCAATCATCTAGGCAATCCTTGCATTCTTGTTGCAAGTTAGTAAATCGTGTGTTCTTAAAGTGCGTAAACGTGTGACTTGCGCTCTTTAGTCTTGATTGGCTTCGTTCTTGTTGCCAAGGATGAAAGATTGTTGGATGAATCTTCTATAGATCATATCCCAATCATCTAGGCAATCTACAACCTCTTCTATTCAGCTTTGCAAGAAACCAATTTACGTGCCTAGTTTTCGATAGTGTTTCTATTTGTTTGAAGGGTTGTTTCTTCGTGTACTTACTTGCTATGATTTGTGGAGAGTCATCCAAGGATTTCTGACCATCAACTCCCACCAGCAAGTTAGGGGTGAAGTCTGTGTTCGTGACTCTGTTTTTGGTGTTGCATTTGTTAATCTGAAAAGGACGGAATCTTGGTATTAATTCCTTCGATTGTTGATTGAAATAGGTTCCTGACATCCTTTGAGAGGTGCACACTAATTTTCACTGTTTTTGGATCAGCCGATCAAAAGCTACATCGATTTCTGTTTTTGAGATCGTGCTGATTTTACTGTTCACCCGAACACTATTCACCAAAGTACTGTTCATCCGACCACTTCAGGTCGGGAGTACTGTTCATTCGATCACTTCAGATCGGGAGTACTGTTCATCCGACCAGTGCTGGTCGGGAGTACTGTTCACCCGAACACTATTCATTCCGAGTACTGTTCACCCGACCTCTGTAGGTCGGGGGTACTGTTCATCCGACCAGAAATACCCGACCAGTGCAGTTTCTTTCTAGTCTTTTGGTGGTTTGAATTTTAGGGGGAGAGTTTATTCGAAAATTTTATTTGGCTCCTATTCACCCCGTCTAGTCGCCTTTTTCGATCTTTCAACAGCTTATTTATATTCTATAGAGCAAGCTTAACATAACATTTACCATTAGCCAAACTTCCTAAGAAACAGCTAAGTTACAAATTATTCAGCTTATATGCTACCGAAGGACAATTGACAACTGCCTCCTTAGTTTCCATTGCCCTCAGTTGCACCTTCCCTGTGGCTCCGTCACTTATGACCTCATCAATAAGATCCTTAAAAATGAATCTTTCAATGTCCAAAATCATGCCTTGCAGTTCACTGCCGAAACTCTTCCATTCGTTCATTCCACGCATTGCATGCTCGGCTAGCATGCTCTCATCTTCTTCCTCTTCAGAGCATCTTATCATCAAGGCCTCGGACAGGAGCCTGTCAATCTCTACACACAAGTCCTTGAAAAGTTGCCACATACCTAATTTCCTGGATCGAAGAAACTGCGCCGATCGACTGACAGAACGGTCGATATCCATTTTCTGGGTGATGAGTTCATTTGCAAGATCGAAGATGAGCCTGCGATGAAGCTTTTCCGTTGCTGGTTTTGATTGCTCGAGAATGAGGAAAATATCTGGATTGATCGAGTAACTGGACGGCCGCAGCTGACAGGGCATCACCCTGAAATTCAGTTCATTGTGCAGGAGGCCTGACGCTGAGAGTATCTCATAGATATACTGGTGATCTTTATCGGCAGTTACTGATGACAAAATTTCGTCGGTGTTCAGAGCTTCATCACTCAACAATTGCAGGAGCTCGAGCTTTTGGATGAGGGCCTTCATGTTTTCTGGCTTTATCTGGTTGCCCTCACTGCTTGTCTTCAGCGTTGGCGTGTCAGGGAGGCTTATTGGGTTCCAAGACTCATCTGAAGTATGCGTCTCACCATCTGAACACAAGTGAAAACAAGGGTAAGCTGAGAATTCAGAGCTATCTAATTAAGCTATAAAACGATGTATATTTGTGGGCTCATGCATGTACATAATTATTTATGCACTTCAACAAACATATATCATGTTCCTGCATATCAAGTTCAACATGTGGGGCTCCATGGAGATGTTAGGTGCAGACATGCACAGTTGCAGGCAGCGAAGAACATGTACTCTCGAACTATTTGGCACCAATCTACTGTGAATGTGATCCTTCCCAACTTGAAGGACCACAAACTATATTTGGTTGCATTGATTACTGGTGGCCTGTCATTATGATTGGTGGGTGTGCTTACAGCTAAGTATGCTTGTCCTTTGCCTTACAGCACGTGCTTCTTGAATTGATGGAAACCCGACAGAACTAGCTCAGAGTTGTTAAGTTATGCGGAAGAACGGCTTGTCAGATCAAGTGCTCACCTTTGAAGGAATCTGAGATCCTCTTCAGAGAAGGCGATGACCCGTCATGATAGAGCGGGGCATCAAGAACTGATACAGGACTCGGGATGTTCTCCAGTGGTTGGATCTTCTTCTTGTCAGAAGATAGAATTGTAGAAGTTTCCTGGAATAAGTGTTGTCAGTTTATCAGTGAGGAAGAATATTCACCTAAAGCAATTAATGGTAGATTCTTTACAGGTGGTAATATCTTAGTTATCTTTACCTCACGATTCAGTGTTGAAGCTGCGTTTCTTTGATGGATAAACGATGAGTTGACATTCAGAGGATTTGGATAATCGATAACAACAGCATCAACCTGCTTTGCCAAGCTGATTTTGCTTTCAGGAATCTGCAACGCTTCATCATTGTTGCAGATCATTTTTCCTTGTAAAGGGTTTGATCTTAGTCTGCCTCTTGGTGACAGTGAGACTGCTTCGTTGGATTTCTTGCTCGGGGACATTGGCGGAACAGGCGGGTGACACCTCCTTTCAGAGTCTGCCTTCTTCTGCACTAGTCTGGGGCTCAATGAGCTGGAAGGCCTCGGTGAGCTTGCACAACTTACAGGTTCCTCACCCCTGGAATGAGCACTTTGATTGTGAGAATGAATCCTCTTGCTCTCTCTGTTTTCATTCTTTCGCGTGAAAGGTGGTTCGTCATGCCGAAACTTTCCAAGGCCTGGCCCTTGCAGGGGAGCAACCAAAGCAAGTGAAGCATCAGGTTTTGTGACGCCTCTTGCAGGCTTCATGATCACAATTGGAGACTGGAATCTTTCAAAATTAGTGGCTCGTTCAGAGGCTGCGTTCTGTGTGCTCGTTAATCCTGCATTGGTGTCAGTTTGGCATGGTGTGTCCTTCTTTGCGTGCAATGCGCCCAGTATCCTGAGAGCCCTCAAGTCCTTGTTGCATTCCGACAACTCGAGACCCCTGAGCCTTCTCTGTATGTCGGCGTACACGGATGCACTTCTTGGCCTCGCTTCAGAATCGCATCCAGTTACACCTCCCTCCTGATGCCTCCAGGGGGCAGCTTCAGGGAGAACCCTTGGAGAAAGCTTAGTTTTCATTACTGCAGATCGATTCTTCAGCTGTGATGCACTGGGATCTTGGCATGTTCTCCTGGGGGATTGTGATGGACGATCATTCTGTATGTCATGGACTGGTCTTGGTGATCTTGCAGGATCATAGATATCAGGAGTTTCGTCCAACCCCATGAGCTTGGCAATGACACTGCTGGCCCGCCGATGGCTCGGCGATTCTTGTGGTTTCAAAGCATCCAGGAGATTCTCATCGGTTCTTGTGTAACCAAAATTCTTCAGACGCGAACTTGGGTTCATAGACTCTTTCCTACTGTCCAAGGACAGCCTAGTGAGCTCCCTGAGCTTTGCTGAAGGCTTCATGCTGTCTGGAGCTTCGATCGGTCGCAGGATTTGTCGATCATCACATGAGAAGCGTGGTGGCCTGCTGGATTCATTAATGTATGTAGGAACCCCGGTGCTCCTATTATCGATCCCAATCACATAAGTTCCATCTGTTGATTTGGAGATCAGCAATGGCCTCGGCGAGTCTTTGTGCATTCCATTTCTTGCCTCCTTCATTGAGGTCTTGATGGCCAGGCCATGGGAGTCCCGGTTGTCGGACTCCTTCACAATGTCTCTAAAACTGGTGTTTGGTTTTCTGGATTTAGCCTCTATCTTGGAACACTTCAAGCTTGGTGAGCTCCTCGGCGGCCTCCCCACAAAGAGATCCCCATTGATGTTGGGAAGCTCTTGTTGGGCTGGTTTATTGCCGTCCAGGGACGAGAACGAAGAACGCAATGAGGAAGAAGAAGATGCTCTCGATGATTCAATTGAGAGGCTACTGTTCTCAGTTATACTTTTGCTGAATGTTTTCTCCTGCACAAGCATTTCTTATCGAGTTAAAACTAGTTTGCTTGAGGCAGCCAAACTGCATGCTGAGGATGTATGCATGAGTTACTTCTTTCCTGGCAGAACAGTAGGCAAATTACCGGAGTGATGTTTGAAGTAGCTGAGTTTTGCACCGAGACATTGCTGCTTGGAAGGGCATGGCCTGGACAAAGGAAATACGGAATAACAATTATTGTAGAATTGTAGCTGGTTTAAACCAAAAGAGAAATAATGCAATGGTAAATATCTGATTTTTTAGAGAGAAAAAAAGATAAATATCACAAAATTGTCTATATTACAAAATGCCTTTGTGGACGAGAAAAAAGGTAAATATCTGAATTATAAGACGCTTTCTTTACTAGTGTCATTTGCTTGAACGGTACTGTCCACTGTACAACTCATGGCATCATTTGTCCTTTCTACGTGCCGTATAGTTACATTCCTGCAACTTCTGAACTATACCATTGCCATCATCGTGTCAGTTTCTTGTTCATGTACCTCCCAAAGAAAAAAAAGCCCTGTTCTTGCCTGGTACCTTCTACATGGCATAAATTGTTAATCCCATTTTATTTTAGCATCTTCTCCTTATACTCTTCAGAATTCCACTGGTGCAAATCAGTTTGTCTCCTGAGTCCTGACAACTTCGACAGGTCTTCTTGTGACAAGAAAAGGATAAGCTAAAGTGGGAATAACAGTGTGCAGAGAACAAGGTGTACCTGGAGGCAGCGTGCTCCGGGCTCCCCGACCACCACCACGTTGCCGTGAGGTGAGAAGGCGGGGGCGGCGGTCGAAGATCTGGAACACGCCGGCCATGCACCCCATCTGCCGGTCGAAGTCCGTCGCCTCCTGGGAGAACGCTTGCATCATTCTTGCCGGCATTTTGGCCAGTTTCTGCTTCTCTCCCAAACAATCCAACGATGGAGAAGAGAGAGGTTTCAGTTGAAGGTAGCACCACCCTTGCAGTTGCAGACGATGGCTATGTCAGAATGGCACAGAACGAATCAGACCAGCAAGAAACTTTCCAAGCAAAAGAGAGTACGTGCAGACTATAACTACGGAGCTTTCTTTCTATTCTTTTTCTCTCTATGGATGGGCGGATCACGGATGGATAGATTGAGTTCAGAGGAATGTTGCTCATGGCTATGTATATGTCAAGTGGAGGGAGAGAAGCTGCCGACATAGATTGGGGATGTGTGCATGCATTGCAAGGGGTGTGGGTGTTGCTGCTGGTCCTACGCCACAATACAATTCTGTGCAAGGCCATGTGGGCAGATCATTGTGGGCACGGCCATGCAAGTGATGGCTGCCAGGCATCGTCGTCGTCGTCATCCGTCCAACCATCAGATTCAGCGCAGATCAGAGCCAGGAATGCAGTGTTAAGGAAGGAAGGACTCGTCGAGTCATGGGCGGCGGCAGCACTGGACGGTTTAACTGCGGTGTCCCCGCCCCGGCACAGTCGTTTTCGTTCCGGTCTACAGCGGCGTAACGTTGGAAGAGGTTCAATTTCATCACGCATCATTCAGTCACCCCCATCCATCCTCTGGTTAGGTAATGTTTGCCTTCTTCTCTGGTGTATGTGCAGTGTGCGTGCCCCCACACGCCTCCAGCTAGTTAGCTCGCCGTGTCAACTGTCAAGAACAGCTAGAGGAGTCATCGTTAATGGCCGGAGGTGGGCGTCTTGCCGTGCTGATTCAGCTCGTTCTCGTCGAGCCCAGGCACGATCTATTTGTAATTCGTGTCAGCTTCGTGCCGTGCCGATCTAGATCTGATTCATTTACACTATTGCGACGAGAGGGAATAAGCTATAGACGTATGGTGTTGAGCAGTGGACACAAATATTAGTGGAAAAAAACTAAATTTTATTCATTCTTGAACAGATATAGAGTTATTGTTTCGTTAAAAACCTTACACCCAGTGTGGGGTACCCTAGTGCAGAACTGCTCGGTGCACGTGCTTAGTGTAAGTGAGTATGTACTCTCCCGTACTCATTCTCCATCTTTTAGCATCTCTGTTGTCTCCCCTTTCTCCACAATGCGAGCCACAACATGACGCAATGTCGCGACAGAGCGCCCTGCCGCGTGCATACCTCCTTCGAGCCCATCGTGTCTGTTTCGTGCTGTACTGACTTAAGCACGGTCTATACTGGCGTACCGTAACATGCAATTCATCGTGTCCGACCGCGAGATCCGACACGTCCCTATCAATCGTGTCGGCCTAACCCATGCGTACTTGCCGGGTCGGTTCTGTTCTGGCTTCGGAACGGCGGGCGTGCCGTGCAGAGCATGTGCAGGTTCTACGCATGCTTGATTTGTTAGGTCTCTTGGCTTTTTACGGTGGATCGCGTTGTCAGCAACCGATGCAGATCCGTCGTGTAGTAGCTGTTATTTTAGCTGCAGTCTAAGGCTGAGCATGCTCTCCAAACTAGTGGAGCAGTATCTAACCAAAGTGTTGATACTTGTTCAATTTGCAACCAGAAAATATCCCAGAATGAGAATATTTGGGCCCTCGTGTAACCCTGATGCAGGACTACGCAACAGAGATCGTTTCCTTTTTCTTCTTTCTTTTTCTGAGTTGTAAGTACTATTCAGGCATCTGTTGTGGGAGAAATTTGATCAATGTAGGCATGAGAGTGTAGTCTTCAGAAAACTGACAGATTTCTATGACTTGTAAGTACTGTTCAGGCATCTGTACACTGCAGATTCGAATTTTCTTTTAAAGTAATACACAAAAAATAAAAAATTACAAAAATAATATAAAAGAAAAATTACATAAGTATACCTTTGTCGACTTTCGGAATGGTGACAAAGTATTGTCGCCATTTAAAATAGCGATTTGATGATGTAGATACCGCTTAGGATCTAGGTTGCCAGTGCTAGTAGCAACAGAATTATGTCGCCATCTGGATTGGTGATAGAACTATGTCACCAATTAAACTGGCAATAGAGTTCTATCGCCAATTAAATTGGCGACAGAGTTCTCCCACCAGTATAGAAAGGGACAAGGAGGGTACTACGTGAATTCGAAAGTTCTAGTTACCAGTACCGTTACAGGTGGTAGCTGCGTATTGTCCAATGGGCCTGACAAAGCTGCTACTCGCGTGTTGTCTAATCGACCTGACAAAGCTGGTAGCAGCACGTTGTCCAATCGGCCTGACAAAGGTGGTGGCCATGTGTTGTCCAATCGGCCTAACAAAGGTGGTGGTTGTGTGTTGTCCAATCTGCCTCATAAAGCTTGTGGCAGCGTGTTGTCCAATCCGCATGACAAAGCTTGTAGCAGCTTGTTGTCCAATTCGCCTGAGAAAGCTGCATGTTTTCAAATCGGTCTGACAAAACTGGAGGCTCATATAGGGTTGCGTAGTTGTTTAGTAAGGACGCTATTGTGTGTTCTATGTGGAAAAGCAGGTTGGATTGTGTTGTCACATCCATTGTTGTTGTTATCGGAAGTGGTAAAGTCATTTCATGTTTAACGTTAGAAAACAACGGAATGAACGAAAGGTTCCATTTCATAATAAACGTGGGGATTACATGGCGGATACAGTTTGATTCGGTGCTCATGTTCGCATTGGTACTTTCGACGATAGAAATGACGGCACAGACCAACCATGAACATGGACAAATGTACAATACAAGGGTGCATTTTGGGATTTTAAACGGGCAGGATGAATTACGCGTTATGGGCGTAGGAGGTTAAGGATCGAATGGGTAACCGTACGGCACCCACATGGAGTGTCGATGGTTAGGACGGCGTGGACGGGGCTGCTGGTCATGGTAGTGGCAAGCACAACTACAACTCGCATTGGCAAAACAACAATAAGTATGGTAGTCGCTGCCGAGGTGGATGACCTCTTTATTGTTCCTCTCCATGATGCGTTGGTGGTGGAGGTCGTCATTCTGGGTCTGGAGCTCTAAGTTCTGCCTATGGAGCTCTTCATTCTCGTTCTTCGCCGTGGTGAGGTCCTCTCGCATTTCATCAAGGCAATACAACAATGTGTGGATGTAACATTGGGAATCTAAGGGATACACTGGGTCCACCTATTCAGTGAATTTGCAATCCGCAGTCTGCAAGTAAGAGTATGTGTTAGCAGGCGATATAGCAAGACATGTGTCAAATGGTATGTAAGAGTTGTAGCGGTTACCATGAATAGAGGGCATCGGTAGAAACGACGTCCTGGGCTAGAATTGCACTCGTCACAAACTTGGACAACAGTGCCGAGGTCGTTCTTGCATGTCAACCACTGCAGAGGGCAGAGTGGGAGATCGTCGTGGATTGAATTTTTGGGGGTGTAGTAGTCCCTTGTTCGAATGGGAAGTTTTGGGCTAGGGGGATCGGGGTCTTAGGGACCGTAGATTACGTTGGCCTCGAGTGAAGGGTCATAGCCTCGAAACCATGTTTGACCCCGTCTTCCCCATCTACCCCTCCCATGGCTTGAGGTGCCTCATCTGTCTGTCATTGCAATGGAGTGGAGTAATTTCGTCATGGCGCATTGGGTATTTATAGGCCGTGTTTGATGTGGAGTGAAGTAATTTTTGTCAATTCAGCCTAACAAAGCTTCTGGCTGCGTTTTGTCCAATCATACTGACAAATGGGGTGCGTGCTGTGAGATTGCCCTCACAAAGGTGGTTCCTGCTGTTGGTGATATGCCCTTGAGGCGATCATAGAGATGATTGTATCACGCCTTATGTTTATGGAACAATATAACTGTTTGTCCTTTGAATAAATATCGATTGGATTAATCAACAAGTAAGTGACTTGTTCGTGCAACTTTTTCCATATATTGATATTATTCAAGTTATCCCTGATCGGTTATCATAATATAGGATGATTATGTTTCATAGATCAGCACATGTATTGATTGATGACCATGTTTCATGGGTCATAGAGATATGAAGATATCTAATCAATAATGTGGACACATGTTAGAGAACATGTGTTGGATAGACCCATATGAGACATTGCGAGAATTGTTATATATATTCTTATGTGCCATCAGTTGGTCTCATGCATAGTGTATGTATGTTCCTTAGACCTGAGATCGTCATTGGTTTTCTAGATGTGTAATGGTTTACTTAGGAGTTACCAATCAAACCCTTTCTGGCACTAATCTAACAGCTCTTAGTTTCTTTCCTCCCAATGTAGCTAGTTCATGCCCAACAATCATGTCAATTTCATCACTGAGTTCTATTTCTTCATCAGAGGATATGTTTGCACTAGGCTCATAGTCATTGTCGTCTGAAGAAGAGGAGGAATCATGTTGGACTGGTTGCTTCCCTCTTTTTGGTGGTTTAGATGTTACTTTCTTTACTACTCCACCAGATTGCTGTTGACTAGAGCTATCTGTTCTTGATTTCTTTTTCCTTTTGACCTTATCAGCAATTTTCCCAAGAAGACTTCCTTTGTCTGGGTTATCTGAATTCATTTTGACTAAGACTTCTTTTTCGAGCAGAAATACTGACTGACTTGGTTGACAAATAAACAGACTGCTAACTGATAATGCAACGCGCAAAAACTGAAGAACAACCTAAGGAACATAGAGATGACCTTAAGAAAAGATTTCTAACTTAGGGTTTCAATCTAAGAAAAGATAAGATATAAAGATTGAAGAACTTACAGAACCCTAGAAGCAATGCCTTGCCTTGAGCACACAGAAACACCGTTGGCAATCACCCGGTCAGGATGAGCTTCGGTGAAGAATTGATCTTGCGCTCAAGAACAGGTTGCAAGAGGATTGATGTGGATGAAGAAAGCTTGAGAAAATTTCTGAAGGATATGAAGATATAAATAGCGCAAGTTTCGAGGAATAAAAACAGGGAGTTATTGCAGTAGTTTGGAGTACGGACAAACATGGGGAAAGTAACGACTGCAACTGCCTAGTTTGAAGGAGGTCTCTTTATGAAGAGGGTTTTGAACTAGAGAATCCAAGAGGTATGGTTACCAATTTTGGACAGGTTTAGCAAAGAAAGTCCTAAGAATAGGAAAGATTTTGTCATGAACAGCAAGGATAAGATCCTTTTGAAGTTTGAGATGAACACGTTTTGAAAAGATAAGTTTTGAGATAAAAAGCTAATGTCGTGTGTACGCCGGATTGCTTTTCGGATACAACAGATATTTTTCCATCTACGTCGGACCGAGTCCTGATGACTTTCCATCTTCATCGGACCGAGTCCGTATAAGACATACTTGGTCCACCGCAGTTGGAAAACTCTCGGTTTGGTTTAGGCAGCAGTCCGTGGTACATAGACATAGTTCTGAACTTGAAAATACAGATATAACTAACTTCTTAAAGATTTTTTGAAATCTCTCTTTTAAGAATAACACACGGATTTGTAGAGAGATCTTAGAATAATCTTAATATAAAGATCAATCAACCAATAAACTTAGGAGACATTTGAGTCAAAAAGGAAATATTTGAGCCCTAGTTTTCATAAGAGCATAAGTATGATTAACTCAAGCTCAAAGAAAAGAACTCATGTGCTGAGTAATTTAGGTTTTCAATTTCTTTATAAGTATTTTTATTTTGAAGCTTACTTAACCTAATCACTGTGTTTTAGGAAAGTATAATATAATAATAGAGTGAGAGAAGACTTTCAGCAGCAATTATATGACTTTCAATTTTCGAGTAGATTTTTCATTTAAAACTATAGTCTTATAATTACTTCAGAACTAGAATTTACTTTGTTCACATAAAGATAGCAAGATGTGCATAGCAAGTAGTCTTGACTCCCCCTTAGTGTGTCATTCAAAGATTCAAACAATATTTGAAGAAGCAAGAATATTCAGTTCATTTCTCAATTTTGAAGATCTGACCTCATCAAGTGGTTTAGTGAAAATATCAGCCAATTGATCCTCAGTCCTGACGTGACTAAGCATAATGTCACCTTTAGCAACATGATCACGTATGAAGTGATGTCTAATTTCAATATGCTTAGTTCTAGAATGCTGGACTGGGTTGTTGGCTATTTTCACTGCACTTTCATTATTACACAATAGAGGCACATTTTCAAACTTAATGCCATAGTCCAAAAAGGTTTGTTTAATAAAAAGGATTTAGGCACAACAACTGCCTGCAGCAACATATTCAGCCTTAGCAGTTGAAAGTGCTACAGAATTTTGTTTCTTTGAACACCAAGATACTAAAGATCTTCTAAGTAAATGACAACCCCTAGAGGTGCTTTTTCGATCAACTTTGCAAGCGGCATAATCAGAATCTAAATAGCCAAGAAGTTCAAAGAAGCACCTTTTGGGTACCATAAGCCAAAACAAGGAGTATGCTTTAAATATCTGAAAATTCTTTTTACTGCACTAAGGTGCACATCCTTAGGTGCAGCTTGAAATCTAGCACACATGCATACACTGAACATGATGTCTGGCCTAGATGCTGTCAAATAGAGTAAAGAACCTATCATGGATCTATATAACTTTTGATCAACAGTCTTACCTCCCACATCTTGATCAAGATGTGTATTGGTTGCCATAGGAGTTTTAAGAGGCTTGCATTCTTCTAGATTAAAGCGCTTGAGAAGGTCTTTAGTATACTTTTCTTGTGAGATGAAAGTCCCTTCTTTCAATTGCTTGACTTGAAATCCCAGAAAGAATGTAAGCTCTCCCATCATTGACATCTCAAATTCTCTAGCCATTTGATTACTGAATTCCTTGCATAGAGATAGATTAGTACTTCTAAAGATAATATCATCAACATAAATTTGGCAGATCATTAATGTACCATTGAAGTCTTTTAGAAACAGTGTTGGATCAACCTTCCCAATTTTGAAACTCTTTTCTAGTAAAGAGTCTCTAAGGCGCTCATACCATGCCCTGGGGGCTTGTTTTAAACCATATAGTGCCTTAGATAACTTGTATACATAATTGGGAAATTTACATTTTTAAAATCAGGAGGTTGTTCAACATATACAATTTCTTCAATGATTCCATTAAGAAAAGCACTTTTAATATCTATTTGAAAAAGAGTAATATTGAAATGACAAGCAAAGGCTAGAAGGAACCGTATGACTTCAAGTCGAGCTACAGGTGCATAAGTTTCTCCATAATCCAAACCTTCAACTTGAGAGTATCCTTGAGCTACTAGCCTTGCTTTATTGCGTGTGACTACACCATTTTCATCTTGTTTATTTCTGAAAACCCATTTTGTTCCAATGACATTATGTTCTGTGGGTCTTTCCACTAAGTTCCAGACTTTGTTTCTTTCAAAGTTGTTAAGCTCTTCTTCCATTGCCACAATCCAGTCAGCATCCTTCAGAGCTTCATCTATAGTTCTGGGCTCAACACATGAAACAAAAGAGTAATGTTCACAAAAAGAAACTTGTTTAGAACGAGTTTGAATACCCTTACTAAATTCACCAATGATTTGATCTACAGGGTGATCCTTTGTGATGGTGTGATGGATCTTTATGAAATTCAGTCCTTCATCCTTCTTTTCATTATCTTCAAGTTGTGATCCATCTTGAGGTATTGTGGACATTGGTGGTAGATCATCTTTGTTTTCTTTAGGCTTAATCTCACCAATCTCCATTTTCTTTATGGATTCTTTTAGAGCTTCTTCACCTACATCAGCTAGATTCTCATGCTCACCTTGTGAGCCATTAGATTCATCAAATTTAACATCATAGGTTTCCTCTACTAACCTAGTTGTATTATTAAACACTCTATAAGCTTTAGATTTAGAAGAATAACCTAGCATGATACTGTATCACACCTCTTTTGAAATTTACCTAAGTGTGTTCTCTTTTTATAGATGTATACCTTGCATCCAAACACACGAAAATATGAGATATTATGTTTTCTTCCTACCAGAAGCTCATATGAGGTCTTCTTGAGAAGTCGGTGAAGATAGAGCCTGTTGATTGCATGACATGCAGTGTTGATGGCTTCAGCCCAGAAAGCATCAGAAGTGTTGTACTCATTCAACATTGTCCTTGCCATTTCTATGAGAGTTCTATTTTTCCTCTCAACCACACCATTCTGTTGAGGAGTGTATGTGGCTGAAAGTTCATGCTTTATACCTAACTCATCACAGTATTCAATAATGTTGGTATTGACAAATTCAGATCCATTGTCACTCCTAATCTTCTTAATATGACAGTCAAATTCATTTTGAGCCCTTTTTGCAAAAGTTTTAAATATTTTTCAACTTCACTTTTATTTGGCAAAAAGAATACTCAAGTGAATCTAGAGAAATCATCCACAATTACAAGACAGTATGAGTTGCCACCTATACTTGCATATGAGGTAGGACCAAAGACATCCATATGCAAAAGTTCTAAAGGCTTAGTAGTGGACATAATATTTTTAGCAGGATGAGAGTTAGCTACTTGCTTGTCAGCTTGACAAGCACTGCAAAGTTTATCATTTTCAAATTTAACATCCTTTAGGCCCACTACTAGCTCATTTTTGAAAAGCTTTTTGAGATTAGACATACCTACATGCCCAAGTCGTCTGTGCCAAAGCCAACCATGTGAAACTTTAGCAAGCAGACAAGCTGAAATGCATGAGGAGTTAGAATTGAAATCAACAAGGTAGAGATTTTGAAATCTAAAACCTTTAAAAATAAGCTTCTCATTTTTTTCAAGAACTATTACTCCATCACTGGAGAAAATACAATGGAAACCTAAATCACAAAGTTGAGCAACAGACAAGAGATTGAAATTTAAAGAATCAACAAGTAATACATTTTCAATAGAGTGATCATTTGAGATAGCTATTTTACCATTTCCCTTTACCTTTCTTTTACTGTTGTCTCCAAATGTGATTTTGTGACTTGGATCTTTTTCCTTTTCAACTGAGCTGAACATTCTTGAGGTGCCGGTCATGTGTTGTGTGCACCATCATCAATAACCCAGTGTCGGCCGCCACTCTTGTAATTTACCTAAAAAGAATGTTTATTTCTTGATTTTAGGTACCCAAATACTTTTGGGTCCATTAGAGTTAGTCTGAACACAATTTTGGGGCCAAATGGATTAGTAAGTAAGGACTTAGGCACCCAAATAGCTTTAAGATTTTTATCCAGATTAGAGGGGCCAACATATTTGACATTCATTTTCCCCCTAAAATCCTTAAACAACATATAATGTGCATCAAACATGCATCTTTTATTAACCTTAGCATATGAAGCACAGGCAAATTTGCAATTTTTACTACACATGCTAGATGAGCTGGGAGTAATTATTTCATCAGACAACAAATCACAGCTGATTGAAACATTGCAACATGAAACATTTTTAGATTTGCTATTCTGCATTTCATTTTCAATTTCCAGCTCATAGTATTTATCAAGTAATTCATCATGATCTTTAACAAGTTGTATATGTGTGGTTTTCAAAGAATCATGAGAATCAGTAAGAAGAATATGATCAGAATTTAGTATAGAATGAGCATGTGAAAGTTTTTCATGTTTATCTATAAGCTCATTTTGACTAATTTCTAGCACATCATATTTTTCATGCATGGTCTTGATGTCAGATTCAAGAGTTTCAACTTTATTCATCAAGCTTATAGCATTTTTCTTAAGAGCTTTGTCTTTAGCAGTTTTAACATATAAAGCATCATTAAGCTCTTTAATAATTTCTACAAGCTCTTCATACGAAGGAGAATCATTTACCTTGTCTTCATCATTCTTGGCCATTAGGCACAGTGGTAGAGAGACTGAAGGTGAAGGTGATGTAGATTCATCCAGAGCGAGTCCTGCTAGTCCCTTAGACCCAACTCTTCTTCATCTGAGGAGGAGGATGACTCGTCACTTTGAATTTTCTTCATCAGTGATCCATTCACTGCCTCCTTCTTCCTTTTCCTCCAATGTTTCTTGAAGTAGCTCTTCTTGCGATGACTCCTCTTGTAGCTTCCTTGAGCTTTTTCTTCATCATTGTCATCTTTGTTCTTGCCCTTGCCCTTTTTGTTACTTTTATTTGGTCAACGGGCAGCTATGTGTCCTTTCTCATTTCACTCGAAGTAGATGATGTTAGAGAAAGGGTTTCTTTTTGAGAAGTGGTTAGAGGACTTACCTTTGGCATTTACCCTTCTCATGATTTTGTTTGCTGATCTCATGAGTAATCCCAATTTTCTTACCTCTTCATCCTCTTCATAACTTGTATCTTCTTCTTCATCATCATCAGAGGAATCTTGAACTTTCTCCTTGGTCTTGAGTGCAATAGATTTCTTCTTGATCTCAACTTCATCACCCAAGGTAAGCTCATGGGCTGAGATCTTGCCTAAAAGTTCAGTGGGTGTGAGCTTCTTCAGATCACCACTGTTGGATAGATAAGTGATCAGGCTGTGATAGACTCGAGGTAGAACCCTGATCATCTTCCTGCATACTTCAACATCGTCAACTTTAGTTCCTAGACCTCTAAGCTCATTTACAATAGGATTTAATCTAGAGAACATATCATTAGCATTTTCATGTGGAAGCATTTTGAACTAATCAAATTTTTCTCTGACAACAAAATATCTTTCCTCTTTTACATCAGAGGTACCCTCATAAATTTCTTGAAGAGTAGTCCATATATCATAGGCAGTTGACAAATTACTAACTCTATCAAAAACTTCAACGCTAAGGCAAGAAAAGATAGCATTTCTAGCATGAGCATTGTATTGCAAATTTCTTATTTCTCCAGGAGTAGGTTCTGAGGATGAGGATTGCCCTTCAGGTATGACCCGTGGAGGCAAAGGTATTTCTGTAACCCTCCACACATCATAAATTATGGCTTCAAGATAACACCTCATTCTAATTTTTCAATAAGCATAATTTGTGCCATCAAAAACAGGAACCCTTCCTACACTTACTGTAGCTGATCCTATTCCCTCAGCCATTTTACCCAAGCTGTTAAGCTTTTAAAGGGGGAGCCTTGCTCTAGGGATGAAAACAGATCGGATAGTTTCCGACCGATCTGGATATTTTCGGATACGGATTTTGTCGGATCGGATATTTGTCGGATAGTATCGGATCGGATACGGATACGGATTTTTTTTGTCGGATACGGATACGGATTCGGTAGCTCACTATCCGTCGGATATGGATACGGATTCGGATAATCCGGATATTGATGGATCGGATATCTGGATATACATATGGGCTAGGCCAAAACTACTCTTCTGGCCCAAAAATGTTTCTTAATTTCAGAATTGTTTTCTAATTTAATTAATCCATAAAGTAAGTTTCAATTATTAAAATTAGCAAACCAACTCCAAAAATTACGAATTTTTTTTGAGAAAGTTCTGGAAATAATCTAACATTTTAAAAATTATTTTCAAGATTTTATCAGATTTTAAATTTTCTCAAAAATTCAAATATTCCTATTCTTAATAGGAAAATATTTGAATAAGTAGCTAAAAATCATAAAAACTCATAAATACATAATTTATTATTTTTAACATAATTCAACAAAGAATATAAATCTTGGATCATTACATATAAGTGTTATATACTTTTCTAGAGACGTGATATTTAAGTATTATACAACTTTTAGTGTGTTATGTGTTTGCCTCCATTTGTATCTTTGAGTAAAGATTACCTTCATTTTTGTGTTTTGATCTACGTGTATAATGAACTAATTTTATGTGTGTGATAAACTAAGTCTTATATAATTTTATTTGCGACATGGTATCTACTTATTGTCTAAGTGAATGAAAATGCTTATATTTGTTCAATTTTCAATAACATTTTCATCAAATCAACTAGTTATGTGTTTTCGTTGACTTTTTATATACAATCTAAGGGGTTATCATGTTCCGATAAAATATTCGAAACCGTATCCGATTCGATTCGTATTCGATCCGTATCTGTATTCGATATTATCCGTATTCGTATTCGTATCCGGACTATCCGTATCCGTATCCGCATCTGAGAAAAAATATGAAAACAAATATGGTAAAGCTATTATCCGTCCGTATCCTATCCGTTTTCACCCCTACCTTGCTCTGATACCACTTGAAAGGACCAAGTTGGCCTAGGGGGGTTGAATAGGCAACTTTAAAAACTTTTTGATTCTTGTGAAAAAACTTTTCTCAATAAAAATAGTAACAAAAACGATTAATATAAAATTCAGCACAGCTCTATTTAAGTAAGATTTGTAAAGAGAAGAATTTTAATGAGAACTAACAATAATATGAACAAACAAAGATACACCAATAACAGGAAGACTGAAAGATTTTTTCATCGAGGTTCAGAGCTCAAACTCCTACGTCCCCGTTAGAGCACTTCTTCAGAAGTATTGCTCCACCAAACAATCAATCTCAATGGCTTTCGGTTTTCCACTATCTTGACTCTTTCACCACTCCAGTGAGGTGAGTCTCAACCTTTCACAGCAATGGTGGCCTTCCACAATCTCTGTTGGATAGGTCGCACCAACAACTTCTCCAACCGTCTAGGAACAACTAGTTCCAAGAGTAATAGACTATCCACAAGCCCTGTCTCTTGGTTCAATAGCTAGATGCAAACTAGACTTAGCTTGGAGCAAGAACTCTAAATATTCAGAATGAGTTTTTGTAGCTTTTGAGTTGAAGCTCAAACTCTTTGATGAAATGAAGGCTCAGGAATGCAAGAGATCAATGAGTTGTAATTGATTTGAACAGTGTTCACGATGTCAAGGATGTATATGTGCAAAGCTCTATTTCTGTTCTGTGAACCCAGGCACTCTATATATAGATCCTGAATAGAAATAACCGTTGTACCTTCCATTTACCCGTTGGGAGTTGGTAAGATAGATGGGGTAGGTCAACTACTACCTTTTTATAAGAATTTTAAGGTGTATGAGTCATAAGTCAAAATACACACACGCCGAACTGAAATTTTTAGTCCGGGGTACATAGGATTGGAGAAGCATTATTGTACTCATAGTGACCCATTCGCGTCGGACCGAAAATATCGGTCCGTCGTAAATATACTTGTCAAGGTAGTTTGTGCCGGACTGAAATTGATGGTCTGATGTACACATACTTTGATTTATATTGATATCAGCAAAACAATATTTGCGACGGACCGAAAAAGTTGGTCCGGCGTACACATGGGTTTGTTCCATTTGAGTACCAGCGAACAACGTTTGCGCTGGACCGAAAAAGTTTGTCCGGCGTACATGGGAAAATGGCTGGTTTTATCTGAGTGAAATATGTTTACGCAGGACTGAAAAAGTTGGTCCGGCGTACACATAGAATTTTGGTCCGCAGCAAACATCATATTTCTGGTTAAGATTTGAGCAAAATAATTCTTAACACAGACTAGGATTTTATTCAGAGTGAAATTATAACATATGTCAGACTGAATTAAAAGATGTATTCAGATCGGTCTGACGTGAACAGTGTACGCTCGGTGAAGAGAACTCTTAGCGCCGGACTGAAAAAGTCGGTCCGGCGTACATGGTGTGCTCTTGGTTAGGTTTTGAACTTTGATTTTTGAATGCCTGACAAGATGTTTGGTCTGAGAGAGAACTCTTTTTGACTTAAGGAAAGATCTGAATTTTTGAGTGAGAATAATGAAATGTCCTATGCTTCAAGTAATCTTAGTGATTTTGCATATGAACCAAGATCATTTCTTATGTATAATCCCTCTTAATAGTACGGTGATTCTAACTATATGGCTTGAATCAACTCCCAAGCCAAACTAGAAACAAATACCTTAGCCTTGATCTTCAAATGCAACTGTTGTTGGCTTTTTCTTAGTATCCTTTTTGATCATCAACACCAAAACCTACATAATAAGCATAATTGACAAAAAAATAGGGAGCCTAGATGCTCTCATGCGTAACGTCCGCTGCATACGAATAACTAGACGGCATTACAACTACATTTGGAGAAAGAACGATAGTGCGTTCACATGCATTCATAATAAAATCCAATGGCAATACTTAAATGACTGCACTAACCTCGGAATCCACCGTTGTTCGATCCTCCATGCCCTCATGGGGATGCACAACCGCAGGGATGAAAGCTCCATAGGCAACTAGCCCTCTGTCGGGGCCTATGTGTCTAACCGACTACGGTGCGACGCATCTATGACAGGGTCAATCAGCTCGTACTCCCACGCAGCAGCTGCATCGTCGCCCGCCATACCTACCATGCGAATAAAAAATTAGTTAGCAAACAACATACAAATATAAACATGACGTACACATAACATTTTGAAATTGCGAACATAATTATTATTGTTAACATATATCTTACATATCTGTAGTACAAAGCTTAGATACATATTACATTGAGGAAATGATGACATAAACAAATAGGATATATCAAGTAGAAATTACATGACAAGCCCATAACACATCAAATATTCTTACAAATGGAGCATGCAACAATAAAACACTTCATTTTTGGTTCAGCGTTGGACAATACTTGAAAGTGTGCCCCGTCTCCTTGAAAATAGAGCATTTCTTTACTCGGCACCCACATTCTACAACGTCCATATCATTCCGGATACGTCTTGTTTGGCACCGTCTAACTCCCTTAAGCCTATCGATGTCCGAAACCCACCTTATATGTTCCCAGCTTCGGTGCTCCATGAATGAACCAACCACACTGATACCGTACATTTTTCTGCTCCAAGTTGCAGTCATCGCCTCCATAAAACATTAATCCATGAATATGCCTAGATCCATACGAATGGTGGAATATGCAGCCATTACGTGTGCACAAAGCCTGTGTAACAGAAGGTGCTTGTTGCATGTACAGGAACAACTCCGTCCCCCAAGGGTGAACTCCTGGACAACTATACTGTGGTTTGTCCCACGACTGACTTTGTTCCTACACAATACCTCGAAGCGCAACTCTCTCGTGCCCATTTTGAACACTCTATGCATCTCCCCTTTTTTTCCTTATCTTTCATGTATGCACTTATCATATTTGAGTACTTCACGACAGGATTATTCATGGCGACCATAGCCTTGGCATGACGATCCACGAAGTACATTGTAATCCCATGAAGAACTCCTTCGACTATAGCAATGAGAAGAAAAGGTCTCAGATCCCTCATCACCCAATTGTATACCTCTGCCAAGTTAGTCGTCATGACATCGTATCTTACATCGTCCGTGTTGTAAAGCAAAGCCCACTCTCCCTTGGCTCATTCTCAATCTATTCAGAGAAGCATTTCGTGGCCCTACCATTCCTCTTAACCAATTGCGGAGGGTCCATAGGTAAGTCATCAAACGCTACGGGGCCTCTTCCACTCCAGAAGTTGGGTTCTTCGTAGCCTCTGTTGTATGCTTTCTCATCAGTTCGTCTAACTTCTTCTATAGTGCATCGAACTTCCTCTGCTGATTCTGATCACACAACCTCTTGAACATCTTTGTTAGAGCATTGTTTCTGAATTGCTTGTAAAAATTCGCCCCCATGTGCCGCTTGCACCACCTGCTCTACAAATTAGCCTATGGAGACGGCTCGTCTTGATCTTGCTGCAACTGTAGAATTGCCTTCAACAACCTAGGGTGACGATCATGTATTACACAAACCCGAGGTCGTTGGCCGACGATTCCAGCTTTCACGTTCCACATAAACCAAAACCAGCTATCTGTGTTCTCACTCTCCACAAAAGCCAGAGCGACAGGAAGAACCTAGTTGTTCTATCTACTCCAATGGCAGTCAAAATCTGCCCATTGTACTTCCCAGTTAAGAATGTGCCGTCCACACAAAGCAACAGCCGACAATGTCTGAATGCATTGATACACACATAGAATGCAAAAAATGCTCGTTTTAGAACAATCTTCCTTGAGAAATGCCGCGAGTGCTGCTCGAAAATATCCACAACTGTCCCAGCATCCTCCCTTGAATGGCTTAAAGCATGCTTGGCAGGTTCTGGTATGAGTCTTCATACGTATTGAATCTAGCTTCAATGGCCTTCTACTTTGCCTTCTAGGTCTTCGCATAGCTTATGGTGTACTAGAACCTCTACTCTATTGAAAGTATAATGGAACAAGGCTTCAGATCCAGGTTGCTAATGATCTCTCCGTACATTACATTTGCAAAAAAGCCCGAAAAAATGTTTTTATGTGATTGCATAGACTCTGTCATCACACATGTATGCGGAATGACTATTGAGCACTTATAAATGGTGTCCCACTTAGGCTGGTACGCATGAATACGCCATGGGCAACCCTCCATCTTGCATCTGACGTCATAAACCCGAAGTGTCGACTAAACAACCTTAAATGTTTTCCGCATTGACACTGCCCATTCCTTCACAACCTCCTGTATCTCGTACTTACTTTTGTAAATTGCCTCTAACTGCACCTCATTCTGATCATACTCTCAACGTCTTCATCCTCATTCACTGCTACATTCTCAAACTGGTAGTCCTCCCACTCCTTAGGGTAACGCTCATCGCGTCTAACCTCACCATCAGTGTAAATTTTATCATCAGATAAAGCTGATACTCCCGGTCCTCTACCTCTATTCTTTCCACCAACCCTTCTATATGTTCTCCTTTGTCTGCAATGCCCATGGGTTCATGCATCTTTGGTAAGGGAACATCACCTTCTTCGTCTTGCACTATCTCCTCCTCCTCACCCACATCTTGGCTCAATAAGGATGTATGACTGCGGCTGAACTCCCCAACTTCTTCCGTAACAGCATCGATGGCCTTCTCTATCATCTCATGGCCAGAAGCAATTCTTTGAATTGTCTGTGCTAACAACACTAGAGGCCATCCTCTCTCTTTAGCAACTCTTACATAAGGGCTCCACGACTTCGGCCCCTTCAGTTCCACTAACTCCCATAACATGCACTCCCGTGATCGACATTCGACAATGTGTAACTTCAGATCACTTAAATCAGGGTCCAATGAGAACATGTTGTATAACCTTCTCCTAACAGTGCCCCAAGGATGCTCCCCTGCACATGACAAACTGGCTACAGACTTGAAAAATGACCTAGTTCCACCCCTTAGGACCCCATGTGTGGAACTCTTTCTCCATGGTATATTTTGAGATGTACTCGGTCATCCATACCTGTGGACCATGTGGTACACAATTGTTATTGCGTGCACGACGTATCGACATTATGTCATCCAATACGTAATGAGCTGAAAGAATTACAAACCTATTTGGAAAAATATGCCTACAAATGACGTAAACCTGCTCTACACTTCAATACACAATTTCTTTAAATGTTTGTAAATTGTACTTATCAACTTCATACTATCCGGCAAGGTTTTACGAATTATTCCCAACAGATCCGATCGAACATAAACCTCGATCATAGCACTACAAATGCAAAAATACCAATATATCTACACTAATATTACTAACCTACATCTACCTACACAAATATTACTATTCTAAACATAGCTCTAGCAATAATACCAATTTACAAATATTTAAAAAAATCTTAATGATCTAAATATACCTACATAAATATTTTTAATTTACCCATATCTGCAAAAATATTACTAGTCTATATAACTAAATACCTACACATCTAATTACTTTGATTTTCTAACCTACGTTTCTAAAATATAAAGCACGAGATTAAAATTCAAACCATCAAATCTTAAGAAGACTCCTCTTCCCCTTGCTTCTCCTCCTCCTCCTCCCTCTTCCTCCTCTCCTCCCTCTTCTTCCCCTACCTCTTCCCCTCCCTCTTCTTCCCCTCCTTCTCATTCAAAATGGTGACAGAAAGCCTAATCACCATTCTTAAGGGTGACAGCTGACCTGGCGCATTTATAACTGTTTCAAATGGCAATCAACTTACTATCGCCAATGAGAATGGTGATAGATTTACAATCGCCATTTTAAATGGTGATAATACTCTGTCGCCATTCCGAAGGGCGACAGAAGTATACTTCAGTAATTTTTCTTTTTTGGTATATTATTTTTGTATTTTTCTTGTATTATTTTTTTAAAAAAATCTGTAACACTCGTTGCATCTTATTGTGTTTCCACGAGTTTTCCCCCACATTGGTCCAGGGATACAAATTTTGCCGAAATTCGATGAATTTTCACTGAAATTTTGGATTTTGGGCCACCATGAAAATCCAAACTACCGGTTGGATAAAAATGATTTTTTTAAATTGCTACAAAACCACCAAAATTTCATTATTTTTTGTCCGGTTTTCAAACTTTTAGGGTCGGCTTTGGTCCATAACCCTTAAGAAAGTCATCTTCTATGAAATTTTGTTGAAAAACCGATTTTTTGAGACATTTTAAAATTTTGGCAGAAACAATGTCAGATTTTTATAAAATTTACAAGATTGATAATGATATTAAAAATTTATGGTACTATATATAGTAGTATAGGATCATACATAATTTTTTTCAAAATAATTGAACTTCATTTGTTATCTTTGAAAAATCAAAAACAGAATGAACATAATTGAGACAGTAACCTTGTCAGAATTTTATAAATTTTCTCGAGTGTGATCATGATCTAAAAGTTTTATGAGAGATTAAGAATTGCCTAATTACCATTATCTAAAATTTTCAAAAAAATTTAAATTTTTTGTTTGGTCAATCAAATCTATGTAAGCATTGAACTTCATTTGTTATATTATATTTCAAAAATCAAAAAGAGAAAGAACATAAATGGTACTGTGCCTTGTATGAATTTTATAAATTCACTGGAGTGTGATAGTGATTCAAAATTTTTATGAGATCTTAAGTATTTCCTTATCACCGGTCTGTAATATTTTGAAAAATTTTAAACCTTTTTTGATTGCTAAAGTAAATCTATGTATTGATCATGAGGCTTTTATCAGGATGTAGCACTGTCAGATTTTTAAAAACTTTTCTAAGCATTGTAATCATCTAAATATTTTATATAAACATTAATGTTACATAAGGACCATTCACAATAATTTTCAAAGTTTTCTAACGTGGTTTGGACCATTTTTCATTTTGTTCAAATTTGCCGGTAAGCCTTTTAATAGGACAATAGCACTGTTCGAATTTTTAAATATTCATGAAGCTTGATCATAATCTGAAAATTTTATGAGAATATTAGTGATACATCATAACCATTCAAACAAAATTTCAAAATTTTCTAACATGTTTTGAACCATTTTTCATTCGGTTCAAACTTGTCGGTCAGCGTTTTATCAGGACAGTAGCAATGTTAGAATTTTTAAAAATTACTCAGACTTTATAATCATCTGAAATTGTTATTCAAACATAAATGATGGGTCAGGAACCTCCAAAAAAAATTTCAAAAGTTTTTGACATCGTTTGGACTATTTTTTGTTCAGTTAAAATTTGCCAAAATTTCAACTAGTTCGCCCGAAATTTCGGATATTTGGCCGAAATTCGGTCCAAAAATTCTGGATTTGAATTTTGTTCGGATTTTGTCCGAAATAACGAGATTTCACCGAAATTCCGGATTTCGGAGGGGAGCGAAATTTGAATCCTTGCGCTAGTCATGGTGATGAATCATCAATTCCTCATCTTGACTTATAATTTGAAATGCCCTGTCGGACCTTGTAACTTGGAGGCTTAATCACTGCCGAAGTAAATCCTGTCAGGTCGGTATGCATCAATTGATGACAGATTCCTCTAGTAGCCTAGGTGGACCAAATAGCTACCACTAGGGATGAAAATGGAAAGGAAGTCGATAAATGGTCATTCCGTTTTCTTTTCTATATTTTTTACCGGTAACACAAATGAAATCGGAAACCCCGGAAATGGATACGGAAACAGATGTGGAACGGAACGGAGCAGATACGGAAACAAAAGTGAAAAATTCCACTTTTGTACATAGTACATGAGTACGATATACATGACCAAAAAAACAATGTAACTCATTCCACCTCTAAGGTGGACACAAAAACAATGTTATATTCATCGGTATCATTAGAAAGTTTTTTCTCAAATTTATCAGCTGAAGGCTCGCTATTTGTCCCCTATATCAGACCATCATGTCCTCTCCATATCATTATCATCGACATCCTCTTGCTCCTCCGACTATAAAGGTGTAACACCCTACAATTTGCATATTATTGTTCAAGGTTCATTTATGATTTTTTGAGATTTATCCTGGATTTTCTAGAGTTTATAAATTCCATTTTACTATTTTTAGATTTATAAAATTAATTTATTCATGAACAATAAAACCAAAATTATGTTAGAAATAATTTTCCTAGGTTCAAAATGTTCCAAAGTATTTTTGAGAACTTTTTCGGAATTTTTGAACTCTATTTGATATTTTCTATAAAGCCATTTGTATTTCTAAAATTATTTTAATTCAAAAATAAATGTAAATTCTCCGTTCTCCTTTTGGGCCAAGTGGGTTAAGTTTCCGACAGAATTTCCTGTTTTATTTATACAGAATTTCCGTTTCCGTTTCTGTCGAAAATGGCTTTTCTGTTTCCGTTTCCGACAAAAAATTTCAGTTTCCGTTTCCGTACCAAAAGTTTTCGTTTCCGAAAAAAGACTTCCGTATTCGTTTTTCTTCGAAACGGTCGGAAATTCCGTTTCCGTTTTCATCCCTAGCTACCACTACTACTCTGTGCATTCATCTAAACGCATCATGTTGGCAATATGAACCCAATTGCTGGAACTCTGCCAACAGTGCCACACTGCGGGTCTCAAGTCTCAACAGGTGATCTTGCTGCTGATAGCCACCGTTCTTTTCTGCCCCATTTTTTACTCAAGAAATGATTCTTGCATCCCAGATAAATTTAGAACATTAAATCCGAGAGGCTATTCACCATGATTCATGCATGATTCTTTATTTATATGTAGCACTACTTGTAGTAGACATATATAAATACCAAGCAGATTCTTCCCAGAAACTGCAAGCCGCCGCAGTGGCGAAGTCAAGATGAAAATGAACTTTGGGCTTAAAAGATAATTCTAAATTGAGACTAACATAGTAAGCATAGCCTTGTGCAATTCAAATTTATACATGAATAAAGGAGAAACATAGAAAGAAAGCTAATATGCTAATTGCTATATCTCTATATATAAAACATGTTGAATTTCTCCGCAAAAGAGCGCGCTATGTCATCCATGCAACTACGGTCGTTTGATCTTGCTCCAAGGTAATGTGCACCGTTAGATCTAGTCGTTATGCAAAATATCAGCAAGGTCCTTTGCAAAATGTCGAATCTTTTCTTCGGCCTCCTCCCTTACGGTTCGGCTCACGCATTTATTTTCCTTCCCCCTCTCCTGATTTCTCTACCCCTCCCTCCCCTTCCCTGTCTTCTGCACCGCTGATTGCTCACCGTGTCGTAGCCGCCTTCTTTCCACACCATCGTCCTCCCCGCGTAGCATGCCTCCTTTCCTGCCCGTATCGCGAGGGAGCCACTCTTTCCCCTTCTTTGTGCCTCATCCCCTCTCCGCACTATCACCATCGTTGCCTCTCCCGCATCGCCTCTCCTTCTCCCCCACTCCCTGGCCGATTCATCGCCACCGGTTGATGTTGTCAGTGCGGCACGGCAAGATACATCACCATACATCTCCTCCTACGCACTGCCCTTTGTGCCACCCCGCAGAATCCTCAATGCGGGCCACGTTGCCTCTCCAGCTCCTCCCGTGACCTATTTCTCCGTCTCCGCACAGCTAGAGACGTCGATTTGGTGGCGGTGAAGACGGGACCGACTGTAGCAAGATTGATTTGCTAGCATCCATGGCTATAGCCGGCCACTGGCCACAAGGTGGGGGTGTTACGTCGCTGAGAGGGTAGGCTTGAGCCTAACAAAACCCTCCGCTGGATTCGCCCCTGAGCAGCCGAAAGGGACCAAACAAGAGGCATAAACCGCGACGACTGGCAGCAGTTTTTGAGCTAGCTAGCTGTATTTTCTGGGACCAGTGTAAGCGGATCTGGAAGCACGAGTGACTGTTAGGAGGTTATACTTCATGCATACTGGTTGTCTTGCTAGGCTATCTGTATTTTTTTGGACCCCTACCTATCCGTGCTGTGGCTGTGATCATGCATGAGATCCAGGCCGCTTAATTAGTGCCCGTCTTGTATATCTATTTGTGCTTGTCCTCCTCAATTGATTAGGGTTCCTTGCCCTCATACGACATAGTATATTAGTTATATCAAAATGACTCTAAACTCAATTTACGAGCACTTGCTTTCACCATCTACTGTTTATCCGGTCACACTACGTACGAGCAATTGCGAACTCTCTGTACAAGTGGAGAGAGGTTGAAAAACTCTTTGTAGTTTAATGAAAAGGTGTTTGTTCCTTAGCAATCCCCTTATTTACAAGATAAAATTAATAAAAAAAATTAGAGGTCCAAAAATTCTCATGTTAGTTGAAACAAAAAAAAAAAGTTACATTCTATGTGCTGGAGTTTAGTATTATAGATTTCAAAGATCCACGTTTATTTATTTCCTAAATAAATTCAATTGTTTTTATGAGAAAATAAATGAAGTTCTAACCATAGTATAGAAAGGTAGAAACTTTCGAAACACTTACCTTTTCTTTTGGCACTCCAGCTATTTAACTTAAGAAAGAAGAAAAATAACAATACAAAATATAGAATATTTAGCGAATTTAACTCTGCAAAATGTTTGCATCTTCGAATTTGAAACACACTGGCATTTATGCAAAATTAAAAAGCAGTCATCACTTGCTCCCCTTTCGTTTCATGTTTTTAGCAAACAAATATCTGTTTGGAAAATGTTTTATTTAGTCTTTGCCAAAAGAAAAAAAAATGCAAAATTTTCGTAGACAATCGGAGGACTAAAACAGTTTTTGAAGGCCAAGGACTATAATGTTATAGCTGTCTCAAATTAATAATACTAGTATATCACCAGCATTTTGCTGCAGGTTTCTTGATGAAATTTTTACCTACTCATGAAAAGATTTCTAAACTATTTATACTTTCCAAATGGTTCCACACAAATGTGTTTTTTTTTCCACGAAAGGATGTCTTTTCATGAAACAATGTATACCGTTTCACAAATTTTCACCATTTTGATTAAAAGGTGTCTAACCAAAGTGTCCCTTAAGCATTTAAGATATGAGGTTTGATATTACTAATTAACTGAGTTCGACCTCTGTCTCTGTTGGCTGTAGTTTGGGAAATTGCTAAGGAGTACTAATGTGTTTTCTCACCTTGGGAGTACTCGAATTTTCCATCCCTCAAATTTGCCTCAAGATTCACACCTCCAGTGACTAACAACCGACGACGGACCTTCGGTGATGAACTCCGATGAGTTAGATTTAGGATTTAGGTTAGAGTTGAGTTCACCGGAGCCCCACGGGTATAGTGGGAGGTCGAGGCGCGTCGGATCGGTGTGGGCGGCGGCGGTGACACCAGTAGTAGGTCAGAGGTGAGTGGTGGAGGTTGGTGGGGCGATGATAATGGAGTGATTAGGAGACGACCAGGGATAGTGGTGTATCTAGGGGCGAAGCTACTGGAGACAAGGAAGGAGAGCAGTGCGGGGGAGTTGGGGGCTCACCGAAGATGATGAAGGTGGTGGTCAGGGCAAAGGAAGAAGCGCTGAGCAACACCAACATCAAGGGTCGTACTAGTAGTGGCGTAGGGAGATGGCGGGGGTGAGGGCGATGGCTCATCGATAGGTAGTGGTGACACTGGAGATAGTGATGGCGAGGCGGCGGGGCTGGGGTGGGTGGCGACGGGTGGGGGCTAGGGTTGGGGCAGCTAAGGTTTGGGTGGAGGTGGAAGAAGATGGTGTTATGTAGGAGATGGGGGAGAGGAAGGAGATCCATTGGATATAGATATGAGGGTCACAAATTTGAGTACTCCCCCTCCCAAAAAAAAAGACACTCAATTACTCTCTAGACATCACCATTGGTGATGTGGTCAGTGGCGAACATACAAGGGATCAAGGGTGTACAACTAAATGCCCAAATTTTTTCACATAACACCCAATGTTTACTGGGTATTTAAATATACATATTAATAATTAGGCCAAATATTCCAATTTATATCCCTAGCTAATTGATTTCAGTTCACTGCCACACCTCTTGTTGGAGTTTATAGGCTTAGCCCAAATTAATATTCTCCATAAATCCTAGAACATTCCAAAGGCACACTTATACGTGGTGAAAGGTGGGAAGTTTAGTATCATATTGCTACTTTAGGTGGAGAGACCCATTTGTAAGTGCGAGAATGTCTATGCCTAGTTGAAGCAAGAAAAACAGACCACACATGCTCGCTCGCCTCGCCTCTCCAGACCATGCCCGGTTGTGTGTGCGGAGCTTTGGGGCTATTATGGCATGCATTAATTGTGTTTAATGCAGTTTTCAATTTTTGTTATGAGGTGATCTGCTTCACTTTCGAGCGTGGACCGGCATGGGATTCCCGCATGGATCAGGTTTTTGGGAAGCACTTTGTACGACTGCAAGCTGCTTCCCATCTTCAATGTTTGAGGGTCTTCCTCGTATACGTTTTTCCGACTTGACTTCGATCTTTGCTGTAGCGCTTCACTGTAGGAACCAACATGCATCCTTTACATGTGTCTGATCCTGCTCTGTAAGTCATCATCTTTGTTACATGAGATGGGTACGTATATCTGATATTTGTGTTTATGACTAGTGTATATCTTGCACACTCCCCAATTAGCCTCAAGTAAGGAGAACCAACAACCCATCGGCTCCCTCCCCTCCTCGAATTGGCCCATTGGCTCATCCGAAGACCCCACCTCCAAGGCTCAAAACCCTAACCTATCTCACATCTCTTCTCTCTGTCTCTGAGTGTGTTTTGCACACTCCACTACTCTAGACCAAAATGAGGCAGCAAGGACAAGGCCATGACAGGCCCGCAACTGTGTGTTGGCACTCACCAAGGTCACAAAGAGTAAGCGGGTGGCAATGAACGGGGCTTGCCGCCTCGAAGTGCGCGGCAATGGTTGGGGCAGCGAGGGCGAGGCAGCAACCGCAGCAGTGCACAAAGGTCTTGCACGTCAGAGTTCAGACAACACAAGTGCTTCCAACGCATGAAGAATATGTAACACCCTAATTTTCAGGCCTTATCAAGATTTCAAAATAAAAATAACCATTTAGATTTTTCTCAAATTAATTAAAGCTTAGTTGGAATTTTCCTAAAATAAAATGATTTAATTTGAATAATAAAATATGTTGCAAGGAATTTTTGTTTATTTTCCTGGAATTTTCGGAGTTCGTTTGGTATTTCTTTGGATTTAATTGAATTTCAAGTATTTTCTCCTTCCTGCTGGTCTCCTTTCCACCTGGGCCATGACCCGCATATTTTCCTCGGTTGGCCCACCTCTCTCTCTTCCCTCCCCCTCATTCGGCCTAGTTGTAGCCAACCAGTTTTCCCTCTCTCCACGCGAGCACCGGGCCCTATCCAATTGCACCGCTGCCCTGTGCTTCTTCCCCGAGGAGAAAGTGCATGCGCTGCCGCCACGCCGGGTCCATGACCCACATGCCAATGCGCTCCCTCGCTTATAAATAGTGAAGACTGCCTGTGTCATGAAGATTGCCTCGCCATCCTCTCCCGAAACCCTAGGGCGCCTTTCCAGATCTCGCTGCCAACTTGGAGAATTGAAGCTAAGAAGCCGTGTGCTGCCGCCGCCTTCTCTTCTAGAATTCATTTTCACTAGTGAGTCTGCTCACGCCATCACCACCCTCAAGTTTGCAGTTTCACGTTTCTATGTGGTGCTTTACTCGTCTTCCCTGGAGGCTCACCACAATGTCGTCACCACCCTGAGCCCTAGTGCTGCACTGCTGCCTCCAACGTTGTCGTCGGCTGCTATGGTCACCATCGGCTGAAACCATTCGCATCATCTTTTTCGTCGTGGTCCCTTTGCCTAGATACGACATTTCATCTTCGTGCTTCCCTCATCACTGGACTTCGCCGGAGGTTCCAACCATCGCTGTCGTGCTGACATGGCTGTCCTCATCACCACCTCCTCTAATTCATGGCAATTTCTCTAAATTATTTTCAGATGTTGTGGTATGAACAAATTGTACTTTGATTTTAGCTATTGTGGTCTTTACTTTTTCCATTTAACAATATTTCGTTAACTCTAGACACCAATTTTGAAAATTTTGGGTTTGCCACTGAATATGGTATGACGAGGATGTTGCATTATTAATTAGAGTAAAGAAGGACATTGTGGATGATCGGGACCTAGGTTCCCCTATCGAACTTACGGAAAAATAAAATACAAGAGCAAAATCATGTAGAGTCTTTATTGCTGTGGACATAAACAATGTTATATGAATGAATTCAGATGGGAATGAGATGTGTTACAAAGCATACATGCTAACCTATTTATACATATCTAAGAGGTGACAGTTAATGCAGCTAAAGGTGCTTTATGTCTTCTTGCACATGTCTTTGTTGAGTCTTGAGCCGTCACATTCTTTAGTTAACCATTGTGTTTCTTGGCTAACTGTCCTAAGTTTCCCGATATGCCAATAACCACTCTCATGTTAATTATGTTAGTGTTATGCCCTTGAGGCAATCATTTAGATGATTGTAACATGACTATGTTTATGAATAATAATATGATTATTGGTCCGATGAATGTATATCATTGTATTGATCAACAAGTATGTGACTTGCTTATGAAGCTCTTTACTTATTGAGGTAATTCGATAAATATCTCTGATCGGATATCATCGTATAGGACAACGATGAATAGATCATCACATGTAGTGATCGATGATCACGCTTCATAGATCATGGGATATGGAGATATCATCTATACATTGTGGACGCATGTTGAAGAACATGGGTTAGATAGACCCGCCATGGGACACAGCGAGAATGTTACATTCTTATGTGTCATCAGTGTATCTCATACATAGTAGATGTATGATCCTTAGACCTGAGATTGTCATATTCCCTACATGTGTAATAGTTTTCCTTGGGGCTATCAAACACTACTTCCTAAGCGGATAGTTATAAAGGTAGCTTTCATGTTTACTATGAAACGTGTAGAGGGAAGTGAGTAGTCAAGATGGAATTTGCCACTCAAATGAAACGGAAATATATGACAAGGCCACTCGTGTGATATGATTAAGGAAGTGCATGGCCATGCCGTGATTGAGGAGTCAATCACAACTTATTAATATATCACGGATACGAGAGATGGATTGAATCATCAAAGAATGACATGCTTCTCGCCTTGAGTTCAATCTTCATATACTTGGCAAAGGGACTAATACATGAGTACTTTTGATAGGTTCTGTCCGATTTGATCATAGTATGTTTGGGAGTTGGCATGCTTTGCAAGGAGCCGCTACCAACTATTGGATTGAAAAGGAGTTTTTCGAATCCATGTCCAAACGTATGTGAACCTGCAGGGTCACACACTTAATGGGCTGGGACACATTAATTTGGATTGGATCCGTAATTAATGGACCTCCTGGGCTTAGCACACTTATGGGTCCTGGTTTAGGGTTTCATCTCGTGGCTATATAAGGAGTGGAGGAGGGTGGGCGCAGGGTGTGCTTTCCACGGTTTAGAAGTGTTTCACCTGAAACCCTAGCCTCCTCCTCTCACCGCCCCTGTCGAGCGACCAGGTGCTTGCACACTGATGCATGGCGTTCCATCCCCGGACATGTGGACTACTGCGGTGACGCTGCTGCGACTGCAGCGTGGGAGGAAGATCCACAGCGAGGCGAGGATGATCCACTCCATCGACGCAACGACTGCGGCAAGGACGATCCACTACATCGACGCGTGAAGGATTCCGCAACTGCGCGTCTAGTGGTAATCTAATCTATGATCCCCTTCTTGCGAGTAGCTTTCTGGTTATGCGGTAGTTTTTTTTGTGCTAGTGTAGCATACCGCGTTTGTCTTCAGTGGTATCAGACCCATCTCGTATAGATTTGTGATCTGGATGTTGCACATATGATGTGTAAGGTTAGTAGATTGGATCTATTACATGTTCAGCTGATTCATGTGATGAATTGGTGACGGCAGCCATCGATGAGATCGATCGGTTTAGGGTTTGAGGAAAGTGCAAACCGACTCAATCTTGATTTGGGTGAGTCCGTTCATGGGACGACGTTACCCTTACCGGTCGGGTTACCGCCATCAGGGTGTAACACCCCAAATTTTGCTTTTCTTGATTTTTATCGTGTTTTTCTATTTTATTTGAAATTTTCTTGAATTCTAATTATTTCATGTTGTATTTATTTAATTGAGCCTCTTATATTATCTTTGAGTATCCTGAGAAAATTATGAATGATCTTTCTTGGAAACATTTAATTTGAGTTTGGAATATTTAAACTTGAAAATGAACCATTTGCATTTTTCTTGAATTAATCTCAGCTTAATTTGACTTTTCTAAACAATGAAAAGATTTATTTTGATTAATATGTTCCTCAAACAAAAGATTTCCAGTCGCAGTTGGGTTCATTGTGCTTCAAGGAATTTTTCTGTATTTTTGGAGATTTTTCTGAATTTATTTGCTAATTATTTGAATTCCTGGAATTATATTAATTCAGAAATGGTTTTAATTTTCTAAAATCTCCTCGGGTCAAATCTCCCGCCAGCCCGCTCCTATTCGATGCTCGCCGCGTGGACGGCCGAGATGACTCCGCGCCGCACTACCTCAAACCCTAGCGCGCCCCACCGTTTGATCTCGATCCGACGTGTTTCGTTGAGCCGCGTGGCTGTTCGGTGTGAGCCGTCGGATCTGCGCCTCGTGTGCGGTCCGGATGGAGCCACGTCGCCCCGCGCCGTCGCCATCGCCAGGAAACCCTAGCCGCCGCAATCTCCGCGCGCCGCGTCCGCTGCCGTCTCGGTTTCCGTGATTGGCACGCCTCCCCAGGCTATTTAAGCTGCCGCCACACCTTGTCCGAGGTTCGCCTCGTTGCGTTGCCCTTTTTGCCCTAGCACCCGCATCCCGAGCCGCCGCCGTTACTTTGGCGAGCTTGCGGTTCGCGAAGCCTCCTCCGTCGTTTTTCGTCGCTTGCTCCCCGTCCGTTGCGTCTCCGCCGTCGCCGTTGGTACCCGTGTACTCATCGCACCGAGCCGCTTAGAACGCGCCAGAAGGCGTCGCCGGAGATCCTCTGGAGCGCCATTGTGCTCGTCGTCTTCCTCGACTCCGGTGAAGAACGCCGTCGTGCCATCGCCGCCGCCCAGGAAGCGCCATCGACCGTCAGATCTGCAACTAGCGGTAAGGATCAACTTCTCGAGTCACGCGCTCCAACTCGTCCTCGACCGCCTCTAGGGCCTCTCCCAGCTCAGTGATCATCCCGATGGCTGAAGCATGGGTCACCTCAAGCTCCTGCTCTGCTACTCCGAGTGCCTCGTACGCCCTCGGCTCTGAGTAGTATCTCTCATATGATCCTCCTGGGCAAGGGCGAACTCTGCAAGGTGTACCGCAGTGGCACACTCGTCCTCCACGATCCGTCGGCGTCGGCATGCTTGAACGTCTGGGTGAAGTCGGAACACTGAGTCGTGAAGCTCGTCGGCGTAGTCGCAGCAGACACGACGAAGAGCAAATCGAGCGACCTCCTTAATTGCAACCTCGTACGAGAATCTTCTGGCGGAGATGTTGATTGGCCTGCTAGCTTCCTCGTTGTCCTGAGCATAGATAATTAGCTTGCAAATAAATCCTCGGTGTACACCATTAACTGACCAGCTACCTCCTCGGTAAAGCGGACGATAAAAGCCCCCAAGCGTCTGAAGTACTCTCCACAGCTCCATGGCGTAGCCGCCAGCTGACTCCTCGAAGGTCGGAACAATTGGCATCTGCTCCACAAGAACTTTGAATAAGTTCTCCACCCAAAACGGCAAGTAAAACGGTAAATTCAGCAAAGGCGAGAAGTAGAGAATGAGATTAGTCGAGAGTGTTTTATTAGTCAAATTTAGATTTTCTTTTAGAAAATAGTTTGTACACACACAAGACACCTCCATACTATCCAGGGCCAAAACCTACAGTCAGTATGCTCTGATACCACCTCTGTAAGGACCCGAATCCACTGATTCGAACCCACTGTGTTTACCGCACTATTCCCAGGATCAACGCTAGTGCACACAGCTCAACATTGGAACATATCACATCATACTCAACGATAATAGAATAATAGTTCATTCATTGATATAACTAAAGGTATGATCTTATGACCAACTTACATTATTAAGCCACGCAGGGTAAGACTGAGAATATAAACTAATAATTAAGCAGCGGAAAATAGAAACGTAGATAGCTCATCACTTCACCACAGGCAACCGACAAGGCTCGGACCCTAATGACTCGTGTCTTCCTGGACTTCATCTTCCAACACAGGTGTAGATTCCTCAACTGTTGATTATTGTTGTTTGGCAAGGGTGAGTACTTAAAGCACTCAACAAGTTGTGCACAGAATGCAATTCTATGTATCTATATGTAAGGCTTATTCCAATGGATAGGCTATCATGGCTATTTTGCAATAAGCAGCATTTATGAACAAATACAATAAATAGATTGTAAAGAATGTAAAACAAATAGCAATAATAAATAACTTCAGTATTTCTCAAGTAAACCAAGTTTCCAATCCTAAGTCAAATTTCATCTTCCATATGGCATTCCGCCATCCCAACCATGTTGTCCAATTAATTAAGCTAACCCTTAACTGTAATTCCCGAGCATTGCTCAATACCGTGAGCATGGCTATCCGAATAGTTTCACACTCTGCAGAGGTTATGCACTTTACCCACGTGATACAACCAAACACCACCAAGGCGAGTGATTATAACAAAGCCTTTACAATGCTCTGGCTTAACCCGATACTACCCGCTAAGGTTTCAACACTGGTGGGACTGGTTACCACATCCAGGGCCCCCCTCTTGCGCCATGTGAATTACACCATAACTCGGGAACTCACACCGACCACGATAGTACCCAAATTAAGACATTGCAAATTACTCAGCTAGGCTGGCCCATACCAGACATGTGGTTGCATGATTGACTCAGGTCAAAGGCTTGCAAGGTTAAGTCCTTAGTGTGATCAAGGCAAGACATCCACATACCATCTGCCCATCGGGCCCACCTTGGCCTCCTCGCCCCTTGCCACTTGCCCCAATCTAAGTTATTATCACCCAGTTGATTACCAAGCACCACGTGCCATCAACAATTCAACATCGTTGCGTGACATGACTCGCCACAACAACTCAATCTCATCGTGTGATCCCACATGACACACGAGTTCATAATATTGTTCCATATTCCATTAATCAAGATTAATTATCAATGATTCTGACACATGTGATGACGTGGCACGGCTAGGCAACTAATACGAACTAATCCTCCAATGTTGGTTATAATTATTAACCAACTATATTTAACCAATCTAGGGTGACAATGGATCATGGCATATAACGACAAGGTAGGGTATAGATCAATCTGGTATATTAGCTAAGCCCAATCTAACTTGAAACAATTGTATATTTGAAATATATGCAATAGGGTAAAACAAACATAGCAATTTTATAAACATGGGTTCAACATGATCAAAGCACAACTTGCCTTGGAATACGTCCTGATCTTGATCTGAAGATTGCTCTTGATTTGCTGGATCTTCCTCCGAAGCGTCACACAATTCAACGTCTACGCGTACCGAAGAAGAAAAGCAAATAAATACCAAAACAGAGAGCAAATAAACTCCAAAAATTAATTAAAATTCACCATTAAATAGATCTCAATTTTACAAATTTTTAGAAATTGGAATCACTCAATTCCGAGTTAAATTGCAAAAGATATAGCCTTTTGAAGTTTGAAATAAATACTGAAATCAGAAAATCAGAAATTCGAAATTAACAGATTTATTTTTATTCTGAAAAACCGATTTATTGCGTCATCATGATGTCAGCCCTGGACCGAACAAATCAGAGGCTGCCACGTGTCTTCGGCGCATAGACCCAGTCCATGACTCCCTCGGGTTCACGGTGCACCCGGTCCATGGCGCCTCGATCTCTGCGCCTGACACATGTCGGCTCTGATTGGTCCACACGCGCGAAACCCACCGCACAGATCGCATCCAACGGCTGCCGATCTCAACCCCATGCGGCACGATCCTGGCCCTTCGCTGAAGATCCGACGGTCACAAACTTACCCGAAGCAAAAGGCGGCGCGACGGCGAGAAGACCACCGGAGGCGAGGAAGAAGACCGAGATAGCGGCGTTCCGGCGCGGTTTCGACGAGAAGATGTAGCGTAGTCGACGCGGCACACCTCGAAGAGTTCCGATCTTGAACCAAAACGCCGAAAACCGACGATCCGGTGGCGCACTTTAGCAAAAACCGCGGCGGTCCCACGCTTCAACTCCGGCGAGCTTGCGGCGGCGTTCTACGACTGCTCTCGCGAAACCTCTCCGACCAAAAGACGCGGCGCTCGACTACGAACCTCGGAGCGCTACCCTTCTTTATAGCCTAGACGTCCGCGCTCTACATGGCGAAAGAGTCCGCGGCGTCACGGCGGTGAACTCGAGTCCGCCGAGACGACAACCGAAACGGCGCGCGCGCGTGTCCCGATCCGACGGCCAAACGCGAGTGCACACGCGGCCAACTCCGGTCCGCTGGATCGCGCGCGAACGATCACGATCTAGGGTTTCCCCCCGCTGCAATTCGTGGGCTGCACTGGGCCGCATCGACGCAGGCCTCCCACGCACAGTGTTGGGCTTGGCTCAACACTGTTCACTTGGGTTTTTAAAACTTTAATAATTAAAATAATTCCTGAAATTCATTTTATTTATTTTAAGCATTAAAAATATCTGCAAAAATCCCAGAAAAATCTCAAAAATACTTTGAGACATTCTAGACTCAAATAAAATATTTTTGACAAAACTTTATTTTGACTTGGCATGGATTTAAATAGATTTGAATAAACGGGCAATAAACTTGATTTAAAACTAATTCAAATAAATCCAGAAAAATCCAAATAAATTCCAGAAAATCATAAATGCACTTTTAAGCAATAGAATAATATTTAAGCAAAATTTTGGGATGTTACAAATCATTTGAAACATGTGAGTCTTGTTTACTTAGCAAGATGACAAAAGCCCCTTTCACAGGTTTTAGTGAGAGAGCGAGTGTATTATTGGCCCTAGTACATACAGATGTATGTGGACCAATGAGCTCGACTGTTAGGGGTGGGTTTCAGTACTTTGTAACTTTTATCGATGACTTTAGTAGATATGGATATATCTATTTAATGAGGCATAAATCTGAAACTTTTGAAAGGTTCAAAGAGTTTCAGAACGAAGTACAAAATCAACTTGGCAAATCAATAAAACACTTACGATCAGATCGTGGTGGCGAATACTTGAGCCAAGAGTTTGGTGATCATCTAAAGCAATGTGGAATCGTTCTGCAACTTACTCTGCCAGGAACACCTCAATGGAATGGCGTGTCCGAACGACGAAACCGAACTTTATTAGATATGATTCGGTCAATGATGAGCCAAACAGATCTGCCATTATCCTTTTAGGGTTTCGCTCTAGAGACAGCTGTGTTCACTTTGAATAGGGTCCTATCAAAATCCGTTGAGAAAACGCCATATGAGATATGGACTAGGAGAAGACCCATGTTGTCATTTCTTAAGATATGGGGATGTGAGGCTTATGTAAAACGTTTACAATCAGATAAACTCGCACCTAAATCAGAGAAATGCTTTTTTGTGAGGTATCCTAAAGAAACAAAAGGATATTACTTTTACAAAAGAAACGAGAACAAAGTTTTTGTTGCTCGAAATGGTGTCTTCTTGGAGAAAGAGTTTCTTTCAAAAGAAATCAGTGGGAGTGATGTGTATCTCGATGAAGTTCGAGAATCACATGAATATGTTCAAGCTACCACTCAACTTTCACAAGATGTACAAAGTGTTCTACAACCTGTGGAAAAGACACAAGCCCCACGTAGGTCGGGGAGGCCCCGTCATGTACCTATAAGATATGGGAATGACATATTATTATTGGACAATGATGAGCCCACGACTTATGAAGAAGCAATGATGGACCAAAACTCCAAAAAATGGCTTGAAGCCATGAGATCCGAAATTCAATCCATGCATGACAATCAAGTTTGGAACTTGGTCGATTCTCCTGATGGTGTAAAAACCATTGAATGCAAATGGATTTTCAAGAAGAAGATAAACGTAGATGGAAATGTTCAGATCTATAAGGCACGGTTGGTGGCAAAGGGTTTCAAACAAGTTCAAGGAGTTGACTATGATGAAGCCTTCTCACCGGTAGCCATGCTCAAGTCCGTCGGATCATTTTAGCTATTCTCGCATATTTTGATTATGAAATATGGCGATGGATGTCAAAATAGCCTTCCTTAATGGGAATCTATCTGAGGATGTATACATGATACAACCTGAAGGTTTTGTTGATCCTAAATATGCTAAAAGGGTATGCAAGCTTCAAAGATCTATTTATGGGTTAAAGCAAGCATCTCGGAGTTGGAACATTCGTTTTGATGAAGTAGTCAAAGGGTTTGACTTTATCAAAAATGAAGAAGAGCCTTGCGTTTACAAGAAGGCTAGTGGGAGCGCACTTGTGTTTCTGATTTTGTACGTGGATGACATATTATTGATTGGGAATGATATTCCTATTCTTGAAGATGTTAAGACTTCATTGAAAAGGAGTTTCTCAATGAAGGACTTGGGAGAAGCATGCTATATCTTAGGCATAAAAATCTATAGAGATAGATCAAAAAGGTTAATTGGATTAAGTCAGGAAACGTACATTGACAAGATATTGAAAAGGTTCAATATGCATGAATCCAAGAGAGGTTTCATGCTAATGTCACATGGCATCAGTCTCTGCAAGAATCAGTGTCCTTCGACAACTAATGAGCGAGACAGGATGAGCAAGATTCCATATGCTTCAGCTATTGGGTCTATTATGTATGCCATGATCTGCACGCGCCCAGATGTCTCATATGCTCTAAGTGTCACGAGCAGATACCAAGCGGATCCTGGTGATGGTCATTGGATAGCCGTAAAAAATATCCTAAAATACTTGAGCAGAACTAAGGGTATGTTCCTTGTTTTTAGAGGTGAGGAAGATCTGGTTGCAAAGGGTTACACCGATGCAAGCTTCCAAACTGACAAAGATGATTTCCAATTGCAATCCGGGTTTGTGTTTACACTAAATAGAGGAGCAGTAAGCTGGAAGAGTTCCAAGCAAAACACGGTGGCCGACTCTCGATGAGCGGAGTACATTGCGGCCAAGGCCACAAAAGAAGCTGTGTGGATTAAGAAGTTTATCACAGAGCTTGGTGTGGGCGCTAGTGCCTCTAGTCCAATGGACATCTATTGTGATAATAGTGGTGCCATTGCACAAGCTAAAGAGCCTAGATCTCATCAGAAGTCTAAACACATACTCCGACGCTTTCACCTTATTCGCGAGATTGTGGATAGAGGTGACGTGAGAATATGCAAAGTACATACGGAAGCCAATGTGGCCGATCCGTTGACAAAGCCACTGCCACAGGCTAAGCTTGAGGCGCACACGAGGTCTATTGGTATTAGATACTTAATTGATTGACTCAAGTGCAAGTGGGAGATTGTTAGTGTTATGCCCTTGAGGCAATCATTTAGATGATTGTAACATGACTATGTTTATGAATAATAATATGATTATTGGTCCGATGAATGTATATCATTGTATTGATCAACAAGTATGTGACTTGCTTATGAAGCTCTTTACTTATTGAGGTAATTCGATAAATATCTCTGATCGGATATCATCGTATAGGACAACGATGAATAGATCATCACATGTAGTGATCGATGATCACGCTTCATAGATCATGGGATATGGAGATATCATCTATACATTGTGGACGCATGTTGAAGAACATGAGTTAGATAGACCCGCCATGGGACACAGCGAGAATGTTACATTCTTATGTGTCATCAGTGTATCTCATACATAGTAGATGTATGATCCTTAGACCTGAGATTGTCATATTCCCTACATGTGTAATAGTTTTCCTTGGGGCTATCAAACACTACTTCCTAAGCGGATAGTTATAAAGGTAGCTTTCATGTTTACTATGAAACGTGCAGAGGGAAGTGAGCAGTCAAGATGGAATTTGCCACTCAAATGAAAAGGAGATATATGACAAGGCCACTCGTGTGATATGATTAAAGAAGTGCATGGCCATGCCGTGATTGAGGAGTCAATCACAACTTATTAATATATCACGGATACGAGAGATGGATTGAATCATCAAAGGATGACATGCTTCTCGCCTTGAGTTCAATCTTCATATACTTGGCAAAGGGAATTAATACATGAGTACTTTTGATAGGTTCTGTCCGATTTGATCATAGTATATTTGGGAGTTGGCATGCTTTGTAAGGAGCCTCTACCAACTATTGGATTGAAAAGGAGTTTTTTGAATCCATGTCCAAACGTATGTGAACCTGCAGGGTCACACACTTAATGGGCTGGGACACATTAATTTGGATTGGATCCGTAATTAATGGACCTCATGTGCTTAGCACACTTATGGGCCCTGGTTTAGGGTTTCATCTCGTGGCTATATAAGGAGTGGAGGAGGGTGGGTGCAGGGTGTGCTTTCCACGGTTTAGAAGTGTTTCACCCGAAACCCTAGCCTTCTCCTCTCGCTGCCCCTGTCGAGTGACCAGGTGCTTGCACACCGACGCACGGCGTTCCATGCCTGGACGTGTGGACTACTGCGGTGACGCTGCTATGACTGCGGCGTGAGAGGACGATCCACAGCGAGGCGAGGACGATCCACTACATCGACTCAACGACTGCGGTAAGGACGATCCACTACATCGACGCGTGAAGGATTCCACAACTGCGCATCTAGTGGTAATCTAATATATGATCCCCTTCTTGCAAGTAGCTTTCTGGTTATGCGGTAGTTTTTTTATGCTAGCGTAGCATACCGCGTTTGTCTTCAATTATGTGGGAAACTGTCATGTTTCTCAACTAGTTTACCTAGTCGGAGCTTATAAAACCATATGGCTGGTAGTCATTGCCTAGGACTAGTTGTCTCTTGGTCATAACTGGTTGTCATTGGCTTCCGACCAGTTTGTTACTAATGGGAATAAGGCTTCCTTTGAAATGTTGTTGTTGATATAGCAGTTATGTTAAGTGAGCCCCTAATATGTGGGCCTATTTTCCATGGGGAAATATTGACTTGGTTAAGAATCCTCGTTAGCTAGCCCTCAAAGCTTAAGAAAAGTAAAAAAATATTTACCTAAGGCTTTTTTTGCCTCGAAACATGCATCAAGAAGATTATCTTCTCTACACAATCATTTCATCCATTAAATAGGAACATGGGAGAGAGAGAAAGATTTTAACTTCTTGACAACCGCACCCTTTTAGTGGAAACAGAGACCAAAATCCTAGTAAGTGGGGGAACAGTTAAGGTAAAAATGAGGATATAAAACGACTCCTTTCTTTTTAGCTCCATAGCGGTCTTCATCTACAAGCCTCCCTTCTTCTAGCTATTCGTCTCTCTGTGTATATATATATATCTCTCTAAGCTTCTTTCAATCTTGGCCATGGGGATTCTGAGAAAATTGACTTGTACACAGAGCAAGATCCAGGAGATAGAAAACCAAGGTTTCTTCCGCTCAACGCTTTGATCAGATAGACTTCATGCGGCAATGAAATGGCTCCAACTCCGCAATAAGTTTAATGAGGACTCCTATTTTGAGGATAGTGGAGAACCAGGTCGTGCATGCTACCCCAATCGATTGCATGTGGAATATGGATGGGCTACAATTGAAGTTATTTTGATTATTTCACCCGCCGTAGTTTATTTGAGGTGTTTAGTCTCTAAGGCTATTAATTGTAAGCTTCATCCATAAGGTCACTACTCTAATTTATTAATGTTAATTGCTATTTTCATAGTTATTTGTGTGTATAGTTAATATTTCATCTATACTGTCATGTGTGCACTAGTGTGATTTTGGACTAGTGCAGTATACACAAAGAGTCCGGATTTACATATCTAGAACCCGACAAGCACTCATCTAGGCCTACCCTTTCAAATACATTCCCTCTATGCGGATTGTTTTCTTCATAGTAGTCATTGCCGCGATGGTGATGTCTAGATGCAGAGTGGTATGCCCTAGACTTGGTCTAGTACCTTGAATATTGTGACCTAGACTTACGGGACCTAGGTCCCCTTATCGAACTTACAGGAAAATAAAATATGAGAGCACGATCAAGTAGAAGCTTTATTATTATGGACAGAAAGAATATTACATGAATGAATTCGGATGAGAATGAGATGTGTTACTGAAGGATCGAGATGGCGAACAGAGGGGGGTTGAATGATTGCAACTTTAAAATTTCCCCCCAAAAATAATCCAAACAAGCCTGCGAAGAAAACATACAAGAGGAGCCGACCAAGATGAGCCTTTTGTGCTGTCTGGCCGGTGCTACCGCACGAGGGCCGGTAGCACCGGAGATCGGTAGTACCGTAGGAAGAGCGATAGCAGCGGGATCAAGAACAGCTCAAGAACAGTCTGAAAAACAGCACAACCTAAAAGCAAATTTCGAGGAATCTTTTGATTGGCTAGACAAAAACTCACGAAACTTGGTAGATATAATCCTAGGGATGTTAGGAACTCATTCCAACCTTCAATCGCGAGGATTGACGTCAAAGTTTTAATGATATATGAGAACACACCAAGTATATGCAAGAACCCAAGAGATCGACCTAAGCCTTACTCATGGGATTTTAATGATCAAGATGATCTTGGATAGCTTCCCACATGTCACAGCAAGCAAAAGCACAAGTCTCAACTTCCATAAATGCGATTTACAAGATCATTCATTCAAGAACGCAAAAACCGGTTTCTTGCAAGAAGAACGCATTGATTGCCTAGATGATTGGGATATGATCTTACGAGAGATTCATCCATCAATCAACATCCTCGACATAAGAATTGTAAGCATTTTAGAAGGAGAGGAGGCAAATCCAAAAGCATGTAGAAGGAGGGGAGGCAAATACAAATTACATGAATGTAAATTGCAAGAATGTAAGTGCGGAATTTAAATGCGTAAAGTAAATTCAGGTATAATCGAAAATGATTTGCATTTCTGGAAGGAGGTTTAAAAAGCCTCACAACAAAGTGGGCAAAGCTCAAAAGAGCCCAAAATCTCTAAAACCTTCAAGAGGAGGAAGGCCACCCCTCCCCCTCTATTTATACTACTCTTGGGCTACCTACCACTCTTGGATGAGTCCCTCAACCCTAGGGCACTCCATCAAGGGCTAGGATTGACCCACTCACACAGCCATGCAAAGGGCTAACCCAAAACCCTCCACACAAATTGGGTTTTCTTGCACGGTTTTCAAAGCACACTAACTAGCCCCGCTATCCTATCAACTAGACCGCGATCTGATGGCCCTCATTGATCTAAGTAGCTTCTAGCTAGCATCTTATCCGTTCCTTGTATTCTTTAGCTTGCACCGACTCTGTCTTCGATCATCTTCTGGCGATTCTCGACCGTCTAGACCTCCGACGCTCCTCGCCTAGTCCCGGTCATCCTCTGCCTCACCATGATAAAAACCCGATGTCCTGCAACCATCAAAAATAAAGAAACACATCACATAGCAATGTCTCAAAAGCTATGCAATAAATTCATCAAAGTCCATGCATTGAAATTCATCTTCACTCATACTAGCCAGTGCTACCGCCCTTAGGCCGGTAGCACCACCCATAGTGGATCGGTGCTACCGCCCCCAGGCTGGTAGCATTGCTCTACGCCAGCACCAGAAAACACCTTTTATGTAATTTTTACACCACTCCAAAGGGCTGGTGCTACCGCTCGCTCGGTAGCACCGAGCTACCATGGCCAGTAGCACCGCCTAGCCAGAATCCCTAAAAACACCCTCTCTGAGATTTTTTCACTGGTCATTTGGGCCGGTGCTACCGCTCACCCAGTAGCACCGCGCTACCATGGCTGGTAGCACCGGGGAAACGGAGAAAGGCTCAAATTGCTTCAAATTTCAAATCCAATTCAAATCAAACTCAAACCAGAGCATACCAAGCTTAGTCAAAATACTCATCACAAACCTAGGTAGACCTCCACATGATCTTTTAGTCACAAAGCATACATGCAACCCTATTTATACATATCTAAGAGGTGGATGTTGAAGCCGCTAAAGGCGCCTTATGTCTTGATGCACGTGTCTTCTTTGGGTCTTGAACCGTCATGCTCTTTGATTAAGCGTTGTGTTCCTTGGCTAATTGTCGTAAGTTGCTAGATGCGCTAATAAGCACTATCACATTAATTAAGTGGAAAATTGCCATGTCTCCCGACCGGTTTACCCGAACTTGAGGCTTTTAAAACCGTATGATTGGTCATTATGCCCAGGACTGGTTGTCTCCTGGCTTTCGACCAGTTTATTAAAAAAGGAAACAAGGCTTCCTTTAAAATCGTGGTTGTAGACATGGCTATTATGTTATGTGGGCCCCTAGTATATATATAGCCCATTTTTCACGGAGAAATATTAACTTGGTCAAGAATCCTCGCCAGATATGCATATTTTTCCTTTTCGTAAAACAAAGAATCAGCCCGGCCTTATCTTCTTAATTTGTTGACATATGTATGCCGACTAAATCATAGTCTCAAAGAGTATGCTTACTCCATGCAGGTATATAACCAAGGACTTTGATAAACGAGGCGGAACACTATATGATATAGAAGCACTTTTCTAGAGGCGCTTTTCAACTCATCTCTAAAATTGAAGTTATATAGTTTAGAGATGATTTTGGGATGTTTCAGAACCACATGCAAAATTTTGTCTTGTAGAGACGTTTTTGAGATGCTCTCTAATTCACCTAGCATTTTTTTTGTTGTGCAAAGACATTTTTGAGATGCTTCTAACTATCTAGAGGCGTTTTTTTTATGGTTGATGTGTTAAATGACTTACATGTACATATTGTAATTAAGGCACAACTAAACACAAGAATTGGTGAGATTGAGTTGACTAGGGCGACAAGTCTAAAAGAAGTACTATTCTTATAATTAAGGTCTATATAGTCCATGTACCACCTTCAGGAAAAAATGCCTCTACTATATTAAAAAACATCTTTGTGAGGGTTTGTGTTGCGGTGGAATATTTATGCACAGCTTGTTTCACGAAGTTCAACATGGACAAGGTTTCCAATTATCAAAAATAATTCAGATGAGAAGATCGATAACAGATTATGCATGTTTGAGCGAGGAGGAGAAGCTCCCATGAAAAGAAATGAAGAAAGAAAGAAAGAAGATGGACCACATGCATGCACGCATACATGCATATCAGCTATACCTTAGTTTACATCAATCACTGCCATGCATGTTATACACCATTTCAAGCTGATACTTGCGGGACAGTTGTCTGCGGATCGCCAGGCACCTCACACGACGCATCTGTAACATCCCAAAAATTCAAAAATAAGAAAAATAAAAAAATTTAAATTTAAAAATAGAATTGAATAAAAATTTCAATTGGAATCACGATTTTGATTTTAAGCAATATCTCTTCTCCTTTCATGCATTCTAATCTTAAGAAAAGAAAGATTTCTTTTATTAAAACTATTTCTTCCAAAACAAAAAAAATATAAAAATGAATTTGAGATGTGATCTTTAATTTTAATTTCCTGAGTTTTCTTAATTGGTTGATTTTTCTTGAGTTCTGCTCTAAAAGAAAAAGTAATATATATTGAAATGGTTAAATGGTAAAAGTAAAAAGGTAAAAACATAAAATCAACAAAAATCTGCAAAACTCATATTAAAATATCAGATCACTTAAGAATACCCTAGAACACCACCCAAGACAGTTGATATTATCTAAACCAATAAAATATATTAAAAAGATATTGTAATCAGGAAATAGATAACTCATCTAAATATTGTCAGAATTGTTTTGAAATATCTAAATCTTATCTGAAGCCAAGATTTTAACCATGCTGACATAAACTCTATCCTTATCTCTGGTAACAATATCAGAAATTAAAAGTTATATTTGTACCCTTTAAAAATTCAAAAACAGAGAGAAACCAATTCTGGAAAATAGAAATGTCAGAATTAAAAAAATTAAAATATCAAATATAAAAATGTGAAAATTTTATTTCAGATCCTCATAAAAAGTTTCATAAAATTTTAAATTTATCTTGATCCGTAATTAAATGAAAATCAGATTCAGCAGAAAATGAAAGTTATGAATTGTCAGATTTTTAGCAATAATTTTTATCTAAAAATTTTACCAGACCCTTATCTCTTCCTTGCCACCCTCTGAAAAAATCCTCACAAAATAATGAGTCGGTTTCCTAACCCAATCCAATGAATGGTCGTGCTGTCCAGAGTTTTTGGCAGAAATGCCCTTTTTCTTTCGCTGACAAGTGGGCCCGCCGATCCCAGCTGTCCCCCTGCCGACTTCCTTTCTTTCTTCTTGTCCCCACCCATCAGCCACTCTTCTTCACTCCTCCTCCCTCTCCTCTCGATCTCTCGCGTGCCATCCCGCCCGAGAAACCTCGCCACTTGCTTGGTTGCCGCTCTTTTCCTCTATAAAAGCCAGCCAAGCTCCTGCTGCATTCTTGGCAACACTCAGCACCTCTGCTTCCTCTCCCAAGTCTCAATTTGGTGCAAAATAAACCCCTTGATCGGCTCCAGCCACACCACCGTCGCGGTCAATCTCCACCATGGCTGCCCCATTCTCCAATCAAACCCGCAAGAAGCATCTCCATTCTCCTTTGAACAAAAGCCCCAACTCAACTCATTCTTTCCCTAACCCATCAGTCGTCGCCACGGTGATCCCTAGCCGCCGCCGCATTCCTCTGCCGCGCTGCCGCTGTAGCTCACCGGATCTCTGGGCGTCAGTCCCTGTGACCTTAGTGGAACCCAAGAAGTCCATTTTGGTCCTCGCCCGCAGCTCCTTGCCTTGCTTCAACCCCGGCCATGGCCGCCGCCGCCTCCCTCCGGTGGTGCACCACCTCCGGCCGAACTATCACCACTGTCGTGTGTGCATGGACATGCTGATTCTCACCGTGCTACCGCTTCACCTCCTCCGGCGAAGCCTCGCCGCCGGCGAGCCCAAGACCGAACCTCTCTGTTTTATCTCTCTGCCGGGTGGGTCCTCGCTGTTAGCCACTCACGCGCATGTGTCTCGCTGCCTTCTCAGCCCCACTGTGCAGCCGCTGAGTCGCTCCCACTGATGTGTGGGCCAGTCCAGCAGTGTTGCTCCTCGGGCCCGCGCATTAGTTGCTCATATGTGTAGCCAGCCCGCTGCTATCTAGGACCCAATCATCAGTGCCTCAGCCCAGCCGAGTCCAAAAGAGGAAAGCGCGTTCGTAGCCCGAAGGCGTATTTTCCCTTTATGGTAATTTTTCTATTTTCAGCATTTTCAAAACCTTAACTTAATCAAATGCATGTAACTTTTGAACTGTATGTCCAAATCCGATGAAACAAATTTATATATTCATGAAAAATCCTGTATATTCATAATATACAACAATATTTTGGAAATGAATTCTGTTTAAATTTTAAATTTTAGATTAAAGAAAGAGGGCTAAGATATGCCATATATAGAATTTTTGTAAATAGACTCCAATTTGAATGAAACCAATTTTGTTAGAAACCTTAAATCCTCAGGAACCTAAATATGCAAAATTATTTATATTTTGACTTGATTTACATCATTCTCTAAATTAAGTTGTTTCCAATGTATTGAATATTCAAATATGAATATCTTTTGCAAAAAGGATTCAATTCATGCCAAACCAGTTCCTCTGTGTTTAAAAATTAGTAATCTACTTAGATATACAAAAACATTTAGAATTGAATCTAGGTTGAATTAAATTTGAAGATAGATTTCTTTCCAATGTATAGAAATAAAAATAAATATAACTTAAAGCATACAAGTTGAAATAATGGTAAAATGATTCCTAGATCTTTAATAAAACCATAATACCCCTGTTATGCAAGAATACCTCATGTTTGTTGAAACATCCCAAAAATTTGAGATTTGGAATGTTGATTTCAAAAATAAACCATTTGCAATTTCTTGAATTAATCCCAGCTTAATTTGAATTTTCCGGAAATGAAAGGATTTAATTTGACTAAACTATTCATCAAACTAAAGAATTACAATTTTAGTTGGGTTCCTTGTGCTCCAAGGAATTTTTCTGTATTTTTGGGGATTTTTCTGAATTTATTTGCTATTTATTTGAATTTATTCGCTTTTATTTGAATTTCTGGATTTTCTTAAATCGGAAAATGAATTTTATTTCAAAAAGCCTCTCGGGCCGAATCTCTCCGGCCCACTTCTTTTCCGCGCCGCCTCGGCCCAGTCGCCTCGCCCGCTGCTCACCCGATCGCCTCGCCCGCCCAACTCCACTCGCAGCCAGCCCGGCCGCCGCAGCGCCTCGGCGGCGCTCGATCGCGACAGCGTGGGCGGATCGATCAGCCGCGTCGCGCCGCGCGAAACCCTAGCCGCCGCTCGGAGTCCGTCTCGGCCACGCCTTGGCGTCCGTGCCGCGTCCGCAGCGCGTTCCCCGAGGCTATAAAAGCCGTGCCGCACCCCGCCCGAGGTCCGCCGTCTCGAGCCGCTTCGTTTGCCCTCTCGCTCGCCGTCCTTAGCGCCTCCGTTGCTCTGTGCGACCTCGCTGAAGATCGCCGTCGAGCCGAGACCTTCCGCCGCCTTTTCCTTCGCCGTCGATGCGTCTCCGCCGCAGCCGTTGGTCCCTTCGCCTTCCCCGCGTCATCCTCTCCCCGGTTCGCCTTGTCCCGGGTCCGATCGTCCGCGTCTTCGCCGTTGGCCTCGTCTTCTTCCCCGCCTCCGGTAAGCCTCGTGCCGCCGCTCGCCGCCGTCTGCTTCGCTTGATCCTGGCCGTCGGATTCCGCGTTGGCGCTCTGGATTGCGTCGCGTCACCTCCGGCCTGCGCGCTCCTCGCCATCCGATCGGGTCGAGTGGCGGATCTTGACGCGCGTGGCCCGTCCGCGTCGGCGCCACGCCGCCATGTCATCCGCTTGCGTCGGTAATCGCGTCGGCCGACCGCTCGCGTCGGCGATGAGCGTTAGCCGTCGCGCGGTGCCGCGGTGAACGAGGCGATTCCGTGGACCCATCCACCGTGAACCCGATGACGCCGGCGTTGCGCAATAAATCCTTTTCGATGCAAAAATAAATCCGAAATTCGATTTTTGATTTTCTGTATTTTCTCTGAATTTAATTTTCCGAAGCCGTTCTCGCTCATACGAACTCCGATTGAGGCGATTCAAGTTTCTAAATTTTTCTAAAATCAAGATCTATCTTTCAGAGCCATTTATTTTCAGTTTTGAGCTTGTTTGAGTCTCTATTTTGTATTTATTTGGTTTCGTTGCTTTCTTTTCCTGTGACGCTAATTCGAGGAGAGAACGAAGACTTCAAGACCAAGATTCACACTAGATCAGCAAGGCAAGTCGTAACCTTTGATCATATTGATCCTATGTTTGCAAAGTAATTTATTTTATACACTTGCATGTTATTTACGTATCAATGTTTATTTAATGGGAGTAGATGTATACCTAGTTGATATTATGCCACCTTGATTGGTTGTATGCCATGTATCCATTGTTAAACCTAGGTTGGGACATTACTAGTTGGTCATAATCATTATACCAACATTGGGTTATCGTAGCTATGCTTAGACATGCTTACATATACGTTGGGATTCATGTCACATGTGAATAATGTTAATATTGACTTAATGAGATATTGAATCGTGGCCGTTAGTCACTGTTGTAAAATTTGTTGTACCATGGCGGGGTTTGCCATTGGTCTTGGTTGAACAATTGTTTTCCTCGCAAGTGATCGTGAAGTAAAGGGGTGCTTTCTAGCATATTGGGATGTGGATGTCTTGCCTGAGACAATTTAAGGACTTAATCTTGTGCGCCATTGAACTGGGTCTAATCGTACTACCACATGTCTGGAATGGGACAGACCTAGCTGATTAATTTGCAATGTCTAGTCTTGAGTACTGCCAGTTGGTGGTGTGAGTTCCGGGATGGACGGGTAGATTCGCAAGGCGCAAGAGGGGGCCCTAATGGGCGAAACCTTAGCGGGCAGTACCGAGTTTAGACAGTGCATTGTAAAGGCTTTGTCATGATATCTCTGCGACACACCAAAGGAAGTGTGTTAAGATCGATTGCACAAAGAGATGTTCATGTCTTGTGGGTAAAGTTGTACAACCTCTGCAGAGTGTAAAACTATTCGAATAGCGCGTCATGGTCATGGACAAGCCCGGGAATTTCACACGGGGTATAGAGTGTTTCATAAAATGTGGAATGTGGAATTGTTGGGATGTGAACGGGGAGTTCACTGTTGTTTTGTTGTCTATCATTGATCTATCAATCATTTATTTACCTTTTTACAAATATGCTTTCAATCTATTTATTGTATTTCAAATCAAGTATTGCTTTCTGCAAATGAACTATATAGCCATCCTTGTCAAGCCGCATAAATATATTGCATCAATTCCCTACGACTTCTCGAGTACCTTTGTACTCACGGCTTTATGCCCTTGTTGATCGATTCTTTGAAGGAGATAAGGAATATCATGAGGAGGAATTCTATGAAGACTACGTGGATTAGGAAGGCGTTCCCCAGATGATTGCCTGTGGCATGTCGAATGGTTCAAGTTATCTTTTCCGCTGCAATAGTATTTGTTTCTTAAGCCCTTAAGGCATAATGGTGTAAACATTGACCATAAGGTCGTTTGCTTTATTTAATAAAAATTTGTTTTTCTTAGTTGATTCGTTGTATGGAATGGTATTTCATCTATGTTTCCACTGTGTGCACTAGCGTGATCCTGGACTAGTGCAGTATACACAGAGGGTTTCGGATTTGCAAATCCGGGTCCCGACAGAGATGGTATCAGAGCCATATCGACTGTAGGTCGCTATCCTAGTTAGCATGGTCTTCAAAATTATTTTCTAAATCAAACCAACAAAATTGGTACTTAATAGTTTTCGTCTTCCCTCGTCTTATTCTTAGGTTCTTATTCCTCTCCTTTGCTGAAATCTTGATTTGAGTTTTAAATTGATCTTATCTCATGAAACTTCTCAAAGCCTCGAGTTTTCTGCAAGGAATCAAATCAAGGAAGATGATGATCAAGCCATCAAAGACATATCCGAGAAGCCTACCATATAAGATAGGTTTTTGGTGCTCAGCGGTGTTTGAGCATGTTTTCCCCTTTTCAATTCAGTTACGTTTAGTCCGCGTATACTAGGATTTACATTGCTTGTGTGCCTGGTATGTTGTACCCTTGCCCCAAGCACGGTGTGGCAACCATACCTTTAATTGGAAAAGCTTTATTTGCCTCTTTAATTTGAAGCCTTTCGGCTGTATCCTTTTGTCCCTGGGTATTACCTTCTCCCCTAGATGATCTTACCACTCGTCTACTGCTTTTCCCTCTTACCTATCAAACCCTTGTGCTGCATCTCAGATGGTTGACACTCGTTCTGGAGCCAGTCGCAGTTCTCCAGCGGATGCCAGTGCTAGCGCCAACCCCAATTCCAATGCACCACCGCCACCGCCAAGAGCGATGCACTGAACATGGGATATTTTCCGCAGCTCGACTCGACTAATGAATACAATGATGCGAACATGAACAACATGATGAATCGCCAGAACTGCATCGCAGCTTGCCTAGCCAATCTGTTGAACCAAAGAAACCAAGTCTGCTGCTTTGCACCTCCTCAAGCTCGTCTCGGTCCAAGCTAGCGGAATTTATGAGGACTCGTCCGCCAACTTTCTCCAACTCTTGAAACCATTGGGCGCAGATGATTGGATCCGCTCCATTGAGAAGAAACTGGAAATTGCCCAGTGCACCGATCGTGAGAAGGTTCTCTATGCCGCCATCACCGGAGGGCACCGCCGCTGAATGGTGGGAGAACTATAGTGCCGCCCATGATGACCCTCAGACTATTACTTGGGCAGAGTTTTCCACTGCTTTCCGCCACTCTCATATCCCTGATGGAAAAGTGGAGATGAAGAAGAATGAGTTTCGAGAGCTTAAGCAGGAAGGGATGTCAGTGAGTGAATACCTCAATAAGTTCACTCAACTCGCTCGCTACGCTCCGGAGGATGTAGCTACGCATGATGCTCGCCGTAAGAAGTTCAAGCGTGGACTCAATCCAGGACTAAAGGTGCAAGTCATTGACAATGACTATGCAGATTTTCAGCACCTTGTAGATAAAGCTATGCTTATTGAGGAATCTCGCCGCGAATTGAAAGAATCCCGCAAAAGAAAGATGATGCAGCATGGAGCCCATCAGAGTCACCAGCAGAGAGTCAGGACCAATGCTCAACAGCCTGCTCGTTTCACTCCTCCGAATGCATTTAGAACACCTGCACCAGCACCTCGCCTAGCTCCTTCAGGCAATCGCAACCTCAACACCAACAACAATCCACCTCAGAGGAACAGTAATCCAGCTGCAGGAGTCACATGTTTCAACTGTCATGAACTCGGTCATTATGCAAATAATTGCCCAAGAAAGCAAGCCGTGACGCCAGTCCGTTTCAACTTGGGATCTACGCCAGCCAAGACCCCCGCACCAGAGCGGGGCGTGGAGTGCCCTGCACTCTAATCAAGCCACCGAACTCCGCTTTCCGGAAGAGGCCGTGAATCACGTCACCACCGAGGATGCCTAGTCCGCACTGGACATCATACTAGGTAAGCTCCTAGTCAACTCAAAGATCCGCCATGGTTTTGTTTGATTCGAGCTACGATTCGCTTGTTTCTGGAGTTTTGCCGCAAATCATCAATTAAAGACAATGCCTCTTAAGACCATTTTATTAGTGCAATCTCACGGTTACGATTTGAGTACGAACCAAGGCTGCCCCGGGTTAAGATATTAATTGGAGGGTAGAATTTCTAGCCAAACTTATTGTCCTAGACACCAAGTCCCTAGATGTGATCCTAGGAATGGATTGGCTCTCCAAGAACCAAGCGATTTTGGATTGTGGGAATAGAGAGATCACCCTAACCACCCGGATGGAGCCAAGTTAAAAGTTCAAGCCGCTTGGATCATCGATGTGATTAAAGTTTGCAGTGCAAAGGAATAAGTTTGAAGATGTGCGATCGCGGCGAATTTCTGATGTGTTTCGGATGAGTTGCCCGAATGCCACCGATCGAGATATAGAGTTCTTGATAGAACTAGTTCCTGGAACGCCACCCATTTCCAAGAGACCTTATAGGATGCCTGCTAATGAGTTAGCTGAAGTAAAGAGACAGATCAAAGAGCTACAAGATCAAGGTTTTGTTCGACCAAGTTCTTCGCCATGTTGAGCACCAGTTCTTCTAGTTGAAAAGAAAGATGGAACTCAGAGAATGTGTGTAGATTACCGCTCACTCAATGAGGTCACCATCAAGAACAAGTACCCTCTGCCAAGAATCGATGATTTATTTGACCAACTTCAAGGAGCCGGAGTGTTCTCGAAGATTGATCTGAGATCAGGTTACCATCAGCTGAAGATTCGTCAGGAGGATATACTCAAAACAGCTTTTGTTACTCGATATGGACAGTATGAGTATACCGTGATGTCTTTTGGATTGACCAATGCCCCTGCCTACTTCATGACCTTGATGAATAAGGTATTCATGGAATATCTGGATAAGTTTGTTGTTGTTTTCATTGATGACATTCTGATCTACTCCAAAAGTGAGGAAGAACATGAGGATCACTTGCGCAAATTTTAACGGCTAAGAGAGAATCGCTTTATGCAAAGTTCAAGAAATGTGAGTTCGGATGAAAGAAGTTGCTTTCCTAGGACATGTCATATCGGAGAAGGAGTCATTGACCACGTAAGGTACGAGATGTGCTAAGTTGGGAGTCACCCAAGACGGTACCCCAAATCCGAAGTTTTCTTGGAATGGCGGGATATTATCGCCGTTTCATAGAAGGGTTTTCTAGAAAAGCTAGACCGCTCACTCAACTCCTAAAGAAGGAGAAGAAATTTGTTTGGACACCAGAGTGTGAGCAAAGTTTTCAAGAGTTAAAGAAGTGTTTGACAACCGCCTGTGCTTATTCCGCGGATAATAGGAAGGATTTTGAGATATTCTGTGATGCATCCCGACAAGGACTCGGTTGTGTGCTAATGCAAGATAAGAAGGTTGTAGCGTATGCTTCGCGACAACTAAGGCCACATGAAGTCAACTATCCTACCCATGATTTGGAATTAGCAGCCGTAGTGCATGCCTTAAAGATTTGGCGTCACTATCTCATTGGTAATCGTTGTGAGGTTTATACGGATCACAAGAGTTTGAAGTATATTTTTACCCAAGCTGACCTCAATATGAGACAAAGAAGATGGTTGGAATTGATTAAGGACTATGATATTGGGATTCATTATCATCCAGGCAAGGCCAATGTCGTAGCCGATGCTTTGAGTAGAAAGAGCTACTGCAATACTCTGATGATTAAGGAAAGTCAGCCAGCCCTTTATAAGGAATTTCAGAAGCTTAGTTTGGAATTGGTTCAGGAAGGGTATTTAGCTACTTTGGAAGTACGCCCTACGTTGGAAGATCAGATTCGAGAAGCACAGGTAGATGATGCCGATATCAAGGAGATTAAGAGCAATATGAAGAAAGGAAAAGCCCCAAGTTTCACAGAAGATGAAAAAGGTACTATTTGGTATGAGAAGCGTATTTGCGTACCAGATCAGAAAGAGCTTAAGGAGTTGATTCTCAAGGAAGCGCATGAGGCTTTATACTCCATTCATCCTGGAAGTACCAAGATGTGTCAAGACCTCAAGGAAAGGTATTGGTGGCCTAGTATGAAGCGTGAGATTGCAGAGTATGTTGCACTTTGTGATGTCTGCCAGAAGGTCAACGCAGAGCATCAAAGGCCAGCAGGATTGCTGCAGCCATTGAAGATTCCAGAATGGAAGTGGGAAGAAATTGGTATGGATTTCATTACGGATTTCCTAAGACCCAAGCGAGTTATGACTCGATCCGGGTAATAGTGGATCGATTGACTAAGGTAGCTCACTTCATTCCAGTTAAGACTACCTATGCAGGAGATAAATTAGCAGAATTATATATGTCAAGGATCGTCAGTCTTCACGGAGTGCCTAAGAAGATAGTGTCCGATAGAGGAAGCCGCCACTTCTCGTTTTGGCGAGTCCGCATGAAGCCATGGGAACTCATCTCGATTCAAGATCGCCTATCACCTCAAATCGATGGACAGACTGAGCGTGTGAATCAGATTCTTGAGGATATGTTAAGGGCTTGTGCCTTAACTTATGGTGCCAAGTGGGACAAGTGTTTGCCCTATGCAGAGTTTTTCTACAACAATAGTTATCAAGCCAGTTTGCAAATGTCGCTTTTTGAAGCCTTATATGGAAGAAAGTGCAGAACCCCTCTCAACTGGAAGGAGTCGGGAGAAAGACAATTGTTTGGTCCTGCCATACTGCAAGAAGCCGAAGAGCAAGTCCAATTAATTCGAGACAGATTGAAGATAGCTCAACGCAGACAGAAGAGTTATGCAGATAATCGTCGCAGAGATTTGAGTTTCGAGCCCAATGATTATGTTTACCTCAGAGTCACCCCTCTCAAAGGAGTTAAGAGATTTCAAGTAAAAGGAAAGCTTGCCCCTAGATATGTGGGACCGTTCAAAATCTTGGAACGAAGAGGCGAGGTTGCCTACAAGTTAGAATTGCCTCAGTCTTTTGCCGGAATCCATGATGTGTTCCATGTATCGCAGTTGAAGAAATGTCTGCGTGTGCCAGAGGAACAGATGCCATTGGAAGCCATTGATTTGCAAGAGGATCTTACCTACAAGGAGCAACCAGTGAAAATTTTGGATATAGCCGAGCGTATCACGAGGAGCAAGATCATCCGTTTTTGCAAGGTCCAGTGGAGTAATCATTCAGAAGAGGAAGCAACTTGGGAGCGAGAAGAGGATTTGAAGTCCGAGTTTCCCCACCTATTCTCTAGCCAGCCTGAATCTCGGGGTCGAGATTCCATTTAAGGGGGGAGGTTTGTAACATCCCAAAAATTTGAGATTTGGAATGTTGATTTCAAAAATAAACCATTTGCATTTTCTTGAATTAATCCCAGCTTAATTTGAATTTTTCGGAAATGAAAGGATTTAATTTGACTAAACTATTCATCAAACTAAAGAATTTAATTTTAAATTTTAGATTAAAGAAAGAGGGCTAAGATATGCCATATATAGAATTTTTGTAAATAGACTCCAATTTGAATGAAACCAATTTTGTTAGAAACCTTAAATCCTCAGGAACCTAAATATGCAAAATTATTTATATTTTGACTTGATTTACATCATTCTCTAAATTAAGTTGTTTCCAATGTATTGAATATTCAAATATGAATATCTTTTGCAAAAAGGATTCAATTCATGCCAAACCAGTTCCTCTGTGTTTAAAAATTAGTAATATACTTATATATACAAAAACATTTAGAATTGAATCTAGGTTGAATTAAATTTGAAGATAGATTTCTTTCCAATGTATAGAAATAAAAATAAATATAACTTAAAGCATACAAGTTGAAATAATGGTAAAATGATTCCTAGATCTTTAATAAAACCATAATACCCCTGTTATGCAAGAATACCTCATGTTTGTTGAAACATCCCAAAAATTTGAGATTTGGAATGTTGATTTCAAAAATAAACCATTTGCAATTTCTTGAATTAATCCCAGCTTAATTTGAATTTTTCGGAAATGAAAGGATTTAATTTGACTAAACTATTCATCAAACTAAAGAATTACAATTTTAGTTGGGTTCCTTGTGCTCCAAGGAATTTTTCTGTATTTTTGGGGATTTTTCTGAATTTATTTGCTATTTATTTGAATTTATTCGCTTTTATTTGAATTTCGGATTTTCTTAAATCGAAAATGAATTTTATTTCAAAAAGCCTCTCGGGCGAATCTCTCGGCCCACTTCTTTCCGCGCCGCCTCGGCCCGATCGCCTCGCCGGCTGCTCGCCCGATCGCCTCGCCTGACCCAACTCCACCTCGCAGCCTCCCCGCAAGCGCGCGCCTCGGCTGCTCGATGCGCGACGCGTGGACGGATACGATGCAGCCGCGTCGCCGCCCCGCGAAACCCTAGCCGTCGCTCGGAGTCCGTCTCGGCCACGCCTTGGCGTCCGTGCCGCTTCCGCAGCGCGTTCCCCGAGGCTATAAAAGCCGTGCCGCACCCCGCCCGAGGTCCGCCATCTCGAGCCGCTTCGTTTGCCCTCTCGCTCGCCGTCCTTAGCGCCTCCGTTGCTCCGTGCGACATCGCCGAAGATCGCCGTCGAGCCGAGACCTTCCGCCGCCTTTTCCTTCGCCGTCGGTGTGTCTCCGCCGTAGCCGTTGGTCCCTTCGCCTTCCCCGCGTCATCCTCTCCCCGGTTCGCCTTGTCCCGGGTCCGATCCGCCGCGTCTTCGCCGTTGGCCTCATCTTCTTCCCCGCCTCCGGTAAGCCTCGCGCCGCCGCTGCCGCCGCTCTCGCTTGATCTCGCCGCTGATTCGCGTACGGCGCTCGATTGCGCCGCGTCACCTCCGGCGCGCGCCGCTCCTCGGCCGCTCGATCGGGTCGAGTGGCGGATCTTTGACGCGCGTGGCCCGTCCGCGTCGGCGCCACGTCGGCGCCATGTCATCCGCTTCGTCGGCCGCGCGTCGGCCGACCGCTCGCGTCGATGACGCGTCGGCCGTCTGACGGGTGCACGGTGAATCGAGGCGCCTTCGTGGACCCACCCACCGTGAACCCGATGACGCCGCCGTTGCGCAATAAATCCTTTTCCAGTACAAAAATAAATCCAGAAATTCTGATTTTTTGATTTTCTGTATTTTCTCTGAATTTAATTTTCCAGAAGCCCGTTCTCGCTCATACGAACTCCGATTGAGGCGATTGAAGTTTCTAAATTTTTCTAAAATCAAGATCTATCTTCCAGAGCCATTTATTTTCAGTTTTGAGCTTGTTTGAGTCTCTGTTTTGTATTTATTTGGTTTCGTTGCTTTCTTTTCGGTAGACGCTAATTCCGAGGGAGCGAACGAAGACTTCGAAGACCAAGATTCAGCACTAGATCAGCAAGGCAAGTCGTAACCTTTGATCATATTGATCCTATGTTTGCAAAGTAATTTATTTTATACACTTGCATGTTATTTACGTATCAATGTTTATTTAATGGGAGTAGATGTATACCTAGTTGATATTATGCCACCTTGATTGGTTGTATGCCATGTATCCATTGTTAAACCTAGGTTGGGACATTACTAGTTGGTCATAATCATTATACCAACATTGGGTTATCGTAGCTATGCTTAGACATGCTTACATATACGTTGGGATTCATGTCACATGTGAATAATGTTAATATTGACTTAATGAGATATTGAATCGTGGCCGTTAGTCACTGTTGTAAAATTTGTTGTACCATGGCGGGGTTTGCCATTGGTCTTGGTTGAACGAATTGTTTTCCCTCGGGCAAGTGATCGTGAAGTAAAGGGGGTGCTTTCTAGCATATTGGGATGTGGATGTCTTGCCTGAGACAATTTAAGGACTTAATCTTGTGCGCCATTGAACTGGGTCCAATCGTACTAACACATGTCTGGAATGGGACAGACCTAGCTGATTAATTTGCAATGTCTAGTCTTGAGTACTGCCAGTTGGTGGTGTGAGTTCCGGGATGGACGGGTAGATTCGCAAGGCGCAAGAGGGGGCCCTAATGGGCGAAACCTTAGCGGCGCATCGAGTTTAGACAGTGCATTGTAAAGGCTTTGTCATGATATCTCTGCGACACACCAAAGGAAGTGTGTTAAGATCGATTGCACAAAGAGATGTTCATGTCTTGTGGGTAAAGTTGTACAACCTCTGCAGAGTGTAAAACTATTCGAATAGCCGCGTCATGGTCATGGACAAGCCCGGGAATTTCACACGGGGTATAGAGTGTTTCATAAAATGTGGAATGTGGAATTGTTGGGATGTGAACGGGGAGTTCACTGTTGTTTTGTTGTCTATCATTGATCTATCAATCATTTATTTACCTTTTTACAAATATGCTTTCAATCTATTTATTGTATTTCAAATCAAGTATTGCTTTCTGCAAATGAACTATATAGCCATCCTTGTCAAGCCGTGCATAAATATATTGCATCAATTCCCTACGGCTTGCTGAGTACCTTTGTACTCACGGCTTTATGCCCTTGTTGATCGATTCAAGGAGATAAGGAATATCATGAGGAGGAATTCTATGAAGACTACGTGGATTAGGAAGGCGTTCCTCAGACGATTGCCTGTGGCATGTCGAATGGTTCAAGTTATCTTTTCCGCTGCAATAGTATTTGTTTCTTAAGCCCTTAAGGCATAATGGTGTAAACATTGACCATAAGGTCGTTTGCTTTATTTAATAATAATTTGTTTCTTCTTAGTTGATTCGTTGTATGGAATGGTATTTCATATATGTTTCCACTGTGTGCACTAGCGTGATCCTGGACTAGTGCAGTATACATAGATGGTTTCGGATTTGCAAATCCGGGTCCCGACATTTGTGCATATTTGAATTAAGTACATATTAAATCTTAATGTTTACTTATATGAAAAACATCTCGGATAAAAGCAAAATACTGCAAAACCAATTTTAAAACACTCTTAGGGTCATCCTCTGCTAATGCCAGGAAAATGAATAAATAATCATGTAAGGGTCAGTCGCAAACTAAGAACTAAAATTGAACCCTTGTCGCATAAAAGTTAGAATCGCTTAAGCATTTTCAACATCCCATAGAATATCTCGTCTAAATAAAATTATTAAAAGGATTAACATAGAAATGATATTTAAAATATGTACTACCATAATCTTGTAAATATTTTATTTTCAATTTGCCTTGCATCTGAATCCGGCTAACCCAATACCCTTAAATGATATGGTCATCGTAACTCTTAATATCATATAAGCTATTTTGGCAATGAATATAATGTCTCGTCTAAGCTATAAAATGTATGAAATCAGCTTAGAAATGTTCTTCAAAGTAAATACTATCCTATTATAAAGAAATAATCTTATTTCCATATGTTTTGCATATAAATCCCATTAGCCAAATAACCTTAAGTACTATGTTTTATGGACTCGATTATATGAATAAGACAACTTTGTAATAATAAAAAAATATGTAATTAAGATATTTATATCATAAAATCCTTCTTAAAAACCTTGAGTACATAATTAGTAGCCTAACTCAACAGATCTAACTTATATAAAACCTTCTCATGCAGATCGTTTGTAGTCAAGAACTATTCATGCATAGAACTTCCTTGATAAGTATTACTGCATACGTTACTTTTATTAAAGTCTGCTAATTTATGGGTATTGGTAGTTATACCTATAGTTTCATAGAACTTCCTTGATAAGTATGGATCTGTGAACCTTGAAAACCATAGAATAGCATAGACAATACTTAATGTCAATTTGGGTTACTCACACCTAGAGTCATGCTTAGCCATTCTTAAAGAAACATAAAACCTTGACATGATTAAAAATGTTGGATATGATATTTATTGTGTATGACCTTTTTATGGTTGGTATTTTGATCAAAAATAAAAATAAAACTATGGTTTCGATGCGGCAATTATTGGCAATAGCCGGGAGTACAAGGGACTTGTACGTAGCGTAGGGGGAGACTATTGCCCTTGTCGGATTAAGGACCAAACTATGTGTTCGTTAAACCCAAGAAATTACCGTATAACCACAAGTGATGGTATGGGATAGCCTTAAACCAATTAAGTTATCTGGTTTAACTTTGCACATTGGTAGGCCGGAGTAGTACGAGCTTCTTCAGTGACTGGTTTCTCGGAGGGGCGCCCACACCGAGGTGTTGGGAGCAACGTTTGCTGATACAACGGTGTACGCCATACTATGGATATGCTTATTCATTACTTTGCAGTGACTGTACAAACATTTACACCATAGTACGGGTTTATCGTCACCGTGTTGGTGCAAAGTAAGCCTACATAATGTAAAGGTTTTCGTCATGAACATTCTGGCCACTACGCCAAAGGTGCGTGAAATATGCGGCAAAAAGAAAGGGTCATGACTTGTGGGTAAAGATGTACACCTCTGCAGAGTGTGAAACATTTCGAAAAGCCGTTCCCGCGGTTATGGCAATCTTGGTGCGCCAGCACTAGTTAGATGTTTTTATTTTCATAAAATCTGGTTTCTACCGTGTGTCGGTAATTTCTACTGTGTGTCAGTGGAAATGGTTCGTGGATATGGTCATGATACCCAGGTACATGAAATTTATTTATGCTTATATTCTGTTACTTTCAGTATTAAATTGCTTTTACTTAAATTCCATTTTGCAATCCACTATTCTGTATTTACATTTCATATTGGCTTTATGAAAATTAACCGTAGTAGCCTTTCCTTTGAAATGGCTTGCATATATCATAGGTTTTGCAAAAGTCTTACGGAGTACGAAAGTACTCACCCTTACTTAATTATTGTTTTTAGGTGAAGAATCAAATTAGCCTGATGAAACATATTTGTCGCAGGATTCGAAAATGTTAACGATGAAGCTTTTCTAGGGATTATGCCTTGTCAGTTGCCTGAGGGTTAGATAGGCACACTACAAGACTTAAATCTCTCCGTTGCATTTCTCTGTATTGTAAGATTTTTTATTGTATAAATTACCATTATCATTTGTAATAAAGAGTATGGATGTGATATTAATTGTTGTAAATGTGCGTGCTTGCCACTGATCATGGGACTAGTACTGTATGCACATGAGATTTCTATTTTTGTATTTATGTGAAAATAGGGGTCATTACACATCAGACTGCCACGTCTCCCGTACGAGAGCGACCAGATCACCACCTTCTGAGACGACAACAACTTCATCACTTCATCCAAATCTAGCTATATATCACCCAAAAAATTGACAAAATTAGTCACAGTCTATGTACGTCTATGTATATATAGTTAATTAATTATACTATACATATACATAAAAATAATAGAGGAAAATCGTAGCATCACATACGACTCACACCACTACAGAAAAGGACATCACTGCCGGATCAACATTAGCATCATCGCGGATGTTGACGGCACTCTTAATCGGCGGTGATAGTCGGGACTATCATCGCCGGTTCTTCAACCGACAAGATAATAATATCATCGCCGGTTTATATTATACAACCGGTAGTGATAAGGTTTATCATCGCGATTTTATCCATAACCGGCAGTGATAACAACTTATCACTGCCGGTTGTTATTTTTCAACCGGCAGTGATAACACATTATCACTGCTGGTTGTTATTTTTCAACCGGCAGTGATAAGGTGTTATCACTACCAGTTATTTCTCTAAAACCGACAGTGATAAGTACAGTGCCATATTATCCTCCAAAACCGGTTACATATTTTTTTTGTATTATATGTATGATGTAACGTTGTACTATATATATATTGTACAAGACATGTATTCATGCGGTATATGTTATGCGCAATATTAATGAAGTATTGGTAAAGAATAATTCAAATATATTAAACCATCATAATATTTAACATTGAATACTGAATACTCATTTAATCATGACAATATTAATTAAGTATTTGTAAAGCATAATTGAAATACAGTAAATCATCGTAATATCTAATTATTACATTGTTCATTGACAATCGCTCACATTTCGATTAATTGTAGCGTGTGGCTCAGAAACTCGCCTTCGGTTGATCACTTCTCGAACGATGAACCCGACCATCCGCTCGAAGGGCTTCAACTTCGCTGTCAAGTAGGCTATTGGTGCCGAGCTTCACGCGCTGTCATTGATGAAAATAATGCATTAATTAGTGTCGTAGTTTTTATAAAGAAAATTAGGCGTCAACATGTAATGATATACCATCTCGCCGTTGTAGTCGGTACTGTCAGTGACAAACGTGTGTATGTGTGTCATTACGTAGTATGCACATAAATTGTTCCTTGCATCGCCTTAGGCACGGAAAATCGGTTTTTATTACGAGCTTCTTCGTGAATGGACGGCATCGCGTGCATTTCTTGCGATTTTGTGTACGCCTGTGTATGGTTATGAATACTCATTAAACTTAATTAGGTGCAATTAAGTGCAATGGAATGAAAGATTACGGAGCAATAATGCAACGACCGAGTTTACTGCCTAGCAATTCTATTACTTCTTTGTAATCGCTTGTCGGTTTCTCATTGAGTCCAACACGTTGATCGTATATCGCCTAATGTAATGACGAGAAGGATCCAAAGATGAAAGCTGCAAAGCCCATTAGTCATGACATGGTGTTGCACATGATAAACCGACTAGTAGGCGGGGAAACACGATCAAAGTTGTAGGGTAAAAGTACGTAGGTCTTGTCTTGTAACTTTAGCAAGACCTTTAGTACGCACTCCTCGATCTCTCTCTCGTCATTGGATCTTTAATAAGTTTGCAGCTGACAAGGCCGGATCGAGGAATCCTACCTTTCATTTAAGTCCGCCTGAGTGTCATTGTCTCCATTCTACATAAGAAAGAAGTTAGAGACTAAGTTTAAGGGTGCGTGAATGTACAAGATTTAATTATACAAGAGACTTACAGAGTCCACATTCTTAATACGAACACGCCCGAGCATCTCGTTGGTACAAGCGGTATAATTCGGGGTTTCTACCGGAAAACTCCGTCCATATTGTGAAAATCCGCTTCTTTGTATTTGACGGGAACGCGTCGTTTTTGTCTCTTGGACAAACCGCCGATACCATTGATGTAGACGCCAGAATCGTGTCGTTAGTCTCGCTCCTCGCTTGGATCCACCAATGCTTCCCGTTAATGAACTTCCACCTTAGAGGGGCCCGCGCCTTTAGCACCCTTCCGTCTCGGCAGTAGCTCTTTTACCAACTTTGTCCTTTAGATTTACGCCAGAGATTTGCTCGTAGTCCGATCGTTGGCTAGGTTGAGGAGATTGCTGTGCGGTCCAAATTGCTTAACCGTCGCTATGTCTAGGAAGAAATCTCTTTTGGCGACTTCGATTTCAACTTTATCAGTCTTTGTCGTCTTTTTGAAGTGAGTCATCATGTCAAGCGTCTACTTCCTTTCTAGTTTCTTCTTCGGTCATGTCATATGCTCGTTTCTTATCAGATTGCGCTAGCTTCACAGATTTGGCACTTTTCCCCGCTGATCGTGATGAATTTTGAGATCGCGGTGCTCTTTCTTGATTTTTCCGTGGCACTGGAGCCGGAGGCGGACTTTTTTAGGTGACGAAGGAGGACTTTTACTACCTGGATAGGCCGCGCCGTCATCATTAGTATCATCATCGCCATTGTCGTCATCGGATAAAAACATTATGTAGCGCTTGCGCCACGCGATGAATGTGCCCAGGCTTTGTCCAAGAGTATTTCTTCCCTCCTCGCTGGGGATCTGTACCTCAACTTCACGGTAATTGTCAACCACCCTATCTACTGATACTCTGGCGTATCTCTCAGGAATTGGGCGGTTATGCAACATCTGCCCCTCGCCGCATGGCCAAGCCATCCCTTCAGCCACCTTAACGGTTATGTTCGCTAGAGGCAGGTGCAGACTGCAACGTGTCGGCTCTACAATTTTGTCCACAGGAAAACTACAGGCCGAGTCCTCTTCGGGAGGGCACGCGGACGCTTGGATGCTTTTACGAGCAACGGCGGGACTCTGGAGGTCATGTGCCTGACGTTCACTGAGGACGCTCGCTAGCATTTCTTGCATCTTTTGTATCTGTTCTTGAAATTGTATTTCCTTTACCTGCATCCTTTCTTCTATTACTCGTACACGTGCATCCAACTGTTCTTATCTAGTTAGCTTCGGACGCTTATAGATAGAAGCGCCCTCTGAACGCCGCTTTCGGGGCACCAAGCCTAACCTCTAGTGCGACTGTGGTGCTCTTTGTTACCTGTATGCGTGTTAGCTCGTCGTTCTCTCTTCTTGGTTGGAAGCACCCAGGTAGCTTGGGCATGGGCATCTACGATCTTCTTTGAAATTTCCTCTTCTTTCTCGCTCGCTTAAGCGCCATCATCCGACAGAGTAGCGCCCTCAAGCATCCAAGACTTTGATCTTGGGGCCATCTCGGATGTCGCAGAACAACTCCACTAAGAATTAGCTCTTCTTCCCTTGCATCCCACTTGGGTACTTTCTTCACGTAGCCACCGTTGCCTAGCGTATGGGGTAAATGTTCTTGTCCGAGTTTGCTTTGTTCTTTTCACTGATAGCTTGGGCTTCATCAGACTTCTTATATTGCACGAATTCATCCCAAAATTGCCTCAACCTCGGGTACGTATCAAAGTTCGGCGTTTCATCTTTCTTCACATACTCCTTATTCAGCTTTGTCTTCCAATTCTTCCAGGAGTTTCCCATGATGGCTAGTGCACATTTCATCGCATGCTCCAACTGATCTTTGGGAAACTGAAACTTGGATGTCAAATCTGTCCACAATGCTTCCTTGATTTCATCGGGAACATAAGACGGGCAAACGCCACGACGTGTCCATGATTTGTAGGTGATGGGCACGTTATCTCTAGCTAGGACCCCGCATGCTGTTCGATATGGCCCAAGCAGTGATGCTGGTATAGCTGGTTCGTCGACTGCATTAAGCTCTACGATCACCTTTCGTTCACCCGTCCGCAACTTGTTAGGACCTCGGTGACGATGCTGCCTCTGTTCATGTGATGTCTAGCCCTGCATTTGGACTATTTCATTACTCGTCTAATCGGTATACGTGAAGATTTGGTCTGAAATAATTACCTCGGGTACGTTTGTTGCCTCGGTTTGTCGCGAGTTGAGGAACCTTGTCGGGCTTTGTTTCGGGCTTTGGTTAGCGCCATGTGCGCTAATTTATCTAAAATTTAAAATTAACAAAGGCATGAGATGAATGTGATGGTATACGATAAATTGGTCACGCACGGGTTGTGGACCGAAATGGACTAATTATACGCATAATATTACGCCTAGTTTGACGCTTAACTCATTTCACGCATGCATTGCACTAGTATAGAGAACAAAATCGACACATACAATATATAAGGTATTTATTACATGAATATAATAAATACAATGTATTGTTAAAACAACAAAAATCTCATTACATGAATATAACAAATACAATATAAGATATTTATTACATGAATATAATACATACAACATAATAAAATCTCATGTCGCTCCTAGAAACAACCTATCAAATTGTCTTTAGCGTCTCTTTGCCTCCGTGTATCTCCGTAGCCTTGCCATATCATAGCAGTAGCAAAATAAAGTTCGAAAAGAAGAATGGATTGAAAGCTTGCCAAATCACTCAGACAACAAATGATTCCATCAACCTTTAAACATACATCAAGAATAAGAACCATAGTGATATATTCTCGTATAAGTGCCAACTGCCAAGATATCCAAAAATATCTAAATTTTAATGTGAAGGAAACAAATGCTCTCAGTCTCCCACCTATCGCTCATCTAGCAATTTATAACTAATCGAGCTACACTCTTGTTTAAAACAACCACTCCATCTCTTGCCATTTTCAGAATACGCATAAACAACAACTACTAAAATGTGTAGCTTTGTTGTACTAAAATTGTAATTTGAACATTAGTGTTCTCGAGTACAACATCCAAAATGACATTCTCTATACAAGCATACTTTGCTCCTAGTTTTAGCTGAATCGAGACTTTGGAAGCATACTCCATCTCTTGTTTTGTATGGATGATATTTTGCTCCATCTCTATACAAGCATACTCCATCTCTTGTAGCAGGCGTATAACAAATCATGTGAAGTCATATACTCTCAATCAAATAAGAATTAAGTAAACAGATTTCCTAACATTTTAATTCCGTACAACATGACCATCCACTGGCGAGGAGGAGTAGGGATTACCATCAGCGGAGCTGGTGCGGAGGAGGATCAGCGCGGAGGGCGGCCGGACATTGAGGACGAGGGCTAGCGCGGGGAGGATGGCAGGAGCGCTGAGGAGGGCCGGCGCGGGGAGGAGGGCCGACGCAGGGAGGATGGCAGGCGGGCTGAGGAGGGCCGGCGCGGTGAGGAGGGCCGGCGCGGGGAGGACGGCTAGTCACGGTGGCTAGGGCACAGAGTGTGGGAAAATCGACGAAGTGTGGGAAGAAGACCGCGCGCTTCATTTATATAGAGATAGCAATCACTGCCGGTTCACGAAACAAATCCGGCAGTGATATAACTACCACTGCCGGTTGAAATTAGAACCGGCAGTAATACCTCCACATCACCGCCGGTTCTAATTAGAACCGGCAGTGATGTGGAGGTATTACTGCGGTTCTAATTTCAACCGGTAGTGATACCTAAACATCACTGCCGGATTTTTCTCTAGAATCGGCAGTGATGTGGAGGTATTACTGCCGGTTCTAATTTCAACAGGCAGTGATACCACAACATCACTGTTGGTTTTTTCTCTAGAACTGGCAGTGATGCGGGTGGGCCCCAAAAGTCAGTGACTAAAGCCAAGCTCAAATTCAAACTAGCATAACTTTTGATATATAGTTCCAAAAAGGATGAAATAAATTTATAAATTTGTATAAAATCATGAAGTTTTAGAATATATGAAACATTGATTTTTTTAAGCACAGAAAAATTAAGTGAATTACAAATTTGCTAAGAACCCTACATGGACTTTACATAAAATTGAAACCTGAAGATAAAGCATATCCGTATATTACAAATGGAAGCATGTTCTCCATACAAAATAAAGTATATCCGTATATTACAAATGGAAGCATGTTCTCCATACAAAATAAAGTATATCCGTATCACCGCTTATGGAAGCATGTTCTCCATACAAAATAAAGCATATCCATATATTACAAATGGAAGCATGTTCTCCATACAAAATAAAGTATATCCATATATTATTACAACTAAGCAACGATTCGGCCTTCCTTATGATCACGGCGTATGTATGTAGCTTCCTCACTGTCTTCCATGAGACCTAGGTCGACGTGCTCACCAAAAGGAGGAAGCTCATCGAATTGGTTGTAGTCTTCTCGTCGAATACATTGTCAACTCTGATAATTCTTCTTTTTCCTTGAAGAACCATGTGGCGTTCTTTGTCAACCGGGTCCCGAACAAAAAAGATTTGTGTAACGACATTAGCAAGTACGAATGGTTCTTCTCTGTATTCGATGTGCTCGAAGTCCACGGTAGTGATACCGTACTTGTCGATGTTCACGCCCCCAGGGAGCCTGACCCACTGGCACCGAAAGAGAGGAACCTTCAAAGGCCCGTAATCAAGCTCCCAAATCTCTTCTATGAATCCGTAGTAGGTCTGCATATTACCATTGCTATCGTAGGCATCTATACGGACTTCGCTGTTCTGGTTGGTGCTCTTGTTATCTTGTGCTCTCGTATAAAATGTATATCCATTTATGTCGTATCCTTCAAATGTTAGCATTTTACATGACGGTCCCTGAGCCAGCGCTCTCAACTGAGCACACTCTGTCTGCGTATGCATCATGTGTCTAAGCAACCAATCTCCGAAGTTATCTCTGTGGTATCTCGCGATCCAAACCTCAGATTTAAATGGGTTTTTTCTTCTTAGCATATTCTTGTGCATATCAACATACGGTGCCGCTACAATTGATTGGTGCAGAACTGTAAAATGTGCTTGCATAAATGAAGCACGATCGTTAGTACGCATCGATTTTTGACCTAATGTCCATTTGGCCTGTAGCCTCCCCTCATGGCGAGATATGGGCACACCAATCGGTTTGAGATCCATGTAATCGATGCAGAATTCAATGACCTCCTCGGTTCCCCAACCTTCGGCAATGCACCCTTCTGGCCGATGTCGATTACGAACATATTTTTTCACAACCCCCATGAACCTCTCGAAAGGGTACATCTGATGTAGAAACACAGGGCCAAGAAACTATATCTCTTTCACAATATGAACAATGAGATGGACCATAATATCGAAAAAGGATGGAGGGAAGCACATCTCAAGCCGATATAGAGTGTGGATCACGTCTTGCTGCAGCTTATCCAGTTTCATTGGATCAATGACCTTTTGTGAAATCGCATTGAAGAATGAACACAACTTTATAATTGGGTCTCTCACTTTCTCTGGCAGAACACCCCTAATTGCAACAGGAAGCATCTGTGTCATCATCACGTGGCAATTGTGAGACTTCATGCCAATTAATTTCAAGTCTTTCGTTGAGACTAGCCTCTTTATGTTGGCAGAATAACCGGACGGTACTTTGACTCCGTGCAAGCAGTCACACACGCTAATTTTCTTTTTCTTGCTAAGAGTGTAGCAAGCTGCCGGAAGGTACTTTTTGCCTTTACCCAAATCTTCGTGATGTAGCTCCTTCCTGAGGTTCATATCTTCCAGGTCCATCCGTGCCTTGAGTGTATCTTTAGTTTTGCCAGGTATGTCTAGTAAAATACCGAGCAAGCTGTCACACATGTTCTTCTCTACGTGCATAACGTCGATTGCATGTCGAACATCCAGGTGTGACCAATAAGGTAGGTCCATAAATACTGATCTCTTTTTCTACAAAGGAGCTGTATCACGGGAACGCGGGATTGATGTACTACCGGCTCCTTTTCCATGGATAATTTTAATATCCTTTACGGCCGCAAATATCTCTTTGCCGTTGCGATGTTTTGGAGCTGAAGCTGTCTCCTTTGTACTATCGAAACCTCTCTTGTTGTTGCGATACGGATGGTCCTTACGAAAGAACCTACGATGTCGCATGTAACACATTTTTCTGCAGTATTTCAGCCACCGGCTACCTGTATCACCCAAGCAATGGACGCATCCGTTGAATCCTTTCATAGTCTGGCCTGAAAGATTACCGTGAACAGGGTAATCATTGATGGTTACGAACAACAACGCGTGTAGCATGAAGTACTCTCTTTTATACTCATCCCATAGCCATACACCGTCGTTCCACAATAACAGAAGATCTTCAACCAGTGGTTTCAGGTACACATCGATATCGTTGCCAGGTTGCCTTGGCCCTTGGATCAGCACCGGCATCATAATGTACTTTCGCTTCATACAAAGCCAAGGAGGAAGGTTGTAGATACATAAAGTCACCGGTCAAGTGCTATGACGACTGCTCATGTTGCCGAAAGGATTCATCCCATCCGTACTGAGCCCGAACCTTATATTCCTCACATCACATGCACAGAGTCAGCAGGGTGTCTGAGCATTCCATCCTTCTTACGCTCCTCAGCGTGCCATCGTAGTAATTGAGCATGCCTTTTGTTCGCAAAAGCACGCCTTGACGTGGGATTATAGGGAAATACCACAACACCTTGGTTGGGGGTCTTTTTATCTTACGATGCACTTCGATGTCGGCATCACCGCGCTTATAACGAGATGCCTTGCAAATGGGACACGCATCCAATTTTACGAACTCATTGCGATACAATACGCAATCGTTTGGACATGCGTGTATTTTCTGTACTTCCGGTCCCAATGGGCGCAATAACGCTTGGCACAGCACGTGGTTGCCGGTAACACGTTTCCCTCTGGGAGAACGTCTCGCAGGAAACCTAACAACTCTGTGAAGCTCTTATCGGACCAACCATTGCTTGCCTTCAACTGCAGCAGCGTTAGGACAACATGCAGCTTTTTGAGGTCCTCCTTGCAGCCCGGGTACAAAGGTGTTGTAGAGTCCTCTACCATACGCTGGAACTTCTGAAAATCCCTTCCACTCGTGTGGTCCTCCTCCCCATCATGCGATATCTGTTCTAGATCATCTTCATGGTTATCGACGAACGTATCATCTTGGGTGTACACGAACGTATCCTCGACTGCCGTGAAGTCGTTGTCTTCGTCGTCATCATCAATCGAATGATCTTCACGTGAAATCTCATTTTCACCGTGCTCAGTCCAACAGGTATAGGCAGGCTTGAAACCCCTTCGAAGCAAGTGTGCACGAATCGCCTCAAGATTAGAAAACTACTTCTCATTCTTGCAATCGATGCATGGGCAACAAATGTAGTCCGTCAGCTTAGTTGACTTGTACGCCGCAGCCACGCTCATAAAACTAGTCACACCGTTAAAGTACTCTCTATCACGACGGTCCGCTTCATACATCCATCTTCGGTCCATCTGCAAATATTTATAACAAATAAAATCTCAGTAAATCAATAAGTGGTCACAAATTATTTTATTCATTTAATTTGTTACGTACTGCTAATTAATCAAGAAATCCATTTCCAAATCTCACTATTAAAATCAATTAAATAATTGCTATTACTTATAATGGTCTGTCCGGTAAATTTGCATTACTTACAAAAAGTATTAAATTAATATACACCAAGTAAAGAAACAATAATAAGTAATTAGATACAACAACAATTAATTATGTAGTGCTGTTGTACTTAACATATTAAACGCAATCACTAATTTGGTCCTCATAAAAACTTAAATTCAAGCTATATCGGATGCCTCTTTATGTCGGATCGGATATTTGTCGGATAGTATCGGATCGGATAGGGATACGGATTTTTTTTATAATAATACGGATTCGGATTCGGTACCTCACTATCCGTCGGATACGGATTCAGATAATCCGGATATTGATGGGTCAGATATCCGGATATACATGTGGGCTGGGCCAAAACTACAATTTTGGCCCAAAAAGGTTTCTTAATTTTAGAATTGTTTTTTAATTTAATTAATCCATAAATAAAGTTTCAATTATTAAAATTAGCAGACCAACTTCAAAAATTATGAATTTTTTTTGAGAAAGTTCCACAAATAATATAACATTTAAAAATTTATTTTCAAGGTTTTATCACATTTTAAATTTTCTCAAAAATTCAAAACTTCCTCTTCTTAATAGGAAAATATTTTAAATAATTAGCTAAAAAGCATAAAAACTCATAAATACATAATTTATTATTTAAAACATAATTCAATAAATAATATAAATACTTTTTCTAGACACATGATATCTAAATAGTTACATACAACAACAATTAATTATGTAGTGCTGTCGTACTTAACATATTAAACACAATCACTAATTTGGTCCTCGTAAAAACTTAAATTCAAGCTACATCTTAATCTCACTAATCATTACACACATAAAAAGGTGGTGAATTCAAATCTAGTCTCTAAATTAAAGCTCTAATTGTGCTCATTATGCAATCGATAATTCTCACAGCCAACAACCATATAGAACGTAATATCCAACAAAAACCAACTACAAATAAAATGTACATCAAGATACGAACCGTAGATCACGAATTAGAAGTGAATTCCACCAAATTTGAGAGCAAAAATTCGCCCCCTCTCTTCCCCAACCGAGCAAGAACAGAGCTCCTCTGCTCGGAGGGTGGGCAAGTCTGAAGGGTATTTGTAGTGTGGACTTATCACTGCCGGTTCTTTTTCAAAACCCGGCAGTAAAATATCAGTGCCGATTCAATAATATAATTCGGCAGTGATACTCTCTGCCATTCCCGAGTGAAAATTTTGGGTAAGTCTTATCACTGCCGGTTATTATTTACAAACCGGCAGTAATATATCACTTCCGGTTATTATTTACAAACCGGCAGTAATATATCACTGCCGGTTTTATAATACGAACCGGCAGTGATACTGCTCTCCTGTTCCCGCGGGAGAATTTAGGGTAATCTTATCACTGCCGGCTTTTGTTTACAAACCGGCAGTGATGTATTACTGCCAGTTGGACAAAATGAACCGGCAGTAATATTGCTTCACTTCGCGCGGAAAAAAACTATTGTGCCGGTTTTACTTGGAACCGACAGTGATAATACAATCACTGCCGGGTGGGCCTCACCCGGTACTGATGAGGCGTCGCGGATATACCCCTCTGTAGTAGTGATCATGCATACATATACATATATCTATACGTACATACGCTTAACAATCATTCACACGCATGCACGCACGAGAGTGCCCGACGACGACGTATAACATACGTACGCTCAGCACATGCAAGCATGTATATTATATGGATCAAGTTGCTAGTTCGTACGTTACGTAGTCGCGTTCAGATCTATCTGCAGCTTTTTTGGTTGTTCAACATTGGCCAATATATTGAAGCACCATACAGTGAGATCGACAGCGCATGGGAGTGACGTATAGATTACTGGCTAGCATATGGAACAAGTATAATTGAATAAGTCGCTGTAGCTAGCTAGGTCAGCTTGTCTTCGTCTGGGGTTGTTTGCTTTCTGCGCTTGGCCGATTACGTCCCTTGCCTAGCTGCGCAAGTAACACTACTACAATAATATACATCACAATCGGTTTTTTTTCGTCATCACAATCGATTCTGGTGACGATAAAAAGTCATTAGACAATAGTGAGGTGGTGCTATCACAGTCGGTTTTCGCCCGATTGTTATCATCACAATCGGTTCTAGCTCAGAACCGATTGTTACGAGGGCTTGGGGTTTTGTACATCCTCCCGAAACAGATGACACACAGATTATACAATATATATAGAACACATGCATTTTACAATATACATCACATCCACAATATATATCACATCCACAATATATATCACAGATTATACACAGTATACATATCACATTCACAATATATATATATATATATATATATATAACACAAATATTTTACAATATACATCACATTCGTTCACAATATAAAACAAAAACATGTTTAACAGTAAGTACACATATCAAATTAACATAATATAAAAAGAGCACCAATCAGATTAAGTAAGTATTTATAGGAACTTGGAATTAAATATTTTCCGATTAGAGCAAGGTACAAGTAAAATTGGCCAAAAAGGACAAAATACGTATCCTATATTATGAATCCAAATAGGCACATGCCAGGTTTGTGCCGTCAAATATAATGAAGAAAATAAGATTCGAGGGACTGAGACAGGACGCTACAAAATGTGAAGCATTAATTATATATGATGACAGGTAAGAACACCATATAATTTGAATTGTGAATGCTTTGATAATAGCCAATAGGAAGGCCACTAAGCTAGGACTTGTGTCAATAAGGGTCTCTGATACTGGTTACTATGATCATCATTAGATTCATTAGTGAATGGCATAGGGGTAAGGCCCCAAAGGGACAATTAACTACCGTATACCAATATACTAGCTAGTACCAGTAATGTATAGTATGCATAACCATGAATACTGGGCTCTAGATGTTCATGGCCATTTTAATGGCATAGACCAGTTGGACCAGTATTAGTTCTCTAGTATGAACATCCTTGAATTCAATTTTGTACAATATACTATATACAGAAACAGAACTCCGCGTTGATATGGAAAAATAAAATAAAATATCCAGTGCAGCACAAAGCCAAAGAGCACTGGAACACCATAGTGAAACCTTGTATAGGGGCTGTGATAATGATATTTTTTTTCTTTTACTGTTAGGTGCATAACAATATTGGTGCTTAATTTATGTCATGTTTCGGAGAAAAGTAACAAGCAATATTCATAGAAAAAACACCAGAGATGTGCAAATTAATTACCTTAGAAAAGAAAGACCCGCTTAGCTCAGGAGCCCTATACCATCTAGTAGAAACATAATCCTGCAAAAAAATTATGACATAGAAGATGAGAATCATGCTAAAAAGTTTTATTGCTTGGCTGTCTATACAAACTATAAACTGCTTTCGTCAACCTGTTTGAAGCTTGCATGCATACATGTTCAGCAGAGGCAGCAAAATTTACTATGAACTGAGAAGAGGAGTATGAAACGAGACATGTACTAAGAACTAAAAAACATTATTTAAGTATAATATGTTTTAATTTTTTACCATTGGTACAAGCTAATTACGAACTCCCAGTAACAAATTGAGTATTGCGCTGTGAAGAACTTGTGCTCTATTAATTGAAATAAGAAAAATGCAAGCATGTGGAGTGCTGAACAATATCTAGTGAGTTTATTTGTCATTTAACATTTGGTGTCTTGCTTGTTCGTGGGAAAAGGCAGTATTTTTTTTAAATACTCCCCACCTCCTCAAACATTAGCACTTTCCCTATTTCAAGCAAAAAAACATTAATTACAATAAAATGTAGTCCACTTATTTACAATACAACCCTTCTTGATGATCTACATATAAGTAATTTGTTCTATGTGTGTCGTCGTCACGCTAAGACATGCCCACCTTTTGAAGAAAACCACAACCGAGGGAAAATTGAGGGTTTGTAGAAATGCTCACATTTTGAAAAAACCACAACTGAGGGGAAATCTCCTCAAGTTAGGGCTTCAACTTTACCCTCTTAACACCCAACTTCCAGGATTTCATAATTTCTCACCCAAGTATTGCTTCCAACCAGAGTATGTGGTGTTTTTTTGGGGCGGTGGCGATTTTTTTCCTCTAGAACAACAACAGAAGAGAGTTCAGCCCAAAGGTATAAATAACCTAACCATACACATCACAATTGGTTCCTACCTAAGAACCGATTGTGATGTACATGGCACATCACAATACATCACAATCGGTTCTAACTTGAGAATCGATTGTGATTATTATTAACACCCTCTCCGAAGTCATCTATCACAATCGATTTTTCCTAAAAAGTTAAGAACCAACCCAGATGAAGCGATAGTGTTGTACCATTCTATAGTAGTGCAAGCATTGGATTATATAAGTGAACATGCAACATGCATGTGCTAGAAAGTCATTGTCCATTGTCACTTTCTGCATATAGTGATCAACATACCGGCAGATAGCAGAGTAAGTATATATATGGCAGAGGAATTTGAGATGCAGTGCAGTCCCTTTGGGACCTTAAGCAGTTGTATGTGGACCGTTGGATCAAAAAGCAACAGTCAAGATCTTTCGTGAGTACTGTTCAAAAACACTTTGCTGATTTTTCACGATTGGATGCGCTGTTGGACGATTCGGACCGTTCGTTGGCTGGATCGGACAATCCTAGTCTACGAGGACTGCTTGGGACTGCACATGATCCATATCTATGGTAGAGTAATATTGTACTCTGTCGGGACCCGAATATGCAAATCTGGACCTTCTGTGTATATCGCACTAGTCCAGAACCACGCTAGTGCACACATGCTCAACATAGAATGAATATCACAATCATACAGAGCGAAAATATAATAAAGACTTCATATATTAAATAATGCCTATTGAAAGACCTTATAGTCAACTTACATGACTATGCCTCGCAAGGCTAGACTGAGAATAACAAATTAAACTACAACGGAATGAAAACGTAAATAAACCCCTCAGTATACCATAGGCAACTGACAATGCTCGCACCGTAAACATTCATCTCCTCCTGGTACTCCTCTCTTGAAGAATTGATGTAGACTCCATCTCAACTGGTGATTTAATTGTTGGCAAGGGTGAGTACTTAAAGCACTCAACAAGTTGTGTACAGAATGCAATTCTATATAACTATATGCAAGGCTTATTCCAATGGAAGGGATATCATGGTTATTTTGCAGTAAAGCAGCATTTGTAAATGATTTCAGTAAGTAGATTAAAAAGACTGTAAAACAAATAACATAAATAATAACTTTCAAGTAATTCCCAAGTAAACATGTCTCAGCCCTAAGTCAAATTACACACCTTCCATTAACATTTAACCTCCCCATCCAAGATTTCATTTTATAAAATTTAACCTTTGACTGTAATCCCTGAGAATTACTCAATACCGCGAGCATGGCTATCCGAATAGATTTTACACTCTGAAGAGGTTATGCACTTTACTCACATGATACAGCCATATACCACAAAGGTGTGTGATCATAACAAAGCTCTCCAGAAACCTTTATCTCAACACTGAACCTCCCGTATGCCGTACACTATCCCTTCCCTCATCGGAGGTGAAGGTTAGGACCGACATACCGTTGGATTGATGTGTGACACCACATCCTTCGCTATAACCACACTTCCATGTAAGCACGCTTCTGTGTGATTATCCACCTAAGGTATCACATGTCAAGAAATCGGTAATCCTACTTAATTAGGTTTGTCCCATTCCATAACATGTAGTTGCATGATTGATTCAGTTCAAAGGCTCGCATGGTTAAGTCCTTAAGATGACTAGGGCAAGACTTCCATATACCCTCTGCCCTTCGACCCACCTTAGCACATTGCCCCTTGCCACTTGCCCCAATCTAAATTATTTACCACCACAGTTGATTGCCATGCACCACGTGCTATCAACAAGTCAACATCGTTTCGTGACATATGTCACTGCAACTCAACATCGTTGTGTGACAGCACCCAACACACCTTTCATAAACATATTCCATATTCCATTATTCGTGATTGAGTTTGAAGTTTCCAAAAGACATGAGATATACGTGGCACAGCTAAGTAAGCTAAACGGTCTAACCAACTCATGTTGATTACTATATTAACCAACTAGTAATGAACCAATCTAGGGTGACAATAGATCATGGTGTACAAATGACAAGGTAGGGTATAATTCAATTAGGTAGATTAACTAATTCCCAATTTAATGATTGATCCATCGTCAAATCCTCTTCACGCTCCTAGGTAGCTTTACTTTTTGAATGATTGCTCCACTACACTCTGCAAAAGTGGACTGACTTGCTTCTAGTCCTGCGCTCCATCACATCCAAAATCTTGATTGGCTGCTCTTTATGTGTCAAATCGTCCTACAGTTCAATTGCTTCTAACGGTGTCTGCTCTGTTGGCACTCGGACGCACTTCTAAACCTGCGACACATGGAACACATCATGCACTCCCGCCAACGACTGCGGCAACTCTAATTGATAAGCAACCTCTCCTTGATGACTCAAGACCTTAAATGGACCAACGTATCTTGGCGTAAGCTTCCCTTTAGCGTGAAACCTTTTGACACCTTCAAGTGGGGTAACTCTAAGATACACAAAATCGTCTAGCTCAAAGCTCAACTCTCGACGGCGATTATCAGCATAACTCTTCTTCCTCGACTGAGCCTCTTTCAATCTTTCTCTGATCATAGCAATTTGCTCTTTTGCTTCCTTAAGAATATCAGGCCCAAATACCAAACACTCTCCCGTCTTATTCCAATTCAACAAAGTACGACAGGCACGACCATATAAAACTTCAAACGACGACATTTGCAAACTAGCCTGATAGCTATTATTATAACTGAATTATGCATACGGCAAACATTTTTCCCACGAAGTAGCATAAGCCAATGCACAAGCTCTTAGCATATCCTCTAGAATCTAATTCACTCTCTTAGTCTGATCATCTGTCTACAGATGATACGCCGTACTGAAATTCAAACAAGTTCCCATTGCTTCGTGCAGCTTACCCCAGAACATCGAGGTAAATTGGGTACCTCTATCTGACACTATCTTCTGAGGCACACCATGCAAACACACAATCCTTTACATATACAACTCTGCCAAGCGATCTCCTGAGTAGGTAGTTTTTACTGGAATGAAGTGAGCAACCTTGGTCAATCTATCAACGATGACCCACATGGAATCATAAGCCTTCTGAGTTCTAGGCAAACCAGTAATAAAATCCATACTCATATCCTCCCTATTTCATTCAGGAACCTTTAACGACTGTAACAAACCAGCAGGAATTTGGTCATTGCCTTTACTCTCTAGCATACATCACATAGAGCAACGTGCTCAGCTACTTCACGCTTCATACTTGTAACAACCCAATTTTTGCCTTTAATTTGATTTATTGTGTTATTTATGCATTTTATGGATTTTCTGAATTTATTGGATTTTTTTGGAAGTTATTTGAATTTATTTTCAATTAAGTATGTTGGACTTTTGAGAAAACTAATTAATTATAGATAAAATAAAAGTAAAGTTAGGATAAAAATATTTTATTTGAGTTCAAAATGTCTCAAAGTATTTTTGAGATTTTTCTTGGATTTTCCTAACATTTTTATTGCTTTAGATGCATTACTGGAATTATTTTAAAAGAAAAATTCGGGGAAATCCTTTAAACAGTATTGGGCCGAGCCCAATACTGTGTGTGGTAGGTTAGCCCATCCGGCCCGAGTTATAGAAGCTTGGGTGCAAAATGTCAGATCACCATCAGACGACCATTTTCAGAGCCACAACCCTAATGCCTAGAGACCGTTGGATCCTGATCAGACGCATGAGATCAAGGTGTATCGGTTCAGTTTTCTACCTGATCTCAACCGTAAGTTGTTGAAGGTCGTTAGGATCGTGCCACATCAGGATGTATCGTGGCCGTTCGTTCGCCATCGGACGGTGCACAGTCGTCGTGTCCGCGTGGGTTTCGGAGTAGCACCGCCGTGTTCACTGAGGAGTTCTCCGCCGAGTCGATACGGAATCCCGGTCGGTACACAGACTCTGAGGCCTATTTAAGCCACTACTGTACCCCTCTGATGATCGCCAGTGCATGTCGCATATATTGATCAGAATAGTTTCTCCAGAGCCGTCGTGGTTTGCTCATAGAAGCTCACCAAAGTTCGTCAAGGACTGCCGATCGTTCAAGCGCTTCATTCACAGCGGTTAAGCCATTTTCCGCCACACCAGTTCCAGATATGAGTTCACCGAACCGCACCGTACCAGATCTGCCATCTCTTGTCGCCGTAGCATCGTCGGAGCGCCGTTCAAGTCGTCTTCTTCCTCATCTCTGGCGGGAGTCCACAGCCGCATCGCCATCATCACTGGGAAAGCTTTCAACTGTTGCGCCACGTACTCGCCATTAGTTGGTAAGCTCATCCGTCGGATCTGCCATGGACGGTCCTGATCGAAGACGCATGCCGGCCATCGGGAGCATCGCTATGGGCGGCGTTGTTGCCAATCGCCAGCGGCCGTGTGGCGGACACGTGACGTGGAGCACCGTGAGCCAAGCTCACGGTGGACCAAGGTGGGCTGGTGGACCGCGTCCATACGTCGAGGACACGTGGCGTGCTGTGATTATTGGCCTGAGCGAACGCTGACGTCACGGTGGCATCATGATGACGTCAAATCTGATTTTTTCATTGGAAAATATTTCAACCGAAATACTTTCGGTGCTGACATCATAAAGGGGGATTTCTAATAGAAAAATAATTCGGTTTATTATTTTATTTTCCAATTTCTGATTTTTAGATTTTTGAATCTTTCGAGAGCCTGTTCTCCCTCATATGAGCTTCGATTGAGGTGATTCAAATTTCTAAATTTTTTAAAAATAGATATCTATTTAATGGTGAATTTTATTTATTTATGGAGTTTTTTACTATCTGTTTTGGTATTTATTTTTCTTTCTCTCTCGTTTCGCGTAGACGTTGAGTTGTGCGACGCATCTGAGGAAGATCCATCAACTCAAGACCAGGTTCCAGAGCAAGAGCAAGACCTATTCCAAGGAAAGTTGTGCTTTGAGAACCTAGTTTACAAAATTGCTATATTGCTCTTAACATTATTGCATGTTATTTCACGTATACAACTGTTTCAAATTAAATTGGGACTTAGCTATTATACTTATTTGGTCTATACTCTACCTTGTCATTTGTATGCCATGATCTATTGTCACCCTAGATTGGTTCATTATTAGTTGGTTAATATAGTAATCAACATGGGTTGGTTAGACCCTCTTAGTATGCTTATCCATGACACGTACATCACATGTCTTTGAAATATCAAGTTAATCTTGACTAATGGAATATGGAACATTGTGACAGAGGATGTCATGCAACGATGTTGACTTGTTGATAGCACGTGGTACTTGGTAATCAACTGGGGTGGTAATCATTTAGATTGGGGCAAGGGGCAGTGTACCAAGGTGAGCCGAATGGCACAGGGTATGTGGAAGTCTTGCCTCGATCATCTTAAGGACTTAACCTTGAAGCCTTTGACCTGAGTCAATCATGCAACCATATGTCTGGTATGGGATAGCCTAGCTGATTAATTTGCAATGTCTTAACTTTGGTACTACTGGTGGTGGTGTGAGGCCTTGATTGTGGTAACCAGTCCCTTCATGGATCAACTCACATGGCGCAAGAGGGGGGCCCTGGATGTGGTAACCAGTCCCATTAGTGTTGAAACCTTGGTGGGTAGTACTGGGTTAAGGCAGAGCATTGTAAAGGCTTTGTTATAATCACTCACATTTGTGGTGTATGGTTGTATCATGTGGGTAAAGTGAACTTGATTTAGGATTGGATACCTTGTTTATGTGAGAAACGCTGAAAATTACTTATTACTGTTATTTGTTTTACTGCCTTTCAATCTATTTATTGTATTCATTCTTAAATGCTGCTTTGCTGCAAAACAACCATGTTAGCCATTCCTTGCGAATAAGCCTTGCATATAGTTATATAGAATTGCATTCTATGCACAACTTATTGAGTGCTTTAAGTACTCACCCTTGCTAACAACAACATCACCAGTTGAGGAGTCTACACCAGTGCTGGAGGAAGAGTACCAGGAGGAGACAAATATTTAGGGTGCGAGCCTTGTCAGTTTCCTGTGGTATACGGAGGGGTTTATCTATGTTTTCATTCCGCTGCAGTTTAATTTGTTATTTAGCTTTGCGAGGCATAGTCATGTAAGTTGATCATAAGGTCATTCAACAAGTATTAATTAATATATGATGCCTTTCATAATGTTTCCGCTGTATATGATTGTGATATTCATCTATGTTGAGTCTGTGGGCACTAGCGTGATCCTGAACTAGTGCAGTATACATAGAGGGTCCGAATCTGCATATTCGGATCCTGACAATATTAGGCCACCAAAACCTTTCCTTAAGATCTTGATACGTTTTAGCACTTCCTGGATGAATTGAATACTTTGAATCATGAGTTTCCTCAAGAATCAACTGCTTAAGCTCCTTCTTGTTTGGTACACAGATTCGTCCTTTAAACCACACAGTACCTTGCTCATCCAAAGTAAAATCCTCTGCTAAACCTTCCTCCTTGGATTTGATTATGTCAATCTTTTCATCATCCTTCTGACCTTCTCTGATCTGATCTTCTAAAGTTGGCTTGACCTCCAAAGCACCTAAAAACCCTTGTGGAACAACTTCTATCTTCAACTTTTGAAATTCCTTGCATAACTCCGGTTGATCATTTGATACCACAATACTAGCACTATGGATCTTTCGACTCAAGGCATCGGCTACCACATTAGCCTTATCAGGATTATAATGAATTTCAACATTATAATCTTTTATCGGCTCCAACTACCTTCTCCGTCTCATGTTGAGATCTAACTGCGTAAATATATACTTTAGACTCTTATGGTCTGTATATATCTCACATTTATTTCTAATGAGATAATGATGCCATAACTTCTAAGCATGCACTACGACAGCTAATTCCAAATCATGCGTAAGATAATTCTCCTTATGTGGCCTCAACTGCCTTGGCGCATAAGCAACAACTTTGCCATTATGCATCAACACACATCCAAGACCTTGTCTAGAAGTATCACAATATATATTAAAATTATTCTGCATATCTGGCAACACTAACACTGGTGCTGTCGTCAGACGCTTCTTCAATTCCTGAAAACTCTTTTCGTACTTTGGCGTCCATGCAAACTTCTTCCCTTTTTCAACAATTGCGTAAGTGGTCTAGCAATCGTCGAAAATCTTTCTATAAATTGACGGTAATAACCCACCATTCCCAAAAAACTACGGATCTGGGTAACAGACTTCAGTTGCTCCCAATGCAACACTGCTTCCACTTTGCTTGGTTCAACAGCAACTCCTTTAGCAGTCATCACATGGCCAAGAAACTCGACTTTCTTCTTTCAAAAGTCACACTTGCTAAACTTAGTATACAACTATTGCTCTCGTAGCTTTTCTAGAACCAATCTCAAATGTTCTGCATTCTCTTCCCTTGACTTGGAGTAAACAAGAATATCGTCAATGAAAACAACAACAAACTTGTCCAAACATTCCATGAAAATCTTATTCATCATGTTCATGAAATATGCAGAAGCATTGGTCAATCCAAAAGACATGACCGTGAACTCATAATGTCCATATCGCGTAGAGAATGCACTTTAGAGACATCCTCCGCACGAATCTTCAATTGATGATAATCCGATCGAAGATCTATCTTGGAGAAAACTCCAGCTCCTCTTAACTGATCAAACAATTCATCGATCCTGGGCAACGGATACTTTTTCTTGATCGTCAATTCATTAGGTGCACGATAATCAATACACATCCTCAAACTTCTGTCCTTCTTCCTGACGAACAGAACTAGCGCTCCCTATAGAGATGAACTAGGTGTAATGAAACCTTTTTCCATCAAATCCTCGGTCTACTTCTTCATCTCTACCTACTCATCGGTAGGCATCCGGTATGGTCTCTTTGCTATTGGCGCTATACTAGGTACTAACTCAATCACAAACTCAATATCCCGATCTGGTGACATGCCCAGTAAATCCTCAGGAAACACATCAGGGTATTCTCTGACAACAGGCACTTCCTCCAAACCAGTAGCTTTAACACTATTAACCATTAGCTGACCATCACGAATAGCAGTCGCTTGAAACTCCACTTTTTCTCCCTTAGGGCTTTCAACTGACACAACTCTTCGACCACAATCCAAAATAGCCTTATGCTTGGACAACCAATCCATATCAAGAATAACGTCTAGGGTCTGCGTACCCAACACAACAAGATTCGCTTGAAACTTTATTCCATCAATCAGCAACTTAACTCCAGAACATCCCAGGTTAGACTTGAGTTCTGATCTAAGGGATTGGATTGTAACATATACTTTAGATGCATAACATCCAACCCATTTTCTTCAGCAAAAATTCGAGAAACAAAAGAATGCGAGGCTCCTGAATCGAACAGAACCATTGTAGGTATTGAGTTAACCAGAAACTTCCCCAATACAACGTCTGATGCCTCCTGAGCTCCATTAGCTGTAACATGGTTAACATGACCCCTCATTATTGCTCAAGGCATAGCTCTAGCTTGATTTGATCCATGATTCACTTCTGTTGCAGGTTTCTTTGTAGGTGTAGAACCAAGGTTGAAACGAACAGGTGTAATACCTCCTATCTTGGGACAGTTATTGGCGAAGTGACTCGGCTTCTGGCAACTGTAACAACGCTTAACCGAAGTCTGTTGATTTCTTCCTGGCACATTGATTACTTGAGCAGGCGTCTAGATATTCTGATTAGATGAACACGGTGCAAGAGATGATATCTTTTTTGCAGCCTGCGGCTGAAATTTTTCAAACTGTTGAGGAGTTATTTTCAACCTTAACCGATTTGAACGTCCTCCTTGTCGAGTCATCTTGCGCTTGCGATCTTCACCTGATTCCTTAAGCTTGTCTCAGAATTATTGCCTTGTTGACTAACTCTTGAAAATAGGAAAAATTATGGGTAATTAAACCCACATGCAAATCAGCGTTTAGTCCCTTCATGAAGCAAGAATGTCTTGCTTTATCTATCGCAACATCTTCAGGAGCATAACGTGCAAGCTGTGTAAACTTATTCAGATATTCCGCCACTGACTGGCTTCCTTGCTTAAGTTCTCAAAATTCCTCTTTCTTCAACTCCATCATTCCTTCAGGTACATGGTAATGACGAAAAGTAGTAGTAAACTCCTCCCATGTGATCTCGTGTGGGGCTTCATGGGCAGCACAGTAGTTCCCCCACCAATCGGTAGTATTTCCTTCCAATTGATGTGTAGCATACAACCCCTTCTCGCTTCCTTCACATTGGGTAATACACAACTTCCTCTCAATGGTTCTGAGCCAATTATCCGCTTCTATAGGGTTGACATTCCTCGAGAATGTTGGTGGACGTGTCCTCATAAAATCTGACAGCTTGGAAATAGAGCGAGATTAATTGTTGGCTTGAGTTGCATTGTTGACGGTAGCTTGAGTTTTCATATTCTGCATCTGCTGCATCGTAGTCTGCATCAGCTGAGTCTGAGCTACGAGAAAAACTCTCACGTTCTGCATATCCACTAATGACGACTGTTCAGGAAAAGCTTCATCATTGGAATTTTCATTGGATCAGCTTCCACTTCTGCTACCTCCATTGTTTCCACGAGTCTGCACCATCTGCTTGATTGCTTCATAGGGTTAGGGGAGAGGGAAGCAGCATAGGTAAGAAGTAAGAATCCTAATGCTGAGGAGATAGGTTTAACCCAACAACTTAAGCAATTAATATTAATAACTTGGTATAGTTGCTTACAAAAGCCTAAGGGCCGTGCAACGCATACTGCGCACTCAGCAATCATAAAAGAACCAATTCAACCTAATCACACAAAACTACCACCTAATTGGCGACACATCTATCTTAAGCGGACGCGACTCCCACACATAAGTCTAAACCGGCTACTCTAAGCACTGGCTCTTCTAGCTTCGACAACACTTCCTCGATCCACTCCTCCTTGAGCTCGATGATTCTTTTCTTCAAGATCTTCAGGGTATCAGCAAGGCACCCAATGCTTTCTTCTAAGGTGTGTGTCGGGACACGAATATGCAAATTCGGACCCTCTGTGTATTCAGCACTTGTCCAGGATCATACTAGTGTACACAGGCTCAACATAGATGAATATCACAATCATACTCATCGATATCATAAAAAAGACATCATCAAATTAAGTATAACTTGTTAGACGACCTTATGGTCCACCTTACATGAATACGCCTCATAGGGCTAAGACTGAAAAATAAATAAACTGCAGCGGAGATAAATTTATTCGCAGCAATCCTTCAAATTGTCATAGGCAACTGACAAGATTCGCAACCTAGTTGTTCGCTCCTTCTTGAAACTCCTCCTCAAAAGCAAGTGTAGCTTCTTCTCCAACTGGTGATGTTTTGTGGCAAGGGGTGAGTACTTAAAGCACTCAATAAGTTGTGCACAGAATGCAAGTCTAATATACTATATGCATGGCTTATTACAAAGGAATAGCTAACATGGGTCATTCGCATAAAACAACATTTATAAAAGAATAGCATAAATAGATTGAAATGACAGTAAAAAAAATAATAACAATATTAAATTTCTTAGTTACTTTCCAAATAAACCAACTCATAACCTTAAAACATATTCCAACTTCCACAAGCATACAGCCTCTATTCCCACATTTGTTTTAATAAAAACTAACCCTAGACTATAATCACCGAGCAATGCTCAATACCGCGAGCACGGCTATTCGAATAGGTTTGACACCCTGCAGAGGTTATACACTTTTCCCACAAGATACAACCATACACCACAAAGGCAAGTGATTATAACAAAGCCTTTCTAATGCCCTGCCGAAACCCAGTACTACCCGCTAAGGTGTAATACCCTAAAAATTTGATCTAATTTAAACTTTGGAGAATTTCTGATTTTTGAGAATTTTTGGGAATTTACTGGAATTTATTTGGATTTATTCAAATATGGTGTTTCTTGAAATCCATTAAAATATTGCAAAAGTTTATGCAAAGTTTTTCTGGAAATATTTTATTTGAGTTCCAAATGGTTCAATGTATTTTCTGGAATTTTTCTGAGTATTTTTGCTATTTATTCTGGCTTTGTTTATTTATCGAAATTATTTTAATTCGAAAATGCTTTGAAAATCCTAAAACAGTGTTGGGCCGAATCACTGTGCGGCTCAGCCCATCACGCCGTTGGCCGCGCAGCCGCGCCGAAACCCTAGCCACGTGCCGTCCGATTCCGATCGAACGGTTGTGAGAGCGTCGCGTCGCCATGTGATGAGGACCATCCAATCGAGTCCACGCGGACGGTTGGGATGGAACCACGTCGTCTCTCCTTCGCAAGATCACCAGAGAGGCGTGGGCATTGATGCCCATGAGTTTCGCCGACAGTTTTCACGCATGTTGAGGCTCTTTAAGCCATGTCGATTAGCACGTTCTGCAGAGAACTTCAAGACGCTTCTTTTGACTCTTTGCACGCACGCCGAGACCCCTCCTAGCGCCCGTGCGAACTCGCCGTAGTTGCCCTTTCGCTCCGCCGCTGTTTTTGCTTCCTCTCGCCGCCGTCAGTCGTCTTCCATTGTCGCCCGAGCCGGTTACGAACTCCTCTGAGTTTGCCGCGTCGAACGAGCCACTTCTTCACGCCGGAGAACCACCATAGCGCCGTCGACCGCGTCGTCTTCCCCAGCTCCGGCAGCCTCTTCTTCATCGCCGCCGTCGACCTCGCCAACCCTCGTCGACCGTCCGATCTGCATCGTGCGGTTCTGGTGAGTCCACGTCGCCCCTTCTCTGTTTACTTTTGGGATTAGATCTGTACCGTTAAATCTATAGATGTACGACTTAGATTAGATCTAGGGTTTTACGTTAGATGCGGTTTGGATCGTTGGATTGTTTTTGAACGCTCGAGATTGAGCCATGTCGCCTTGCGAGCAGTAAACAACTCCGTAAGAGGGAGCTGTTGGATTAGATTTAAACGGTGGAGATTAGATTCGGGTTTGCCCTAAGGATCCGCGCCGTTCAAATTTGAACAAGCGGCGGTGATTGCGCCGCGCCCACGCCGAATCGCGTGCAGCCGCGTGTCCCCATTGACCGAGGCGTGACCCAATCTCGGTCGTTGATTTCAAACGGGCCGTCGCGATTGCGCCGCGTGTCTTCTCGTGAACCGAAGCGTCGCCAGGCGTGCGCGAAATCCCGCCGTTGGATTTGTGCGCACCGTTAGATGCGTGACGCGTGGCAGCACGAAAATCAAAGCGTTGCCGAGTTCGCGCGGGATTGCACCGTTGGATCTGAGAGCCCCGCTGGATGTGCGACGCGTGTCGCACGCATCTCGGTGCGCTACGTCGTGCGTTAGAAGATCTGACCATTGATCTTTGGACGGCCACGATTTAGCCACGCAGCAGAGATCTGACCGTTAGATAAAGAATAACTGAGATGGTGACACGTGCTCGTGCACGAATCTCGAGGCAATCGGCTGACGTCAGTGGTGACGTCAGTTCTGACGTCATCAATGGGACCCACTTGTCAATGTCGATACTGTTCTGTAGACCGAGTCCACGGTGGACCAGAGCCGAACCGTGGATCGGGTCCATAGACCGAGACGACGTGGCAGCACCAGAGAACGCCACGTGTCTGCTGACGCAATAAATCGGGTTTTCAGTTGAAAAATAATTATGTTAATTCGGTTTATTCTTTTTAATATATTTGCAAACATTGAAAGGCTATAACTATTGCATTTGAGCTCCGATTAGGGTGATTCCATTCTCTAAAAATTTGTAAAATTGAGATCTTTTTAATGGTGAATTTTATTTGAATTTGTGAGGTCATTTATTCTACTATTTTGGGTATTTATTGCATATGTTATTTTTACGCGTAGACGCAAATTTGCCGGAAAGTTTCGAAGAAGAATTCGTCGCTCAAGACCAAGCTTCGGACCACGACCAGCAACTCTTTAAAGGCAAGTGATGCTTTGATCATTTTGATCCCAGATTGTAAAATGTAATTTATGCTTTGAAATTATGCATGCTAATTTATTTAAAATGAATTTAAATTAAATTGTGTAATGTAGCTAATCAACCCATATTGTTATTGTCTCCATGAAATTATTATCTGTTTGCCCTGAAATCTTTGTCACCCTAGGATTGATTGTATTTGTTGGATAATAATATGATGCCAACACGGGAGGCTAGACCATGAATAGATGCTTAGCCTTGCAACGAATCATGAATGATCTTTCGGGAAATACTACAATATTGACTAATGAAATATTGAATTTATTTTGAAAGTGGTGTGATGATGCCACATGATTTAGATTGAGGTCTGAGAGACTGTGTGGTTCATGCATCGATGTTGAGTTATTGCTGGCATGTGTTGCACAATAATCAACAGGGTGGGAAATGATTTAGACTGGGGCAAGTGGCAAGAGGCTTTGTGCTAGGTGGGCCTGTGTGGCAATGGGTTGATGAGTGATGTGAGTCTGTGTGCTACATTGGGCTGTGTGCCACTATTGAGTAATGAAAGTCTTGCCTTGGTCAGCTAAGGACTTCACCTTGCAAGCCTTTGATCTGAGTCACCCGTACAACCACATGTCTGGTATGGGACGGACCTAGTTGATTAGGGTTCTGATATCTTTCCTCTGATACCTCAGGGTGACAGTACACGGGGGTGTATCTGTGTGGGGGAGCATACCTGTGCTACGGCTTGGTGCCCATCCAACGGTGTTGGCCTGTCCTATACTTCGGCTCTGTGTGAGGGGAGTGATAGTGAAGGCAATACCGGAGAGGTTCATTGGTTAAGGTAGAGGTTCCTGAAAGGCTTTGTTACGGACAATCACCTGTGTGGTGAGCGGCTGTATCTTGTGGGTAAAGTGTACAACCTCTATAGAGTGTCAAATCTATTCAAATAGCCGTGTTCGTGGTATTGGACATTGCTCGGGGATTACAGTCAAGGGTTAGATCTTCAAAAATAAAAATATGGAAAGGGTGGCTGTGTGCCAGTGTGGGAAAAATGAAATGGTTAAGGCTGTGTGCCAAACTTTTATAGAGAAAAACCATTTGCAGAACTTAGTACTACTTATAACTGTTTCACTGATTTTAATCTAATTAAAATGTTTTAAGTTTAAAAATGCTGATTGATGCAAAAAAACCAAGTAAGCAAATTCTTTAGAATAAGCCTTGCATGTAGTAATAGCATCGCATTCTGTGCATTACTTGTTGAGTGCCTCGAGTACTCACCCCCTTGCCTATCAACCCAACATTAGTGGAGGAGTCTACGCAGCGTGGGTGGAAGAGTACATTGAAGAGCCGGACAATTAGGGAGCAAGCCCAGTCGGTTGCCTGTGGCAAGATGAGGGCTTCCACGAAGTTTATTTGCTTTCCGCTGTTATCTTTTATTACTCTGATAATGTAAGCCCTGCCTGGCCGATCTTATGTAAGGAGACCATAAGGTCGTACAATTCAGTTTATATAAATGTTTGCACTATTTATTATTATATCGTTGTGAATGTCTGTGATGTTCAACCCTGTAAAGACTGTGTGTGCTAGCGTGATCCTGGACTGGCACGGAATACACAGAGGGTCCGGATTCTCATAATCGGGTCCCGACATAAGGTTTCAACACTGGTGGGACTGGTTACCACATCCAGGACCCCCTCTTGTGTCATGTGAGACTACCTGTGCGAGGACTGGTTACCACAACCCGAGACTCACACCACCACTAGTAATACCAAAGCTTAGACATCACAAATTAATCAGCTAGGTCTGTCCCATAATAGACTTGTGTTTGTATGAATGACTCAATTCAAATTCTTGCAAGGTTAAGTCCTTAATTGACCAAGGCAAGGCTAAACACAAACCATCATTAACATAAACTGTCATATACCATTAAAAGCAATGCGACCGCCCAATTGCCACATTGGCCCACCACAAATACTTGCCACTTGCCTCAGTCTAAATCATTTTACCACCCCGGTTGTTTTACCATGCACCACATGCCATCAACAACAACAACATTGTGTGACAATACCCAACACACAAATTAATAAACATGTTCCATAATTCATTAAGTAAGATTAACCATTTTCACATAAAATGATGACTCATTGCATGACTAAGCACACTACATGCGTTCTAGCTACCCACATTGACAATTATAGCTACCAACTAATATGAAACCATTCTAGGGTGACAAATGACATACGACATACAATATGGCAAGGCGGATATATCACAATTGGATGAATAATTATACCCAAATTAATTGAAACAACTAGTAATTGAATTAATATGCAATACTTTGAAACAATATAATATTTTAAAACATGGGTTCAACATGATCAAAGCACAATTTGCCTTCAAAGAGCTCTAGATCCTGCTCTGGACCTTGTTCTTGTGCTGGCTCCTCGATCACAAACTCACCGGGCACCTCGACGTCTACGCGAAACGAGCGAGAAAGCAATAAATACAAAAACAGAGAGTAAATTCAACTAAAAAATTCACCATTAAATAGATCTCAATTTTACAAATTTTTAGAAACTAGAATCACCTCAATCGGAGTTGGTATGTGTAAGGACCCGAATCCACTGATTCGAACCCACTGTGTTTACTGCACTATTCCCAGGATCAACGCTAGTGCACACAGCTTAACATTGGTACATATCACATCATACACAACGATAATAGAATAATAGTTCATTTATTGATATAGCTAAATGTATGATCTTATGACCAACTTACATTATTAAGCCACGCAGGGCAAGACTGAAAATATAAGCTAATAATTAAGCAGCGGAAAGTAGAAGCGTAAATAGCTCATCAGCACACCACAGTGCAACCGACAAGGCTCGGACCCTAATGACTCGTGTCTTCTTGGACTTCATCTTCCAACACAGTGTAGATTCTTCAACTGTTGATTATTGTTGTTTGGCAAGGGTGAGTACTTAAAGCACTCAACAAGTTGTGCATGAATGCGCTTCTATTTATCTATATGTAAGGCTTATTCCAAAGGATAGGCTATCATGGCTATTTTGCAATAAGCGGCATTTATGAACAAATACAGTAATAGATTGTAAAGAATGTAAAACGAATAGCAATAATAAATAAATTCAGTATTTCTCCAATAAACCAAGTTTCCAATCCTAAATCAAATTCATTTTCCATATGGCATCCCGCCATCCCAACTAAGTTGTCCAGTTAATTAAACTAACCCTTAACTGTAATTCCCGAGCATTGCTCAATACCGCGAGCACGGCTATCCGAATAGTTTCACACTCTGCAGAGGTTATGCACTTTACCCACGTGATACAACCAAACACCACAAAGGCGAGAGATTATAACAAAGCCTTTACAATGCTCTATCTTAACCCGATACTACCCGCTAAGGTTTCAACATCAAGGCGGTCAGTAAACTACATCCGGGCCCCCTCTTGCGCCATGTGAATTACACCCTGACCCGGGAACTCACACCGACCACAATAGTATCAAAATTAAGACTTTGCAAATTACTCAGCTAGGCTGGCCCATACCAGACATGTGGTTGCATGATTGACTCAGGTCAAAGGCTTGCAAGGTTAAGTCCTTAGTGTGATCAAGGCAAGACATCCACATACCATCGCCCCATCGGGCCCACCTTGGCCTCCTCGCCTTGCCACTTGCCCCAATCTAAGTTATCATCACCCGCTTGATTACCAAGCACCACGTGCCATCAACAATTCAACATCGTTATGACATGACTCGCCACAACAACTCAATCTCATCGTGTGATCCCACATGACACACAAGTTCATAATATTGTTCCATATTCCATTAATCAAGATTAATTATCAATGATTCTGACACATGTGATGACGTGGCATGACTAAGCAATCTACAACGGTCTAAACCTCCAATGTTGATCATAATTATTAATCAACTATATTAAACCAATCTAGGGTGACAATGGTTCATGGCATATAATGACAAGGTAGGGTATAGATCAATCTGGTATTTTAGCTAAACCCAATCTAATTTGAAACAATTGTATATTTGAAATATATGCAATATTGTAAAACAAACATAGCAATTTTATAAACATGGGTTCAACATGATCAAAGCACAACTTGCCTTGGAATAGGTCCTGATCTTGATCTGAAGATTGCTCTTGGGTTGCTTGATCTTCCTCCGAAGCGTCGCACAATTCAACGTCTACGCGTACCGAAAGAGAAAAGCAAATAAATGCCAAAACAGAGAGCAATTGAACTCCAAAAATCAATTAAAATTCACTATTAAATAGATCTCAATTTTACAAATTTTTAGAAACTGGAATCACTCAAATCCGAGTTACGATGCAAAAGATATAGCCTTTTGAAATTTGAAATAAATCATCAAATCGTAAAATCGTAAAATACGAATTTAACAGATTTATTTTTATCTTGAAAAATCGATTTATGACGTCGGCGTGACGTCAGCCCTGGCTCGAGCTCTCGGTCTTGACCGTGCCCCCTCGGTCCATGGATGCGTCCACGACTTCCTCGGGTTCACGGTGCACCCGTTCCACGTGATTTCGGCCACTGACACGCGGGCCCCGCACGATGCTGACTCAGCGCCAGCACGCTGCTTACCTGACGTGCCACGCCAGCGCCACGTCGTTGCCCGGTCCGATCTGGCATACACGTGAGCGACACGCGGCGACGAACCAGCAAGCCACGTCGACGGCGAGGCACAGGGCCCTAGGGTCGTCGGCGGCGAGGTCGGAGAGTACCTTCGGGAACGCCTCAACGCGGCGAACCGATGACGCGGCTCGGATGCTTCTCGATCACCGAGCGACGGCGAGGACTTCTTCAATGGCGGCGGCGGCTCCACGGGACCTTCTTCTCCGGCGTCCTTCGGCGAAGTAAAGTGCGCGCGGGCTTCTTCTCGGCGAGACGGTTCTAAGGGTCTCGCCATAACCTCAAGCTCCACGGACGACGAAATCGCGAAACACGACGGCGGCGCGCGGTATCTAGCCCAAAATCCCAATGAGCGGTGGCGGTTTTGGTCACGCGGTTAGGGTTTTGCTCATGACTTCTGGCGAACGCGCGCGCTCCTTATAAAGCACCACGAGTCCCTCCTTGCCCGATTCTGCGCGGTGTCCGCGACGAACACGGCGGCGGCGCTAGAGTCCGACTCGCACGCCTGAGAAGAAGATGCGAACCGTCCGATGCACGATCAACGGCCACGATGCACTCCAGCTAGGAAATCGAACCGCAACTTGGAATCCAACGAAACCTCCCACACGATCTCCACCGCACACTAAAGATCCAACGACTAGCGTTCACTCTTCTAGAACTTGGGCCAAGCGGGCCACCGGTGCAAAGCAATGGGTCACGCAGAGGAGCATTGCACGCCAAGACAATGGGGGCTCGCCCGACATCTTTGTTGCAATGAATTTCAAAAGGGTTTTTCAATTAAATTAATTCCATAAATTCATTTTATTTATTTTAGGCAATAAAACAATCAGCAAAAATCCAGGAAAAATCTCAAAAATACTTTGAGACATTCTGGACTTAAATAAAATATTTTTGGCAAAACTTTATCTTAACTTTGCACTGATTTAAATACTTTTGAATAAAAAGCAATAAACTTGAAATAAGATTTAATTCCAATAAATCCAGAAAAATCCAAATAAATTCCAGAAAATCACAAATGCACTTTTAAACAATAAAAACTTAATTAAGCCAAATTTTGGGATGTTACAAACCTCCCCCTTAATGAATCTCGGCAGAGATTCGGGCTAACTAGAGAATAGGTTCGGGAATTCTGACTTCAATTCTTCTTCTCGCTCCCAAGTGGCTTCACTTTCAGAATGATTGCTCCACTGAACTCTGCAAAAGCGAATAGACTTGTTTCTAGTCTTGCGCTCCACAACATCCAAAATTATGACTGGTTGCTCTTTATAAGTCAAATCTTCTTGCAGCTCTATTGCATCCAACGGGGTTTGTTCTGTTGGCACTCTGAGACACTTCTTAAGCTGCGACACATGGAATACATCATGCACTCCTGCCAAGGACTGAGGCAACTCTAACTGATAAGCTACCTCTCCTCGACGGCTCAGAATCTTGAACGGACCGACATATCTTGGTGCAAGCTTCCCTTTAACGTGAAATCTCTTAACGCCCTTAAGAGGGTAACCTGAGATACACATGATCTTACGGTTCAAAACTCAAATCTCGACGACGGTTGTCTGCGTAGCTTTTCTGCCTTGGTGTGCTATCTTCAACCTCTCTCTGATCATTGCGACTTGACTTTCGGCTTCCTCGAGAATGTCTGGCCCAAACACCAAACGCTCTCCCGTTTCATTCCAATTCAACGGAGTACGACAAGCACGTCCATACAACGCCTCGAATGGTGACATCGTAGGCTAGCTTGATAACTATTATTATAAGCTGAATTACGTATGGCAAACATTTATCCCATGACGTGGCATACGCTAAAGCACGGGCTCTCAACATATCCTCTAAAATCGATTTACTCTTTCGATCGACCATCATGTGCGGGTGATATCTTTGATTGAAATTGAGACGGTTCCCATTGCTTCATGCAACTTATTCCAAAACCTTGAGGTAAATTGGGTACCTCATCGACACAATCTTCTTTGGCACTCCATGCAAACATACAATCCTTGACATGTACAATTACGCCAAACGATCTCCTACGTAAGTGGTCTTTCTTTGGGATGAAATGAGCGACCTTGGTTAGGCGATCCACGATAACCCAAATGGAATCGTAACCTTTACGAGTCTTAGGTAAACCGGTGATAAAATCCATTCCGATTTCCTCCCACTTCCATTCCGAATTTTTAGCACCGCAATGCACCAATGGTCTTTGGTGCATGGCTTTTACTCTTTGACATACGTCGCATAATGCAACATGCTCAGCCACTTCACGCTTCATACTTGGCCACCAGAATCTCTCTTTCAAATCTTGGTACATTTTAGCACTTCCTGGATGAATTGAGTACTTTGAATCATGCGCTTCCTCAAGAATCAATTGTTTTAATTCCTTTTTATCCGGCACACAAATTCGGCCTTTGAAGAACATAGTTCCTTGTTCGTCCAGAGTGAAATCTATGGCTAGGCCTTCTTCCTTTTTAGCCTTGATTTTTGAAATTTTATCGTCATCTTGTTGACCTTCTCTAATCTGATCCTCTAGTGTTGGCTTCACTTCTAGCGCAGCTATCATTCCTTGCGGAACGACCTCCAATCTTAACCTCTGAAATTCCTTGCATAATTCTGGTTGATCCTCCATTGACAATGCATTTGCGCTATGGCTTTTTCGACTCAGAGCATCTGCCACCACATTGGCTTTTCCAGGGTGATAATGGATTCCCACATTATAATCCTTAATTAGCTCGAGCCATCTTGTTTGCTCATATTCAGTCGACTTGAGTGAATATGTATTTGACTCTTATGGTCCGTATATATCTCACATCTATTTCCTATGAGATAATGGCGCCATATCTTTAAAGCGTGCACTCTGACTAACTCCAAATCATGCGTTGGGTAATTCACTTCATGCGGTCTTAATTGTCTTGGCGCGCATAGGCAACGACTTTGCCTTCTTGCATTAACACGCATCCCAAACCTTGCTTGAAGCATCACGAGAAATGTCAAATCCATTACGCACATCCGCAAAACTAATACGAGGCTGTTGTTAGGCGTTTCTTCAATTCCATAAAACTTTGCTCGCACTCTGGCGTCCATGCAAACTTCTTCTCCTTTTTTAACAACTGCGTAAGAGGTTTAGCAATTGTCGAGAATCCTTCTATGAACCGACGGTAATATCCCGCCATTCCCAGAAAACTACGAATCGAGTAATGACTTGGTGGCTCCCAATGCAACATCAAGTCCACTTTGTTTGGGGTCATTGCGACTCCTTTGGTAGTCATTACATGACCAGAAATTCAACTTTCTCCTTCCAAAATTCACACTTGCTAAACTTAGCATATAGTTGATGCTCTCGACTGTCTAAAACCATCCTTAGATGTTCGCATGCTCTTCTTGGTCTTTGAGTAAACCAAAATATCGTCTATGAAGACCACAACGAACTTATCCAAGTAATCCATGAAAACCTTATTCATCATGTTCATGAAATCTGTTGGGGCATTAGTCAATCCAAATGACATGATTGTGAACTCATAATGTCCATATCGCGTAGAAAACGCGGTCTTAGGTACATCCTCCTCGGATCTTCAATCGATGGTATCCTCGAGCGAAGATCTATCTTGGAAAAACTCCAGCTCCTCTTAATCGATCAAATAAGTCGTCGATCCCGGCAGCGGATACTTATTCTTGATCGTTACTTCATTAAGTGCACGGTAGTCGATGCACATTCTAAGACTTCCATCCTTCTTGCGAACAAACAAAACCGGGGCTCCCCACGGCGATGAACTTGGTCTAATGAAACCTTTCTCTTGCGGTTCCTCAATCGCTTCTTCATTTCTACTAACTTCGTCGGTAGGCATCCGATATGGTCTCTTTGATATCGGTCTTTGTACACAGTGCTAACTTCGATGACAAACTCGATATCACGATCTGGTGGCAATCCTGGCAAATCTTCTGGAAATACATCCGGGTATTCTCTGGCTACTGGCACATCTTCCATGCTGATGGCTTTCACACTGTTGACCGTTAACTGCCCTTCCCGAACTGCGGTCGCTTGAAACTCCACTTTCTTGCCACTAGGGCCTTCCAAGGTCACGATCCTTCGGCCACAATCTAAAACAGCCTTATGCTTGGACAGCCAATCCATTCCAAGGATGACGTCTAGGGATTGCGCATCTATCAAGATAAGATTAAGCTAGAAATTCTATCCCATCCATAAGCAACTTAGCTCCCAAACACCCAAGGCTAGATCTAAGCTCGGATCACGGGGCTTGGACTAAAGCACACACTTAAGATTCACCACTTTAAATCCATTCTTGGTTGCAAAACTTTGAGAAACAAGCGAATCGAAGCTCGAATCAAACAAAGCGTGAAAGTCTTGAGTTGACCAGAACTTACCCAAGTCGACGTCTGTAGCTTCCCGAGCTCCATCGGTGATGTGGTTGATTCTTCCACGCCTTTGATGATTGCGCGTCGCTCGGCTTGGCTTGGTGCACGATTTCCTCGATGTTGGTGCTTTAGCGGGTGTTGTTCCCGTGTTGAAACGAATCGGTGTGATGCCTCCTTACGTGGACACCTATTTGAAAAGTGCCTGGCTCATTGCAAGTATAGCATCTCTTCACTGCAGATTCTTGATTTCCCCAGTTGCATTGTTGCCTTGTCTTTGGTGTGCAAATTCGATTGGCGGGGCGAGTGCGGGGTTGATGTCTGTTCACGGTGGTGGTTGGAATCTAGCAAATTCTTTGTGGTGACATCCTCAAGCGTAGATGGTTTGGGCGTCCACCACGATTGTTCATCAAGCGCTTACGGTTTCACCTAGCTCTTTGCGCTTATCCTCTAGGATCAAAGCCTTATTTACCACTCACGAAAATCTGGGAAATTGTGGGTAATCATCCCACTGCGATCTGAATTGATCCCTTCATGAAACGAGGCGCCTAGCTTTATCCGTCGCTCGTCTTGAGGGCATAGCGAGCTAATTGAGTGAATTTGTTCAAGTATTCGCCCTTGGTTGGCCTCCTTGCTTCAAAGCTCAACTCCTCCTTCTTAAGATCCATCATTCCCTACAGGACATGATCTTGGCGGAAAGCATTAGTAAACTCCTCCTGGTTATCTCTGTGGGGCTCCATGGCGGCACAAGAGTTCTCCCACCACTGCTGCGGTCCCTTCCGGTTGATGAGAGCGTAAGCACCTTCTCATTTCCTTCACACCGAGTGATGTGCGCTTCTTCTCAATGGTCCTAAGCCAATCGCCGGCTTCCAAAGGGTTCACGTTTCGAGAGAAAGTTGGTGGCCTAGTCCTCATAAAATCCGATAGCTTTGACATAGGTCGAGGTCCACCATGATTGTTACGAGTTGCGGGGTTGTTGTGATTTCTTCTTTGCATTGGTCATCTGCTTTGCATCTCTTGCATCATTATGCTGCATCGATTAGTCTGCACGCGTAAATGCTCCTAGATTCTGCATGTCTCTTGTCGGTGGTTGAGGGTGCCTCCATCATTGGGGTTGTCATTCGACGCAGATCCACTTCTGAAGCACCGTTGTTTCCTCAGTATTCACCATCGATGATTGCCTCTTAGGTTAGGAAAGGTAGATGTAGCATAGATGAGAAGTAAGAATTTCTAAAGCGGGAGATATGTTATACCCAAACTGAACAATTCTTTATTTAACTTGGTATGGTGCTTATTTAAGCCTACAAGCTTTGCAACACATAACGCACACTCGGCAATACAAAGAAGCAAACTAAACACGAACCTTAACGTCAACTAGAAAGGTAAAGACTAACTTAAAGACGCGACTCACACTCGAGTCTCAACACGGCTCAAAGGTGACACTCACTCATCCACCACCACAGGTGAGGCGATCCGCGCATACACCGGCGGGTGGGTGGCATCGAGCAAACCTATCCCGATGACCTATCTGGGTCCTCTGCGACAGCAGGGTGCACACTCCCCTCTGGCTCCCACTCTCGCTCCTCTGGATCCTCCTCGGACTCCTCGGTGGCTCCTGAACTCCACGAGTCACGCGCTCCACTCGTCCTCAAGCGCCTCGGGGCCTCTCCCAGCTCGGTGATCATCCCGATGGTCAAGCACGGGTCACCTCGAGTTCTGCTCTGCTACTCAGTGCCTCGTACAGCCTCCGCTCTGGGTAGTCTCTCTCATATGATCCTCTGAGGCAAGGGCGAACTCGCAAGGTGCGTCGGCTAGCACACTCGCTCCCCTCGATCCGTCGTCTTCGGCATGCTTGAACGTCTGGGTGAAGTCGGAACACTGAGTCGTGAAGCTCGTCAGCGTAGTCGCGGCAGACACGGCGAAGAGCAAGTCGAGCGACCTCCTGAATTGCAACCTCGTGCGAGAATCTTACGGCGGAGATGTTGATTGGCTGCTAGCTTCCTCGTTCTCCGGCGTAGATGATCACCTTGCAAATGAAACCTCGGTGTACACCATTCACTCATCCACCGCTTCTCCTCGGTAAAGCGGACGGTAGAAACCTCAAGCGTCTGAAGTACTCTCCACGGCTCCATGGCGTAGCCGGTGACTCCTCGAAGGTCGAACGATCGGCATCGCTCCACAAGAACTTGGAATAAGTTCTCCACCAAACGGCAAGTAAAACGGGTAAATTTAGCAAAGGCGAGAAGTAGAGAATGAGATGAGTCGAGAGGGTTTTATTAGTCAAGCTTAGATTTTCTTTTTAGAAAATAATTTTGGACACACTCAAGACACCTCCAAACTATCTAGGGCCAAGACCTACGATCGGTATGCTCGATACCACCTCTGAAGGACCGAATCCACCGATTGAACCCACCGTGTTCTTGCACTATTCCGGGATCAACGCTAGTGCACACACTTAACATTGGTACATATCACATCATACACAGCGATAATAGAATAATAGTTCATTTATTGATATAGCTAAATGTATGATCTTATGACCAACTTACATTATTAAGCCACGCAGGCAAGACCGAAAATATAAGCTAATAATTAAGCGGCGGAAAGTAGAAACGTAAATAGCTCATCGATTCACCACAGCAACCGACAAGGCTCGGACCCTAATGACTCGTGTCTTCTTGGACTTCATCTTCCAACACAGTGTAGATTCTTCAACTGTTGATTATTGTTGTTTGGCAAGGGTGAGTACTTAAAGCACTCAACAAGTTGTGCATGAATGCGCTTCTATTTATCTATATGTAAGGCTTATTCCAAAGGATAGGCTATCATGGCTATTTTGCAATAAGCGGCATTTATGAACAAATCTGATAATAGATTGTAAAGAATGTAAAACGAATAGCAATAATAAATAAATTCATATTTCTCAATAAACCAAGTTTCCAATCCTAAATCAAATTCATTTTCCATATGGCATCCCGCCATCCCAACTAAGTTGTCCATTAATTAAACTAACCCTTAGCAGTAATTCCGAGCATTGCTCAATACATGAAACACGGCTATCAGAATAGTTTCACACTCTGCAGAGGTTATGCACTTTACCCACGTGATACAACCAAACACCACAAAGGCGAGATTATAACAAAGCCTTTACAATGCTCTATCTTAACCCGATACTACCCGCTAAGGTTTCAACATCGGCGGTCTCATAAACTCCATCCGGGGCCCCCTCTTGCGCCATGTGAATTACACCGACAGGAACTCACACCGACCACAATAGTATCAAAATTAAGACTTTGCAAATTACTCACTAAGTGGCCCATACGGACATGTGGTTGCATGATTGACTCAGTCAAAGGCTTGCAAGGTTAAGTCCTTAGTGTGATCAAGGCAAGACATCCACATACCATCGCCCATCGGGCCCACCTTGGCCTCCTCGCCCTTGCCACTTGCCCCAATCTAAGTTATCATCACCCGGTTGATTACCAAGCACCACGTGCCATCAACAATTCAACATCGTTGCGTGACATGACTCGCCACAACAACTCAATCTCATCGTGTGATCCCACATGACACACAAGTTCATAATATTGTTCCATATTCCATTAATCAAGATTAATTATCAATGATTCGACACATGTGATGGCGTGGCATGACTAAGCAATCTACAACGGTCTAAACCTCCAATGTTGATCATAATTATTAATCAACTATATTAAACCAATCTAGGGTGACAATGGTTCATGGCATATAATGACAAGGTAGGGTATAGATCAATCAGTATTTTAGCTAAACCCAATCTAATTTGAAACAATTGTATATTTGAAATATATGCAATATTGTAAAACAAACATAGCAATTTTATAAACATGGGTTCAACATGATCAAAGCACAACTTGCCTTGGAATAGGTCCTGATCTTGATCTGAAGATTGCTCTTAGGTTGCTTGATCTTCCTCGAGCGTCGCACAATTCAACGTCTCACAGCGTGCAGAAAGAGAAAAGCAAATAAATGCCAAAACAGAGAGCAATTGAACTCCAAAAATCAATTAAAATTCACTATTAAATAGATCTCAATTTTACAAATTTTTAGAAACTGGAATCACTCAAATCCGAGTTACGATGCAAAAGATATAGCCTTTTGAAATTTGAAATAAATCTCAAATCGTAAAATCGGAAAATACGAATTTAACAGATTTATTTTTATCTTTGAAAAATCGATTTATGACGTCAGCGTGGCGTCAGCCCTGGCTGAGCTCTCCGGTCGTCGACCGTGCCCCCTCGGTCCATGGATCGCGCGTCCACGACTTCCTCGGGTTCACGGTGCACCGTTCCACGTGATTTCGACCATCGACACGCGGGCCCGCGCGATCTTGACTTCGGCGCCCGACGCCGCTTACGGCGTGCCACGCCGGCGCCACGTCGTTGCCGGTCCGATCGGCATACACGTGGCGACACGCGGCGACGAACCGGCAAACCACGTCGGCGGCGAGGCCACGAGGCCCTAAGGTGCGTCGGCGGTCGGAGAGTACCTTCGGGAGCGTCTCAGCGCGGCCCCGATGGCGCGGTCGGATGCTTCTCACGGATCACGAGCGACGGCGGCGAGGACTTCTTCAATGGCGGCGGCGGCTCCACGGGACCTTCTTCTCCGGCGTCCTTGGGCGGAAGTAAGGTGCGCCACGGGCTTCTTCTCGGCGAGAGCGGTTCTAAGGGTCTCGGTTGCGAACCTCAAGCTCCACGGACGACGAAAATCGCGGCTCTGGACGGCGGCGGCGCTCGGTATCTAGCTGAAATCCCAATGAGCGGTGGCGGTTTTGGTCACGCGGTTAGGGTTTTTGCTCATGACTTCTGGCGAGCGCGCGCTCCTTATAAAGCACCACGAGTCCCTCCTTGCGATTCTGCGCGGTGTCGCGGCGAACACGCGGCGGCGCTAGAGTCGACTCGGGCACGCTCGGAGAAGAAGATGCGAACCGTCCGATGCACGGATCAGCGGCCACGATGCACTCCGCTAGGAAATCGAACGCAACTTGGAATCCAACGGAAACCTCCCACACGATCTCCGCGACACTAAAGATCCAACGACTAGCGTTCACTCTTCTAGAACTTGGGCCAAGCGGGCCAGCGGTGCAAAGCAATGGGCTGCGCAGGAACGGCCCCACGCGCACAGTACATGGGCTCGGCCCGATCTTTTTGCAATGAATTTCAAAAGGGTTTTTCAATTAAATTAATTCCATAAATTCATTTTATTTATTTTAGGCAATAAAACAATCAGCAAAAATCCAGGAAAAATCTCAAAAATACTTTGAGACATTCTGGACTTAAATAAAATATTTTTGGCAAAACTTTATCTTAACTTTGCACTGATTTAAATACTTTTGAATAAAAAGCAATAAACTTGAAATAAGATTTAATTCCAATAAATCCAGAAAAATCCAAATAAATTCCAGAAAATCACAAATGCACTTTTAAACAATAAAAACTTAATTAAGCCAAATTTTGGGATGTTACAGTATGAGGGAGAAAGAGCTAATCAAAGTTTGAAATAAAAGAAAAATCAGAAAAATAGAAAAAAAAAATTTTCAGAATTATTTTCCTACTGGAAAATAACATTTATGACGTCATGCTGACGTCAGCACATAAATTAATTTTGGCCGAATATTTTTCTGAGCAAAAATCAAATTATGACGTCATGCTGAAGTCATCGACACATGGCACTACCTCGACTTGACACATGGCGCAACGAGGGCGCAACACGTGTGCGGCTCATAGACTTGGTCCACGGTTTGGCTGGGTTCACAGTGAACTTAGTGCACTGTGCATATGCAGTGACTGATGCATGGCTGACACGGGCGAGGACACGCGGCGAGGTGTGGGGCTATCCACGTGGCTTACTGCGGCGGCGACACGTGGCGGTATCACAATCGTTCAAATCCAATCAGACAACGGTGACTATGGGGAAAACTGAAGTGTTAGGGCGACGTAGCTACCCCGGCTGGTGATATGCAGCACAGATCTGGCCCTTGGATGCAAGATCGGACGGTTGAGGTTATGCGGCGGAGAAGAAGTGACGCAGCTGGCCCGGCGGACGACACGTGGCATGATCCGAGGCGCATGATGCAGATCCGACGGGCGACACGCGGCGCACTCTCACCCACCCGATGTAGATCAGATGGCACGGCTTAACGCGTAAAGCTGTGGGACAGCGAACACATGGCGCAATGAGGACTACTGATCCAAGATCCGACGCCCAAGAGCTTTGCGGCACGGTGATGGCGCACGACAGTGGGACCATACCTAACTTTAGGATGACGACTACAGTGGCGACGCTCTAGTGCTTCTCTGACAACGTTTTCTCCCAGCACTGAAGCGTCTCGGCACGGCGAACTCAGCGGAGACCTTAACGATGACGGAGGCGGCTCAACAGCGATGGAAGCGCGAAAAAATAATGGCCGAGACTACGGCCAACTCTGGCCAGCTCGAGCGAGTGCAAGATGGCATCTCGGGCTTGATGAGCTAGGGCAAAAAGGGCGGCACGTCTCGGGCTTCACGCTACGCAGGGCGGCGCATTAAAATGGCGGACTCCGAGATACTCGGGGATACGGTGGCACAACGGTGATCCGGTTAGGATTCAGCGAGTCGATGTGGCAGCATCAGGCGTGTCCACACAAATCCGATCGGGCGGTCTACGGAGTGTAGTGACGCGGAGAGATCCCGTCTGTCGGATCAAAATCCAATGATCACGGCGATTAGGTTTACTATTTCGGGTGGGACTAGGCTGAGATGGGCCAACGGTGCAAGGAAAAAAGGGCCAGAACCACTGGGCTCGGCCCAGAAATATTCATCTGCATTTTAAACCTTTTCCAAATAAAATAAATACCAAAAAATAGAAATAGCCAAATAAAATAGGAAAAATATCAAAAAAATTCCAGGAAATATTTTAGGGCATCTGAAACTCAAATAAAATATTTCTAGAAAAAGTTTATTTAACTTTTCACATTTTCCAAATAACTTTATAAATAAGCCATAAATCAATAAATACAAATAAATTCTAGAAAATTCATAAAAATATAAAATGCATATTAATTTCAAGAAATGCCAAAATTGGGATGTTACAGTGTGGTACTTCGTTAAGTACTAAAGACAACTGAGGTAAGATTTTCAACTCAATCCAGCAAGGAAAAGAAAAAGAATTTCAGCAAGAGGAAATAATAGAAGAATAAGATAAGCTAAGAACTTATTATTCTTTCAAATTAAAATTTTCCATTAGAAAATAATTTTGAAGGTCATATAAAGACGACAGGACTATCTAGGGCCAAGACCTACAGTCGGTATGGCTCTGATACCACATCTGTCGGGATCTGAATATACAAATCCGGACTCTCTGTGTATATCGCACTAGTCCAGGATCACGCTAGTGCACACATGCTCAACATAGATGAATATCACAATCATACACAGCGGAAACATATTGAAAGACTTCATATATTAAATAATACCTGTTGAAAGACCTTATGGTCAACTTACATGACTATGCCTCGCAAGGCAAGATTGAGAATAATAAATTAAACTACAGCGGAATGAAAACGTAGATAAACCCCTCAATATACCATAGGCAACTGACAAGGCTCGCACTCTAAACATTCGTCTCCTCCTAGTACTCCTCTTTTGAAGAATTGATGTAGACTCCATCTCAACTGGTGATTTAATTGTTGGAAGGGTGAGTACTTAAAGAACTCAACAAGTTGTGCACATAATGCAATTCTATATAACAATATGCAAGGCTTATTCCAATGGAATGGCTATCATGCTTATTTTGCAGTAAAGCAACATTTGTAAATGATTTCAGTAAGTAGATTAAAAAGACTGTAAAACAAATAACAATAAATAATAACTTTTAATAATTCCCAAGTAAACATGGTATCAGCCCTAAGTCAAATTCCAAAGCTTCTACTAACCTTTAGCCTCCCCATCCAAGATTTTATTTTATAAATTTAACCCTTGACTATAATCCCCTAGCATTGCTCAATACCGCGAGCACAATTATCCGAATAGATTTTACACTCTATAGAGGTTATGCACTTTACCCACATGATACAACCATACACCACAAAGGTGAGTGATGATAACAAAGCTTTTCATAAACCTTTATCTCAACACTGAATGTCCTGTATGCCTTACACTACCCCTTCCCTCATTGGAGGAGAAGGTTAGGATCGACATACCGCTGGATTTATGTGTGACACCACATCCTACGCTATAACCACACTTCCATGTAAGCACGCTTCTGTGTGATTATCCACCTAAGGTATCACATTTCAAGATATCGGTAATCCTACTTAGTTAGGTTTGTCCCATTCCAGAACATGTGGTTGCATGATTGACTCAGTTTAAAGACTCGCAAGGTTAAGTCCTTAAGATGAGTAGGCCAAGACTTCCACATACCCTCTACCCTTCGGCCCACTTTGGCAAACTGCCCCTTACCACTTGCCCCAATCTAAATTATTTACCACGCAGTTGATTACCATGTACCACATGCCATCAACATGTCAACATCATTTCGTGACATACGTCACTGCAACTCAACATCGTTGTGTGACAGCACCCGACACACCTTTCACAAACATGTTCCATATTCCATTAGTCATGATTGAGTTTGACGTTTCCAAAAGACATGAGGTATACGTGGCACAGCTAAGCAAGTCAAATATGGTCTAACCAACCCATGTTGATTACTATATGAACCAACTAGTAATGAATCAATCTAGAGTGATAATAGATCATGGCGTGCAAATGACAAGGTAGGGTATAATTCAATTAGGTAGATTAACTAATTCCCAATTTTAATTGAAACAGTTATACGTATAAAATAACATGCAATAGTATAAAGACAATATAACAATTTTGTAAACTGGGTTCAATGGTCGTATTTGTGTGCCAAACAGACCAGAGCTTAAGCAGTTGATTTTGGAAGAGGCTCACGATTCCAAGTATTCAATCCATCCAGGAAGCGCCAAGATGTACCAGGACTTAAGGGAGAAGTTTTGGTGGCCGAATATGAAGCGTGAAGTCGCTGAGCATGTTGCCTTATGTGATATATGCCGGAGTGAAGGCAATACACGAGAGACCTGCGGGATTACTACAACCGTTAAAAGTTCCAGAATGGAAATGGGAAGAAATCGGTATGGATTTCATCACGGGTTGCCAAGAACCCAAAGTGGGTATGATTCTATATGGGTTATCGTGGATCGGTGACCAAAGTTGCTCACTTCATTCCAGTCAAGACAACTTACTCGAGACCGGTTAGCGAACTATACATAGCGAATTGTGTGTTTGCATGGGGTACCAAAGAAAATAGTGTCGACATGAGTACCCACTTCACCTCGAGATTTTGGGATAAATTGCATGAAGCCATGGGAGCAGCGTTTGAACTTGACCGGACATATCACCCGCAGATGATGGTCAAGCAGAAAGGGTAAATCAAATTCTGGAGGATATGTTAAGGGCTTGTGCATTAGCCTATACTACATCATGGGATAAATGTTTGCCATATGCAGAGTTCAATTATAACAACAGTTATCAGGCTAGTTTGCAGATGTCGCCATTCGAAGCTTTATATGGTCGTGCCTGTCGTACCCCGCTGAATTGGAATGAGATAGGGGAGCGTATGATATTTGGCCCTAATATTCTTAAGGAAGTTGAAGAGCAAGTTGCCATGATAAGAGACAGGTTGAAAATCGCGCAGTCAAGACAAAAAGTTATCACGATAATCGACGCCGTGATTTGAGTTTGAACCCGATGATTTCGTGTATCTTAGGTTACCCTCTAAAAGGAGTTAAAGGTTCCACGCTAAAGGAAAGCTTGCCCCAAGATATGTTGGACCGTTCAAAATTTTGAGCCATCGAGGGAGGTTGCTTATCGGTTGGAATTACATGATCACTAGCAGCGTGCATGATGTGTTCCATGTGTCTCAGCTCAAGAAGTGTCTTCGGGTGCCAGCGGAGCAGACGCCTTTGGGAGAGATTGAATTGCAGAAAGATCTGACCTACAAGGAGCAACCAATCAGAATCCTGGATGTTATGGACCGCAAGACCAGGACCAAGTCAGTTCGCTTTTGCAGGGTTCAGTGGAGCAACCATTCCGAGAATGAGGCAACTTGGGAGCGTGAAGAGGATCTGAAGTCAGAATTTCCAAACCTATTCCTATTCACCTTGAATCTCGGGTCGAGATTACATTAATGGGGAGGTTTGTAACATCCCAAAAATTTGACCTATAATTTCGCTCACGTGCATTTTTGTGATTTTCTGAATTTGTTGGATTTTTCCAGAAATTATTTGAATTTATTTTAATTAAGTATATTGAACCTTTGGTGAAAACTAAATATATATAGATAAAGTTAATATAAAGTTTTACCAAAAATATTTTATTTGAGCTCAGAATGTCTCAAAGTATTTATGAGAATTTTTTGGGATTTTTCCAAATATTTTAATTACTTAAAATAGATTAATCTAATATCGGGAATTATTTTAAATCAAAAAGCTTTTGAAAAATCTTGGAACAGTACTGTGTAACATCCCAAAATTTGGGTTTTCAAAAATCTTTTGTTTAGTTCATCTTTCCAAAAATCCCCGCGGATTTTCTCTCTTAAATAAAGCTTAATCTGAAATTTTCTAATGCTAAAATAATTTAATTTGACTAATATAAACTTCAATTAAAATAAATTTAGTTTTATTTGAGTTCATTGTGCTTCAAGGAATTTTCTGTAATTTTTTTTAAAAAAATTTCGGAGTTCGTTTGCTATTTAATTGGAATTAATTTAAATTAAGAATTTTGTTAAATTTAATTAAATACTGCAAAATTTTAAATAAAGTTTGGTTAAAAGTAATTTATTTGAGCTCCAAATATCTTAAAATATTTTCTGGAATTTGTTTAGAATTTTTCTGGTATTTTTATTGCTCTAAACGAATTATTTTAATTTCTGGAATTATTTTAATTCGGAAATTGTTCTAAATCGACGTGGCAGCTCCAGAGGCAGCCACGTCATCGCCCAGCCTCAGCCCTCAGATCTCCATCCGACGCACCAGAATGCGCCACGTCATCCCTTTACTGTTTATTGCGCGCCAGGTGTTCGATCCGATCCGTTTTCAATCCAAATTCGGTCTTTCTTCGTGTCTCCTTGTAGGGCACGACTCCCTAGCCTATATAAGTGTCCTAAGACCCTTCCCACGCACCCCTAATCCCCAAAGCTCCTTCCAAACCCTAAAAACTGCAGCCATTGTCTTCCGGTGCGCCGCCATCGTCGGCCGATTTTGGCATCACGTTCCCTGTCATCTCGCTGCGTTTTTCCGAAATCCGCTCACGTCATCTCGTGCCATATGGTCCAGTCTAGCTCTCCACCAAATTTGGTGCAGTTTCATCTAGGAAATCAAAAGTTACGGCCGTTCCAATCTCGAATCTTGCCGTCGCCCGTTCTCCTTCGTTTTTGCGAGTTTGACCGTGAAATTAATTATGTAGACTCATCTTGATGTCCTCTACCTGGTGCTCACCCTAACTCAAGGTTTTGTCCTCGGGATTGCTGCAGAAAATTCAATCTTCCCCCATCAGACTGCGTACGTACAACAGAAAACTTCGTCGCGCGTTCCCCGTTGATCCAAAAGGTAAAACTCAGATCCGTTCACGTCATATTGTGCCAAATGATCCCAGATAGCTCTCTGAAAAATTTGGTTAGGTTTCATCCATTACTTTAATAGTTATGACCGTTTGATCTATTAGCTTTAGCAGCCATTCATCGGTAGTTTGTGAACTGTCCATTGGGTTGCCGCCAAATCCACTTATACCGTTGAGATCGTCTCGCCGCGTTCTAAGTGGTGCTCACTTCCCCTTTGCTGTTCCATCCACCGAAAATTTTAATATTCGTTAGCCGCCGCCTTTAAATCGGTCTGCTACCGTCTTTTGCCCCAACCATCTTAGTTCGCCTTGGTCGTGTCATCATGTCCGATGAGGCCATCATTCTCTGGTTTGCCCATCTTTAGAGTTCATTTGGTCTTCGGTTGCCATCCATGCCATATTCTAGAATCTACCCGTCGTCGTTCGATCCAGTTCTTTTATTATCGGTTCGTGTTTCGGTTAGCCATCCTTGGTAATATTTTATCACAGAGCCAACCCTACCTATCCTATCCCTATGCCAAGTGGATCTATCCGTGAGTCGTTCCTCTCAAACCCTAATTGAACCTTGTGTCCAATCTGTCGTTGACGATGCATCATGTCATTTAAACCTCGCAACTCGCAGATTAATCCTAAGCCATATCATATCCTTGATACCATATCATTGTACCGATGATCGACATCTCATCTTTGCATGAGTGTCCTGTCATTGCTTCGCTATCTTTGCATGTGTGCATGCTCGCAAAAGCCCTAGTGCAATATCATCATCCTCTGTATCGCCTTATTGTAATCTAACCCCATCACCTATGAGTTTAGCCTTGTCTTCATTTCCTCGCGGCTTTGTCATCGTCAAGCCTCTTGATCGACGATGGTGATCTCGGATCGAATCGCATGAATGTCGACCCCTTGTCCATGTCCTATTCTTGAAAATCTAATCTGCCATTGACCTAGAAGTCATTCGTGGACTTGGTCGATAGACCATTGGCCATATGTCATATCCTTGTGCCATATCTAATCTATTAGTCTATCTTTCTTTTGTTTGACTGTATATCTGTTTAGTCAACAAAAATCATCATTGAGCATCGACTTAGTTCATTGCGAACTAACGTATCTTTATGGACCCGGTTTATAGATCGAGAGCCCATATGTCATTGTCTATCCAATCAAGATAATAACTTCAGAAGGAATATTCTTTGGAATATTATTATTTCTTTCTCAGTTATGAGTCTTTTCCTTTTCGGTGTATTCCGAAAGCTCATTCTCTTTTGTCTAATCTTTGATCTAATCCATTCAAGTTCCTAAATTCATCTAAGCCTTTGTGATCCAATACTATCCGTTCTCAATTTGGATTTTATTTGATTTATCTTTTGAGTTGGTTTGTATTTGCTTCTTCTTTAATCGTTAGATGTATCGTCCGGAAGTTGTTCTAAGGAGCTGAAGATCAAGAAGGTAAAGATTGAAGATCGAAGATCAAGAATCAAAGATAAAGAGTGAAGAACAGTAAAAATCGCAAGGGCCAGGCAAGTTGTGCTTTGATCATGTTGAACCCATGTTTATAAAATTGCTATATTTGTTTTACCCTATTGCATATTATTTCAAGTGTACAATTGTTTCAAATTAAATTGGGACTTAGCTATTATACCAATTTGATCTACACCCTACCTTGTCATTTGTATGCCATGATCTATTGTCACCCTAGATTGGTTCAACATAGTTGGTTAGTAATTATAATCAACATTGGAGGGTTAGTCCGTATTAGTTGCTTAGCCATGCCACGTCATCACATGTGTCAGAATCATTGATAATTAATCTTGATTAATGAAATATGGAACAATGTTATGAACTTGTGTGTCATGTGGGATCACACGATGAGATTGAGTTGTTGTGGCGAGTCATGTCACGCAACGATGTTGAATTGTTGATAGCACGTGGTGCTTGGTAATCAAGCGGGTGATAATCATTTAGATTGGGGCAAGTGACAAGGCGAGTATGCCAAGGTGGGCCCGATGGGCGAGGGTATGTGGATGTCTTGCCTTGATCACACTAAGGACTTAACCTTGCAAGCCTTTGACTGAGTCAATCATGCAACCACATGTCAGTATGGGCGACCTAGGCGAGTAATTTGCAATGTCTTAATTTTGGTACTATCGTGGGCGGTGTGAGTTCCCGAGTTATGGTGTAATTCACATGGCGCAAGACGGGGCCGTGGTTATGGTTTTCGAGACCCACCGGTGTTGAAACCTTAGCGGGTAGTATCGGGTTAAGCGAGCATTGTAAAGGCTTTGTCGTGATCTCTCTGCACACCAAAGGAAGTGTGCTAATAGCTTGGCAACAAGGGACGATCATGTCGTGTGGGTAAAGTGCATAACCTCTGAGAGTGTGAATCTATTCGAATAGCCGTGCTCGCGGTATTGAGCAATGCTCGGAATTACAGATTAAAGGTTAGACTTTTGTTAAACAAAACTTATTGGGATGGCGAGGATGCCATGGAAAGTGAAATTGACTTAGGATTGGAAACTTGGTTTACTTGAAATCTTGAATCTATCTATTCTCGTTATTTGTTTCTGATCTTTACAATCTATTTATTGTATTTGTTCATAAATCTTGCTTCTTGCAAAATAGCCATAATAGCCTTTTCCTTTGGAATAAGCCTTGCATATAGTTACATAGAATTGCATTACATGCACAACTTGTTGAGTGCTTTATGTACTCACCCCTTGCAACACACAAAATCATCGGTTGAGGAGAAGACGCAACTTGAAGGAGGAGAAGTTCTGCGAGGAGGCGAATATCTAGGAGTTGAACCTTGTCGGTTGCACGTGGCATATTGATGGGATTAAATCGACATTCTTCATTCATTGCTATTTATTTAATTTGAGTTGAAGCCACCAAGGCCTCATAAGTGTAAGTTTGACCTAAAGGTCGTTTAATAGTTCTATATTAATAGATGAAGTCTTTATTTATTATTCCGTTGTGTATGATTGTGATATTTCATCTATGTTGAGATTGTGTGCACTAGCGTGATCTGGACTAGTCTTTGAATACACGAGGGTCGGATTTGCATATTCGGTCCCGACAGAGGTGGTATCGAGCCATCTTGTTGTAGGTCTTGACCCTAGATAGTTTGGCCGTTCCTTAGGAGCTTCAAAATTATTTTCTAAAAGAGAAAACTTAACTTGAAAGAATAATAAGTTCTTGACTTATCTTATTCTTCCATTCTTTCCCCTTTTGTTTAAATTATTCATCTTTCCCCTTTGGTTTAAATATAAATCTTACCTAAGTTGTTCTAAGTAGTTAACGATGTTTCACACTTAAGGAGAAAGTATTGGGTGTCTTCTTCTGCTGATCCTAAAGATCGTGAAGACGGAATCGTCAAGTCAAGGAAAAGAAGTGGATCGATGAAGTGTTCTAGATGATAGAAGAACTAGTACTTTGGTGGCGATTGAGACTCATGTGTGAAGAGATGCGTCGATCTAAGATAGAAGTGTTATCCTTTTAGGCGATAGATTGTTGTGTGTTTAGGTTAATTTGGTTTTTTCTTGGTTCTTTGGGTGTGCGTTATCGTTGCATAGCTTTTAGACTTTTGTAAGCAACCATACCAAGTTATTAATAATATTTGTATAAGTTATTGGGTTAAACTGCTCCCTGCACTAGGATTCTTGAACCTTATCTTTGCTTTTCTCCTCTTAACTAAACCTGGAGTGGTCATCGGATGGAAAGGACGGACAACAACGATGATTTGAGGCGCTTCAAGTCGGATAGTTGCTACTACTAGTGTTAGTAATAAAGTAGATTGTGACCAACAACCGTCCACCGTATCGTAGTGACAATTGAATTTGGATCGATTATTCACCGCTCAAACCCAACTCATGCGATAATGATACAACAGATGAATGTTATCGATGCAAAATCAATGCCCCTACAACCACGATCCAGACCATCTATTCACAACAAAGTTTGCCTTGTTCAAGAGGACCAAACCACCTACGTTTGGTGGATCAGCCACTCTCAAAGATGCAGAAATCTAGCTTCGCGTCATAGAAGAGAAGCTGGCTTTGGTGCAATGTGAAGATGAAGAGAAGGTTCCCTACGCCACATGTCGATTGGAAGGAGATGCCTTGGAGTGGTGGAAGAACTATCGTGGTACCCACAAGACACGGAAGAAATCACTTGGTTAGAGTTGTCATTTGCTTTTCAGCAGTTCGTTGCTTTGTCAAATGTTAGTATGACTCTGCAAGTTCGGAGAAGTGTACAACCCCTTTTCCCTATGTCATACCGGATGTTGTTCCTTGAAGTGTTGTCAACCAAACAAATCGGAAGACCATGCATGCGTCCGTTGTGGAGGAATAGGACACACCGCTAATAAGCATGCGATCAATTGTTCGGTGAGAAGGAAGCCATTTACTTGAAGAATGTCCTATGAGCAACATCACATGTTATCTTTGTGAAGGGCGTGTTCATTGTCTAGCTCAATGTCCATTGGATTCAATAGTGACCGCCGTGACTCGGCATCGATGAATGAAGTTTGAGCCATCATTGCTCAAGAGTTAGCAAAAGAGAAGGATTGTCATCCGCATTTCTTTGTCTTAGCGTGTGAAATGAAGAAGAAACATGTCAACTCATCTGTTTGCCTCAAAGAACCGGGATACTTGGTCACCATGGGCTGTTTCTTGTGCGATAAACAAGGTCATTGGGCCAAGGAATGCCCTACGAACCAACAAGTGGTGATGCACGAGAAAGGCGATATTGTGCATATGACTACACCTAACCGGACATGACGACCAGACGTTCTTGCTACAATTGTGGTAAGTTAGGTCATTTTGTTAAGGAATGCCCACGAAAGGTTAAGCAATTTTGGAAGCCACGATCATTCTAGAAATTACTTGATGAAAGTTTATAACCCCAAGAGTGAGTGGTAAAGCGCACGAGTAACTTGCTCAAAGAGTCGGTTGAAGCAAGAGGAGTTGGTTAACAAGACCCTTATTCTAGGAGATGGCGCAAGGAATTAGAGTATAACCACAAGCGTCGAAAGCTTGTCAAGAAGGACCACCGCAACAAAGAAATGAGGTGCCCCTCAACAACTCGGTTGCCATCTTGCTCAGACTTTGTTCGAGACACCTTCACTGTGCCTCGCCTACGATAGTCGAATTTTCATAACACCACCCTGGTTAAAAATTCTCAAGGAGGAAGCTTCGCCTAGAGGTTGCTTTGCTGTCCGCCACCAGACATTTTCTAAACACCGCCTCCAAAGAAAGTGATCACCGCGGTCGTATCAATCTCACTCTGCCTATCAAGATTAGTGCGATGTTAGAAGGAAGTCAACAGATGTCGGTCAAGCGTTGCTTTAGATGCAATGAATCGGGACACTTTACCAACAGATTGTTTTAAGAGAAAATTGTTATACTGTTCGCTTTAATCTTAGTCCTACACCTACCGAGACACTTGCACCAGAAAGTGAATTGTGGAGCAGTTCAAGCTAAAGCCATGCCACCAGTGCCAGCAAAAGATCATGTCAACCACATTATGACTACTGGAGCTTAGAAGGCATCGGATGTTGTCTTGATTGAAAATCACATGTAATCGGTGATGTTGAGAGTTAACTTGTCTATTGTTGAGAGTGAGTTCCTAATAAATCGTATCATATTGGAAACCCATGCTTGAGATGTTTATCCCTGGAATTAGCTGGTTACCTATGTGTAAGGCAATTTTGGTTTATGGTCAAAGATTTGATCAGTTAAGAGGAGCGAGAGGGTTTTTCGAGAAAGGTTTGTGATCAGTTTAACTTCAGCATATCGGAGACAGCTAAGGACCGGTTGTTCCATTATGGTTGAGCCAAGAAGGTGGATGTGCCATCACATCAGAAGAAAAGGAGTAGTTGCATATGCTTAATAACTACAAAGGATAATTGTTTTCCTGACGAATTACTTTAGCTACCGTAGTGTATGCCAGCAGAACCATGCCATTACCTCTGTAATAGTTGGAGCTTGAGTTCAATGTGAAGGAATATTCAGTTGATCTAGAGTTTAAGGCAGTACTCAAGAATCAAGCTGATAGAGCTAGAAACAGACCAACAAGAATGTTGTGTAAGACCGCAGAGTTGCAAGCAAGTTTCACTGTCAAATGCCGCTTGTCCAATTTCTAGAAGAAGCAGAAAACCGAGTGTTAAAGGATGGAAAGCAAGGAGCTGTCAAAGGAGATGCGAGCGTCGATCGAGTGCGTGATGTATTTCAAGAGTCCCAACGAAGGAGTGCCTTCTTGTGCGAAAAGCGAACAAGTGGAAGTCGGTGGAATTGCAAAGGATCTCATCCGCATCGCATAACCTACAAATTTTGGATGTTGTCAAGCGTTTGTTCAAAGCAACCTTGCCCGTGTACGATTGCTTGAAAGTTCAAGAAAGTCCCAAGAGTTGAGTTCCCCTAAACCTATTTCTATAGACAACCTTAATCTCGGGGCCGAGATTCTGTTAAGGGGGGGAGGTTTGTAACATCCCAAAATTTGGGTTTTCAAAAATCTTTTGTTTAGTTCATCTTTCCAAAAATCCCCGCGGATTTTCTCTCTTTAATAAAGCTTAATCTGAAATTTTCTAATGCTAAAATAATTTAATTTGACTAATATAAACTTCAATTAAAATAAATTTAGTTTTATTTGAGTTCATTGTGCTTCAAGGAATTTTCTGTAATTTTTTTAAAAAAAATTTCGGAGTTCGTTTGCTATTTAATTGGAATTAATTTAAATTAAGCCTTTTGTTAAATTTAATTAAATACTGCAAAATTTTAAATAAAGTTTGGTTAAAAATAATTTATTTGAGCTCCAAATGTCTTAAAATATTTTCTGGAATTTTTTTAGAATTTTTCTGGTATTTTTATTGCTCTAAACGAATTATTTTAATTTCTGGAATTATTTTAATTCGGAAATTGTTCTAAATCGACGTGGCAGCTCCAGAGGCAGCCACGTCATCGCCCAGCCTCAGCCCTCAGATCTCCATCCGACGCACCAGAATGCGCCACGTCATCCCTTTACTGTTTATTGCGCGCCAGGTGTTCGATCCAATCCGTTTTCAATCCAAATTCGGTTTTTCTTCGTGTCTCCTTGTAGGGCACGACTCCCTAGCCTATATAAGTGTCCTAAGACCCTTCCCACGCACCCCTAATCCCCAAAGCTCCTCCCAAACCCTAAAAACTGCAGCCATTGTCTTCCGGTGCGCCGCCATCGTCGGCCGATTTTGGCATCGCGTTCCCTGTCATCTCGGTGCGTTTTTCTGAAATCCGCTCGCGTCATCTCGTGCCATATGGTCCAGTCTAGCTCTCCACCAAATTTGGTGCAGTTTCATCTAGGAAATCAAAAGTTACGGCCGTTCCAATTTCGAATCTTGCCGTCGCCCGTTCTCCATCGTTTTTGCGAGTTTGACCGTGAAATTTATTATGTAGACTCATATTGATGTCCTCTACCTGGTGCTCACCCTAACTCAAGGTTTTGTCCTCGGGATTGCTGCAGAAAATTCAATCTTCCCCGATCAGACTGCGTACGTACAGCAGAAAACTTCGTCGCGCGTTCCCCGTTGATCCAGAAGGTAAAACTCCGATCCGTTCAAGTCATATTGTGCCAAATGATCCCAGATAGCTCTCTGAAAAATTTGGTTAGGTTTCATCCATTACTTTAATAGTTATGACCGTTTGATCTATTAGCTTTAGCAGCCATTCATCGGTAGTTTGTGAACTGTCCATTGGGTTGCCGCCAAATCCGCTTATACCGTTGAGATCGTCTCGCCACGTTCTAAGTGGTGCTCACTTCCTCTTTGCTGTTCCATCCACCGAAAATTTTAATATTCGTTAGCCGCCGCCTTTAAATCGATCTGCGTACGTCTTTTGCCCCAACCATCTTAGTTCGCCTTGGTCGTGTCATCATGTCCAGTAGGCCATCATTCTCTGGTTTGCCCATCTTTAGAGTTCATTTGGTCTTCGGTTGCCATCCATGCCATATTCTAGAATCTACCCGTCGTCGTTCGATCCAGTTCTTTTATTATCGGTTCGTGTTTCGGTTAGCCATCCTTGGTAATATTTTATCACAGAGCCAACCCTACCTATCCTATCCCTATGCCAAGTGGATCTATCCGTGAGTCGTTCCTCTCAAACCCTAATTGAACCTTGTGTCCAATCATGCGTTGACGATGCATCATGTCATTTAAACCTCGCAACTCGCAGATCAATCACGAGCCATATCATATCCTTGATACCATATCATTGTACCGACGATCGACATCTCATCTTTGCATGAGTGTCCTGTCATTGCTTCGCTATCTTTGCATGTGCGCATGCTCGCAAAAGCCCTAGTGCAATATCATCATCCTCTCTATCGCCTTATTGTAATCTAACCCCATCACCTATGAGTTTAGCCTTGTCTTCATTTCCTCGCGGCTTTGTCATTGTCAAGCCTCTTGATCGACGTATGGTGATCTCGGATCGAATCGCATGAATGTCGACCCCTTGTCCATGTCCTATTCTTGAAAATCTAATCTGCCATTGACCTAGAAGTCATTCGTGGACTTGGTCGATAGACCATTGGCCATATGTCATATCCTTGTGCCATATCTAATCTATTAGTCTATCTTTCTTTTGTTTGACTGTATATCAGTTTAGTCAACAAAAATCATCATTGAGCATCAGCTTAGTTCATTGCGAACTAACGTATCTTTATGGACCGGTTTATAGATCGAGCCCATATGTCATTGTCTATCCAATCAAGATAATAACTTGAGAAGGAATATTCTTTGGAATATTATTATTTCTTTCTCAGTTATGAGTCTTTTCCTTTTCGGTGTATTCCGAAAGCTCATTCTCTTTTGTCTAATCTTTGATCTAATCCATTCAAGTTCCTAAATTCATCTAAGCCTTTGTGATCCAATACTATCCGTTCTCAATTTGGATTTTATTTGATTTATCTTTTGAGTTGGTTTGTATTTGCTTCTTCTTTAATCGTTAGACGTATCGTCCGGAAGTTGTTCTAAGGAGCTGAAGATCAAGAAGGTAAAGATTGAAGATCGAAGATCAAGAATCAAAGATAAAGAGTGAAGAACGATAAAAATCGCAAGGGCAGAGCAAGTTGTGCTTTGATCATGTTGAACCCATGTTTATAAAATTGCTATATTTGTTTTACCCTATTGCATATTATTTCAAGTGTACAATTGTTTCAAATTAAATTGGGACTTAGCTATTATACCAATTTGATCTACACCTACCTTGTCATTTGTATGCCATGATCTATTGTCACCCTAGATTGGTTCAACATAGTTGGTTAGTAATTATAATCAACATTGGAGGGTTAGTCCGTATTAGTTGCTTAGCCATGCCACGTCATCACATGTGTCAGAATCATTGATAATTAATCTTGATTAATGGAATATGGAACAATGTTATGAACTTGTGTGTCATGTGGGATCACACGATGAGATTGAGTTGTTGTGGCGAGTCATGTCATAGCGATGTTGAATTGTTGATAGCACGTGGTGCTTGGTAATCAACTGGGTGATAATCATTTAGATTGGGGCAAGTGACAAGGCGAGTATGCCAAGGTGGGCCCGATGGGCGAGGGTATGTGGATGTCTTGCCTTGATCACACTAAGGACTTAACCTTGCAAGCCTTTGACTGAGTCAATCATGCAACCACATGTCAGTATGGGCCACCCTAGTGAGTAATTTGCAATGTCTTAATTTTGGTACTATCGTGGGCGGTGTGAGTTCCCGAGTTATGGTGTAATCCACATGGCGCAAGACGGGGCCGTGGTTATGGTTTCGAGACCCACGGTGTTGAAACCTTAGCGGGTAGTATCGGGTTAAGCGAGCATTGTAAAGGCTTTGTCGTGATCTCTCTGCCACACACCAAAGGAAGTGTGCTAATAGCTTGGCAACAAGGGACGATCATGTCGTGTGGGTAAAGTGCATAACCTCTGCAGAGTGTGAATCTATTCGAATAGCCGTGCTCATGGTATTGAGCAATGCTCGGAATTACTGATTAAAGGTTAGACTTTTGTTAAACAAAACTTATTGGGATGGCAGGATGCCATGGAAAGTGGAAATTGACTTAGGATTGGAAACTTGGTTTACTTGAAATCTTGAATCTATCTATTATCATTATTTGTTTCTGATCTTTACAATCTATTTATTGTATTTGTTCATAAATCTTTCTTCGCAAAATAGCCATAATAGCCTTTTCCTTTGGAATAAGCCTTGCATATAGTTACATAGAATTGCATTCATGCACAACTTGTTGAGTGCTTTATGTACTCACCCCTTGCAACACACAAAATCATCGGTTGAGGAGAAGACGCAACTTGAAGGAGGAGAAGTTGTACGAGGAGGCGAATATCTAGGAGTTGAACCTTGTCGGTTGCACTGTGGCATATTGATGGGATTAAATCGACATTCTTCATTCATTGCTATTTATTTAATTTGAGTTGAAGCCACCAAGGCCTCATAAGTGTAAGTTTGACCTAAAGGTCGTTTAATAGTTCTATATTAATAGATGAAGTCTTTATTTATTATTCCGTTGTGTATGATTGTGATATTTCATCTATGTTGAGATTGTGTGCACTAGCGTGATCTGGACTAGTCTTTGAATACACGAGGGTCGGATTTGCATATTCGGGTCCCGACATCTTCGGGCTAAGCCCAGACTGTGCGTCTTTCGGCCCATCGCGGTCGCGGCCGTCGGCTAACCGCTTTCGCCCTTGCGTGTGACCGTTGGATGAAGATCGCGCAGTCCGCTTCATCGCGTAAACCTAGTGCTGCGAGCCGCTGGATCGAGATCAAGTGGTCGGGATCGCTTCGCGTTGTTTTGGTAAGTTTAGATCTCGCCCGTTGGATTTGGAAGGAGCGGATCGGATCGTATCGCTTCGGATCTAATCGTGGCCGCTCATCTTGGATCGGACGGTCGCCAGTCATCGTCCCCGATCCGGTTTCCGTTTCACCGTCGCGCACCGTCTTCGCCGGGGATTGTCTAGGGTTGCCGTTTTAGCGCGCATGCCGAGGCTATAAAAGGCGTGGGCTGCACCCCGAGGTTCTTCATCGCCTTGCGCTTCCAGTCGCTCTAGTCTTCGCCGTCGAGTCGCCGTCGCCCGTGCAGTAGAGCTCGCCGCAGTTCTTCGTAACGCCGCCGATCGTTTTTTTAGTTTGCGTCTCCGTCAAGCCGCCGTTCGCCGAATCGGTTCCAGATCCGGGCTCGTCGCGTCAAGCCGCATCGGTGTAGCCACTTCATCCCGCCGGAGTGTAACATCCCAAAATTTTCCCAAATATTATTTTATTGCTCAGAAGTGCATTTATGATTTTCTGGAATTTATTTGGATTTTTCTGGATTTATTTGAATTAATTTTAAATTAATTTTATTGACCTTTTGTTCAAATCTATTTAAATTTATGCAAAGTTAAAATAAAGTTTTATCAAAAATATTTTATTTGAGTCAAGGATGTCTCAAAGTATTTTTGAGATTTTTCTTGGATTTTTCCTGAATATTTATTTGCCTAAAACCAATTAAATGAATTTCTAGAATTATTTAAATTAATAAAGTTTTGAAAATCCTTTGGAGCGATGCAGGCGAAGCCCAATCTTGTGTGCTCGAGGCCGCCGGGCGGCCCAATCACCCGCCTCGAGTAAACCCTAGGCGCTTGAATCTCGCGTTGATCTCGATCGGTCGCTTGAGATTCGTCCGCGTGTTCGGCGTCTGGCCGTCGGATGGGCGCCGCGTGTACGCGCCGGATGCAGCCGCGTCGCCTTTCCGAGTCACCGCTGGAGTCCGCCGTCGCCACGGAGCCGTCTTCGGAGTCCGTGCCTTACACGCCTTCCCGTGCAGCTATTTAAGGCGTCGACGCGGGCACGGAACCCCTCACCTCGCGCCGCGCATCTTTCCCAAAGCTCGAAGCTCTGAGTCGCCGTCGTTCGCACGAGGGAGCTCGCCGGAGTGGGGGTTCTTGCCGTGGTGGTTTCCTCGCGTTTTCGTCGCCGTTGTCGAGTCTCCACCGCCATCGTGCCATCTTGAGGTTGCGGACCGAGCGCGTTGAACCGCAGCTTCGTCGTCGCGAAACTTCGCGGGCGCCGCGTGAGGTCGTCTTCTTCGTCATCGGTGAGAATCCGCGCGCGCCCATAGCCGTGTCTAGGAACTCGGGACCGTCGGTCCCGAACTTCGGCGGTTGGCGCGCCGCCACGTCGCGAACCATCAGTGACCGTCCGATCCGTTTTCCTCGGACCAGATCGAGTGGTGCGTGCGACCAATCAGGGTGTGCTGCGTGTCGGGCTCAGCAGCCGAGGCGCCATGGACCGAGTTCACGGTGGACTTGCTCTGAGCCGTGGACTCAGTCTATGGACCCAGACGCGTGTCGCGCTCTGATTGGCTCAGTCCAGCGCTTACGTCACGCTGACGTCATGCTTGCGTCATAAATGTATTTTTCAATTGGAAAAATAATCCGATTGGAAATTCTGTGATGATGACGTCATCATGAGGTCACGCTGACGTCATAAATCGGTTTTTCAGTTTAAAAATAAATCATTAATTCGATTTTCGATTTTTGCAATTTGATATTTATTTCAAACTTCAAAAGGCTATATCTTTTGCATCGTAACTTCGGTTTGAGTGATTCAAATTTATAAAAATTGTAAAATTGAGATCTATTTAATGGTAAATTTTATTTGATTTTGGAGTTCAATTGCTCTCTGTTTTGGCATTTATTTGCTTTTCTTCTTCGGTACGCGTAGACGTTGAATTGTGCGACGCTTCGGAGGAAGATCCAACAACTCGAGATCAAGTTTCAGAGCAAGACCAGAACCTATTCTAAGGCAAGTTGTGCTTTGATCATGTTGAACCCTTGTTTATAAAATTGCTATATTTGTTTTACCCTATTGCATATATTTCAAGTATACCAATTGTTTCAAATTAGATTGGGCTTAGTTAATATACCAGATTGATCTATACCCTACCTTGTCATTGTATGCCATGATCCATTATCACCCTAGATTGGTTCAATATAGTTGGTTAATAATTATAATCAACATGGGATGGTTAGTTCATATTAGTTGCTTAGCCATGCCACGTCATCACATGTGTCAGAATCATTGATAATTAATCTTGATTAATGGAATATGGAACAATGTTATGAACTTGTGTGTCATGTGGGATCACACAATGAGATTGAGTTGTTGTGGCGAGTCATGTCATAGCGATGTTGAATTGTTGATGGCACGTGGTGCTTGTAATCAACACAGGTGATAATCATTTAGATTGGGGCAAGTGACAAGGCGAGTATGCCAAGGTGGGCCCAATGGGCGGAGGGTATGTGGATGTCTTGCCTTGATCACTCTAAGGACTTAACCTTGCGAGCCTTTGACTGAGTCAATCGTGCAACCACATGTCAGTATGGGCCACCTAGTGATTAATTTGCAATGTCTTAATTTTGGTACTATCTTGGTGGTGTGAGTTCTCGAGTTATGGAGTAATTCACATGGCGCAAGAGGGGGCCACAGTTGTGGTTTCGGACCCACGGTGTTGAAACCTTACCGGGTAGTCTTGATTAAGCGAGCATTGTAAAGGCTTTGTCATGATCTCTCCGCCGACACACCAAAGGAAGTGTGTTAACCCTAAGGCACCAAGAGGCGATCATGTCACGTGGGTAAAGTGCATAACCTCTGCAGAGTGTGAAACTATTCGGATAGCCGTGCTCATGGTATTGAGCAATGCTCGGAATTACTGATTAAGGGTTAGCTTAATTAATTGGACAACTTGGTTGGGAGGCGGAATGCCATATGGAAGATGGAATTTGATTTAGGATTGGAAACTTGGTTTACTTGAGAAATGCTGAATCTATCTATTATTGTTATTTGTTTCTGATCTTTGCAATCTATTTATTGTATTTGGTCATAAATCTTTGCTTTATTGCAAAATAGCCATGAGAGCCTGTCCTTTGGAATAAGCCTTGCATATAGTTACATAGAATCGCATTACATGCACAACTTGTTGAGTGCTTTAAGTACTCACCCTTGCCAACAATAACATCACCAGGTTGAAGAGTCTACATCAATGTCGAAGGAAGATTCGGGAAGAGACGAATGTTTAGGCGCAAGCCTTGTCGATTACTGTGGTATCTTGAGGGTTGTCTATGTTTTCATTCATTGCAGCTTTAATATGTCATTCAGCCTTGCGAGGCATAATCATGTAAGTTGACCATAAGGTCATTCAACTAGTAGTATATATCATATGATGTCTTTCATAATGTTTTCGCTGTGTATGATTGTGATATCTACTGATGTTGAGCCTGTGTGCACTAGCGTGATCCTGGACTAGTGCGGTATACACAGAGGGTCCGGATTTGCTTATTCGGGTCCCGACAGAAGTGGTATCAGAGCCATACTGACTGTAGGTCTTGACCCTAGATAGTCTGGTCGCCTCTATAGGAACTTCAAAATTATTTTCTAACGAAAAGAATTAACTTGGGAGAATAATATGTTCTTGACTTATCTTATTCTTCTATTCCTTTCCTCGTCGGAATTTCTCTCTTTTCCCTGCTGAATTTCTTTCTCTCTCCTTTGCTGGATCGAGTTAAAAACCTTATCTGAGTTGTCTTGGTAGTTGACGTGCCACACATTAGAGAAAGTATCAAGTGCTTGCTGTCAACCCTAGAAATCATGAAGGAGGGAATCATCGAGCTCAAGGAAGGAGTAGATCTATGAAGTGTTCCAAAAACTAGAAGATCTATGCTTCGAGTAGCCAGTTGAGACTCATGTGTGGGAGTCGCGTCGGTTTAAGATAAGTGTTACCCACAGTGACGGTAGTTTTGTGTGGATAGGTTGATCTGGTTCATCCGTGATTCTTTGAGTGTGCAAGATGTTACAGAGGGCTTTTAGGCTCATATAAGCAACCATACCAAGTTATTAATATTGTTTGCTTTAGTTATTGGGTTAAACCTATCTCCCCGCTTTAGGATTCTCGCTTACCTATGCTATTTCCCTCTTCCCTAACCCAGTGAAGCAATCAAGCGGATGGTTCAGACTTGGGGAAACAACAAAATCAGTGGGAGTGAAAACCAATTCAGTGGGGACCTCAATAGCAGATCAGTTCTCCAACCGTCAGTACAAATGGATATGCAGAGTTTCAGAGAGTTCTTGACCGCTCAGACTCAGTTGATGCATGCAATGATGAAGCAGATGCAGAATGTGACTGACCAAGCCAATGACAACAAGGTGTCCCAAGCTGCTACCAATGATTTCTGTTCGTACTCAAGGTTATCAGAATTTATAAGGACTCGTCCGCCGGTATTTTCAGGAAATGTATCACCTTCGGGAGCAGATGATTGGCTCAAAACCATTGAGAGGAAGCTGCTCATTGCTCAGTGTAAAAGTGATGAGAAAGTCATGTATGCTTCTTAATAGTTACAAGCAATTGCTGCGAAATGGTGGAAGAAATATTGTGCGGTTCATGAAGCCCCACAGAGTATAACTTGGAATGAATTTGTTATTACTTTTTGTAATCTCTTTGCCTCACCTGGAGATAGTATGGTCACGGTAAATACGAAGCAGAATACTATCCCTATACCTTGTGCGACATCTAAGCGTTGCTCTATAAAGTGCTGTCAACCAAACAAGTCAGAAAATCGTGCGTGCATTCGCTGTGGAGAAATAGGACATACTGCTGACGAGCATGCGATCAATTGCTCTAGCTGTGAAGGAAGCTATCCTCTTGGAGAGTGTCCTATGAGTGACATCACATGTTACCTTTGTGAAGGCCGAGATCATGGTCCAGCTCAATGTCCCCTGGATCCAATAGTTACCGCTGTAATTCAGCATCAGCAAAAGAATCTTCGAGCCGTAGTTGCTCAAGAGTCGTCAAGAAGAAGCGGAACGTCAGCGACAAAAGTGGTGCCGCATGAAGAGCTAAAGACACAATACCTTACTCCTGTTGACCCTCATCAAGAAAGTAGTAATTGGCAATCACCAACAGCATGTTTCCTGTGCGATGAAGAAGGTCATTGGGCTAGTGAATGCCCTATGAAACAACCAGATTCGACGCAACAAGAAGACAACAATGTACCAGTAGTGCTGCACAACAAAACACGGGTGTGTTATAACTGCCACAAGGAAGGCCATTATGCTAATCGATGCCCACAGAGAAGGCAATCATTGTCTACGGCCATGGATGTTCCAAAAGTTACCTCAGTCAAGTTCATAACACCAAGAGTGAGCAGTAGAGTTGCACGAGAAGTTTGTACGGAGAATCAATTAAAGAAGAGGCGTCTGAATGAAGACACTGCCCTGGTCGATGAAGGCCCAAGGAAGAGAGGTGGACCTAAGCTTTGTTATACCTGCAATGGGCCTGGGCATTTTGCTAACAATTGCCCTCATAAGAAAGTGATCGCACCAGTGCAAGTCAGTCTCAATTGCATTCGATCAAAAACTTGGCGCCAATGCCAATCGAGGAAGTTTAGATCGATGATTTTATCCTACGAAAGTGTCATACTCTCGTTGGTAAAAGAAAAGTGATTAGTGATGAATTCCATGTAAAGATTTTCTTGCCTAAATAAATAAAGTAAATATGGTTGAGAGGTTGATACATGGAGTGTTGGAATAAAAGCATTAATGATAAGGGATGCTTCTGAGTATTCACCTATGTTGACGGTTCGTCTGAAGATGTTGCGTGTGCAATGATGATCAGTTCAGTGGTGTTGGTAAAGCTTGTCAGCCCGAAGATTATCATTGTCAGAAAGTACAGTATTGCTTGATCTAACCTAGAATGTGATGGAGTTAACTTGGAGAAACATTTTTAGCGAACGATATTGGATATCAGACCCGAGATGCTACTCCTGAAATGAAATGGGTCGTCCCGACATAAGGCTGTCCTGGAGTTTGGTCAAAGAATTGTGTCACTAAAGGCCCGGGAAGCGGGAAAATGGAATTTCAAACGACTACGGTTCGTGTTGGTCAGCAGAAGGTCGATAGCGTGGAAGTTGTCAGCTTGGAAGATGTGCTAGTTGTAAGGGAGTATTCAGATGCGTTCCTGAGAATCTACTTGGTGTGCCATCAGATCGAGAGATCAAGTTGTTAGTAATTTAGTGCCTGGTAAAGCACCAAAAGTAAAAAGACCTCATCGGATGCCTATTGATGAGCTGGTTGAGATGAAGAAGCAGATCGAAGGGTCATAGGAAAATACTTCGCTAAAGCTAGTTGTCACCATAAGAAGCGCCTATTCTGTTTGGAGATGGGAGCATAAGAATGTGTATCAACCGTCGAGCATCTAATGAAGTGATGATTAAAAGGGTAAGTATTCGCTGCCCAGGATCGTAATTTGTTTGTTCAGTCAAAAGGAGCTGGAGTGTTCTCAAGGATAGATCTTCGATCGAGTTTCATCAGTTAAGAATTCGTGCAGAGAATGTTCTTAGGTCAGAGTTTTCTACGCAGTATGGGCAGTATGAGCTTATAGTTGTGTCTGTTAGAATGATCAATGCCAGTGAAGGAATTATGAACGTGACGAATGGAGTTCCATGGGAAATTTGGTCAAGCTGTTATGATGTTTGGATAGGATGTCTTTGTTTGCTTCAAGTCAAAAGGAAAGTATGCAGAACAGTTGGGATTAGTTTTGGAAAGGTTGCTAGACCAATGGTCTGTATGCTAAGTTTAGCAAATGTGACTTTTGGAAGGAGAAAGTGGAATTTCTTGCCATGAGATGATCTGCTAAAGGAGTTACCGTGAATCCAACCACAAGCGATGTTATGTAGAGCAACCGAGACCGCTTGGCAATTAGGAGAAGAAGTTTGTATGGACCTTGCGGTGCGAGAAGAGTTTTCTGTGATTGAGGAAACGTTTGACGATAGCACCTGTCTTAGTGTTGCCGGATGTGCAAACGCAGCTTTGATATATACTATGATGCCTCAAGACAAGATCTTGGATATGTGTTAATACAAAAGGCAAAGTTGTTACCTATCTGCGCGGACAGTTGAGGCCACATGAAGAGAACTATGCTACGCATGAATTGGAAATTGCTACCGTAGTGCATGCTTTGAGGTTATTGCGTTGTTGGAGATATGTACCGACCATAAAAGACCTTAATGTGGAACGAAGAGGATGGTTGGAGTTGATTAAGTATTATAAGGTGGGATCTGTTATCATCCCGTAAGGCTAATGGGGTGTCGATGTCTTAAGTCGTAAAGGTCATAGTGCCAATACACTAACATCAAGGGATCAATCAAATTATGCAAAGAGTTTCGAAAGTTGAAATTAGAAGTGGTTTCACAAGGATTTATAGCTGCTTTGGAAGTTAAGCCAATGCTTGACGATCAGATCAAGGTGGGTCGAAGGATGAAGGCTTAGTGAAAATTTTATCGTGGATGACCAAGGAACCACACAGTTTAAAGGTCGGCTATGTATCGAATAAGAAAGAGCTTAAGCAGTTGATTTTGGAAGAAGCTCATGATTCTAAGTATTCAATTCCTCCAGAGAAGTGCTAAGATGTACCAGGATTTGAAAGAGAGATTTTGGTGGCCTAATATGAAGCGTGAAGTAGCTGAGCATGTTGCTTTATGCAACGATGTCGAGGGTAAAGCCATGCATCAAAGACCATTGGTTTATTGCAGCCGTTGAAATTTCCGGAATGGAAGTGGGAGGAAATTGGAATGGACTTTATCACCGGTTTACCTAAGACGCAGAGAGGTTACGATTCCATTTGGGTCATTGTGGATCGCTTGACCAAAGTGGCTCATTTCATCCCGGTGAAGACCACTTACTCGAGAGATCGTTTAGCAGAGTTGTGCATGTCAAGGATTGTATGTTTGCATGGAGTACCCAAAAAGATTGTGTCAGACAGAGGAACCCAATTCACCTCAAGATTTTGGAACAAGTTGCATGAAGCAATGGGGACCCGTCTGAATTTCAGTACAGCATATCACCCACAGACGGATGGTCAGACTGAAAGAGTAAATCAGATTTTAGAGGATATGTTGAGAGCTTGTGCTTTAGCTTATGCTACGTCTTGGGATAAATGTTTGCCATATGCAGAATTCAGTTACAACAATAGCTATCAAGCTAGCTTGCAGATGTCACCATTTGAGGCGTTGTATGGACGTGCTTGTCGTACTCCGTTGAATTGGAACGAAACAGGAGAACGTTTGGTTTTTGGGCCAGATATCCTCGAAGAAGCCGAAAGTCAAGTCGCAATGATCAGAGAAAGGTTGAAGATAGCACAATCAAGATAGAAAAGCTACGCAGATAACCGTCGTTGAGATTTGAGTTTTGAACCAGAAGATCATGTGTATCTCAGGGTTACCCCTCTTAAGGGCGTTAAGAGATTTCATGTTAAAGGGAAGCTTGCACCAAGATATCTTGGTCCGTTCAAGCTTCTGAGCCGTCGAGGAGAGGTAGCATATCAGCTGGAGTTGCTTTAGTCTTTGGCAGGAGTGCATGATGTATTCCATGTGTCACAGCTCAAGAAATGTCTCAGAGTGCCAACGGAGCAAACCCCGTTAGATGCGATAGAGCTGCAAGAAGATTTGACTTACAAAGAGCAACCGGTCAGAATTTTGGCTGTTATGAAGCGCAAGACCAGAAACAAGTCTATTCGCTTTTGTCGAGTTCAGTGGAACAATCATTCCGAAAGTGAAGCAACTTGGGAACGAGAAGAAGATTTGAAGTCAGAATTCCCGAACCTATTCTCTAGCTAGCCCTGAATCTCGGGGTTGAGATTCTGTTAAGGGGGGAGGTTTGTAACATCCCAAAATTTGCCCAAATATTATTTTATTGCTCAGAAGTGCATTTATGATTTTTTGGAATTTATTTGGATTTTTCTGGATTTATTTGAATTAATTTTAAATTAATTTTATTGACCTTTTGTACAAATCTATTTAAATTTATGCAAAGTTAAAATAAAGTTTTATCAAAAATATTTTATTTGAGTCAAGGATGTCTCAAAGTATTTTTGAGATTTTTCTTGGATTTTTCCTGAATATTTATTTGACTAAAACCAATTAAATAAATTTCTAGAATTATTTAAATTAATAAAGTTTTAAAAATCCTTTGGAGCGATGTCGGTCAAGCCCGACATCGTGTGCTGAGGCTGCTTGCGCGCCCAATCAGCCCGCCTCGAGTAAACCCTAGACACTTCGAATCTACGCCGTTGATCTCGATCGGTCGCTTGAGATTCGTCCGCGTGTTCGAGCGTCCTGAGCCGTCGGATGAGCGCCGCGTGTACGCGCCGGATGCAGCCGCGTCGCCTTTCCGAGTCACCGCTGGAGTCCGCCGCCGCCACGGAGCCGTCTTCGGAGTCCGTGCCTTACACGCCTTCCCGTGCAGCTATTTAAGGCGTCGACGCGGGCACGGAACCCCTCACCTCGCGCCGCGCATCTTTCCCAAAGCTCGAAGCTCTGAGTCGCCGTCGTTCGCACGAGGGAGCTCGCCTGAGTGGTGGTTCTTGCCGTGGTGGTTTCCTCGCGTTTTCGTCGCCGTTGTCGAGTCTCCACCGCCACTGGTGCCATCTTCGAGGTTGCCGGACCGAGCCGCGTTGAACCGCAGCTTCTCGTCGTGCGAAACTCGCCGGAGCGCCGCGTAGAGGGTCATCTTCTTCGTCATCGGTGAGAATCCGCCGCCGCGCCTCCATAGCCAGGTCTAGGAGCTCGGGACCGTCAGATCTGAACTCGACGGTTGACGCGCCGCCACGTCGCGAACCATCAGTGACCGTCCGATCCGTTTTCCTCGGACCAGATCGAGCGGTGCGTGCGACCAATCAGGGTGTGCTGCGTGTCGGGCTCAGCAGCCGAGGCGCCATGGACCGAGTTCACGGTGGACTAGCTCTGAGCCGTGGACTCAGTCTATGGACCCAGACGCGTGTCGCGCTCTGATTGGCTCGATCCGGCCGACGTCGTCACGACGCCATGCTTGCGTCATAAATGTATTTTTCAATTGGAAAAATAATCCGATTGGAAATTCTGTGGTGATGACGTCATCATGAGGTCACGCTGACGTCATAAATCGGTTTTTCAGTTTAAAAATAAATCATTAATTCGATTTTCGATTTTTGCAATTTCAGTATTTATTTCAAACTTCAAAAGGCTATATCTTTTGCATCGTAACTCGGATTTGAGTGATTCAAATTTATAAAAATTTGTAAAATTGAGATCTATTTAATGGTAAATTTTATTTGATTTTTGGAGTTCAATTGCTCTCTATTTTGGCATTTATTTGCTTTTCTTCTTCGGTACGCGTAGACGTTGAATTGTGCGACGCTTCGGAGGAAGATCCAACAACTCGAGATCAAGTTTCAGAGCAAGACCAGAACCTATTCTAAGGCAAGTTGTGCTTTGATCATGTTGAACCCATGTTTATAAAATTGCTATATTTGTTTTACCCTATTGCATATATTTCAAGTATACCAATTGTTTCAAATTAGATTGGGCTTAGTTAATATACCAGATTGATCTATACCCTACCTTGTCATTGTATGCCATGATCCATTGTCACCCTAGATTGGTTCAATATAGTTGGTTAATAATTATAATCAACATGGGATGGTTAGTTCATATTAGTTGCTTAGCCATGCCACGTCATCACATGTGTCAGAATCATTGATAATTAATCTTGATTAATGGAATATGGAACAATGTTATGAACTTGTGTGTCATGTGGGATCACACAATGAGATTGAGTTGTTGTGGCGAGTCATGTCACGCAACGATGTTGAATTGTTGATGGCACGTGGTGCTTGGTAATCAACCTGGGTGATAATCATTTAGATTGGGGCAAGTGACAAGGGGCGAGTATGCCAAGGTGGGCCCAATGGGCAGAGGGTATGTGGATGTCTTGCCTTGATCACTCTAAGGACTTAACCTTGCGAGCCTTTGACCTGAGTCAATCGTGCAACCACATGTCTGGTATGGGCCAGCCTAGCTGATTAATTTGCAATGTCTTAATTTTGGTACTATCTTGGTCGGTGTGAGTTCTCGAGTTATGGAGTAATTCACATGGCGCAAGAGGGGGGCCCTGGTTGTGGTTTTCAGACCCACCAGTGTTGAAACCTTAGCGGGTAGTACTGATTAAGCCAGAGCATTGTAAAGGCTTTGTCATGATCTCTCCGCCGACACACCAAAGGAAGTGTGTTAACCCGGAAGGCACCAAGAGACGATCATGTCACGTGGGTAAAGTGCATAACCTCTGCAGAGTGTGAAACTATTCGGATAGCCGTGCTCGCGGTATTGAGCAATGCTCGGGAATTACAGTTAAGGGTTAGCTTAATTAATTGGACAACTTGGTTGGGAGGGCGGAATGCCATATGGAAGATGGAATTTGATTTAGGATTGGAAACTTGGTTTACTTGAGAAATGCTGAATCTATCTATTATTATTATTATTTGTTTTACAGTCTTTGCAATCTATTTATTGTATTTGGTCATAAATGCTGCTTTATTGCAAAATAGCCATGAGAGCCTGTCCTTTGGAATAAGCCTTGCATATAGTTACATAGAATCGCATTCATGCACAACTTGTTGAGTGCTTTAAGTACTCACCCTTGCCAACAATAACATCACCAGTTGAAGAGTCTACATCAATGTCGAAGGGAAGATTCCAGGAAGAGACGAATGTTTAGGGCGCAAGCCTTGTCAGTTGCCTATGGTATACTGAGGGGTTGTCTACGTTTTCATTCCGCTGCAGTTTAATATGTCATTCAGCCTTGCGAGGCATAATCATGTAAGTTGACCATAAGGTCATTCAACTAGTAGTATATATCATATGATGTCTTTCATAATGTTTCATTGTATGATTGTGATATCTACGATGTTGAGCTGTGTGCACTAGCGTGATCCTGGACTAGTGTGGTATACACAGAGGGTCCGGATTTGCTTATTCGGGTCCCGACATGGAGTCACACCGGAACGCCGTTCGGGTGGTCGTCGCCCCTCTGCTCGGTGCGCACCGCCGCCGTCTTTGCAATCTTCGTCGGAAGCTTCATCGGCCGTTGGATCTTCGTCGGACCACGCGATCGCGCTACGCCTCGGTAAGAGCGATGAACGGCTCGGCAAGCGGCGCCGTTGGATCGAGTTTGTTCGGTTCGATCGCGCGCGTGTGCGTTAGGCGTTAGGCGTTGGATCGTCGCCGGATGTGCGCCGTGTCGAACATCGGCACGGGCGGCGTTGCGGCCGATCGATCGCGCGCCGCGCGTGTCGGGCGCGCGGCGCGAGGCTCCGTGGGCCACGTCCACGGTGGACTGAGGCGGTCCGTGGACCGAGTCCATGGACCAGCGACGTGTCGATGCTCGATTGGTCCGAGTCGGTATCGACGCCGCGTTACGCAATAAAGATCATTTCCAATAGAAAAATAATTCAGAAAAAATCAGAAATTCTATTTTCTGTATTTATTCAAACTTCAAAAGGCTATATCTTTTGCATTTTAACTCGGATTTGAGTGATTCAAATTTCTAAAAATTTGTAAAATCAGGATCTATTTATTGGTGAATTTTATTTTATTCTTGGAGTTTGTTTGCTCTCTGGTTTGGGGTTTATTTGCTATTTTGGCATCGTTTCGCGTAGACATTGAACTGCTCGATGATCCGGAGGAAGATTCGTCGCTCCAAAACCCAAGCTCAGATCAAGACCAGCACCTACTCCAAGGCAAGTTGTGCTTTGATCATGTTGCACCTAATTTTCACCAAATTGCTATTTTATCTCTTAAACTTTATGCATGATATTTTATATGTATAATTGATTTCAATCAATCTAGGAATTAGATAATATGCCTATTTGAATTAAATCATACCTTGTCAATTTTATGCCATGATCTATTTGTCACCCTAGGATGTGGAATTATAGTTGGTTAACATCGATAATCAACATGGGCTAGTTAGACCGTCATAGATTGCTTAGCCATGCCACGTCATCACATGTGTCCGAATGTTGATACTTAATCTTGACTAATGGAATATGGAACAATGTTTATGAATGGTGTGTCATGTGTCGTCACACAGTGATATCAAGTTGTCGTGGTGAGGAGGTCACACATCTAGATTGAAATGTTGATGGCATGTGGTGCTTGGTAATCAACTGGGGTGGTAATGATTAAGACTGGGGCAAGTGGCAAGGGGCAGTGTGCCAAGGTGGGACAGGGTTGGCAGGGGTATGTGGAAGTCTTGCCTTAATCACCTTAAGGACTTAACCTTGCAAGCCTTTGACCTGAGTCCTTCTTGCAACCACATGTCCGAATGGGACAGCCTAGTCAATAATTTGAGAAACCTAGATTTCGCATCGCTGTGGTGAATAGTGAGTTCCGGTTACGGTTTAACTCACATGGCGCAAGAGGGGCCTGTTGTGGTGGTTTAACCCTTGATGTTGAAACCTTAGCGAGCGATCTTGGGTCTAGGTGTAGCATTGTAAAGGCTTTGTTACGATCACTCGCCTCGGTGGTGTTTGGTTGTATCGTGTGGGTAAAGTGCATAACCTCTGCAGAGTGTACAATCTATTCGAATAGCCGTGCTCACGGTATTGGGCAATGCTCAGGAATTACAGTTAAGGGTTAGACTTTTGTTAAACAAAAAAACCTATTGGGATGGCAAGGTGCCATGGAAGGTGGAAATCGATTTAGGATTAGGAACTTGGTGTATTTCAGAAATACTGAATTTATTAATTACTGTATTTTTTTTACCGCTTTCCAATCTATTTATTGTATTCTTGTTAAATGCTGCTTTATTGCAAAATACCCTTATTAGCCATTCCTTTGGATTAAGCCAAGCATATAGAATATTAGACTTGCATTATTGTGCACAACTTGTTGAGTGCTTTATGTACTCACCCCAACAACAACAACTTCAGAAGAAGAGGAATCTACACCATTCATGGAGGAGGATTATTGGATGCGAATGCTTAGGGTCCGAGCCTCGTCAGTTGCCTGTGGTGAACTGGAATGCCAGTGCGTTTATTCTATTTCCGCTGCTTTTCATTGATACTGTTTATTTAAGCCCTGTGAGGCATTATTCATGTAAGACAACAGTTATTATTAATCATTGAAGTTTATGCTATATTTCGCTGTGTATGACTATGATAGCATCTATGTTGAGCCTGTGTGCACTAGCGTGATCCTGGACTAGTGCGGTACACACAGAGGGTCCGGGTTTGCAAATTCGGGTCCCGACAGAGGTGGTATCAGAGCCATATTGACTATAGGTCTTGGCCCTAGGTAGTTGGTATCTTCTAGGAGTGTCCAAAATTATTTTATAAAAGAAAAAGGTGAAATTGACTAATAAGAAACTCTTGTCTTATCTCATCCTTCCACTCCCATCCTTGCTAAATTACCTTATTTTCGTTGCCGTTTCGAGTGGAGATCTTATTCAAAATTTTGTTTTGAATAGATGCCGATCTTCCGATCTTCGAGTCGAGGTGGTGGCTACGCCATGGAGCCGTGGAGAGTTCTTCATGTGATTGGGGCTTTGATCGTCCGCTCTACCGAGGAAGCAACTGGAACGCCAACGGTGTGCATCGGGGTTCTTCGCAGTCGATCATCTTCGCCGAGAGCACGACGAGACAACCGCATCGATCCACATCACCGCCGGAGGTTCACTTACGAGGTGGAGTTCAGAGGTCGCTAGACTTGCTCTACGACGGATCTGCTATGACTACGCCTACGAGCTTCGCGACACCGTGTTTCGACTTCACCCGACAGTGCGAGCGTGCCAGCGTCAACGGATCGTGGAGGGGGAGTGTGCTACTGCAGTACACCTTGCTGAGTGCACCACCGCCCAGGAGGATCACCTGAGGGACACTGCGCAAGAGCTGGAGACAGCGTGTGAGGCGCTGAGAGTGGCGGAGCGAGAGCTTCAAAAGACCCGTGACGTCGCAGCCAGAGTCATCGGTGAGTTGGAGGAGGCCTTGCAGGTAGCCGAGGAGATAGCGCACTGTGTCGCCCAGAGCCGGATGAGGTCGCCGAAAAAGAAGAAGAGGAAGAAGAAGACCCGGAAGAGCGTGAGTGGGAGCCTGAGGAGCCAGTAGAGGGTCACCATGATAGGTTCGCACCCATGTCAGCCCACCCACCGGTGTATGCACCGGATCAGTCTCAGCCAGGGTGACTGGATGAGTGAGAGTCGGTCTTAGAGTTGTGTTGAGACTCGAGTGTTGAGTCGCGTCTTTAAGTTAGCCTTTACCTTTTAGTAGACGTTAACATTGCATGTTTAGTTTGGTTCTTAATTGTTTGTTGAGTGTGAAGTATGTGTTGCAAAGCCCTTAGGCATTGTAAGCAACCATACCAAGTATTAATAAAGATTATTTAAGTTGGGTTTAACCTGTTTCCCCACCTTAGAAATTCTTGCATCTTATCTATGGTACATCTACCTTTCCTAACCCAAGAAGCAATCAAGTAGACGGTGAACACCCGCAGCAACAACGGAGCTTCAGGAAGTGGTCTGCGCCCAGGCAACAATCCCAACGAAGGAGCACCACCGCATCAAGCACCGCCAGTGGATATGAAGAACTTGGGAGCTTTTCTCGCTGCGCAGACTCAGTTGATGCAGACAATGATGCAGCAGATGACCAATATGACTGCAGTCAACAACCCCGCTGCTCAGATTAACAACGGCGGACCTCGTCCTTATTCCAAATTTTCAGACTTTATGAGGACCCGACCGCCAACATTCTCGAGCAACGTCAACCCCTTGGAAGCGGATGATTGGCTGAGAACCATTGAGAGGAAGTTGTACATCACGCAATGTGAAGGGCATGAGAAGGTTCTTTATGCATCCCATTAGCTTGTGGGAACAGCTGCAGAATGGTGGGAGAACTACTATGCTACTCATGAGGCACCCATGGAAATCACGTGAGAAGAATTCGCAACGGCCTTTCGCCAGTACCACGTACCAAAAGGAATGATGGACCTGAAAAAGGAAGAATTCAGGGCGCTTAAGCAAGGAGGCCAACCGGTGGTTGATTACTTGAACAAATTCACGCAGTTAGCTCGCTATGCTCCTGAAGATGTAGCGACGGACAAGGCTAGGCAGTCCCGATTCATGAAGGGATTAAACTCAGGACTGCAAGTGGGGTTGATTACCCACACTTTTCCAGATTTTCAAGAATTGGTAAACAAGGCTTTGATTCTGGAGGATAAGCGCAGGGAGCTTGGGGAAAATCGCAAGCGCTTGATGACTAACCCAGGTGGACGCCCTAACCACCTGCGAATGAGGATGACCCCGCAACAGTTTGCTAAGTTCCAACCGCAAGCTGTTAACAAACCAGCAACACCTGCACCGCGACCACCAGGACAAAGTTATCAGACGCCGGCCCAAGGTAACAATGCTCAAGGGGAGTCAGTGATCACCGCCGTAAGGTGCTACAGATTGCAATGAGTCAGGCATTATGCCAAAAGATGTCCCCAGAAAGGAGGTATCACGCCAGTGCGCTTCAACCTTGGGACGACACCTGCTAAGGCGTCGATGACGGGAGCAAATCGAGGAGCTGGATAGGCAGGAGCAACGCCTCAAGCTACTATTCGAGGCAGAGTCAACCACATCACCGCCAATGGAGCCCAGGAAGCATCAGACGTCGTACTGGGTAAGTTTTTGGTAAACTCAGTACCTGCAGTAGTACTATTTGATTCAGGAGCTTCGCATTCATTTGTCTCTCGAGCTTTTGCATCTGAAAATGGTTTGAGCATGAAAAATCTTAAGTGTGTGATGCTAGTCCAAGCCCTAGGATCTGAGTTAAGATCTAACCTTGGATGTTTGGGGGTAAAGCTAAAAATTAATGGGGTAGAGTTCCTAGCGAACTTGATTATTCTAGATGCCCAAGTTTTAGATGTTATCCTCGGTATGGATTGGTTAACCAAGCATAAGACAATATTGGATTGCGGTCAAAGGATTGTATCCATTGAGAGCCCTAGAGGAGAAAAGGTGGAATTCCGAGCGACATCAGTTCGTAAGGGTCAATTAATTGTTAATAGCGTGAAAGCCGTCAGCATAGAGGACGTGCGGTGGTCGTGGAATATCCGGATGTATTTCGGAGGATCTACTTGGAATGCCGCGCATCGTGACATCGAGTTTGTCATTGAGTTAGTACCGTACAAAGCACCAATAGCAAAAGACCTTATCGGATGCCTACCGATGAGTTGGTGGAAATGAAGAAGCAGATCGACGAGTTATTAGAGAAGGGTTTTATAAGACCAAGTTCGTCGCCATGGGGAGCGCCAGTTTTGTTTGTCAGGAAAAAGGATGGAAGCCTTAGAATGTGTATTGATTACCGTGCACTTAATGAAGTGACGATTAAGAATAAGTATCCGTTGCCAAGGATTGATGATCTGTTCGACCAGTTGAGAGGAGCCGAGTTTTCTCAAGATAGAACTTCGCTTGGATATCATCAACTAAAGATTCGGGCGGAAGATGTTCCAAAGACCGCATTTTCTTCAAGATACGGACATTATGAGTTCGCGGTCATGTCTTTTGGATTGACCAATGCGCCAGCATATTTCATGAACTTGATGAATAAGATTTTCATGGAATACTTGGACAAGTTTGTTGTTGTGTTCATAGATGATATTTTGGTATATTCAAAGACCGAAGCAGAGCACGCAAATCATCTGAGGCTAGTATTGGAAAAGCTGCGTGAGCAACAGCTGTATGCTAAATTTAGTAAATGTGACTTTTGGAAGGAAAAGGTGGAATTTCTCGGTCATGTCATGACTGCAGAAGGAGTTGCTGTTGACCTGTCGGGACCCGAATTTGCAAATCCGGACCCTCTGTGTATACCGCACTAGTCCAGGATCACGCTAGTGCACACAGGCTCAACATAGATGCTATCATAGTCACACACAGCGAAATATAGCATAAACTTCATTAATTAATAATAACTGTTGTCTTACATGAATAATGCCTCACAGGGCTTAAAAAGAGTATCAATGAGAAGCAGCGGAAATAGAATAAACGCAGTGGCGCTCTAGTTCGCCACAGGCAACTGACGAGGCTCGGACCCTAAGCATTCGCATCCAAGTAATCCTCCTCCATGAATGGTATAGATTCCTCTTCTTCCAAGTTGTTGTTGTTGGGGTGAGTACATAAAGCACTCAACAAGTTGTGCACAACAATGCAAGTCTAATATTTTATATGCTTGGCTTAATCCAAAGGAATGGCTAGTAAGGGTATTTTGCAATAAAGCGACATTTAACAAGAATACAATAAATAGATTGGAAAGCAAGAAAACAAATACAAGAATTAATAAATTCAAGATTTCAAATACACCAAGTTTCCAATCCTAAATTAATTTTTCAACTTTCCATGGCACCTTGCCATCCCAACAAGTTTTGTTTAACAAAAGTCTAACCCTTAATCAGTAATTCCGAGCATTGCCCAATACCGTGAGCACGGCTATTCAATAGATTGTACACTCAGAGGTTATGCACTTTACCCACACGATACAACCAAACACCACCAAGGCGAGTGATCATAACAAAGCCTTTACAATGCTACACCTAGACCCAAGATCGCTCGCTAAGGTTTCAACATCAAGGGTTAAACCACCACAACAGGCCCCCTCTTGCGCCATGTGAGTTAAACCAGAACCGGGACTCACTATTCACCACGATCAAGATCAAGTCTAGGTTTCACAAATTATTCACTAGGTCATCCCATTCCGACATGTGGTTGCAAGAGAGACTCAGTCAAAGGCTTGCAAGGTTAAGTCCTTAAAGTGATTAAGGCAAGACTTCCACATACCCTGCCAAACTGGCCCACCTTGGCACACCGCCCTTGCCACTTGCCTCAATCTAAAATCATTACCACCCCAGCTTGATTACCAAGCACCACATGCCATCAACATTTCAATCCCGATGTGTGACCTCCTCGCCACGACAACTTGATATCATTGTGTGACAACACATGACACACCAATTCATAAACATTGTTCCATATTCCATTAGTCAAGATTAAGTATCGACATTCGGACACATGTGATGACGTGGCATGGCTAAGCAATCTATGACGATCTAACTAGCCCATGTTGATTATCAACTATAATTCCACATCCTAGGGTGACAAATAGATCATGGCATATAATTGACAAGGTATGGTTTAATTCAAATAGGCATATTATCTAATTCCCAGATTAATTGAAATCATTTATACACATAAAATATCATGCATAAAGTTTAGAAGACAAAATAGCGATTTGGTGAAAATTAGGTGCAACATGATCAAAGCACAACTTGCCTTGGAGTAGGTGCTGGTCTTGATCTGAGTTTGGGTCTTGGGCGACGAATCTTCCTCCGGATCACCGAAAGGTTCAACGCCTACGCAAACGATGCCAAAATAGCAAATAAACACCAAACCAGAGAGCAAACAAACTCCAAAAATAAAATAAAATTCACCAATAAATAGATATTGATTTTACAATTTTTAGAAATTTGAATCACTCAAATCCGAGTTAAAATGCAAAAGATATAGCCTTTTGAAGTTTGAATAAATACTAAAAATACGTAAAATAGAATTTCGATTTTTCCAATTATTTTTCTATTGAAAAGATCTTTATTGCGCAACGACGACGTCAGCCCGACTCGACCAATCAGCGCCGACATCGCCGCTCGTCCATGGACTCGGTCCACGGAACGCCTCGTCCACCGTGGACGCGCCCACGGCGCCTCGCATCACGCGCCGACACGCGGCGGCAAGATCGATTAGTCGCGACGCCGCCGCGCCGATGCTCGACACGCCGCGCCGATCTGCGCGACGATCCGACGGCCACCGATCTACCCCTACGTGGCTCAATCCCGATCGCCTATTCGGATCTAACGGTTAGAAATTTACCCGAGCGAAACACCGATGAAGAAGCGACGTGGCTTGATCCGACGGTTCGGCGAAGATCCAACGGATGCGCCAAGCTCGAGACACGACGGCGGGCTTGCACCGGATCGGAGGAAGACGACCACCCGAACGGCGTTTCGACGCGACTCCGGCGAAGAAGAAGGCGCGACTCGACGCGACACGACGCGAGGAACTCGGATCCGAACCGATTCGGCGGGAGGATGCTCGACGGCGGCGGAATGGCGCAACAACTCGCGGCAGACCGCAAAGAACTACGGCGAGCTCTCGAGCGATGATGGCAATAAACAGCGAAGAGGCTAGAGCTACCGGGCGCGCAGGAACGAGGAACATCGGAGCGCGGGCTACGGCTTTATAGCCTCGGCATGCGCACAGGAAGGAAACCCTAAATCACGCGGCGGCGACGGCAGCGGCGGCGATTCGAAACCGAATCGAGACGACGATCGAGACCGTCCGATCCAAGATGAGCGCCAAGATTAGATCTCGCGATACGATCCGATCCGCTCTTTCCAAATCCAACGGACGAGATCTAAACTTACCAAAACAACGCGGTTTATCCCGACCACTTGATCTCGATCCAACGGCTCGCAAAGACTAGGGTTTCGCGAAAGGAGGCGACCATCCGATCTTCATCCAACGGTCACACGCACACATGGCGGCGGCGAGCTAACGGGCAAGACAAAGAATGGGCACAAGACGCATGCGATCTTTGGGCTTGGCCCAAGATCGCTTATTCACTCGATTTTCAAAAGCTTTTGATTTAAAATAATTCCGAAATTAGATTAATCTATTTTAAGTAATTAAAATATCAGGAAAAAATCCCAGAAAATTCTCATAAATACTTTGAGACATTCTGAGCTCAAATAAAATATTTTTGGTAAAACCTTATATTAACTTTATCCATATATATTTAGTTTTCACCAAAAGTTCAATATACTTAATTAAAATAGATTTAGATAATTTCTGGAAAAATCCAATAAATTCAGAAAATCACAAAAATGCACGTGAGCGAAATTATAAGCCAAATTTTGGGATGTTACATGACCCAAGCAAAGTGGAGGCAGTGTTGCATTGGGAGCAACCATAGTCTGTCACTCAAGTCCGTAGTTTTCTGGGAATGGCAGGATATTATCGCCGGTTCATAGAAGGATTTTCGACGATTACGAGACCTCTTACTCAGTTGTTGAAAAAGGAAAAGAAATTTTCATGAACGCCAGATTGTGATAAGAGTTTTGAGGAATTAAAGAAGCGTTTGACAACAGCCCCGGTGTTGGTTTTGCCTAATGTTCAGAACAGCTTTGATATATACTGTGATGCGTCAAGACAGGGTCTTGGATGCGTATTGATGCAAGAGGGTAAAGTGGTCGCATATGCGTCAAGGCAGCTAAGACCACATGAAGGGAATTATCCTACGCATGACTTGGAATTGGCTGCCGTGGTGCATGCCTTGAAATTGTGGCGTCAATATCTCATGGGAAATAGATGTGAGATATATACGGACCACAAGAGTTTGAAATATATCTTCACCCAGTCAGATCTTAACATGAGGCAAAGGAGATGGTTGGAACTGATCAAGGATTATAATATGGGAATCCACTACCATCCAGGAAAGGCTAATGTAGTGGCTGATGCCTTGAGTCGTAAAAACTATGTTGCAAACATGATGGTACAGGAAGATCAATCGGAGTTGTGTAAGGAGTTTCAGAAGTTAAAATTGGAAATGGTTCCGAATGATTTATAATCGCTTTGGAAGTAAGGCCGACGCTGAAGATCGATTTGGGAAGGGCAAAGGATGATGAGAAAATCAACCGAATCAAAGCTAAAAGGATGAAGGATTAGCGCAGATTTTACTATGGATGGCCGGGTACCATGTGGTTCAAGGGTCGATTTGTGTGCCAAATGCACGAGCTTAAGCAGTTGATTTTGGAAGAGGCTCACGATTCCAAGTATTCAATCCATCCAGGAAGCGCCAAGATGTACCAGGACTTAAGGGAGAAGTTTTGGTGGCCGAATATGAAGCGTGAAGTCGTTGAGCATGTTGCCTTATGTGATATATGCCAGAGAGTGAAGGCAATACACCAGAGACCTGCAGGATTACTACAACCGTTAAAAGTTCCAGAATGGAAATGGGAAGAAATCGGTATGGATTTCATCACTGGGTTGCCAAGAACCCAAAGTGGGTATGATTCTATATGGGTAATCGTTGATCGACTAACCAAAGTTGCTCACTTCATTCCAGTCAAGACAACTTACTCAGGAGACCGGTTAGCAGAACTATACATAGCCAGAATTGTGTGTTTGCATTGGGTACCAAAGAAAATAGTGTCAGACAGAGGTACCCAGTTCACCTCGAGATTTTGGGATAAATTGCATGAAGCCATGGGAACGCGTTTGAACTTCAGTACGGCATATCACCCGCAGACTTATGGTCAAACAGAAAGGGTAAATCAAATTCTGGAGGATATGTTAAGGGATTGTGCATTAGCCTATACTACATCATGGGATAAATGTTTGCCATATGCGAGTTCATTATAACAACGATTACTGAGCTAGTTTGCGATGTCGCCATTCAAGCTTTATATGGTCGTGCTGTCGTACCCACCAATTGGAATGAGACAGGAGCGTATGATATTTGGCCCTAATATTCTTAAGGAAGTCAAGAGCAAGTTGCCATGGTAAGAGACAAAGTTGAAAATCGCGCATCAAGACAAAAAGTTATGCGATAATCGACGCGTGATTTGAGTTTGAACCCGATGATTTCGTATCTTAGGTTACCCTCTAAAAGGAGTTAAAAGTTCCACGCTAAAGGAAAGCTTGCCCCAAGATATGTTGGACCATTCAAAATTACGAGCCGTCGAGGAGGTTGCTTATCGCTTGGAATTACCGCAATCACTAGCAAAGCGTGCATGATGTGTTCCATGTGTCTCGGCTCAAGAAGTGTCTTGGTGCAGTGAGCGACGCCTTTGGGAGAGATTGAATTGCGAAAGATCGACCTACAAGGAGCAACCAATCGTAATCTCGATGTTATGGATGCAAGACCGTGACCAAGTCGGTTCGCTTTGCGAGGTTCAATGGAGCAACCATTTCGAGAATGAGGCAACACAGGGAGCGTGAAGAGGATCTCAAGTCGAATTTCCAAACCTATTCCTAGTCACCCTTGAATCTCGGTCGAGATTACATTAATGGGGAGGTTTGTAACATCCCAAAAATTTGACCTATAATTTCGCTCACATGCATTTTTGTGATTTTCTGAATTTATTGGATTTCTCCAGAAATTATTTGAATTTATTTTAATTAAGTACATTGAACCTTTGGTGAAAACTAAATATATATAGATAAAGTTAATATAAAGTTTTACCAAAAATTTTTTATTTGAGCTCAGAATGTCTCAAAGTATTTATGAGAATTTTTTGGGATTTTTCCTGATATTTTAATTACTTAAAATAGATTAATCTAATTTTGGGAATTATTTTAAATCAAAAGCTTTTGAAAATCTTGGAACAAGATTAGGCTAAGCCCAAGATCGTGTGCGTGCACGCCCATCGCGGTGCGGCCGTCACCAGCCACGCCGCCGCGCGTGTGACCGTTGGATGAAGATCGGCACCGCTTCATCGCAGAACCCTAGTGCTTTGCGAGCCGTTGGATCGAGATCAAGTGGTCGGGATCGCTTCGCGTTGTTTTGGTAAGTTTAGATCTCGCCCGTTGGATTTGGAAGGAGCGGATCGGATCGTATCGCTTCGGATCTAATCGTGGCCGCTCATCTTGGATCGGACGGCCGCCGATCGCCGTCCCGATCCGGTTTCCGTTTCGCCGCCGCGCGCCGTCTCCGCCGGGGATTGTCTAGGGTTGCCGTTTTAGCGCGCATGCCGAGGCTATAAAAGGCGTGGGCTGCACCCCGAGGTTCTTCATCGCCTTGTGCTTCCAGTCGCTCTAGTCTTCGCCGTCGAGTCACCGTCGCCCGTGCAGTAGAGCTCGCCGCAGTTCTTCGTAACGCCGCCGGTCGTTTTCTTTAGTTTGCGTCTCCGTTAAGCTGCCGTTAGCCGAATCGGTTCCAGATCCGGGCTCGTCGCGTCAAGCCGCATCGGGGTAGCCACTTCATCCCGCCGGAGTCACACCGGAACGCCGTTCGGGTGGTCGTCGTCCTCCGCTCCGGTGCGGATCGCCGCCCGCCATCTTCGTCGGGAAGCTTCATCACCGTTGGTTCTTCGTCGGACCACGCGATCGCGCCACGCCTCGGTAAGAGCGATGGCGGCTCGGGTAGCGGCGCCTTTGGATCAGTTTGTTCGGTTGAGATCGCGCCGCGTGTCGCGTTAGGCGTTAGCCGTTGGATCGTCGCCGGATGTGTGCGCGTGTCGAGCATCGGCACGGCGGCGTTGCAGCCGATCGATCGCGCACAGGTGTCGGGCGCGTGCGCGAGGCTCCGTGGGCCACGTCCACGGTGGACCAGAGGCGGTCCCGTGGACCGAGTCCATGGACCAGGCGACGTGTCAGCGCCTGATTGGTCCGAGTCAGGGCTAACGTCAGCGTTACGCAATAAAGATCTTTTCCAATAGAAAAATAATTCAGAAAAAATCAGAAATTCTATTTTCTGTATTTTCAGTATTTATTCAAACTTCAAAAGGCTATATCTTTTGCATTTTAACTCGAATTTGAGTGATTCAAATTTCTAAAAATTTGTAAAATCAGGATCTATTTATTGGTGAATTTTATTTTATTCTTGGAGTTTGTTTGCTCTCTGGTTTGGTGTTTATTTGCTATTTTGGCATCGTTTCGCGTAGACATTGAACTGCTCGGTGATCCGGAGGAAGATTCGTCGCTCCAAGACCCAAGCTCAGATCAAGACCAGCACCTACTCCAAGGCAAGTTGTGCTTTGATCATGTTGCACTTAATTTTCACCAAATTGCTATTTTATCTCTTAAACTATATGCATGATATTTTATATGTATAAATGATTTCAATTAATCTGCGAATTAGATAATATGCCTATTTGAATTAAATCATACCTTGTCAATTTTATGCCATGATCTATTTGTCACCCTAGGATGTGGAATTATAGTTGGTTAACATCGATAATCAACATGGGCTAATTAGACCGTCATAGATTGCTTAGCCATGCCACGTCATCACATGTGTCTGAATGTTGATACTTAATCTTGACTAATGGAATATGGAACAATGTTTATGAATTGGTGTGTCATGTGTCGTCACACAGTGATATCATGTTGTCGTGGCGAGGAGGTCACACATCTAGATTGAAATGTTGACGGCATGTGGTGCTTGGTAATCAACTGGGGTGGTAATGATTTAGATTGGGGCAAGGGGCAAGGGGCAGTGTGCCAAGGTGGGACAGGGTTGGCAGGGGTATGTGGAAGTCTTGCCTTAATCACCTTAAGGACTTAACCTTGCAAGCCTTTGACCTGAGTCCTTCTTGCAACCACATGTCTGGAATGGGACAGCCTAGCTGAATAATTTGTGAAACCTAGATTTGATCATCGTCGTGGTGAATAGTGAGTTCCGGGTTACGGTTTAACTCACATGGCGCAAGAGGGGGGCCCTGTTGTGGTGGTTTAACCCTTCAGTGTTGAAACCTTAGCGAGCAGTACTGGGTCTAGGTGTAGCATTGTAAAGGCTTTGTTACGATCACTCGCCTCGGTTGTGTTTGGTTGTATCGTGTGGGTAAAGTGCATAACCTCTGCAGAGTGTACAATCTATTCGAATAGCCGTGCTCACGGTATTGGGCAATGCTCGGGAATTACAGTTAAGGGTTAGACTTTTGTTAAACAAAAAAACCTATTGGGATGGCAAGGTGCCATGGAAGGTGGAAATCGATTTAGGATTAGGAACTTGGTGTATTTCAGAAATACTGAATTTATTAATTACTGTATTTGTTTTACTGCTTTCCAATCTATTTATTGTATTCTTGTTAAATGCTGCTTTATTGCAAAATACCCTTATTAGCCATTCCTTTGGATTAAGCCAAGCATATAGAATATTAGACTTGCATTATTGTGCACAACTTGTTGAGTGCTTTATGTACTCACCCCAACAACAACAACTTCAGAAGAAGAGGAATCTGCGCCATTCATGGAGGAGGATTATTTGGATGCGAATGCTTAGGGTCCGAGCCTCGTCAGTTGCTCGTGGCGAATCGAACGCCATCTGCGTTTATTCTATTTCCGCTGCTTTTCATTGATACTGTTTATTTAAGCCCTGTGAGGCATTATTCATGTAAGACAACAGTTATTATTAATCAGTGAAGTTTGTGCTATATTTTGCTGTGTATGACTATGATAGCTTCTATGTTGAGCCTGTGTGCACTAGCATGATCCTGGACTAGTGCGGTACACACAGAGGGTCCGGGTTTGCAAATTCGGGTCCCGACAATTTATTTGCTCTGGATTTTTCTTTAAAAATAATTCCAGTAACTCATTTAATTAGTTTTAGGCATTAAAAATATCCATAAAAATCTCAAAAATACTTTGAGACATTTTGAACTTAAATAAAATATTTTTAGCCAAACTTTATGTTAAGTTTATCTATAATTAATTAGTTTTCACAAAGGGCCAATATACTTAATTTGAGATAAATTCAAATAAATTCCAGAAAAATCCAATAAATTCAGAAAAACCATAAAATGCACAAATAACATAATAAATTAATTAAAAGCAAAAATTGGGATGGTACATACTCTCATCATCGTCTTTAGATCAATGTACAATACAAGCCACCCATAGTGGTGGAGGAAAAAGAGAGAGTTCCAGGTGTGCAACGTCAGCTCTCAAATTGTACTTTTATTCAAAATTGTACATTAGAATCCCACAAATAAAAAAAAGATTATACAAACTAAATTGACCCACTTGTCAGCCACACCTTCCCTCTTTACGCCCCCACCTCATCCCTCTCACCCACACATTACTTTTCTCTCCCTCTTCTCACTTTCAGAAAGGCTACGAAATGGTATAGTGTGGATAACCCATACAGCACAATAGATATCTATCATCAAATTAACTTTGTGCAGGCCATCTGATCACCGTCCTACCTTATCTTGAAACTACATGAATCACCGATCACCACACAATCCAAACTTTCTCCATTACACACTCTCTCTCTCTCTCTCTCACACACACACACACACTTCAATCCCAATCTACTCCATCCAATTTCCTACACACGCTGGCACATATCCCTACTGAGCCCACCTCTACATGGCTGAGGATGGAGGGCATGCCCATTGCCATCGTGGGAAGGTGAGGAGGCGTAGTGGGGAGCGGATTCCACGATGGAGCCAGTTGGTAGGCACTATAGCGCAGTGGCAATCAGGTGTGACAACGCACTGGCGAGCGGATTCGACAACGATGATTGTGGGCGAGCAAGGCTATGCCGGCGGAGAGTATGAGTGAAGACGACGGCCTTGGGCTAGCTCAGCGAAGCACGAGAATACAGGTGGTCATGGTGTCTCGACGGGTGCGGGTCTATGTGTGAGTGCAATGGAGCACTGCCCACCGATGTCCTCGTCGACTCCTCTCACGTCACCTTGTGGCTCCACTTCGCCATTGCACACATCACGAGTGACCTCGAGATTTGGCTTTCATGCCCTTGGACGAGCATGGGGAGGCGGTGGTACTAGCAATTGGCAAGGGTGGGGCTGCGGCTATAGGTGAGCATGCCGGTGATTTTTTTGTTTTTTCTTTGTTTGTTCTGACGAAACTTGATGAAACCTATTGAAACTAGTTGGAACTTCTTAAAACTTTTAGGTTGAAACTAAATGAAACCCACTGCAACTTTTTGTGTTGAAACTTACTAAAACGTCTTAAAACTTTTGGATTGAAACTTGTTAAAACTTGAGTTAAAAAATCCGAAACTTAATGAAACTTGGTCTTGAAACTTTCTCGGAATATTCTTCTCTCTTGCTCACTCCCACTCTCTCTCACTCACTCTTCCGCGTCAATGGCCGATAGGGATGGCGCTGCCACCGTTACTGATGGGTTCACTACCCACCGTCTATAGAGGAAGATTGGGACAGCGGTGGCCCAATGGTGGGTGACGGTGATGGGTGACAGCAGAGGGTGGTGGTGGTGGCGCAATGCGGGACGGCCAGGTGAGGGCCGAGAAAATATTTGGTTAGGCGTGGTGGTCGACCGGAGAGAGGGAGCCGACAGCATGGTGAAACGATGAGCTTGGTGTTGGCCGTAAGGGAGGCGGGGGCAAGGATGGGAGCAGCGGAGGATAGAGCTATGATCGACGCGGCGGCAGCAATGGAGAAAGGAGACAATAGAGCTAAGAAAGAAGGAGAGAGAGGGAGGAGTAGGAGGGGAAGAAAAAGTGAGTCGTGATGGATGGTTCTATACCGTTTGGATCAGTCCGAACGGTATCTACTGTTCTCTAGTCGCTATCCTCACTTTCACCATCCTCATCCTCACCATCTGCACGCCGCTATGCCACAATTCCTTTGATCACCACCTACATCTCTACTCTTTGGTCGGATCCGATTGATGTGATCTAGACCCAATCGGATCTGGTCACCATCATTGTTCTTGATTTCGCCCTAACATCTCTACCCTCTTAAGGACCAAAACCGATAACTAGAGGGGGTGAATAGGAGCCAAATAAAATTTCTCTCTCAAGAATCTCTTCAAAAACACTAGTGCTATGAAGTCGAAAAACAGGATGAGTAGAGCAAGAATTTCAGCAACTCGAATGAGAAGAAATATCAAACTTGATCGTCAAGAAACATTAGTAACTCTAGATCTACTTATCCAAAATTGATCGATGAAACATGAAATATAGCAAGATAAGTTCCTTAGGGTCATGATTCCAAAAGGAATTTCAAAACAAAGCCCAAATGAGATACCTATCTAGCTCAACATCCATGCTGCATAAAAACAAGAATTTCGTAAACTTACCTGTGAAGAAACCTCAAGAACTCAAGTTGTACTCATCCAAAATGGATGAAACTTGAAATATAGCAAGATAAGGAACTTGGGTTATGATTCCAAAGGAACTTCAAAATAAATCCCAAATGAGAGACCTACCTAGCTTAACATCCACGCTGCATAAAAACCAGAATTTTAGAAACTTGACCGCGAGGAAACTTCAATAACTCAAGTTCTATCCATCCAAACTTGATAAAACTTGAACCAGGACTAGGAAATGACCTTAGGACTATTGTTGGGACCCAAATATACAAATCCAGACTCTCTGTTTATACCGCACTTGTCCAAGATCATGCTAGTTCACACATATTCAACATAGATGAATATCACAATCATACATAGTGGAAACATGATAAAAGACTTCATTTATTAAATGTAAACCTGTTGAGTGATCTTATGGTCAAATTTACATGACTATGCCACACAGGGTTAAACAATAAATAATAAATTTAAACTGCAGCAGTAAGAAAACGTAGATAAACCTGTCAGTACACCACTGGCAATACATAACTCAGGCTGACTCTCCTGAACTAGCATGTTAACACTGTGGCTCTTTCGACTTAAGGCATCCATTGCCACATTAGCTTTTCTAGTATGATAGTGGATTCGTACATTATAATCTTTTATCAACTCCAACCGTCTTCTCTATCTCATATTGAGATCTAATTGAGGAAAGATATACTTTAAACTCTTGTGGTGCGTATATATCTCACATCTATTTTCGATGAGATAATAACGTTACAACTTCAAAGCACACAATATGGAAGCTAATTCCAAATCATTCGTAGAGTAATTCTCCTTATGCGACCTTAACTGCCTTTGATGCACATGCAACAACCTTGCTTTTCTGCATCAATACACATCCAAGTCCTTGTCTAGAAACATCACAATAGATGTCAAAACTATTATGAACTTCTAGCAATACTAATATTGATGATATCATTAGACGCTTCTATAATTCCTGAAAACTCTTCTCGCACTCTGGCGTCAATGCAAACTTCTTTTCCTTTTTTAACAACTACGTAAGTGGTCTAGGGATTATCGAAAATCCTTTGATAAATCGAAGGTAATACCCTGCCATTCCCAGAAAACTACGAATCTGGGTAACTGACTTCGGTTGTTCCCAATGTAGCACTACTTCCACTTTACTTGGGTCATCCTTTAGTAGTCATAACATGACCAAGGAAATCAACTTCCTTTTTCCAAAAATCACATTTACTGAACTTAGCATATAACTGTTGCTCTCGAAGTTTCTCAAGAACTAATCTCAAATGTTCCGCATGCTCTTCTTCCGACTTGGAATAAACCAAAATGTCATCTAAGAACACAACCACAAACTAATCCAAATATTCCATGAAAACCTTATTTATCATGTTCATGAAATATGCATGAGCATTAGTCAATCAAAAGGACATGACCGTAAACTCATAATGTTCATATCGTGTAGAGAATGCACTCTTAGAGACATCCTCCGCACGAATTCTCAATTAATGATATCCTGATTGAAGATATATCTTGGAGAAAACTCTAACTCCTCTTAGCTGATCAAACAAATCATCGATCCTGGGTAGTAGATACTTATTCTTGATCGTCACTTCATTAAGTGCACAATAATAAATGCACATCCTTAAGCTCCATCTTTCTTCCTGACAAAGAAAACAGGCACTTCCCACGAAGACAAATTAGGTCTCACGAAACTTTTTTCTAGCAACTCTTCTATCTGCTTCATTTCCACCAATTCATCGGTTGGCATCTGATAAGGTCTCTTTGCTATTGGTGCTGTTCCAGGCACTAATTCAATCACAAAGTCAATATCACTATCTGGCGGCATACCAGAAAAATCCTTAGGAAAAATGTCCGGGTACTCACTGACAACTGGCACATCCTCCAAACCGATTGCTTTAACACTGTTAACCATCAACTAACTATAACAAACTACGGTTGCTTGAAATTCCACTTTTCTCGCCTTTCGAGCCCTCAACTGACACCACTCTTCTGTCATAGTCCAAAATAGCCTTATGCTTGGACAACCAATCCATTCCAAAGATAACATCTAGGATCTAGGTATCCAACATAATAAGGTTCACTAGGAATTCTGTCCCATCAATAAGTAACTAATTCCCAAACAACTTAGATTAGACCGGAGTTCTGATATAGGGGATTAGACTAATACCATGCACTTAAGGTTCATAACATTCAACCCATTCCCAACAGCAAAAGCTCGAGAAACAAAAGAACACGAAGCTCCAGAATCAAACAAAACTATTGTAGGCACTGAGTTAACAAGAAACTTACCCAGTACGACGTCTGATGCTTCCTAAGCTCTATCAGCTGTGATATGGTTGACTTCATCTCTCACTGTTGCCTAGGGTATAATTCTAGCTTGACTTGCTTCACGATTCGCTCCTAGTGCAGGTGCCTTTGCAGGTGTAGATCCAAGGGTGAAGTGAACAGGTGTAATACCTCCTCTTTTGGGACAATTATTGGCAAAGTGTTTCGGTTCATAGCAACTATTGCAGCGCTTGACTGAAGTTTGTTGATTTCCTCCTAGCGCATTTATTGCTTGAGCAAGCATCTAGAAACTTTGACCAGATGGACGTGGTGAAAGAGATGACGTCTTGAACATAGCTTGAGGTTAAAACCTAACAAAATGATAAGGAGTAACTCTGACTCTTTGTTGACCTTGATGATCTCCTTGTTGTGCCATTATGTGCTTGCGGTCGTCACCTAACTCCTTGCATTTATCCTCCAGCATTAGGGCCTTGTTGACCTACTCTTGAAAACCGGGAAAGTTATGGGCAATCAACCCAATTTGTAATCCAGAATTCAGTCCCTTCATGAAACGAGATTGTCTTGCTTTATCTGTTGCAACAAATTCAGGAGCATAGTGGGAAAGTTGTGTAAATTTGTTCGGATACTCAGCCACTGATTGGCTTCCTTGCTTAATAGCCCTGAACTCCTCTTTCTTCAAATCCATGACACCTTTTGGTACATGGTACTGATGAAAGGCAACAATAAACTCCTCCCAGGTAATCTCTTGTGGGGCTTCATGGGCGGCACAGTAGTTTTCTCACCATTCAGCAGCAGTTCCTTTTAACTGATGGAAATCATAGATAACCTTCTTGTTACCCTCACATTGAGTTATATGCAGCTTCCTCTCTATCGTCCTGAGCCAATCATCAACTTCCAGAGGGTTAACATTCCTAGAGAATGTCGGTGGACGTGTCCTCATAAAATCTAACAACTTTGAATAAGGCAAGGTCCATTGTTGGCAGCTTGAGTTGCATTGTTGGCTGTAGCTTGACTTGTTATATTCTGCACTTGCTGCATCATGGTCTGCATTAACTAAGTCTGAGAAGCAAGGAAAGCTCCAAAGTTTTGTATATCCACTTGGGGCGACGGTTGAGGGAATGTGCCCTCATTGGGGTTGACATTGGATCTGCTACCACTACCAGTAGCTCCATTGTTCCCACGAGTACGCACCATTTGTTAATCACTCAACAGGTTAGGGGAGAGGGAACAACATAGACAAGTCATAAGAATCCTAATGCGGGGAAACATGTCTAACCCAACAAAATAAATAACTTTATTAATAACTTGGTACGGTGGCTTACAAGAGCCTAAGGACATGCAATACATACTGCATACTTAGCAATCATGGAAGAACCAACTCAACCTAAGCACATAAGGCTAACACCCATAGGCGACACTGCCTACTTAAGCGGACACGACTCAAAAATAAGACTCTTAACTGACTAGCTAAAACACCATCACTCGTCAAGCCATCTAGGTTGAGGCTTCCCTAGGGCATATGACGGTGGATGAGCTGGCATAGGCACGAAGCGATCCTGATGACCAGGAGTAAGAACCTCAAACTACACATGCACATCATACATCTCGGGCTCCGGGTCTTTAGGCTCCATCTTGACCTCCTTGGGGTCTTCTTCCTCCTTCTCGTCCAACTATTGTTCCACTTCCTCCTTAGTGACATGCAAGGCTTCCTCCAGCTCTATTATCCTTTTGGTGGCCATGACGCGAGTCTCCTTGAGTAATTCCTCAGCCACTCTTAAAGCTTCATACACTTGCTCTAGTTCTTGAGTAGTCTCTTGCATCAAGTCTTCTTGAGCAGCTGCGAACCTGGCTAAGTATACCATTGTTGTATCATCTTCCCCTACAACTCTTTGGCGTTGAACGACACCTTGGGGATGAAGTCGGAACACCGTCTCCTCCAACTTGTCGGTGTAGTCGTGGCAAATGCATTGCAGAGCAAGACACGATGACTCTTGAATTCCAGCGTCGAATATAGGCCTTCTGACAGAGATGATAATCTTGTGAATCATGTCTCGGTCTTTGCTATTGACAATCTACTGGTACCTCAGTAAAGTGGTGTCTCAAAACCTCCAAGAACTTGCAAAATCCTCCAAAGTTCGGTAGCGTAACCACCAGTACGCTCGCCATAGGACTACACCATCCTCATCTGATAAAGATAGCTTGGAATAAGGCCTCAACTCAAACCATCAGGGATAGAAAGAAAAATTCAGCAAAGGGACAAGAATAGAAGAGTGAGATGAGTCAAGGACTTATTATTAAACAAGTTGAATTTATTTTAGAAAATAGTTTTGGACACACCTAAGAGATCAAGTCTATCTAGGGCCAAGAAATACAATTAGTATGGCTCTGATACCACCTATATCGGGACACGAATATGCAAATCCGGACCCTCTTTGTATACCACACTAGTCCAGGATCACGTTAGTGCACATTGGTTCAACATAGATGAATATCACAATCATACACAGCGGAAACATAATAAAAAACTTCATTTATTAAATGTAAGCCTATTGACTGACCTTATTGTCAAATTTACATGACTATGCCACGTAGGGCTAAACTGTAAATAATAAATTTAAACTGCAGCGGAAAGAAAACGTAGATAAACCCATTAGGATACTACAGGCAACTAACAAGGCTTGCACCCTAGACGTTCGCCTCCTCCTAGTACTCCTCCAAAGCTGGTGAAGATTCCTCAACTGATGATTTTGTTGCGGCAAGGTGAGTACATAAAGCACTCAATAAGTTGTGCACATAACGCAAGTCTAATATAACTATATGCAACGATTATTCCAATGGATGGATTTCATGTTTATTTTGTAGTAAAGCAGCATGTACAAATGAATACAATAAATAGAATGAAATTATAGTAAAACAAATAACAATAATAAGTAATTTCCAGATATTTCTCAAGAATAAACTTGTCACACAGCCCTAAACAACTATCAAATTTTCCAATGGCACAAAGCCTCCCTTCCCAAGTTTTATTTATAAAATCTAACCCTTGACTGTAATTCCTGGGCATTGTCCAATACCTCGGACACAGCTATCCGAATAGATTTACACTCTCTAGAGGTTATACACTTTACCCACATGATATGATCATCTCTCAATGCCAAGTTATTATCACACTTCCTTTGGTGTGCGGCTAAGTGACCACGACAAAACCTTTTGGAGACTTTGTCATAACACTGACCCTCCCAATAAGTCTGAACTCGCCATCCCTTCTCTCACTCAGAGCAGAAGGATAGAAGGGACATACCGTTGGACAGATGTGAGACCACTGCATTGCACACACAAATTCCCTATAACCGCAGACTCGGTTTGGTTATCCTCCCGAGGCATCAAATGTTAAGACTCAAAAACTTACTTAGGTCCGTCCCATTCCAGACATGTGGTTGCATGTTTAGCTAAGTTCAAAGGCTTGCAAGGTTAAGTCCTTAATTGACCGAGGCAAGACTTCCAACAAACTCTCATATAAACCACCTCACAATCACTCATATATCATTTCAACATATCCACCCAATGCCACACAGGCCCACCACGGCTCACAGCCACTTGCCACTTGTCTCGTCTAAATCATTTATCACCCTAGTTGATTATCGTGCAACACATGCCATCAACAACTCAACATCATTTTGTGACAACACATGACACATATTTTCATAAACATGTTCCATATTCCATTAGTCAAGATTGATTTGAACTTTCAAAAGACATGAGTTACGTGGTATGGCTAAGCAAGCTAAGCACGTTCTAACCAACCCAGTTGGCATCTGTTAGCAACCAATTAATAATGAACCATCATAGGGTGACAAATAATCATAGCATACAAATGCCAAGGTAGGTATAATCAAATTGGGTTGAATAGCTAGATCCCCAAACTGTTTAAAACCAGTTCTAAGAATAACATATCATGCAGTAATTTAAATCAACATAGCATTTGTAAAACTAGGTTCAACATGATCAAAGCACAACTTGCCTTAGAAAAGATTTTGCTTCTGCTCTGGACCTTGCTCTTGAATCAACTCTTCACCCTTGAATGCTCTGGGCACTTCGACGTTTACGTGAATTGAGACAAAACACAAAATAAATACCAAACTAGAGAGTAAATAAACTCAAAAATGAAATAAAATTCACCATTAAATATATCTCAATTTTACAAATTTTTAGAAAATTGAATTGCCTCAATCGGAGCTCGTATGAAAGACAACACGCTCTTGAAAGATTCAAAAATCAGAAAAATAAAAAATCCGGAATTTCCTGATTTATTTTTCTATTGAAAAATCGATTTATGATGCCTTGCTGACGTCAGCAACCAATTTTCTGAATAAGAATTAAATTGACACGTGAGCCTAGGTCCATGGACCATGTCCATGAAGTTAGCTTGGTCCATCATGGACTCAGCTCATGAAGCTTCAGCGACCGACACGTGGGCCTGGCTAAACGTTGACGCAACACGATGATGCAGACCACATGCAGGCATGCACATTAGTAAGGTGAACTACGTGGCACCACGCGTCGGACACCGGAAAGAGCCACGACAGCGGCGGCGGCACGAGGTCCTAGGGTCATCGGCGACAACGAAGGAGAGCACCTCTAGAAAGATCTCGATGAGCTCATCCTGATGACACGATATGTTCAATTATCGATGACCTGGAACGATGGTGGCGCATCCGGAATAGCGGCGATTCAAGCTCGATGGCACGGCAACACTCTGATGATGCCTCAGTTGAGATAGTGTGCGCATAGGATGTGACTTGCGACGTCGATCTTGTTGACGCTCCTGATGGCTCGGAAAGACCTCCATAGATGGCGAATCGACAAAATCCCTTTCGCGGTCGTGCACGACAAAAATAGCAAAATTTGGGCAAATGGCATCGCAAAGTTGATGATTGATCTGGGCAATGAGTTTGGCTTGATCCGGCGAAGCTAATGCCCAACTTAAATAAGACAGAGAGTCTGGATCTGGGCCAACACGGTGTCGATGTCCTGCACGGACACGGCCAGGGCAGCAAACTGTGTCGAAACAGTAGTAGCCCCACCTGTCGGTGACAACAAGCAACGGGTAGGGCCCAATGGAGCAGGCCAAGCGGGCGGGGAACGAGCAGGACAAGTGAGCTATCGGACTGGTCCAAGGCGTGAGTGAACTGGAGTGGGCTAAACGGCGAGGCGGGCTAGAACACTGGGCCAACGTAGAAAAATAGGAATAGGCCGATCGAGCTTCGGCTCGAAAGCAAAACCCAGTTTTCCAAGATTTTCTCAATAAAAACAATTCCCGAAAATAAATTAAATCCAAATACTTAGCAAAAATATCAGGAAAAATTCTAGAGAAATTATAAAAAATACGTTGAGAAATTTGGAATTCAAATAAAATATTTTTGGCAGAAGATCATTTAAAATTTTCACATATTTGAATAATATCCATATTAAGCCAAATTAAAACATAAGAAATAAATTCTAGAAAATCCTAAAAATTCACAAAACAAAATATATACATATTAAATTAATAAAATCTAAAAATTGGGATGTTGCAATAATGATTCCAAAATGAATTGCAAGAATAAGCCCAAGCTCTCAACCTTTATGCAAAAAGTTCAAGCTGCACTAAAAATAGCAATTTTATCTCAAAATACGTTATTGCAAGCGCAATTTAAGCAAGAATAAGTTTTAATTGATATTGCTGGGCTAGGATATGTTCTAAATAAATTCCTCAACCTCTTACGTATCCTAGATCTAATAAAAACACAGCAAGTAGAAGGAGAGGAAGCAAAGCTCAAGCTGCATGTAAGAGCCAACCAAAAATGTAAGTAATAAATTAAATTTTAGAACGTAGATGAACTTGAATCTTACATTTCTTAGAGTGGGATGGTTACAAAGCCTCACTTCATGGTGGGCAAAGCTCAAAGGAGCATAAGAAAACCAAAAACCCTTATCTAAGATTTGGTATGGAGGCATCCCTCTACCTCTCTATTTATAGCACAATATGAGCAACCTCTACGCTTAGATGACCTTCTTGGCCTTTAAGAAGCCTCATCAAGGATTGCGATTGACACCCTCACTTATACAAGGGCTAACCCGTAACCCAATAACATAACGAGTTTTAACCATACATTTACACGATTCTCAAAGCACCACTTAAGTTTTATATCCAATAACCCTTTAACACTAACTTAACACTAACTTAACATCTACTCCACCCGCGAACCTTTCATCCAACGATCCTTCTTCGCTTGAGTAGGACTCATGATGCGACATCCCTACAGTTGCACCAATCATACGCATGCAGTAGTACACGCGCTGACCTTTCCTTTCCTACGTCCTGCAAGCAACTTCCTCTTTCTTTCTTTAACACGTCACTACCTTGAAAAGGCCATCTGTGGCGGTTCATAATTGCCATCAGTGGCGGTTTTTGAACCGCCACAGATTTAGTGCCACTGATAATCGAGGATTATTAGTGGCGGTTCTCGAACCACCACAGATACCACTATCTATGGTGGTTTTTGGCTAGAATAGCCACTGATATTCGGGTATCAGTGGCGGTTCGAGCCAAAAACCGCCACTAATCATCCAAGTATCAGTGGCGGTTTTTTGATAGAACCGCCACTTATACTCAAATATCAATAGCGGTTCTAGCCCAAAAACCGCCACTGATAATACGACTATTAGTGGCGGTTTTTGGCTAGAACTGCCACTGATAGGCCTAGTATCAGTGGCGGTTTTTTGATAGAACCGTCACTGATATTACGTCAGTAGCGGTTTTGGGCCAAAACCGCCGCTGATAATCCCGCACACGAAAATAAAAAACTGGCATTTGTGGCTAGCCTCAGGCAGCACTAGCCATGCCTCTTCATTATGTGCATTGTTGTTTCAGTTGACATCACTAGTTCAAATGTAAGATTTACTAGGTAGGTTTCACGCGCTACGCTGTGTGCGGTTAGTTTTGATGCATTTAAGTATTCAAAAAGCAAAATAGATAAATGACTGTACAATATGAAAACATCTATATCCATCCTATATCAGGACAGGCAGACTAATAGATATCAGAAAAAAGAGTAATAGACCTATAGGCAGCAGAGCAAATCAGAAATGTTCGGTTTGCACATGGTAAGAAATTCCTTATCGATAAAATTAACAAGAGGCCAGTCTCACAGTATTTCCAACCCTGATACAGAGGAGTAAAAATGGTAATAGAATGCATATGGAAGATCTACCAAGACTAACAATGCAGATTGTAGTAATGATAAGACACACATCACCGAAAATGCAAAGTGCTTCTACTGAAGCAAAAGGCATTGTTTTCCTACATTTGTAACTACCCTTTGTTTGTCCTGCAGAAAAAAGGCAAATAAAACATAAAGCTATAATGTTATATCGTTGTTGCAGCTAATGGGATTCAGTAAATCTAAATAGCGAAAATGAATCAAAGATGATAAGCATTAAAACATAGGAGCTGGCTTGTAAAAAGCATAGCCAAAAGGTATAACAAGAGTAGTAAATACCTGCTAACAACAATAGCAATATACTATTTGATCTGTCAAATTCCAAAAACATATACAATGGCTGACAATACTAGTCAAGATCAAGAACATGAATTCTTTGAAGACCATGATGCCTACAGAAAGTCAAAGATACACTAAGCAAGCACATACTAATAATTTATGTCCTACCTAACTAAAGAAACAATTTTTATTTCTACTATTCTGGCATACTAACTAAAGAAGTTCCTACGCTAAAAAAGAAACAATTGACAAAAAGGAAATATGAGGAGCACCTCTATGAACAATTTAGTTAAAAGTGAACGTAAATGGGTATATGACCATTTTAGCATGGGAAATACTATTCTTATAGCATATACCACCCTTCCACTCCAAAGAAGAAAGTACAAAAAAATTAGTAGGAAAGTTCAGTAAAATCAAAATTAAGGAGGAAACATAATCAAATTAAATCCTAGTCTGTCATCGCAAATTGCATTATCAGCAAGAATACGTGCGACCGATCAATAATAAACTGTTAACTAATTTAAGCAGAACATGGAAAAAAACATATGATCATAGCAACAGCAAAGACATCGTTGCATTAGACAACCATATTTCATCGATGTTTTATTTGCTTACATAAATAAGAATAGAAGTATGAAGGAAGACAATCTCCTTATTTACTAAGGTTGAAGAGCTAAATGTTCAGACTACTTATACTTCGATGGCACATAGATATGGAAAAGCAGATTATTATATTTGGTGCTTCGAGAAGTAGATCTAACAGCTTCAAGAAGCAATTGAAATATTGTGGTATTTAATTGATTATGTGTACTACAATATCGGCGCATCGTAGGGGTCATTTACTCACAGAATAGCAAAAAAACATCATTTAAAGGAACACAGTACTTGTAAATCATCCATACAGTCTTGAATTTCTTCTAATTACTCTGTAGAAAATGGTAATCACAGTGAATAAACAAGAAATTTATGCAAGCTACATATCTGAAGATATCTAGGTCAACATTAAGTTTATCTAGTAACCTGCTCCCTTTATCAATCTACTGCACTTCTAACATCAGTTGTGACCTTAAGCAATACTGAAAGAATATACAACAAAAAGGCCAAGTGAAAAACACTTAGAAGTAGAGAAGGATTGTGCCTGTAAGGAAGGAACTTTACTCTCTGCAATCTCCTGTAGGGAAAAAAAATTTAGAATTATGACCTCAGCAAAATAAAGTAGCACATGTGTATATGGTAACTGAACTTGAAGACGTATAAAAAGGAAAGGATCAAGAACAACACATACCTTGAGCAAATCAATAGAACCAGGAGAGAGAGATGTCACCTTAGCTCAATTATGCTAAGTAGAGTAAGTCAAAATATTTGCTTTCATATGAAATCTGGATACAACACCGAACTATACCAATTTGACTAAATTACCTCCCAATTTTGAATAAAACTGTAGTTAAAGGTCAGAGCATTACCTGTAAAAGCGAAGTAAAGAACTGGAACTAATTATGATCAATTGAGCTAGCATAGAAATACTTTGAGAAGCCAGAATACTACCTACAAGAGCAAAGTAAACCAATCAGAATTTGCAAGATAGTGTTACTGGACAAGAAGAGACAACTAAGTAATCCATAGTATAGCACCACATTCAAAAGTTGGTGGGACTACTTCTTAAAAAGAACATGGATTGCTGGCAGGAATTGATGGCGCTTACCATAAAAGTTGAGTTTACAGAGCATAGACCTTGCTAAATTCGCATGATGTTTATCTTCATCAATGACCATGACACTAAGCCCATTAGTAGTGTGTCCTTCTGTTCTTTGAGCCATGAGTTTCTCAAGCACTTGATCCTGATGAGCAATTGTTTCTAAGAAGAAATCAGCATGATGAGCAAGAAAAGCATGACTCACTCAGAAAACCACGCATTTCTTTAGTAATTTTTTCACTTGGTTAGTTTATCAAACTATTACAAACACATGAAATAACTTCATATGAAAAAATAACCATGTAAGGCAAACACATGACATATTTAGAAGTGTCACTCGCATGTGTGTGTGTTCCTGAAGAAGACAAAAGCACATGCAAGTTTAACACAACCACTGACAAAAGAAGTGGCATTGACAAAAGAAGGGGTTCCCATTTGAAAGCAACAAAGAGTTATTTACACTTTGTAATGAAACATAATTGGAGTAATGAAAGCCTAAACTAGTGGAGGTAAACTAGAAGCCTACGGGTCTTCGGAGGTTGGAGACACGTGATGTGAGAGAAGAGTATGGATGACTGGATCGTTGTTGTCTTCGTCATGAAACTCGCCTTTTTTGTTGATTACTTCCTTCATGATGAAGTAGGTGAGCTGGCCCTGAATGGCTTGGATTTCAGAAGGAAGCAGTCCTAACGTAGATAACTTGAGGCGCTATAAGTATAAAAAAAATTAAGAGAATATATAGAAATTGAGTGGTGCGAATCAATGTGTCATGTCAGCGTGACTGACCTCTACGTCATTGTCTTTTATTGTGCATGATAAGATTTCGCGCATGTACTGGCACACGAAGTACCCACATAAATTTGTTCCTTGCGGCTGCTTGTGACACTGCAAAAATCGAATGAACTAAGATGTCGTCGAAGGAGCTATTTACTATGAAATACGATATAAGAATATTCCTTGCGTGCGTACCGGAAACTTAGTACGGATTGTAAGGGACTTGTGGTATGGGCGGTATCTCAAGCTCTTCTGACAATATCTTTTGAACACCTCATTTATTAATTGTGTCATCACTTCAAAGTCTTTTTTAGGTTTATCCAGTGGATCCATGATCAGCATCTTGCTCTTTTCTGGATGAATTATTACGAGAATCTAGTGGAAGCTACATACACATGCATGATGCCATAGTCATTAGTCCTTACATCAGAGTAAATAATGAAATCAACGAGTAATTTAACTAGCTAGTGAGGAACTTACTTAAAATGGTATGGTAAGAGTATAAACTCCTTGTCTTGTAGCTTAATCAAAACATTATATACGTACTCCTCGACCTCCTTTTGTGCTCTTTTGATTTCAGATTGGCAAACCGTTCCCGGGTCGAGGAATCCGACTGGCCTCTTGGTTCTTCGTAATTCAATCATCTCGTATCTATATAACGAAATAGTTAGACATGACATTTATCGGTATTATGTGAATGTAGGCCAAGATTGATATATTAGACACTTACAGTGACCAGCATCTCAAAAAAGATATGTCAAGGGCGTCGTGATAGAACAAGTTGTGCAAGTTATCGAATTCTATTAAGAAGTAGCCATGGACCGCATGGTGAAAATGTTCCTCATGGAAAATTGCAGTGATCACCTTCGGGAGTACGTCTTGGTTGGATCAATCCATGTACCATGCATGTAATCGCTGCATCATGGGTGTTAGACTTTTTAACTTTGAAGCGGTGACTAAGGGCTTCCCTACCTCGAATTTTAATCTTTGTTGATTATATTGGTCATCAGACTTCGCCTTGCCCTTACTTTTTTGTCGCACGACATCATACTCGGTCCTGGCTTCGCCAGATCTGGCTGATACGGCTTGTCTAATGTGCCAATTTTTGGGATCAGGGGTTCCAGGTTTGTCCTTTGAAGTACCAGGTGTTATAGGTTTCTGCTTTGGAGTACTACCAGTGGCCATCTTTATGGGGTCCTCAATGGATTTCTTTTCTACCACATCTTGCTTCTTCACTGTTTCACTCTCAAGTGCTGGTGATGGATGCGAGGATTGTACTGCAGGAGAGGCTGGCATTGCATGGTCCAAGACGATGTCACGCTTGCGCCACTGGATGAATGAGTGGACGGCACTTCCTAGAGTTGTTATCTCATCATTGGCGGGTTTTTCTAGCCCGATCTCGAAAAACGTGCAAGTACCGTGTCCACAGGCCTTTGCATAACTCAGGCGCTATCGGGGTATTGTGCAGACACCCCTTCTTGGCACGGATAAACTACCCTGTGGCACTGTACAAATATGTTCATCACGGGCACGTTGAGCTGACAGGGTGTGGGGTCCTGTATGTCGTCCACAGGATAATGGTTGTTTTTCGCTTCTGCCAATGGCGTGGACGCGCAACTGCTGCGACGACCTTAGGGATGGAGAGAACGTTGTGGGCCTGCGACTGGCTCAAGGCTTGTTGTACTTGTCGTTCAACTTGTTCTTCAATGGTGCCTTGTATTTCTCGCAGAACCCTTTCCTTCATCATTTCCATTTCCTGCTCAGCCCGCTCTTCTTTAGCTCTCTTCCGACTCCAATAAGAGTCTCCGTGCTCAGGGAATCCAATTTTCCATGGAACCTTGACCCCGACGCCTCGTGTCCAACCGGGGTGCTCTTTGTTTCCTAGGGCTGCTGTTAGCTCGTCTTTCTCCCTATCTGGGTGAAAAGATCCTTGGGTGGACTGGACGTAAACCTCATGAACTCTTTGCGTCATTGCTTCATCTTCGCTGCTCTTGAATGATAAACCCCCAGTAGACAACATATCTGCCCTCGCTAGAACGTAGTGCTTCACTCGGTCTGGTAGTCCGATCAAGGGACTTGTGCCAGCCAATTGGACCACTTCTAATTCCTGCCTCTCCTATTGAGCAATTTTACCCGCGTACCCACTCGTGCCAAGTCTGTGGGGGTGAGTATTCCTTCTTGCGATTCTAATGTGGTCCTCACTGGACTTCCTTGCCGCTTCGGATTGCTTCATCGCCACAAACTCATCCCAATATGGCTCTAATCTTGGGTACTCTCCGATGGCTGACCGGTTTTACTTCACATAATTTGTGTTCAGCCTCGCCTTGAAGTTTCTCCACGCCGCATCCATGGTCATCAATGTGTCGCGACGCACGAGATTTTCGGCTCCTTCGGGGAATTCGAAGGTTTCTTTGAGCTCTGTCCACAGGTCCTCTTTGGTGGCTCGGGGCACTTTATGCCAATCCGAATAGGTGATTGGCACTTTATCCCTTATGATGTACCCGCATGTTGACCTGTATTTTGCTGCTAATTTTCTCGGTGCAACAGGGGCCCCAGATCTAAGACCTCCGAGATGGTGTACCGCCTTGAGCTTCTTAGTTTTCCCTCGTCCTCGGCGTCTTGCAACAGGAGCATCATCTGCAACAGCGGTGGAGGCCTCGGCACCTTCGGTGGTTGGGTAGAGGGTAAGGTACCTGCTCGGGCTCTCCTCCACTATAGGCTCGGTTTCGGGCTCCATTAGAACTACAGTTCGACCCGAAACATAATTTTTGTCAAAACTAATTAAGCAAGCATTAACTCTTGAACTAGTGTTGATTGGTTGTAAATTTTGTGGACCCAATATGTAGCTATGGTGCATTCAGTGAGCACTAAAATGCTACACACATACACCTTGCAACGCCCATGGTTTGCATTAACGAAACTCAATCAAAATAAAACATGTAGGACAAGTGGAAGATGAAAACATGTAGGACAAGTGGATGATTACGGAGCAAAGAATGCAGATGCAACAAGTGGAAGATGATCCGTAGCATTCTTAGCTAGGCCTAAAATATGGTAGAAGCGAAGAATGAGTTCGTCTAATAAGTATAAATGATTTTAACCATTCATTAAGTGTATACCCAACCACAAACAGGAATAGAGTTTCACAGTATAGTTATAAAAGTCATAGGAAATGGATAGACAGTGGCATGTTCAGCAATCTACAAACAGTAATACATGAATTGAACATCAGGGTGTGAAGTAAAATTAGGTAGTAGTCAAAACAGACATCACAGTATAATAATAGAGTGATCCAATACTCACATTTCAGACTTGCAATATATCACTTTTAACTGTAAGTAACTTCCTAGTATTATGTTCTCAAAAGGAGTGATACATAACCAAACCCACACTTAGCTCAATTTGCAAATGATAACAATTATCAGTCCAAAATCCTTGGCTAAATAGAATATTAATACATCTGAATGAAAGCATAAGAAGTAAAATGACTACCATAAGAAATTTCTTTATAAGACGCCATATACACATAAATTCCAGAAGGGCACTCCACAACTACTAGCAAGATAGGACTCATATTACAGAAGCTATGCATGAGATACCATCAAATAATGCATTCTCTGTTTTGAAAATGAGTATCCAAATCGGCAGTACATGAATGCTTATCACAATCTTAGTGCACAAAGACTCTAAACCACGTACCATTTAATCACAGAAGAATACTTAGCACAAACTTACACATACATTTCTTAACAAATAATAGCATATTATACTAAAGAATCCATTTCTGAGAATCAAACACAAGAACATAAAGTCGTGCTGTGAAGCGAGCAGGGCAAGTGGATGATTACAGAACAAGCGGGCGTCGGGCGGCGTCGGGGGCGGCGTCGGGCGCGTCGGTTGAGGGCGCGAGCGTCGAGCGGCGTCGCGGCGGCGTCGAGGCGGCGTCGGGCGGTGTCCGACGCGGCGCCGAGCGTCGGTCGGCGTGGGCGTCGGGCGACATCGGCGCGAACAACGATCGCGTCGGGCGTGGCGTCGGGGGCGGTGTCGCGCGAGCCGTCGGGTGGCGACCGTGGCGGCGTCGGGCTCGGTGAGAAGAGTGAAGCGGCGGGAGTTTAGGGTTTAGGGCAACGGTGAGAAGAGTTACTGCTGTACCGACTTTTATATGTGAGTTATCTGTGGTGGTTCTTTATACGAACCGCCACTGATAACCTTATCTGTAGCGGTTCTTCATAATAACCGCCACTGATACATATATTATCTATGGCAGTTCTTTATACGTACCGCCACTGATACACTTATGTGTGGCGGTTCTTTACAATAACCGCCACTGATACATATATTATCTGTGACGGTCTTTTATACTAACCGCCACAGATAAGTGTATCAATGGCGGTTCTTCAAAAGAATCGCCACTGATATAATTATCCTAATATATTAATTACCATATATAATCCTAATATACCCTCTATAATACTAATATATTAATGACCCTATATAATCCTAATATATTAATGACCTTATATAATCCTAATAAATATTAAATGCCCTATATAATCCAACTAAATATTATATACCCTATATAATCTTAATATAGTAATTACCATATCATCCCTTTCCTAATGTTGGGAGGTTTCCTGGAAGGGGATGCTGTCCACGTGTCGCTGGAGCCGGCTCCGCTCGCGGCTCGGCTCAAGCCGCGAGCCGAGCCGAAAAAAATTACGGACAGGTCCTTTTTTATTTACGGATATGTCCTTTTTAAGAAAAAAATTACAATCGGGTCCTTGTTCGGAAAAAAAATGCAGATAGGCCCTTTTTCCAAAAAAAATAATATATATTACGCTTTGGTCCTTTATGCGTTTTTAAGGCTTGCGCTCGGGTCCTTTTCCACAAAATAAAAATTACGTATAGGTCCTTTTAATTTACGAATAGATCCTTTTTCCAGAAAAAGAATATATATTACGCTTTGGTCCTTTATGCGCTTTTAAGGCTTGCGCTCGGGTCCTTTTCCATAAAACCAAAATTATGTTTAGGTCCTTTTTCGCGGGAAAAAACCCATTCGGATCCTTCTTCGCAAAAAAAAACATACATTTTTCCCGTTTTCTATACCATTACGTTTAAGCCTTTTTCCCGGAAAAAAAACCCATCTTTCTCGTGTAAAAAGCAACGCCCGCGGTGTGGCACGCCACGTACAGGTTGCTAGTATAATCCTAATATAGTAATATACCCTATATAATACTAATATATTAATGACCCTATATAATCCTAATATAGTAATGACCTTATATAATCCTACTAAATATTAAATACCCTATATAATCCTACTAAATATTATATACCCTATGTAATCCTAATACAGTAATGACCATATATAATTCTAATACAGTACTATACCCTATGTAATCCTAATGTATTAATGACCCACATTTCCATTACTCCACACAAATGCATGACATCACATTTCCATTACTCCATACAAATGCATATTGTTTACATCACATTGCCATTACTCGTATATAGCTAATTATTTCCTTTCACAATTTGCCCTTCTTCATGATCGTCGCGATGATAGGTAGCTTCATATGATCGTCGCGATGATAGGTAGCTTCCTGAGTGATGTTGCCATCTACGAAAGGAGGCAACTCATCAAACTGGTTGTACTCATCCTCATCCACGACATTCTCAACTCTGACAATACTTCTTTTTCCCTGAAGAACTACATGGCGCTTCTTATCTGCCGGGTCGATTACATAGAAGACTTGTGCTACTTGCTTCGCAAGTACGAATGGTTCGTCTCTATATCCGACATGTTCGATGTCCACGATGAGTGAAGCCGCATTTGTCCACCTTGACACCCTTTGGGAGTTGTACCCAACGACACCGAAACATCGGGATCTTAAAAATACAATAGTCGAGCTCCCAAATCTCTTCTATGAACCCATAGAAGCTACACTTCTTACTGCCTGTGTTGTCATCGGTATCTATGCGGACACCACTATTTTGGTAAGTGCTTTTGCTATCCTGAGATCTCGTGTAAAAGGTATATCCATTTATGTCGTATCCTTGCCATGTCAAGATTGTACCTGATGGCCCTTTTGCCAACCAACTCAACATAACACTCGTTTCTTTCCCAGTCATACGCTATTTGAACCAATGATTGAACAAACGGTTATGCTCTTTTGTTACCCAAATCTCTGACCGTCCACGATTTTCCTCTCGTAGCTTATCCTTGTGCATGACCATATACGAGGACACCTCAACTGACTGTTGCAAGACTGTGAAATGAGCTTTTTCGAACAATCCATGATCGTAGGAATTTCTTGATTTCCTTCCAATCGTCCCTTTCCCAGCTAGCCTACCCTCATGGCGAGATGCAGACACTCCTACCAGTTCCACCCCCTCCATGTAATCCACGCAAAACTCGATAACCTCCTCAGTTGTATAACCTTTCACAATGCAGCCCTCCGACCGAGATCGATTGCGAACATACTTCTTCAGGATACCCATGTACCTTTCGAACGGGTACATCTGATGCAGGAATACGGGGCCACATACATTTATCTCATTCACAAGGTGAACAATGAGATGAACCATTATATCGAAAAATGATGGAGGAAATACATCTCTAGTGGCATAATGTCTTGACCACATCATTCTCGATTCGAAAAGTCCGATGAGATCGATGACCTTCTGTGAAATCGTGTTGAAGAAGAAACACAACCTCATGATTGCCTCTCGGACCTTTTCAGGCAGAATACCTCTAATTGCAATAGGAAGCCTTTGTGTCATCATCACATGACAATCATGAGACTTCAAGCCAGTTAACTTTAAATCTTTCATCGAGACCAGTTTCTTGATGCTTGCGGAGTAACCGGACGAAACTTTCACACCATGCAAGCATTTGCGAGGTCATTCTCTCTTTCTTGTATAGAGTGTAGCAAGCTGGGGGAAGGTAAAGTCGCCCTTTCCTGTCTTGAGGATGTAGCTCACTCGATTTTCATATCTTCCAGTCCCTTCGTGCCTTGATCAGTCCTTAGTTTTGCTAGGAATGTTCAAAGAAAAGACCAATCAAGTCATCACATACATTTTTCTCTCGTGCATGACGCGTCTATGCGATGTAGAACTTCTAAGTCCTTCCAATAGGGCAAGTTCCAAAATATCGATCTCTTCTTCCACGTGGTCTTCTCAGTACGAGACCTCAATTTATTATTACTATCTCCCTTTCCATGTACAACATTAATATCCTTAACCATATCATATACCTCTTCCCCATGACGAGGCCTTGGAGCTATACCATCCTCTTTTGTCCCGTCGAATTGTTTCTTCATATTGCGGTAGGGGTGATTCCTGCGAAGGAACCTACGGTGATGCATGTACACAGTTTTTCTCGAGTTATTGGGCCACACACTAGCGGTTTCATCCATGCACTGGGGGCATGCTTTGGCCCCTTTTACAGTACGACCGGATAGGTTACCAAGGGTAGGGAAATCATTGATGGTGCAAAACAACAATAAGCGTAGGATGAAGTGCTCTCGCTTGTACTCATCCCATACCTGTACATCTTCGTTCCACAGTACCACAAGATCTTCCACCTATGGTTGTAGGTATACATCAATATCATTGCCAGGTTGTCTCGGCCCTTGGATAAGCAGCGACATCATAATGTACTTTCGTTTCATACACAAACAAGGAGGAAGGTTGTAGATACAGAGAGTCACGGGCCAAGTGCTATGAATACTACTCATCTTATCGAAAGAATTCATTCCATCCGTACTCAACCCAAACCTTATATTCCTCGGTTCATTCCCGAAGTCCATCCTAAAGAGCCTATCGATGGTTCTCCACTGGGCAGAATCAGCTGGGTGTCTCAGCTTTCCATCCTTTTTACGCTCTTCTGAGTGCCATCGCATCAGTTGGGCATGCTTTTTGTTTCCAAATAAACGCTTCAACCGAGGAATTACTGGTAAATACCACACCACTTTAGCGGGAGCTCCTTTCTTCACCACGGTGCCCTCGCTGTCATGGCCTTTACGCTTGTATCGCGATGATTTGCACACCGGACATACATGCATGTCTGTATACTCTTTGCGATAGAGTATACAATCGTTTGGACATGCATGTATTCTTTCTACTTCCAATCCCAATGGACATACAACCTTCTTAGCTAAATAAGTGGTTATCGGCAATACGTTTCCATCTGGAAGCATGTCCGCTAAGAGATGTAATAGCACCGTGAAACTCTTATCGGACCAACCATTGCTTGCCTTCAATTTTAGAAGTGAAAGCACGGTGTGCAACTTTGTGTATTCCTCCTTGCAACCCGGGAACAAAGGTGTGTCCGAGTCGTCCAGCAAACCCTTGAATTGATTAAACTCTCTCTGACTAGTGTAGTTCCCTTCTGCATCGCGCAACATCTGAGCAAGATTATTATCGTCATCAATGTCCAACCTATCCTCATCAGATCCATAACCGATGTCAGCTGCCATAATGCCTTCTCCATCATGCAATACTTAATCACCTTCATGTATGTTTTCCTCTTCACCGTGACTTGTCCAACGTGTATAGCCAAGTACAAAACCCCTTCGAATCAAGTGCAAGTGGATGTGCTCTTCGTCTGAAAACATTTTCTCATTCTTGCAATCAATGCATGGACAATGTATGTACTCCGTCTTCTTGTGCAACTTGTTCTCCTCAGTGGCTCTTAGAAAAGCAGATACCCCGTCGATGTAATCTCGGTACAACAGTTCGCATTGTACATCCATCTCCTATCCATCTAAAATTAATTAACATATAAAAATTGATTAAAAAACTAATCTAATTACTTATCATCTAAAGGAGCTAGATAATAAATTCATCATCTAAAAATGATGAGCACCCACCTACCAAATTAACTAAAATTTCATGTATATTAATATCCACTAATCTTAATGAAACGAATTTAATATATGCAAGATGTATATTATATGTGCACACTAATGGAACCAAATTAATAGTAATTAAAAAACTAATCTAATTACTTATCATCTAAAGGAGCTAGATAATAAATTCATCATCTAAAAATGATGAGCACCCACCTACCAAATTAACTAAAATTTCATGTATATTAATATCCACTAATCTTAATTAAACAAATTTAATATATGCGAGATGTATATTATATGTGCACACTAATGGAACCAAATTAATAGTAATCAAAAAACTAATCTAATTACTTATCGTCTAAAGGTGCTAGATAATAAATTCATCATCTAAAAATGATGAGCACCCACCTACCAAATTAACTAAAATTTCATTTATATTAATATCCAATAATCTTAATTAAATAAATTTAATATATGCAAGATGTATATGTCCACACTAATGGAACCAAATTAACAGTAATTAAAAAACTAATCTAATTACTTATCATCTAAAGAAGCTAGATAATAAATTCATCATCTACCAAATTAACTTACAATGCAATTTATATTAAATATATGGTTGATCATAATTCATCATCTATAAAAGGAACACAACATCATCTAATGAACCTAGCTAGGAAATAAATTCATCAACTACAAAATGGTAGGTAAATAAAAATAAACAAAATCTAAACTTTTCATCTCATCTACATATAAACCTTAATTAAACTAGGTTTAAAAATTAAATTGCAACAAGATTAACACAAATCAAGAGAGGAGAAAAAATAACTCACCAAGGAACAACTAGAGGAAGTACAAGCACAAGAATTGGAGAAAACGAAATCTGAAAATTAGAACTTTTGGTTTGCTCTCGGGAGGAAGAAGACCAGTGCTGCTACTGACCACCTATTTATAGGCAATATTACCAGTGACGGTTGTTAACTAGAACCGCCACTGATAACATTATCAGTGGCGGTTCTATCCTCGAACCGCCACTGATAATTCATTATCTGTGGCGGTTCAATTGAACCGCCACAGATAATCCAATAGTATCAGTGGTGGTTGGAGGATAGAACCGTCACTGATAACCTACTTATCAGTGGCGGTTCTATCCTCGGTTCTATCCTCCAACCGCCACTAATGGTGTATTTGTTATCAGTGGTGGTTCGAGGATAGAACCGCCACTGATATTCTTCCTGCCATTTTCAGTATAGAACTGCCACTGATAATTATATTTGTGGCGGTTCGAAAAAAACCGCCACAAATAGATCGTCACCTATTGCAGGTTTTGACGTAGTGCGTCTTTCTTTTTTCTATGCACACACAGCATGCATGCAGGTTCCATGCATACACGTCTTCTTTCAAAAGTGGTGCCCTTCCTTCGTTTGCATGCATTTCTTTACCTCCTAGTGTATGCATGTATATATATATGCATACATGCAGCACGCATGCATCACGTTTTCCTCGTGCGGCACTAAAGCTTATTGTCTCCTTTTTGATCTTCCATACACAACATCTATGCATATGCATCCATGTCGCTTCCTAATGATTCTTGGTGTCCCTCTTGGCCTCCCTCTCCTCCCACTAATTTTAGACAACTTATCAAGCGCAGATACCAAATTGCATGTGTATGTATGTGTAACGGTAGGGATGTCTGCATCATCCTCCCTCCCTTCAAGGAAAGCCGTCCTCGGCGTTGGTTCATTGCCAATTGTGATATATGGCTTCTCTTGAACTTGTAGTCCACATGACTGGAATAGAGAAAGTTGCCATGTCTTCTCATCATGTGTAACCTGCACATCATCAAAAACAACACTAGAAAAAGAAGTATTAGTTGCCTCACACCTATCATCTACTTGCAAATTGCACGAGCTAACTAATAGGACAGATTTGGCTATGGTGTTTTCTCTCTTCTTTTTATGGTTCTCTCTCATTTTCGTTATACGATTAGATTTACAATAATTGATTACATCTTTAGGACATATGGGAATCAATGTGTAGCTCTTGCCCTGAAGTGTGCATGTATACTGATTTGTCCTCCCATCATCAATAGAACCACGATCATATTGCCACGGTCATCCCAACAACATGTGACAAGTCTTCATCGGTACCACATCGCATATCACCTCATCCTTGTATTTTCCAATAGAAAATGGAACCCGAGCAGCATTTGTCACTTTGAGAATACCACATTCATTCAACCACTCAACTTGATAAGCTTTAGGCTTCTTGAATGTAGATAATCCCAATTTCTTTACCATGTCAAGACTAGCTAGATTTTGGCTACTACCTCCATCAATTATAAAAGTACATACCTCGCTCTTGACTTTACCATCAATGTGGAAGATATTTTTTCTTTGACTTGTGCCCAAGCACTCTTCACCATCTTTGTATACACGTTGAACCGTGAGAGTGGGACCCGACATAAAAGCTATGTCTTCACACGCCATCTTTTCATCATGATCAGAATCACTGCTATTTTCTTCATCTTCATGCTCACTTGTAGAATGGTACTCACCAGATTCATCAACTATCATGGTATGCTTATTTGGACACTCGCTCATCTTATGCCCTTTACCATGACACTTGAAACAAGTGATATTGCTAGTTCTCTTCCTGTAGAAGCCATAGAAGTGTTAGTAGAACCAGCAGGTTTTACCTCAAATTTTGACGCAGCCTTTGACGCCATGGAAATGCTAGCCGACTTGGTGGTAGTAGGAGCCGGCTTAGTAGTGGCACTAGTTGTACCCCACTGATTGGACCGCCAAGGAGGGGTATAAGATGAAGAATTGCCAAGCTGCCCATCTTCCTCCAATTGATGCTTAGCTTTGGTGGCTTGGTGCACAACCTCAACAATTGTGTTGTAGGGATAAAATTCAATGATGCGTTGTATAGGGCGACACAACCCCTTAAGTTACATAGCCATGGTAGCTTCTTCGGGTTCATATAATCCAGCACGTATCATTGCTTTCTCCATCTCCTTGTAATAACCTCAACTGTCATATCACCTTGAGTTAAACACTAAATTTTGTTGAATTGATCTCTCTTGTAGTGGTCAGGAACAAAGCGCTTGGTCATCTCATTCCATCTTGAAATTTGATATAAGTGTCGCCTTTGCTTTTCATTGCTCAATTGATCCCACCAAATTAGTGAATTCAAGAGAGGCTATCTCAACTTTCTGTGGCTCCCTGTAGTTGTAGACACGGAAGTATCGCTCAACCTTGATCTCCCAATCAAGATACTCATCTGGATCTGAACTCCCTGAAAAATATGGTATGGACAATTTGAGTTTGCCCATTGCACCGTTCTGCTGATAACCGTGACGACAGCGTCCATCCTGTTGAAAAGGATAGAAACCATTGTTCTCGGCAAAGTAGTCATCGTCTTGGAGAGGCATAGCATGGTGTGCACCTCCACCACATCCTCCAAAACCACCTCAACCTCCACGATCACCGTATATAGCTTGTTGGGGAGGAAACGGTGGCCGCCGCTTGCGGGGAATGAATTGGCCATTGGGGGCAGCCAATCATTCCCATTCAGCATTCTCAGCTTCAAGTCGTAGCTGCAAAGTGCGTGGTGTTTCTCCTCCTCCACCGTTGTTGGCATTCGAGATATCATCACCTTCATGAAGAGCACTGGCATTACCCATGTTGTGAAGAAATTGCGCCATCTCTGCAGTGAGGTTGGTGATGCTTCACTGCATATTGTTCACATTAGCATTCACCTCATGCAAATCTTGTCTTGTCGCCATCTGATAAAGGCGACCATCAATGGGCTCAACAACATTCCGGATCTCATGTCTTAGATGATCTCGCAATGCATTGAAGTGCCAACAGGTCATCGATTCTTCAGGATTCCCTCGTCCTTCAATGACATAATTTCCATATATCGTTTCCTGCCATGGTTAGTGAAAACAAGAAGAAAACAACAAGTATATATGTATGTATGTGGAAAACACTCGCAACTCACCCTCACCTTCTGAAGTTCTTATGCTTTCTCACGAGTTACACGTACGTGCCACGGGGGTTCGTATGCGGAATTGGTAGTGAGATATATATGAAGCGATTACCACTGCTGAAATCAATGTACTAACACAAGTATTATGTGGAGCTTGGTAGGCTAATCAAAGGATGCAATCTGAAGTTTAGATTATTGCCAAGTTAAGTAATGATCCATGCTAGAAAACAAATGCCTAGTTGCTGATCACGAGATATAAGTGAAGAGCATAGCAACTCACACGCAAAGATAGATGGTACTCGATGCAAACAAAGAAATAAGCTAGAACGAGCAATCTGAAATTAATGAACTAGCTTGTATTGCACCAAGTGGAAGAATAATACTAGCTGATTTCCAAAGATGTGAACTAGTGTTAAGAATTGCACAAATCAATTAAGATATGGCAATCTGAACAGCTGGCCCAAAGTAGGATTTTGCTCACAAGAGAATGTCGGCTACTGCAACTCCTTTTATCTCTCTCTCTTTTGCTTCTTCTTCTTCTTTTTTACTACAGCCAACACAAGCAATATATGAGCATGCACTAATATACACCTACTTCCTTCGCTTCTCAATTAATTCAGACGGGTGTGCAAGAAGTGATAAAGTAATAGCCCTAAGAAATCAGGAAACAATCTACATGTACCTTATTCACGTGATGAGTACGAGGAGTAACTGGTCTGCGTGCCATCTATTTTGCCGAATCCTACATGGATCGGTTGTGTTTGAGTCCGAATTTTAAGCCTGATTGGGCATCAGATAGGAGTTGGGTTCGACCTCTCAGGCCGAACCATTTTTAGGGAGTCACGGCATTAGGCCTTTATATTTGGGGTGCATCCCCTTAAGGGAGACTACGTTTATTTTTTCAGATTGAATCTAATAGAACTTGGTGTTAGTCGTTTCAGGAACTTGTGTGTTTTTGCCTTCTATTTTTCTTGCAATTTCTCCTGGATTGCTTGGATTGATCCGTCGTAGTTGCCCAATTCGTGCGCTTGACTCCGTGCTGGTTGTGTGGATTGGATTGCTTGTGACAATTGTGGTGCGATTGGTGTTGTTGTGGTCATGTGCTCGACGCAAGACTGCTTCAACCCTAGATCGTGTTGCTACCCTTGAGTTATCCTCATCGTTCGTGCATTCGTCGTCATCACAAGATTGGGCCAACCCCATATAAGCTTAAGTTAGCACCTCATCCATCCACCTGTCATCCCAGCTTGGAGCAACTCCCCGGCTTTAGTCATCTTCCGATGTTACCTTGACTGTCTGGACCGTAGCTCTCCTAGCCTATTCCCGATCTCCTCCGCCTCACCATGACCTAGCACTGAAGTCCTGTAACCATCTCAGATAAGCAAAATGTCACATAGCATTACTCAACATAATATGCAACATTTAAGAAACACTAGCATCAATTCCCAATTAAATGCATCGCTCAAGCTCACTGGGTTAATCAGACTGACATCACACCAACAACAACCTAAAATTGCAAATTCAGTTTTCCACACGACGAGCAGAAGTACTAGTCACAGAAATAGAAAACTGAACTCCAACGTCTCTCCGAGGCTCAACTCTCAAAAAGTTAGAAGCAACTCTTGCAGAAGGTCTGAGAGCTAGAGCTGGATTGGTCCGCCAATGTGCAAAGGCCAGGCCATCTTAGTAACGCTATCCAAACCTCCTACTGGTAGAAATAACATCATGTCGCTTATATCCACCTCGATGGGAAAATGAGGAATATGAAGAGGATGGAGGAAACTCTAACTACGAACAACTCCAGGACTAAAACCAAAACGAACAGCCTGAAAACCAAGTCTTGGATGTTGCTCAACAACAGGAAACTCTCTAGCCTGTCTAGAAGCCGTGGATGCCTTAGGAGCACTCTAAGTCTAGAGATGACCCTGAATACCCCTAAGAACATGAACACGCTCACGTTGTGCAATCTTGGTGTGCCTAAAGTAGAACTCAGCTATATGTCCATCCTGTGACAAGAGGTGCAAGAAAACTTCACCTTACTAGAAGCTGAAGCTACAGGAAGGGCTACCTTCTCATCAGAAATTCCTTGGGCAACAACTGCTGACTGAAGCACCGTAGTACTAGACCTAGGTGTAACCACAATCTCACTAACCTTGGAGCTATGAATAATAGTGGGAGGATGTGTCTTACATACTTCAAGAAATCAAATCCTATACCCTAGTTGAATCTACAGATTTTAGATTAGTCCAAGATAAGATTGAGTTTCTTCTTGCCTCCAAAAAACTTCTTGAGGGTGCTCATGAGGTACTCACACTCTTGATAGAGAGAGGCACAAGAGGAACAAGAAAAGATGAGGGTGAAGAACCATAAGTAGAAGAACGAACAAGACGTGTATATCTCTCCTATGCACGGCTGCCTCTATCTTGAGGCCCTCACAAGAAACGCAATCGACATTCCTAATCCTAGAACCCTGGGCCTCAAGCTTCATCCTAAGCTCTTCTTTAATCCTATCTATATTTCCCTCAACCTCAGCACATCGCACACAAACATCATGTGACTTAGCTAGTAGGTTCTTAGTTAAATCAGCACACTTGACATTCAAAGCATCATTATCAAGTTTTAGTTGTCTACAGCCCTCACATGAGCTGACTGAGTCCTTAGAAGCAATTTGTTCAAGTTCGTCATTTCTAGCAGAAAGTTTCATAAGGTGAGATTTCATAGCATTAATTTCAGCAAGCAACCTGGAACAATTATCACATGAAACACAAGTAGGAGCATGAAAAAGACTAGCATCAACAGGAATAACATCAGAAGTAGTACACTAGAAGCAACCCTAGAATCATCAAGTTTTCCTATCAATCTAGCACTCATTGCTCTAAGAACCTCAAAATTAGATAGCATACTATCATACAAGGTCCTTAGGTTCTCTAACTCCACAAGCAAAGCATCACATAGAGAACAATCATCAGTACCATGGGAGGGACTAGACCTAAGTGAAGCAAGCTCCTGTGACAAGCTATCTACTTCCTTCTCAAGCTCCAAACATCTAGCTCTAGCTTTAGCATGAAATAAGGACAAATACAAATATATTTAATAAATTCCAAATGAATTCAAGAAAATTAAAATAAATCAGAAAAATCATAAAATGCATAAATAATAAAATAATAATAATAAATTTTCTTTTAGAGCAAAATTTGGGATGTTACAGCTTTGTGCAGCAAACTTCCTTGGAGTCCGTCGAATTTTAGCAAAGGGAGATTCACAATTAGTCGTAAACCATTTTAGCAAGGAATACAGGACATCTGATGAGACAATCGCTCAATACCTGGAAGAAGTGAGGAAGTTGAAAAAATATTTCATGGACATCGAAATCCAACATATTCCATGAAAGGATAATTCCTTAGCGGACCAATTTATCAAAATTGGTTTCCTCATGAACACTTGTTCTAACAGGTGTATTCCTCAAATACCTATCAAAACCCTCAATTCCAGCGAGTTCGACCACCAAAGAGGTTGTGTTCATCGAGCGGGATGCAAAGTGGATAAACCATTTTTATCATATCTCTAATCAAGGACACTGTCCGACGACTCACATGATAGGGACAGGTTAATTCGAAGAGCAAGCATGTATAAGCTAGTCAGAGGATCACTATAAGAAAGGAGCTTATGGTGTTCTTATGCGGTACGTGCATCCCTCAATCCTCTGGGGTTAAACTACTCAAACATATACATGGGGGCTTGTATGGAACATATGCTTCCTATAGAACATTAGTTGGTAAAGCGATCAGGCAAGGTTACGGCTGGCATAATGCCTTAAATGATGCAATGCAGGTTGTCAAAACATGTGAACAATGCCAGTTCCATGCTCGACAAGTTCATCAACCAGCTAATAGCCTACAGACTATACCTTCTGAAAGATCATGTGGAGGTCTACCGTGTTCATGACGAGTATTTGACAAAATTTGAGCTTGGTATGCTCTGGTTTGAATTTGATTTTACATGTGGTCGATAGACTTTGTGCTGTGATTGATAGAGTTGGATATGTGGTCGATAGACTTGGCATAGTGATCGATAGAGTTGGGCATGTGGTCGAACGACTCGAGTAGATTGGTAGTAGCTAAGTATTGAGTAGAAGTGTTGTTGGGTCGAGCGCCCTGCCTTCAGCTCAACTCGAGTTCTTAGACTAACTAATTGTTACTCGATATCTCGTTTTATCAACCTGACAACTTGTGGTCGAATGACTCAAGTAGATTGGTAGTAGTTAAGTATCGAGTAGAAATGTTGCTAGGTCGAGCGCCCTGCGTGAGCTCAACTCGAGTCCTTAAACTAACCAATTGTTACTCGATATCGTTTTATTGACTTGGCTATGAGCGAAGTTGATATTTGAATTTTGATTTTGGATGATAATTGCATATCTTTGTAGGACATTGCTATGTGATGGGATTTTCTTGTTTTTGATGGTTGCAGGACGACGGTGCTAGGTCATGGTGAGGCGAAGGATGACTGGGACTAGGCGAGGTGCGCTGGAGGTCCAAACGGTCGAAGATCGCAGGAGGATGATCGGAGACAGAGTCGCTGCAAACCTAGGAGACAAGGAATGGTTGAGATGCTAGCTAGGAGCTGCTCAGATCAAGGAGGGCCGTCGGATCGCGGTCTAGGTGATAGAGTAGCAGGTCTAGTTAGTATGTTTAGAAAAGCATGCAAAAACCCAGTATGCTTATTGGGTTTCGGGTTAGCCCATTTATGGTTGTTTGTGGGAGTCATTCTTAGCCCTTAATGGTGGTCCTTAGGGTAGAAGGAACTCACCAAGGGTGGAGGGTGACTCAAGAGTACTATAAATAGAGGGGTAGGGGTAGCCTTCCTCCTCTTGAAGATTTGAGTGGTTTTGGCTCCTTTGAGCTTTTTGCCCACCTTGTTGTGAGGCTTTGTAAACCTCCCTTCAAGAAATGCAAATCATTTTCTCTTATACTCGAATTTACTTTAAGCATTTAAATTCAATATTTAAATTCCGCACTTACATTCTTGCAACTTACATTCTTGTAATTTGGATTTGCCTCCCCTCCCTCTACATGCTTTTAGATCTGCCTCATCTCCTTCTACATACTTTTGATTCTTGTGCAAAGGATGTTGATTGATGAATATCCTTCCTATCTTACCTCAATCATCTAGGAATTTTTTGAGTTTTTCTTGCAAGAAATAGATTTTGTGTGCTTGAGTGAATCATTCTTCTAGATCGTGTTTGAGGGGTTTTGGACTTGTGTTATTGCATGTTGTGATATGTGGGAAGTTATCCAAGATCATCTTGATTACCAAAACCCCACGAGCAAGTCCAAGATCAAGTTCTCGAGTTTTGCTCAAACTTGGTGTGTTCTTCCTTCAAAGTTAAAAATATTGGAACTTTGATGTTAATCCTTGCGATTGAAGGTTGGAATAAGTTCCTGACATCCTTAGGATCACATCTACCAAGTTTCATGAGTTTTTGTCCAGCCGATCAAAAGATTCCTCAAATTAGCTTTTGAGTTCGTGCTGTTTTTGGCTTTGTTCTTCTTGCTGTTCTTGAGCCCGGTCATACCAGACTCCGGTCATACCGGGCTTGCAGAGCAACTTGCTCCTCTTGATTGATTTGTCTATGGGCTTGGTTGGATTATTTTGATTGGGAAAATTTTATTTGGGATCATTCACCCCCCTCTGATCGCCATCTCGGTCCTTCACCTTTATCATGTCCTTTTGGGGCTTGGGGTATAGACGTCGTAGGATCACTCCCAAAAGCACCTAGTGGATACAAATTTCTCTTTGCGGCAATTGATACATTCACCAAGTGGATAGAAGCTGAGCCGGTTATTAGTATGACAGTTGCAGCAACGAAAAAATTCTTTACGAAAAATGTTATCACTAGGTTTGGAGTGCCTAGTCAGCTCATTACTAATAATTGGTCACAGTTTATAAGTGGTCTATTCCAAGACTACTGTGAAGATCTTGGAACCAAAATCTATTTCGCTTCTATTGCTTAGCCACAAAGCAATGGAGAAGTGAAATGAGCCAATGGACAAATTATGCAAGACATCAAGAAAAGAGTATTCGATCGCCTTAAGGTACGCTCAGGAGCTTGGATGAATGAGCTCTATTCAGTCCTATGGGCTCTACGCACTACGCACAGTAGAACAACCGCAGAAACACTGTTCATGCTGGTCTATGGTGCAGAGGCAGTTTTACGTAATGAAATCCAATTAGGTTCGTCATGAACAAATCTTGAAGATCAAATAACCCAAGAGGAGCAGCATGAAGACGATGTTAACTTATTGGAAGAAAGATGTGACCGTGCATTAGTTAAATTGACTGCTTATCTACAAGGGTTAAAATGATACTACAATCGAAGAGTTCATCCAAGAACACTCTAGGTGGGCGACCTAGTCCTAAGGCAAATCTAGAACCAGGCAAACTTAAACAATTGTCCTCCAAATAGGAAGGCCCATACACTGTAGTATCGGTTACAAGACCTGGATTAGTAAAGTTAGCTTTGGAAGATGGTAGAGTCCTTTCTAGCACATGGAACATTGAACATCTCTGAAAGTTTTATGTGTAAGCATCTTGTTTATATTAATAAATGTTATTATGTTTAATTTTTGCTATACGACCACTCTTTATTATTGCATTTTTTAGTGATCTCAATTTTTTGAGTGGTTACGACCTCTCTCTAGTCGCGATCCCTCTACTATTACAACCTCTCTAGTGGTCGTAATCTCTCTAGTTATAGCGATCACTCTAGTAGTCAAAATCTCCTCGATGATCATATTTTCTCATACGTTCTTTTTGTATTAAAATTTTCTTGTCTTACAACAAAAAACCTAAGGTTAGGCTGATCAATCATGATTTTAGTGGTCACAGTTTCTTTACTTGTAATTTGATCACTATCATATATTTGGAAAGATGACAACCGGATGAGATCTCTTCTGTAAGCCAGTTCTCACTGCATAAGAACTCACCAGTTTGACTTCATCTTACCAAAAACACACTAGTCTAGATCATTTGCATTATAAAGTTATACTAATCACACAATCTTTTTCTTCACCTGAAATCACTTCTCCCTTTACTGGACAAAGTGTTCCAAGCGGGGGGGGGGGGGGTGGTACATAACCACATAACTACATACATATATATAAAAATAGGCAAGAAAATAGAATGCAAAGTGTATATATTTCTAAACCAAAGAATATTTACAATTGTTTTCACAAGTTTACTCATGGAAAATCATCAGTTTCATCATTTCTATACATCATGAATATATCTAATCTTTCCTAGCACCACCTTGACTGGAAGATTGACCTTGAGAAGAGGCAGGGACTTGTTTTGGGTTATCCCTCAAAGAAAGCCATGGCTTAGACTTGACAATTTGTTCAATCACAGGAGCAACCCTAGCCTCTGCTTCACTGGTTCACATTCTTTCTTCAATTTTTCGATTTCTCTGCAGAAAACATTACAAACTCATATAATGTTGAATGCTGTAGCTTAATATACATAAGTTAGGCTTTTGTTACTTACTCATTTTTAGCTTCTTTAAAAGCCTTCACCTTCATCATGGTTTCAGCATTTAACTGAAAAAGATAGTTTTATTTAGAATTTTCAAACTAAATTATCTATTTAAAATGATATCGAAAGTAAAGCCAAAGTTTGGATACCTGATAACATTTCTCCATAGAGGACACGACCTCCCTGAATTCAGGGACCTCTTCATCAAACCTCCATGCTGGAGGTAAAAGTGAAGTCCTTGGGCCTTCAGAAGCTTGTCCATGTCTTGGATCACTCCTTCGAGCCTCCACTGGTCCTCCCACAACCACTCTCTCCTGAACATCTTCAGCTCTCTTCCTCATTACTTCACCTGGGGAGGAGATGGTGGGAGGGACCACTGGAGAAGCTAGTCTTAAGAAGGCTCCAGAAGCGACCCTTGGAATAATTACCATGGAGGTCGAGGGTGTGGTCACACTTGTGGACCTAAGAACCAAAGGAGGAGATACACTTGAATTAGAGGGACCAGTGGTCGCCTCTACTATTCTTGGAGTAGCAACAAAAGCTCCTCTCCTTGTGTGGGACCCCGAATTTGCTATCCAGAATCCCCTGTGTATATCTGCACTAGTCCCAGATCAACGCTATTACACATAGTTCACAGTGATGAAACATAACCGAAAAGCAGGAAATGTAAAGATAAATACTGAGTACCAGCCGAAAAGCCATTATTACAAAATCAGGTCACATGACCTTAAGTTTACAGCAGCGGAAATAAGAAGCAAAAAGGTAAAGCCAATAAACTCCACAGGCAGTCGACTGAAAAGAAACGTGCGCCTAGCTCTCTGGATTGTCTTCATCGTACTCCACATCGTAGAACTCACCATCGTTCGTGGCATCTTGGAAAGCTTCTGACGAAAGAATTTATTGTAGCATACGAGTACAAACGTACTCAGCAAGTCTGGGAAATATGCAAGATGCAAGGCCTTCCAAAGATGGCTTAATATGGTTCTTTTGCACAAAGCCAGATTTAACAAACATTATTAATAATAATTTTCACAAAGTAGTTTTAACAATTATTTGTACAATTGAAATTATTTATAACTCTAGTGAAGGTTCCAACCACCAACACTAGTATACAGGCTCTATCCGCCCATTTTAAAAGATCTTGTTTAACCATCACATGACTCCATCCGTCATGATTCAAAACAGGTTCCAACCACCTGACTGGCTCTAGCCACTAGAAATACATCTAGAAGTTCTAACCACTCCCAGATCCCAAAACATTAGTTTTTAAAACCAAAAACAAAGTCTGCCAATAGGAAAGCATTCTTTGCTTGCCCTTGACCATAGGCACGGCTATTCGAATAGTTCTACACTCTGCAGAGGTGTACAGCTTTACCCACAAGACATGATCGTCTCTTGTTGCCATGCGCAATAAGCACACTTCCTTTGGTGTGTTGGCAAAGAGATCATGACAAGGCTTTTACAATGCAATAATCTAACCCGACTCCACCCACTGAGGTTTCACTGTTGTTAGGGTTCCATCCTCCCAGTACAGAAGCCCCCTCTTGCGCCGTGTGGGAAAAAACAAACTTTCCTCAATCCGGCACCCACATTCCACCATCTGGCGAGTCTAAGTTAAATTATTACAAATTATTCAGTCAAGTCGTACCCATTTAGACATGTGGTTGTACGGTTATGCTTAGAATGGACAATCAAAAGCGTCGGTCCTTAATTGACTTGGGCGGTACAAACACAACAAAACCAGTGCTCCATCCGCACCCGCCAGACAAACCGATTCGCCCAAGTCTAAATTATTTTCATTTTTATTTTGCAAATACAGCAGCATACATATTGCCACAACTTTTCAAATTCATAATTTTTTTCACAGTTTCAAAGTAACCCATCCATAGGTATTTGATCGGCTTTGCATTTAAGCACATCTAGCGCACTAAACAAAATATATCATAACATATTATTATTATGACATATCACAGCAACCTAGGGTTACAACAGTCAAGGATTTCAATATCAAGGTGGTAATAACAATTGGGATTAACTACCAACCTAAATTTAACATCATCTTTTAAATAAATAGCGATGCAAATGTAAAACATTGTAAAGCATTTATAAAATATGGGATCAACATGCGTCATGGAGACTTGCCTTCGTTGATGAGGAGAGAAGGGTCGCTTCTTCGACTACGCGTAAAACAGAGCGACCAATAAGTAAAAGAAAACAAATAAAATTTAAAAAAATTATAAAATTAATACTAACAGAAAGAGCTTGAATTTAGATGAATTTAGAAACTGAAATCACTCAATTCGGAGTTACGATGGAAAAGTTTGGGTCATTTGAAGTTGGAATGGAAACAAAATTCTCAAAAAAAAAAGAAAAACAGCACTGTAGCTACAATGCTCGGCGAAACTATAGTGCTTTTCCCTCCAGTACCAGAGCACAAACAAACTTAGGGTTAACACATGGAGGATTGCGGAAGTAAGAGGTGCGCGGTGTTGGGGAAGGTGATCACCTGATAGATCCCGACGACGCGAGTCCAACGGTTGTGCCAGATTTTGGAGAAGATCACCGGATTGAGAGCAATCGAGAATGAATGGAGCTCCGACCGGTGACGTTCAAATACGAAATCCGGGGTCAAAACTTAACGAAATCTGAATTTTCTTGAGGGGTTATGCTTCTGACAATAATGCGCACAAAGTGACGCGAACGGAACTTCAAATATCTCACCGGATCAAAAGTTGGCTCATCGGTGTCTTTCGACGACGTCGGGCTGCGGTTTTCACGAGTTTAGGTGAGGAAAAGAGCAGGGAAATAGGGGGAAATGGTGAGCACGGTGTAGAAGGTGAGACGCATCCATAGGAAGTGGAAGCCCACGAAAAGATTGAGAAACGGTCGAGAAATCAAGTAAGCAATGAATCAGACTTAATTGCTTATTGCGCCAAATCTGGCTTGAATGGGAGAGAGTAATGGCCGAGGATTGAATCCTTGCATCAATGCGGTCGCAACGGTTCAATTCCCATTTGATTTGATGCGAAAATGAAGGAGTTATGAATATTTTTCCAAAGGCATTGGAAAGGAGAGCAATACGTGAAAAGCACTGGCCGGAGGTTGAAGATGAGTACTGTAGTAGTTCTGACAGGTGGCCAAATGAATAGTGCTGAGAAGAAAGCACGAAGGATAAAATAGCAAGAAGGCTATAAAAATCTTGAAAAAATTCTCAAAAATACTATGGAATATTTGGATCCTAACAAAATTGGTTTCAGAATTTTTAGAGAATTCTGGAATTGGATTTGAATTTTGGATTTCCCAATGAAAATGGGATTTCCAGACGCGAATGGAATAAATTCCATTTTTGGCACCTCCCGTGAAGAGACACCTTTTTAGCGAGAAGACACATTTTGGCCAGAAGACACCTTTTGAAGCATAACTGCTATCCCTTCATTTTGTATAAATAGGGAGGCCTTTGTGTCATTAGGGAGCATCGGTTAATGATTCATTAATCTGTAATACTTGTACTCCGTTGTAACATCTCATTTTTTTTTAGTTTTTGTTAAAAATTAATTAAATTAATTAATTCAAAGATTTGGATTTTCTTGGAGTTTTAATTAACCTGGCATTCATTTTCATCCAAAAATGGAATTTATTCCATTCGCGTCCGGAAATTCCATTTTCATCCGGATATCCAAAATTCAAATCCAATTCCAGTATTCTCTAAAAATTCCGAAACTAATTTTGTTAGGTTCTAAATATTCCATAGCATTTTTGAGAATTTTTTCAAGATTTTTAGAGCCTTCTTGCTATTTTATCCTTCGCGCTTTATTCTCATCACTATTCATTTGGCCCACATGTTAGAGCTACAGTAGCATCTTCAACCTCTAGCCAGTGCATTCACAAAATCCTTCCTCTCTTCAAAGCTTTGGAAAGATTTTCATAACTTCTTCATTTCCACATCAAATCAAGTGAGAATTGAACCGTTGCGACCGCATTGATGCAAGGATTCAATTCCCGGCCGTTGCTCTCACCCATTAAAGCCGGATTTGGCGCAGTAAGCGATTAAGTCCAATTCATTGATCACTTGATTTCTCGGCCATTTCTCTATCTTTTCGCGTGCTTCCACTTCCTATAGATGTGTATCACCTTCCTCTACATCGTGTTCACCATTTCCTTTTGTTTCCTCAAACTTTTCCTCTCCAAAACTTGCGAAAACCGCAGCCTGACGTTGACCAAAGACACCAGTGAGCCAACTTTTGATCCGGTGAGCCAAATCAAATTCTGTTCGTGTCATTTTTTGCATCTCGTCACAAAGATGAACAGCCCTCAAGAAAATTTGGGTTTCATTACAGGACGGCGACGAATTTCGCATTTGAACACCGTCGGCCTAATCATCTTCACGGCGTCGATTTGTCGTCTCCGATAAGCCTCTTCGAAATCCGATTACACCGTTGGATTCGCGGCGTCGAGATCTACATGATGCTCATCTTATCCTTTCCATTCTGCCGCCGTGCGCGCTTCCGGCCATGGTTGCGCGCCACACGGGCCACCTCCGGCCACAGCACTCTGGCTCCGGTGCCGCGGCTCCGTCGCCTCTCCATTTTCCCAAAGCTCCGACCGTCGTCTTGCTTCCCCATGCCAGTGTCGTTGCTTGCAGGAGCTCCTTCAATAGCCATGGCTATGTTCTGTTGTTTTGGTGAAGAAGAAGCCTATAGCCAATGACAGCTGGGTCCCGCATGTAAGAGGGAGAGGAAAATCAAAAATTCCAGGAAAAAGAAAAGATTCTGGAATATTCCTCGTTTTTCTATTTTTCAGTCCGAGCGCATTCAATCGACCCGTTCTCCTCCATCATAGCTCCGAATCGAGTGATTCAAATTTCTAAATTCAAGCTCTTTCTGCCAGTACTAATTTTATAATTTTTAGATTTTATTTATTTTCTTTTATTTATTGGTTGTTCCGTTTTGCGCGTAGTCGAAGAAGTTGCTATTGTCGCTGAGGAAAGTGCCGATTTGCCGAGCCACCCTTCTCTCCTCATCAACGAAGGCAAGTCTGCTTGATGCATGTTGATCCCATGTTTTATAAATGCTTTACAATGTTTTATAATTTGCATGGCTATTTATTTAAAAGATGATGTTAAATTTAGGTTGGTAGTTAATCCCAATTGTTATTACCACCTTGATATTGAAATCCTTGAATGTTGTAACCCTAGGTTGCTGTGATATGTCATAATCATAATATGTTATGATATATTTTGTTTAGTGCGCTAGATGTGTTTAAATGCAAAGTCGATCAAATACTTATGGATGGGTTACTTTGAAACTGTGAAAAATTATGAATTTTAAAAGTAGTGGCAATATGTATGCCGCTGTATTTGCAAAATAAAAATGAAAATAATTTAGACTTGGGCGGATCGGTTTGTCTAGCGGGTGCAGATTGAGCACTGGTTTTTGTTGTGTTTGTGCCGCCCAAATCAATTAAGGACCGACGCTTGTGATTGTCCATTCTAAGCACAACCAGGGTTCCAAATCTCGTCGAATTTTGGCAAAATTTCGGATTTCGGACCACGCCGAAATCTAAAGTACCGGCCGAAGTTTTTTAAAAAAATTTGAAATTGCTACAGTACCCCCTAAAATTTCATGTTTTTTGGCTGGTTTTGAAACTTTTAGGGGCGGATTTGACCATATTTGGTCCAATATCCCTTAGGAAAGTCATCTCCTATGAAAATTTGTTGAAAAACCGAATTTTTTGGACATTTTAAAATTTTGGCAGAAACACTGTCAGATTTTTATAAAATTTTACAAGCTTAATAATAAGTTGAAAATTTTATGGTACTATCCTTAGTAGTTTAGGATCATACATAAAAAATTTAAAAATAATTTAACTTAATTTGTTATCTTTAAAAAATAAAAGAATAGAATGAACATAATTGGGACAGTTACATTCTCAGAATTTTATAAATTTTCTTGATTGTGATTATGATCTAAATTTTTTTTGAGGGATTAATAATTGACTCAGTACCATTATATAAATTTTTCAAAAAATTTAAATTTTTTTTGTTTGGTCAATCAAATCAATGTAAGCATTGAACTTCGATTGTTATATTATATTTCAAAAATCAAAAAGAAAAGAACATAAATGGTATTGTGACTTGTAAGAATTTTATAAATTCACTGGAGTATGATCATGATTCAAATTGTTTTTGAGATATTAAGAACTTCCTTATCACCATTCTGTAAAATTTTCGAAAATTGTAAACTTTTTTTTATTGCTAAAGCAAATCTATGTATTGATCATTAGACTTTTATCGGGACGTAGCACTGTCTGAATTTATAAAAATTATTTGTTAATGATAATCATCTAAAACTTTTAAAAAAACATTAATGTTACATTAGGACAATCCACAAAAATGTTCAAAAGTTTTTAACGTTGTTTAGATAATTTTTCATTTTGTTCAAGTTTGCTTTAAGCCTTTTAATGAATAAGAGTAATCTTGTTCGAATTTTTAAAAATTCATACAGTTTGATCATCATCTGAAAATTATATGAGAGCATTAGAGATACATCATAACCATGAATTTTTTTTTCAAATGTTTATAACGTGGTTTGAACCATTTTGCATTCGGTTCAAATTTTCCGGTCAGCGTTTTATCAGGATAGTAGCAATGTTTGAATTTTTAAAAATTCCACATACTTTAGAATAATCTTAAATTTTAATGGAAATATCATAAATGTGTGAGGACTCTCCAAAATAAATTTCATAAGTTTTTGCCATCGTTTGACCTACTTTTTTTCTGTTGCAAAAATACCAAAATTTCGGGTATTTCGCCCAAAATTTTGGTATTTTTCGGCAAATTTCGTTTTTTCTCGGTACAAAACAAACCGGATTTGAATTTTTGTTTTTGAATTTTGGACGAGATTTATCCAAAATACCCGAATTTCGCCGAAATTTTGGAATCCGGTCAAGGGCGGTATTTTATCTGAAAACGAAATTTGAATCCTTGAGCACAACCGTACAACCACATGTCTAAATCGGTACGACCTAGTTGAATAATTTGTAATAATTTAACTTAGACTCGCCAGATGGTGGAATGTGGGTGCTAGATGGAGGCAAGTTTGTTTTTGAAAGATCGAAAAAGGCGACTAGAGGGGGGGTGAATAGGAGCCAAATAAAATTTTCGAATAAACTCTCCCCCTAAAATTCAAACCACCAAAAAACCAGAAAGAAACTGCACTTGTCGGGTATTTCTGGTCGGATGAACAGTACCCCCGACCTACAAAGGTCGGATAACAGTACTCAGAATGAATAGTGTTCGGTGAATAAGACCACCAAAGACCGGTCGGATGAATAGATCTCCCGACACGAAGTGGTCGGGTAGCGGTGCTCTCGACCGAAGTGGTCGGATGAACGATGATCGTGTGAATAGTGTTCGGTGAATAGTAAAATCAGCACGATCTCAAAAGCAAATCGATGTAGCTTTGATCGGTGATCCAAAAGCAGTGAAAATTGGTGTGCACCTCCCAAAGGATGTCGAGAACATATTTCAATCAACAATCGAAGGAATTAATACCAAGGTTCCGTCCTTTTCGCTTTAACAAATGCAACACCAAAACAGAGTCACGAACACAGACTTCACCCCTAACTTGCTCTTTGGGAGTTGATGGTCGAAATCCTTGGATGACTCTCCACAAATCATAGCAAGTAAGTACACGAAGAAACAACCCTTCAAACAAATAGAAACACTATCGAAAACTAGGCACGTAAATTGGTTTCTTGCAAAGCTGAATAGAAGATGTTGTAGATTGCCTAGATGATTGGGATATGATCTATAGAAGATTCATCCAAAGAATCTTTCATCCTTGGCAACAAGAACCGAAGCCAATCAAGACTAAATAACGCAAGTCACACGCTTACGCACTTTAAGAACACACGATTTACAACTTGCAACAAGAACGTAAGGATTGCCTAAAAGATTGAAAGCACCAATCCAGAGAAGAGTTCATCAATCATGAATTTCAACAAAGACTCAATAGCATGTAGAAGGAGATGAGGCAAATCCAAATTACGTAAGGTAAATTGCAAGTAAGTAAATGCGAATTTAGATAATGAATTTAAGTGCGTAATGTAAATACGTATGAGAAATGAAACAGAATAGAAATGAAGAACATTTCATTTCGGAAGGGAGGTTTACAAAGCCTCACAACAAAGTGGGCAAAGCTCAAATGAGCAGCAAAAACCTCAGAACCTTCACAACCTTCAAAGAGGGGAGGCTGCCCCTACCCCTCTATTTATAGTGACTCAGGATCAATTCCCACCTTTGGATGTCCCGCTTCAATCCTAAGCTAACATCCAAGAGCAGATTTGATCCTTACTGCATCACTCTCAACAACTCTCAACTACTCACGTAGACTTTCCTCACCGCCACCCCCAAGGAGACACCCCTCTCCTGTCTATTCATAGCAGGCTTGGAACACCTACCACCCTTGGATGAGCCTCTAAACCCTAGAGCACTCCATCAAGGGCTGAGATTTTACCCACTAACAAAGCTATGCATGGGCTCACCCGAAACCCAACAACACAACGGGTTTTGCACGCTTTTCAACTCACACTAATTTGACCGCTACTCTATCTTCCCGACCGCGATCCAACGGTCCTCCTAGATCGAGCAGCTCCAAGTTAGCATCTCATCCATTCCTTTGTCTTCTCGGCTTGCGCTACTCCCGGCCTCACCATCTTTGGCGACACCTTGATCATCTGGACCTCAGCTCTCCCAGCCTAGTCCTGATACCCTTCGCCTCACCATGACCTAGCTCCAAAGTCCTGCAACCATCATAGACAAGGAAACCACATCACATAGCAATGTCCAACAACACATATCCATCTCAACAGACAGATATACACTATGCTGACCAGCAAAACCCCGACCACACGTGGTCTGACCACTGGTCTCCATCCCGACCACCCATGGTCTGACCACTGGTCTCCATCCCGACCAACCAAGGTCTGACCACTGGTCTCCATCCCGACCAACAATGGTCTGACCACTGGTCTCCATCCCGACCAACAATGGTCTGACCACTGGTCTCCATCCCGATCACTCGAGGTCTGACCACTGGTCTCCGACCAGCGAGAGACCTGACCACTCGGGGTCAGACGACTGGTCTTCGACCACCATAGCCCACCACTGGTCGGACAAGCGGTCTCCAACCAAGAACTCAAATTGCTCTAGCTCGAAAAACAATCCAAATCAAACTCAAACTTGAGCACACCTTGCTCAAATAAAGTCAAATACTCATCACAAACATGGATGGACCTCCACATGGTCCTTCAATCTCCCCCTTGATGAGTATATTGACAAACCACACAAAAGGCATAAATTTGAGTTTGAATGAGAGAAGAAGAAAGCAATTTGATTGCAAAGCCAAACTTGGTCCAGAGAGAAAGATATAAAAATATGACCAAGTTGGCAGAAAGAATTTAGAGCAAGACCATGAAAAGAGCAAGTTTTCAACAAAAGCTCTAAAAACCAATCATAAGTGTCAAATGATATTATGATCCATAAGAACCAACAAGCTTTCACATTTCTATCTTCTCCTTTTCTACATTTTAAATGATGCCTTTTTCTACATTTTCTCCCCCTTTTGGCAATATAAGCATCAAAAAGAATTTTCTCCCTCTTTTATGTATGCATAAAATGCAACCTAAGGAAGCTTTGAAGATTATCCAAATGATCATAATGACAAGATATGACACCAAGCTTATTAATCTCAGATTATGACCAAACTAAGACATGTCCAAGTGCAAATAACAAATTTTGCTCATAAGCGAGGTTTTGAAAATGTATCATTTTTAGCAAGATTTGACAAGTGCAAAACTTAGCAAAGTTTCAAAACTAGAAGCAAAACCACTCAGGGATCAAATGGAAAACCTAGAGTTCAACCTACTCAACACTTTGGGGAAATTTGAAGTGCATATAAGGTCCTTCGAGCCTATTTTTCAATTTATGCAAATTTTCTTTAAGACTTCGAAAAACATAGCGGGGTGCAAATGTTTGACATTATTTGCATTCTTTACCCACTTATGTGTTTGATATTTGCAAAAAAAATTTGTTGATTGACTCAAGCCATTTTCGATCATCTCAAGAGTAACTCTTAAGAGAATGATCTTGGTCATACACAATATATTCCTAGTTCATCCCAAATGCAATGGGAGGCAGTCTCGAGAATATAAAGTGCTGAGATCAATTTTGCACAAAAGAGTCAATTTTTTTTTAATTTTCAGTTTAGCACATATAACCAATTCTGAAGGACTCAAATATGGATAAAGCAAATTTCACCCAAGTTGCTATAGGGACTCTAGAGAATTCCAAAATTTCACAATTCATGGTAAAAGCTCTTAGAGAAGAAACTTAGTAAGTAAAAGCAACATGTTTCATCAAGTTTTCATTTAAAGCTTTTAAGTTTTTCAGATTTCAATGAACATTAGCTTGATAAATGAACTTGGACATATCTAAGCTGGTGATTTTCTTCGAAAGATATAGCATGATGTATTTCACGAAGATTGAGTCAAATGCATAATAGACAAAGCTCATAAAACGAAAAATGCAGTCTAAATGCAATGCATGAACAGATTCCCAAACTCCCCCTCAACAATTGAATCAATTTTAAGCTCAAAACTGGTTAAAATTGAGTTATTATCAAGGTTAGGCAAAAGAAAACCGAATGAACTCAATAATAACCGTAAAAAGCAGAATGAGGAGAAGAGATCGAGAAACGCAAAACCGGATGGCTATAGAGCATAGAAAAGATATAAGAAACTCACTACACTTAGACTCGCTCTTCCCAAAAGACTGACATAGGGAAGGCGACTTTAGATCCCAACTAAGGAGTGCACAGACCTGTCTACCTGGAGGTCCAAAACCTGCTAGACTTAAAAGACTGTGAGGAACTCAACCTAGAGAGAAGAGAGAACACTAATCACGCATGATAGCAACCTAAAGCACAAGATAAGAGGTCCATGCGAGGCATGCCAGAAGTCTAAGTGAGTGAACTCAACTTAAGAAAAAACAAGCCCAAAGTCACCCAGAAGAAGAAAGGAAATGCTGGAAGAAAATATATAGTACATAATATACAAACCAGCTCCCCCTCACGAAAAGCCGTAAGGGCTCACGACTCCAAGCTCACTCCTCAAGGCAACAAATGAGCTATCCAAAGGCTTGGTAAAGATATCGCTAATCAAGGTCACTCTCTGAATCAAGCGCGATATCTCCCTTCTCCACATGGTCTCTAAGGAAGTGATATCTAATATCAATGTGCTTGGTCCGGAATGTTGCATTGGGTTTTTAGCGATGCAAATAGCTGAAGTGTTGTCACGTAAAAGTGGCACACTCTGTATTTCTAACCCATAGTCCCAAGGTCGATCTCATCCAGAGCACTTGGCTACAAAGAATCGGTCAAACAACATACTCGGCCTCAAAGATGGGTATGCAACCCTGCATCGCTTCCTAGATGACCAAGAAACAAGAGAAGTGCCAATGAATTGGCAAGTGCCAGAAGTGCTCTTCCTATCTATCCTACAGCCAGCATAGTCGGCATCGGAAAAGGCTCTAAGAGATAGACAAGAAGAAGAAGAGTACCATATACCATAATCGGTGGTAGCACGAAGGTACTCAAGATGCGCTTGATCACTGGCGGTGAGAGGCGCGAGGAGAAGCTTGAAATCGAGCGCATGCACACACAAAAAATGTATGTCCGCCTCAAGCGAGAGGTACAAGAGGAGCCGATCATGCTCAAAACTCCTTTTGATCGGCAGCTCACCATCCTCATCGGGCTCGAGGACAAGCGATGGTGGCCATAGGAGTCATCACCGCTTCCCATCGACATATCGAGCGCCTCGGAGGTCACGTATATTTGCCTTTATGCAAGAAAGTACCCTCCCGAGTCCGCTTGATTTGGAAGCCAAGAAAGTAGCTCAACTCGCCCATCATACTCATCTCAAACTATGTACTCATCACATCGTAAAACCGAGAGACAAGAGAATGAGACGAGCCACCAAAATGATATCGTCCACATAAATCGACAAGAAGAAAATGAGACTCATGGTGTCGATGAATGAGTTTTGTCTACTATGCCCATTTTAAAGTCATGGTTGAGAAGATAAGACTTGAGCCTCTCATACCATGCTCTGGGGCTGCTTGAGTCCATACTGAGCTTTGGAAAGCTTGTATACATGACTCGGAAACTTGGGGTTCTCGAATCACGAGGTTGCTGACATAAACCTCTTCCTCAATATAGCCATTGAGGAATGCACTCTTGACATCCATTTGATAAAGCTTGAAGCCTTTGGATGCGAGAAAATGCAAGCGATTCGAATAGCCTCTAGCCTAGCTACAGGAGCAAAGGTCTCCTCAAAGTCAAGACCCTCAACCCGAGAAAAGCCCTGCAACTAGTCTAGCCTTGTTTCTAATTACAACCCCATCCTCACTGCTTGTTTTTGAACACCCACTTGGTCCCAATGACATTATGACCGGATGGGGCTCGACAAGTCGCCATACCTTATTCCTCTCAAAGTTCTCAAGTTCCTCATGCATAGCATTAATCCACGACTCATCGGATAATGCATGAGAAACATCCTTCGGCTCAAAGGAGGCAACGAAGGCGAGTGAAGGCGAGAAGAGGGATGACCCGTTCTTGAGCGGGTGACACGCTCGAACAAATCTCCAATCATCCGATCGGAAGGATGACGTCTCGAATATGACGGGAGGTCCAAAGAAGTGGCCTCTACCTCTTGAATGTAAGAGGTAGGAACAGAGCCACTCATTTGAAGGAGAGTCGGAAAGCAAGGGTGGTCTCCCGAGGTGCGAAAATGGAAACAGGAGGCACCTCGGTGAAGAGGGAGTGGATCCGGTGGAACACCATCATCTCCATCATCCTTATCTTCTTCAAAGATGGTCTCGGAGGGATAAGAAGAGCTCAAACATCGTGGTCTAGCTCACAGGCTAGCCTCATCAAAGGTCACATCACATATCTCTATGATCCTATGTGCATCAACACTCTGCACCCTATAGCTACGAGAAGAAGACGAGTAACCTAGAAAGATACCATCGGAAGAGCGAGACTCAAACTTATCTAGGTTACTGACTTCAAGATAAAACACTTGCAACCAAAACGCCGAAAATGAGACACACCGGGCTTTCGCCCATACCTCAACTCATAAGAAGTGCGATGCAAATGTGCTCTCAAAAACACGCGATTAGAAACATGGCAAGCAAGAGCTATAGCCTCACCCAAAACTTCCTAGTCTTATAGACTCATCTAGCATCGTCCTAGCCATCTCAACCAGGTCCTGTTCTTCCTTTCCACTATGCCATTCTGCTGAGGGGCGTAGGGAGAAGAGAACTGATGCTCTAAACTAGACTCCACACATAAACTCTCAAAGTAGGAATTCTTGAACTCCGTGCCATTATCACTGCGTATAGCTCGTAATGCACCTGGGAGCTCAATAGACAACCTACTGACCAAACCCTGAAGTGAGAAAAGTCTCATCCTTCGAGGCCATGAAGAATACCCAAGAGAATCTAGAAAAATCATCAACGATGACAAGAACATACCACTTCCCTCCTGCCGATGCACTCTAGCCGACCAACAAAGTCCATATGTAAAAGCTGTCCCGGTGCATCACCATCACTACGGTCATTTGGAGGATGAGAAGCGGAACCATCTTGCCATGTCGGCAAGCGAGCAAACTAAGTCTTTGACCATCTTGAGTTTGGGCAAACCCGAATGAGATCATGGTCGCTAACTCGAGTCAAATGATCAAAACCAATGTGACTAAGTCTCCTATGCCGTAAGGGAGATCACGGACTCGAAGCAATCAAACATCGAAGAGAGTCTCCGAAGAAGCGGAAAAATCAGCACGAAAGACTCTCCCAAATCTAGAAATCCATAAACTAACCCTCCCGATGAATCAAGGATTCTACAGCATTACTCTTGAAGCTTACCTCGAAAGAGTCATCAATAAGTCGAGAAACAGAGAGCGGATTGTATTGCGACTTACTTACTAAGGCAACATCTTTAAGAATGAAATTTTGGTTAATGCAGATGGTACCTTTAGCTATGACTCTACCTGAAGAAGCATCCCCGAAAGTGATCAACTCATCACCGGGGGCTCGGACTAGGGAAGAGAACCATCGAGAATCTCCGGTCATATGACGAGAACAACCGAGTCGACAATCCAAACATTTCCCTTCCCATCCGATTTAACTCCGATCAAGACACAAGAGAGAGATGACTCAAGATCGGGATAGAGTGAAGACTTGGGAACCCAATCTTGAACCACACGACGCCGTCAGTACCATCCACGAAGAAGATCGACTCGAGTGTCTCTCTGACGCTCAACTCTCACATGATTAGGAGCAACTCTGGTAGATAATCTAGGAGTCAAAACTGGGTTGGCACGCCGTGGTGCAAAAGCCGAGCCACCCGGTGAGGCTTCCTAAATCTCCTACCGAAAACACCTCACGCCACCGATATCTACCTCGATGGGAAAAATGAGGAATATCAAAAGGACGGGAAAGATCGACTACTGAACAGCTCCAAGACTAAAACTCAAGAACCAAAGATGAAAACCGAGTCCCGACGCCCCAAAAACAGCGACTCTCTAACTCGTCTAGAAGCGGTGTGTGCCTTAGGAGCACTCAAAGTCCGGGATGACCACAATACCCCTAAGAGCAACAACACGCTCACGTCGAGTGATCTTGGCGTGCTCAAGCGAAATCTACTAGGTGACCATCCTTCTTACGGAAGGTGCATGTGTACTTCGCCTTGCTAGAGATGTAGCAACAGAGTAACACCCTTCTCGGTCGAAGTCCTATGGACAACCCAGAGACCTAAACTTGGTGGTGCTCACTCAGAGCTACCACAATCTCACCACTCTTGGAGCCGCGCACAATGGTGGGAGGATGCGCCCGGCGTGCTCCAAGGGATCAAATCCTAGACCTTGATTGAATCTACTAATCTTGGATTGGTCTAGAATAAGATTGAGCTTCTTCTTGCCTCCAACAAACTTCTCGAGAGTGCTCATAAGATCTTGGCAATCTCGAAAGAAAGAAGCACAAGAAGAACAGGAGAAGAAGAAGAAGAAGAACCAAAAGATGAGCTCTCTCAAGACGTGCATTTTCTCCTCAAAGACGGTGCCTCAATCTTGAGGGCCTCACAAGAAACGCAAGACGCATTTCTAATTCTATTGGCTTGGTCTTCTAATTTCTTCCTAAGCTCGACATGGATTTTATCCAAGTCCCCCTCAATCACAGAACATCGCAAGCAACTTTCTTGTGACTTATCTAGTAAGTCCTTAGCAAGTTTAGCACACTTGACATTTAAGGATTCATTGTCAAGTTTTAGTTGCCTCTGACCCTCACATGAGTGGATGGTTCCTTAGAAGCATGCATTTCAAGTTCATCGTTTCTAGAAGAAAGCTTCCTAAGGTGATCGCTCATGGCATCAATTTCGGCAAGCAATTTAGGGCAATTAGCACAAGAAGGAGTAGAGTGAGCAGGAAGAAAACTAGCATCTACAGAATGAGTATCAACAGATTCATTGCTAGCATTCTTCAACCTAAGACTATCTAGTTCGCACAACACACTATCATGCATAGTCCTTAGGTTCTCTAACTCCACAAGCAAAGCATCACACAAAGTACATCATCGGTGACTCGGGAGGAGAAGATCTAAGTGAAGCTAACTCCGAGTCAAGGTACCTACTTCCTTTTCTAACTCGAACACCTCGACCTAGCCTTAGCATGAAACTTGCCTAATTTGAGTAAGACATTTAATTCGTCGTAGGTGGGTACCTCGTCCGAGTCATTTGTCACTGGAGTCGCTTGCTTCAATGGCGCTGCCATGAAGCACATCTTGAGAAGTCGTCGCCACTCTTCTTCACTTGCGGTTCATCCTCGCCTTCGCCGCTCCACGCCTCCGAGTCGGAGAGCTCGATATCATCTAGCGGCGAGGACCCGATGAAAGAGCTTCTTGTTTTTGGCAAAGTTGTGGTACTTCTTCTTCGCCGGCTCATGAGCTGGGGCCTTCTTGTTGCGGTTCTTGTCGGTGTAGTCGTTCTTGCCCGAACCGCCTTGTTCGTTTTGCCTTTCTCGACTTGGGACAATTTGCTCGAATGTGGTTGGGGCCACCACACTCGAAACAGGTGATCATCCCACCTCTCTTCCTCTCTCTCACTCTCTTGTATGCATATGAAAATTTGCGAGCAAGAAGAGCAAGCTCATTTTCTGGAAAATTTTCTAGTTGGTCATCGCTTAGCTCGCAAAGGGCGGAGAGAGAGAAATCAATGTAAGAATCGACAGAGAGAGGATCCAATGGGATCGGTGACCAAAGCCATCGATGAGATTTCGTCTTCCGCGAGGCGACGTCGATCTCATGAGTCTTGAGGCGGAATAAAGCCCGTCAAGAGTCAAGGTCGACAGTCGGTGGTGTCCTTGATGGTGGTCACCTTCATCTCCCAAACACGAAGATCAAGTGCGGTCAAGAAATGTCGAGCATTATCCGAGTCGGTATATGCAACCGATCGCTCGAGGTCGCTCAAAATCTTCGTAAACCGACCAAAGCACTCGTTAAGACTCTCACCAACGTCTTTGTTCAAACTTGTTGAACTCACGCTTGAATTGGTCTGTCAAACCGTCTTGATTTGGGTAGTGCCCTCATGGTAAGCATCGAGGGTCACCCAAATCTCATGAGCGTAACGAAGGTGAGAAATCCTATCATACTCATCTGCGGCTAAGACCACAGATGAGGATGTTCCTTGCTTTAGCGTTAGCCTCAACGTCGACCATATTTTCGACCGTGACGTTTTCATCAGCAGGAACCTCATACGGGAGTTTCACCTTCGCCATATCGAGAAGCCACAGGCGATGATGTATGACTCCATCCGCGATTTCCAAAACGGAAAATCAACTCCAGCAAAATGGGAGGCTTGGTGGAATAATTGTCCATCGCCATGGCTCTTGAGACCGGTCAAGATCTATGGAAGAGCAAAACCGGCTCTGATACCAATTGAAAGATCGAAAAAGGCGACTAGAGGGGGGGTGAATAGGAGCCAAATAAAATTTTCGAATAAACTCTCCCCTAAAATTCAAACCACCAAAAACCGTAAAGAAAGCGCCTTTGGTCGGGTATTTACAGTCGGATGAGCGATGCCCCGACCTACAAAGGTCGGATGAACGATACTCGAGAATGAATAGTGTTCGGGTGAGCGATGACCCACCCGGACCGGTCGGATGAACAGTACTCCCGACCTGAAGTGGTCGGATAAGCAGTACTCTCGACCTGAAGTGGTCGGATGAACAGTGCTCGTGTGAATAGTGTTCGGATGAACAGTAAAATCAGCACAATCTCAAAAACAGAAATCGATGTAGCTTTTGATCGGCTGATCCAAAAACAGTGAAAATTGGTGTGCACCTCCCAAAGGATGTCAGGAACCTATTTCAATCAACAATCGAAGGAATTAATACTAAGGTTCCGTCCTTTTCAGTTTAACAAATGCAACACCAAAAACAGAGTCACGAACACAGACTACACCCCTAACTTGCTGCTGGGAGTTGATGGTCAGAAATCCTTGGATGACTCTCCACAAATCATAGAAAGTAAGTACACGAAGAAACAACCCTTCAAACAAATAGAAACACTATCTGAAAACTAGGCACAGAAATTGGTTTCTTGCAAAACTGAATAGAAGAGGTTGTAGATTGCCTAGATGATTGGGATATGATCTATAGAAGATTCATCCAAAGAATCTTTCATCCTTGGCAACAAGAACCGAAGCCAATCAAGACTAAATAACCGCAAGTCACACGTTTACGCACTTTAAGAACACACAGATTTACAACTTGCAACAAGAACGTAAGGATTGCCTAAAAGATTGAAAGCACCAATCCAGAGAAGAGTTCATCAATCATGAATTTCAACAAAGACTCAATAGCATGTAGAAGGAGATGAGGCAAATCCAAATTACGTAAGGTAAATTGCAAGTAAGTAAATGCGAATTTAGATAACAAATTTAAGTGCCTAATGTAAATACGTAAGAGAAATGAAACAGAATAGAAATGAAGAACATTTCATTTACGGAAGGGAGGTTTACAAAGCCTCACAACAAAGTGGGCAAAGCTCAAATGAGCAAAAAAACCTCGTAACCTTCACAACCTTCAAAGAGGGAGGCTGCCCTACCCTCTATTTATAGTGACACAGGATCAATTCCCACCTTTGGATGTCCCGCTTCAATCCTAAGCTAACATCCAAGAGCCGAGGATTTGATCCTTACAACGTCACTCTCAACAACTCTCAACTACTCACGTAGACTTTCCTCACTGCTCACCCCAAGGAGACACCCCTCTCCTTGTCTATTCATAGCAGTGCTTGGAACACCTACCACCCTTGGATGAGCCTCTAAACCCAAGAGCACTCCATCAAGGGTGAGATTTTACCCACTCACAAAGCTATGCATGGGCTCACCCAAACCCAACAACACAACGGGTTTTGCACGCTTTTCAACTCACACTAACTTGACCCGCTACTCTATCTTCCCGACCGCGATCCAACGGTCCTCCTAGATCGAGGCGGCTCCAAGTTAGCATCTCATCCATTCCTTTGTCTTCTCGGCTTGCGGCTACTCCACGGCCTCACCATCTTTGGCGACACCTTGATCATCGGACCTCAGCTCTCCCAGCCTAGTCCTGATCCCCTTCGCCTCACCATGACCTAGCTCCAAAGTCCTGCAACTATCATAGACAAGGAAACCACATCACATAGCAATGTCCAACAACACATATCCATCTCAACAGACAGATATACACTATGCTGACCAGCAAAACCCCGACCACACGTGGTCTGACCACTGGTCTCCATCCCGACCACCCATGGTCTGACCACTGGTCTCCATCCCGACCAACCAAGGTCTGACCACTGGTCTCCATCCCGACCAACAATGGTCTGACCACTGGTCTCCATCCCGACCAACAATGGTCTGACCACTGGTCTCCATCCCGATCACTGAGTCGACCCACCGGTCTCCGACCAATGAGAGACTCGACCACTGGGTCGGACGACGGTCTCCGACCACCACACCTGCCACTCACTGGTCGGACAAGCGGTCTCCGACCAATGAACTCAAATTGCTCTAGCTCGAAAAACAATCCAAATCAAACTCAAACTTGAGCACACCTTGCTCAAATAAAGTCAAATACTCATCACAAACATGGATGGACCTCCACATGGTCCTTCAGTTTTTCCCACACGGCGTAAGAGGGGGCTTCTGTACTGGGTAGATGGAACCCTAACAGCGGTGAAACCTCAGCGGGTGGAGTCAGGTTAGATTATTGCATTGTAAAAGCCTTGTCATGATCTCTCTGCCAACACACCAAAGGAAGTGTGCTTATTGCGCATGGCAACAAGAGACGATCATGTCTTGTGGGTAAAGCTATACACCTCTGCAGAGTGTAAAACTATTCGAATAGCCGTGCCTACGGTCAAGGGCAAGCAAAGAATGCTTTCATATTGGTAGAATTTGTTTTTGGTTTTAAAAACTGATGTTTTGGTATCTAGGAGTGGTTAGAACTTCCGGATGTATTTTTGGTGGCTAGAGCCAGTCAGGTGGTTGGAACCTATTTTGAATCATGACGGTTGGAGTCATGTGATGGTTAAACAAGTTCTTTTAAAATGGACGGATAGAGCCTGTATACTAGTGTTGGTGGTTGGAACCTTCACTAGAGTTATAGATAATTTCAATTGTACAAATAATTGTTAAAACTGCTTTGTGAAAATTATTATTAACAATGTTTGTTAAATCTGGCTTTATGCAAAAGAACCATATTAAGCCATTTTTGGAAGGCCTTGCATCTTGCATATTTCCCCGACTTGCTGAGTACGTTTGTACTCATATGCTACAATAAATTCTTTCGTCTGAAGCTTTCCAAGATGCTACGAATGATGATGAGTTCTACGATGTCGTCAGAAGCTTTCCAAGATGCTACGAATGATGGTAAGTTCTATGATGTGGAGTACGATAAAGACAATCCAGAGAGCTAGGCGCACGTTTCTTTTAAGTCGACTGCTTGTGGTGTTTATTGGCTTTACCATTTTGCTTCTTATTTCCGCTGCTGTAAAGTTAAGGTCATGTGACCTGGTTTTGTAATAATGGCTTTTCGGCCGGTACTCAGTATTTATCTTTTCAATTCGTGCTTTTCGGTTTTGATTTATCACTGTGAACTGTGTGTATTAGCGTTGATCTGGGACTAGTACAGAAATACACAGGGGATTCTGGATAGCAAATTCGGGGTCTCACACAAGCCACTTGGCCACCTTTTGTGCTCTCTGTGCATAGAAGCTTGCAACCATTTTTATTCATAAGCTCAATCTATAGACCCTGTGTCTTGAACTTCGATAGTTGGCACTAGAAGGAGGGCTTCTAGTAATCAAGGTCGCGAAAGGAATATCCTGTTGCCCTTAGTGATGGATGAAGAAAACTCTTTTGAACTCTTTGATTATGATGACCTTGAGGTCAATGACTACAGCACAGAGGAAGAACATAGGTGCGATTTCTAGTATGAATATGTTACCGAAGCAAGTTGTTGGCGGCCCAGTCAAAATTAGATGAGGCTGCGTAAGAAGTGCCACTGCTTGAGAAATCAAAAAGTGAGCATGATCCCGTTCCTGCCCCAATTACAGACGAAGATGTCCATGGCACATATCCCATGGAAGTCGCCGATGATCACACTCTCCAAGATGATGATAACATTATGGAGAGTTCAACTACCGAAGATTACCTCTGAGGCCTCGACTATACCCTGTCCTCAGATGAAGATAGAGCACTCACCCCTTCTATCCACTCTATATTACACACTTGTGTGGTCACGAGTGAGACAGATGAACAACGGGCAGAAAGCGAATAGCGTGAAGCTCATGAGAGGGCAAAAAAAGTCGCCCAAGAGCAACATGAATAATTCGTTGCGGCAAAACAAAGGACTGTGGATGAGGTCCAATATTATAGCAGTCAACCAGGGACATCACAAAGACCGAATATCTCAGAGAGTCGTCCTCGACACATCTTTCCTATCATGCCGCAAGTCTCGAGGACGATGGTAAGGGACCTAAACTTGGTTCCGAATAGCCCACAGGAGGATACCCCTTTAGATAGAATCTGCATGTTGACCGTTGCAATTCTGAATCAACCTACGAAAGGAAATAATGAGCATAATGTAACAATCATTAGATCCTTAGCCACTGATCTGCAAGAAGCTACTGCAGAAGTACAAAGCATATCCCTATCAACAAGTCTCAGACTGGTTCCCGTGCAGAGCACTCCTTATCTGGTCGATATCGACAAGACACCAACCACCAACAGAGGAATGAACCACAACGAAGAAGCGTCTTCGACAGACTTACCCCAGGTAAAAATACTAACTATGGTCAGAGATAACATCGTTCTCCTGAATATATAAAACATGGGAACACACTTGGGACTTTACACAGGATGTAAAGCTTTTTCCCCAAGGCTTAGAGACGTTACTTGGCCTGAGAAATTCAAACCAGGTCATCTAGAGAGTTTCGATGGAACCTAGAATCCATTGGAATTTCCACAAATATATACCACCGCCATCCAAACTGCTGATAGTGATGAGAAGGTAATGGCAAACTATCTTTCTACTGTTCTTAAAGGATTTGCAAGAACTTGGTTGTTTAATTAGCCCGAGAGATCTATTTTTAGTTGGGAAAATTTATGCCATGCAATTTTAAACAACTTCATAAGTTGTTACGCCAAGCTAGGGAAAGAGGATGACCTGCATCATCTTCGTCAGACCTCTAGTGAAAATTTGCATCAGTTTATTAAGAGATTTGTAGAGGTCTGCAATACCATTCCTAATATATCTGACAACTCTGTTATTCGTGCATTTAAACAGGCTATACGTTACAAACACTTCACAGAGGACTGTTTGATATGGCAGATTGGTACTCGAACGCACATGAGGCTATTGAATAGAATCGTATGGTCAATAATGACCATACACTACCACAGCCAGGTCTGGAGAAGTCTGAGGATAAGAAATCCAAAATGACCTTAAAGCCCAAGGATCATAAGGGGATGAATAAGAAAAAGAATAAGAAAATCTTTCGAAGAGAGGTCGCAGGCGTTTTGGAATAACCTGCATACTCCAAGGGAAAAACTCTTTGAAAGAAGAAATCTGGTCGGTAGGACGACCAGTCCACCTCCAAAAGCTCTGGTACAACCAGTGGAAATGGATGCTGGTGTCCTCTGCACAATGCACTAGGACATTATTTGCATAACTGTCGTACCTGGCAAAGGCCTATGGAGGAGTTTTACTTTGGTAAGGGGCCTATGCAAACTCTTCCAGAAGGTCGCAGCAATAAGGAGGCGAATGTCGATGAAGATATGGGCTATCAAAAGGCTGAAAATCATGTCAATGTAATCTTCAGATGATCATCCGTGTATGCTTCAAAAAGGCAGTTTAAATCTGCTTGGAGGGAGGTTAACAACATCAACACATGACCAGAAAAACCAGATTACCCAAAGTGGTCGGATGTTTCAATTACCTTCAACAGAAATGATTTGCCTAAAAGGTATGTCTATCCCTAATAAGCTACCATTAGTAGTTTCTCCTATAATTAGTAATTGCAAAGTAGGAAGAGTTTTGGTGGATGGAGGAAATTCTTTGAATTTGTTTTTTATTCATACCTTAGATGAAATGCAAATCTTTTATTCTAAGATCCGACCTATGACAAACCTATTATTTGGTATTGTACCCGGTCCATCGCTGACTCTGATAGGGCACATTGTGCTTCCTATCACTTTCGGAGATGCCAATAATTTCATAACAAAACTAATCTTCTTTGAAATTGTTGATTTCAAATCGGCTTATAATGACATTTTGGGTAGACCTTCGCTAACTAAGTTTATGGCAGGTACCCACCATGCCTACTAGAGCATCGAAATACCTTATCCAAAAAGTGTGATCAATGTGCATGGTAATAAGGCTACTGTACTAAATTGCGATCGAAAATTACTTGAAATTGTCGATCAACTACCATTAAGAGATACTAATGATGCAGATAAGCCTTGTAAGCCCAAAAAGCCTAGCAAGACGGAGAAGCTAAAGGCAAATCCTCAACCCAATGAGGAAATCAAATAAGTCCGCACAGATCCCACCGACCAGTTGAAAACTATTCGGATATGATCAGGAATGGATCCAAATAGGAAGAAGCACTTGTTACCTTCCTCCGGGCTAACGCAAATGTATTTGTGTGGAAGCCATCCGACATGTCTGAGGTCCCAAGGGAGGTAATAGAGCACAGGTTAGACAAACATCCTGACAAACAACCAGTGAAGCAGAAGCTACGGTGATTCGCTTCTGATTGGTAAGAAGCCATCCGACAAGAATTAGATAAACTCTTAGAGGCTGGTTTCATTCGTGAAGTTGATCATCCAGATTGGCTTGCGAACTTAATCATGGTCAAGAAGCAAACGGGAAGTGGCACATTGTAACATCCCAAAATTTGCACAATAATTTTTTATTACTTATTCTAATTTTTTGAGATTTTTTCTGTTTTTTTTTAATTTATAAATTGTTTTTCCTATTTTTTTATATTTACAAATGATTAATGTAGCAAAATTGAAACTCAAAAATTTCTTAAATAATTACAGTATGTTTAAAATATCTCAAGGTATTTTTGAAAACAAATTAACCTTATTTGCTATTGTTTCAAAGCCTCTCTTTTTTAAGCTATTAACTAAATTCTAAAATAATGGAGTGGGCCCACCTGTCAGCATGGGTTGTCTTCAACCTCCAGAGATGCAGCAGTGCATGATTTCTCCCTCTTCTCTCCATGACCAAGATTTTGAAGCTCAAATCAACATGTTTTCTTCTCTGAATTCATATCCAATGCGTGTGCAACCTTATCCTCATCCAATCCCAACAATTCTCCCATCCTAATCCCCTCTTTTTTGTGAGAAATTTGAGTTTTCTCCGGTTCGGACTCTTCTTGAATCGAGTTGGTATCTATCTCTAGGAGTCCTCTTGAGCCTATTTAAGGTGAGCACCGGGACCTCCTCTGATTGCTCAACCTATTCTTATGCTCGTTCCTTGCTTTGGTGCCCTCGTTTGCCAGAAACGTCCCGGAGACACGAAGACCATCGTCGACATCGGCCGACGTGACCTTGCAAGCTTCCCGGAGGTTTTGTGCGTCTCTTCCGAAACCGTTTGGGTCAAATCATGCCACTGGTCGTCGTAAAGGGAACCCCAAAATCAATTTTGAGTTTCGTGCATCATGCGCAACAAATTTTGCATTTTTCTGAAGTGTTTCTTTAACGTTTGTCGTCGTTCACATCGCCATCAAGCAGCCGGCCGACCGACTAGCAAGCTGCCACCAGGTAGCCGTGGCCGTGGTCGGAGCTTGCTCTCTCTACCCTAGCTCATGCACTGATACTTGCTTGATATGGTGCTGCAATATGTGTTGTGCTTCTTGTGTAGTTGCTGTCGAAAAGGAAAGAACAGGAAGCAAAGCGAAGAAGAGAAGGAAAAGGAAAAAAGAAAAATAAATAAATAAATACAAATTTGAAATTTAAGATTAAGATTTATGATTATATTCAGTAGTTCAAATTTTTATTTTTCTTTAGAAAAGTAATTTAAAAAAATCAGAAATTCCTTCTTTATTATTTTATGTGATTTAAACCTTTCAAAATTTCGTTCTCCCTCATACGAATTCTGATTGAGGTGATTCAAATTTCTAAATTTTTTAAATTCAAGATATTTATTATGATGAACTTTATTTTATTTTTAGAGTTAGTTTTATCTCTATTTTGTCTTTATTTTTGTATTCATCTTTCATTGCGCGTAGACGATGAAGTTCCATGGGTGTATGAGGGTGAAGAGTTGACTCAAGCTCAACGTCCAGATCAAGATCAAGAATTGTTTCAAGGAATGTTGTGCTTTGATAATGTTGAACTAAGCTTTACAAATGCTATATTATGATCTTAATTTATTGCATGTCATTTTATGTTAAAATTGTCTTCCAAATAATTTGAGATTTAGCTATTCAACCCAATTGGATTATACCTACCTTGTCATTTGTATGCCATGATTATTTTTCACCCTATGATGGATAATTATTAGTTGGTTGCTGCCAACGTGGGTTGGTTATATCGTGTATAGTTTGCTTAGCCGTGCCACGTACAACTGATATATTTTGAAAGTGCAAATTCATTTTGACTAATGGAATATGGAATATGTTTATGAAAGGGTGTGTGATGTGTTGTCACACAATGTTGTTGAGTTGTTGATGGCATGTGTTGCACGATAATCAACTAGGATGGTAAATGATTTAGATTGGGGCAAGTGTGTGGCAAGAGGCTATGAGCCGTGGTAGGCCTATGTGGCATTGGGTTGGTATATTGATGTTAGAGTGAAAGTGAGATGGTTACTATGAGTGGTTGGAAGTCTTGCCTCGATCAATTAAGGACTTAACTTTACAAGCCATTGAATTGGGCTAATCATACAACTATATGTCTGTTATGGGCCAGACCTAACTCGATAAGGTTTCAAGTCTTGAAATGTGATGCCTTAGGTAGAAGACCAAATTTGCTGTGTGTGTGGTCTAGGGAAATTGTGTCACCGTAGCCACACATCTCGAACAAGGATTGTTACTAGTCCAATGATAAGTGCTTCTTATTCTTATGCTCTGTGTGAGGGAAGGGATAGCGAGTTCAGGCTTATCGGGAGGGTCTATGTTCTGATAGAGATTCTGAAAGATTTTGTTATAATCTTCTTAGTCACACGTCGATAGGTACGTGTAATGGTCGACAGTATAAGACTGATCATATCTTGTGGGTAAAGTGTATAACATCTGCAGAGTGTAAATCTATTTAGATAGCTGTGTCCCCGGTTATGAACAATAATCAGGAATTTCAGTAAAAGGTTACATTTTATGAAATAAAACTTCGGAAGAGAGGTTGTATGCCATTGGAAATATTGGAAATTAGTTAGGTTGTGTGCCAAGTTTATTCATGAAAAATACCTGAAAGTTATTTATTATTGTTATTTATTTTACTGTTATTTCAATCTATTTATTGTATTTATTTGAAAATGCTGCTTTACTGCAAAATAGCCATATCAGCCATTCATTTGGAATAAGCCTTGCATATAGTTATATTAGATTTGCATTCTATGCAAACTTGTTGAGTGCTTTATGTGCTTACCCTTGATGCAACAAAATCAACAGTTGAAGAAGAGTCTACACCTACCTTGGAGGCGAGTTTCTAGGGAGCAAACCTTATTAGTTGCCTGTGGCATATTGATGTGTTTTTCTACGAAGTTTCCTCTCCACTGCTATTTTTTATTAGAGTTTAAGCCCTATGTGGCATAATAATGTAAAGTCGACTAGAAGGTCAATCAACTATTTTTTATTCAATAAATAAAGTCTTTTATTATATTTCCACTGTGTATGATTGTGATATTTCATCTATGTTGTCACTGTGTACACTAGCATGATTTTGAACTAGTGTGGTATACACAGAGGGTCCGGATTTGCATATTCGGGTCTCGAAACGCATGTGCGTTGACTTTACTAGTTTAAATACCGCTTGTCCAAAAATGATTTTCCTTTACTCGGGTTGTGAATTGATGTGTTTCCTGTATGCCTGTCAGGTTATCATCAAATCAGCATGGCAAGAGAAGATGGAGAGAAGATTTCCTTCATAACCCCGTTTAGCGACTACTACTACAAGAAAATGCCATTTCGGCTAAAAATACTGGAACCATGTACCAGCGCCTTATGTAGAAGACTTTCATTAGTCAAATAGGGCAAAATCTCGAAGCTTATGTTGATGATCTCGTTGTAAAGAGCAAGAAAAGCTCTAGCCATTTGTCAGACCTGACCGAACCTTTTTTGATTTGAATAAACATGAGATTAAGTTAATATAGAAAAGTGTGTATTTAGAGTTCCTTTTGGAAAATTACTTGGCTTCCTTATTTGTTCTCGAGGTATCAAAGTAAATCCTGAGAAGATCCGAGCCATTGAATCATTAAAACCCCCTTTTTATATGAAGGAGGTTCAATGTTTAACTGGTCAGATAGCTACTCTCAGTCACTTTATCTCAAGATCAGGGGAATGTGGGTTACCTTTCTTTAAGGTAATAAGAAAACACCATAAATTCCACTAGTTGGATGAAGCAGATAAGGCCTTTGAAGACATTAAAACTTATTTGCAAAGCCCACCCACACTGGTCTCACCCAACCCTAGGGAACTTTGTTGTTTTACTTAGCAGCAACAAATAATGTGGTTAGTGCTGTACTGGTCGTAGAACGAGAAAAGGTTCAAAAACTTGTCTATTACGTAAGCGAAGTTTTACATGGACCTAAGGAGAGATACCCTTAGGTTTAGAAACTACTTTACGCTCTATTAATGGCTTCAAGAAAATTGAGACATTATTTCCAATCTTATCGGATTACAGTACCTTTATCTTTTGCCTTGGGCAATATACAGAACAGAGGTTGTGTTACCTAGTAAAATTCACTTGGGTTCTGCACGAACCACTCTCTATGAACAGGTTGACTAAGACAACCGGCGTGAAGATGACATCAATATCCTAGAAGAAAAGCGGGACTGAGCACTTATCAGGTCGGTTGTCTATTTACAAGGTTTAAGACGATACTATAACAAAAGAGTTCAACCACGAACACTTAATGTGGGAGACCTTGTTCTAAGATGCATTCAGAACCAGTCTAAGTTAAATAAATTATCTTCCAAATGGGAATGTCCCTTTACTATGATATTAATCACTCGATCAGGTTCTGTTCGGCTTGTTATGGAAGACGGAAGAGTTCTTTCAAATACATGGAACATCCAACATCTTCGCAAGTTTTATGTGTAAACATCCTATCTTTTTCTTAAGTTTACATTTAAATCTCTCTTGTATTATGAACAAACTATTTTCTATTCTGCTCGAATTCTGAGAAATCACAATATCATCTTTTGGTCATACTCTATAAACAAAGTATGAAAGTTGATGGTTGGATTGTGAGATGATTTCTAATAGAGCCTTTTCATGTAAGCCAGTACTTACTATGTTGAAACTCAATAGACTGACATTGTCTCCAATATGTTGCTAGTTAATACTAAGTACGAAGTGATAGAGAAACATGTCGTTACTCCACTAATGTTTGTATTCCGATCACGCTACTGATCAGCACACAAACAGTCGGGGGCTAGTGATATACTTAGAAAAATATAAAAGTTGACAAATAACAGGATAAACATAACACAAATGAGGTCATTCATTCATTCTCAGTTCAATACATTCACTTGCATGAAATATTTACATTTTTCAAAAAAAAGTTCAACGGAAGATTGTCCTTCTGCACATTTTCTATCTATCTCCTCTTGAGTGGCCAGTTGTAGGTCGAGCGTCAGTTTCTCCAGTTCAATCGCGTCTTTGTAAAAGTGCATCAACTTCATGAAGACGGCACCAATTTGGACAGCAATTGAAGCCTGGAGTGTTGCCTTGGTATTCTCCGCCATGATGGGGATTTGGTTAAGGATGTTCTTCATTTGGCTGTTGACCACACGACCAGTTCGTCAACAGTCGGGTCGGTCTTTGTAAGTTCAAACTTAGCACCCTTTAAATCCACTGCAATTTTCTTCAATTATCTCTACTACTTCTAATTAGGAGTTAGTGGTGGTACGTCCGTTCTTCCGTCAATCTCCCACGCTTATCTATCCATGCGTAGGGCTCTCCACGATCGTGTGCAGTTTCCTCTCCACGATCTCCCCTTGCCCCTTGCCCCCCGCCTGGTGCCCCCACGTTCCGTCCAACCGCTCTCGTCGCCTCTCACGCCCATCACCCCTGCCTACGCTCGTCGCCCCCCGCACCACTCATGCCCGTCGCCCCTGACTGCCCCTCCCCCCACACCCCCGACTATGCCCCGCGCCCGTCGCCTGCCTCAAGATCTCACCCACGGGCAACCTCCTCGCCCTCTTGTCTTCCACAGGCAACCTCCTCATCCACTCCCACGGGTGGATGTGGTGTAGGCTGTGGTGGTGAAGGAAGGTGGCGGTGCGGGAGGCCACGAAGGATGGCGTCGGGGATGACCCCTCCTGGCCGTGTGCATGGAAGCGGTGGACGGCGATGGTGATGCAGAGGTAGAGCAAGACATGGTGGGAGGGCGGCGGTGGATGCATCTGCAATAATCCCCCTCTTTCCACTCGCGTAGTCACGCCTCACGCTAGCCCTCGCAACCCCAATGGCAGCAGCAACCTCCTCCACCTCCTCCCTCACCTTCTCCCACCCCGAAACCCTAAACCCCGCCTCCAAATCACCAACCGCCAGCTTTGTATCCTTCCCCGCTGCCCATCCCCCATGCCTCCTTGCCGCCTCCGCTGGCTGCCGCCTCACCGTGGCCACCAAGGTCCCGTAGCCGTCAGTGATCGGCAACACCCTACCATCGCTCGACTTTGAGACCTCCGTCTTCAGGAAGGAGAAGGCGTCCCTAGACAGCCATGACGAGGTCCGCTTTGTGCCCGCATTGTCTTCTTCCTGACCCTTTGGTGATTGCTGATTATAGTATTTTCTGGAAAGCGACATTTCTGTGATGTTTTTTAGTGTTCTTGTTGCAGTATATTGTGAGGGGTGGGAGGAATCTATTCCCGCTGTTGCCGGAGGCCTTCGAGGGGATGAAGCAGATCGACGTGATCGGATGGGGCTCTCAGGTTAAAAAGATGCAAACTTTGTGCTTTCTATCTGAATGTGCCTTGTGCACCTATGTTGATGCCTAATGAATGTATCGTATTCTGCTGCATTTGTGGATGGATGGTGTTATAGGCGTGTCGTTTAAGGAAAAATGGTTGTGTACTATATTGGCGGTGACGTTTTCTTGATAGAGCATATTTTTTTAATGAAGAAACAAAATATGGTTAGCATTTTGCGATCGATTACACTTTGGTCTGATGAAGTTTGTCGGGCAAATTTTTGAGGGGCGTGGTTTTCTGATTTAGGTTGCCTATGGATGGGATAGTGCTAATGTCACCCACTCTCCTTGGGTGGCCACCAGATCAAACTCGTTGTAGATATTGTAAGGTTTAATGAGTGCTGATACTAATATTGGTTGGTGCGGGATATGGTGAAGCCCTCTACCAAGTCGATGTTGTTGTGTTTGCTTGACATTTCTCTGGAAGTGCTCATAGGTCATAATAGTCATCATATTTTTCCTATTTACTTCAGAGATCTCTTTTGTAAATTGTGTTCGGGAAAAGAAAATTACTTTTATCGACAAAGGCATGTTCATGGTATAAGTAACAGTGTCTATGTTATTTTTGCAGGGTCCTGCACCAACTCAGAACCTGAGAGACTCACTTGCTGAGGCCAAGTCAGACATTGTTGTTAAGGTTAGGTCTTCTTTTGCCCTTTGTTGGTCCATTAGGTCTTCTTTTGCCCTTTGTTGGTCCATTAGGTCTTCTTTTGCCCTTTGTTGGTCCAGCATATCCTAGCACATGCTTGGTAAGGTCAAATTTTCCCACATGTTAAGTATAAGCACTGAACCTTAACTTGAATGAGCCATCAAGTATTTCTTTGTTCATTCTTAACTCTACTATACATAATATGAATAAAATGCAGAATAATTCAGTTTGGTCTTTTCCCCTTGAAATGTGTGTTTGTTTGTCCTATTTCCACTTGTCTCTTAGCAGAACAGAAGCACCCCTCTTACTCTAACATCCTGACTTTTGATTTTAGATTTGTCTCAGAAAAGGTTCTAAATCTTTCCAAGAAGCACGTGCAGTTGGATTCACTAAAGAGAATGGGACCTTGGGAGATATATGGGAGACTGTCTCAAGCAGTGATCTTCTATTGTTGTTGATATCAGATGCTGCTCAGGTTTGCTTCTTTGGATATTCATATGCTCATATATTGCATACTTTCTATGATCATTCCCTATGTTGATGTACCAGTGTACCTGGTGATTTCAACCATCAAGAGTTTTTATAATGGGGTATAATGTTTTAACTATCTCAATTTCCAACCTATTGTCTAAAGGATCTTTTTCATACGGTTATGTTGTTTCTTTCTGCATGCTGTCCAATTATTCTTTTGTTGTAGCCTTTATTGTCGCCGAAGAAATCAATCTCTCGCCCGGCCAGCCTGCCAATCCAAACAGATACCAAGACCTCGACAGATACTCGGTAAGCAAGGATTAATCTTTTGAATATGGCTTTTATTCTGACTTCACTCATGAAGTTCTATTTACTCCAGTGTTGTTGCTGAACTATTCATGAATACTTTAATTTCAGAAATGAAGAACCTGAAAAGCGTGGTATCAGTGGTGGCTTTGTTCAACAAACCCTTTTTGTGGGTCAAAGTAATAGCTTAGTTGATTCAGAATCCAAAGAGACAACCCCTTCTTCGGTAAGCAATTTGTTTTCCTATACCACCTTTTCTGCAGTTCTCTCAATCATCTTGGTTCTTATTTGTATCTAATTTTGTGATTTTTCTTTGTCCTCCCAGGTGGCTCCAATGAATCAGACGCAACACATCTTCACACTAAGAAGAGGTTGGTTTCAATGTGTTTGTATTGCCTTTCTGTACTACAAAACCTCCCATTTAGCTAGGAAATGTCAAAACCTCACTGTCTGCGCTGCCTATGTGACGATCAAGTTATTTGATCATTCCGAATATGAATGTAGATCTGCAAGTGTAGTTGTCCCTGCTGGAGCATCCATTTTACCTAGCAAGAAACTAAGCAGTGGGAAAAAGGCAAAGTAAATCGTTTTGTGCATAAGACGGGCCATTCCACAGGAGTATTTTCCGTATGTCAAATCGTGTTACCCTTCCTATCCAACTGAAAACTCCATCAAAAGAGTGATTCAATGTTTAGCTTCTTTACGTGAGTGTTTTCCTCTACTCCTAGGCAAGCACCTGTTTTGGATTTGTATATAGGTAATGATACATTGACCTCTTAGGTGTTTCCCTCTGCTAAGAGGTGCGGCAGGTGCCTACGCAGGCTGCATCAGTGATGCTCTTTTGATCAGCATATAGGCAATTTGTTGGTGAACTTTTATATGTGATGAACCATGCACAGCTATAATATAATGTAGCGCTTCTTATTGTATATGCTATCATCATTTTTGCTTTGTTTTCATTGCTCTTTTATATTCGTGCTTCTCTTCTTTAGAACCTACCTAGAACATTACCTTTGTTGTATTTTTACAATGCTTTTCTCTACCATCTAACATTACCAACTGCAGCCATCATTAGAACAGAAACTACAACTGCAGCCTTAATGAGAAAAAAAAATCAGCCTTTTTAGTTTTTTTAGTGATGAGCTACATGCTTTGCAAAGTACACATAGAAATATAGCTTTCCATACGAAGGTTTTGAGTTCTTTGAACTACCGTGTGTTTGTTGCAACTATAATAATAATTCTTTTGTTTAATTTTTATGGTCATTTTGTTTTCTCGCCATGCTTAAAAGAATCTATTGTTAGGATGAAACTGCGAAGGATCTACAGAGTGAGGATAGAGTGAGAAATCGAAGCTTAGATTGGCTCAAATTAGTAAGGTGCATCAGGTGTTAAAGAGAAATATTAATATTTGCGTAAAATTTAAGATTCCATTTGAACCACGGGCACCCTAATAGTTTGAAAATAAAACTCAACGTGGATTTACTGACCAGTGGAACTTGTCCATATCTTGCGAGAAGAGTTTTAAATGCTCTTTCATTTTTGTCATCTCTTCTTGCAGTTTTTCCCTCAGCTCTTCAGATTTCTTCTTTTCCATTTTTTCTTTGGAGAGCTGGGTTTGTTTCACCTTTATTTCTTTTTGTAATTCTATAAAGGTTCAACAAAGATACCAATTGCCATCTACTTCTTTAAAAAATAAACTAAACAGGTCGGGAATAGAGATATACCTATTATTTCGACCTCTTTTACCTGAAGAACTGCCTTGTGCTCCTCGGAGAGCTTCTGAGTTCTCGCTTCGCTCTTCCTAAAGGCTTCGTAGAGTCTGGAATTCTTTTCTTCAAGAAATTGATACTTGTCTTTGGCTTTGACAAGATCAAATTGGTAACCCTTGGAGGTGTTCTCAGCCACCAAGAGTTGCTACACCAACTCTTTTATTTTCTCTTCTAATGTTTTGTTTCCAAACATAACTGTTAGAAAAAATCTCTTATAACAAAACAAAAGAGGAATTTGTTATCAACACACATCTGGTAGGGTCTCTTGGCTATTGGAGCTGTCCCTGGTACAAGTTCTATAACGAACTCGATATCCCTATCCGGTGGAATTCCAGGTAAATCCTCCAGAAAAACATCTGCATATTCGTTGACTACCGATATATCCTCTAAGCTGACGGTCTTCAAGCTGTTGACCATCAACTGTCCATCCCGCACTGCTATTGCTTCAAATTCAATCCTCTTCCCATTCAGGCTCTCAACTGATATGACTCTTCGTCCGCAGTCCAACACTGCCTTGTGCTTAGTTAACCAATCCATTCCCAAGATAACATCTTGGGTTTGGGTATTTAGGATAATTAAGTTCGCTAGGAACTCTATTCCATTAATTATTAGTCTTACCCCAGAACATCCTACTTTGGATCGGAGTTCTGATCCGGGGGATTGGACTGCAAGCACACATTTAAGATTCACAATATCCAAATCATTTTGAACAGCAAAATCTCGGGAAACAAATGAATGTGAAGCTCCAGAATCAAATAAAACAGTAGCTGGTACTGAATTTACTAGGAACTTACCCAGTACAACGTCCGAAGCATTCTGGACCTCGTCCGTAGTGATGTGGTTGACTCGGCCTTGCGTGGTTGCTTGAGACGGAGTTGCCGATGACGTTGCTCCACGATTCACATTTGGCACTGGAGTCCTCGCTGGTGTGTTCCCCAGATTAAAGCGGACAGGGGTGACACCTCCCTTCTTAGGGCAATTATTGGCAAAGTGCCCCAGTTCGTTGCAGTGATAGCAACGCCTTCCCATTGCCTGGGAATTTCCTCCAGCTTGTACCACTGTTCTGGCTGGAGTTTGAACATTCCGCCCACCGGGCGGTTTGCTTGCAGTGGTGCCACCATCGCTTGGCCGAGTCGAACAAATTGTTGGGGTGCCGTCCTCTGCCTCTGCTGGCCCTGACGACCTCCTTGTTGTGCCATCCTGCGCTTTCTGTTGTTGTCCAACTCTCTGCGCTTATCCTCCAAGATGAGGGCCTTGTTGACTAGCTCCTGGAAATCCGGGAATGTGTGGGTGATCAGTCCCACCTGTAGCCCAGCATTCAATCCCTTCATAAAGCAGGATTGTCTGGCTTTGTCCGTCGCTACATCTTCTGGTGCGTAGCGTGCTAATTGGGTGAATTTGTTCAGGTAGTCGGCCACTGATTGGCCACCCTGCTTGAGGTTCCGGAACTCTTCCTTCTTTAAATCCATGATACCTTCAGGTACATGATATTGATGGAAGGCTGTGGTGAATTCCTCCCATGTGATTCCTTGAGGGTCTTCATGTGCTGCACAGAAGTTTTCCCACCATTCCGCAGCAGTTCCTTCCAATTGATGAGAGGCATAGAGTACCCTCTCTTGTCCTACACACTGGGTTATGTGTAGTTTCCTTTCGATCGTTCTCAACCAGTCATCTGCTTCCAATGGATTGGCATTGCCTGAGAACGTGGGTGGACGAGTCCTCGTGAATTCTAACAATCTGGAATAGGGGTGTGGTCCATGGTTACCCCCTAGTTGAGCATTCGCAGCAGCTTGGGTGGAATCTGCTGCATCGTCTGCATCATTGTGCTCATCAACTGGGTTTGGGCAGCTAGGAAAGCTCCCAAATCCTGCAGATCAACCTGCCGTGGTTGGGGAATTGGTTCCTCATTCTGGTTTTTCGCCTGATTGGCACCACTTCCGCTAGCTGCAACATTACCGCGAGTCCTCACCATCTGATGAAAACTTCCACGGTTAAGAAAAGGAGAAGAAAGCATAGACAAGTAAAAGAACTTATACTGGGGAATCAAGTGTAACTTAAATTATTTAGCAACTTTATTAATTTAGTAAAATAGTATGGTTGCTCACAAGCCTAAGAGCAATGCAACACATACCAAACACTCACACGTGAAAACAAGCAAACAAACATTAAGACTCAACAACGACTCACACCTAATGGTGACTCTGAAACAAAAAACGTGACTCAAACACTCAAGCCTCAACACTACCCTAAACTGGCCTCGATCACTCATCGAGCCAACCCGGCTGCGGCTCCCCCGGAGCGTACACCGACGGGTGCTCCGGCATCGGGGTGAACTTGTCCTGGTGACCACCCCCCCTCTGCTGCTGCTGGCGCTGAGGAGTCCTGCCCCTCAAGCTCAGCCTCCTGGTCCGAAACTGGCTCCTCCGGCTCGGGCACCAGCTCCTCAGGATCCTCCTCCTCGTCAAGCTCCATCTCGGCCCGGCGTAGAGCGCGTCCTCCAACTCTACGATCCGCGGGAAAGCGAAAGCCCGGGTCTCCTGTAGAGTTTGCTCAACTGCCTCCAAGGTGGCATAGACAGACCGCAGCTCGTGGACAGTCTGGTCCACCACCTGCTTCTGGGCAGCTGCGAATCGTGCAAGGTGCACGATCGCCGCATCACTCTCCAAGTGAAGCTGTCCTCCAGGAACTCCTCCTTCCTGCGGGTGCAGGCGAAACACGGTGTCCTGAAGCTCTCCTGCATAAGCTTGACCAATCCTCCTCATGGCTAGGCGCGCGGACTCCTGAATCCCGACCTCAAAGGTGACCCTTCGGACCGTGATGTTGAACGGCCGGCTTGCTCCTGCATGCTCTCGAGCGTAGAAGGTGATCGATGTAGCCGTGCCTCTAACTCAACCGTTGACCGCCCAGGTGCGACCACGATAAAGAGGCCTGTCGAAACCTCCAAGAACCTGAAGCATCCTCCAAAGCTCCGCGGCATAACCACTAGCATGCTCGCCAAAGGTATGGATCCTCCTGACCATGTGCCAAGACAACTCTGGTTAGACCTCAATTTAAAACAAACAGAAAATAATAATAAGAATTCAGCATAGATATGAAGTAAGAGAGAAAGGATAAGTCGAGATTTCATTAATATTCTTGCTCAAGTTGTTAAACTCTTAAAAAATAGTTTTATCCACCACACACAGCTAACCTAGTTAGGGTCAAGACCTACAGTCAGCCTGCTCTGATACCACCTCTGTCGGGACCCGATTCTGAGAATCTAGACCCTCTGTGTATTCTGTGCTAGTCCAGTATCACGCTAGCACACACAATCTTTACAGGGTTGAACATCACAAACATTCACAATGATACCATATTAAATAGTGCAAACATTTATATAAACCGAATTGTACGACCTTATGGTCTCCTTACATAAGATCAGCTACACAGGGCTTACATTATCAGAGTAATAAAAGATAACAGCGGAAAGCAAATAAACTTCGTGGAGTCCCATCAACTTGCCACAGGTAACCGACTAGGCTTGCCCCCTAATTGTCCGGCTCTTCGATGTACTCCTCCCATGCGGGCGTAGACTCTTCCACTGATGTTGGGTGGATAGGCAAGGAGGGGTGAGTACTCAAGGCACTCAACAAATAATGCAAAGAATGCAGTGCTATTACTATATGCAAGACTTAGTCCAAAGAGTTGGCTTACTTGGTTCATTTGCATCAAACAACATTTTTAAACTAACAATTTATTTAGATTAAAAGTAGTGAAACAGTTAGAAATAGTACTAAGTTCTTTAAACAGTTCTTCTTCGAAAACTTGGCACACAGCCTTAATCAATTCATTTTCATACTAGCACATAGCCACCCTGTCCACATTTTATTTTTGAAGATCTAACCCTTGACTGTAATCCCCGAGCAATGTCCAATACCGCGGACACGGTTATTCGAATAGATTTGACACTCTGCAGAGATTGTACACATTACCCACAAGATACAGCCGCTCACCACACCGGTGATTGTCCGCAACAAAGCCTTTCAGGAATCTCTACCTTAACCAATGACCTCTCCGGTATTGCTTTCACTATCACTCCCCTCACACAGAGCCGAAGTATAGGATAGGCCAACACCGTTGGATGGGCACCAAGCCGTAGCACAGGTACGCTCCCCCACACAGATACACCTTCGTGTACTGTCACCCCGAGGTTTCAGAGGAAAGATATCAGAACCCTAATCAACTAGGTCTGTCCCATACCAGACATGTGGTTGTACGGGTGACTCAGTTCAAAGACTTGCAAGGTGAAGTCCTTAGCTGACCAAGGCAAGACTTTCATCACTCAACAGTGGCACACAGCCCAATGTGGCACACAGACTCACAACTCCCATCAACCCTTTGCCACACAGGCCCACCTGGCACAAAGCCTCTTGCCACTTGCCCCAGTCTAAATCATTTCCCACCCGGTTGATTATTGTGCAACACATGCCAACAATAACTCAGCATCGGTACAGAACCACACAGGTCTCCGTACTTCAGTCTCATCATGTGGCATCACCACACTATTTTCAAATACATTCCATATGTCATTAATGAACATTGTTGCATTTTTCGGAAGATCATTGATGACTCGTTGCAAGGCTAAGCATCTATTCACGGTCTAGCCTCCCGTGTTGGCATCATATTAACATCCAACGAGTACAAGCAATCCTAGGGTGACAATGATTTCAGGGCATACAAATAATAATTTCAATGTGGTAATAACAATATGGTTGATTAGCTACATTACCCAAATTTATTTAAATTCATTTTTAATCAACTTAGCATGCATAATTTCAAAACAACATACATTAAAAAAACTGGGATCAAAGTGGTCAAAGCATCACTTGCCTTCAAAGAGTTGCTGGTCGTGTTCCGAAGCTTGGTCTTGAGCGATGAATTCTTCCTCGAAACTTTCCGGCAAGTTTGCGTCTACGCGTAAAAATCATATATACAATAAATAACCAAAACAGTAGACTATATAACCTCGAAAATTCAAGAACGATTCACCATTAAAAAGAGCACCATTTTACAAATTTTTAGAGACTAGAATCACCTCAATCGGAGTTAAAATGCAAAATTTATAGCCTTTCAAAGTTTGCAAATATATTAAAAAGACTAAACCGAATTAATATAATTATTTTTGAACTGAAAACTCGATTTAATGCGTCAGCATGACGTCAGCTGACAAGTGGCGCTTCCTTGAGCTGCCACGTCGCCTCGGTCCATGGACTGGGTCCATAGCCCAGCTCTGGTCCACGGTGGACTCGGCCCACGTAATGCTGCACTGCCTCACCACCGACGCCATCACGACGCTCGATCGACGAGATTCGTGCCGGACACGCGTCAAGATCTCGAGCGATCCCAGTCGACGGCTAGATCTCACCCACGTGGCGCAATCATGATCGTCAAAGAAAATCAACGGTCAGATCTCCTGCGTCACCCGAAACGCTTCGAATTCCACGTGACACGCGTCACGCATCCGATGGCGCTCACGAATCCAACGGCCAGCAACCACACGGTCTCGGCGACGCTTCGGCTCACGCGTAGACACCCGGCGAAATCTCGGCGGTCCGCGTGAAACCAACGGCCAAGATTTGGTCGTTCCTCGGTCAACTCGCACACGCGTCCACGCAGGATTCGGCGGGGGCGCGGTGACATCCCAGCCGCACGTTCAAATCTGAAAGGTGCCGATTCAGCGGCAACATGGCTTACTACAGACGCGTGGATGCATCACAGCCACACGACTCCGATCGGACGGCCACGACCAACCCACGAGACAACATTGGATCTCTACCGCTCAGATCCGATCCTACAGCACATGATACCCGAGCAGTTTACTGTACAATCTAGCGATGTAGGTGCGAGCTTCCCTTTTGGCATGGAATCTTCTGACTCCTTTGAGTGGTGTAATTCTGAGATACACAAAATCTTCGGGTTCGAAACTCAAATCTCTGCGACGATTGTCAGCATAACTCTTCTGCCTTGACTGAGCAATCTTCAGTCTTTCCCTGATCACGGTGATCTGTTCTTCCGCTTTCTGAAGTATATCCGGACCAAAAACATGTCGTTCACCGGTCTCATTCCAATTCAACGGTGTTCGACAAGATCGACCATACAGAGTTTCAAATGGAGACATGTAACACCCTAATTTTTGCTCTAATTTAAATTTTGGAGTATTTTTGATTTTTTTTTAATTTTTGGGAATTTATTTAAGTTTATTTGGATTTATTCAAATAGGACTTTTCTTGAAAACAATTAAATAATGGAAAAGTTTTTGCAAAGTTTTATTGCAAATATTTTAATGGAATTCCAAACATCTCAAAGTAATTTCTGGAATTTTTCTGCTATTTTAAAAGCTCCAAATGATTTAATTGAATTTCTAGAATTATTTTAAATGTGAAATGATTTAAAATCGATGAACATTAATGGGCCGAGCCCATTATCGTCGGCGTGTCGCCGCCCAACCGCACAGAACCCTAGCGCCGCTTCACCTCAAGTCGTCCGATCCGGATCGAACGCTCGTGAGTACGCCACGCCGCTCGCATGCGTGAGCCTTGGATCGTCGCCGCGCGGACGCTGCGAGATTGCGCCACGCCACTTCGCCCCGCGAGATCGCCGGAGAGACGGGGCTTTGATGGCCGTGATTTCCGTTGCGCCACGCACGCCGAGGCAGCCCTTAAGTCCCGTTGATGGCGCGTGCAGAGACCTTCACGCCGCGTCTTTTGACTCCTCGCCGCACGCCGAGACCCTCTCTAGCGCTCGAGCGAAGCTCGCCAGTAAGGCGCTCTTTGTGCCGCCGCGGTTTTCGCCGCTTACTTCGCCGCCTCCGCCGCCGCCAAGGTCACCGAGTAATCCTTCCGCCAAGCCGCGTCGAACGAGCCACTTCATCACGCCGGAGAAGCCCGTAGCGCCGTGGCCGCGCCATCTTCCTCAACTCGCAGCCTTTTCTTCGCGCCGCCGCCTTCACCGAAGCTTCGTCCGTCCGTCCGATCTTCATCGCACGCTCGTTCGCCCACGCCACTTTTCTTTGTGTTCTTCTAGAGTAGATCTGCATGCTGTTAGATCCGGATTGAACGGTAGAGATTAGATCTAGTCTCTCAGAACTTGGTTACATCTCACCGTTGGATCGTTAGTGTACGCAGCGTAGGATTGAGCCACGTCGCGCCATGTATAGTAAATACTCCGAACTCGAGCCGTTGGATCGGATCCAACGGTTGAGTTCAGATCCGTTTTGCCCTAGGATCCGCGCCGCTCAAATTTGAACGCGGCGCGGTGATAGCGCCGCACCTCCAACCAATCGCGTGCGGCCGCGTGTTTCCTTTGACCGAAGCGTGACCAATCTCGGCCGTTGATTTCAAACGAGCCGTTGCGATTGCGCCGCGTGTCGCTGCGTATCGAGGCGTCGCCGAGCCGCGCAGGCATAGGATCTGACCGTCGATTTTAGCGAACGGTCTGGATTTTGCCGCGTGGCTGCACTGTTCTGTGAACCAAGTCCACGGTGGACCAGAGCCGAACCGTCGACCTAGTCCATAGACCAGAACGACGTGGCAGCCTCTGGGCGTGCCACGTGTCGAGCTGACGTCAGCGATGACGTCATAAATATTTTTTTATATATAAAAATATTTCAACCGAATTTCATTTCTGTGCTGTCGTCATCATGACGCGGTGCTGACGTCATAAAAGTGAATTTCCAGTATAAAAATAATTCAGAAAAATCGGATTTTCTTAATTTCTGTATTTTAAGATTTTATTCAAACTTCAAATGACTATAACTTTGGCATTTTAACTCGGATTTGGGTGATTCAAATTTCTAAAAATTCATAAAATTGTGAGCTATTTAATGGTGAATTTTATTTGAATTTTTGAGGTCATTTAGTCTTCTGTATTAGCTATTTATTGCATATTTTGTTTGTACGCGTAGACGCAAATTTGCCGGAAAGTTTCGAGGAAGAATTCGTCGCTCAAGACCAAGTTTCGGAACAAGACAGCAACTCTTTGAAGGCAAGTGATGCTTTGATCATTTTGATCCTGTGTTTTTAAAATGTAGTTTATGCTTTGAAACTATGCATGCTTATTTATTTAAAATGAATTTAAATTGATTCGGGATAATGTAGTTAATCAACCCATTTTGTTATGCCACCTTGAATTATTAATTGTATGCCCTAAATCATTGTCACCCTAAGTTTGATTATATTAGTTGGATGTTAATATTGTGCCAACACGGAGGCTAGACCGTGAGTAGATGCTTAGCCTTGCAACCAATCATGAGTGATCTTTCTAAAAATGCTACAATCGATTAAAGACATTGAATGTATTTTGAAAAGTGGTGTGATGATGCCACATGATGAGATTGAGGTACAACACTGTGTGGTTCCAGATCGATGTTGAGTTATTGCCGCATGTGTTGCACAATAATCAACTGGGTGGGAAATGATTTAGACTGGGCAAATGGTAAGAGGTCAGTGTGCTCAGTGGGCCTGTGTGGCTTTGGGTTGATGAGTGATGTGAGTCTGTGTGCCACATTGGGTGTGTGCCACATTGGGTATGTGTGCCATCGTTGAGTGTTGGAAGTCTTGCCTTGGGCGCTTAAGGACTTCACCTTGCAAGCCTTTGATCCGAGTCACCCGCACAACCACATGTCCGATATGGGACATGCACCTAGTTGACTAGGGTTCTGATATCTTTCCTCCGATACCTCGGGGTGACAGATACGAGGGTGTATCTGTATGGGGAGCGCACTGCTACACGCTTGGTGCCCATCCAACGGTGATTGGTCGGTCCTATACTTGCTCTGTGAGGGAAGTGATAGTGAAGGCACACTGAGAGGTTCTTTGGTTAAGGTAGAAGTTCTGAAAAGCTTTGTTGCGATAATCACTGTGGTGGTGAGCGGTATCTTGTGGGTAAAGTGTACAACCTCTGCAGAGTGTCAAACTATTCGAATAGCCGTGCTCACTGGTATTGAGCATTGCTCGTGGATTACAATCAAGGGGTAGATTTTCATAAACAAAATATGGGAAGGGTGGTGTGTGCCAAGTGTTAAAATGAATCATTATAGGTGTGCCGAGAATCTTCAAGAAAAACCATTTGAAGAAATTAGTATTACTTATAACTGTTCCAATGCTTTAATCTAATTAAGATATTGGTTTAAAATTGTTGTTTGATGCAAAAGAACCATTTAAGCCAACCCTTTGGAATAAGCTTTGCATGTAGTAATAGCACTGCATTCTGTGCATTACTAGTTGAGTGCCTTGTGTACTCACCCCACCTTGCTTATCAACCCCAACATCAGTGGAAGAGACTACACCAGTTTGGGAGGAGGAGTACATCGAGGATACGAACAACTAGGGGGCAAGCCCAGTCGGTTGCCTGTGGCAAGATGAAGGCTTCCACGACCTTTACTTATGTTCCGCTGCTATTTCTTTACTTTGAATAATGTAAGCCCTGTGGTCGACTTATCTCAGAAAGAGACCATAAGATCGCATAACTCGATTTATATACATGTTTGCACTATTTATTCTTATATCTTTGTGAATGGTCGTAATGTGCAACCCTCGTATGATCAGTGTGCTAGCGTGATCTGGATCGCATGTAATACACAGAGGGTCCGGATTTGCAGATTCGGGTCCCGACAAGACATCTGTAAACTTGCCTGATAACTGTTATTATAGCTGAACTTAGCATAAGGCAAACACTTGTCCCATGAAGTAGCATATGCTAAAGCATAGGCTCTCAGCATATCTTCTAATATCTGGTTAACTCTCTCAGTTTGACCATCTGTCTGTGGATGGTATGCTGTACTGAAGTTCAAACGAGTCCCCATTGCCTCATGTAGCTTACCACAAAATCTTGAGGTAAACTGAGTACCTCTGTCGGACACTATTTTCTTTGGTACTCCGTGCAAACAAACAATCCTTGCCATATAGAGTTCTGCTAACTGATCTCCTGATTAAGTGGTCTTTACCGGTATAAAATGCGCAGCTTTAGTTAAACGGTCCACTATAACCCATATGGAGTCATATCCTCCTTGAGTTCTGGGTAAACCGGTTATGAAATCCATACCGATTTCTTCCCATTTCCATTCAGGTATCTTTAAGGGTTGCAATAGTCTTGCTGGCCTCTGATGCATTGCTTTGACTCTTTGACATATGTCACATAATGCGACATACTCTGCAACTTCCTGCTTCATGCTTGGCCACCAAAATCTTTCCTTCAGGTCTTGGTACATTTTGGCACTTCCTGGATGGATTGAATACTTGGAGTCATGAGCTTCCTCCAAGATTAACTGCTTCAGTTCCTTTTTGTTCGGCACACAGATGCGTCCTTTAAACCACATAGAGCCTTGATCATCCTGTTTGAAATCCTTTGCCTTGCCTTCATCCATCTTAGACTTAACTCTTTTGATCTTATCGTCATCTTTTTGTTCTTCTCTGATCTGGTCCTCCAGGGTAGGTTTTACCTCCAAAGTAGCCAAAAATCCCTCTGGTACTACTTCCAACCTCTTTTTCTGAAATTCCTCACTCAACGCGTTCTGACTTGTTTCCAACAGCTTATTTACACTGTGGCTCTTTCGACTCAAGGCATCAGCCACAATGTTGGCTTTACCAGGATGGTAATGGATTCCAACATTGTAATCTTTAATCAACTCTAGCCATCTTCTTTGCCTCATATTTAAATCAGCTTGTGTGAAGATATATTTGAGGCTTTTATGATCAGTATACACTTCATATCTGTTTCCGATGAGGTAGTGGCGCCATAACTTCAGGGCATGCACTACAGCAGCCAATTCCAGATCATGACTCGGATAGTTCTCTTCATGTGGCCTCAATTGCCTCGATGCATATGCAACTACTTTTCTATTTTGCATCAATACGCATCCCAGTCCTTGACGCGATGCATCACAATAAATGTCAAAGCTTTGATGAACATCAGGTAAGACCAATACCGGTGCTGACGTCAACCGCTTCTTCAACTCCTGGAAACTCTTTTCACATTCTGATGTCCACAAGAATTTCTTTTCCTTCTTTAATAATTGGGTAAGGGGTCTTGCAATTGTAGAGAATCCTTCAATGAAACGATGGTAATATCCCGTCATTCCAAGGAAACTACGGATTTGGGTTACCGACTTCGGTGGCTCCCAATGCAATACTGCTTCTACTTTGCTTGGATCTACTACAACTCCTTCAGCAGTCATTATATGCCCAAGAAATTCAACCTTATTCTTCCAGAAGTCGCATTTGCTAAATTTAGCAAACAACTGTTGTTCCCTTAACTTTTCAAGGACTTGCCTTAAATGTTCAGCGTGCTCTTCCTTCGTCTTGGAGTAGACGAGGATATCATCTATAAACACGACAACAAACTTATCCAGGTATTCCATAAAAACCTTATTCATTAAGTTCATGAAATATGCTGGTGCATTCGTTAATCCAAAGGACATAACTGTGAACTCATAGTGCCCATATCTTGACGAAAATGCAGTCTTTGGCATATCCTCTAATCGGATCTTCAATTGATGGTATCCCGATCGGAGATCGATCTTGGGAAAGACTCCAACTCCTCTCAACTGATCAAATAGGTCATCAATCCTGGGTAACGGAAACTTATTCTTTATCGTCACATCATTGAGTGCACGATAGTCTATAAACATTCTAAAGCTCCCATCCTTCTTCTTGACGAACAGGACTAGTGCTCCCCAAGGCGATGAACTAGGCCTTATAAACCCTTTTTCCAACAGCTCTTCAATCTGCTTCTTCATCTCTACCAACTCATCTGTGGACATCTGGTAGGGTCTCTTGGCTATTGGAGCTGTCCCTGGTACAAGTTCTATAACGAACTCGATATCCCTATCCGGTGGCATTCCAGGTAAATCCTCCAGAAAAACATCTGGATATTCGTTGACTATCGATATATCCTCTAAGCTGACGATCTTCAAGCTATTGACAATCAATTGTCCATCCCGCACTGCTATTGCTTCAAATTCAATCCTCTTCCCATTCAGGCTCTCAACTGATATGACTCGTCGTCCACAGTCCAACACTGCCTTGTGCTTAGTTAACCAATCCATTCCCAGGATAACATCCAGGGTTTGGGTATTTAGGATAATTAAGTTCGCTAGGAACTCTATTCCATTAATTATTAGTCTTACCCCAGAACATCCTACATTGGATCGGAGTTCTGATCTGGGGGATTGGACTGCAAGCACACATTTAAGATTCACAATATCCAAATCATTTTGAACAGCAAAATCTCGAGAAACAAATGAATGTGAAACTCCAGAATCAAATAAAATAATGAGTGATGCATCGAGTTTACTAGAACTTACCAAAGAAACGTCCAAAGCATTCTGGACCTCGTCCGCGGTGATGTGGTTGACTCAGCCTCGCGTGGTTGCTTGAGACGGAGTTGCCGATGACGTTGCTCCACGATTCACATTTGGCACTGGAGTCCTCGCTGGTGTGTTCCCCAGGTTAAAGCGGACAGAGGTGACACCTCCTTCTTAGGGCAATTATTGGCAAGTGCCCCGCCACTGCTGATAGCAACGCCTTCCCATTGCCTGGGAATTTCCTCCAGCTTGTACCACTGTTCTGGCTGGAGTTTGAACATTCTAGCCCACTGGACGGTTTGCCGGCAGTGGTGTCCTGTCACTGCCCCTGGGCTGGAGTCGAACAAATTGTTGGGGTGCCGTCCTCTGCCTCTGCTGGCCCTGACGACCTCCTTGTTGTGTCATCCTGCGCTTTCTGTTGTTGTCCAACTCTCTGCGCTTATCCTCCAAGATGAGGGCCTTGTTGACTAGCTCCTGGAAATCCGGGAATGTGTGGGTGATCAGTCCCACCTGTAGCCCAGCATTCAATCCCTTCATAAAGCAGGATTGTCTGGCTTTGTCCGTCGCTACATCTTCTGGTGCGTAGCGTGCTAATTGGGTGAATTTGTTCAGGTAGTCGGCCACTGATTGGCCACCCTGCTTGAGGTTCCGGAACTCTTCCTTCTTTAAATCCATGATACCTTCAGGTACATGATATTGATGGAAGGCTGTGGTGAATTCCTCCCATGTGATTCCTTGAGGGTCTTCATGTGCTGCACAGAAGTTTTCCCACCATTCCGCAGCAGTTCCTTCCAATTGATGAGAGGCATAGAGTACCCTCTCTTGTCCTACACACTGGGTTATGTGTAGTTTCCTTTCGATCGTTCTCAACCAGTCATCTGCTTCCAATGGATTGGCATTGCCTGAGAACGTGGGTGGACGAGTCCTCGTGAATTCTAACAATCTGGAATAGGGGTGTGGTCCATGGTTACCCCCTAGTTGAGCATTCGCAGCAGCTTGGGTGGAGATCTGCTGCATCGTCTGCATCATTGTGCTCATCAACTGGGTTTGGGCAGCCAGGAAAGCTCCCAAATCCTGCAGATCAACCTGCGGCGGTTGGAGAATTGGTTCCTCATTCTGGTTTTCCGCCTGATTGGCACCACTTCCGCTAGCTCCAACATTACCGCGAGTCCTCACCATCTGATGAAATCTTCCACGATTAAGAAAAGGAGAAGAAAGCATAGACAAGTAAAAGAACTTATACAGGGGAATCAAGTGTACTTAAATTATTTAGCAATTTTATTAATTTAGTAAAATAGTATAGTTGCTCACAAGCCTAAGAGCAATGCAACACATACCAAACACTCACACGTGAAAGCAAGCAAACAAACATTAAGACTCAACAACGACTCACACCTAATGGTGACTCTGAAACAAAAAACGCGACTCAAACACTCAAGCCTCGACACTACCCTAAATTGGCCTCGATCACTCATCGAGCCAACCCGGCTGCGGCTCCCCCGGAGCGTACACCGATGGGTGCTCCGGCATCGGGGCGAACTTGTCCTGGTGACCACCCCCCTCTGCTGGGCCGGGCGCCGAGGAGTCCCGCCTCAAGCTCGGACTCGTCCGGAATCGCTCCTCCGGCTCGGGCACCAGCTCCACAGGATCCTCCTCCTCGTCAAGCTAACCTAGTTAGGGTCAAGACCTACAGTCAACCTGCTCTGATACCACCTCTGTCGGGACCCGATTCTAAGAATCTGGACCCTCTGTGTATTCTGTGCTAGTCCAGGATCACGCTAGCACACACAATCTTTACAGGGTTAAACATCACAAACATTCACAACAATACCATATTAAATAGTGCAAACATTTATATAAACCGAATTGTACGACCTTATGGTCTCCTTACATAAGATCAGCCACACAGGGCTTACATTATCAGAGTAATAAAAGATAACAGCGGAAAGCAAATAAACTTCGTGGAGTCCCATCAACATGCCACAGGTAACCGACTGGGCTTGACACTAATTGTTCGTCTCTTCGATGTACTCCTCCTCCCATGCTGGCGTAGACTCTTCCACTGATGTTGGGTGGATAGGCAAGGAGGGGTGAGTACTCAAGGCACTCAACAAATAATGCAAAGAATGCAGTGCTATTACTATATGCAAGACTTAGTCCAAAGAGTTGGCTTACTTGGTTCATTTGCATCAAACAACATTTTTAAACTAACAATTTATTTAGATTAAAAGTAGTGAAACAGTTAGAAATAGTACTAAGTTCTTTAAACAGTTCTTCTTCGAAAACTTGGCACACAGCCTTAATCAATTCATTTTCACACTAGCACATAGCCACCCTGTCCACATTTTATTTTTGAAGATCTAACCCTTGATTGTAATCCCCGAGCAATGTCCAATACCACGGACACGGCTATTCGAATAGATTTGACACTCTGCAGAGATTGTACGCTTTACCCACAAGATACAGCCGCTCAACACACAGGTGATTGTCCGCAACAAAGCCTTTCAGGAACCTCTACCTTAACCAATGAACCTCTCCGGTATTGCCTTCACTATCACTCCCTCACACGTAACCAAAGTATAGGATGCCAACACCGCTGGATGGGCACCAAGCCGTAGCACGTGCGCGCCCCACACACGATACACCCCGCATCGTCACCCCGAGGTTTCAGAGGAAAGATATTAGAACCCTAATCAACTAGGTCTGTCTCATACCAGACATGTGGTTGTACGGGTGACTCAGTTCAAAGACTTGCAAGGTGAAGTTCTTAGCTGACCAAGGCAAGACTTTCATCACTCAACAGTGGCACACAGCTCAATGTGTCACACAGACTCACAACTCCCATCAACCCTTTGCCACACAGGCCCACCTGGCACAACGCCTCTTGCCACTTGCCCCAGTCTAAATTATTTCCCACCCGGTTGATTATTGTGCAACACATGCCAACAATAACTCAGCATCAGTACAGAACCACATAGGTCTCCGTACTTCAGTCTCATCACGTGGCATCACCACACCATTTTCAAATACATTCCATATGTCATTAATCAACATTGTTGCATTTTTCGGAAGATCATTGATGACTCGTTGCAAAGCTAAGCATCTATTCACGGTCTAGCCTCCCGTGTTGGCATCATATTAACATCCAACGAGGTCAAGCAATCCTAGGGTGACAATGATTTCAGGGCATACCAATAATAATTTCAAGGTGGTAATAACAATATGGGTTGATTAGCTACATTACCCAAATTTATTTAAATTCATTTTTAATCAACTTAGCCAGCATAATTTCAAAACAACACACATTAAAAAAACTGGGATCAAAATGTTCAAAGCATCACTTGCCTTCAAAGATTTGCTGGTCATGTTCCGAAGCTTGATCTTGAGCGATGAATTTTTCCTCGAAACTTTCCGGCAAGTTTGCGTCGACGCGTAAAAATCATATATGCAATAAATAACTAGAATAGTAGATAATATAACCTCAAAAATTCAAGAACAATTCACCATTAAAAAGAGCATCATTTTACAAATTTTTAGAGACTGGAATCACCTCAATCGGAGTTAAAATGCAAAAGTTATAACCTTTCAAAGTTTGCAAATATATTAAAAAGAATAAACCGAATTAATATAATTATTTTTGAACTGAAAACTCGATTTAATGCGTCAGCATGACGTTAGCTGACACGTGGCGCATCCTGGTGCTGCCACGTCGCCTCGGTCCATGGACTGCGTCCACGGCCCGGCTCTGGTCCACGGTGGACTCGGCCCACGTAATGCTGCACTGCCCCCACCGGTGACGTCAAGACTAACGCCATCGGCGACGCTCCGATCGCCTCGAGATTCGCTCCCAGACAAGTGTCAGCATCTCGAGCGATCCCAGCCGACGGCCAGATCTCACCCACGTGGCGCAATCATGACCGTCAAAGAAAATCAACGGTCAGATCTCCCACGTCACCCGAAACGCTTCGGATTCCACGTGACATGCGTCACGCATCCAACGACACTCATGAATCCAATGGCCAGCACCCGCGTGGTCCCAACGATGCTTCGGCTCATGCGTAGAGACGCGGCGAAATCTCGTCGGTCTGCGTGAAACCAACGGCCAAGATTTGGTCGTTCCTCGGTCAACTCACACACGCGTCCACGCAGGATTCGGCAGGGACTCGGCGACATCCCAGCCGAACATTCAAATCTGAACGGTGCCGATTCAGTGGCAACGTGGCTTACTACAGACGCGTGGATGCATCGTAGCCACACGACTCCGATCGGACGGCCACGACCAACCCACGAGGCAACATTGGATCTCTACCGCTCAGATCCGATCCTACGGCACATGATACCCGAGCAGTTTACTGTACAATCTAGCGATGTGGCACTATCTCACGTGTACAAAAACGATCCAACGGTCCAGATCTAACTACAGCACAAACACTAGAACCAATCGAAGTCGTTCATCTACGCATCTACGTCCACGATCAACGCTAGGCAAACGAAAAGGGCAGCGACGTGGACGTACCGGAGCGGTGCGATGAAGATCGGACGGCGGATGAAGCTCGTGAAGGTCGGCGACGGCGAGAAGAAAGAGGATGCCGTAGCTGGGGAAGACGACGTGGTCGGCAGCGCAAGAGGGAGACTCCGGCGAGAAGAACTGACAAAATCGACGCGGTTCACTTCGGTGAACTCGAGACGGGGTTGGAGCACGGCGGGAAGGCTCAGACGACGGTGGAGCGAAGCAAAAACGACAGCGGCGCAAAGGAGAAACTACGGCGAGCTAGCACGGGGTCTCTGGAGCGTCTCGGCTAGCGTGAAAGGAGTCAAAATGAGCGGCTTGAAGTCCTCTGTGGAATGCGCTAACCGACGCACTTAAAGGAGCCTCGACGTGTGCGCAAACACCGACGAAATGAGCGGAAACGCTCGACGGTGTTAACTCCGGCGATAACGCGGGCGAAGAGACGTGGTGCTATCCTGGACGTCCGTGTGGACTCGATCGGGTGGCGCACGCACGCTGGCGACGCGGCGTAACGGCAACCGTTGGATCTCGATCCGACGGTTCAAACGCGCGACGGCTAGGGTTTGCGGCAAGATGGGCTGCGCGGGCCGACGGCACGGGCTGACTTGGGCCAGACCGAAGGGTTTCGGCCCAAACACTATTCTTGCGATTGTAAATCATTTTCGAATTAAAATAAATCAGGTAAATGGATAAAGCCAAAATAAATAGCAAAATTCTCGGAAAGATTCCAGAAATATTCCGGAAAAATATTTTGAGTCATTCTGAACTCAAATAAAATATTTCCAATAAAACTTTTCATAAACTTTTATATTATTTTAATTGACTTCAAGAAAGTCCATATTTGAATAAATTCCAATTAATTTCCAAAAATTCTCAAAAATCAAAATAACTCCAAAATTTAAAATATGGCAAATTTTAGGGTGTTACTCGCCCTTCCTGGGGGCACCGCTTCACGTCCTCTCTGCTAAGATCCCACATCACAATTTCACATTAGGGGATCAAGCCCTAATCCTCAAGCTCTTGGATCTTTCCTTCGGTGAGAATTGACTTGTCCATAGCAGATGGATTAGGAAGAGTTGGCAGAGAAAGGGTTTGAAGATGAAGAAGTTGAGAAGTTTTTCATGCTCAAAAGTGCAAGGCGTAAGGTGTATAAGGAAAGCTTTAACCCCCCCCCCCTCATATATCCTTTAGTGTGTCAGTTTCGATACTAATTCAGTTACCGAAGAAGCGCAAAAATCTCATTTTGATACGCATTAAAATGGTGAAATGATTAGCACGAAACCCCATAAAGGAAAATAAAAAGGCTTTGGTAAAAAATTCTTTTTCACCCAAGACATGGGGGCTAAGTGACGAGGATTAAAGGCCATGCTCTGTTTTGGGCCTATGACTTTATAAGAAAAAGGCTATAAAGAAAAATAAGGCCCACACTCAGTTACTTGGTTATGACTCCAACCAATTTTTTGACGTGTCCTTTATTAGTTTACACTGGTCCATCCCGATCAGTGATTCGACCACCCTGATGAAGCATCTAGGCCCCTAATTTAATTAGTTTTGGTAATTAATGTCACTTGGGTTTAAAGGACTAACATATTTTTCTAAGTGTATGAGAAAGGTTTGGTCCTCATCATGGAATGGAGCATGTAAAGACATGGGACGAAAAGAAACAATCATAGATGATTCAAGCTCAAGGCCAAGGTATAAATATAAGGACTTTTTCATAGCTTTTACTGATCTCGGAGTTTAGAGAAAATATCGGATTGCTAGAAATAGGTGTCGTACTATTAAGAAGGATCAATGTCTAGTAGCTTGAAATTGTTTAAGATCAAAATGGCTCAAATAGTGTATATGTTGGATCTTGATTGCGTTTAAAAAGAAATTCTCTTAAAAACTCAAATATTCTTTCAGATAGTCGGCACTACCGCCATGTAAAAGTCCTTACTACCGCAAGTCGGTAGTACCACCCTCTAGGTACGGTAGTTATTTTCTAGAGTTTGAATTCTGTGATTTTTCTCTGAGCTTGGCATTTCCAGCACTACCGATGTTGCCATTCTGGTACTATCAGTAGTCATAGTACTGACCCTTGAGGCCGGTAGTTATTTTACAGATAAGGTGTTTTTGTTTATTTTTTCTTGACCGACACTACTGACATTGTAAGTCCAGTACTACCGCAGCTCGGTAGTACCGGCACTCAAGGATGGTAGTTTTTTTCCAGAAAGAGATTTTTGTGCACTTTCTTTGAGTTTCAAAATCCAGCACTACCGTGGTTCAAAGGCTATTACTACCGCAAGTCAGTATTGTCGATGCTTAGTTGCCAGTAGACATTCTCCAGAGTGAGTGTTTTGGGGTTTTCTCTTAGAATTCAATTTCTGCCACTATCGGACTTTATACACCAATAGTACCAAACCCTATGCTAATGGCTAGAACCCTGTGCAATTAATGTGTCGACCTGTGTGTCATAGCTAGGGCTGGTACTACCGGAGTTTGTATGGCGGTAGTATCAGATTTCATAGATTTTCATTATCCCCCCCAATGGCTAGTTGAGTGGTTGGGGCTATAAATACCCCCTCTCCTGCAGCAAAGGCACTTCTAAGAACACCAAAGAATACATCTGGAGCCTTTGCAAGCTTGTCTTCACCTTAGATCATTAAAATTCACATTTTGAGGTTGTTGAGAGCATTCAAGTGCGTGCATTGATTTGAGCCATTAGTGACACTTGAAAAACTTCAAGCAAGCATCATTGATTCATTACTCTTGGAGTTTGCCGACTTCTAGACGGCTTTGGAGGAGAAAATCGATGATCTCTTCAAGAAGAATTGTGAAGAGGCCCGGTATCATGTGAAGGTTGGAGCTCACCTACCCGGAGAGGGAAACAGCTAACTCTAGTGGATTGAGGAAGTCTCAATTGAGCAAGGAGCCAGCTTGATTCGTTCAAACCTCCCTCAAAGTGATTAGGGAAAATCGGCAAGTCTCCGAGACTACGGGAGAAATTTCCTTGTGTTCGTATTGTGGTTTGCATTTGAGTCATTTACCTTAAGCAATTTATATTCCTAGTGATCATAGTGCTTGCTTGTCTCTCTATATTAATTATACTTGATTAGACTTAGGTTGATGGTGCACATAGTGAAACCTAGATCATTAGGCCTTAATTGTTGAAAATTGAATTTCTTGTCATTCTTGCACAATAATTCGTGTGTAGGCAAAATAATTTTAAAAACCTCCTATTCACCCCCTCTAGTTGGTTATCCTTGATCGCTACTACAGAATGATACAACACTATCGCTTCATCTGGGTCGGTTCCCAATTTTTCAAGAAAAATCGATTGTGATAGATGATTCTACTTATATGGAGGTGAATCATCACAATCGGTTCTCAAGTTAGAACCGATTGTGATGTGCATTACTTGAGAATCGATTGTGATGTGCAATGCACATCACAATTGGTTCCAATGTGAGAACTGATTGTGATGAGCATGTGCACTTCACAATCGGTTGTAACTTGAAAACCGATTATGATGTGCTCGGGATTTTTGGCGGGCCAAAGTGAAATTTGGGTGTCGAGCATGTTCCAATTTCAAAATAATTTCGCTGGGTCCAACCAGATAAGGAAAAGGAAAAGCCACTGCACACATCCCCTGTATATTTATACACGCCCTTCTCTGTTACCATGGTTGAATGCATCTATTGCATTCTTATGTAAGCTACCTCTTATTAGTGTAGCAGACTCCCTTGGTTTGTCTTGGTGCATGGATTGAACATAAGAATGTTGTTTGACTATAGGGTTCTATACTTCTATCTGGCCTCATGTATTTTGGCTTCTACAATAAAGAAATGTGCTAGTGGACATCTTATCTTCCTCTTAAAAGAAAAACAAAACCTTGACTAGAATATTTGGGTTTCACAATGCTTATAGGTATAAGTTCACTCTTTTTAACGAGCTTTACTTTCTGGTAGCAAGGGGAACTGTTTGGACAGGTATGTTGTATCCAACTTTGTGATGGTTTTATGCATGTTCAGATGTCTAGCATAGTGCACACTGTATAATTTGGATAGCATGAAGATATTTTATCCATGATTTGTTATAAAAAGATTATGGTGGTTGATTAATTAGTTAATTGTTATCCATATAATACATGCTATTAGATGGCAAAATAGAGCTAAAGGTGTGATGGACACCACATCACAATTGGTTTTGAGCTAAGGACTGATTGTGATGTGCAATGCACATTACAATCGGTCCCAATGTAAGAACCGATTGTGATGTGCATGATGGTACATCACAATCAGTTCTAACTTGAGAACCAATTGTGATTTGCTCGGGATAGTCTTTTGGTGGGCCAAATTTGAAGGATCGAGATGGCGATCAGAGGGGGTGAATAATCCCAATTTAAATTTTATCCCCCAAAGAAGATCACAAATGCAATTTTTCACCCAAAAAAACAAAGCCAAAATACTTTGGTATCAAATGGAGGCTAAGAATCAGGCCACACATTTCACTGAGGTCGCACTCACCGCCATGTAGGGCGGATTACCGAGTTATCTGTAGCTACAAGAAACCGTGCATATGACCGTGATTTCAAAGACGAAGTTCAAAAAGAAAAAACGAGGAATCTTCTGATCCACTGATCCAAACTCAATGAAACTTTGTGGACACCTTCCTATAGATGTCAGGAACCTATTCCAACCGGCGATTGCAAGAATCGATGTCAAAGTTCTGACCTTTTTCAAATTTATGGAAGGGTTCACAAAAACGGGTTCAAGAACAAAAACTTGTCCCTTAGCTAGCTCGTGGGTTATTGATGATCAAGATGATCCTAGATGGCTTCCCACATATCATAGCAAGCTAGAACATAAGTCAAGCAAACCAAAAACCCGATCTTCCAAGAATCATCCTCTCAAGAACAAAAAGTTGGTTTCTTTCAAAGAAGAACATAAGATTTTCCTAAATGATTGGGATATGGTCTGAAGAAGACTTATCCATCAATCATACATACTCAACACAAGATCCACAAGCATTTAAAAGGAGGAGAGGCAAATCCAAATGTGAAAGAAGTAAATTGCAAGAATGTAAATTGCGGAATTTAAAGACTGAATTTTAAAGCATAATATAAATGCAGAAAGTAAATTCAGAATTGAGAGGAATGGATTAAACTTTTATTTCCGGAATGGAGGTTTACAAAGCCTCACAACAAAGTGGGCAAAGCTCAAAAGAGCACAAAAACCTCAAAACCTTCAAAGAGGGGAGGCCACCCCTCCCTCTCTATTTATACTACTCTTGGGCCACCTACCACCCTTGGATGAGCCTCTAAACCCTAGAGCACTCCATCAAAGGCTAGGATTGACCCACTCACACAGCCATGCAAGGGCTAACCCAAAACCCACACACATAATGGGTTTTCTTGCACGGTTTTCAAAGCACACTACCTAGACCCGCTATCCTATCAACTAGACCGCGATCCGACGGCCCTCATCGATCTGAGTAGAATCTAGCTAGCATCTCATCCATTCCTTGCCTTCTTGGCTTGCACGAACTCCATCTCCGATCATCTTCCGGCGATTCCCAACCGTTTGGACCTCCGACGCTCCTCGCCTAGTCCCGGTCATCCTCTACCTCACCATGATCAAAACCCGACATCTTGCAACTATCAAAGATAAGGAAAACCCATCATATAGCAATATCCAAAAGATATGCAATAATCACCTAATTGCATCGTTCAACAGCAGTATCGACCACTGTCTCGACTTCATCGAGTTGCCACCATCGAGTAGGATCCACGCTCGAGTAGAAACTCGACCATCGTATCGACCACATCGAGTTGCTACCATCGAGTAGGATCCTCACTCAAGTAGTAACTCGACCATCGACGAAATGCTCGACTTGCTCGACACAAACACGTCAGCTCTATCAATCACTATGCCAAGTCTATCGACCACATGACCAACCCGATAACAAGTCGATAAAACAATATCGAGTGACAATTGGTTAAACCAAGGACTCGAGTTGAGCTGACTGCAAAGTGCTCGACCTAGCAACATTTCTACTCAAAACTTAGTCTACTATCAATCTACTAATCTACTCGAATGGAGAAGTCGTCGCCGCCCTTCTTCTCTTGCGGTTCATCCTCGCCCTCATCGCTCCATGTCTCCGTGTCGGAGAGGTTGATGTCGCTGCCGCCATGCGAGGACGCGGTGGAAGAGCTTCTTGTTCTTGGAGAAGTTGCGGTACTTCTTCTCACGCATCGGCTCACAACCGAGGCTTCTTGTTGCAGTTCTTGTCGATGTAGTCGTTTTTGTCGAACCACGCAGATCGTTTTAGCCTTCTCCAGCTTTGGGGCGCTTTGCTCGAATGTGGTTGGGGCCACCACACTTGAAACAGGTGATCATCCCACCTCTCTTCCTCTCTCACTCTCTTGTATGCATATGAAAATTTGCGAGCAAGAAGAGCAAGCTTATTTTCTGGAAATTTTTCCAGTTGGTCATCGCTTAGCTCGCAAAGGGCGAAGAGAGATAAACCAACAGAAGAATCAGAAAGAGAGGATCCAATGGGATCGGTGACCAAAGCCATCGACTGAGACTTCGTCTTCCGCGGGACGACGTCGATCTCATGAGTCTTGAGACGGGAATAAAACCCGTCAAGAGTCAAGTTCGACAGGTTAGTGGTGTCCTTGATGGTGGTCACCTTCATCTCCCAAACGCGCAAATCGAGTGTGGTCAAGAAATGTCGAGTATTATCCGAGTTAGGGTATATACAACCAACTGCTCGAAGATCGCTCAAGATCTTGGTAAAACGACCGAAGCACTCATCAAGACTCTCAACAGCGTGTTGTTCAAACTTGTTGAACTCACGCTTGAACTGGTCCTGCCTCACGGTCTTGATTTAGTAGTGCCCTCATGGTAAGCATCGAGGGTCACCCAAATATCGTGAGCGGAACGAAGGTGAGAAATCCTATCATACTCATCGCGCTAAGACCTCAGATGAGGATGTTCCTTGCCTTAGCGTCGCTTCAACGCTACCTATATTTCAGCCGTGACGCTTTTCATCGCCAGGAACCTCATATGGGAGTTTCACCTTCGCCATATCGTGAAGCCCCGGCGTTGATGTATGACTCCATCCGCGATTTCCAAAACGAAAATCAACTCCAAAGAAAAATGGGAGGCTTGGTAGAATACGTGTCCATCGCCATGGCTCTTGAGACCGGTCAAGATCTATGGAAGAGCAAAACCGGCTCTGATACCAATTGAAAGATCGAAATGGCGATCAGAGGGGGGGTGAAAGATCCCAAATAAAATTTCCCCCACTCAAAGTACTCTAAACACTCTTGCAATAAAAATCTAAATCACCCAAATATTTTCGTTCAAACTGGTGCTTCTCATATTCGCACACCCTCCAAAACCCAGAACAATTAGACAACTATGTGTACCCCTAGCTTGCATGGATAAGAACCATGAATCATATGAGGGTTTTTAATCACAATCCTGGTTGTCAAGTGTCCAAACAAAAGAGGAATCAATTCAAAAGACTTCTTTTCTAAAAGAGATAAAGCTAAAATACCAAAGTCTCTTTTCGTAAAAGTTAAAGCAGATTTTCTAAATTGTCCTCGCTGGAACAGTTGGTTGGTGAGTTTCTGTTGCTCTAAAATTTTGGGAAGTTTTGTACTGTGAGCGAGAGAGTCGTGAAACACTCCACCAAAAATCACCACAGAAAGCTTTGTAGAATAAGAATGAAAAATAAAGCAATACAGAAGAAAGGCGGGAAATGGAGGATGTGCGTCGATCACACGAGCTTAAACGCCGCGTGTCCCAAAGACAACTTCCCTCTTCCGCGTATAGACCAAATTGTGGACTCCACTGCCAACGCCAAGATATTGAGTTTTCTCGACGCCTACTCCGGCTACCACCAAATCAATCTCGCCGTGGAAAACGAGGACAAGACCGCCTTTATCACGCCGTTTGAAACCTTCTGCTACACGACCATGTCGTTCGGTCTCCGCAACACGGGCGCAACGTTCCAGTGGCTGATGGTCAAGACCTTCAACCTGCAGATCGGCCGAAACCTTGAGGTCTACGTCGACGACATCATCGTCAAAAGCTCCTCCGAAGCCGACCACGTCAACGACTTAGCCGAGACCTTCGCCAGTCTAAACAAGTTCGGCATCAAGCTTAATCCCGAGAAGTGTGTCTTCGGCACGACCTCCGGGAAGGTGCTCAGCTACATGATCGGGGGCTCGGGCGTGGGCCCGAACTCAAAGAAGATCGAGGCAATCGAGCAGATGGCCGCCCCGACGTCGGTAAAGCAAGTCCAGAGTCTCGCCGGCCGCGTCATCGCCCTCAGCCACTTTATCTCCTGGCTCGGCGAACGAGGGCTGCCCTTCTTCAATATCCTACGCAGGCACGGGGGCTTCGAGTGGACCCCCGAAGCCCAGCGGTCCTTCGACGAGCTCAAGACATACCTCTCGAATCCACCTCACGACGACTCGACAGACGAGGTGTCGTTGTTTACACTCGCGCCACGGCCCAAGCTGTTAGCGCGGTCCTGATAGCCGAGCGGGACAGGCGACAGCACCCGATCTACTATGTCAGCGAGGTGCTTCACAGGCCAAAAGAGCGCTACCCTCTGGTCCACAAGCTCCTCTACGCCCTCTTCATGGCCTCGCGCAAGCTTCGGCACTACTTCCAGGCGCATGCGGTGGTTGTCCTGCGGCTCCCCGCTTGGGGAGGTTCTCAGAACCCGAGGCCGAGGTCGACGCTGGGCGGGCCATGGAGCTGGCCGAGTTTGACCTCCGCTTCGTGGCCCGCACCTCCATCAAATCGCAGACGTTGGCCGACTTCATGGTCGAGCAAACGACCGAGCCCGCCCCCGAGCCCGAGGTCGAAGTCGAAGACTCTTGGACCATGTTTTTCGACGGATCGAGGTCGTTTGAGCGCTGGGCCGGGCGCTCATCGCCACCTCAAGGTGACCACCTGAGGTATGTGGTCCGCTTTGGCTTCCCCGCAACCAACAACGCGGCGGAATATGAGGCCCTCTTGGCTAGCCTGTGAGCTTGTAAGTCCCTGGGCATCCGCCATCTGGTTGTTAAAGAGGACTCCCAGCTCGTCGTCAATCAATACAACAAAGACTATTAGTGTTCGGGCCCGCTAATGGCCAAGTACCTCGCCGAAGTGCGCAAGATGGAAAGATGGTTCCTAAACCTGAAGATCCAGCACGTGCCAAGGAAGGACAACTCCACTACCGACCTCCTGTCCAGGCTTGGATCGTCCGGCGATGAGCTCCCGCCGGACGTCATCCTCGAGACCTTGGCCACGCCGTCCGTCGCCGACAAGGAAGACCCGGTGGCCCTCCTCGATAGTGTCCCCTCGTGGATGGACTCGATCGTCAAGTTCCTCGACCGCGGAGGGATCCTTGCTACTCCGGCCGAGAGGAGCAGGATCCGGTGCCGCGCTAGCTCGTACAGGCTCGTCGGCGGGCAGCTTTACCGTCGAGGAGCCCTGGGCATTTTGTCAAAATGCATCACTCCCGAGGAGGGTAAGTACTTGCTCAGCGACATACATTCTGGCCTATGCGGCGCTCACTCTTCTTTCAGGACAATGGTCGGAAAGGCATTCCGGATGGGATTTTACAGGCCGACAGCGCTCGGGGACACTCAAGACATCGTTCGTGCTTGCCAGGCCTGCCAGTTCCATGCTCGGAAGGCCCGACAGCCGGCCAACGCCTTGCAGACCATTCCCCTCTCCTAGCCATTCTCGACTTGGGGCCTCGACATCCTCGGCCCCTTCCCGAGGTCGGTTGGGGGGAAGAAATTCCTGTTCGTCGCCATCGACACCTTCTCGAAGTGGATCGAGGTTGAGCCGATCTCCGCTATCACCGCCAAGGCCGCGGTAAGGTTCTTCCGTTCCTTCGTGGTCATGAGGTATGGGGTCCCTTGCAGGATCATCACCGATAATGGGACTTAGTTCACCAGCGAGCTGTTTCAAGAGTTCTGCGTAGACATAGGGACCAAGGTCTGCTATGCTTCGGTGAGCCATCCTCAGCAACGGCGGCCGAGCGCACTAACGGCAAATGGCCCAAGGCGCCAAGAAACGAAGTTTTGCCGAGCTCTCGCCAATGCGGCGACTGGGTGGACGAGCTTCCCACCGTCCTTTGGTCACTCCGCACCTCTCCGAGCCGGGTAACGGGGGCGAGCCCTTTCCAGCTGGTCTTCGGGGTCGAGGCCATCCTGCCACCGGAGGTCGCGCTCGGCTCCGTCTGGTAAGCTCGGCCGACTGTGTCGATCTCGAGCAGAGCGATCCTCGACCTCGCCTCGCGAGGAAGTAAGGTGTCACAGATCGCTGCGCTCGGTGTGCTACCCGCAAGATCTCCGCAGCACGCCGCCCGAGCAATACGACCTAGGGGCTTCCACATCGGGACTGGTCTTAAGATTTAATCCAGACCGGTCCAACACCAACAAGCCGTCCCTCACCGTGGAAGGTCCTATAGGATCGCTCTCGGCAAGTCACGTGGGGCTTACCGCCTAGCGACCCCGATGGCGTGGAGCTCACTAACTCGTGGAATGTAGGCCACCCGAGGTTTTATGCCTAGTGCTCCTCCTTCGCTTTAAGATAAGACGCTTTCCTTATCATCATGCCCGCCTCGTGATCTCGAGCAAACGCGACCCGGGCCGTGGCCCCGACACCTACCTCCGGGGGTCGAATGCGCGGTAAGCCGATCCTCATCGCAGTAAGCCGACTATTCCCCCGTCGTGGGTTCTGTCCCGGCAGTCACGCCCGTGGGCCCATCGACCTCGAGATACTCGAGTTTCGGCCCTCAGGCCCCTTACTCAAGTTAGCACGACGGTCCCGTGGTCCACCTCCGGGGGTCGAATACGCGGTAAGCCGATCCTCATCGCAGTAAGCCGACCATCCCCCCATAGCAGGGCCCGTGCCCGGGACCATCGTCGGTAAGGGCTTCGAGCTAGGGGCCTCGGCCTAGTTTTTCCCTCGCGCTAAATTATGCTGCTTTATCGTCTCTTTTTTCCTCTTATGCTTTTCCCTGTCTCGAGTGAATGTGTCTGAAGGTTATGATGCGAGGGACCGACATCAGGGGGCTGGACGCGCAGTGAGCCGATTCTCATCATAGTAAGCCGATCTCCCCCTGCAGCAAAGTCCATCCTGACATTCGCGCCCGAGCACTTCCTCGACCTCGAGACACAGGGGTCTCGGCCTGCGCACGCCTCGCTCGAGCTGGGATCTTGGCCTCGTAACTCGCCTCCGGGGGACAAAAAGCGCAGTAAGCCGATTCTCATCGCAGTAAGCCGACCATTCCTCCCGTCGTAGGGGACGAACCCGAGATTGTCCTCGCCACAAGGATGCCCGGGTCTTCAAATCTTATGTCGCCATACTCCTAACCAGCCCGGGTCTAGGCCTATGATAAAATTTCTCCTTCATTTCTGATACTGAACTCTTTTTGCCTCTCGAGGGATGTGACGTCAGGTCACGGCCCCAAGTTGCAGGTTCTTCCGCCGAAGATCGAGCCGTTTTAAGACCTCGGGCTCGGGGCTCCTTCTGCTTTTCTTTCGGCCGAAAGTCTTTTCTCATATAGAACGTCTCGAGTGGCGCAACCCCGCGGCGTGACCATAAGGGCAACCATAAGATCACGCGGCGAGCTCCCCCTCGAGACGTCCATGAGTGTTCTATTTTGCAGCGCCAAGGGTCGCGTTCTCTAGGTTCGCCTCGGGGATGACCGAGCCTGATGCAGGTTCGGGCTCGGAGGTCGCAATAAGGCGATCGTTATCGGGATAAGCTGGCCCTTCCCCCGTGCTACCAACCATTGAATGTTCTCAGGGGGCGCCCCGAGCCTGATGCATTCCCGGGCTCGGAGGTCGCAGTTTCTAAATTCACCGCCGGGGATGTCCGGTCGCGATAAGCCAGCAGTCGCAATAAGCCGACCATTCTCCCGTGGCAAAGTGGCCAGGTTCGAATTTCTAAACCGCCCCCTGGGGGAGTCCGTCCTGAGCTTGAGCATTTCCGAGCTTGTCGGGCTGGAACTAGGGCCTAAACCTGGTCCGAGTCTAACGTACTTCCAGGCCGGCCAGTCCGAGTTGTGCCCAAAGCCTGATGCATTTCTGGGTTCGGCCTCGGTTAAGCGCCCCGAGCCTGACGCATTCCCAGGCTCGAAGGTCGCGGTTTCTAAATTCACCAATGGGGATCACTCCTGTCGCAATAAGCCGGCAGACGCAATAAGCCGACCACTCCCTCATGGCCAAGCAGCCAGCTCGGCCTAAAAAGCACAGGTGAGATCTGTCCCCTTGTCCATTGATACTTGCGCCTCGGGCAATATTATCTCACCGCGTGACCATAAGGACCGCCTCCGGGAGGTCGACGCTACTGATGTAAGCCGATTCTCATTGCCACAGAACTCCCTCCCGTCGCAAGCCTGGACCGGAGGTCACGCGAGCGCTCTCGACCTCGGGCGCCTGTATATTCGTGCATGCGCTTTTGTTTTGCAGTACCAAGGTCACATTCTCTAGGTTCGCCTCGAGGATACCCCGAGCCCGATGCATTCCCGGGCTTGGAGGCCGCAGTAAGATGATCTTTATCGGAATAAGCCAGCTATTCCCCCGTGCTGCCAACCATTGAACGTCCTCAGAGGGCGCCCCGAGCCTGACGCATTCCCGGGCTCGGAGGTCGCAGTTTCTAAATTCACCACCGGGGATGACTCCGGTCGCAATAAGCCGGCAGTCGCAATAAGCCGACCATTCCCCCATGGCCAAGTGGCCAGGTTTGAGTTTCTAAATAGCCCACTAAGGGAGCCCACAAGCTCGAAGCATTTCCGAGCTCGCCGGGCTGGACCCGAGGCCTAAACTCGGCTTTGCTCGATGTATTTCCAGCCGCCTAATCCGAAGTTGTGCCTGAGCCTGAGTGTTTCAGGCTAGGCCTCGGTTAAATCTGACCTCGAGTGTCCCCGAACTCGGTCAACCTAATCCGGATGGATCGAGTTGAGATCAATAACTCACCCAGTGGACACCTCCGGCTGTTTTGCTCTACGCATCGCAATCCGACGTTGCTCGGGCTCTCCTACGAAGCAGACGAAGCAAGCTTTCAGAGACGACAAAGAGCAAAACAAAAACAAGCTAAGTCTTCCAAAAAGGCAGCTTTATAAATCACGGCAAAACGATACATTATCTTTACAAGGGGTGCGAATATTTCGCCCCCTATCTATGTCTTAACCTATTTTTCTAATCTACAGACATATCCCGAGCAAGTTTTTCCTGCTCGAGGTCGGAGACCCTTCTCCGCAGCTTGAAGACCTCACCTCGGCCTGACCGACCCGGTCGCGGTTGCTCTGGAGCTGAGCCAAGGCGCCCTTCCCCGCCTGGGTCACCCGGGCCAGCTTCTCCTCGAGCGCAGAGACCTTCGCCTCGAACGCCGCAGCCTTCGCGCCCGCCTCGGTCGTCCGCGCCTCGGCTTCAGCAGCCATCACTCTGGCATCGGTCGCCTTCGCCTCGGCCTCGGTGGCCCTCGTCTCCAGCTCGGCCGCCGTCTCCTCGAACCCGACCGCCTTCGCCTAGGCGTCCGTCGCCTTGGCCTTGAGCTCAGCCACCTCGGCCTCGAGCTCGGCGAAGGCCTTCCTCGGGGCGGCAGAAAGCTCGTCAAGCCGCGCTCAAAGGCCGACCGCCTCCTCGCGCGGGGCCTCTGCCTCTGCGCGCATGGTCAGTGTCGACTTTTGTAGTCGGCAATAAATTTATGGGGTAGGCGCTAGATCTCAAACTCGAAGGTCACACAAGACAAGGGGTTTAGACAGGTTTAGGCTCTCGCGGAGGAGATAATATCCTAATCATGTGTGCTGGGATTATGCAGATCTCTTGGATCTAAGATTGCTCAAAGCGCAATATGCTCTGGGCGATATGAGGTGTGCTATGCTCTATGGCTTGATTGCTCTATGCTTGGATGATCGGATCCTTATGTTGTTGCCCGCCCTCTCCCTTATATAGCGGGGGTGGGGCGGCTTACAGAGTCCTGATCGGTTAAGAGATTTCGATCGGTTACAAGATTCTAGTCGATTCTGATAGAGTTTACATCTTTATCTACCCTATTAACGACTCGGATTGCAACCGTATCTATCATATCTAAATATAAGTTCAACTTCCTTTAGGATATGTCCCCTTGCGCACGGCAGCGGGGCCTGACACGGGGAGTATCTTCTGGGCTTCCCTCTTGGGCCTGTCATGAGGGTACCCGGGTTCTTATATTCCACAGTAGTCCCCGAGTCCTTTGCGATCGAGTTGCCTCCTTCCTGGTTGCAGCCCAACTGAGTCATGCTTCACGCCGAGTGCTTCCAGCTTCTTGATGCGACTTCGACTAGTTTTCCTTCTGATAGTGCCTGTTGTAGGCAAAGAGATCTTGAAGGACTCAATAGAGCTCCATCGTTAAACTTTCCGAGTGGTTCCTAGCCCCATTATTGGAATTACAGCAATCGGCTCATCTTGGGACATCTTGTATCCCAAACGATATGCAGAAGTCAAAACGCTTTTCCCGCTCAAGGCAAAATTCAGCGCCGCTCCCTTTAAATTCATTCGTCGCTGAAGTTGCTGATGTCGTCATTGAAGCGTTGGCTCGCACACGTCGCATCCAACTTTAGTAGCCCTGAAATCATGTATATGCAGAACTTAGGCAGTGTAAAAACAATTCACTCGGATGTGATGTCCGACTGGTGTATATATAATTTTAGAGTTTTTTACTCTTTTTCCTTATTGATTTTGAATTTATCCGAGTGGTTTGACTCTTTTTGTTTAAGCACTTTGCCCGACTAGTCTAGCCCCCGAGCGTTGGGAGTCGGCTCATAGCTCTTTTTCCCAGGCACGTGTTTTGGGTGACTAAAGTTCGCCGTTCATGGGGTCAGAGCTTCACAACTCGGAGTTATCGCACTCGGATTCACTTGCAATCGTTAAGCAAAAGAAGAAAAAATAAACTCAGAAAAAGATGTGCGCATGCGCACACTATTAGGTGTAGCCCCCGACTTACTGCTTAGTTGTGGGTCAACTAAGTAGCAAGTCAGGAAAGTCAACAATTTTATTTATAATGACATAATTGAGTAAAAGCGGTCGAGTGCTTTATGCTCCATATGTTCTTGACGATCATGCCATTTTTGCTCGTGGCGCAGCGTAGGGTTGTAGATAAGTCGTAGGCGCGCTCGGTGTGTGCGTGGCTCGTGGCCGTTGAAGGTGGCGCTCGAAGCGCAGACGTGGGCTCGTGGCCGTCCGAAGGTGGCGCTCGGGCACCTGCGTGGCTCGTGGCCGTCGCGGCCGAAGGTGTCGCTATAAGCGCAGCGTGGCTTGTGGCCGTGCAAAGGTGGCGCTTCGGCGCGGCGTGGGCTCGTGGCCTTGCGAAGGTGGCGCTCGAGCGCAGCGTGGCTCGTGGCGTCACGAAGGTGGCGCTCGAGCGCAGCGTAGGCTCGTGGCGTCGCCGAAGCGTGGGGCCGCGAGTGCGCTTCACCTACCGGCTTTCCCGATTTTCTTTGAATTGCGGCCGCCGTCACCATGGCCTTGATCTGGGTCGCGATCGGAGCCACCGGGCTATCCGATGCAATCATCGGGTCCAGTTTGTCGAGAAGCGTCTTGGAGGCGACGACGTTCTGCATTAGCGTGTGGAAGACGGCTTGATCTCCCAACCTGGATTGCAGGATGTCCTCGCGGACATTGCGACTGCGAGATCGAAGCGATCGCACCTGCACCTCCTTACCCTTACGAAGACGATCTTCCCCCGCAGCTTCTTGTTCTTCTTGTTGGCGTTGGAGATCGGTCTTCTACTCTTCTATTGCGAAGACGCCACGAAGATCGCAGCAATTCCTCGCGACGTCGACTGGTTTGCCGGCCAAGTCAAAGTGACATACCTGAAATGAGTCGGCCTGATCTTTACCAGATTGGATCCGGTTCAAGTCTAGGCGGACAAGTTCTCCGCACGCATCTGCGGCGAAGTCGTGCTCCCAAATGCAAATCTGGCGAAGATGAAGGTGGTGGTGATTCCGCCGATCGCTGCCATCGAGTGCATAGGAAAAGATTATAGCGCCTCCCCTACCTGGCGCGCCAACTGTCGACTTTTGAAATCGGCAATAAATTTATGGGGTAGGCGCTAGATCTCAAACTCGAAGGTCACACAAGACAAGGGGTTTAGACAGGTTCAGGCTCTCACGGAGGAGATAATACCCTAATCCTTTGTGCTGGGATTATGCAGATCTCTTGGATCTAAGATTGCTCAAAGCGCAATATGCTCTGGGTGATATGAGGTGTGCTATGCTCTATGGCTTGATTGCTCTATGCTTGGATGATCGGATCCTTATGTTGTTGCCCACCCTCTCCCTTATATAGCGGGGGTGGGGCGGCTTACAAAGTCCTGATCGGTTAAGAGATTCCGATCGATTACAAGATTCTAGTCGGTAGATAGAGTTTACATCTTTATTTACCCTATTAACGACTCGGATTGCAACCGTATCTATCATATCTAAATATAAGTTCAACTTCCTTTAGGATATGTCCTCGCGCACGCAATGGGCCTGACGCGGGGAGTATCTTCTGGGCCTCCCTCTTGGGCCTACCATGAGGGTACCCGAGTTCTTATATTCCACAGTCGGTAGGTCCGCTGCCCGCACCAGGAGCTCTTCTACCTCCTTTCGCGCGGCCGCAAAGTCCTCGAGCGCGGACGCCGCGATCCCGTAGCTCTCCTCGCAGGCCATGGGCGAGACCTCGAGGCGCTCCCGGAGCTCCGCGCCTCTTGCAGCGCGGCCCCCGCCCTCGAGCGAGCGCCGGAGAGCTCGAGCTCGAGGCGCTGGACCGTCGTCGACGCACTCTCGTGATTCTCGTTGAGGGCCTCCTGCGCCTTCTGTCGAACGCGAGTGATGGTCTCCTCCGCCTTCTTCCGCTTCTCCTCGAGGGCCTTCGAGAGGGTTGCGGCGTGGAGGTCCCTCTCGATGTCGAGCTCCCGCTCGAACTCCCGAGCCCCACGCTCCCGCTCGGCCTCGAAGGCCCGCGCGAGCTCGAGGGCTTGGGCCTCTTTCAACCGCTCGACCTCCTCTCACCGACGCACCGCATCAGCCTCAACTCGGGCGGCGTCCCTCTGGTTGGCCTCAATCACATCCCAGAGGGCCCGAAAGCTGAGCACGTGCCCGCGCACGACCCCGTATCCTCTGGAGATCAGGTGCAAGCCCTGCGAAAACAAGGGAAATTTCACCACCGTTACAAGAGAAGAGAAAAGGAGAAGAAAGAGAGAAGAGTTCAGGACGGGCACACTTACCGCCGCCAGTCAGTCCTCTAGCACCTGCAGGTCGATGGCACTGTCGGGCCCTCAGGCAGATCCGTGGCAGCCTCCTCCTCGGCGGACCCCGTCGCCGCAGCGGCACCGGCATCCGCAGACGTCCCGGCCTGGTCCGCGTCGGTCGGGACGGTGGCGGCGGGATCGCCCGTCCCGCAATGACGACCCGACCGGCCTCGCCCTCGATCGCCGCAAATAAACCCCAAGGCTAGCGTCCCACCGGAGGCTCCTTCATCGCCTTGGCCGTCTTGCCCTCGGTCCGGCCGCCATTGCCGCCGCCGCGGCCGCGCCCTCGGCCGTGCCCTCCTCAGACGCCGTGGCGAGTAGGACTCGCCGCGCCCTAGACCGCGGCACGAGGCGGAAGTCCTCCTCGTCCTCCTCCTCCTCGGCCTCGCCCTGGACCATAGGAAAGGTCGGTGCCCCTCGTTCACTTGGACGCCGTGGCGGAGCAGAACGACGGAAAATGAAAGAGGACCGCACCTGGCGTGGCGTCTCTGCGGCGGCCGCGGGAAGACTCCTTCCCCGGGTGCTTAGTGCCGGAGGTCGTTGCTCATTGCAGATCCGAGGCTCATGGCATACGCCGCCTCTTCTTCTTTGGCGTAAAAGTGAAAATCAGTAAAAGAAAGCCACCTCGGGCTCGAGTGTTCCCGAGCTCGGGGCATTCAGCTTACCATGGGCCAATTGCCCCACTCGATGTGGGGCTTCTTGGCGATCGGCTTCGGGGCATCAGGGGTCGTCCTCTTGCTCCCCTTCTTGCCCTTGCTCAGCTCGGGGAGCGACAGTATTTTCTTGGCCGTGTCCCAGAGCTCCTTGGTCTCCTGCACAAGCTCATCACGATTAGTGCCTGAGTCCGAGCCCTCAGGGCCAAAGGTCAAAGCAAGAGACGTTACCTCGCTGCTCCGCCCCAAGATGTTCTTGGGGACGTCGCCATTGAGGTCGTAGGCGGTGGCGGCTTTCCCGAAGATCTCCTGCATCCTCGAGGCCATCCAAGCCGTCTTCGGTGCTGCGGGAGGCCAAAAGAAACCGTTGAGAACAAGAAAGCTTCGATCGGGCCCAGGGAAGCTCGAGGCTATGCAATGCTTACCTTCGGGACCTTCCCGGGTGACGTCATGCTTCCCGGTGATCTCGAAGAAGGGGTGCAGCCTCTTCCGAAGAGGGAACACCGATTGCGCAGTAGTAAATAAACGATCGCCGCCCTTTAGCCCGCGCGTCGCCAGATGTGGATGAGGGCGACCGCCGCCTGGTCGGCCACCGAATCCTCGGGCTCTGGGGTCTCCCGCTTGCCGTCGACCATGGCGTCGTTGTAGGCGAGGTCGCTGCCCTCGCTCTTCTTCAAATAGAACCATTTCTCCGACCACGGCCCGAGCGAGTCCCGGGTCGGGATCTGGAGAAAGGAGCAAGGGAGTCCTGCCCGTAGCCGGAAATAAAGGCACCCGACGATGGGGTCCTTCGCGGTGCTGGACAAGGAATAGAAGCGAAAGAACAAGGAGGGGGTAGGAAGGATGCCCAAAAACCCCTCACAAAGATGAGCAAAGATGGAGAGGTGGAGAAGAGAGTTGGGTACCAGGTTCACGAGCTCGATCTCGCACTGCGCAAGGACCGCAGCCAAGAAGTCGCTCTCCGGGGCCCGCAGCCCAAAGAGCATGTACTGCTCCGTACTCACGACCTCGTCATCTCGAGGCTGCGGCACGTTCTCCCCGGCTGGGAGTCGCTAGGTGAACGGGTCCAACAGCCCCAAGGTCTCCATGTCCTTCATCCAGTCCGCAGTGAGGATGCTCTTCCCGAACTTCGCCATGGAGTCAAGGGGAGAGAATCGGAGGAGGAAGGTAGCCACGACAGCGCAAAGGAGCAGGAAGCAAAGAGCAGAGAACGTGGGCAATGGGGAAGAAAGGCTCCAGAGGATGCCGGGTCCCAGTTTTAAAGACGCCCCGACTGCCGACATTATTGTGGCCTCAAAAGACGCGCCCGCGGCCAATGGGCGGTAACCGAGGCATCGTGGCCTTTCAAAACCCTTGTACGGACACGCCTCTTCAACACCCGCTAGCCAGGCTGTCCGACTTCTCCGCCCGCGTGGCCCGAGGATCTCCACGACCACAAGGTTGAGAGCCCGAACGTCCCGGACGCCATCAAGCTCGCCAAGACGGCGACCAAGCTCTAGTATCTCCAAGAACGACCACGACGAAAACACCCACAGAAAAGGCCTTCATCAGACCCCGAGCTCGACCGAGGTGACGATCCCTCCTCAAAGAAGATTTCAGACTCAAAAACGCCTAGAGTCTCAGACCGTTTCTTGAGCCTTGAGGGCTGGTTGTCGGGGATCGGTCATCCTGACACGTGTCCAGGTCCCCCCCGGGGGCTTTAGAACGTTCTCCCCGAGCTCGGAGGACCATCCCCGAGCTTAGGGAAAGATATCCCCGAGCTCGGAGGACTGTTCCCGAGCTCGGGCAAGGCTGTCCCCGGGTCCGTGCTGGCCCCGCAAGCCTCCTCGACCTCGGCGCCTTCAGTCCGGCCTCCAGCATAGTATTCCCTTTCCTTGCGTGGCCTCTCTCTCCTGCGTGGGAGTTGGGGCCACCAACTCCTGTCAGATCCCCTGCGTGGGAGCTAAGGTCAACCACTCTTATCAGGTCCCCTGCGTGGGAACTAGGGCTCAGCGACCCCTGTCAAGTCCCCTGCGTGGGAACTAGAGTTAACTGCTCCTGTCAAACTCACAGATATCGCCCGACGTCAGCACTCGAGATGAACACCCAGGGGTCTATAAAAGCGTCAGGACTACCCCGATCAGACCAGAGGCGGAGAAAGACCAAAAAAGAGAGTACAAAGACAACGCCAAGACATAACAACAATAGACACACTCATACACCAAACCACCTCACCGGGCTCCCCCTTGGCCACCACTTTCGAGTGGCCCCGAGGTTGGGCTCCCTGTTCATCCTCCCCCGAGGAGCCTGTTAGTCATCTTTCGCCTACGGATAAGATTGAAGTAGAGCTATTACCCGTCCTAGGGGGCTCGAACCAGTATAACCCCGTGTCTCCCCTGTTCGTTTGCCCTTCTTCCTCGAGTTGTGTGCCTGCCGACGCTCCTTCTTTCCCGGACAAGCACGACTTGGGGCCTCACCCCCTTTTACACGATCCTTCCTCCCTCTTTGCGGTTGGCGGTCCCGATCGTCGACAGACGGAAAATCCTCGGGCTCCACAAAGCAAACTACAAGAAATAATGACGCTATCAATACTAAAATATGATTTAAAAAACTAACAAAATGAAAAAATAAATCAGAATTATCACCTTGATTTCTTAACAGAAGCCGAAAGCCGAATTTCGGTTTTTTGGATTTTTGACAAAACTATTTTTAATTTCGCCAAATTACCACTAAGAGCAAAAGAATTTCCACAATAGAATGATTAGAAGAGAATGCAAGATTGCTGGTATGGAAATGGGGAGGGGCAGCCACCTATTTATAGGGAAAAAATCGGGATTTTTTTGAATTTTTTAAGTCTGCAAACGGCTATTTTTTTAAACGGGCCGGGCCCGACCGTAAACGGGCCGTGCCGTGCCAGCCCACTGTGTCGCACCTCCGACCCAAGCATGGCACGGTGGGATGGGCCGTGCCGGCACGGCCCGTTTAGCTCTGGGCCATGCCGCGTTAGGCCGGACCTTGCGATCTTGAGCCGCCGCGTCGCGGTCGCCCGCCCATCCGCCATCTCTATGGCTATCCTTGTGGGAATCTCTCCCGCTATAATATATAATATAGGGATATGGACACAACAAGGAGACTGCGCCCAGAATAGCTAGGGTGGTGGAGATGTAGTAAGGTTGTCCGACAGTTGTGGCAACTAGCAACGATAAACCAGACGAGACCCTGTCCAGAACGATCCTATACAGATAACACCTCATCCACCCAACCAAAAGAACTGTTAAGGAACCTCGCTATCGAATAGTCCGGGGTTCCCGAACAGATCTGAAGTGGAGAACAGAAAGAGAGAGAGACACGTGTTTAGGGAGAGCGAAAGCGGAAATTCTTTATTGCTAATGAATTACGGTACATAGGGGACCCTCTCCTCCTTTATAAGCGCTCATCCGGGGTTTTGGCTAAGGTACCACATGGGCCTTCCAATGGGCTATTAGAGTTTCTTAACACTCCCCCTTGGGCCCTTTGCCGCGAGATGCATATGCCTCAAAAACTCCAGAAAAACCCAGTGGGAAAAATACTTGGAGAAAGAGTACATAGCATACGCTTACTATGTTGCACGAATTGCCTCGTTAAAACCTTACGCAAGAAAACTTCATGAAAAACTTGCTAAGGAAAAAGAGTACAATTCTCCCAACTTCAATTGCTAATCTTCGAGATTTATGTTGGGTATTCATAATTCATGTTCGAGATTCATGTGGGAGTATGTGAAATATCTCCCCCTGAAATCTGCACTTCTCTAAGTCTCATCATCCCAATTCCTTTCACGCACCTTTCAAAGGTAGATGCTGGGAGTGATTTAGTGAACAAATCTGCAAGATTTTCACATGACTTAGTATGCAATATCTTGATCTCGTTCATCTTATGCAATTCATGAGCATAGAAGAACTTGGGGTTGATATGCTTCGTGAGATTGCTCTTCACATAACCCATCTGTGCTTGGGCAACACAAGCTGCATTATCTTCATAGATTATCGTGGGAGTTTGCTCAATGTTCAAACCACATGACTTCTGGATGTGGTGAACCATTCTTCTGAGCCATGCACATTCACGAGATGCTTCATACAAAGCGATGATTTTCGAGTGGTTTGTCGACGTCGAGACAAGAGTCTGCTTAGACGACTTCCAAGAAATTGCTGTTCCTCCACATAGGAAAACATAGCGGTTTGGGACTTGCCAGTATGCGGGTCCGATAAATACCCGAAGATCGGCATAGCCAACCAAATTCAATTCATTATTTCTTCTAAAGAATGCATCGAGGTCTTTGCTTCCTTGGAGGTAGCGGAAGATGTCCTTGATCCCTTTCCAATGCCTTTTGGTGGGTTACGCCTTTGCATCGAGCTAGCAAATTCACAATGAACGCAATGTCCGGTCTAGTGCTATTCGCAAGGTACATGAGCGCTCCAATTGCACTCAAATATGGGAATTCTGCCCCGGACTTCCTCCCTCTTCTCTAGGTGCAGTATGGGTCTAGGTGCGCTTGGAGTGACCTTGAGCCATTGGAGTCTTCGCAGATATGCCTTTTCAAATCCAAATCTTTCCAACACTTTCTGCGTGTAGGTTGATTGATGTACCAAGATTCCTCCTTGGATATGTTCAAGCCGCAAGCCTAAACAAAACTTGGTTTTACCCAAATCTTTCATTTCAAACTCGGACTTCAAGTATGAGCATGCCTCTTCAATTTCTTCATCAGTCCCAATGATGTTCAAGTCATCTACATAGAGCGGAGATTATCTGAGAATCCATTCGGGATCATTGTATAAACACACATGGACAATCTTATTTGTTTGTGTAGCCTTTCTTGCGAGAAAGTCACTCAGCGATTGTACCACATTCTTCTGATCGCTTGATCCATACGGTGATTTCTCCAATTTCACATTTGCATGTGTTTCTATTTGCTCCATCTTGGTTCGGGATAGGAATTCCTTAGGTACTTTCATGTATATCTCGAATCCAAGTTTCCATCTGAGTATCTTTGTGACAACATCCATTAGCTTCATTCTCAACTTCAAGTTGATGCCATTGAGATCAAATATCTAAAGGTAATTCCTCCCATGACCGGAGAATAGGTTTCTTCATAATCAACTCCGGGCGTTGAGTGAAACCTTGAGCTACAAGCCTTGCTTTGTACCTTACAACCGTTGTTTTCATTTCTCTTCCGAACAAAGACCCATTTGTGACCTAAAGGGCTTATATGGGGAGGTGTGCGGCATCTGACAAACACCTCTCTCTTGTTCGAGAGACTAACTCTGCAGTGATTGCCTTCTTCCATTCTTCCCAATCTAGCCTTTTCTTGCACTCTGCGAGATGCGGGCTCGGGATCATGATCAATGATCGAGGCAATCTTCTTTGCAAGTATGCATCAACGTTGGTCGTTGCTCTATTCAGGATTCTCTGTTATTACAAAGTTTATGGCCATTTCTTCATGGGGTGCTTCATGCACTTCTACTTGCTCTTCACTGCTATTCCCTATCGCAGAGCAAGTTCCTTTAGCTTTCATCGCCTATGTGTGCCCACATATTATTTCCGTGGCTTCCTTGATGGAAGATTCAAGTGCGAATTGCCTTTTCCATTGGCTTCTTTCCATGCAGTCTCAACTGGCTCCCTTCTTTCCTTGGGGCATTTTCGTGATTGGTTGTGGTAAGTCCTCTGCTTGATTTTCTCCAGACGTCTCCGGTACTTTGGGTTTGAGGAGCAGTTACTGCTCTTTTTCTTTGAGGCCTCTGAGCAGGTTGAGGATACCTTCTATTTTCTTTGGTATTTCCACCCTCTCGGTGCATTCCTTGCGGGTACATGCGACTTAACCACGCCCTTCGGATCACAAAATGATCAGGCGGTTCATTTGCTAAATTCGCAAATCAATTATCTTCGGACTTCTTGATTTGCTTCATTAGTTCGGGGTCATGTGCGGGATCGGTGGAATGCCATATGATTTCCGGCATTTTTCATCCAAAGGTTGATTTCCTCCCCTAATGACGGAAACGATCCTCGTCAAAGATGCAATCAATGACCAGTTGTATGCAAGTCTCGATCATAGGTTCCAAGTACTGATTATGGATGCACTCTCATAACCAACATATATCCTGGACTTGCGGAGAGGGCCCATTGTTTGTCATTGAGGGTGGTATAGGTACATATACCATACACCCAAACTTTCTAAGATGGGAGATCTTTGGGATGATCCTGTGCACAAGCCGCATAGGGAATGGATGTTGTAGGTGACGGTGCAAATTGATAAGAGCTGCTGCGTGCGAGGCTGCGTGTCCCCAACAAGTGTTGGGCAAGTTACAACTCTGCAAAGCGATCCGGCAATGAACTTAATCCTCTTTATTAGTGCTACGCTAGTCCGTTCTGCGTATGAGCGTGCGGTCAGAGTGCTCAACGCTATCCTCGTTCTTTGTGCAATAATCATCAAATGCCTTTGAAGTAAATTCTCGGCATTGTCCATTCTAATGGACTTCACGCGATGATCGGGAAAGCATTCTTAATTCTTATGATCTGCGAGATCGGCTTTGCAAAAGCATGGTTTCTTGTTGACAACAAGCATACATGCGACCATTTCGAGGAAGCATCGATGAGCACCATAAAGTATCGAAGCGGCCCGACGGTGAATCGATCGCAAATATCCCCGGATGCGTTCGAGAATGCAGGATTTCACTTTGCACTTTCATGACAGAGGGTCTAGTTATTAATTTCCGGTGGCACATGCAGGCACACAAAATCTTCATGATTCGGGAAATTCTTAACGTTAATGCCATGACCTTGTGAGTTGTTCACTATATTTCTCATCATTCTAAGACCAGATGACCTAATCTACCATGCCATAAAGAAAATAATTGAGCTTCTAAAAGCAGTCTTCAAGGAAGTATACACTTGGTGCATGGATATTCGTGTAGTACAACCCAGATTCATATGAGGACATTTTTCTAATACCATTTTTCCACATACTGCGTGCTTCACAATGCACAAGTATTCTTTGCCATTTTCTTCATTGGTTTCTACGTGAAAACCATTGGCGCGGATGTCTTTAAAGCTTAGGAGAGTGCGCGTTGATTCAGGGTACAAAAGGGCTTCTTCAATTACCAAAGTTGTACCCATAGGCAATATAATAGTGGCTCTTCCTGAGCCGATTACATATGAATCGCTTCCGGCGATCGTAGTAATCTTTCCAGCGTTCTTCGTGATCGACTGGAAATACTTAGACTCTCTTAAGATGGTATTTGTTGTGCCACTATCAACAATGCATATCTCTTCCATTTGGGCGCTACACGATTTCTAGATAAAAGAAATATAATTCTAATCAGACAGAGGCAAAAACAATCCAAATATTGCTTGCAAATTTGAAGAATACTGGAATAAAGAATAAATTGCATAATATTCATGAGAGAAGTATGCTCTTCTAGAGCTTACTATTCATTATTCAAAAGAAAATGCTAGCAACCATAATCTAAAAGAAAATGCGATTCATGCATTTAAACGGCAGTGCAAGGTTTGATCGTTCTGCGCGACGGTAGGTTTCGCGTCCTGCGAGGACCCTAGACCAATCGCAGCACGGAGCTTCTTGCCCCCAAGAACTATCTTCATGTCCGATGCCCATGTGAGGTAGTTCTGACCGTGAGAGGCCAGTTCTTCAAAGTCACGATTCACGATTCATGATTTCAAAATTCTGACATTATATTACTGCATGTAATCTGATAGAAAATGGTTGCAAAACATAAAGTGCAGAAAATTAAATTGCTATGCATTGCAATATATAAAATAAAGCAAAGAATTCAAAATTCATAAATAATATTCATAAAACAGAGAAATAAAGCTAGAAAAATTAAAAACAGAGCCAAATAAATCTTCTGGATTTTCTGGCAATTTTTCAAAATTTTCTGCAATTTTTTTTTCTCTTTTTCTTTCCCTTTTCTTTCTTTTCTTTATTTTCTTTTCTTTTCTTTTCTTTTCTTCCGGCCGAATCGACCTGCTGGGCCTTGCCCCTTTTTCATCTTCTTTTTTTCTCTTTTTCTTTTCTTTCCGCCGCGAGGCCTGCTGGGCCTTTTGGGCTTTAGCCCACCGAGCGTGGCGCTTAAACACGGCGGCTAGGGTTCCCAACCCTAGCCGCCGCCAGCTTCTAACGCACAGCGTGCGTCTTCGAGCGCAATCATGCGGGCGCGCAGCCACACGGCGGCGGCGGAAGCCTTGGCGGCGGCGGCCGGGCGCGGCGCTCAGGCGCGGCGGAGCTTAGCGACCGTCTTGGTGGAGGCGTCGGCCGGTCGGGCGTGTTGCCGGCCGAGGAGGTGCAGTGCCGCCGGCGGCGAGCACGGAGGCCGAGTCCGGCCGCACGGCGGAGCCCGAGGCCGAGCCGAAGCGCGGCGGCGGCGGCCACCGAAGCGCAAAGACAGCAACGGCGACTTCAGCGCCGCCGCGGGCGGCTGCGTGCGGATGCGGGCGGGAGGACGACACTGCCGAGCGGTCGGGCGCCCGTCTGCGAGACGGTGGCGCGCCGGCCAGAGGCTTTGCCGCGGGCGAGGAAAACGATGAATCAGAGGCGCGCGCGTCGGGTGCGCTTCTTGCGGCGACCAGTCGAGTCGGTGGCCGAGCGCCGGCGGCTCGCGGCCGAGCCGGCGGCAGCGCGAGGCCGGCGCGGCCGAGGCCGACCGAGCCGCGAGTGGCCGGAGTCGCGGAGGTCGAGGCGCGGCGGCTGGCCGGAGCGGCTTCGAGCCGACGCGGACGGCCGAAGCAAATGGCGGCGACGGCACGGTGATGGCGGCGGGCGGCGCCGGCCAGCCGAGCCGGCGGCCGACTTCCTCATGTCGGCAAGGCGTCCGACGAGGCGGCGGCGGCTTCATCTTGTACCGGAGGGCGCGGTCGGTCGGCGCGCATGGCGGCCAGAGCGCCGACCGCCGTCGACGATGGCGCGCGAGGTGGCGGCAACGCCGATCGCGCCGTGCGGCCGCGCGATACGAGCCGAGCTCCATGCTCGGCGGGCGGCCGAGCGATGGTGCGGCGGCGTCTGCGAGCACGCAAATCGAGGCGCAGGCGACGATGGCGGCGTCTTCGCGAGCACGCAAACCGAGACGATGTATTCCGTTTTCTTTTTTTTACGAGGTGGCGCAAGTCCTGTTCTTTGTCTGTAGCCGTGCTACGAGATGAAAAAGCAGAAATGCGGTCGTAGGATAGATGTATGCATAGGATCAACAACGATTAGAATCAATCGCGATTCTCACCTCTTCTCACCTTTTCAATTCGATCTCGGTGAGAGCTTCGTCTTGATAACGTGTTAAGGAACCTCGCTATCGAATAGTCCGGGTCCCGAACAGATCTGAAGTGGAGAACAGAAAGAGAGAGAGACACGTGTTTAGGAAGAGCGAAAGCGAAAATTCTTTATTGCTAATGAATTCTGGTACATAGGGGGGACCCCTCTCCTCCTTTTATAGCGCTCATCCAGGGTTTTGGCTAAGGTACCACATGGGCCTTCCAATGGGCTATTAGAGTTTCTTAACAAGAACTTCTTTATCCAAAAAGTAAAGAACATGACAAAAAAAAATTTTGTGTGGAGAAAAGAACATGATAGAGATGTGCGGAATTTTTTTCTCTTTAATATTTTTTTTTAATCTTTTTTTCAAAACTAAGCGTCGGTATAAAAAAATTACAAAATTAGCGCGTCGCCAGTATATGGGCGATCGCCCCATATCTGAGCGATCACCCACATCTGGCGATTAATCTACTTTAAGCGCGATTTCTCATACATTTTATGGTTAATTTCTAAAAAAATCATAACTTTTTCATATGATATCGGATGGAGATAAACTTTATATAAAATTGTAGCTCTCGACGGGATCTACAACTTTTATATACAAACTTTTTCAATTTGAGTCCATTTAGATAGCCAAAAGCGGGATAGAATGTTCAGATCTATTATTTTTAGATCCGAACATTCTATCCGTTTTAACTATCTAAATGGACTCAAATTGAAAAGTTTGTATACAAAAGTTGTAGATCCCGTCGAGAGCTACAATTTTATATAAAGTTTATCTCCATCCGACATCATATGAAAAAGTTATGATTTTTTTTAGAAATTAACAGCAGATAGAGTAAAAATCGCGCGTTTAAAGCAGTACTAATCGCCCGTATGTGGGGCGATCGCCCGTATATGGGGCGATCGCCCCATATACGGGCGACCGGCGCCCAATTTTGTAATTTTTTTTTGCCCCGACGCCTAGTTTTGAAAAAAAAGATTAAAAAAAATATTAAAGAAAAAAAAAATTCGAGATGTGCGTGCTTGTGCAGTCAACCCAAGCCCGAAATGCCCAAGCAGCTTCAAGCCCAAAAACTCTAGAACCCGCCCGGGCTGCGGACCTACAGGAAGAAAAGAAGCCCAGACCAGACTAGCCTAACATTTCCACTTCCAACCCAACCCATCTCTTCTCTCTGTAGTCTGAGTAGACTCTCCATTTCGCGGGGCACCCGTTCCGAGCCACGCCTCGTCCGATTCGATCCCAATCGCCACCTCCACCGGCGGCAGATCTGGATTGGAGCCCCCCGCCGCCGCCTGCCCCGGCGATCCCCGACCACTCATCCCACCTCGCCGCCTCCGTCGCCGAGATGGAGGCTGCCCCCGCTGCTGAGGCTCACGGCAGGCAGAACAAGAGGTTCGACCTCGGTGTCTTCGTCGGTGACCTCGCCCTCGACGAGGACGTCGCCAGGTACGATCACGAGCTCGATCTCAGATCTCGTCGTCTCCTTCGTGTGCTGTGTCTATGGCTGCGATTCGCCGTGAACTTACGCCGCTGTTACGCCTGGTTGTTTTGATAGTGATGATGAGTCGCTGGAGGGGCTGCAACAGGAGCTCGAGGACTGCAAGAACGACGAGGTGCTGCTTGTTGCTCCAAGAATGTCTATAGCTTGTGAATTAGTAGCTTACTAAGGCTGCAAAGCTGCGAGATTTCTTTCATGTTGCTATTGAGCTAGCTATTCAGCTATCTGTTTTGCAAGTCCCTGGTTGTTGCATTGTTGTCTTTCTAAGCTTGCTGCAATATTTCAGGGCAAGAAGTAGTATGCCTATTTATCTTTCTTTGCAGTTACTGATGCTTTCTTCCTGGACGTGTGTAGGAGGTGGCAAACATCCTGGCTAACGGCATCAAACTGCGTGATTACACAAAAGGCGTCGAGAATAGCATACGCCAATTTGAGCTGGATTCGATACAGGTCATTTCTTGTGCTATTGTTATTTGTGCTTGTCCATGATGAGGTTATTTGCCTCAACTATGCAAGGCATCATGGTTCTACCGATCTAGAGCTATTTTTTTGTCTCGAGTCTACAATTTGAACCTGATGTTGAGTAGTGATACAGTCAGCGCGCGCTTTTATATTATTTACTCTGTCAATAATAGTTAATTAGCTCCTTTTTCCTTATGCCTGGTTAATTTATCCATTTCCTCCATTGTTGTCATCAAAATTTTATGTTGAATCATCAGATAATTCCACAAGCATAGTGAAGTTATGAGGAAAACATGGACTTATGATTTCTTTAACTTTTCTAGTGCTGCTGAAATAGAAATATGATTACATGTGGCTATGATGTTTCATTTATGCCATGCTCTTTTCCTTTTTTTGTAGGATTACATTAGAGAAAGTGAAAACCTAGTATCGCTGCATGATCAGATTTGTGGTTGTGATAATATTTTGTCACAAATGGAAATTCTTCTGACTGGATTCCAGGTATTACATATTCCTATATTTTTTTCTCTTTCTTTTTTGAAACGGATGAGTAGAAGAGTATTACAACCACAGACACCTATCCCGGCAGGGCACCAAGAGAAAGAGCACCACAACACCTCACCTAAGTCCTAACATCTGCCAATTCAATCCCATCTGTTATGATGGCACTATTTGTGACATTTCTTGATGTGCTGGATGGCTGAAACTTGAAACAGTAGCTGTACCCAACATCACTGTTCCCCTTGGCGGCACCTAGGCGCTAGGCTCCACCCTCCCGCCTAGGCTATTGGTGATCAGGCGCTAGGCGCCGGTCTACTGCCCGACTAGCGCCTAGCGCCTTGGTGAACACTGCCCGGCATTATATCCTCAAACTGAGAATGTGCAAACTTTTGCTGCTATTGTTATTAATAGAAATTCTATTTATTATTTTTGATTTTTTGCTGTAAGAGGAATGTTGCCTACTGTCAACTACCTGAAAATTCACCAATAGCATGTCTCTGCATTTTCAAGTCATCCTTTTGTAAACTATAACATGAATGCAACCACTCATACTTGGAAGTTCGACATTTTGTATATTGCAGTTCCATTCTTAATCCAAGTGTTCTAGTTTTGATTTATTTGATACATGTGACAACTCCAGTGTTTGTACTTGGCACCATTTTTTTGGCTTATTAGTGGTTCAATATTTATTAGTATTTAACTAGAACTTCATGGCCAACATTCTCTGTTGAACCCAAAATCTTCACATTTTCTTCTGGTTTTCTCTATACTTGTAGGCTTATAACTTTGAACAATAATTAACCGCTTCATTTCTCTTTACTAAGTCAAGTTGCAACTCTTTTGACTTCTGTGGTAGACAGAAATTGGTTCTATAAGTTCGGAGATAAAAGTACTTCAGGAGAAATCTATGGACATGGGATTAAAGTTGAAAAATCGTAAGGTTTGGTTCAGTTCAAATGATGTACCTTTTATCCATAAGTTTTATGTTCTGTTAATTACTTTCCTAAAGCTTCTTTATAACTAGACAGGTGCTTTCAGGTGATTAGTCTTATCTAAGTTGGAAATATTATTTTGTTTATCTTAGTTCCCTGATATAACTTTTATTCCATTTGATCACCAACCTGAAAAAAGGAAATCTTTTCCATTTTCATTTATGCTCTATAGTATGTTGAAGGGGAAATCAATTATCAATAGTGACACTGACACCATGTTTAGGGGAGTGTGACTGAATACCTGCACATACCTACGTGCTAATTCGTAAAATAACACAATAGGACTAGAGCATGTTTTTAAAAATAAGATATCCGAAAGGAGTAACTTTCCGAAGTACAGCATGAGATGCTACAATTGATCCAAATTTCAACAACACTTTATTTTTTGGGTATAAATCAGTTTGTTTCATGTAATATCTACTTGTCGTTTCTGGAGATTGGAGGCATGTGACATGAGTTTACTTTTTTGATGTAATTAACAAATTATTCTAAAATCTTAAAAGCTACAGAAGATGAATAATCCACATAAACATTCTAAAGTTATATAGGTTGGACCCTGGCTAGAAAATTTCACATCCTCACTATTGCATGATAAGCAATAATGTTTCAGAAATGAGAAATCTTATTACATATGTTATTAAGGTTCTATTTTACTCTTGATGATGAATAATTTACACATTACCTTAGGAACAACCAGGTATTATTTTTAATTGTAGTAATCATTTCATTGTGTTGATCACATGTAGTGAGACATGACATGGCACAATTCTTATTAAAATAATCCCATCTGAAACGTTCTATGTGCAGGCACTATCATCTAAATCATCATAGATTTGTTCATGTTGGAATTGATTCACAGTATTCATAGTTTTTAGCCTGTTATGCATTTAATTTATCAATTTTTTTCACGTTGAGTTATTATATTGATTCTAATGTTGGTTCATACCCCTTGGAAAAAAATTGCAGGCCGCAGAGTTCAAACTGTCAAAATTTGTTGAGGATATAATAGTGCCTCCAAGAATGATTGACATAATTGTTGATGGAGAGGTCATTACTTACATTCTATCTTCATGCCAGCTTTTGACATTACCACTTCTGTGTTTATTTTGCAGATACAATTTCCATTTGCTTTAATATCATGCGATCACTCCTTTCTGAACTTTAACCTTTTTATTTACAACCAATTATGCAACTTTCTAATATTTGTTGTATTATGGTTAATTATGCGATTTTGTCTCTTTCAGCTTAGTGCTGGTTCGAGAATCCTACAAATTTATTTAATAGGCCGTTGTATCCTAGGCAATATATCCGTTTTGATGATATGTATTTGTTTGTTGCATATATTGGTTTGTTCAATCTGTGACTGCTATTTCCTATAGAAGATTTCATGTTGTTGGTTTTAACATATCACATATCACAAGGATTGACTTTGTTACTCTACAAGCATCGCTTCTCTTGCAATTGGAGTGGTGTTCAGTTCTGTTTCCTTTGATGGATAACTGAAAATGTCTTATTCAACAATCCCTCAGGTTAATGATGAATACATGAAAACACTTGAGATTCTAAGCAAAAAAATCAAATTCATTGAAGCTGATCCCATTGTTAAATCGTCCAAGGCACTAAAAGATGTTCAGCCTGAGGTTGAGAGACTTCGGCAGAAAGCAGTCTCAAAGGTTTGAAAAACAATTTGCTGGTTTTTACTTCTAATGTTTTATAAATCTGAGCAGACTATCTTCCTGTTGGTGCAGCACGTGTTTCATTTTCATGTGTGCTTATCTTGTCACAATATTTAAAGGAGGCCATGTCTTCTTATCTTGGTATTCATTGTACTAGACCAATCATGTTGCGTGATCTTGAAAACAAACCTTTTATCTGCTATTCATTCGAATTGTTGGTTGGTTCAATATCCAGGAATTTCAATAAAAAAATTAAATTCTGTAGTAACACGAGAAGTAGTGAGATGCACTGGTTTTCCTAAAAGTGAGATGGACTGGTACAAAAGCTTATGTCTTCCAATGTCTATGTTTTATGTGGTGTCGGAGATAATGTGTCATGCTTCTGTGCTTGCAGAATGATTGTGGATTGGCCGATATGGTACTTAACTTGCCAGATGTATGTAGTGACATCTTAGGTCATATTTTAAAAGGGAAAATTAGTTCAGTAAGACTGCAAAGATGTGTAAATTAGAAAATACCATCACACGCGAAGCTGACAATTGGGCCCTGGGCATCTGCCATAACTTAGAATGAGGTGCTAAGGGTTTGTCTGGTATATTTTGACAGCACACAATTTGTTGTGATGAAGAAAGATAACACCATTGCCTTGTGAAATATATTATGAAGAGGGGTTATATGCTATTTATCATTTTTTTGTTGGGGCTACTGTTGTACTTGATGAAGTTGGGGGCACAAAAAAAATCTACAGCTATGTTGATTAGTAGTGGAGAGTTGTGCTTGTCAGCCACTATACTAGCCATACTGGTTGATAGGAAATTAGGAATCAATATGATCTTTTTTAGCTTGGTTTAATTGCACTAATATAGTATGGCGGTTGTAATGGAAGCTTGACTAAATCTACTTGTCGTCAACAAATACACCCTCCGTGTCTCTTTGCTCATTGAATTTTATTTTTCCTAGCCAATCCAATAGCATAAAGCTACATCAGAGTACTATTGTTGATGCATTCATAATTTTTCTTGCAGATTTTTGAGTTTGTCATCCAAAAGTTCTATGCCTTGAGAAAACCAAAAACAAATATTCAGATTCTACAACAGAGTGTTCTTCTTAAATACAAGTATGCCTTGTTCTGTCTTTTCCACTTTGAATACCTGTTTGTGCAATGTTCTATGAGTCCCGCACATTTTAATATGTACGTAAGAGATTCTTCTGTATTTTAGAATTTTTAACAACATAAAGTGTATATAATTCATGTTTTTTGGTATAGAATACTACTAAGGCCATCCACGTCACAGACGCTAGCCATGTGTGGCGACCCGTATAATTAGCCTAGGGTAGCGACAGTAACCCTGTCATCACCCTAAGATAATTACACGAATCTCGGCACAGCCGCCGGCAAAACATCGGAATATCCGATGCGTTATCAACTACTATGCTGTGTTCAAAGTGTTACAGCAGAACAATAATTAGAGGCTGAATGAAAATATATTCATTTCATACCACGCAGGGCTATATATCCATTACATAATATTACAACAATCCCCTGTACAACAAAAGATAACACTACTACCTATAATACCCTAATTACTTCCTATACTGATAATAGGGCCTATGAAACCTCCTAATCCTCCTGGTAGTAGCCGGAGTAGTAGTAGCCCTCGGAGGGATCCTCCTGATAACACTGATACTACTCCTGGGAATAGGCCTCATCCTTGGCCTCATATGCCGATCCATCAGGGTCTTCTAGAAAAGGGGGGAATACAAGAGTGAGTACAGAGTCCTCAGCAAGCATTTAAATAACAAATGCAGTATGATGTTTTTCTCTCCAACTAACCACTTCCTTCCCTCAACTCCATTTTACAGAAATTAGGTTTTTGGTTTTCTTTAAGGGTTGGATATTTTAAATTTTGGAATCAACTACTAGCACTCGTATATGAGGCAGATTTAGCTTCTATAGCCTCCTGTCTAGGAGACAAGCTTGAATTCAAGATTTGGACCCTGCGCAGGTTCGTACCACTTTACCCATAACGGCCCTAGCCTGTACGTTTATCTCTAATTCGGTATTAGATCTCCAACCCTGTACTCGAGCGTGGAGCCTTACCTAGGCCATCAGCTACAGTTGTACTCTGGTACCCCTAGCAGTACACCTCTGGGGCTTCAAATATACTGCTCACACTTTTGGCACAGTCCATCTGGGTCATACCGGTATTTCCCAGTTCGACGCCCTTTATACTTACCCATTATGGACTTACCCATTGTAGAGATCATAATACTTTCATAGGATAACCTTTTCTGACAACGATTTATCTCGCCATGGTTGGTACTGAAATACAGCTCATTGCCCGAGTGTAGGTGTTTGACCTTATATTATATCCTATGTAGAGAGTTCCACCGGCATGGGGTACTCTCCCGCCTCTTTCCTTGGCACCCTCTACCCACCATACTTATTACTAATAACACATCCACGACTGAATTCGTGGACGATCTAAACAACAGATTCACCATTTCCAACACCACATTACCATCTCACCAGATTATCCACAACACACCTTCCATCCAACTCCGATTTAATAAATCAACTTGCAAAATATGGATTTTAATGCAGTGATGATATATTTAATCATACAAAAGCATTGAAAGCATTTAATTAAAGATGATCAAAGATTCTTGCCTAGAATAAAACTTGAAGGTTCGGCCTCGCTCGATGGTTGGTTCTGGTTGGCGGGGCGGTTCAGGTCGAGCCCTGAAAGCAGAAGATATATTAAGGCATTTAATGTGGATTATTTTAATTTGGCATCCAACCGATTTTCTGATCTATCTTTCAAATTTTATCTCAACAAGAATTAATTTATACAAGTTGTCGATTTTTACGTGGTTCGCAGATTGATCAACAAAAACCAACGCGGTTCGCGGTGCGAATTATTTTTCTACCCCTTCTCCATTCTCTTTTCTTTTCTCTCTTCCATTTTCTTTTCCTTTTCCTTTTTCCCTTTCTTTCCTCCCTGCCTTCTCTTTTCTTCTGTCTCTGGCCGAGAGCACTTCGGCCTCATTGTCTCATGCTCCTCTTCTCCTCCTGGCCGAGCGCATGCTCTCCCCCCATTTCTTCTCCTCCTCTTTCTCTACCACACCGCTACTCCTCTCTCTGCTTCTCTCTCTACCTCCTTACTATCCGGCCGGTCCCTCGCCTCTGCGCCTTCATTCTCCGCCATTTCTACTCCCCTCGGCGCCGATCTAGCCTCAGCCTGCGCCTCCAGCCTGCACGGCGCTGGCCCGGCCAGCTCATGCGCTTGGCGGTCGGCGCTGGTCCTTACCCCGCCGCCTACTACGCCCTGTTCCGGCCCGCGGCTCCTAAGGACTTCATAAACATAAATAAGTTTCACAGATTAACAAGACAGTACAAACTATGTAAATATCGTAAAGACTCGGTAAACATGACTAAGTTATGTAATTTTAACAAGCAGACTATTTCAATGCACATTGTATTTTCTAATCTTGTATGCATCAAGTCATGCTAGCCGACGTGTCAACAAAACAAAGGATTAACAGCTAATTTTAGTTTTGAGCTGATTAATCAAGTCCTTTATATTCAATGATGCCATCATGCCATCCTAAAATATTTTAATCCCACCTTAGAGGCTAAAGTGGATGCTAAGAGATGAAACAAGTAGAGCCAATAAAATGATAAAAGAGAGGAAAAGTGATGGGGCCCCACCTGAGCACTCCAAAATGTGCTAAGGGATGAAGATGCCCTAAGGGCTCAAGTCTAAGAAGCATAGAAAGTTGCCATATTTTGACTAACTATTTAGGCTGTTTCATCGGAAATATTTCACTCATGGTCACAGAATAGTAGTGTCAAACCAAAATACCAAATAAGCATAAGCATTAGTAGGGGTGAAAATAGGGTGGATAGTTCCCGTCTGATCCGTCGCTGTATTCGCAAAAATCCGCACGAAATACCATTTTTAGACTCGATTTGTATCCGATATTATATGTATCCATATCTGGGAAATATGGGTTAGGATATGGGAAGAGCAATATCCGTCCCATATACATATTTGGTAGGATATCTGACAAATCAACAAAATGGCTATCCGATAAAACATCAATATCCTTTAATATACTGTATGATTTTCTAGTCATTGACTAATTTATAATATGAATTTACATTTAATTATGTTTATGCTGTTAAGTAGGATAAATAATTCTCTAATAGGTACTATAGTTTGACTCTTTCGTTGCTAAAGTTACATCTTTTCTTTATGTGCTAGTATCCGTCAAATTATCTGTGAGCAATTCAAATTCGATCCGTATCCGCTCTGTGCCCGTATCCTGAAAAATCTGTATTCGTATCCGCATCCGGGATATCCATACCCGATTCTGAATCCGGACTATAAATATTGATTAGGATGCAAGAAGAGCAATATCTATCCATATCCGACCCGTTTTCACCCCTTAGCATTAGCTCTCCCTGAAAAGCATATGCACTTGTAGCATAGTTAAGCTACATCATTGTTTCCACCATCAACCATATAATGTTATGCTGTTTGAAGTAACAATTATAATTTTTTTTCTGCTTCATGTCATGATTATTGGTCCATCTTTCACTAAGAAATTCCACAATAAGTGTGCCCAATTATGATCTTGCGATACTGCACTTCATACTGTGTGCTCTGCTACAGTTGCATATACTTTTATTCTCTTATTGTCTTAGCAAGTGGTCTTTCCCCACTGTTCTGTGGCAATAAAATTCTTAAGTTACACAACTTCACAAAAAGAAAAATATCTTAATATCATGGCCTATGTTTCATATTAAAATTTTATGTTGTGTGCAATATCTAGGTCAGTGCAAGCAGTATTTCATCAACAACTACTAATACACCTGAAGTGAATGCATATGGTTTCGCAAATACTGCCTATGGCCATATGATTAAATCACCATTGTAATTTTCGGTTGGTTTATGTGTTTATGTTATTCTTTTCCAGTGTATAATTTCACACTTTTTTCCTTTGTCGTTGCCACTGCAGATACACAATAACTTTCCTTAAGGAACATGCTAAGGAGATATATGCAGAAGTTCGTGTGGCTTATATTGATACCATGAATAAGGTTAGTCGTGTCACAGTAAATGTGTCTGAATAGGTACCAGACTATCAATGTAATGCCCTGGTCCAAGTGTAGAGTTTGTGGCTTAGCACTGTATTGTAGTAGAAAGTGTACAGTAGTACCATAGAAAGCTTGAGGATTGAACATTCAATTCATGTTTCTCTTTGCTCTATTGTGGTCCTTTTTTAATTCTCGATGTGTAATTGCTGTAGCGTCAACCTTTGTATATACCAACTTTATTTAAATTTCTGCATTGATTATATAAGACCGCTAGCATGTGTGATGAGACTCACAACTTATTCGGTGCATAGCAGCAAAGAGAACACTAAAAGGCCTACATCATATATATCCTTAGATATTTTTGACTAATTTTTTTGTTTTGATGACATTTTTATTGTTACTGCCAATTTTCAGGTGCTGAGTGCACATTTTCGTGCATACATACAAGCATTAGAGAAATTACAGTTGGACATAGCAACCTCCACCGACTTACTTGGAGTTGAAACTAGAAGTACAGGCTTCCTTTTCTCCATTGGAAAAGAACCTCTGAAGTCCCGTTCTTCAGTGTTTGCTTTGGGTGAAAGAATAAACATCCTAAATGTAATTTTCTTACTTACGCTTCATTTAGATAATGTAATTCATCAACCAGTTCACAGTTTTGAAATTCGTGACTCAACCATGTCATGGGAGCTAAACCAAATTATGTCATATGTGAGCTACAAGGTTCTCAGTAACTAATCAGAACTTCTGTAACACTACCAAGCTATTTGGGTTATGACAAAAACATGCCACGTAAAGTCTGACATGCTACATGAGCTTAGCCCATTGATTGGTTCCTGACCAAAAGTATGGCTTCATGACCAAAAGTACGATTGCCACAACCCCAGGATAAGTGTGGCTAATTTTGAGACTAAGTCTCCAAACAAATTTGAGGATATATTTTTATCTACACCTACAAGTCTAGTCAAATTTTATCAATCAAATTTTCTTGCCATGTTCGATCTGACAAGCAAGTGTTGAAGTACCAAACTTTTGGTTATTTAAACTTATTTTAATTCCTCTCACCAGTAGTTATTGACTATTGTCATAAAAGATTTGTTTATGAATATGGCATATACCATTATGTCCGTTGCAGTTTTTGATGGGAAGTGGTCTGGCAATTAATTTTAAACTTTGAACTCCATATTATCGCTGAAGAATTGATTCGTTCAGACTATCAAGTACCAAGTTCAATAGTGTAACTTCTGTTTGCCATTTGCCTTTATTTGGTATATCAGGATATTGACCAGCCTGCATTGATACCTCATATAGCTGAAGCCAAGTCACAGAAATATCCATACGAAGTTCTTTTCAGAAGCTTGCAAAAACTTCTGATGGATACAGCTACTTCAGAGTAAGCTTGGGTTGCCTTGTTGTATTTTTTTATATATATAATGAATAAGCGGCAACATGATAGATTTGAACTAATTACAGGTACCTTTTCTCTGATGATTTCTTCGGTGAAGAACCCTTATTCCAAGATATATTTGCAGGTTTGTTTTGTCCTATATTTGCATCTACTGTTTTTTTTTGTTTTGAACTTTGTTTACTGGCCATAAATCGTCTTTGTGGTAAAAGCCATTTAAGCAATGCACATGATAACGTTAAGAGTTGATAAAGGTTGAGTTTCTTTGTTTTGAACTTTGTTTACTGGCCATAAATCCTCTTTGTGGTAAAAGCCATTTAAGCAATGCACATGATAACGTTAAGAGTTGATAAAGGTTGAGAATGTCCTTTGAGTTACTCTAGCAACCATGGTTATCACGGTGTCGCCTAGGCGTCCAGTCGCCGGCGGCCGCCCGCCATGACCGCTCGCCTCGCCTGGCCAGGAAAGGAGGGCGCGGGGAGAAGGTGAACGCGGCGCTGGGGGAGGGGAGAGCAGCGCCAAACGGAAGGGAGCTCTGCCGCGGCGCCGCCACCTCCACCGCCTGCCTGCTCTGCGTCGCCTCCGCCGCCGGCTCCTCTGCTTTGCCGCTTCTCTCGAGTAGATCCGGACGGACGGCGGACTGAGGGGAGTCGCCAAATCCAGGCGGTGCTCGGGAGGAGGAGGGTGGAGCGGCGCTCGGGGGGAGGGGGGAGCAGCGCCCGGATCGGGGAGGAGAGAGGGAGTGGAGGGGCGGCGGCATGCGGAGAGACCGAGAGTGGGAGAGAGGGGGTGGGCTGGGCCGGCTCGGCTGAGAGAGAGAGGGGGGGGTGGGCTGCTCAGCTGGGCCAGTTCGGATGGGCTGGCTCGGTTGGGTCAGGCTAAGATTGATAGAAATACTGATATTAGTAGACTCTTTTTGATCACCTAATCCTCGCCTAGGCGTTCAGGCACCCCAGAGGCGACTCGCCTCGCCGGGGCACCGTGATAACCATGCTAGCAACCACAATAATCTTCTGGGGGCTCATTTGATTTAATTTTTTCTGCCATGTGCTTCCAATGTTGTTTCCTCATGCTCTACATATTAACTTACTAATTGTATTATTGGACCAAAGTAGGCCAATTTATATACTTATTATTACTATAATACCTGAAAATGTTCAGTGCATAGTATGATTAAAAGTTTCATACATATCAAACAAGTGAGGAAAAAAAAGGGTAAAGGAACTTTAAATTATGTTGCTTGCATAATTCATGATTAACAACCATGAAATTATTTAGTTTAATTTCTTATTCTCATCATAATATAGTGCCACCATTTTGGAGCATCTTTCTAATATACTTTCTTATTCTCAGGACCAATTCAAGTTGTTGATGAACATTTCAATGCTGTACTTCTGAACTGTTACGACGCAATAGGAATAATGCTCATGATCCGAATAATTCATCAGCACCAGGTATTCTTTGTTTTACCTTATGAAGGAATAATCACCCTTTCTATATCTGTTCTAGGAAGAAAACTCAGGAGAACAATGATTTTCTATTCTGAAAGTGGTTGCAGGTTATTATCCTTGTGAATGAACCAATGTTTGGTAGTAGTTGCACAGTTACCATTGCTATTGAGCTGTTCCAGGCAGCTGCTGACAAATTTTTAGATTTTATTATATTATCTTGATGCCAAAACTCAGTTGGTACCAGCTGGTTTTCAACTAAACTGACCAAAATCAGCCATGTTTGTAATTTTCTAGTTTTTTTTGGTATGAAAAGGATTAAATGACATGTTTAATTACAAGAGTAACTCTATACTTCGTTAGATTCTTTCAAGTAGCTCATAAACTTGTGCAACCCTGTGTCAATTAAGTATGTGACAAAGCGGGATAGCAGGACCTGGTATTGTTACACATCAGAAATCTAATGGAATTTGTATTTATGCAGCTTATCATGTTTAAGCGGCGAATTCCATGTTTGGACTCTTACCTAGACAAGGTTTGTTCTGACTCCCTTGTTTTCTCCTTGAACTTTTATATCAACTTGAGGGTTACCATATGGCTTATGGGAAAGCCCATGCTTAATTGAAATGAGAGTCTTTCTTCTGCTCTACATTCCAAAATTAGTCTTAATCACCGAGTTCATTTTATGCACAATGAACAGGTTAATATTTCACTCTGGCCTCGCTTCAAGATGGTGTTTGACTTGCATCTGAACAGCTTGCGGAATGCGAATATTAAGACTCTTTGGGAGGATGATGTCCATCCTCACTATGTCACAAGGAGATATGCTGAATTTACAGCGTCTCTTGTTCATCTCAATGTTGAATATGGGGATGGTCAGGTTAGTTTATCACATCCAGGTGAACCCAATTGTTCACCTTTTAGTGAATTATTCACCCTCATGCCATGCAATAAGCAAACCCCATTATGTAGCCTATGGAAATTATAAAACAAGGGCTTCTGTTTGCAGCTTGATCTTAATCTCGAGCGATTACGGATGGCTGTTGAGGACTTGCTTGTTAAGTTGGCCAAGATATTCCCTAAACCAAAGTTACAAACTGTTTTCCTGATAAACAACTATGATTTAACGATTGCCATATTGAAGGTAGGTGTTTTCTAGTTAATATCAAATGTCAGTATTTCTATTGAAAATGTTTTAAATGTACTAAAATACTACTAACATTGCCTCATTCAAATTTATTCCGATCTTTGTCATACAGGAAGCTGGCACAGAGGGTGGAAAAGCACAACTTCATTTTGAGGAGGTTCTTAAGAGCAACATTGCAATATACGTGGTAAGCATTTGCAGATGGAACGTAATTTCTGTATGGCAGGATGTACCACTCATCACACCTCAGCACTCATGTGCTGGATATACCACTCATCACACCTCAGCACTTCGAGTGCTCAAGATATTACCACAATCTACTTTTTCATTACTTTTACTAAGTTTAACAACAATTTCAGGAAGCTACTCTAAACAATTACCATCAAAACATGATCAACAAGAATTTGCATAATAACTTGAACAAGAACATTAACAATAGTAGCCTTGGAACCACGTGTCCAAGCACGCCCAAGTCCTCGCGTTCGGGAACGCTCAAGTCTTCGCACTTGAATACGCTCGAATCACATGTGTCCAGGAGCAATCTTTACCTTTTGGCGACGACGAACAAGGATTAAAGACAATAATTAATCAACTAAAGTCCTCATTTAACATTAATCCAGCTAAGTCCACACAATTATTAAGGTAATGTGAAAGTCCGATGCCAAATTTGACTAGACACTACTAATCCTAAAGTGATCACTAATGCTAGATAATTGTGGATGATGACGTGACAAGTGAGGTGATAGAGCTACTCCCATCCCATGCATGTCGCCTTTAATGTTCATCTAAAATATTAAATACAAGTACATGATAAAGCAATAAACACTAGCAATTCTATCATCGTTAGCTCATTTATATCATTCTCCACATTATTCAAGCTAACTTTCATCTTTCTTTAAAATGCAAATGCTCATCTATATCTCTTTCTCTTTAGCATATACCGGTATAGCAGAGTGTCCGCTCGTTGATAAACCACTCATACCCCATCCTTTTTCATACGGGGTTTAACCATCACTCCCATGGAGTACCTACCTCAGTGGGTTTTTCCTCTTCCCACTCCCGTAGGATTGACTACACACAGTAGGCTATAGATGCCACTTAGACCATCTATCTCATGATTCATATGATGCCATATTTTTTATGAGAAAGTCTACCAAACGGTATACCGTTTGGACAGTATACCATTTTGCCGCCTGTGAAACCTGCTCTGAAAACTGTGAAACCTGCTATACCGTTGGGTTCAATAGTAGCGCTCATTTTTTATTTCAATGTATTAATCATCGTTCTCATGTTATGCCATTCAGTTTTCATGGATGAAGCATAAGTAGTAAATCAACAATATGGAAGTACTCATAAATTAACATCATAAATCATCCACAATCACTAAACAACAATTTCACCAACCATCTGCCATTCTGCCATGCACTTGCCTTTTAATCGCATGAGGCGGAGTGATGAGCGGATGAAGCCAAACCAGAAGTCACACCTTCTATAGTAGGTAATACCAACTCAACCACATGCGATAACAATAAATAACATCAAACATAATAATACCTACGTACGGTCCCGGATCTAACTTTCCCTCACCGGACAATTTCCCCTTTGCTGTCCCGGCGGTCGGAGAACCATAACTTCTAGCTCAAGAGTCTAAATACAGCAAACCATACATTTCCTGAAAACTACACAAGATTGTCTACAATTTTCTAGTTGGACACATTTTTCAATTAATTCATTTAACCCCTCGTTTCTAGCCCTGAAGACATATCAGTTGTTTTACTGGACAACAGGCTTTACAATTTCGTAACTATTTTTATACCACTCCAAATATAGCAAACCATAGCACTTTTGGAATCTATGGAACATTATATAGCTTTCTCTAGATATGGACATAATTTAATTCGGCCGTTATCTAGCCTTAATCAGCAAGTTAATGCAACTGCACTCAACAGCGATCGATTTCGGGATAGCAAGCTTCTACAAGCTATAACTTTCCAACAACTTAACCAAATTTAACTTGTGCTCTAATGAAACTTTAGACAATAATCTACATTTTTCATAGCTTGGACAAGACATGATACTGACTATAGGTACCCCAAAACTTGCCTGCAAAACAGAGACCACTATTAAACAAATACCGATCTCTCCCAAACTCCATCCCGGTGCTCTCAAACTTCCCCATCGAGCACTAATATGATCATAACATCACTCCACTATAGTGCAAACAAGGCTAGCAATAATCTAGGGTTTAGGTCTTATACATGCGTCCTGAAGATCTGCTAGAAACGTTGAAATCGGCGACCTTCCACAATACCTGCGCGTTCCCGCTCCTTCACGCTCCCTGAAACTCCCGCACCATGTCCTCGAAGATCCTCGACACCTCCTGCACATGGTAACATGAATAGATTTTAGATCGGGCATGTGGTTTGACGAGGAACGGCAAGCAACAACGGTGGCCGTGCTCTGGATGAGACTTGGCACGACAGGCGTGGTCTTGGGCGTTGCCAGCGCGGGCTCGACTGACCCTGGTTGGCTTCCCCGGCGTGGCACCCCACTTCGGCAGGACTTAGTGAGGCAGCGGCGGCTAGACAGCTCGGTGGTGACGGTGCCGGAGATGGCTGGCAGGCATGGCGGTGCACGGTAGGCCTAGGGCGGCGGTGCGTGGTAGTTGGGGGGAGGCGGTGGCTATGGTTTGGCCAGCCCTCCCCCCTGTGACCCTTTTATGGCCAGCTGGACCGAGTCTGCTCGGCTGGTCCGGCCCACACTTTTAAAAAAAAAAATCGGATTATAACATTACATTTCTTAGTTTATTAGTAAAATTCCCAGTTCAGAGTTCAAACAGACATACGCAGAATATAGTTTTGGGTGTTGGTTTCTTATGACTGCCAAACTAGTGTTCATGGCAGGCTGAAAAATGCCTCATATTCCACAAAGCAAGCAAATTTAAGTCATTACAGGCAACAGATCAATTTCCATATCATTGAACGGCTTAGACCTTACTAACAAACTGAGCAAAGACAGAACTGCAGTTTGTCATTTGTTTGAGTACTGGTTTAGCATGTCCATGTCATGTCCAAAAAATTGGAATTGTATTACTGGGCTAGTAGTGGCTAAGAAAATATCTAGGAGTAAGCTGATTTAATGCATAAATATTTCTGCAGGAAGAATTGCTTCTGGAGCATTTCAGTGATTTGATTAAATTTGTCAAATCTCGTCCATGTAAGTGATGCTCTGTTATAGCATTGTGCCTTTTCTTTGTTTCTTTACGATGACATCTCATCTTTGCCTGAATTTATCAGCGGAAGATGCAGCTACAAGTTCAGACAAGGCCAGCATTAGCGATGTTGAACCATTGGTGAAGGACTTCGCAAGCCGGTGGAAGGCTGCAATTGAGCTGATGCACAAAGATGTCATTACATCTTTCAGCAACTTCCTGTGCGGAATGGAGATCTTGAAAGCAGCACTCACACAGCTGCTGCTGTACTATACCAGGTTTACCGAGTGTGTCAAGAGGATCAATGGTGGTTCTGCCCTCAACAAGGACTTGGTCTCCATATCCTCCATTCTGTACGAAATCAAGAAATACTCTAGGACCTTTTAGTTACATCCTCCCTGCCATGTACACTAAGACTAGGGGGCTGTGGTGTATCTTAATTCTGTAATGAAACAGTAATGAAAAGTTTGATGTATGGTATGCTACTGCATAAACAATCATTTTGATGCGATTTCACGAAAGATACGTCAGGTTTGGCCCCTTATGTAGGACGGAACCGTATTTTTTTTCTGCTTTTGATATGTATGATGTTAAAAAATTTGACGCGGGGCTATGTATCAAAGTTTGATTTTACAAGAATGGCTATTTGTGGTCCCTGAAGCTGAGAATTTTCCGTAGTGGCAGGGTAATGGGTCACCAACAATCCAAGTCCCTTGCTGCCAAATCCCAATTTTCACGTCTCATTACCCATTGCAATTTCCACCAGATGGTTACCTCCAAAGACAACTGCTCTCGGCTCTGGTAGTGGTAGTCTGGTGTGTCATCATCACCGCTCTGAATTGCCCTCTGCCACCGCCGGTGCCATTGTCACCTTATTGTGCTACCTTTCATCTGGCACCATAACTACTGGCTTTCAAGTTTCAATCCCCTCCTGCCATCTCCACCCACCGTTATGTTTTCACACCCACAGTCCGTCACTCCTTTTGCTAGTGTCAGTCTGATGAAGGACTTGTCTGCAACTCATGGTTCTAATTAGAATCTTTTCAAGAAACTTCACACCTAATAAGAATGGGTGTTTTCTTCATACGAGATCCTCACATTTCAAAACGGGGCCTCAAACGAGAAGAGTTTACCAACACTTTGGCATTTTGTCTTTTGTGATTATTCACCTATTTGCTAATTCCATGTTGCAAACAAATATAGATTATAACATTGTGTTTCTTTTGTTGTACAAGGGGCAACGTGCATTTTTCTCAGCTGCAAAGCAAAGGCACGACACAGTCAAATTCTTTTTTATACATTGACCATTAATATACGTAAAAAAATATACGGATTGACCGCACGAAAATAGTGTAGTTAGAAATATTTTCACGTTTTCTCACTTTGAGTAGTGACAGATAGTAGGTTAATTTTGTAATTCCTTAGTAGTACAGGGTAACACAATTTTTTACTCAACAGCACAGCACAGCAGGGGAGTGTGTGCCCCTGGCTGCCCTTTGTCCCTACTAGTATAGTGCATGTGCTAACGCTACAACGGCAGTACACCTGCTTATCAATTAAATGAGAAGATAAGTATGAATACAACACTTAATAATAAAAGAGAAATTTAGAATTCTAAATGAATTTAGAAAGAAAAACGGAACTAAATGGAGGTCGAATGGGCGAAAACGGGCTCCCAAAGATTTTAAATCAAGAAAGAGAAATAAAAAAAAATTCTGATTTTAGATTATTTTTTTTGCAGCTTCACAGAGAACACAGCGTGCTCTCTGGGCTTGGCAACGCAAGGGAGGGAAGGCCGGGGTGGCCGGCGGTCGCATGATGGGTCGGACCTTGGTGCGACGAGATCGCCAAGACCGGCGCTGTGGGGAGGAGTCACGGTTGCGGTGAATTTCGCTGGGAAAGATGACGGTGATGGTTTGAGTTACCTCCAAAATCCGGCGATCTTTACAAGAGGGAGCACTTGGGGATTTACGCAATGCAATGGGGTGGAGGATAGCTCGCCGGCTTTTATAGCCCTGAAACAAGCATATTTATGGAAACCATAATTTTGGATCAAATCAGATTGAGAGGAAATTTTGGCAATAGAGCATGAAATTTGGGGAATTAACACCATAGATGAAAAGAGGGGATTTGGTGCGGGATTGATGGAGCTTTGAAGCTTCTTTCTTGCTTTAATGGAGGGAGGGAAGAGAAGAAGCTTCTGCAGTCAATGCAGAGAAGAAGCTACAGGTGAGTTGCCTTTATTTTTTAAATATAGAAGGATTTTTGAAAAGATAGCACATTAGGTTAAAAATTCTAGAAAAATTCTCAAAAAACTTTCGATTATTTTGTACTTAATAAAATTATTTTCAAAAAATTTAAATTATAAATTTGCCGAGAGCACTGCTGCCGCGAGGTCGTGACAAAGAACCTCGCCGCGTCGGCAAAGCCACCGATGGCGACTGTGGAGCCATTGCGGACTGTGTTCTCCGACCGCTACCGTCCCATCTCCGGTTTCCTTTTCCCAAAGACGTAATGTATGGTCCTTTCCTTTTCCAGACGTTTGTTTCCTTTTCCTTGATTCCAAGACGTTTGTTTCCTTTTCCTTGTTGATCTTGGAGGTGAGGAAGGTCCATTGTGGGCCACGTGGATGATTTCGGAAAAATATGTAAAATAAATCTGCGCTCGCCGATCACCGGATCCGTAGGGAAAAAAGATAAAATTAAATAATGCTTTCATGCCGCGGCTGGTTCCGAGAAAAAATGAAAAAAATTAAGCAGCACTCACAGACCGTTGGTTCCTTAGATAAAAAATAAAAACAAAAATTCAGCGCTCTCCGTGCTCTGAAATTAGGCTTTATAGGGCTAGATCCGTAAAAAAGTCTCGAGAAGGGTCATATTCGGAAAAAAAATACAATCACAATGCCAGGACAATAAAAAATTCAAGTCTTGTTTCCTTGCATGCGGATCCTCCCTGTTTATTTTCTTGTTTGATTCACCCTCCTTCCAAATATGTAGTATGTACAATTTTGGTCAGTAAAAAATTCAAGTCTGGTTTCCTTGCATGCGGATCCTCCTTATTTATTTCCTTGTTTGATTCGCTCTCCTTCCAAATATGTAGGTGGGGGAGGTCTATTGTGGGCCACAGGGATGATTAGACACACTAAATAATGGCCATTGGATGTGGGTGAGTAAAACTGAGGAAAGATTTGAGACGTTCATTTTGATGAATGCAAGTTTCTGGGGACGTTTTGTTGGGTGCACGAACATTGGGCCATCTCTAATGAGGTGCATTATTTAGGGTGGACGTAGGAAAAATTGCTTAGGTGCATTATAAAGGAGTATAGATGGCCCATCGTTTGCGAGAATCCGATGGCCCACTGTCCCGCTGGGCCGATCCACGTCGCCTATACAAAGTGGGTGTCGCACGCTCCCATTTCCAATAGATCTGACACAGAAGCCAGCGGCTTAACAGGCTCTTTGGGAGGTTGTGTTTCATCTTTGGGCCGAAAGCCTCCCCCAAACAGCCCGGCTATAAATTGGCTTCAAAGTCAAGCCACAGCAAAAGCGGCTCAAAAGCTGCAGCGGCTTGGAAGGTGCCGTAGCTTTTAGGTTGTGGCTTTTCCGTCTTCTCCGCTCTGCCTCAGTCACTCGGCCACCACCCCATCTTCTCTGCTCCACCTCGGTCGCCCCGCCTCGACACGCTGCTGCCTCCTCGGCTTGGAGCGCCGCCGCCTCTTCCTCAATGTTGAAAGTTCAAGCTCCATTAGTTTGGTTTTGGTGTTAATAACAAATCTAATATTGAAACTAACTCTTTTGATAATCATAATACTGATTAGTCTCAATTGTTAATTAATGATATTCTTTTACGAGACTAATTTTTTTGTTGAGCTTAACTCTTATTAGTTTCTTTTGGATGAAAAAGATGAAAATATCAGAGGTATGCATTCGAATTCATATTATCATATCTTGTTGCATTCCTTCGATATAATATTCATGATCATATTGATAAATCCAAATATGAGACTAACTATTTTATTAAGTATGTCTTTGATTAGTCTCATCTCATTGAAAAATAAAAATACTAAAGGTATGCATCGAATACAACTCCATTATTTCTAGATGCATTACTTAGATTCAAGATAAAAGATGAACTCCAATGTAGTTTCAATCTTAAAATGTGTACAATATTTCCAATTATATATATACATGAATGCACACATTTAGGGGGAGTTCATGCTTTATCTTGATGTTTCAATAGTATTGATTCCTTTCATCTTGCTACAAATTTCAAGGATCATTACTTTGAAACAACCCCTTAAGCATATTTAACTTGTGTAGTTGTAGTATACTCATGATAATATAGGATAAACTCCAAAGCAATCAAAAATTGGATATGTTCATATTGATTCAAGTTCAATTATTTATATGCACATATTTAATGGAGTTTATTCTATAGTTGACGGTCTTAAGAGTATTGATCCTTTTCCACCACTCCATATAAATTGGATCATTACTTTTAGATTCCATCGAATTGAGTATATGAAACTTGTGTAGTTAATATATACTCATGACAATTTAAATTGTGTTCGATTGCCAATCAATCAACAAAGAACTAATTATGTATTGATGATTCACTTTGTTAATCTTAGGGCAATTGAAAGTTCTTGAGTATATGAAGTATTAGTTGCATTAGTATACTGGCACAATTAATCTTTCAATCAATTATCTTTGGGTTATGCTCAATCGATCTCGGGGACATCCATTATGTGTTAATGGAGTGCAAGTAATGATTGAGACAACCGTGTTTGTTGGACTAACAATCTTCCATGAGTTTGTGAAGTAGGTTGAGTTCAAGAAAATGAAGAATCGGGAAGAAGAAGTCATCATGTATTGATGAGCTTCAAGAGGTTATCCTAAAGAGAAGAAGAAGAGAGGAAGTTCATCATGTGTTGATGAACAAGATGAAGATCCCGACTTGGAGAGAAGATGATCGGTCATCGTGAAAGCTCCAAGTGGTTGCGAGAGACAAATGTATAACTAGCTAGGGCTAAGGATGTGTTCCTAGTCTTTTATCGGTCTCGGTGTTTGGATGGGAGACAGGGTTGCTAGTATAGGTTGCCGTACTATTAAGAGGGGTCGAGTCTTATAGCTTGAGCTTCATCATGTGTTGATGAACTCAATCCGGTTCACTCTAGCTCACTCTCTTGGTTGGTTCTTGCACACATGCAAATAGTTAGCTCATGCTTGCTTCTTATTGAATCTTGATTTGGTTTTTGTATAGAGCTATGGACTTGCATGTGTTGCAAAAAGGGAGATAACTTATGCAAGTTGGTTTAAGTGGTTGTTTGTATAGAGCTAGATATTTGCATGTGTTGCAACTAGAGAGCTCATGCATCGGAGTCTTAGCTTGTGACTTGATCATGTGTTGATCATCACAAAGGCTAAGATAGGTTTATGCTTTGTGTTTGCAAAATATGATTTAATTGAATCTGATCTTGGAGCATGTGAATAGAGTTTGCAAATGTGTTTGAAAATTGTTTGATCATGTGGCTCAAAGATATTATCTTGATTGCTCTTGTTTGCAAGATTTATATTTGCAAATGTGTTTTCCAAAATATTGGTGTTCATGCATTTGATATTGAAGCATGTGATTAGAATTTGCAAATGTGTTTTACAAAATTGTTTTGATTATGAGTTGATCATCACATAGTTCAATATTTGATCTTATTGACTCTCTCTAGATTGTAGTCATGCTCTTGATCGTCTATGTGAGGGATTTCGATAAATCAGATTTTAAACTTGAATGACTACATTAGAGTCTTTGTTTTTGTGATATTTAAAAATATCTATGATTGCTTAAATCTTGAAAATGGGTGAATATTGTAGCCCTCTTGATAAGCTTCACATAGAGCCCAAGATCACATAGATCGGAGTTCGAAGTAAAAAGTTATGGGTATTTTAGTGGTTGTAGCAGTGGTATGACCGGACCCCCTCCGGTACAACCGAAGTTCGGTATGACCGGACCCTCTTTGATCATACCGACAAGCAGTATGGCTGGGGTCATTCTGATGCTTTTTTTTAGAGAAGGGGTATTTCGTCCGAAGGGCAATTTTTGGGGTCCGGTATGACCAGACCCCCTCTGGTATGACCAGATTTTCTGAGTAACGGCTAGTTTTTACTAGCCGTTGGACCAATTTCCTCGGCATTTTTGCCCAATTTGCTCCCCAACGACTAGTTTTTCTTATGGAGGCTATATAAGGAACCTTGGGGCTGCTATTTGGGGTTTGCTGGCTTTATGGAAGGTTTGTGAGAGTTGTGTGCATGTGTTGCTCTCTTCTATTTGATTTTTGAGCTAAGAGTGAGCCCTATTTGCATGTGTTGTATTTATGAGTGGATTGAGAGCCTCTTGTGCATGTGTTGCACTTGAGGGGAGCCTTGTGCATTTGTTGCACTCGGTGATCACCATTGTACATGTGTTGTACTTGGTGGAGCTTAAGCTAGAGGGCTTGATTTGTTACTCTTGGTACTTGCCGACACTTAGACGGCGTGTGAAGGCGTCGTGCGCGGTGACCTTCTCAAGGAGATTGTGAGAAGGCTCGGCAAAGTTGTGAAGGTCAGAGCTCGCCTACCCGGAGGGGGAAAGAGCTACCACTAGTGCAATCGAGGCAGTGCTCAATTCGTGAAACTGGTCTAAAGTGGTTTGGGCTTGTCTCAACGTGGATTAGGGGAACCGGCAAGTCTCCAAACACCACGGTAAAATATTGGTGTGTCTTGTGATTTGCATTCTATTCTTTATTTATACTCAAGCAATTATATTCATAGAATTGATGGTTTGCTTGCTTGTATTTAGGATTGCAAATTATTGTTAGAGACATAAATAGTTAGTACACTTAGTAAGTCTAGTTAACTTAGGCTTTAATTGTCAAAATCTTAGTTTATCGCTTCCACATCTATTATCATTTAGATTTTGACATAAGGGCACTTAGGCGAGATTTTAATTAATCGTAGAAGAAATTTTTATAGCCGCCTATTCACCCCCTTCTAGTCGGCATCCTCGATCTTACAAACGTCACCGCCGCCTCCCCGCCTCGGAGCCCTACCAGTTCGTCACCATCCTCCCGATGTCCGCCTCCCCCCGGTAGCCCGTTCATCGCCTCACCATCGTCTCCTGGTCGCCCGTTCGTCGCCTCACCGCCGCCTCTCGACCGCCCGGTTGCCTGTACTCCTCCCGATCCAGCCCCAGGTGGCCGTCTCCTCCCTGCGCCGATCTAGCTCCTGATGGCCGCCTCCTCCCCACCGTTTGATGGCCACATCCTCCGCTGCCCCGGTGGCCGCCCCCTTCCCGCCTCGCTGCCCGGGCGCCACTTCATCCGCGCCCGGCCGCTCGGTGGCCGCTGCCTCCTCTTTGCACACCAACTTCAGCTGCAGCAGCCAACAAAAAGTTAGTTTGCCAAACAACATCTAAAGAAAAGCCACTGCCGCTAATTACAGCTGCTTTATAGCACAGTAAGCCAAAAATAACTTTTGAGCCCAGCCGTAGCCCTCAAACAAGCCCTAAACCTACCTATATGATAGACATACAAATATGCAATCCTTAGGCCACGATTGTTTCGGTTTCCCGCTAGCTTAAAAGGCAAAAAGTGAAAGTCTAAACAAAGGTAGCTTTTTATCTAGACTTATTCAAAAGACATAAGCATCTAAATAAGTAAAATCCAAAAAACCACTAGAGAGGTACTTTTTTGTCTTATCGAGAGTTAGTCTCAGACTAATGTCACTGAAGCTATGGTAAAATTACCCACTTCTATCACGTATAAAAACCGATTGTTTTTAAATTGTTTAAGTTTAAAAGGTAGCTTTAAGCTATAGGCCCTATTTGGCATGTCTGTAGCTTTCGTGAAGAGTAGTTTTCGGCTGGGCTGCATGACTGAAGGGCCGCACGGTTGGATGGCTGGGCTAAAGAGGTTTGATATTCGATAATCTAGCTTTTAGGTGTGAAGGGTGCTAGTCAGGAAGAAGAGTGAGAGAGGGTAATTTTTTTCAACTCCAGTGGAAAAGTTAGAACCACAAGCTACAAAGCTATGATAAGCTGCCTTAGGCCAACTTTCAGTTTTTTCTAGTACAAATGAAGTGCTCATTTTTGGTTTTCGACTGTAGAGAAGCCAGTCGTTTGGAACAGTTTGTGACTTCTATACGAGAAAAATTGAAACTAAAGCTGTCTCTGTAAGGCCATAAGCCAAAAAAAAAAAACCTAAGTTAAAACATTAACGTGAACCATCCACTGAAGACTTTTTTTAACCTTCGTTAAGTCTATTAAATGGTTCCCAAGCCCCTCCCAATCCCCAATCCCTCGCCGCCGCCGCTCGTCTTCTCCGGCGTCACCCACACGCCGCCTTCGACCTCCTCGGTAAGCCCACGCCTAGCAATTGTTCCGTTTCACTTTCTGTTTCCCTGATCTGTGATGCGAGCGACCGAATCTTCCTGCGAGAGGTCCTGTCCATTTCTTTTTGCATGTGTGCTCCCATTGTCGGATCGGTGGCGGATTTGTTTGCTGCTAGTGGTGTGATCGATCCGTGGGGTGCTAACGGCCCTGTTCTCGGGCGATCGTTGATTGGTCGCGTTAATGCCTATGACTTACTTTCGGTTTCTTGAAAGAGAGTACATGCTGAGCGTTAGCCAACAAGTGAATTGTCGAAACTCATTGGGTAGCAAATTAGGTTCGATGATGTCTAATGTGTCCTTTTAGCATCCATGGGTATGTAATGGATGCGGTGACTTGAGGGCATTGATGGCTTTCGCTTTGCGCCTTTGGAAAAAGATGGCAACATGATCTGTTTGGTTTCGTCTTGGGTCTTTGTTGGGTTGGGTCGCCTAGATAATTCGATGCATATTCTCCATGTCGATGCTGTTCATCTCTGAACTTCTTGGGGATTCATATGAAAACGACCTTGTAAGATGAGCCTGATCCTACCATGAAATTTGAGTATCAGGGAACATTACGTACTGCTTCCTAGCAATCTAGTGGAGAGAGAAGGATTCAGTTATTCTTCTTGTTTTTCACTAGTAAACAAAAATATTTCCTACCCTGTTTGCTGTAAAAGGTTGCTTCAAAAGGTCACATTTGTCAATACAATGTTGCAGACACTAAACCAAAATGGTGCAAGTTTTATCCATTTTCTTGGAATCCTAAAACTGCCATCTATCCACTGCTACTTATACCCTTTTTTTATATATAAAAAAAACTCCTGTTTTCTATTCACCAGTGTTTGTGCCTCTTCATGTATGCTATTTATACTTCTTGTGCAAGTTGGAGCAATGCTTCACAGTTCATACAACAGATTTTCTTTCCACAAGAAAAGTGACCAAGCTTGAGACAGGTTTAAATGCCCATTTTTCTTGTGTAAAGAAACATGTTGTATGAACTGTAGTTCATGGTGAGGGTGTCATTTTTACTTATTTCTCACTGTATTGTACTCTACTTGCTTTTATATGTTGTTGGGAGTTGAAAATTGTTCAAAGTTTGAAAGAAAAACGAGAGAAATGAAACGTGACTGGAATTGGATCGGCTGGTTACCACTGGCTTCCAGCCAGGGTTCAGTCAGTTTGGAATCCGGAATTTCAAACCTGCCTTCTGGAATGCTACAACGTCCTGTTTTCTTCTCCAAACTGAAACATAGGTTCAGTCAGTAATGGTCTGTTTCTCTAAAAGTTCTCTATTTGTCTCTGAAACATGAGGGCCTTAAGTACTCAGCTAAGGCCCTGGTCAAGTTTCAAGGGCCGGTCCAACTCTGTTTTCCATCTTTGCTTACAGTACTGAAAATTAAATTGAGCCATATTGTTTTTTTTGCCATTCTTAAGACTGTACCAAATCATGCTTACTTTGTGGTGTAAATATTTGCACAGTTCATCTTGTTCAGCAATCAAGATGAGTCGTGGTGGGAGTGCCGGTGGTGGTCAAAGTTCTCTGGGTTACCTCTTTGGAGGCAGTGAGCCCTCAAAACCAGCAGTTGCACAAGCTGCACCTGCTCCAGCTGCACCGGCTGTGCCTGCTCCAGCTGCCAGTGCTCCTGCTGAGAAAGCAGCACTTGCAAACGATGATGTGTCCAATCAGATTCCAGCTGGGATTCAGGGCAGACGAACCAATAACTACCACCGAGCTGATGGCCAGAACACTGGCAACTTCATTACGGTATGGTTGTTTCAATTTTTTTTTCCACATGGTGATTGACCTGTACTATTAGGATTTATTTTTGTCATCATGAATTCATATGGTTATCATTATTTATGTTCTCAGTGTGCTATAAGATGTAATACTTTGTATATTTAGCTAGCATATATCATATTAGGAGAAAGCAGTATGGCATGGCTAACCAGAGGAAATATTAATTACTTCATTGGTTTCTGAATTTGTTCATTTAGCTCTAAAATCAAACTATTTGATGAATATTTTGATCATGGTGAATATCTTGATTATGTATAATATTATGCAAGCTAAATAGGACAGAATTTAATTTTTACTTGTTATTGTAACCCATAAGGATCATATTAGTTGGAAAAACTTTTACTTCAATTGTATTTATTCCTTATTGCTTGGAGTTTTTCAAGTGTCTTACTGTTGATGGGGTGTTGACCTGTTGTGCTGCGATATGAGGTTTTATGTTTTGGAACTACTAAACATGAGGCATGTAGCATGTTTGTAATCAATAACTAATAATACCAAGTTCAGCACTTTGCTCACTGTTCTCTGTTGGTATAACATGTTTAGTATGTACTACATCCAGAATGAAACACTTCTTTGTTAGCACTTTGCTCACTGTTCTCTGTTGGTATAACACTTAACACAATAAAATGTTTAGTTTGTATTACATCCAGAATGTAACACTTCTTTGTTTTTTTTTTAAAAAAATCTTTAGGAAAAACCTAATCTTTACTTCTGACAATTGCAGTAGGTTCATAATTTCATATGCTTCTCTATATGCTGCAAAATGTCCATGAGTTTATTCCATGGCCTCTGATTGTCCTTGTGAAACAACTCAGCATTATCTGTCTTTTTGGGCCTATGCTACTTATTTCTTTTCTGTTATTTGAATGCTTTCTTTCCTACATTAGCCACTTAAAGTCTGGTTCATGACAGGATTATGAGAATTTTGAGTTCAGAAAGTTTTATCATTTCTTGTGTTTGCAGGAACATAAAGGCATCTGCATATTAACCTTTTATTCACCCCCTTTTTCTGTTTACTAGCTTACAATTTTACAATCTATCCCCGCTCAGACCAAAATTTATTTCTTTATCCACCGATCGCGCTACAAAACTGAAAATTTCTGATTACTGGGCTTGAATAACAGCTCTGTGGTAATTCGAATGGCACTTGCAGGACCGTCCTTCGACGAAGGTCCGTAATGAACCTGGGGGTGGCTCTACCGTGGGGTACTTGTTTGGTGGAAATTGAAGTTGATACCGGTGTGATGTAGCACCTGATGAAGAAGAAAGTCGCTGTTATCCTTGTTATCTGGATTGGGAACCCCCACTGTTACCCCTTTTACGAATGTACCGTACGTATAATTCTATCTGTGGGCTGTGGCAAACCTCCTGCATGGGGCCATAACCTGTTGCTTAATTTTAAGGCAAATCGTAAGCCTGAACATTCCAAGTCACCCGTGTGCCAATGTCGTGTTTCGTTTACACCACGTGTATGTGTTGGTTATTGCCCATTTCCTGACGGGTTATCTGGTTACTGGTATCTGAATATGTTCTTCCGCATTACCTTGTGATTTCATAGTGTCTCTAACCAGTGGTACATTGCCAATGGCCAAGTTTTAGGGGCGTAGTGATAGTTTACTCTAGGTCATTTTCGTTCTAGATCTGCAATAGTTGATATATGATTGTGGCAATTTCCATTGAATAGAAAGTGGTATAAGTGAAAATATGAACACTTGAGACCATGTTTTGGGATCTGAATATGCAAATTTAGATCCTCTATTAAATAGATCTCAATTTTATTTTTTTTAGAAATTTAAATTGCTTCAATCAGAGCTCGAATGAGAAAAAAACGACCTCTTCAAAGATTTGAAAAATATAGAAAATAGGAATCGTATTTTTCTGAATTATTTTTATACTGAAAAATCAATTTATTGCGTCATCGCATCCAAACACACTCTTTTGCAGCTTCAGAAGCTGCAATGTACTCGGCCTCCGTCGTAGAATCAGCAACTGTATCTTATTTGGAACTTTTTCAACTCACTGCCCCTTCATTTAAAATGTATACAAATCTAGATTGCGAACGACAATCATCCTTATCAGTTTGAAAGTTTGCATCAGTGTAACCGTTTACAATGAGCTCTTCGTCACCTCCATAAATTAGGAACACATCCTTTGTCCTTCTCAAGTACTTAAGAATGTTTTTAACCGCTGTCTAGTGACCTTCACCTGGATTAGACTGGTATCTGCTCGTAACACTTAGAGCATATGATACATCTGATCAAGTACATAACATAGCATATATGATAGACCCAATAGCTGAAGCATATGGAATTTTACTCATACGGTCTCGCTCATCAATAGTCGAAGGACATCGAGTCTTGGTAAGACTTATTCCATGTGATAGGCAAGAACCCCTTCTTGGCATCCTGCATGTTGAACCGATTCAACACCTTGTTGATGTAAGTACTCTAGTTTAATCCAATTAGCCTTTTCTCTCTATCTCTATAGATCTTTATGCTTAAGATATATATTGCTTCTCCTAAGTCCTTTATAGAAAAACTATTTTTAGTGAGATTTTAACAGATTCCAGCATAGAAATGTCATTCACAATCAATAATATGTCATCCGTATACAAGATTAGAATTACAAGTGCGCTCCCACTAACCTTATTATAAACACAAGGTTTTTCTATGTTATTAATGAAGCCAAACCCTTTGTTTACCTCATCAAAACAAATATTCCAACTCCGAGATGCTTGCTTCAACCCATAAATGGATTTTTGAAGTTTGTATATTTTACTAGCGTTCTTTAGATCGACAAAACCCTCAGATTTTGTCATATACACATCTTCACTTAGGTTTCCAATAAGGAAAGTCGTTTTACATCCATTTACCATATTTCATAATCAAAATATACAACAATAGCTAGAATGATTCGTGCAGATTTAAGCATCGCTACTGGCGAGAAAGTCTCGCCATAGTCAACTCCTTGAACTTATTGAAAACCTTTTGCGACATGTTTAGCTTTATAAATGTGAACATTTCCATCCATATTAATATTCTTATAGACCCATTTGCATTCAATGGTTTTTACATCATCAGGCGGATCGACCATGTTCCAAACCTGATTGTCTCCTATGGATTCTATCTCGGATCTCATGGTTCCAAGCTATTTTTCAGAGTCTGGGCCCATCATCACTTCCTTATGAGTCGTAGGCTCATCGTTGTCCAACAACAATATATCACGCGAATATCGAGCAGGTATTTTGCGCAGCCTGTCCGACCTATGTGGCATTAGTGCCTCCTCGATCGGGGTCCCTCCAACTAGAGTTTTCCCAATAACGGGTTCATCAACCAGATTTTCCCCGACAGGGGTGTCTCCGACCAAGTTCTCCCCGAGAGGATTAACTCGAACTTCTTCAAGTTGCACTGTTCTTTCACTTGCCTTTCGAGAGAGAAACTTTTTTTTAGAAAGACACCATTCCGAGTGACAAACACTTTGCCATTTTCTCGGTTGTAGAAGTAATATCCTAACGTCTCCCTAGGATATCCCACGAAAAAGCCTGAGTGAACGCCGGACCAACTTTTTCGGTCTTGTGCAAACGTGTTTTTCTCTGGTAAAAACCAACGGCTTTCTCTTTTATGCCGGACCAACTTTTTCAGTCCGGCGCAAACACGATTTTGCTGGATCCAAATAGAACAAAGCATGTGTTCACCGGATCAACTTTTTCAGTCGGCACAAACTTCCTTTACTAGTACATATATACGACGGACCGTTTTTTTGGTCCAGCGTAAATGGGTCACACTGAGTACACTAATACTTCTCCAATCTTATGTACCCCGGACTAACATTTTCAGTCCGGCGCATGAGTATATTTCAACATATGACTCATACACCTTAAAAGTCTTATAAAAAGGACAGTAGTTGACCTATCTCATCCATCCTACCAACCCCCAATGGGCAAATGGCAGGTACAACAGTTATTTTTGTTCAGGCTCTATATATACAATGCTTGGGTTCACTAAAAAAAATAGCTTTGCACATACACATCCTTGACATTCTGAACACCGTTGACATCTTTCAAATCAATTACAACTCTTTGATCTCTTGCATTCCTGAGCCTTCATTCCATCAAAGAGTTTGAGCTTCAACTCATAAACTACAAACATTCATTCTGAATATTTAGAGTTCTTGCTCCAAGCTGAGTCTAGTTTGCATCTAGCTACTGAACCAAGAGACAGGGCTTGTGGATAGTCTATTACTCTTGGAACTAGCTGTTCCTAGACGGTTGGAGAAGTTGTTGGTGCGACCTATCCAACAGAGATTGTGGAAGGCCACCATTGCTGTGAAAGGTTGAGACTCACCTCACCGGAGTGGTGGAAGAGTCAAGTTAGTGAAAGACCAAAAGCCACTGAGATTGGCTATTTGGTGGAGCAATACTTCTGAAGAAGTGCTCTAACGGGGGCGTAGGAGATTGGTCTCTGAACCTCAGTGAAAATCCCTTGAGTCGTTCTGATATTGCTTTATTTTTGTGTGTTCATCTTAATGTCTGAAATCATTCAAGTTTCTCTTCATTTCTGATTTTACTGAAACAGATTTGTGCTGAATTTCTATTTGAACTCTTATTTGTTGCTATTTTTATTGAGAAAAGTTTTTCTTAAAGATTAAAAGATTTTAAGGTTGCCTATTCACCCCCCTCTTGGCCAACTTGATCCTTTCAAGTGGTATCAGAGCAAGGTTACCCGTTTTTAAAAAAGCTTAACAGCTTGGGTAAAATGGCCGTGGGAATAGGATCAGCTACAATAAGTGTAGGAAGGGTTCCTATTTTTGATGGCACAAATTATGCTTATTGGAAAATTAAAATGAGGTGCTATCTTGAAGCCATAAGTTATGATGTGTGGAGAGTCACAGAAAGACCTTTGCCTCCACGTGTCATACCTGAAGGGCAACACTCTTCCTCAGAACCTACTCCTAGGGAAATAAGAAATTTGCAATATGATGCTCAGGCTAGAAATGCTATCTTTTCTTGTCTCAGCATTGAAGTTTTTGATAGAGTCAGCAATCTTTCTACTGCTTATGAGATATGGACTACTCTTCAAGAGATTCATGAGGGTACCTTTGATGTAAAAGAGGAAAGATACTTTGTTGTCACAGAAAAATTTGATCAATTCAAAATGCTTCATCAAGAAAATGCTAATAACATGTTTTCTAGACTAAATCCCATCATAAATGAGCTTAAAGGTCTAGGAACTAAAGTTGATGATATTGAAGTATGCAAGAAGATGATCAGGGTTCTACCTCGAGCCTATCACAGCCTGATCACTTACCTATCCAATAGTGGTGATCTGAAGAAGCTCACACCTACTGAACTATTGGGCAAGATCTTAGCTCATGAACTTACCTTGGTTGATGAAATTGAGACCAAGAAGTCTATTGCTCTCAAGGCCAAGGAAAAAGTTCAAGATTCCTCTGATGAAGAAAAAGAAGAAGATTCAAGCTATGAAGAGGATGAAGATGTAAGAAAACTGGCATTGCTCATGAGATCAGCAAATAAAATCATGAGAAGGGTAAATGCCAAAGGTAAGTCATCTAACTATTTCTCAAAAAGAAACCCTTTCTCTAATATTGTCTGCTTTGAGTGCAATGTGAAAGGACACATAGCTGCTCGTTGCCCAAATAAAAGTAACAAGAAGGGCAAGAGCAATAACAAGGATGACAATGATGAAGAGAAAGCTCAAGGAAGCTACAAGAAGAGTTATCGCAAGAAGAGCTACTCTTTCCCTGTGCAAGGAATTTAGTAATCAAATAGCTAAAGAATTTGAAATATCAATGATGGGAGAGCTTACATTCTTTTTGGGATTTCAAGTTAAGCAATTGAAGGAAGGGACTTTCATCTCACAAGAAAAGTATACTAAAGACCTTCTCAAGCGATTTAATCTGGAAGAATGCAAGCCTCTTAAAACTCCAATGGCAACAAATACACATCTTGATCAAGATGTGGGAGGTAAGTCTGTTGACCAAAAATTGTTTAGATCTATGATAGGCTCATTACTCTATCTGATAGCATCTAGGCCAGACATCATGTTTAGTGTATGCATGTGTGCTAGATTTCAAGCTGCACCTAAAGAAGTGCATCTGAGTGCAGTAAAAAGGATTTTCAGATACTTAAAGCATACTCCATGTTTTGGCTTGTGGTACCCAAAAGGTGCTTCTTTTGAACTTCTTGGCTACTCAGATTCTGATTATGCCGGTTGTAAGATTGATCGAAAAAGCACCTCTGGGGGTTGTCACTTACTTGGAAGATCTTTAGTTTCCTGGTGTTCAAAGAAACAAAATTCAGTAGCACTTTCAACTGTTGAGGCTAAATATGTTGTTGTAGGCAGTTGTTGTGCTCAAATTCTTTTTATTAAACAAACCTTTTTAGATTATGGTGTTATGTTTGAAAAGGTGCCTCTGTTGTGTGATAATGAAAGTGCAGTGAAAATAGCCGACAACCCAGTTCAGCATTCTAGAACTAAGCATATTGAAATTAGGCATCACTTCATACGTGATCATGTTGCTAAAGGTGACATTATGCTTAGTCACGTCAGGACTGAGGATCAATTGGCTGATATTTTCACAAAACCACTTGATGAAGCTAGTTTTTCAAAATTGAGAAATGAACTAAACATTCTTACCTTTTCAAATGTTGCCTGATTCTTTGGAATAACGCACTAAGGGGAGTCAAGACTTCTTGCTATGCACATCTTGCTATCTTTATGTGAACAAAGTAAATTACTAGTGTTGAAGTAATTATAAGACTATATTTTAAATGAAAAGTTTACTTGAAAACTGAAAGTCATAAAATTGTTGCTGAAAGCCTTCTCTTTCTCTATTACTATATTATACTTTCCTAAAACACAGTGACTAGGTTAAGTAAGCTTCAGAAAAAAAATACTTATACAAAATTTTGAAAACATAAATTACTCAGCACATGAGTATTTTCTTTGAGCTTAAGTCAATCATACTCATGCTCTTATGAAAACTAGGGCTCAAATATTTCCTTTTTTGACTCCAACGTCTCCTGAGTTTATTGGTTGACTGTTCTTGATCGTAAGATTTTTCTAAGATCCCTCTACCTATTTATGTGTGTTATTCTTAAAAGGGGATCTTTGAAAATCTTTAAATTTAGTTAGATCTGTATTTTTTCGATTCAGAAAAGCTGTCCATGTATCACGGACTTGTATATCAACCGTAAATAGAGAGGTTTCCAACTACGGCGGACCAAGAATTCCTCATACGGACTCGGTCTGGCGTAGATGGAAGGTTATCTATTGTAATCGAAAAACAGTCCGGGGCACACACGACAATAGCCTTTTATCTCAAAACTTATCTTTTTCAAACCGTGTTCTTCTCGAAACACTTATCCCTGCAAATCTCATCAAAATATTCATCTTGTCTTAGGACTCCTACAAAATTTGTCCAAATCGATAACCTTATCTCTTGGATTCTCTGGTTTCCAACTACCCCTTCATAAAGAAACCTCCTCAAAGTAAGGCAGTGGCAGATGTGACTTTCCCACGTTTGTCCGGATTCCAAATATTGCAAGTAACTTCCTGTTTTTACTCTTGGGGACTTCTGCTATTTATATCTCCATATCCTTCAGAAATTTCTCAAGCTTGCTTGCGCCTCAACAATCCTCTCGCAAATTTTCTGCACAAGTTCATCTCTCCATCGAAGCACATCCTGATCGGGTGATTTGCAACGGTGCTCCTGATTGCTCAAGACATTGCTTCTAGGATCTTGCTGTTCTTCAGCTGCTGTCAACAAGGTTAGTTCTTTTTGCTTGAAGAAATCTTAGTCAAAGATGATGTCAAAGAATCCAGATAAGAGAGATCTTCTTGAGAAAATTGCTAATAAAGTTAAAGGGAAAAAGAAATCTAGAACTGATAGCTCGAGTCAGCCTCAGCAACCAGTACAGCTAGAAGATACTCATCAACCTGGTAGGGTGCTGAAAAGGGTTACTACCTCTAAACCTCCAAAAATAGGAAACAGCCAGTGCATTATGATTCCTCATCGTCTTTAGAAGACAGTGATTATGAGCCTAGTGCTAATATCTCTTCTGAGGAAGAAATAGAGCTTAGTGATGAAGTTGATATGATAGTTGGGCAAGATCTAGCAACTTTGGGTGGAAAGAAACTGAGAGCTGCTAGACTGGTGCTAGAAAAGATATGGTTTCCTCTGGATAGACCTCCTCTGAATGAGCAATTTATCACTACTCTCCAGAAAAACATCTTTTTGGGTTACAAAAATAGGAAAAATAGAAGTGGAAAACCTCGATCGATACAATGCGGTGCATCAATATGTAGATTGGAACCAAATCAGCTCAATTCTTGTCTCAAATAGAATACTTGATTGTGTACGTTCTACACCTGGTCTTGCTGCTCTAATGTCATCTACTGGGCCAGCTTGGAATGAAAATAGAATTTTCGAATTTTATGCATCTCTTCTAGTGAATAAGAATAGGCACTATATTCTGTTCACAATTGATGGAAAGAAAAGGAAAGTCAGATCTCCTCAGTTTGAAGCTGCCATCAGTGCCTCAAGTCCTTTGCTGAATAGAACTAGGATTCATGACAGAATGTTTCCTAGTAATAGATGGAGGCAAATTGGAGATATGCCAGATTTGCAAGTGTCAGCCCACATTTACAGGAATATACATGAGCCTGGTTTCAATGCAAATAGGGTAAATTGTTTATCTTCTGAGGCCAAAGCTCTGTTACTGATACTCAGGCACACTATTTATCCAAAATCTGGATATAAAGAGGGAGTAACACCATGTCTTGCTTGGTTGCTACATCTGATCCTGTCAAGGCAACCCATTGATCTGATTGATTACATCTTTGGAGAGATGGAAGAAGCAATCTACAGGAAAATGGGTAGTCCTCTCCCTTTTGCTATGCAGATTACTCAGATGCTGTTGGCTCAAGGGATCATCTCCCAGAATGAGATGAACAGGGATTTTAATTGTAGACCTAAAAAATATAAGATGCCCAAGCAAGTTGGACTTCTCACTCCACCACCAGCAGTACATGAGCCAAGTGCTCAAGAAGATACTGAGGTAAATGACAGTTCAGACAGTGACAGTGGAGGTCATAGACAAACTCCAAGTCTACCTGCTCCAAGTCACAGCTATCATGATCAGGAACATTATTCTCCAGCTTACCATTTTCCTGCCTATTCACATCATGATATATCTACAGAAGTTTTAGGCTACAGTTCTGAGCATCTGAGTCAGCAAAGATCTGGACAACCTGAAGGTACTGAAATTCTTGTCAGCTCAGAGTCTCATCCTGAAGATGAAGAAATTCATAAATTACAAGAACTGACAACTGCAGCTAGGTTCATGGAGGCACAAAGATTTCCATCGACCCATGAACATGAAGCGGTGGTTCTAGGCATCCTCAGTCACTATGCCACTTCTAGCTCAGAATCCTCTGAGGATTCTCATCATTCTCACCACTCTCATTTTGTGAACACGAATCTTCACATGATTATGGTCAAGCAACCATCTTAGTGGGACTCTCGGCAGATGGTTCACCTCTTTGAGCAACAATATAGCTCGATCTCAGACATGCTCAAGAAAGTTTTGAAGAAGAAAGAAGATTGGCAGCCCAGAGACACAATGAGCAAATGGCAGCCATTCAACAACAGCAAGAAATGCTGCAAAAGATCTATCAAGACCAAGCAAATTTTAGGGATGAAACTTACAAAAGGTTTGATATGATCAGAGGCAACCAATGGGATCTGAGAAAATGGATAGGAGAACTTAAAACTGAACAGTTGGTGGTCCAGGACAGATTATATGGCATCAACAAAAAGCAGAATGCCCAAGATGCCAAAATCGACAAATTTGCTCAGACTGTGTACAAGAACTTTGAGAAAACTGGAAACTGCTTGGATTGGCAAGGGGATGAACTAGAATACCTTAGGGGTTTCTCTGAAGATGCAAAAAACAACTTAGTCTCCAATCAAGAGCAAATTGCACAGCTTCTGCTTGACCAATCTAATGACACTCAAGAACTGATCAAAGATGTCCAGCATGACTTCAATGAGCTAACCTTGAATCCTCAGCCTGGTGATCCTGATTATCCCAGTTGGCATGATCAAGCAATAGCTGCTCCACATTTTAAATCTGACCAAGGGCAAGCACCTTCCTCTCCTCCAAGAAGAAGTACAAGCTCCAGAATCACAAGCATGCTGAAGAGAACTTTTTCCAAATGCAAGAAGTAACCTTTTTGGCAATTGATGCCAAAGGGGGAGAAGAATAATTAAGGAAAAATAGTTATGAATAGTAATATAAGTCTCTTAGTATCTTAGTAGTCTATAATAAAATAGGACTCTTAGCAGTTTCTATGTCTATCTTAATGATTTATGGATTTTTGGACTACTTATTGATATCTAAATCTGTATGTTCTATGGTTTTTGCTTGAACTTGTTCATATTTGTTTGATCTTGCTTTTACTTCTGAATTATGAATAAGTTATATATCTGAATCTTTAAGACTTATTGACATTTGTTTAATGTTACCTCAAGTTAATCTAAACTTTCTGAAAAACCCTTTCTGAATGACTTTTGTATTGTCCTATGTTCTCAAACAAAATTCATCCTATGCATTCATTTAGGGGGAGTATGAAATACTCTCTATCAAGTAAAAACATTATTTGTCTTACCAGACTAACTTTTATCTACAGGAAAATAAATAAGTAATTCTTACTCACCTCTCTAAGTATAAAATAAAAGATATTGTCATCAATCACCAAAATGGGGGCGATTGAGAGCATCTAGGCCCCCTATTTTTTTTAGTTATGATTATTATGCAGGTTTTGGTGTTGATGATCAAGAAGCTTACTTAGTATAAGCTGAAAAAGCTATATTTGAAGAACAAGGCTAAGGTATTTATTTTTAGTTTTGGCTTGGGAGTTGATTCAAGCCATATAGCTAGAATAACCGTACTATTAAGAGGGATTGTACACAAGTAATAATCTTGGTTCATATGCTAAAATCACTAAGATAAATTGGAGCATAAAGACATTTCACACCTCTCACTCAAAAATCCAGATATCCCTTTCCTTAGCCAAAAAGAGTTCTTTTTCGGACTAACTCCAGTTAGTCCGGCGCTGTAGAAAATCAAGTTCCAAGTTCTAACCGAGCGCACTCCATGTACGCCGGACCGACTTTTTCAGTCCGACGCTAAGAACTCTCTTTTGATTTATCTCAACCGAGCGTACACCGTTCACGACGGACCGATCTTAATTCATCCTTATATTTAGTCCGGCATATGTTGTTTCTTTTCACTCTGAACAATTTTCTAGTCTGTGTTAAAAATTATTTTACTCAAATCTTAACCCAGAACATGCCGTTTGCTGCGGACCAAAATTCTGAGTGAACGCCGGACCAACTTTTTCGGTCTGGTGCAAACGTGTTTTTCTCTGGTAAAAACCAACGGCTTTCTCTTTTATGCCGGACCAACTTTTTCAGTCTGGTGCAAACACGATTTTGCTGGATCCAAATAGTACAAAGCATGTGTTCACCGGATCAACTTTTTCAGTCGGCACAAACTTCCTTTACCAGTACATATATACGACGGACCGTTTTTTTTGGTCCAGCGTAAATGAGTCACACTAAGTACACTAATACTTCTCCAATCTTATGTACCCCGGACTAACATTTTCAGTCCGGTGCATGAGTATATTTCAACATATGACTCGTACACCTTAAAAGTCTTATAAAAAGGGCGGTAGTTGACCTATCTCATCCATCCTACCAACCCCCAATGGGCAAATGGCAGGTACAACGGTTATTTTTGTTCAGGCTCTATATATACAATGCTTGGGTTCACTAAAAAAAATAGCTTTGCACATACACATCCTTGACATTCTGAACACCGTTGACATCTTTCAAATCAATTACAACTCTTTGATCTCTTGCATTCCTGAGCCTTCATTCCATCAAAGAGTTTGAGCTTCAACTCATAAACTACAAACATTCATTCTAAACATTTAGATTTCTTGCTCCAAGCTGAGTCTAGTTTGCATCTAGCTATTGAACCAAGAGACAGGGCTTGTGGATAGTCTATTACTCTTGGAACTAGCTATTCCTAGACGGTTGGAGAAGTTGTTGGTGCGACCTATCCAAAAGAGATTGTGGAAGACCACCATTGTTGTGAAAGGTTGAGACTCACCTCACCGGAGTGGTGGAAGAGTCAAGTTAGTGAAAGATCAAAAGCCACTAAGATTGGCTATTTGGTGGAGCAATACTTCTGAAGAAGTGCTCTAATGGGGGCGTAGGAGATTGGTCTCTGAACCTCAGAGAAAATCCCTTGAGTCGTTCTGATATTGCTTTATTTTTGTGTGTTCATCTTAATGTCTGAAATCATTCAAGTTTCTCTTCATTTCTGATTTTACTGAAACAGATTTATGCTGAATTTCTATTTGAACTCTTATCTGTTGCTATTTTTATTGAGAAAAGTTTTTCTTAAAGATTAAAAGATTTTAAGGTTGCCTATTCACCCCCCTCTTGGCCAACTTGATCCTTTCTGTTTGTCGAACGTCTGACGTTTAACATAAACATCACAATCCGAAATTTTTAGAAAAGACAAACTGGGACTCTTTCCAGTCCACATCTCATATGGTGTCTTATCTACAGATTTAGATGGTACCCTGTTTAGTGTGAAAGCTGCAGTTTCTAGAGTGTAACTCCAAAAGAATAGTGGTAGATCTGACTGACTCATCATTGATCGAACCATATCTAACAAGGTCCGATTACGCCGCTCGGACACCCCATTCCTTTGAGGCGTGCCGGGAGGCGTAAGTTGTGGAACAATTCCGCAACTCTTTAGATGGTTATTAAACTCTTGACTCAAATATTCGCCTCCACAATCAGATCGTAGAAACTTAATTTTCTTGCCACGTTGATTTTGTACTTTATTCTGGAATTCCTTGAACTTTTCAAAAGTTTCCGACTTCTGCCTCATTAAGTAGACATAACCGAATCTACTATAGTAATCGGTAAAAGTAATGAAGTACTGAAAACCACCTCTAGCAGTCGTGCTCATTGGTCCACATACATCAGTATGTATGAGTTCCAATAAGTCAGATGCCTTCTAACAATTCCCTGTGAAAAGTGTCTTGGTCATCTTACCAAGTAGACAAGACATGATTTTAGAAGACCATCTTTATGTAGCTTCATCATGCGTTTCTGGCTAATATGACCCAAATGACAATGCCAAAAGTAAGTGGGATTCAAATCATTTGGCCGAAGCCTCTTAGCATCAATATTATATACAGGTGCATCATCAAGATTTAAAATAAACAACCCATTCATAACGGGAGCATAGCCATAAAACATCTTATTTAAAATTATAGAACAACCATTGTCCTCAATATTGAATTTATAACCTTCTTCCAACAAACATGAGGTAGAAATAATGTTTCTGCTTAATGCTGGAACATAATAACAATTATTTAATTCCATAATAAATCATGAAGGTAAATGTAGTGGCAAGGTCCTGACGGCCAATGCAGCAACTCTTGCTTTATTCCCAACGCGGAGATCAACCTCGCCTCTTGCAACACTCCTACTCCTTATTAACCCCTGCATCGAATTGCAAATATGAGCAACCGATCTGGTATCAAATACCCAAGAGTTATTAGGAGAATCGACAAGAAATACATCTATAATATTAATACCTGAATTTGATGGCTTAACTCCACCATTCTTTTTCAGATCTGCCATGTACCTTTTGCAATTCCTCTTCCAATGGCCTGACTCTTTGCAGTAGAAGCCTTGCCTTTTCATTTAGTCTTAGCTTTCTTCTTGAAGCTAGCACTTTTCTTAATGCTGTCCTCTGCTGTCTTGAGCATCATATGCAGTTCGGTGAGATTCTTGTCCATGCCATTCATATGAAAAGTCATAATGAATTGTCCAAAGCTCGAAGGGAGCGACACAAGAATCAAGTCAGTAGCCAACTCTTGGCTAAGTGGGAAACTAAGTTTTTCCAATCTCTGTGTGTAACCAACCATCTTGATTACATGAGGGCTCACCGGACTGCCCTCGGCTAGCTTACATCCAAACAAGGACTTTGAGATCTCATATCTCTTAGTCCTAACCTGGGTCTCAAACATACCCTTAAGTGCCACGATCATATCGTAGGCCTCTATGTTCTCAAACTGCTTCTAAAGGTCTGAGTTCATAGCAGCAAGAATGAGACAGATAACGTCGAGGGACTCATCAATCGCCTTTTTGTAAGCTGCTTTAACAGCATTGGAAGCATTCTCGCCAGCACATCTGGAATTGGTTGCTCTAGAACGTGTTCCTTTTTATATTTCCTAAGAACAATTCTCAGGTTGCGGGACCAATCCGCAAAGTTTGTTCCATTAAGTTTTTCCTTTTCAATTATCAAACGCAAAGCATAACTGGAAGTGGGTGCATCAGTAGGTGGTGCCATGATCTAAAACAGAAAATACATGCAAAAACTGAGAGAAACATTCATGAAGAGTAACTTATATTAAATAATTTAATAAAGATACTCCAACTAAATTCCATATCCCTCTTATGGTACTTAATGATTTAAGACCCACAATTAATTAGTCTACTAGTGAGCTTTAGCGTCACTGCTAGAAGGCTAATGAATTTGGTAAGCAACCCTTTGCTAATCATATCACTATATGACTCTTGTTGTTGGGTGGCATCTCTATGCCCTGGTCCCAACCCTATGCCCCAATATCTATAACCGTTATGATGACCTTGTCAAGTGTAACCAATGGTTATGCGAGTGAGTGTCCGACACAAACTCATCTAATCAAGGTAAGTTAATAGCACCCTACTTTAGCAGACCTACCATTAATTTACATGATATTGGATGGTGCAGCCAATTGGGAGGGCATCAATTTTGCTTAATATTACGTGAGGGATCTTTACTTCTATCATGTTAAAAGCATTCAAAACAACTATATAACATGCATAGAAATAAATAAACAGGAACATAAAAGCAATCACAGATAAGCACATTAACTGTGACATATTATGTCCCTTCACATAGTGATCTCTATCGCCACTTTCCTGTTCGTCATACCTCCAAGTGCTTGAGTCCTCTAAGTACTACCACTAAGCTATTACCCCTAATAGCACTAGTAATAAATTACAAAGAGTGTAGAAACATCACAAGTCGACACGCAGGCCTTTTATACAAATATAGATAGCCTTGGGCTACAATCAAGCATGACACGCAAGCTATGGAAATTACACACATGCATCATATACACAAGGGGCCATACTATTCACATCAATCCTGCAAAACAAGTTATACATAGAATCACATTCTTACCAAACGATGTGAACTCGCAACGAACTATAAGGCGCTGTACACATACGGCAGAGCCTTTGCGGGTTTGGGCAGCGCCCAAAACCTCTTCAAAAAACACAGATCAAATCCATGAATCCGACCATGGAAAACATCTTTGGGTTAATCATATTAACCCTATTTTCGACCACAGATCCATGTTGATCAATCCTATTGATCTTCGCTTGCTACTTGTGGGTTTACGTTTCACAGTCTACCACGATGGCGGAAAACCGACCGGTAGGGGTAAGTAGTGGCGCGACCACAACAGCATAATCACAGAGTAATGACCTTGAACCCATATAGGACCATCGAACATGAATTAATCTTATTAACCAGTGCCAAAAATTGATCTATCAAATAGAACGACCAATAGATTACATCTATTACTACCGCATATCATCATATGCATCTATTCCGAATCTAAAACTACGCAGCAAGGCTCTAATACCACTGCTGGGGAACGGATAGGCTACTCTAGCGAAAAAAAATTTTTCTACCGCGTAACCAAGGAACCACTGCAAGTTATAGATCACAGAATTACCACTAGACGCGCAGACTCGTAGCGGAAGTAGAGTCGATGTAGCGCGGTGGTGCAGATGTAGTCGTACTAGCCTCGCTCCTCCCCAACAGCTCCTTGTGACTGTCGCAGGTTGCGGGTCATCCTAGCATTGAAGTTTCGCAGCAACGCCTCCAAGGTATCTACACGTACGGGGCAGGAACACCACGCGCCAGAGTACTAGCGCCGGCTGCGTGGTTCTAGACGGAGGAGGGGTGGCGGCTAGGGTTCCGGGAATTCTAAATTCCTATTGTGTCTCTTCTTGTATATCTCACGTCGCAAAGCCACCACCTCCTCCCTTTATATAGACCCATAACGGGTTTTAACCCTTGAAGCCCATTAGGAACTCTAAGCCTATTACAACTAGGATCCCTATCCGAATTGGTTACAACCCCTTAATTGTGCGACCCTATAGGTTCACGTGCACTCGGACATGGTTGGAGTACCCCTATCGATCATTGAGTACTCCTACTCGACCATCGGGTACACCTACTCAACCTTCGAGTACACCTACTCGATCATCGAGCATTCGACCAATAGTCGATAGCGGCCCCTAGCAAGACTTACCTACTCCCGAATACATGTAAATATTGGACGAACCTCAACAATGTCCTATATGCATTTCCTTTTGCCTCACGATATTGGTCAAACCCAAGGCGAGTTGTTGTCATCCTTATTTGGACGGCACGACCACTCTTTCTCGATGCCGTGACTCAGATTCCTTGAATATATCGAGTTAACTCTTTAACTCGATGACTCGAGTAACTCTTTAAACGAGTAGCATAGCCATGCGTTTCTGGAATCCGACCACTCGAGAGGCCTAGAGATATCTCTCCCGTTGTACGGAGGGGCAAATCCTATCTTGATCGACCACGCCTCGCAGCATGTTTCATGATAAACCCGAAAGCCATCTTTATAACCACCCAGTTGTTTGACGACCCCTAAGTAAGCCATTACGCATATTGAGAACATGCGACAATCTCAAGTCAAAGGATATAGCATACATATCGTATATGAGAACAACTGATGACATGAAATAATACAACGTTCTCGCAGTGTCTCATAGTGGGTCGATGTCCAACACCATGTTCTGTAACATGTATCCATATTATTGGTTTGATATATCCATATCTATAACTCGTGAAACATGGTCATCGACCAATACATATGCTAGTCTACTCATATGTGTCCTCATAGGATTATCAACTAGGGAACCCCTTTTAGAATGAACATCATAAAGATGAATACAGAGTTTCATAAACAAGTCAAGTACTTGTTAATCAATATCCATGATGTTATTCAAAGAACAATCTCATAGTTTATGAATATTTATGGAAATATAATCATCTCTATGATTGCATCTAGGGCATATTTCCAATAGCTACTACCACTCCCACATGGCTGGTAGTACCGCACGCCCTAAAAACCCAGCGAAGACACTCTTTGGAAAATTCACACCGCCCCTAGGGCCAGTAGTACCGACACCCCGATGCTACCACCCCTAGGGCCGGTGCACCCCAAATTTCAGACAGAGCTCAAATTGCTTCAAATTCATCATAGCGCTCAAAACAAACTCAAACTTAAGCACATCATGCTTAAATATAGTCAATAACTCATCACCACCAAGGATAGACCTCCACATGGTCTCTCAATCTCCCCCTTTACGAGTGTACTGACAAACACCCAAAAAGCATAAAATTTGAGTTTGAAAGAAAAGATGAAAGCAATTTGAATGGAAAGCCAAACTTGGTCCAAAGAAAGAGGAAATAAGATCATGATCAAGTTGGCAAGACAGATTTTAGAGCAAATCCAAAGAAAGAGCAAGTTTTTCACAAAAGCTCTAGAAACCCACTAAAAACTCACAAAAGCTCAATTATGCTTATGATCCTTAAGAGTTAGCAAGATTTCACCAATATCATAAGAACCAAGATGCATCCACATTTTTATCTTTTAATGATGACTTTTCTACAATTTCTCCCCTTTTTGGCAATATAGGCATCAAGATGACATTCTCTCCCACTTTACACATGTATACATGAAATGCATCCTAAAAGAGCTTTGAAAATTATCCAAGTGACCACATGTATTAACAAAGAATGACCACAAGCTACTCAAGTTCAAATTATGCCAAACTAAGACATGTCCAAGTGCAAATGTCAATTCCACTAGCAAGCACAAATAAGACTATGTCATTTTTGCATGATTTAACAAGTGCAACACTTTGCATAGTTTCCAAACTAGAAGCAAAGCCATACAATGGATCAAATAAAAAACCTAGAGTTCAACCTACTCAACACTTTGGGAAAGCTAGATGTGCATACAAGGTCCTTCGTGCTCAATCATCTTTAATGCAAATTTTTGCTTTAAGATTTCAAAGCACATAGTGGGGTGCAAATGTTTGACATTATTTGCATTTTTTTTACCTACTTATGTGTTTTTTATTTGTATTTTTCAAGTGTAATTGACTCAAACCATAGTCAACCATCTCAAGAAGAACTCTTAAGAGAATAGTCTTGGTCATACAAAAGTTCATCCCAAGTGCAATGGGAAGCAGCCTCGTAAATGTAAAGTGTTGAGATCAATTTGCACAAAAATAGTTATTGTTTTTTCATTTTATCACTTAGATTTATGAGCATGTGAAGGACTCTATTATGGATCATCCTAGCTTCACCCAAGTTGCTATAGGGACTCTAGTAGAAATCCAAGATTTCACAAAATATGGCATATGCACCTAGTGAGAAAACATAGCAAGTAAAAGCTACAAGTTTCATCAAGTTTTCATTAAAGCTCAATTTTTATTTTTAGCAAGCTTAGCATGATGAAGTAAAATGAACTTGGACATATCTAAGCTAGCTATGTTCTTCAGAAAAGTAGCAAGGTGCATAGCAGAGGGACAGTTCAATTGCATAATAGTGTCGATCGTCCCAATCAGTGTAGCAGTAGCAGCAACACCTCTACTAGCATCCACACGTTCAGGGAAAAGAACGCCGTGCATCGGTGTGCCAGCACCAGCGTGCACGAGAAGGCTCAAGTGGTGATGACTAGGGTTTCGGTGGCTGCGCCCTCTTATTTTTTCTATTGCGACCGCGAACTCCCTTTAAATAGCCGCCCCCTTCCTTGCGGTTGAACCGTACATTAGGGCCCAACTAAAGGACAAAACCCACTTGGCCCATTAGTGACGGATCCAATCATAATCACTATATTCCATCCCCTTAAGTGTGTGACCCTGTAGGTTCATGCATATTTGGACACGACTTGGAAACACCTTTCTGATCGATAATCGATAGCGGTCCCTAGCAGTATATATCAATTCTAAAATATCCATAAAGCATCGAACAAACCTACTATAGTGTGATAATGTAATGTTCCCTTTGCTTCACGATATTAGATCGAGCTCAAGACAAGAGTCGTGTCATCTTATGACAACTCGATTTCTTCTCTCATACCGTAGTGGAATAATTTATCTGGATTAACTCTCAATCACATTCGGCATGGCCATGTACTTTCTTAATCCATATACCTCGAGGGGCCTAGAGATATCTCTCCTTATATAGGAGGAGCAAATTCCATCTTGATCATTCATGTACCTCAGTATGTTTCATAGTAAACACGAAAGCTTCCTTTATAACTACTTGGTTAAAAATTAGCATTTGGCAGCTCCTAAGTTAACCATTACACATCTAGGAAACCAATGATGATCTCAGGTCTAAGGATCATACATATACTATGCATGAGACCAACTGATGACACATAAGAATATATAACAATTTTTGCAGTGTCTCATATGGGTCTATCCGACGCATGTTCTCTAACATGTGTCCACATTATTGATTAGATATCACCATATCTCTATGACCCGTGAAACATGGTCATCAATCAATATATGTGCTGATCTAGGAAACATAATCGTCCTATATTATGATAACCGATCAGGGATAACTTGAATAACATCGATATATGGAAAAAGTTGCATGAACAAGTCACTTACTTGTTGATTAATCCAATCGATATTTATTCAAAAGACAAACAATTATACTGCTCTATAAACATAAGGCGTGATACAATCATCTCTATGATTGCCTCAAGGTCATATCACCAACACAAGAAATAAGAGAAGTGCCAATGAATTAGTAAGTACCAGAAGTGTTCTTCCTATCTATCCTATAGCCAGCAAAGTCTGCATCGGAAAAGGCTCTAAGAGCATCTCCAACAGACTCCTCATCCAACTCCCTATCGCTATTTTTTTAGGTATTGACAGAAAAAAATCGGCTCTAACAGCCTCTCCATCCTCTTCCCAAAATTCGGTGAGCGAAGAGAGACTCGCTACATCTAGCGAGTCTCTCTCCACTCGCCATCCTCTCGCGCGCCTGCAGGGACAAATCCCAGAAGGGAGAGGCTTCGTAGGAGACGGCAGCTCGGCGAGGCTTCCTCTTCCCCAGCGCCACTTCGTCTCCGCCGGCGCTTCTTCTTCTCCTCCTGTGAGGCTACGAATCCTTGGCGAGGCTTCGTCTGCCCGGCGCAGCTTCGTCTCTCCAGCGCGACTTCGCATCCCATGGCAGCGGAGGCTTCCTCTCCCCGGCGCTCGCATGCTCTTCCTCAGATCCGGCGATCTACCACGACACCTGCGGGCTCCCGCTGCAAGGTGAGCCCCCATTGCGATTTGCCCCTGCCCCTTCCATGTTCTTGCAGATCTGGCTGCATAGATGTATTTGTGCTTGAGCATTTGTGATCTTCATGGATGGATTTGGATGGAGTGCGATTTGTGCAATTTCACTATTAATTTTAGCAAGATAATACATATTCTTGGCTTCATTATTTGTTTCTTCTTCTTTGCATCCCGTTGCTCTTCTTTGAGATTCCCCCTGCTCCGATGATAGGTGCGTGCTCTATCTGCCTTGGGCACTGGAACACCATAATTTTGAAAGATGCGTAACACCATAATTCAGTTAAAAGGTAGACCGTCAATGCGTAACAAACTAGGGTCAAGGTAGCAGTACCTAGTTTCTGATTGCTCAACATATCCTTCAAGTTTGGACACTGAAGAAGTAACCGTTCTGTACAAAGTTTCTTATGTTTGTTAGGACAAGAACTTGTAATCTACATTTCAAGACCCAACAAGAAAGGAGGGGACATCAAAACTGAATGAATATTTGTACAAGTGTTGAGGTTAAGATCATTCAGCTCTGGACAATTTACATAAAGGGCCTGTCAAACATGAAATTAGTAATAAGAACAAAGCTTTACTATTTATACAAACCAAAACAAAAATGCATTATAGATCACAATTTTGAACACTTCCATTTATCACCGAACAGCCCCAAAGACTAAGTTTCTTCAGATTACAATGCTTTATAATCAGTTTTTGGTAAGTAGGCTGTTGCTTTCTAAGGGTTGGTAGTTTCAAACAAAATCTAATCCCTCCAGTAAGTTCACCAAAGTATGATCTCTCTGCTTCAGGCTGAGCACATAAGCTCTTGTCACAGTTCATGAGCTGAAGAAGTGGCAATTGTGTTGCAGCCACCAGCACCCCACCTATAAAATAGCATATAGAACAAGTTTTACTTATTATCTTCTGTATTGTTATTAAATCTGTGGAAGAAAGGAGCACCAAACTTTGAAAGTTCAAGCTTACATGAGTAATATTTAGGCACAAAGCAGGGAGAAGGCTAGCTAGAGTATGAGCGACCTTGAAGATCATCCCAGGTCCATTGTCAGTAATTTGCTATGATTATTGGTCCCGGTAATGCAGTCGACAATCCTTAAACAATTGAGGTCCATAGTGACTCTGCAATGTCAGTGAAATTCGATCACCTTATCTACCTTTCAATCACAATAGTTCTCATTACATTTTTCAAGAAGTGAGAAGTACTTGATTTATAATATATGCATCCAACTAGGGTTAGCTTCTATATTCCTTCACTAAACTGTTGATGTGAGGTTCCAAAACTGTGGGGCATTGGGGCATACAGAGCTGGAAATGTTAGTTGCTGACTCCTTGTTAATTACTGTTGTTTATTTGTTTATTGTTACTTCTTTTTCTCTGCAGAGTTTCTCCAATGTTTTCTACCCTTTGGTTTCTATATATAATCAATGAAGAAAAATGAGATTACATTGTTTCATTGTGATATGAAATGAATGTCTGAATTTCGGCTGTTGTTGAAAAAAGAATCTTCTCAGGAAGTTCACTCGTGGCTTCTTTTAAACATGTAATCTAGTTGATAATCATTGGTTGTTGCTGATCTTTGGCTTGTTTTGATCAGTCTATCATTTGATATTTGAGCAAGTTCTGTTCTAATAAGACTTGCTCAGCTGTCTGAAGACCTATCTATCAGTAACATGGTGGGAATTCTATTGATGTTGCCGTGATAGTATTTTATATAGCAGCTTCCTTCGAGTTTGATTGGATTCTACAGTGACGACATTCTGTGATGGCTGGGGTCTTCAGGTCACCACTCTTCTGAGCCAAACTTGCGCTGGTTTGTTGTGTATCTTCGATTGTCCCCTGGTAATACTTGAAGATTGATTGGAATGTGCTGTGTAGATGCTAAGCATGGCATGCTCATGTTTGGTTTCTTTGCCTTGCTGCCTACCCTCGCCAATTTTTTTGCCAACTAGCCTTGCCAGACAATAGTAGGTAAAAGATCCACTTCTCTGTGATGCCATTGCATTCAATTCTTGCCAGACAGTAGTAGACAAGAAACGTGTGTTTTAACTTGTGTGCTGACAGGCCAACAATATAGCTAGTTTTTGTTGTGGTGTGTGGACTACCATCCTGCTCATCATCAATTATTCTTGCTATATGCTTAACGTAAGCAGATTATAGTCATAAGTTGGGTTCACTGATATCTGAATTTTTTGTTGGGTTCTGTAGTTCTGAATATCTGAACCATCCTGTTGCTGCTGGTGTTCTGTGAAAGGTAAAAGATGCTCTTCAAGTGAAAATATCTAAGCTTCTGATTGTTGCTATGTCTATTTCCTGTCTTGCATATTTCTTGTTTCGCAGTACATGCACATTTCCAAGTGCTGCTTCTTTGCCATTCTTTGCGATAAGTGCCTTAGTGTATTATTTTACTTGCATATAGATGGATAAAGATTCAAAGAAAGTCAGTGAAGTGCATGCTTGGACAATTAATCGCATAGAGGAAATCGCAAGTGATATTAAGAATATAGTGTACGATGATTTTTCTCCTTCCTCAAGCGAAAGAGCGAATGAACTCAACCGACTCTTACTTGAGATCGAACACACTGCTCGACGCCTTGATGAACTTGCCATACAATCGGAAGACTTGGTGCGAACGGACGGTGTCGATTCACCTGAAGAAGAAGACACTTTGTCCAGCATAGACGAGCAGTTGTGCGCATACGACTACGAGACCGATGATTCGGGTAAACGTGATGACCATCAATTTAGAGAGGATGAAAGTATCGAGTCTAGTGACTAGAGTTATTCGTGTTGTTGTATTATGTATATTAAGACGTGTTGTACTTTTAGGACATATAAGTTCATTTTTGTTGACATGTGTTTTGCTTATACATGTGTTGCTACGCATATTTGCTTAATGAAGTATTGATGTCTACAGCTTGTACAATATGGATGACTTCTATGCTCTTCTATTGAGTGAGGGGGGAAGTGAAATACCTTGGGATGAAAGCCCAATTGGGGAGCAACCTTCTCCAGTTGACAACTCCAGTCCCCAGCCGAGAGCTCACAATAAAGGTCCAAAAAAAATTCGTAAAATGAAGACAACATGTTGGTGTCGGCATGGCTGAATGTTAGTTTGGATCCAGTGCAAGGGACCCAACAAACTCATGCTACATATTGGAGTAGAATACATGATTACTTCCATGAGAACAAAAATTTCTTTTCGGAGCGTAGTCAGAATTCACTTATGCACCGATGGTCATCTATTCAAGAAAATGTCAACAAGTTTTGTGGATGCTATGACCGCATTGAGCGTAGAAGACAAAGTGGGATAACAGAGCAGGATAAGGTTGGTCCATATCCCTTTTTTATTATAGCTTCATATGTGTGTCCATGTTAATAAGGTACCTGTGGTTCTGCAGATTGTCCATGCTAAAGCTTTGCACCAAGAATAAGAAGGGCGATTATTTACATACTTGCATTGCTGGAACATATTACAACACCATCCAAAGTAGACTGGTCATTTATCTCAGAAAAAGCAGAAGACTTCATCTAATGCTTCTCCGAGTAGTTCTAGTCCTGTTAGCTCTAATGCAAGTCATTTTCATGAAGATGCTCCTACTACAGAAGCTGATGTGCTCAGAAGGCCAGCTGGTAGGAAAGCCGAGAAAGAGCGGTTACGCCGCGGTAAAGCTTCAGTTGAGAGTGGTGCATCAAGTGCACTCTACATGGAAGCACTGGAAAACTTTAGGAAAGAGACGAAAGAAATGGAGATTATGAAAGAGCAGAAGAAGGAAGAGCGGTACGAACGAGCATTTGCGCAAGAACAGGAGAGGATTGCTCAAGAGAAAGAAAAGATTGAGATAAGAAAAAATGAGTTTGAATTGAAGAGAATGATGGAAGAAGAGTGAATTATGAGCGTCGACACTAGTCGCTTGAGTGGGCCACAACAACAATACTACTTGTCCTTGCAGAATGATACCATCGCTCGAAGATGTAATAGGTCCGGTTGAGCACTACATATGATGTATGAACTAATTTGTTGGAAACTTTTGTGCTACTAAACCATGATATGCTACAATATATGTATGCATTATTTCGGATTTAATTTTCTCGCATTCAAATATAGTAATTCGAATCTACCCGTTATAACGTGGTCGTCACAATAAATTTAAAATTTTAAATTCTCGCATTCAAATATAGTCGTTTGAATTTACCGGTAAAAAAACGGTTGCTGTTATGACACTTATATGGAATATGATTAGAATATAGGAGAGAGAAGATAGAGAGTATGATATGGAGAGTGCTGTTGGAGAGGGAGAAGATATGGAGAGGCATTTTTTTGGAGAGTTCTCCAAATATAGCTTTTGAAGAGTGAGATTTGGAGAGTTCTCTTGGAGATGCTCTAAGGGACAAACAAAAAGAAGAAGAGTACTAAATACCATAATCAGTGGTAGCTCGAATGTACCTGAAGATGCGCTTCACCACTTAGCGGTGAGAGGCACGAGGAGAAGCTTGAAATCAAGCGCACAAACAGACAATAAAATGTATGTCCAGCCTTAAAGTAGTGAGGTACAAGAGGGAGTCGATCAAGCTCCGGAACTCCTTCTGATCAACTGGCTAACCATCCTCATCAGGCTCGAGGATAGTAGTGGTGATCATATTAGTCATCACTGGCTTCCCATCAGACATGTCGAAGCGCTTCAGAAGGTCTCAAGTATACTTGCCTTGATGCAAGAAGGTGTCCTCCCGAGTCTGCTTAATCTGGAAGCAAAGAAAGTAGCTCAACTCACCCATCATGCTCATCTCGAACTCTGTGCTCATCACATATGAAAACTGAGACACAAGAGAGTGCGAAGAGCCACCAAACATAATATCATCCACATAAATCTGAACGAGAAGAAAATGAGCATCCTGGTGTCTGATGAACAGAGTCTTATCTACTATACCCATCTTAAAACTATGACTAGGAAGATAGAAGTTAAGCCTCTCATACCAAGCTCTAGGGGCCTGCTTAAGTCCATATAAAACTTTAGAAAGCCTGAAGACATGGTTTGGGTACTTGAGGTTCTCGAATCCTGGAGGCTACCTGACATACATCTCTTCCTCAATATACCCATTGAGGAATGCACTCTTGACATTTATTTGATAAAGCTTGAAGCCCTTGGATGCTAAAAATACAAGCAGGATCTTAATAGCCTCTAGTCTAGCTATAGGGGCAAAGGTTTTCCCAAAATCAAGACCCTCAACCTGAGAAAAGCCCTGTGCAACTAGCCTAGCCTTGTTCCTAATGACAACCCCATCCTCACTCTGCTTGTTCTTGAACACCCACTTGGTCCCAATGACATTATGACCAGATGGGAGCTCGACAAGCTGCCATATCTTGTTCCTCTCGAAGTTCTCAAGTTTCTCATGCATAGCATTAATCCATGACTCATCGGATAATACATGAGAAACATTCTTCAGCTCAAAGGAGGCAACAAAAGCAAAGTGGAGGTAGAAAGTAGATAAACCTGATTTTGAGCATGTGACCCACTCAAACAAATTGCCAATGATCTGATCAGGTGGATGATGTCTCTGAATATGGTTGGGAGGTCCAGAAACAGAAGTGGCCTCTACCTCATGAACAGAAGAGGCAGGATCATAGCCAATTGCTGCAAGAGAGTCTGAGCATAAGGGCTGGTCTCCCTGAGGTGCAGAAATAGAAACAGGAGGCACCTCAGGTGTAGAGGGGACTGGATCAGGTGGAACACCATCATCTCCATCATCCTCATCCTCTACAAATATGGTCTCGGAGAGGGAAGAAGAGCCTAAAATGTCGGATCTAGCTCCTAGACTAGCCTCATCAAAGGTCACCTCACAAGTCTCTATGATCCTATTCGGCTCACAACTCCAGACCCTATAGCTACAAGAATAAGTCGAGTAACCTAGAAAAATACCATCAGAAAAATGAGACTCAAACTTATCTAGGTTCCTAGACTTCAAAATGAAACATTTGCAGCCAAACACATGAAAATGAGAAACATTGGGCTTTCGCCCATACCTCAACTCATAAGATGTGCGATGCAAAAGTGCTCTTAAGAATACTCGATTAGACACATGACAAGTAGTAGCTATAGCCTCAGCCAAAAACTTCTTAGGAGTACTGTACTCATCTAGCATCGTCCTGGCCATCTCGACCAAGGTCATATTCTTCCTTTCCAGTACGCCATTTTGCTGAGGGACGTATAGAAAGGAAAACTGATGCTCTGACGCCAGTTCAATTGCGATAGTCTAGCCTACATAGAGATCACATCAGCATTTTGCCATTTAAAATGATGATAAAGATATATTTTTGTAATTTTCAGCATATTATTTCTGTAATTTCTTTTAAAAAAATTCGTAAAAGCTTTGTATCTGTAACTAGAGTTTGTTAAGATGCAAACCATGTAACTAGGCCCATGAGTGCCATAGGGCCAGTTTTGCTTAGAAGATGCATGGAACAGACAACTAGAGAAGAGGCCATGTGATGAGGACATCCCCACCAACACCACATCAGAACCAGTTACACCAACACCTGGTGGACAAGTTACACCAAGCCAACCACCAAGTACGCATGAAGAAGCATTTGAAGGACCGATTACACGCAGCCGAGCAAAGAAGCTACATCAAGATATGAATGCGCTACTTTCTAAGAAGTATTTCAACATTGATGAGAATTATATACTGCCTAATTCAAGTATGTTGCTCTTGTACAGGTTTACGCATCAGGCTGCTCTAGAACAAAAGGATTACGAGAAGAAGAAAACCGGTTCTGCCAGTTGACACATGACTCCACTTCCACAAGTCGCGACCCAACCTACTACAAATCAGTATTTATAATACATATGGTTGGAAATATTATCAAGTCTATTTTCATCTCCAACAAACGGTTCATCATTTGGACTTCCGAGGAAAGAGTAATGACCATTTTACTGAAGACTATGCAGGAAGCCTAACAGACGCGCGAGAGCCAAGAAGACTCTTTCAATGTCTAGCCAGCTGCTTTCTCACCTCCCAAACGTGATGATTTGTGTTCACACCTTGTTAGGAGGGTTGTTCCTAGTATAAATACCCCCTAAACTCTACCAATTAAGGACTTTTGAATCATTTGATAAACTGATGTATGATATTGCAACCGAGCTGCTGAATGCCTTACACCTTTGTTCTTGTGAGTTCTCTTGGACTTGCGAGAGATCCCTCTGGGATCCCCTAGTTCGTGCTTTTGGCTTCCGGGCTTCTTGTGTGGATTAGTCCCAGATTGTGGTTCTGTGATCGTTCGGAGATCGGGTCGGAGTCCAGGAGGCTACGGATCATTCTCCCCGTCACTTGGTCGCATCCAACCTTGGCGGGTTAAAGCTAGTTACCCTTGTTGTTCGCAGCTAGATATCCTTGGTTCATCAACCTACTGCCGTGAAGATCGGGCCACCCCTCGCATGTTCGCATCATCTGGTATCAGAGCTTTCGTTGTCACGGTAGGTTTCACCACCGTCCACTTGTCGGCCTTTAGTTCTTCATTTGTTCTTGTGTTCTTTATAGTGTGTTTTCTGTCCCATAGTCCACATCCAAGAAATTACCTAGCCTTTAGTCTTGTCAATCTTGTGTTGTGTGAGTTCATCTAGTTGTTGGTCACCTTTGTTTCTTGCACCGTGTTTATCCTACTTGTGTTATCTGCACCCCCCCTATTTGTAATTTTTTTGATTGCTGGTTAGTGTAAAAAAACAAAACAAAAATAAAAAAAGGTGAGAAAGATTCAAAAAAAGAGAGAGAAGGAAAAGAAGTTGAAAAGGGGTTGTGTTGCGGAGCACGTAATTGCAAGTTTCAGATTTATAATCCTGAGCTCTTGGTGCATCCAAACAGCAACATTTACGCATCCTTTGCGTGGGCTACGACACTTGATTTTCAGTACTACCCTCCCTCCTTGTTCAGCCCTCCAAGCTCCACCATAACCCGTAGTCGGACCTTTTGACTTGTAATCCTTTCGACCACAGAATCACAGCCGTGGTAGTGCCACCTATTGCACACTCACGACCCTTGAGAACGAGTAAGACATTGGTAAGTAAGAGGTGAGATTGAGAGTTTCCACAAATTTTACCTATTCCACTACTTCTTGGCTTGCTCTAACATGGTAGGATCTAATTCGAGTGTTCGTGGGGATAATCATGGAGAAGAACCCCCAGTTGCATGTGCCGAGCTGCAACAACTACAAAACTCGTTGCTGCAGGCCATGGAGAAGATGTTCAATTAACGTCTTCCTGCGATGGGTGGTAGAGCTCCACAACAACAAAGCTCTGCCAACTCTCATCAAGAGGTTGGTGATGAGAATTCGGTGGGAGGCGCTGAAGATGAGTTCGATGATCACTTCAGAGAGGGTCGCGGTGGTGGTGGCCATGTTGTGATGCATGGTCGTAACATGGCCACTCATGATGGGCGGCGCGGAGGATGTGCCCGTGGGCGAGGCTTTGGCTCCTGTGTGTACTTTGATGATGAAGTCTGACATGATTATGACTTTGATGAGGAAGATGGTAACGAGAACCCTTTTTCAGAACATGGGCGATATGGACAGCACCATGATCACTGTCAAGATGCTGCCCATGGAGATAGAGGACAAGCCCAAGGTCGCCGTGATAGGGCTGACCCGAACATCATTGCTCGAATCAAGTTAAGTGTCCCTAAGTTTATGGGCAGAGAAGACCCTGATTCATATCTTGAGTGGGAGGAGCAATGTGACCAAATTTTTAGAGTACATAATCTTTCCGACCAGAGGCGCGTAAACCTTGCCTCCATCGAGTTTTCTAGATATGCTCTCACTTGGTAGAATCAAATACAAGAGAATCGGCTTGTATTGGGGTGTGATAATATCAATACTTGGGCTACGATGAAGCAAGTAATGAGAAGGCGATTTGTGCCATCAAGCTATCAACGCGACCTTCGCAATAGGTTGCAAGACTTGAAATAAGGATCTAGATCAGTTGATGAGTACTATGAGGAGATGGAATTACTCTTGGTTCGTGCTAGAATCAGAGAAGATGCTGAATCAAAAATGGCAAGATTTTTGCATGGTCTCAATGATGAGATTTCAGGTTTTGTTGAGATGTTTCCATATAATAATTTGCAAGATCTTGTTGACCAAGCCATGCGTACCGAGAGGAAGATTCAGCAAGAGGGTCATGGGTGGTCATACGGGAGCCGATCCATTTCAGTTCCATTACGTCGCCAACAGACATGTACCTTTGTCACTAGTGGTTGATTGCAAGGAACCACTTCAAAATCTTCACCATCTATTCATGCTGCAAAGCCAATGGTTTCTTCAGCTTCTTCACCTGTAGCTCACCAAGCTACTCGGCATCCTTCTACAAGCACAACAGCACCCTCTGTTGCATCGGCTACTGCATCCTCATCTCATAGCCAAGCGATTGTGTGTCATAAGTGCAAGGGCCGTGGGCATATTGCTGCTGAGTGTCCTAGTAGAAGGACCATGATTGTGAATGAGCAAGGTGAATGGGAATCTGGAAGTGATATGGATGAGGATAGTGCACAAGAAAAGGCATTGAGTAATAATGAGAATGAAATTCAAGCTGATGAGGGTGACAACAGTTGCTTTATTTCTCGTCGGGTACTTAGTGTGAATGTGGTAACAGAGGAAAATGGACGGCGGCATAATCTTTTCCACACTTGAGGCATGATCAAAGAAAAGCTATGCCGAATTATTGTTGATAATGGTAGTTGCAACAATATTGCTAGTCGAGAGTTGCTCGAGAGGATGGGGTTTAAACAGCGGCGTTACCCCGCTCCATATAAGATGCAATGGCTTAATGATTGTGGTGCACTGCGAGTAAGCAACATTGTGACCATTCCATGCTCTATTGGAAGATACCATGATGATTAGGTGGAGTGTGATGTTGTGCCAATGCAAGCATGCCAATTGCTGTTGGGACGACCATGGCTATACGATCGTGATGTTCAGATTGGGGACGAGCTAACAAGCTTGTTCTGATGTATAAAGAGGAGCGTATCATCTTGCTCCCTTTAACACTAGAGGAAATCATGAAGGATGATTTAAAAAGAAAACAACGAGAAAGCGAGAAACACTTAAGTGAGACCCACAAACATAGTGAGCAAGCGAATCCAAAGCCAAACAACACTCCACAGCCACAAAGAACCAAGCAAAAGGGAAAAGAGGGATTAGTGATGATGGCTAGGAAGGGGAAATTTAAAGGAATTGAGAGGACCCGATGCTAAGTTCTTTGTACTCCTGTACAAGGACAATTTTCTTTCGACTAACGATTTATCCTCTACCTTGCCAAGTGTTGTTTTTGATGTTTTGCAGGAATATGAAGATGTGTTTCCCGAAGAGGTGCCACCAGGACTGCCACCAAAGAGAGGCATTGAGCATCAAATCGATCTTGTTCCTAGTGCTTCACTTCCCAACCGATCACCATACCGCACCAACCCGGAGGAAACAAAGGAAATTCAGCGCCAAGTTCAAGAGTTGCTAAACAAAGGTTATGTCAAGGAAAGTCTCTCACCTTGTGTTGTACCTGTTCTTTTGGTGCCAAAGAAAGATGGTTCCTGGAGAATGTGCGTAGATTGTCGAGCTATTAAGAACATAACCATAAGGTATAGGCATCCCATACCTAGACTTGATGATATGCTTCATGAACTTTGTGGTGTTATCATTTTCTCTAAAATTGATTTGTGAAGTGGCTATCACCAAATCTGAATGAAAGCGAGAGAGAGATGAGTGGAAAATTGCTTTCAAAACCAAATTTGGGTTGTATGAATGGTTTGTGATGCCTTTTGGATTAACAAATGCACTTAATACTTTTATGAGATTGATGAATCATGTGCTTAGAGCTTTCATTGGCAAGTTTGTTGTGGTTTATTTTGACGATATCTTGATTTACAGCAAATCTCTTGAGGAACATGTTGAACATATAAAATATGTGCTTACTGTGTTGAGGGAGGAATGCTTGTACGCTAACCTTGCTAAGTGCACCTTTTGCAACGATAAGGTAGTTTTTCTTGGCTTTGTTGTTTCAGGTCAAGGTGTGGAGGTGGATGAGGAAAAGATCAAAGTTGTTCGTGAGTGGTTGCCTCCACAAAATGTGAGCCAAGTGAGGAGCTTCCTCGGACTTGCCGGCTTCTATCGTCGATTTGTGAAGGACTTCAGTACTATTGCTGCACCAATCAATGAGCTGACCAAGAAAGAAGTGCCATTTCACTGAGGTGAGGCACAAGAGAAGGCATTTGAGGAGCTGAAATCGAAGTTGACAACAACACCCCTCCTTGTACTACCAGATTTCGGTAAGACCTTTAAAATTTAATGTGATACAAGTGGTGTGGGAATTGGTGGAGTGCTCATGCAAGAAGGTAAGCCTATTGCATATTTCAATGAAAACTAATTGGTCCAACTCTCAACTACTCTGTCTATGAGAAAGAATTATATGCTCTTGTGAGGAGTTTGGAAACTTGGCAACATTACCTCTTGTCTAGAGAATTTGTGATACATTCTGATCATAAATCGATGAAACATCTTATGGGTCAACTAAAACTAAACCGAAGACATGCTAAATGGAGTGAATTCATTGAATCTTTTTCTTACATTCTCAAGTACAAGAAAGGGAAGGATAACGTTGTAGCTGATGCTTTATCTCGACGCTATGCTTTACTTTCTCAGCTTGATGCTAAAATTCTTGGACTAGAAAGTGTTAAGGACTTGTATGCTAATGATTCTGTCGGGGATCGGTAGCCTCGCCACGTGTAAGAATCCCCTCGGGTCTCGTGGCCGCTTCCCACGAGCTCGGCGGCTTGTCTCTGATCTAGAGGGTGCACTCCCCCAGCCCGGGCTCGGGTCCAACGAGCTCGGGCTAGAGCGCGAGGACAAGGACCCGGCTCAAGCTTGACGCCACGACCTCACACCCCCTGGGGTAAATGACATTTGTAATAATTTGTTTTTCTCATGTAAGAACTCTCCCCTGCGTGGGAATCAGTGCCAAACCTGCCCCTACACGGGAGCTAGGGCCAAAACAACTCCCGTCAACTCCGGACGACTACCGTCGCCTCTCAGCAACTCCCGTCGCCTCACCACGGTCACCTGACGTTAGCCTCGCGACCAAGTGGTGAAGCTCCCAGAGGGCTATAAAATACGATGGATCACCCCGACCTAAAAAGAGAGAGGTGGCCCCCAGAAGGAAACAAACACTTCCAGCCAGAACACTTAGACTCCGAGAAGAGACGCGCCCGCCGAGGGACGAAGATACCCGGACTCCCCCTCGCAGCTTCGCTTTCAAGCGGCTCTGAGTCTGGGCCCCCGCTTGTATTCTCCCACGGAGCTTCATATACATCTTTCGCCTCAGGGCAAGACTGGAGTAGAGCTGTTACCCGAACTAGGGGGCTCAAACCAGTATAAATCTTGTGTTCATTGCTTCTTCCCCAACATACACCCCGCGACACGTGCCATTCCCGAACAAGCACGACCTCGAGCCTCACCCTCACATGATCTACTCACATCTCCCCTCTGCGGTCGGCGGTTCTGATCGTCGACAGCTGGCGCCCACCGTGGGACCCGAAGTTTCGCTCGTTCGGAGTCCATTGCTTCAGCGTCGCCAGCACCTTCGGCTTCGACGACAATATGTCACATTTAGCAAGCCTGGACTCGGATGTGGTTCCTGAGTGTGAAGGCTCTACCTCTATGTTATCGCCTTCGCTGCCGCCGCCCGAGCGCCTGGCCTTCATGGCTGGCAGCTGCGAGGTGAGCGAGGGGACGAATGACGGTGACCCAGAAACCCCAGAGGAGGCGCGTCGGCTGGCCTGGGTCGCTATCAACCAGGCCATCACCGTCCTTCGACAGGAGGAACGCGAAGAGCTCCGCACCTTGTCCTGGCACCACTACCTTACCCGCCTGGGCGATCCCAATCGGGAACGCTTACAAGCCATCACCTGGGTCATGGTCGATCCTGCTCAGGCAAGGTCGGCTCTCTATCAGCGGTCCATCGCTGAGGAGCTTGGCAGGGTGACCGACGAGGTCACACCCTCACAGCGAGAGCGGCACCAGCGCCCCGAGCCCCGCTCCCTGGAAAGCGACGGCAACTCATCGCACGGGTGCCGCCGCTCTCGTCGGCCAACTCCGTACCCATGGGCCCAGAGTCTGCCGCGATCGCCCCCGCCTCATCGGGACCCAGATCTGATACGCGCGCGTGCCCGCTGTCAGCAGAGTAATAGCAGCGCTCGCTCGAGTAGCGACGCTTCTGGAGGCCTTTCTCCGGACATTTCGCCCAGGCGTCAAAGGGTTCGTGATTGCCCGCATCACTACCCTGATGACACTCTTCCTAACCGTCAAGACCGACACGGGGTACGCCGTCGGCTCGAGTTCGATTACCCCGCTGACCGTAACTCCGACCCCAGCAGCGACGGCCGTGCTGCTTCGGCCTACGGCTGCCCGGCGTACTCCGTCGACCTCCACCGGGTGCGCTGGCCAGCCCGGTTCAAGCCTGCGGTTATGGAGCGGTTCGACGGGACCAAGAACTTCGACGAATTTCTCTCTATCTACTCCACCGCGATTCTGGTGCCTGGCGCTTTCCGGTCATGGCGCCAGGTGCGAAGCGCCCTCCGTTCGAACTTCCAGAGCTGCTACGAGCGCCTTGGACGAGAAAGGGACCTGGATCGCATCATCCAGGACAAGGGCGAACCCCTCCACGACTTCGTGCGTCGGTTCATCCGTGCGAGGAATTCGATCCCGAATGTCTCCGACGAGGCCGTCATCAAGGCCTTCAAGTTCGGCGTCCGGAACAGGCACCTTACTGAGGACATGGAGATCATCACGAACCTCAGCGTCAGTAAGCTATTCCAAATGGCGAAACGATACACGGATGCGGACGATGCTGTCCGTTGGAAGCGTGATTACGACTAGGGCATGCTCGGCCATATCTTCAGCGAGGCTGAACCGTCTAGCACCAAGAGTGGTGGCTCGAACCCGCGCGACAGAAAGCGGAGGAGATACCGCAATGGTGGCGACGGCCAGCTGCGCGTAGTTGCCGCGATGGACAGCAGACGCGAGGTAATGGAGGTGTGGCAACCTGACCATAATGAGCCTCGACCTCAGCGAGGTCAGCCACGACTTCAGCAAGCGCAACGCCAACCCCAACAGGGGCAGCGTCGCACTGGGCCACAGCAGGGACAGCGTCGGGCTGGACCCCAGCGGGGCGACACCTGACCTCGGGTTGATGAGGTCCAGCCTACGTACGACTCAGACAAGTTCTGCCCGTTCCATAAAGCCTACGGCCACGACCTGCGAAACTGTAGAACGTGGCAATACAAGCTGGACACCTTCTATGATGGGCGTGGAGAGATGCCCATGCTCCCGAAGGAAGACAAGCTGCCTGATGGGGTTAATGCCGGTGAGGGCCTGGAAGGCCTCGACCTGGAATTTCAGCAGGGCGATCGCCACGTCAACATGATTTTCAGCGGTTTGTCCACATACTGGTCTTGGCGCGAGCTCAAGGATGCCACGAGTACTGTGTATCAAGCTTCTTCTGGGAAGCCCACCGACCAACCTTGCAAATGGGCCGGTACTCCGATCACCTTCTCCCAGGACGACGCTCCCCCGGGAATATCCAAGAACCTTAAGACCGCCTTGGTCATGGCCCCGACCATGAGCAACACCGTGGTCGGGCGGGTCATGGTTGACGGGGGGAGCTCCCTCAACCTGCTCTTGGCCAGCACGCTAGACCGGATGCAGATTCCCCGGTCGAAGATCAGGAGCATAGCGGTCCCCTTCTTCGGCATCGTGCCGGGGAGCTCAACCAGTCCGCTCGGGCAAGTGGTTCTGCCCGTCAACTTTGGCGATTTCGCAAATTTCTGCACCGAGCTGATCACCTTTGAGGTGGTCGATGGGGATCTCCCCTACAACGCCATCCTCGGGCGGCCGCCCTTAATCAAGTTCATGGCGGTGAACCACTACGGCCACCGCTGCATGAAGCTCCCAGTGCCCAATGGCGTCATAACCATCCGCGACGACCTCAAGGTAGTGCACTGCTGCGAGGAGAAAGCCCTGACGATCATTGATGTGCTGCCTCAGTGAGGTCCCGAGGTGACCCCGAAGAACACCCGTCGAAAGGAGATGATCCAGCCCAGCGGCCCGACCAAAGCCGTGAGGCTCGAGGAGGGCAACCCGAACAAGTGCGTCCACATTGCTGCCCGGCTCGATCCGAAATAGGAGCTCGAGCTCGTCATCTTCCTCCGCAGCAATAAGAGCGTATTCGCGTGGGAGCCGGCAGACATGCCAGGAGTCCCGAGGGAGTTGATCGAGCACAAATTGCAAACAAGGCCTGGCTGCAGGCCCGTGCGCCATAAACTGCGGCGCTTTTCCCCCGAAAAGGTGGTGATAATCAGGGAGCATCTCGACAAGCTCCTGAAGGCCGGCTTTATTCGCGAGATTGACTACTCCGAATGGCTGGCCAACCCGGTGATTGTGCAGAAAAAAGGCAAAAAATGGAGGATGTGCGTCGACCACACGGGTTTGAATTCGGCATGCCCAAAGGATAACTTCCCTCTTCCGCACATAGATCAGATTGTGGACTCCACCGCCAACGCCAAGATGTTGAGCTTCCTCGATACCTACTCTGGCTACCATCAGATCAAGCTCGCGGCAGGTGACGAACATAAGATGGCCATCATCACGCCGTTCGGGACGTTCTGCTACACAACAATGCCGTTCAGTCTCCGCAATGCGGGGGCAACATTCCAGCGGCTGATGTTTAGGACCTTTGACCCCCAGATCGGCCGGAACCTCGAGGTCTACATCAATGACATCATCGTCAAGAGCTCTTCCGAGGTCGACCACATCAACGACCTCGCGGAGACCTTCGCCAACTTGAACAGGCATGGGATCAAGCTCATGAAGAGGAACGCGGTATGCTATGCTAGCACAAAAAAATCCACCGTATAACCAGAAAGCTACTCGCAAGAAGGGGATCATAGAATAGATTACCACTAGACGCGCAGTTGCGTTGATGTAGTGGATCATCCTCGCCGCAGTCATTGCGTCGATGGAGTGGATCGTCCTCGCCTCGCTGTGGATCGTCCTCCCACGCCGCAGTCACAGTAGCGTCACCGCAGTAGTCCACACGTCCAGGGATGGAACACCGTGCGTCGGTGTGCAAGCACCTGGTCGCTCGACAGGGGCAGCGAGAGGAGGAGGGTAGGGTTTCGGGTGAAACACTTTTAAACCGTGAAAAGGACACCCTGCGCCCACCCTCCTCCACTCCTTATATAGCCACGAGATGAAACCCTAAACCAGGGCCCATTAGTGTGCTAAGCCCATGAGGTCCATTAATTACGGATCCAATCCAAATTAATGCGTCCCAGCCCATTAAGTGTGTGACCCTGCAGGTTCATGTACGTTTGGACATGGATTCAGAAAACTCCTTTTCAATCCAATAGTTGGTAGCGGTTCCTTGCAAAGTATGCCAACTCCCAAACATACTATAATCAAATCGGATAGAACCTATCAAAAGTACTCATGTAATAATCTCTTTGCCAAGTATATGAAGATTGAACTCAAGGTGAGAAGCATGTCATCCTTTGATGATTCAATCCATCTCTCGTATCCGTGATATATTAATAAGTTGTGATTGACTCCTCAATCACGGCATGGCCATGCACTTCCTTAATCATATCACACGAGTGGCCTTGTCATATATCTCCGTTTCATTGGAGTGGCAAATTCCATCTTGACTGCTCACTTCCCTCTGCACGTTATATAGTAAACATGAAAGCTACCTTTATAACTATCCGGTTAGGAAGTAGTGTTTGATAGCCCCAAGGAAAATTATTACACATGTAGGGAACATGACAATCTCAGGTCTAAGGATCATACATCTACTATGTATGAGATACACTGATGACACATAAGAATGTAACATTCTCGCAGTGTCCCATTGCGGGTCTATCTAACCCATGTTCTTCAACATGCGTCCACAATGTATAGATGATATCTCCATATCACATGATCTATGAAGTATGATCATCGATCACTACATGTGCTGATCTATTCATCGTTGTCCTATACGATGATATCCGATCAGAGATATTTATCGAATTACATCAATAAGTAAAGAGCTTCATAAGCAAGTCACATACTTGTTGATTAATACAATGATATACATTCATTGGACCAATAATCATATTATTATTCATAAACATAGTCATGTTACAATCATCTAAATGATTGCCTCAAGGGCATAACACTAATAGCTCAATCCCGAGAAGTGTGTCTTCGGCGTGACCTCGGGCAAGGTGCTCGGCTACATGATTGGGGGCTCGGGAGTAGGCCCGAACCCAGAAAAGATCGAAGCGATCGAGAAGATGACCGCCCCGACATCTACAAAACAGGTCCAATGCCTCACCGACCGTGTGGCTGCTCTCAGCCGATTCATCTCGAGGCTCAGAGAGCGCAGGTTGCCGTTCTTCAAGACCCTGTGCAAGCATGGGGGCTTCGTGTGGACCCCTGAAGCTCAGCGATCCTTCGATGAGCTAAAGGCGTACCTCTCGAGCCGTCCGCTGCTCACAACCCCACAACCGGGTGAGGTATTGCTGCTCTACCTTGTGGCTGTGACCCAGGCCGTTAGTGCCGTACTGGTCGCCGAGCGAGATGGCCGGCAGCAACCGATTTACTATGTCAGCGAAGTATTTCATGGACCAAAGGAGCGTTACCCTCAGGTCCAGAAGCTACTCTACTCCCTTTTCATGGCTTCACGCAAGCTTCGGCATTACTTCCAGGCACACGCAGTGGTCGTACCGAGCGGGTTCCCGCCGCGAAATCTCAAGAATCCGTGGCGGGGTCGATGCCAAGTGGGCCATGGAGCTGGCCGAGTTCGACATCTGGTTTGTGGCACGCACCACCATCAAGTCGCAGATGCTCGCCAACTTCGTGGTCGAGCAGACGGCGGAGCCCGCCTCTGAGCCCGAGACTGAGGAAGAGGGCCCCTGGACTATGTTCTTCGACGGGTCGAGGTCGTTCAAGCGCTCGGGGGCTGGCATTCTCATCATCACCCCCTAGGGAGATCATCTGAATTATGCGATTCACTTCAGCTTTCCCGCGACCAACAACGTCGCAGAGTACGAAGCTCTCTTGGCCGGTCTTCGAGCATGTAAGTCACTAGGCGTGCGTCGGCTTGTCGTGAAAGGAGATTCGCAGCTCATTGTCAACCAGTACAACAAGGACTACCAGTGCTCGGAGCCCTCAATGGTAAGGTATCTCGCCGAGGTACGCAAGATCGAGAGGTGGTTTTGGAACCTGGAGGTCAGGTACGTACCTAGGAAGGACAACTCCGGTGCCGATCTTTTGTCCAAGCTCGGGTCGTCCGATGATGAGGTTCCACCGGACGTCATCCTCGAGGCCTTGGCGACACCGACCAGAAAGACTCGGTAGCCCAAATCGAATCTACAATAATGATATACATGATAGGGTTGGGGCAGCACCAATCATTGTTATTAAGTCGCGCGATTAGTCGCGACTAATCGACAATTAATCGTAAAGTCGGCCCGGGAGCACGACTTGAGGACCTCGAGTCAATTAGTTTCCAAGTCAAGAGACTGGGATTTTTAGTCGATGACTTGCCACGATTAATCGGTCGACTTGGCTGTCATGCAAGTCGCCATGGAAAGGGGAGAAGGTGAAGGGGAAGGGAAGGGGAGGAGGGAAGGGGAAGAGGGCGAGGGAGGAGAGAAAGTGGAGGTTAGAGAAGAGAGTGATCTACGAGTAGAGGTGGTGGTGGCGGCGGAGCCAAGGTTCAAGGGAGGTGGCAACCTTGCCATCGCACCCTAGAGAGGGAGTCGCCACGGACAGTGCACCTCCGCCACCCCTCGCAAGAAGCAGATCGAGCAAGGTGCTGCTCTGTTTCGTTGCTCTATTCTTCATCCATTTGCTACTCTGTTCGGCTACTCTACCATTTTCTTCCTCCATTTTGCTACTCTGTTCCAGATCTTGATCCTAGTTTTTTTTTGCTGCTCTACATCCTCTCCTTCATTCTATCAGACTCAGTTTTTGCTTCTTCTAGATCAATATCTGGATATTCTTCCTCTCTGATCCTAGCAGTAGGTAGTAGCAGACAGTACTAGCAGTAGCATGTAGTAGTAGTGGTAAAAGGCAGCTAGTAGTAGAAGCAACCAGCAAGTAGTAATGGACTAGTCGGGTCTATTCGCGACTAATCGACAAGTTGGTAACATGGCAACTCGATTCGACTTTACGACTTAATAACTATGGCACCAATTGAAGAAAAGCTTGTCCAACATCGTTTGACATGGTTTGCATATCTCCAACAGAGGCCTCGTGATGCACCGGTACATAGTGGAATTATAAGTCGTTTCAAAAACATCAGAAGAGTTAGAGGCCGACTGAGACTGACTTGGGAAGAAGCAGTTAAAAGAGACTTGAGGGGTTGAAATGTATCCAAAGAGTTGGCGTTGGATAGGAGTGCATGTAAGTTCGTGATTCACATACCGGAACCATGACCTAAGATCGAAGGTTTAGAGATCTTTTGACTTTGATTGGGTTTCATTCCTAGTCTACCACAACTTGTTTGGGACAAAAGGCTTGGTTGTCTTTGTTGTTGTGTTTGAAAGTAGATGAGCAAAGTTACTGGAGACCTCTGTTACAACTTACAGTTTACATTGAAATATTTTGTCTGCTTGTTGCTTGATAGGGCATGATGTGGTTGCTTTAAATAGGCAAGCAGAATAATGAATTAACCCTCATCTTTGTTGTATTGGATTATTATAATGTATTGAATGATAGCCTAGCCATAAAGTGCAGGTTAATTTAGCAATTCTGAGCATGTCAATATGAAATTGGAAGGGGGTGCTGATTTCTCCATTTTCTTGGATCTAGAAAACCTTCTTTATTTTGGTATTTTGGTGGTACTAGAAAATTCATGAATATGTGCTATCTTCATAATATGTTGACATTCTTTTCTTTTGCTATTTGTCTAATTTCGGTTCCTCTTAAATATTTGAGGCGGGTCAAACCCACACATTTAAAAAATAACCTAATAGCCAGCCTCCATATAGTTGCTAGTAGTAAGCAAGAAATTTTTTGTTGTCATAATTGGTTCTTTAGATAAGAATCTGGCAGAGGTTTATATTTGTTAACATGATGTATGCTTGTCTTCACTTGTCTCTCATCTTTGACCCAATCATTTTGGTAAGAACAAATACCTTGTGATAAGTGATAACTCAAGAATGAAGGCAATCACTGTTCATCAATCTGGTAGTGCCATCCGTTTGGAAAAAGGGATACAATGTTCTGTAAGTTCAATGTATAATGCCTTGTTTAGGAAAAGGTTTTATGGAATATAATTTCCAGAGATATTGATCCTATTCATTGATCGAGACAGAGTCTGTATCAAGGAAGCTATTCTTTGTTCTAGTTGGGCCACAAATCAATTGTTCTAGCTCCCTTTCTTGTGTTTCATCATCATGTGCATCTCCAAACTTCTCAAAATCAGCAAAGCGCTCCTCTTCATCTTCGCTTGTGGAATCATATTCTCCATTCTGCATAAGAAGTATTACCTTGTTATTTGGGCAATCCTTTTGCATATGACCATGACCAAGGCATTTGAAGCATTGACTAGCACTACTTTTTGCGTAGAACCCACTAATGAAGTAGGTGCTGGACCCTTCTTTGAAGATGGAGTAAATGAGTCGTTTCCCTTTGATGCATCACGCCCACTGAAATTCACAGTTTCACACTACCACCAACATTGTTTGAACGGTTAGAAGTGAAACGAGATGATGAATTACCTCCTCAAGTGGTGGTTCGTGATGGGTGGATGTAAAATGAAGCGTCTTTTCTTCTTGCAATTGTCTTTCAGCCTTTGTAACTTGATGCACTAACTCAACAATATTGCTATAGGCTGAAATTCAACAATGCGTTTAATTGGAAAATTCAAATCTTTTATGAACCATGCAATTGTTTGTTCTTCTTGTTTATACACGTTGGCTCTAATCACAGCCATCTCCATCTCCTTGTAATAGTCTTCCACAAATTGGTTTGCCTGTCTCAAATTCTATCAAACCAATTTGAAGCTTCATCTCCTCCTAGGATGCAACGGGTAGTTCACCATATTGTCGTCGTTGATTTTGAACTTGTTCCCACCAAAGAAATACATATTTGTCAAAATAAAGGACACCATGTGAAGGTTTTTTTCCTCATAATAGATATGCATATGGAAGATCTTATCGACTTTAAGCTCCCATGTGAGGTATTCTTTCGGAGAATCCAAACATGTAAATTTAGCTATAATAAACTTTAATTTACCAAACTTTTCTTCGACATTGATAATCGTTATTTCGATGAAAGTCAAAGTCATCGAAGTCGTCAGATGGCCACGGCGGCGCCCTAGGGTCGGCCACCACGCCCGCGCCCTGGTGGTGGTAAGCGTACAACGTTGGCAATCATGCAGTCACGCCTTATGAGCTCTTCTTGAACTTGCCGTGTAGCTACCTCACCACCAGTTTCATCAAGTGGCACATGTTGATGTACACTAGCCTCCTCTTGATGAGAGCATAGCTCACGTGCAACATCCGCAACAAGACTCCTCAGTGCATTCATTTGTTGTGTTACGTCCTGCTGAAATTCGTGCATAGACAATTAGAGTTGATCTTGTTTATCAGATAATGCATGAGCTTTTACCGTAAATTCTTGTTGTAGCACATCCCGCAAAGCTCCAAATTGAAGTTGATTATCGGGCTCATCAGAATTGTCATAAGATTCCATATCCTGCTGTTCACTCGTCCCTGTCATGGTTAGTTAACATAAAGCAAGAAACAAATATGCAATATGTAATGTATGCAAGTGTATATGCAATCACTTAACCTCACCCTTCTTATCAAATCAAGTTATTACCTTTCCTCAGAGAATTGAGGTCAAAACTTACACTTTGGTAGTAGCAAAGACAACGGTGGTGATGATCAAGCAAATTGAAGAGTGAACCCAAAGCACAACAGCTGTGGTCTAGTGCTTGGTATAGATATATGTAGCAAGGAGTAATAAATATGTAATTCAGTTAATGCAAAATCAAATAATAATTCAACAGTTAATAATACCCTAAGCTGTCGTCATGGGATATGAGATTAAGCTAGCAAAATAGGACGTGTAACAAAGTGATATAAGCACAATGCAATAACTGAACAAAAGCGACAAATTATATATGAAAAAGGCGCACAAAATATAGCTCAAAAGGACTGCACCGAAGTATGATTTGTCCCCCAAAGAAATATTCGAGAGCACCTTTCTATTTTTGTTTTTTTTAACTGATTTTTCTTTGAACCAATTCTTTTTTCGTTTCCTCTATTTTTTTTAGATGCCCTCGGTTTAGTTATATGGAACAAAAGGCAATGAATTTCCTTGGAACTTGAGCAGTGACCTGCTAATCACGAGGATGACTTAGCGCAGCAACTAATGCTGGGACCAAAGGATTATCGGCTGTGCAGAGGTGAGACGCACACGGTTGGCGTAGTGGTACTGATTGCGACACAAGTATGCATACGCAGAGGCTAGGGCAGCAATGCGTTGAGCAAGGTGAGAGGGCATGGGTCTAGCCAAAATACGGATTGCACCGTGGAATATACGCACCAAATGGTGCGGGAGTTCTAAGTCGATAAGAAACTGTGTGGAGGTGGGGCCCACTGGCAAATTGCATGGCCCGAAACACACGAAACAGCAGAAAGTGACGGTGACGGTAAATTTCTAGGGTTTGGCGAAAACTGATGACGGCAGCAGATAGAAATATTGGTATTTTCTGGTTTTAAGGATGCAATGCGACAGCTAATAAGAACAATCTAACACATGGATCAAAACTTGATAATGCAAAACTAAGAAGAAATCTAAGCATGTTGGTCAAGGTATATTATGGTATTCTTGTGAGGCAACTTTCTGGACTGTAGGACTGAAAAACAAATATGTAGCTAAAGATAAAAAAATCCTGCCATGTCAACCTAGCACTCTGATACCAAGATATGGGGTTGCCCGATCTTCATGTCATTGGATCTAGATACATGCTCTCTTGATGAACGCTAGTTGATACATGCCCTTTTTTTGTGTCATTGAAACAATTATAAGCACTTGTTGTATGTATCCTCTGCATTAACATTAAGTATGTGGATCCTGATTTTTATGTTAATTTTATTTACCTCACAAATCACGCGATTGTAAGAAGTGTGATGTAGCTCCTGGTGTGGTTTGTGATATCATAAGATGGTTATGAACTAGTACAGCTCAGGCACTCCTTGTCTTCTTTTGAGTGAACCATGACTGATGACTCTCATCTGAATGTGTTGCAGGTGCCCATCCTTAATGGCCATGTCTACTCCATCAATGACAACGTCACGGCGGAGGATGCAGCAACGGACTATGAATTTGTTATCCGGCAGCTGGTTAAGATTCGAACAGTTGGAGTGTCCGAGAGCAATGACTGCCCCAAGTTCGACCTTATTCTTCTCAGTATTGGTTCTGATGGGCATGTAGCCTCATTGTTTCCTAACCATCGAGTGCTTGAGCTGAAAGACAACTGGATCACCTACATCACCGACTCTCCAGAGCCTCCACCAGAGAGGATTACCTTCACTCTTCCTGTGATAAACTCAGGATCAAACATCACTATAGTTGCCACTGGGGAAGACAAAGCAAAGGCTGTGCGTTTTGCCATTTCTGACAGCAGTGAGGGTCCAGATGCTCCATCAATACCTGCTAGAATGGTTCAGCCAACTGATGGGAAGTTGGTGTGGTTTTTGGACAAGTCGGCAGCCTCATCTCTTGAGGCTAAGAACAATGCTGACGAGCATCAAGAGTACTAACAAGCGTTGGACACCCTTTTGCTGTGAATGAAGAGTTGTTCATGCACCTGATGGGTTTTGATGGAAGAAGTTTTCCTCCTTTACCTTGATACATGCAATCCGGGCACTAATTGCGTGGAAGGCTACTCAGTTCTGAGAAGTCGAAAATTTAGATGTCTTTTGCAATTGGAGATCCACTACTACAGAACAGCCAATCCTTGCCGGCATATCACTGCCGGTTAGGACCGAGCCGGCAGTGATAACGTATCTCTGCCGGTTCGAAAGTTAAGTTGGGGGGATAACTTATCACTGCCGGTTCATGCAACAAACCGGCAGTAAAAAGCAAGATATCACTGCCGGTTTGAGACAACAACCGGCAGAGATATATCACTGCCGGGTCGTGCTTAAACCGGCAGGGATACTTGCATTTTCACTGCCGGGTTAAAGCAAGGACCGGCAGTGATATTATCTTCCCGCGCAGTATGTTTTTCGCGCGCATTCAGAGCTTATCACTGCCGGTTCTGCGCAGAACCGGCAGTGATAAGTGTTCTATATAACTGAGACCCCTGCCTCCCGACCGATCGAGCAAAGACAGAGAGGCGCTCTGTCTTTGCTCGATTTGCATATTGCAACGATCTGCTGCCGAAAAATTTGTTAAAATTTGTATTGTACTTCTTTTCGAGGTTAGTAATTTGATCTCTATTTTTGTAAATAATAAAAAATTGCCACGTGGATTTTTACATAATGACAAAAAGGTGTATTTTCAAATGTTGAAATAATAAAAACTTGTTAGATGGATATTTACCTAATAAAAAATTTTGATATATTTTAATGTACTCAAAGTATATCCTAAGTGCTTACAATTTTTTCCAAATTTGTAAATAATAAGGAATTGCAAGATGGATATTGACGCAATGAAAAAAAGATTGATATATTTGGATATAGTCTAAATATATCATAACTATTTACAATTATTTTCATTTTTTACAATACTAAAAAATTGCTATATGGATATTTACATAACGGAAAAGGTTGATGTATTTTAATATAGTCAAAATTGCTACATATGTTTTTAAATCTAATTGTCTACAATTATTTGTTATTTGCAATTATATGCGTATGTAATGTTTGATTTAATTAATTGTAGATGGACCGAAGGTGGATGTATGACACGGACCGTTGTGGGGCAGAGTTTTTTAATGGTGTGAGTTATTTTCTAAACGTGGCTGCGGCGCACAAGTCGAAGAATCTGGCGGACTACATGTGCTGTCCATGCGTTGACTGCAAAAATCAGAAGCTGTTTTCTACCATAGAGTCGATACGTGCACACTTGCTTCGAAGAGGTTTCAAGGCTGGCTATACCTGTTGGACCAAGCACGGCGAAGATGAGATTGTACATGAAGGGCAACACATTATTGAAGATGACGGAGACAACGGTATGACGGCAGTTGAAGATACGTTTGTCGACAGCCACGACGAAGATCTGGATCAAATGTTGCGTGATGGGGAGGGAGACTTCACGAGTGAAAGAGAGTTTCAAAAGTTCCAACATATGGTACAGGACTCCACGACACCATTGTACCCAGGCTGCAAGGAGGAGCACAAAAAATTGCAGACCGTGCTTACACTAATTGCAGTTTGAAGGCAAGCAATGGTTGGTCCGATAAGAGCTTCACTGAGCTCTTATGTCTCTTGGGGGATTTGCTTCCAGAGGGTAACGTGTTGCCTACAAGTACGTACCGGGCCAAGCAGGTTGTCTGCCTGTTGGGATTGGAAGTACAAAGGATACACGCATGTCCAAACGATTGCATGTTGTATCGCAATGAGTTTGCGGACTTGATGGTCGTGTTGTTTGCAAAGCAAAGCGGTATAAGGGCAACGATGAAGACATCGATAATGAAGATGTCGGGTGAAGCGTAAGAAGATGAGATCTCCCGTAAGGTGGTGTGGTATTTTCCTATAATTCCCGTCTCAATCGATTGTTTGCGAACAAAAGGCATGCCCAATTGCTACGATGGCACGCCAAGAGCGTAAGAACGATGGAATGCTCAGACACCTCACGACTACGTGCAATGGAGGAACATCGACGAAAATATAAGAAGCACTTTGCATATGATGTAAGGAATATAAGGTTCGGGTTGAGTACGGATGGGATGAATCCTTTCGGTAACATGAGCAACGTCATAGCACTTGGCCGGTAACTCTATGTATCTACAACCTTCCTCCTTGGCTTTGTATGAAGCGGAAGTACATTATGATGCCACTCATCGATCCAAGGGCCGAGCAACCCGCAACGATATCGATGTGTACCTCAAACCATTGGTTGAAGATCTTCTAATCTTGTGGAACGATGGAGTACGGGTATGGGATGAGTATAAAAGAGAGAACTTTATCCTCGCGCGCATTGTTGTTCGTAACCATCAATGATTACCCCGCCTTGGTAACTGTCGGGCCGCACGACAAAAGGCTTCAATGGATGCGTCCAATGCTTAGATGGTACAAATAGTCGGTGGTCAAGAACTGTCGAAAAATGTCTTACATGCGGCATCGTAGGTTCCTCCGCAAGGATCACCCATACCGCAATAATAAGAAAGCTTTTGATGGGACAAAGGAGACCGCTTTAGCTTCAAGAATCACACTGGGAGAGAGATATTTGCAGCTGTAAGGATCTTAAAATTATCCACGGAAAGGAGCAGCAAGACATCTATCCCGAGTTCCGTGATAAGGCTCCTTTGTGGAAAAAGAGATCGATATTTTGGGTCCTACCTTCATCGGCAAGACTTAGAAGTGCGACACGCAATCGACGCCATGCACATAGAGAAGAACGTGTGTGATAGCTTGCTTGGTATCTTCTTGATATACCGCAAAACAAAAGATACTCTCCAAGCACGGATGGACCTTGAAGATATGAAACTCGTGAAGGAGCCGCATCACGTAGACATGGATACAGGAAAAAGTACCTTCCCGCACTGCTACACTCGAGCAAGAAAGAAAAATTAGCATGTGCGAATGCTTGCACGGAGGAAAGTTCCGTCCGGATACTCGCCAACATAAAGAGACTAGTCTCAATGAAAGACTTAAAATTAATTGGTATGAAGTCTCACGATTGCCACGTGATGATGACGCAGATGCTTCCAATTGCGCTTAGGGTGTTCGCAGAGAAAGTCCGAGACCCAATTGTGAAGTTGTGTTCATTCTTCAACGCGATTTCACGTAAGGCCATCGATCCATTGAAACTAGATAAGCTACAGAAGACGTGGTCCACACTCTCTGCAGTTCGAGATGTGTTTCCCCATCTTTTTGATATTATGGTCCATCTCATTGTTCACATCGTGAAAGAGATACTGATTCTAGGTCCCGTGTTTCTACATCGATGTATCCTTTTGAGAGGTTCATGGGGTCATAAAGAAATATGTTCAGAATCGACATCGGCCGGAAGGTTGCATTGCGATGGTTGGGGAACCGAGGAGGTCATTGAGTTCTGCGTTGATTACATGGATCTCAAACCGATTGGTGTGCCTACATCACGACATGAGGGTAGGCTACGAGGAAAAGGGACATCAAGCGAAATCACTCCGTACAAACAATCTAGCTTCATTCACACAAGCACATTTCGCAGCCTGGGACAATCGGTTATGGTGGCCCGTATGTCAACATGCACAAGAGCATGCTATCCAAACAAACCCAACGAAGTCGAGGGTTGGATCGCGAGAGAGCATAGACATAACCGGCGATTGGTTGCGTAGGCACATGATGCATACGGAGACAGAGTGCGCCGATTGAAAGTGTTGGCTCAAGGACCGTCCACTACAATTCGGACATTCCAAGGATACGATATAAATGGTTTTACTTTTTATACAAGAGCACAAGATAAAAGAGCACCAACCAAAACAGCGGTATCCGTCACAGATGCCTCTGACGACAAAGAACGGAGATAGGAAAACCTACTACGGATTCATAGAAGAGATTTGGGAGCTTGATTACGGACCTTTGAAGGTCCCTCTTTCGTGCCAATGGGTAAGACTTCCAAGGGGCATGAACATCGACAAGTACGGTATCACTACCGTGGACCTAAAACTGGTCTGATCTGAGAGAAGAACCATTCGTATTTGCTAATTGTGTTACACAAATCTTTTTGTATCCGATCCGGCTAACAAGGAGCGCCACGTGGTTATTCAAGGAAAAGAAGGATTGTCGGGTTGAGAATGTTGTCGACGAGGAAGAGTACAACCAATTGATGAGCTTCCTCCTTTCGGAGAGGACGTTGACCTCGATCTCATGGAAGAGAGTGAGGACGAAGTTACATACATACGCCGCGATCATGACGAAGGTCGAATCGTAGCTTAGTTGTCCTAATGAAATACATTTTATTTTCTGATATGTAACAATTAATGTATTCTTTTGTCATATGTATCAATTTGTGTGAATTCGACTTCATCTGTGTGTTTTTTTTGTATTTGTGTGAATTTTTGAAGCGATGGTTGGTCTACTGCATTTGTTTGAATTTAAATCTAATATTACATGTCCTGAAGTATTCTTCCAAAAATTTTCCAGAAAATTTGGATAAAAATTGATAGGATTTTAAAACAGTGAGCAATTTGGATTTTTTTATTTTGAAATATTAAAACTATGAAAATAGTGAGCAATCTGGATTTTTATAATTTTATAACTTTTTCAAAACTTAGGGGAAATATTTAAATCAAATATTACATGTCCTGAAGTATTCCTCCAAAAATTTGCGTAAAATTTGGATAAAATTGATAGGATATAAAAATCCCAAAGCAATCATCCTTTGAAAACTTTGACATAATTGATCGAGCTTATCACTGCGGTTGTCTCATTAAGCCGGCGGTGAAGTGATTTATCACCGGGTTAATACTACAAACCGCAAGTGATAATCATATTACCGCCGGTTTTTTGAACCGGCAGTGATAATACTTTCACCGCCGGTTGATCTCGAACCGCGAGGATAATACTTTCACCGCCGTTGATCTCGAACCGCGGTGATAATTCAACTATCATCGCGGTTTTCTTTATTATCCGCAGTGATAATATTTCGATTCTTTATTATTCGGCGGTGATAACATATTCTCGTTCACGTTATGAAAATATTTTAACATCATTTGTTATGTTTTAAAAATAAAAATCGAAATAGGATAAACATCGCCACGCCGACCACTTGAAGTGGTCCGCCAAGAAACTTGTTCACGCGGACCACTTCCAAGTGGTCCGGCGTGAACTCGCTCACGTTATGAAAATATTTTAACATCATTTGTTATGTTTTAATCTCTATTTTTGTAAATAATAAAAAATTGCCACGTGGATTTTTACATAATGACAAAAAGGTGTATTTTCAAATGTTGAAATAATAAAAACTTGTTAGATGGATATTTACCTAATAAAAGAATTTTGATATATTTTAATGTACTCAAAGTATATCCTAAGTGCTTACAATTTTTTCCAAATTTGTAAATAATAAGGAATTGCAAGATGGATATTGACGCAATGATAATGTATTATCACTGCCGGGTGTAGATACAACCGGCAGTGATAATGTATTATCACTGCCGGGTTGATATTGAACCGGCAGTGATAATTTTTTTCACTGCCGGGTTGAGCTTGAACCGGCAGTGATAAGTTTTTTCACTGCCGGGTTGAGCTTGACCCGGCAGTGATAAATACTTTCACTGCCGGTTGAGCTTGAACCGGCGATGATAATTCAACTATCACCGCCGGTTCTCTTTATTATCCGGCGGTGATAGTGTATCATCGCCGGTTTTTGTGACCCGCGGTGATACTCTAACCCTATAAATTCAACGCCGCGCCACTTAGCCCCTCATTTCCAGTTCAAGCTCACGCCGCCACTTCGTCGCCTCGCATCGCCCCGGCCGTCACCCTGCGTCGCCCCGGCCGTCACCTCGACCTCACCGCCCCGCCAACGCCTCGCATTGCCTTGACCTCACCGCCACGCCGTCCTCGTCCCGAAGCCGCGGTCGCAAGGTAGATTCTCTTTCTCGCGAAGTTCTCGTTTTCAGGGGAAATTTCGGCAGCTTTGTTGTAATCTGCTGGAGTTCATTTGTGCGCAAGTTGAAGAAGAGACAAAGCTAAAATGTGGGGATGCAAACCGAGAATCCAAGACGACATCAAGAATCATTTGTATTTTCTTTGCAATTTTCTAAGACAAGATGCATGTTATTTTCACTTTGCAACCACAGGGCATAAAATAAGATGCTTGGAGTTCTTCTTGTCGATGTAAGACACTAAACATTAAAAGAAAATAAACTTTGTTATATTAAATGCCATGAAATGCTTAACAGATGAATAAATACATTGCTAATCCAAGCATCAGAAGCATTTGCATATTTTATGCTCACAGCAGGGGACAGGAGGAATCCTACCTCTGGGTTGGAACACAGTAGTTAAAGCAGACTTAAAATCGAATAAAGCATAAGAATACTATGCATGATCTCGTGACAAAATGGTTGCGTTGAACTGTGCACCCTTGTTTTTTTAGACATTGTGGAGAAGTCAGAGACTTTATTCTTTAGACATTGTGGAGACATTCATGTGAAGACTTTATTCTTTAGACATTGTGGAGAAGTCAGAGACTTTATTCTTTGTATTGCATTTTAATAAATTTCATTGTATAATTTTTTCCTTTTATGTGAGAAGCTTGCTAAATGTATGTATCTGTATGGTTACCGGATGTATATGTGTATGGTTACAATTTGTATGTAACGTGCATATGTTTATTGCTATATGTTTGATTTGTGCCGAGACATAAAGTGCATATGCGCTTATTCGAAAAATATGTGCTAACACATCGACAAAGTATATATGTATGTGTACATCTCCTGCAGATGTGTATATATCTTGTATTTAGTAGAATTGCTTGATTTAGTTTGGAATTTGGGGCAGCGAGACAATTATAAAGAGTCTATAATGACGTAATTATAAAGAAAATGAAAGAGAGCAACACTTCAACCGACCATTCTCAATTTCAAGTAGTTCTCTACAATATTAATGTATAGATGTATATGTGTATGTATCCAGGATATGTAAACATCCTTTCACGGATTAACTTTAATGTCAATCCTCGTTTGTATGTGTCTTTCAAAAATGACCTTGTTAATTGGAAATTTTCAACAAACTTGCTAGGAATGGCCTCCGACGAAGGACAAGTGCCGAGGAGTTGGGCCCTCAAATATGGACGAAGGAGGAAGGGGTAGCCCGAATAATAGCCCAACGTCCTATCTCGAACTCGCAGGACCCACCATGGACCAACTCGACGATACTCACGTAAGCGAGGTAAAGTTTTAGTACATCGTGGTTCCCAAAACATGGTAGGCCCAGACGACTAATAATTTAGAAGATCAATTTGCGTGCTCAGCGCCGATCAACGAAGGCAGCAAGCAAGTCGTGGTCCAACAAGATGCCTAAGGGAATTTTTAACATAGTGGAGCTCTCGCAATCGGGAACCCGCTATACCGAGTCATCATTGGGGCCGTCTGGGACAGCTGCGGGTTATTGCTAGGGATGACGTGCCCATCACTATAGATCATGGATTGGCGCGGAGGTGACCAATGGGTGGTACCCAATGAGTCAAGAACTCTTTATGGGACAAGTGAAACAAGTTTTCCAGTTCCCCAAGGGACCGAAATGGTTGCAAAGAAACGAGCACTCTGCATCATGTGCAATCGCGTGGAAGAATTGGAAGACAAGATTAAACAAGAATTATGTGAAAAGAATGAAACGCCGAATTTTGACACGCACCCAAAGTTAAGGGAGTTCGGGATGAATTTGTGGCGTATAAGAGGTCCAAGAAGCTCACATAGTAAGTGAAAGGAACAAAGCAAGCGCGATAAGAATATTCACCCTCACGGACTAGGAGCAGGAGGGTACGTGAAGAAAATACCAGCATGGGATCGGTCCGAACAAGAAATGACCCGCAAGGGTATAATTCCTGCAACGGCCGCCTTAAGCGAAAGATCAAAGCATTGATTGCTTGGGAGGGGTGCTTCTATCTCCGATGATGGCAGCTTAAGCTTCAGAACCGATAGAGAGCAGGAAGTGCTGCGCAGAATCACAGATGCTCACTCACAGTCTTCCCAAGGATCTTTCGCGCCACGAAGGGAGAATGACGAGCTAACCATAGCCCTGGGTAACAAGGAGCATCCAGGTCGCACCAGAGGAGTTGGTTTGGTCACGTGGAAAGAAGCCTTCCCCGCAGACGCATGGATGTACAAACGTTCAAAGAGATTAAGAGAAGATCAACTGGAACGTCAGATAAAAGATGCTGTCACGAGAGCGCTAGAGGAACAAAGGTCGGAACTAGATAAGGCTGTGGAGCAAGCCGCATGCAAAGCTCTCACCACGATCGCCACCCGGTGAAAGCCACGAGCTCATCGGTCCGGTGCTCGTAAGAGCACCAAGCGCCCACGTGGATTCGAAGAGCATGGATGCGTTTTCTGTGGATGACATCAAAGAACCGACACCGTGCAAACTACATTTGGCCGCATATGGCATTACCATAAAGGTGGTGAGGCGGGGCTTGGCCATGCCAAGAGTCACGGACTTTGCATTGCCGCCCGATACCACGTGGATTCGCCAGGTCGGCGTGGGCGGTGTCGTCCGCCAATACCAAAAATGGAGGTAGAGATCCTGGCGAGGATGGGAACAAAAGCTAGGAGAAAACGTGAATGGCTTCTCGCGTGGCGCAAGAGCTTGATTAAGTTTGGCTCGGACGATGAGGCGGCGACGATGATGATCACCGCACTCTCCACACGAGACCTCCGCCCTTCTCGCCGCCAACCGGAAAAGTCCAACTCCTCCGCCGGCACCAACCGTAAAAAGCCCGACTCCTCCGCCAAAACTGTGAAGAATCGAACAACGGAACATCTCGGCGATCGGCACCGTCCTCGAAGAAATCTCAACCATCTGTGAACCCGGGACAACCACAAAAGAAACTATCACCGTGACATGACCGAGGAAGAGCGGAAAAAGCATGTAGCGCTGCGTAGCATCTCACTTTAAAAAGGTGCCATCAAGTAAGAAGACTAAGTTGATGCCGACGCAAAAGTTTTTCTTGAGTATGGCAAAAGTGCAAAAGACGGGCAAGCTTCAACCTTGCAAAATATCGGACTACGAGCGCATATCCGTAAAGCAAGATTTGCGGCGGCTAGTGCCGACACGTTAAAGCGGGATGCTCAAGCGGATGATGTTCAACTAGATGCTCGCGCAAGGTCTCGGTGGAAGTTTGTTATGGGAAAACGCCGGTTGAACCACTCATTTCGACAACCTTACAACTCAATCTGCGGCACGCCCATCGCTGGTACATGCAAGATCCAACGATGGTATGGAGGCGTTCCCGATCGGATACGAGCAAGATTTTCACAATAGGGATAACATCTGCTGGGTTCTTTTCACGGAGTCAGATATGTTGTACCAAAGAAGATGCCTGGACGTGAACATACTTAGACTATGGACTTTGTAAGTCCACAAGATATCGTTGAGCATTTACATCTTCGTTTAATTGCATCTCTAACTTCTTTCTTATGTAGAATGGAGGCACGTACATGTAGAAGAAATAACAATGACAATCTAGCATTCCTAGATCTGGGCTCGTCAACGAGAAACTTGTGAACGACAATCCACGATTCGTTGAAGACTATTTATTTAATACTTTTTGAAGTCGCAATACAAAACCTCCGTACTTTTACCCTATAACTTCAAGCACGATCTCCGACTTCTAATATCGTTTTACTATTTTTGCGTAACACGTGCGATGTGGGAGTAATTGACTACGTTGACATATATGTGCAGGTTTCATTGGGTCCTCCTCGTCATCCAGTTAGATGCTAGCGGATTTTTGTCTTGGACTCGGAGAAAACAAACTAATCTGTACCAAGACCTTTGGGACATCTTTGAGCAATGTAAACTCGATCGTTATGTTATTACTCTAGCAAAATTCCATTCTATTGCATTCAAGTTTAATTACTACTCAAAATCATTCACAGGGCTTTACTGCGATCTGCAAGAAAAGTGTTCGGTATCGTCCATACCGAAAATTTTTGAAATAATAAATGACTTCCCATGCATGAAGCAGGAACCCGGAAACAATTTATGTGCATTCTATGTATGTACAAATATGCATTCAATTGTCACGGAGAGTGTCGGCTATAACGAAGCCATGGTACGTAATTACACTTTGATGCCCTTTTTTATTTAACAAATATCATCATTAAGTAACTTCCTTTTTTGTTCAAAAACAGCGCTCCAAACTGAGAACCAATAAGTTATTGCTGATAGAAATTATAGCAATTCAAGAACGGATCGCGGATTCATTCATGATGAGATCATCAATCCAAACGGCGAGTTCCACGAGTAGCCTCATCGCCTCATTCCTACGGCCTAGACGCTGACATGTCTACTTCGACTCATTGTAAAATCAAAGCAAACGGGATGACATGTAGTCGAGCTACATTGTAAAAGCAAATTATATGATGCGTAATTTAATATATTTGAATTATGATTTTAACGATGCTTAGTCGATACATGCATATATTTGAATTATGCTTTGAACGATGCTTTATATACTAACATATGGACATCAAACAATTATATAAATATATATATATATATTGCACAAAAATATGCAAGATTTTCACCGCGTTCTTGAGAAAACCGCGGTGATATGTATATATCATCGTCGGATTATGGTACAACCCAAGCGGTGCTAGTACAATATCCCCGCGGTTGTAGATATAACCGCGGTGATAATCCTTATCACCGCGGATTTTGGTTTGATCCGGCGGTGATAGTCCTTATCACCGCCGGATTTTAGTTTGATCCGCGGTGATAGTCCAATATCACTGCGGTTGTAGGTAGAACCGGCAGTGATAATCCTTATCACTGCCGGTTCCTGAGCCGGCAGTGATAATCCTCGAGTATCACTGCCGGCGCCAATGACCGGTAGTGATGGGGTTTTGGAACCGGCAGTGATGTGCTGTTCTGTAGTAGTGAGATAGTTAGGAGCGATGCAATGTGTATCTTATGTTGAGAACTCAAAGATGAGTGACTGAGAGTAGCTAAGTTCGAACAATGGTCGTATAATATGGTACTATTTGATGTGCACTCCTTTATATCTTAGTTGAAACTAGATTCTTTTGCTGTGATTTTTTCTTGTGCGTAGCAATATTTGTCTGGAAATGTTTGGTGCCCTAAACCCAGCTACATTACATTAAGGCGCCCTTTGGTTTCCATTTTTCATTTGTTTCAAAATTGAGGAAAAGAAAAAATAGTGCTATGTATATTGCATATTCACTATGGAATGTTCATTGCCACACGCTTACTGCTTTTAATTTTGTAGTTCAACTGTTATGACGAAATTTGGACAAATGACTAGCTGATATTTTGTTACCAGCTGTATCTGCTCGTGTAAGTCAACGAGTTTCTTTTGACATAAATCTTGAGTTCTTGGCTTGCGTGTAACTGATTGCATTGTAAGTAGCTTTGCACCTAAAATCTGCTCATTTGCCTCACTGCGACTATTGTTGGTTCTTTACATTATGTTTCTGTAAAGTTATGTTTCAGATGAAACAATACTTGCTTCCATGTAATAGACAGGATAGAACTCAGAACGCATTGGATATGATTTAATTGAACATCGGGGAAAAACTAAGGTAGTCTTGTTAGCTTGTAGTGACGGGGAAATTTTGATATGAACCTGGGTTCGTATGAATTGCGATGCCTCTGTTATTGCAATTCTTTGTGTGCCGCGCTGGAGAATGCAGAGCAATGTGAAGTTACCATTCTAGTTTGTCTGCCTGTTGCACACTTTGTTTGGGTTTCCAGGTACAGTTTCTGCTATGTTGTTGCTATTGTCAATTTGTCATACATACTTATTTAGGCCGCATGTTGATTTGCTTCCTTTTTTATCACTTCATTATGAGCATTTGCGCCAGTGCTTTAAGCCTAATACTAGTAGTATATAATCCAAAGCTCTTAGTAGCAATTGTTTGTAGTTTGTACTATTGTTTTACTTTGGTCCAACAAAGGGAGAGCCTAGAAGGAATCCCCAGTGCCTTCCACTTTTGAAAGAGAATACCGGACTGATGAAAAGTTAAATTTGAAGTAGCTTAAGATTGGGAATTTTTGGCCACATTTGATATCTCAAATTTCTTGAGTACTCTCCGTGAGGTAAGGTACTGAGCCAAGTTACGCATTCTAAACAGGGCCTTATACTGTGCCAAACTATCCCTCCTATCTCTAAAATAAATAGCAGAAGCCAATAGAAGCCGCCGCCATAAGGTTATGCGACCTTGTTCATCCACAGCCCAGCCCGGACTAACTATTTCAGGCTTTGGCCCAGCATGATGTTGGACCGGACATAGGCCCTATTTTCGGCCCACTAGTCCGTCTCGAAGCCTGATATGAATAATAAAATAACAACATGATATTTTATTCCAAATTCAAATAGAAATGGCATTTCAGGCTACGGGCCTGGCCCTCTTCGTCTCTCGGGCCGGGCAGGGCTTTTCCAAGGCTCCGCCGGACATGGGTTTAAGAATTGCTAAGACATGCTTCCGGATATTGATGGTCAGTGCACTGCAATCCGGTATTCTAGGTATTCTATTCTTGCATTACATATTCAGTCCTTGTTTGGATCGAAGGAAGATCTTCTTCCCACGCTATTTACATGTCCCTAGAAGAAAAGCAACCCTGTTTCCCACAAGAATAGCTCAACCTCTGCATGTATATATAAATAAATCTTATCTCTTACAACCGAAAGAATCGGCGGCCTCCCTGGTTTTGCGGAAAAACCCTATTGAGGTATTGGAAATCATGGCGAGGCTCCGAGCAAACGGGCCAATGAAGGACCCTGCAACTGAAACTTTCGCAGAAAAGCCCTCGTAGTTCTATACAATTGTGTTTAGCTCTTGTCAGCTGTCACCCATCCGATCGCGCCAAGGGGGGATCCGGCCATCCACGCTTGCGCCCTAGCCCCTCCCATTCCCCTCGCGCAAGTCACTGGCTCACCGCCGCGCCTTCCCCTACAAGGATTGAAATCTCGTTTTCGCTCGACATCTCGGAGCTGGCCGGAGACCGAAATTTCACCGAGATCTCAAAATTTCGAACAAATTTCGGATGAAACACAAAAATAAATTTCAAATCCGGTTTTTTTTCCACTGGTAAATCCGAAATCTCGGCGAGATTTGCCGAGATCTCGACCAAATTGCACCGAGCGAAATCCGGTTCAAACAAAGTCAAAAAAAAGTTGAAATTTTTTTTGCATGTTGCTGACACATTAGTAATGTTATCATAAAAATTTCAGATGATTATCAAGCTTGAGGAAGTTTTAAAAATTCAAACTGTAATGTTAGAAATCAACAATAAACTTATAGTTACGAGTACTTTTGGTTTAGCAAAGTCAAGCACGAAAACGGCGACACACGAAGTATACATTTTCGGGCCCCCCGATGGAGTAACACCTTGCATCCTGTGCTAATGATGTATGTATTTGGAGTCTCAAGTACAAAGCAAATTGTCTAGCCCTAGTTACGATGAAGATTGGATCTAGGCAAGGGCTAAGCTATGGCTGGAGGTTGACAAAGCGTGGTTTGTCAGCTCCTGTTGTCTCCACGTCTTCTGAAAGCTCTAAAAATTCTTCTCTTCTCCTCTGGTCTGGAAGTCTTCCCCATCAAGATACCTACCCTTGGCTTTATATAGTCGAGGTAGTCCTGTCTCAAGTTGAGTTGTAGTCGGTTTGGGATACCAGATCGTAGTCGATGAGGAGTCCATCGTCGCGCGATCTTCGCAGCATATTCAAACTTTCCTGGATACTAGGCATACTCGAGTCAGTTTCCTCGTACGGGAAAAGTGATCGAGTCATTCCTAGTACGGAGATATCCCCTCCGCATATATCTTATCCCATAGAATTGGGTCCGTGATGTTCGGAGTTTCTATATGCTTGCTTGAGCATATATGGTATAGTCTTCATATTTCTAGTACATACTCATACCCTATATTTAGATGTTCGACACGAGCATTGCTACTGCCTTGATAAAACGTTGACTAGCAAATTTAAACCAAATGACAAATAGAACAAACGAGGTTAGAAAATTTTAAAAACATTTGTGCATGGTTCTGACATATCACTAATATTCTGATAAAATTTTCAGGTGATAGTGAAGCTCGAGGAATTTCTAAAAATTCGGACAGTGGTGATGTCCGAATGGAAAATGCTTGGAACCATGTCAGGAAATTTTGAAATTTTGTTTGGATGGTCCTGATGCATCATTAATCTTGCCATAAAATTTTTAGATGATTATCAATCTGTGAAGTTAGAAATTTCGGCAGCATTTCAACTGATATTCGGATTTTGAGGGTTACAATTGGGATCAATATATATTTGTATCACAATTAATAGGCATGAAATAAAATTGATACATATAACAATTTATGACATGTACACCACAAATATTACCATGCAGGAGCACGTGCAGAATTCCTGTGAAAGCACGGATGATGCCAGAACCAATCTACAAGAGCCATAATAGAAGAATGAGTATACAGTATGAACATGTATTGCAAGAAGAAGCATAATTAAAGTAGTAGGATCATGCAAAGCACGTACAATAATGCGTAGTATGCCTATGGTGCAAAGTCCACCTCGTCATTATCGACAATGACCTCATGATACCTCTTCTCGTGCAGTTGCTTGTATTCTTCCCAAGTCATGTCCCACAGTAGGTAGGCCGACTTCCGATGTTCATAATGAGGCATCCCGCTGTTGTAATTCTCTGACTAGTGAAGGTACCTAACAGATGTGTGTTGTGCGTAGGGATCGACGTAGGGATCAGTGTAGTCAAACGGATAAGAGATGCTCGATCCATCGTAACTCTGTATGGGATCGTATCCACCCTGATCCCATCTGTAGGGCATCTAACCATACAAAGTATGCTCAGTTGGGTAGCCCAAATGGCTGGAAGACTGGCTGCTACAACATAAATCTTCATCACCCTGGGGTTATGCTGCCTGTTGCCCACCCCCACCACTCATCGCGCCTTTCCCCATACTACGGGTCTGCCTCTGTGAGCCTTTCCTCGGGGCACTACTCCCTGCTGCGATCCTCCCGATGATTGTGGCTGTGAATGGGGCTGGAGGGAGTAGCGGCCAGGGTCCGTCCCATCATCGCCTTTAGAGTCTGTCACTGAGGTACTGCACATTATGAGTAGGTGTATCCGTATCGTCATCACTGCTGACATCAGGCTCATCATCACTTCGGGCCTTTCCTTTTCCCTCAGCACACTGGCTGCCCGATAACTTCTCCAACCCGCTTAAAGCTCCTTCTAGCATATTGTCGTCGGTAGCACGTTTCCTCTTCCCTGCATGCGTGCCACCGATCATGAACTCAGTCCAATGTTGGAGGCTCTTCCCACCTCTGGCCAATTTGAAGTAATGTTAACACTGTTGTAAGGTTTCGACATACATGATTAACAAGTGGAATGGAAAACAATTAGATTGGTTACCTGTGGCCTTATTCATCTCTTCCGATGGGATGGTGTTAACTACGAATCTCGCTGGGAAGGGTGGGTCGTACCCACTATCCTCGTCAAGTAGGGGCTCCCCACCAAACCTTTACAAGTCGAACCACTCTGCAATAGGGTCGCTACCAGGATGCATCACACCCTTAATGAGGCGAGCGAATGGGTCTTCGTCGTGAGCCTGGCGGGTGGATTCGTAGTCCCGCAAGCGAAGTCACAGGTTGTAGTGCACGAACACGAGCTGCTAGAGCATCGCATAACTTAATCGGTTCTTTAGCTGCGTGTGCACTAAGGCAAATGTGCTCTAATTACTCTCACAACCACTCGACGATGCACACCGCGATACCAACCGCAAGGTGTACTTTTGCAACGATGGCGTCTCATTCCCAAACGCCATCTACCATTGAGCTGCAGGCAATACGACAAAAGAAAAGTGCGTCAGTCAGTGCTAAACAACAACGTAACAATACCTAAAATTGCGTACATATCCGCCGTCATTTGGGGATCAGCGGCGCTGGAATGTGCAAGCTGGGTGGCAAACCGTCCCCTCTTAAGACGATATACGTCAGTTTCCCGTAGGGCTTGCACCGCGGTACCGTCCTCATCAACTAAAATGCCTAGTGCAGTAGAAACGCTCCCATGTACTAGGGAGTGCTGCATATATTGTACGAGAACTGAGACTATGGGTCGAGCACAGAGGCTGCAATGGACAAATCATTATAGAGTTAGCACAATAGATGGGAACATTGCATAGTTTGCATAACAGTAATGAACATATTAATTTCACTAACTTGCTTGCAAGAATGTGGTTTCCCTTATTTCGGCAAACCTCTTCTCCATGACTTGCAGGAATATCCTGTAGTGATCTTCGCGCTCTCGCAAGCGCTTGTTGTACTCATTCTGCACAATTGCGTACTGCATCATGACACCACTGATCGTTGGTAACTTGTATTGATCCGCGAACCTCAACATCTTGTACAAGTGTTTTACGGCCAAGACGATCCACTCCACTCACTCCCAAAACTCCCTATCCACGAGGTGTCATATGCATACTTGCCCTCTTTCATCCCAGCCCACCTGCTACCTGTCCAATCAGGATATGTCATTTACTGCTGGAACTTCTCCCTTTCTGTGGAAGCTATCCAGAAAAACAAGGATCGTGCCAAACCTAGTGGCATTTGGCCTCACAAACTCTCCACCAATATGTTGCCTCATTTGTGCATGCAGATTCTTGTGATTGTACAAGAATCTGCAAATCCTCTTAGCCTCTCCCACAACATGTTTGATATGTGGGACATCACACACGTCTTTGAGCATAAGATTCACAGTATATGCTAAGCACGGCTGCTATATAATCCGTGGGTGTTGCACTCGTAACAACTGGCATGCTTTCTTGAAGTTGGCAGCGTTGTTGGTAACCACTTGCATGACGTGCTCTACCCCAATATCCTTAGCCACGACCTTTGTTATCTCACATAGCATGTACTTGTGGTCCTGAACCTTTCCTGTGAACGAATAAGTCAAAAGTTAGCACGTACAGAAGAGTACAAATTAAACCGAATGTTGTACCTATTGCATTGACAATCTTATGGAAGAACATGACCCCATTGTAGTACACCGTGAAGTTGATGATGCTCTGCTGAGTAGGCCCAGTTCAGGCTTCACACATGACTGTCACACCAAATGTGACCTAGTCGTCCTTGAGCCTACGGAGGTACTGGACTATCTCTTGCTCATTCTCGTCCAGGTACTTCCCGTCTATTTCGTGGCCCCGTGGTGCACGAACCCATGGGTCTAGCTCCTGCGTCATCTTCAGTGCACTTATCCATCGCACGCATAAGAGGTTAGTAGAATCATCACAAGAGTTGTAACTTACGAACATACGATCGTTTCATACCTGTGAAATACGGGCACTCAGTCTTCCTTTTCTGAAATTGCATTAGCATGGAACCACTTGGACCATGCCCTCCTTATCTTCTACCTCGCTCCCTGCTTGAATGCAGTGTCAATACGGGGTTGTTGAGGGAACCACTCCGTGCAAGATCAACATCGATAGAGGTATGACTTTCTTGTGTCGATTTGAACCTCCTGAACATTTAGCTGAGAGTGGATTGGACCGAGGTCCTCGCTGCACCACTCCCAAACCCTGAACCTGGGGTCAAACCTTGGCTCCTGAGGTAGGCCTCCTCTGGAGGCCCTTATGGCCACATCTTGAGCTACTCCTGCTCGGTACGGTACTCTCTGGCCAAGGTTGCCCAATCGTCGCAAACCTCTTCCTTACAGAGGCGCACCGCCTCCTTCTCCTTCTTCTTCTCCCGACCTTCACGAAGGTCCGTGAACATGTCCTGCCTAACCACTTTAGGCACGTCGGGGCATGCCTTCACATCACTGGATCGGCTAGCTAGATGTTCTTTCAGATGGGTCACCCCTCGACCCTTCATAACATGCCTCAGTAGTTGCATTTTGACCCAGATGGTCCGAAGCGCTCCCCATGCTCCCATATGGTACCCACACGATCCGCCGTCACGACAACCTTCAAAGGAACAAAAAAGATGCCATTAACCCAAACAATTTATAAATAGCACCAAAGTATATCTATTACTACACAGGTCAAGAAGCATCGTCATGATACTTTAATTCTTTCATGGAGCTGCTAAACATCTAGCGAAAGGTGAGGCAGCAAGAATAATACGGCAAGAACAATACGTGACCATGTTGTCAATTATATATGTAACTGAAAACTTGGTGGTCGGCAACTTCGAATTCAATCTTTAGTGTGGAATCTTTCTATTTCATTTGATGTGACGATACAGTAGTTCAGAAATGATTTGTGTCATATATAGGGTATCAAAAAATAAATTAACATAAGTAGGGTTGTTATCAACTACAAGCTTCACCTATTGTGCTTTGTCATATGTACTTCATCCGGGATATCTTCTTCCCAACCTCCCATCCTCACGCCAACAGAAATGGCAAGAAACACTGAAACACTATACAGTGGCAAAAATATTCATACAGCTTTCCACAAAATTACCCACAGAACTATTTCACACTTGGATGTTTATATATAACACGATGCCAAGAAAGAACAGAGAATAGATGCTATAGATGTCACTATGCCAGACGAGTAGGTGTTGTGTAATTGTATTGATGAGGATGATAGTAGGGGCTCATAGAATAGTAATTGGTACTAAAGTATACATCTTTAGTACTCAGTACAAACTACTAACCCTAGCTTCACTAATCCGGCCAACTCCGCCCATGAAAACTAAAAATCCGGCAGCTAAATGCATATATTCGGTACAAAATACCGAGATCTCGGTCATATTTGACGGGATTTTGTCCGGAATATTCATGTAAATTCGTACAAAACAGACCGAGATTTTGAGAAACTCACCCGAGATTTCGGCTGAACCGGGCGAGATCTCGGCAGTTTAGCCTGAGATTTGCAGAAAATGACGCCGGAGATGGCCGGAACAAGACGGAGATTGGCCGGTGCAGAGGGGGAAGGTAGTGCTGGAGAGTGGAGACTGAGCTGAGCAGAGAGTGAGGAAAGTGAGTTGTTTAGCCCATGAGGATGAGGTGCGGTTCTTTTGTTGCTTGCTCAGGATTTGACAAAAATGAGGCTACAAATTTATTCCTTGGTGGTGAACACTGAACACCACGAAACGTGTTTGGTTCAATTGGTTCCCACGGCTGTGATAGCACACTGCTCTGCAAGGTCCTAGGTTCGAATTAGGGATGGCAGTTTTACCTATGGATTCGGATACCCACGGGTACCCGAACCGATAAGGGCAGGCACGAGCAACACTTGAGACCTGTGGGTTTTCGGGTTTGGGGTACCCGATAAAGTTATAGGATGAGCGTGGATATCAATTTGTACCAATGGAGTACCCAATGGGTATCCCAAGACATGCGGGCCCCAATTTTTATAGATACAAACGAAATAACTAGTGTCAGCCGGTTTCTCCGATTCTCCTACCGTCAGCCGGTCAGCCACTCAGCCCGCCCCGTGACCGCGCTCCTTTTCCCCTCACCCTCGGATACCCGATCAGATCGGCACACCAGATCCCTAACCCTAACTACGCCCAGTCCCCTCCTTCGCCTCCTGCGCCCAGCCGATCGCCGACGCCGCAATCCCCAAATCCGCCGTGCCTCGGCCGCCCTCGGGCCTCGGCTAGTCATAGTCGGCTCAGCACCTCGACAGCTGCTCTCCTCCAGGCGACTAGTCCTCCTGCGCAGCACGGCTACGCTCAGCCGATGGCCCGACCGCTGGAAGCCCGGAAGACGCAAGTCCACAACACCCCCCCCCCACATTCCCCCGACGGCCGGCTCCCCCTACTCCTTATCGCCGGAAGTGTGCAGCCGACAATAGCCCTCCTCCGAGCTCAAAGCCTCAAAGGTAATGGTACATCTCTGAATCTCCAGTTGCGTTGTGGCTTCATGTTCCAGGAGACACCAATTTCTCCCTGCATAAATATTCAAAAAAAAGTCACGATACCAAACAATATGTCCATAATGTGATTTTATGAATGAGGCTTAGATGGTTGTTTCCGTGGGTGTACGATGATCCCTCACAACTCCTATGTTGATCTGTAGTATTTAGTGCCTTTTTTGTCAACTATCTCACGCAATTGCGACTAAATGCACGGTATGTTACTACCTGATGTTTGTAGCTACCTGATTCCTTCGGTGATTATATTGTTTGAACGTCGATGTTGCTAAGTCAGAGGATTTTGTGTTTTTGTGTGCTGGTCTAGAGTTTAATTTATGTAGAGGATTCGTAGCCTGAAGTTTCTTGCAGAATTAAGTTCAGTCTTGTTGCAGCTTATATTTATCGCAGTAATTTCTCATAGCATTTGTTCTGTTGCATGGAGCATCTGAAGATTAACATATAATGTCTATGCTAGCTTGGTCATTCTATCGTTGTTGGCCTTATATTTGATGTCTCTATCATCATTTGCAGGAGCTGAATCACATTCGGTAACAAATCTTGCTGAATAGTGAGTGTTTGATTGAAGTAATATGGAAGGTCCAGCAAAACAGAGAAGGTTAATGATGTGTAGTGAAAGTTGCACTACCTTATTGTTTGCACCAGAGTTTGGTAAGTCTACTTCAAATCGGCAAGAAAGTCAACATACGGTAAATAACAGACGATTTAGAAAGATTTGAAGATATTTGGCAACGTTAAGATCTTTGAGGAAAACCTATCCGAAATAAGGCCGATACGGATAAGGTTTTGTAACGTGTTTTAATAGAACACGATCGGCCGACGGGTATAAAAGAAGGGCCAAAGCAAGCTGCGAAAGGATCCAAAACAACACAATCAAATACCAATTTACATTACTTTTTCCTGTCAACTAGGAGTAGTTCTCGTAATTTAGTCTTTGTAATTCGATTTCGATCAATAAAGTTGCGCATCGCCGATTGTTGATCTTCTTCAAATTACGCCCCAGGTTTGATTTATTCTGATTTTGTTGCGTATCGCCTTCTTTAGAATCGATCTACCTTTACCCTCTGATTAGCCCTAATCAGCTAGTTAGACTTACCCTTTTATTTCGATTTAATCGGCTTCAAGCTGATTGAATCTAAGCCGATTGATCGTCATGATCGGCTTTGAGTGAATTTCATATCATTACCTTGACGATTCCAGGTCAAATCGACTGACACACTCTGAACCAGGCGTTCGTCTGGTGTGCTACTGTCAGAAACCCTACTTCAAGTTTTTAACATCAACACACTCTTGGCACGCCCGGTGGGACACAATGTCTTCATCAGGGAAGTCGATTATGCCGTCCGATCTCAACGCAGAAGCTATAATCGTCCCAACAATGGACGATTTGACACCAGAACAACGTAGAGAAATCGAAGATCGAAAAACTGCGCTAGAAGAGATGATGCTAAACTGTTATCAGAAGACTAGACGTGGCGTCACTCAAAAATCCGCCCTGCCGACGGTCAATGCCCTGGGGGATGTAGGTGTCACAGATCCGGTAAGCCGATATCTACCTGCGCAAGCCGAATTATCGGCTATGATTAATCAGTTTGTACACCATGCTCTAATAAACTAATCATCGGCTCTTGTCACCACGCTTAAGCCGATGATAGCAAATAGTGTTAAAACTAGCGCCTAGGAATTGGCCTCGTCCGGTAGTCTGCTTGACCCATTACAAGCTCTACCAAATTTCCTTGTTTTTTCAGTAGCGCAAAACACGCAGAGCACACTAGCCGATCCTAAACCATCGGCTATGACCTCACCCCCTACCATGATGCCTACTCAACCCACCATCATATTGCCTAGAGACCCTCGGTCAAGTGGGGTGAGTCATTACCAGGCTTACACCGACGCTGCCAAATTAGATGCATCAACAAACCTGCCACCGTCGGCCCTGTTCTATGCTTTTCCACAATCGGTGTCACAGCCGATTGGGTCTGAGAGATACCCACATGAGTCTACCCTACCTAGAAATCCAGGTCTGCATAGGGCAGTGACCAATTTAGAACCTTTTGTTCCAGTACCAGAACCCCAAGTTAGACATAATAGGTACGATCAGTACACCCATTTGCCATCGGCTCAGCCTAATTGGCAGCCCGAGTTTGCACTCGGGGGGCAGAATGCCAACTATGACCAGCATTATCAAGGGCCTATTATTCCAGTGGCCGATAATGCGAATTGGGCCGATCAAATCTCAGCCGTCTTGAGGGATCAATTCGGCATACAACCGAAAGGAAATGTTATTGGCTATAGAAAGCCGTATCCTGATTACATGGATCGCATGCCTTACCCTCACAATTTCAAAGTCCCAGATTTTGCAAAATTCTCTGGTGACGACTCGATTACTACCCTAGAGCATATCGGACGCTTTATCGCGCAATGCGGTGAAGCGGCTCAGTCCGATGGATTGAAAATCAGACTGTTCCCATTGTCATTGTCAGGAGCAACTTTTACTTGGTTCACTTGTCTGCCTCCAAATTCGGTCCATTTATGGAACGATTTGGAAAGCCGATTTCATGAATACTTTTTCTCATGCAGTTTAGAACTCAGGATCTCCAATCTAAGCTCTGTTCGCCAGAAATTTGGAGAATCGGTGACTGATTATATTAAAAGATTTAGAGAAATAAGAAATCGATGTTTTAGTGTCATATTACCCGATAACCAACTCGCTGATTTGGCTTTTCAAGGGTTAATTCCACCACTTAGAGAGAAGTTTGGAGGACAAGAGTTCACCGATCTGAGTCAGCTGCTTCACCGATCTGAGTCAGGAAAGCCGATTCACAGATAATAAAGTATTTAAAGATAGATTTAAAAATGGTAATAATAAATAAAAGGATAAAGCCAAAGTTAATATGGTCGAATATTGTCCGAGCGATTCTTCAGAAGACGATGAAGCAGAAATAAACATAGCCGAATGAATAAAAGGGTCTAAAAAATCCTTAGTCTGTTCTTGGCTCAAGCCGACTAGGAATAAGTCGGGAAGTTAAGTATGCCTTTGATGACTCCAAGTGTGATCGTATTTTTGATTTGTTATTGCAAGAAAAGATAATACGGTTGCCCGAAGGACACGTCATACCATCGGCTGACGAGATCAAGAAACGCAGGTATTGCAAGTGGCATCATTCTTTTTCTCACAACACTAATGATTGCAATATTTTTCGTCAACAGATCCAATCGGCTATTGAGGATGTTCGGTTAAACTTTGCCGATGAGCCTACCATGCAAGTTGATGCTGATCCATTCCCTATTAACATGGTTCAATGTTCGGGCAAAGCAAACAAGCCGATGCATGATGAGCTAAAAAGAGATCGGCAAGTTGACATTCAGTCAACTTCAAACGGCAGTCAGACATTGAAGATTACAATCAGTTCGTTACAAATAGAAACCGATCATGAAGGGAAGAATTCAAGGACCATTAAACCCAAAGGAAATCCTTAGGTGGGTAAATGGTATAAAGCAGAAAAATCACCATCAAGATAGCCAACAACAAAGCCGGGGCCGACGTTTTCTCAGTTAATGGAGAAGTATGAAAGAATGAATAATCGACCGCGACATCCTACTCGTCGGTCGGATAATTTGTATCACACTGAGAACATGGAGAGAGCGCATAGAAGATGTCATTTTTGGCAATTTTGTTGGGAAAGGGGAGTAGCATTGCCATCTCCGTATACATGCCCAATGGAGCATTATCCCCAAGACGATTGGCCTAAACAATCAGCTAGAGATAGGCTGTTTGGGTCGATTCGAGATCATGACAAAATTTACAGAAGACCTGTTCGCGAAAGAATATTTGAACCAAATCAGGCACCGGACCAGGTTGTAACACAAAAGCCTAGTTCAGATCGGGAAAATTTGGCTGGCCAAGTACGTAAGCCAACAGAACCCAAACCTAGGTAGTGCCCACCTGGCCTTAACCGATCACAGCGCAGACGGCTTCAGAGACTAAGGACTCAAGAGATCAGAGAAGCCGATGCAGAAAAATAGAGGGATGAGACCTTTAATGAGCTTCGTCCGATCAAGGTTATCAAGAAGGAATAGAGGAGAAAAGAACAGGTTGAGGAAGATTTTGAGTCAGCAGATGACCTGGATTTTCCTATGATTAGGGACGATACACCTCCGATGGATATCAATATGGTGTTCACATTGCCAGCCGAATTCAAAATCAAAACCGAATCGGCTAAAGAAACTTTTGCTCAGTCGTGTTCAGGTGTCCAAAATGCAATCTTCGAGAAACCGAGAGATGATCATCGACATCTAAAACCATTGTATTTGAAAGGGTATATAAATGGCAAGCCGATATCAAGGATGGTGGTGGATGGTGGAGCTACAGTAAATCTAATGCCGTACACCACTTACAAGAAATTAGGTAAGTCCGATGAAGACTTGATTAAGACTAATATGATTTTAAACGACTTCACAGGCGATCCCACAGAGGCCAAAGGCGTTATGGTTATAGAATTGATCGTTGGTAGTAAGACTTTGCCGACTGCATTCTTTGTCATTGACGCCAAGGGAAATTACAGTGTTTTGCTTGGTCGAGATTGGATTCACGCCAACTGTTGCATTCTGTCGACTATGCATCAAGCGCTTGTTCAATGGAATGGAGGGGAAGTTGAAGTTGTCACAGCCGACACATCGGCTCATATCGCCATGGCCAGTTCTGATGCGAATTGGCAACACGAAGAAGCTGGGTGTATATCGGGAAAAATGCTAGATGATTGCGAATTCATTTGCATGAGTAAGACAAGACTTATGCCGATCAGTGTCAAGCCAGGCACGTTTGATCAGACAAATGAAGTATTACACCGATGTAGACAAGAAAAACAATGAAGGCGTTACAAGATAAAATGCAGAGCTATCGGCAAATAACAGATAGCTGTGAGGCTATAGAAGATTTTCAAGAGATTGAAAAGTTGGGTCAAGGCTTCACATGCACTGATCTGCTTGAAGAAGTCGATATAGGTAGTGGTGATAAAAAAGATCAATTTTATTAGTGCAAAATTAGATGTAAAATACAAAGAAAGGTTGATCAAAATCCTTAGAAATTATAAAGATTGTTTTGCTTGGGAGTATCACGAGATGCCTGGTTTAAACCGACAGTTGGTAGAATATCGGTTACCTATTAAACCAGGATATCGGCCGTTTAAACAGTACCCTAGACGTTTTAATCCGACCCTGTATAATATTATAAAGGAGGAGATAGAACGACTGTTGGAGGCAAAATTCATTAGGCCTTGCCGATATGCGGAATGGGTTTCCAACATCGTCCCAGTCTTGAAGAAAAATGAAAAACTTTGGGTATGTGTCAACTTTAGAGATTTAAATAAAGCCACGCCAAAAAATGAATACCTGATGCCAATAGCCGATATGCTTATCGATGCTGCATTAGAAAATAAAATCATAAGTTTTCTAGAAGGAAATGCCGGATATAATCAGATATTCATGGCAAAAGCCGATATAGCGAAGACAGCCTTTAGGTGTCCTGGTGCGATAGGGTTATTCGAATGGACAGTTATGACTTTCGGTTTAAAAAATGCTGGGTCGACTTACCAACGAGCCATGAACCTGATTTTTCATGACTTAATTGGTCATATTGTCGAAATATACATTGATGATGTTGTAGTAAAATCTGCAGACAACTCACAACATTTGGCCGATTAGAAAAGGTTTTCCAGAACATAAGATCGCATGGCTTGTAGATGAATCCTTTCAAATGTGTGTTTGGCGTGTCGGCTGGGCAATTTTTGGGCTTTATGGTACACGAAAGACGTATTGAATTCAATCAAGCAAGGGTGAAAGCCATAGTCGAAACAATGCCGCCGACATGTAAAAACGAATTACAAAAGTTGATCGGCAAGATTAATTATCTCCGAAGGTTTATCTCTAAGCTTTCCGGTCGGATTCGTGCTTTTACCCCACTGTTGAAATTAAAAGAGAATCAAGAATTCGTGTGGGGAATTGATCAGCAAAAGGCTTTTGATGACGTCAAAGAATATTTAGCTAATCCTCCGGTTTTGGTCGCACCACGAAAAGGGATTCCTTTCAGATTATATATATTGGCTGAGGAGGAAACTATCAGAGCTGTTTTAGCACAAGAAGTCAATGGTAAGGAAAGAGTTATCTTTTATTTAAGCCGGCGTCTACTTGATGCTGAAGTCAGATACCCTTTCGTTGAGAAATTGTGCTTATCTTTATATTTCTCATATACAAAGCTAAGACATTATATTTTAGCATCGGCTTGTAAGGTGGTCTGTAAAACTGATGTTATAAAATATATGTTATCAGCTCCAATTTTACGAGGTCGACTTGGTAAATGGGCTTATGCCTTAATAGAGTTCGACCTAATTTATGAATCGGCTAAAGCGGTTAAAGGACAAGTTCTGGCCAATTTTATAACAGGGCATGATACTGCTGCTGATTTGGTGTCTATCGCCCCTTGGCAATTGTTTTTTGACAGATCGGTGTGCAGAGAAGGTGATGGAATCGGTATTGTACTCATATCACCCAAAGGATATAATTTTGAATTTGCATTTCGGCTAAATAGTCGATGCTCAAACAACCAGGCAGAGTATGAAGCATTGCTCAAAGGGTTACAATTGTTAGAAAATATCAGAGTAAGTGATGTTAAGGCATACGGGGATTCCATGTTGATTATACAACAAATAAAAGGAGAATACCAATGTCGAGACAAAATATTACTCAAATATTTAGAACAGTGCTTCGAGATTATCGGCTTGTTTACATCATTTTCTATCGGTCATATCCCTCGAGAATCGAATGATAGAGCGAACGCGCTAGCTCAACAGGCGTCAAGGTACAAAGACTTTGGCCGATATCAGGTAACTGAACTAGTAGACAAAGCTGTTATGTGCATGGACATTATTGATTGGAGAACGCAAATAAAGAATTACCTGATCGACCCATCTAAGCCAACATAATGCAAGATTAGGCAACAAACTTTAAAATACGTAGTTATGCATGACACATTGTATTATCGGACGATGGAAGGGTTGCTGTTGAGATGTCTCGAAATCGAAGAAGCACAGGTGGCAATGGGCGAAGTTCATGAAGGTATTTGCGGATCTCATCAATCGGCTCATAAGATGAAATGGATGCTTAAACAAACAGGGTATTTTTGGCCGACAATGCTAGAGTATTATTTCAAATATTATAAAGGATGTCAGACTTGTCAAAAGTTTGACAATATACAACTAGCACCGGCATCAGCTTTGCACCCGATTATCAAGCCATGGCCGTTCAGAGGTTGGGGGATAGATGTAATCGGCCAAATATTTCCTGGTTCGAGTAAAAGCCACAAGTTTATTTTGGTCGCGACTGATTATTTCTCTAAATGGGTTGAAGCTATACCGCTTAAGAAGGTAACTAGTGTTGAAGCAATCGATTTTGTTAATGAACATATTGTCCATCGGTTTGGAATACCACAAACAATCACGACCGATCAAGGTACGGTGTTCATGTCTAATGAATTTCAGAGTTACGCGAAAAGTCTAGGGATCAAGTTGTTGAACTCATCCCGTATTACGGTGAGGCTAATGGAAGGCCGAGTCGTCGAACAAAATGCTAATTAAGTTGATCAAAAGGAAAATCGATGAAAGACCAAGGAATTGGCATTCAACCTTATCGGAGTCACTTTGGGCGTATCGGCTGGCTTATCACGGAGCAACGAAGCTTTCACCATATCAGTTAGTATTTGGACAAGAGGCCATTTTACTCGTAGAGATTAACATTGAGTCTATACGAGTAGCCAGGCAAAATGGTTTGTCGGCTCAGGAATATAACAATTTGATGATCGATAACTTGGATGAATTAGCAGAGTTACGTTTGTCTATGCTTGATCGGCTTAAAAAGAATAAAGTCAGAGTTGCAAAAGCATACAATAAAAAGGTCGTGCCTAAGTCTTTCGATCAAGCCGATTTAGTTTGGAAAACGATACTGCCTGTTGGTTCGAAAGATAACCGATTCGGAAAATGGTCACCTACGTGGGAAGGACCGTACAAGGTTAACCGGCTAGTCGGTGGAAATTCATATATGCTTGGAACGTTAGAAGGGCATGTTTTGCCCAAGGCAATTAACGGGAAATACTTAAAGAGGTACTACCCTAGCGTTTGGATTGGAGCCTAGCCGACTGGAAATCGCTCTGAGTGCCAAGTTAACACTGTGCTATTAATCGGCTAAAAAGATGGCAGATTCATGAAGGAGAAATAAAATTACACAAAACTAAACATAAATCGGTTAAACAACCGATTATAAAGAGTTACAAAATATCAGGACAAGCATTTGAAGACAGCCGGCAAAGTTTTACATCTCATGAAAACTAATATTGGATGCCCGAGCCTGGAAGAGTTGCGCCCAAAGCCGACAAAGCACCCACAGCCTTTGCAATCACACATTGAACTTCTTCAATGATGCGATCGTCTTCCTTTGCATTCCCTGGCACCGGTACCGCCTTGGTCGATTGCTTTTTCACACTTACCACGGCCATGGCGATACCAAGCTTTTGTTCTTTGATGTCCGACGCAATTTTTTCCATGGTTTGTTGGCCTTCTTGGATTAGTTTTTCAGTTTTGACCAACTCTACCAAAAGAAATTTCTTTGTATTCTCGAGCTTAGAGAGGGATTCTTTGGTGGTCTTCAGCTGCTGCGCATCGGCATCAAATTTACGTTTCTTCGCCTTGGCATCAGCAACCAACTCATCTAGGAGCTTCTGATCGGCTTCCTGGGCTTCACGGCGATTGATTCTGGCCTGCACTGCCTCTACTTCAGACCTCCTCTCATCTAAGTGGCAGACGTTGAGGAGGGCTTCTATAGCTTCTGGAGGCAGATCGGCTTCAACCGCTGCCATGGCATCTCGGATCGGTTGGTTGTTCGCCAGGATCTTCGATTGCGGCTTCATAACTAGATCAAAGAGCTTGTTGAATTTTTCTTTCATGCCTGGAGCAGAGGTAACGACAGCCGACTCTTCCTTCGAAACTTTGAGGATTTTTCTGATTTCTGGGTCGTAGTCGTCGGTCGCCATGATCTCAGTATCATCTAGATCGACCAGGGAAAAGCCCAACAAGTTTGTCGGGTCAGAGAACTCTGGCAGATCAGCGATCGGAGAAGTTGGTGTTGGCCGCGGCGGTGAAAGGGGCGCCGAGGAAATCCCAGGAAGGTCGGCCAAGATCTTCGCAACTTGTCCTGATTGTGTCGGCTAAAAAGAAGCAAATGAAGGGTAAGCCGACGTGTTGAGGGATATAAATCGCTAACTAAAAGCATGTTACTTACCTCTGCAGTAGCCGATGCATGCAGTGAACTCTCACCGCTCTGCTCCTGGGGCTTAGATCCCCTTTTCGCCGGAGCCTTGGTATACTTTGTTTTCTTCTTTTCTGAAAATATAGTCGGCTAACGGTCAGTTGGATAAAGAGTAAAGGAAATAGCAGCCGATTGTATTATACTTACTTGGTTGTTTTTTCTCAATGTCCGACAATGACGGACTTTGAATCCCTAGAGTACCTGAGGTGTACCCGGTGAGGCCAGTCGACTGGAGTGGCCTTTTGCCTTGGCCATTGCCGATTGGCGAAGAGTGTGCTTCTTGCCAAAGAGACCTTGGTCTACAAAGATCTAAAATAACAGGTGATTAGAAAATGTATCTGTTTTCTACTAGCAATTGCAGGGGTACCGGAGGACCAGAACGGTGACCAGTGTATTCTTCATAACAAGCTCCGAGAGATGCTTTGAGAGATGAATGAGACTATGAACAAGCAAAGTCAAAACATGGAGAATGCACTTGACAGAAAAGAGCATAAGCACCAACCCAACTTTAGTCCATCTCCTTCTGCTGGTAAAGGTAAGAATTTCTAGTTCTTCCTTCTTATAACGGATTTGGTGTTGGTGCTTATATTGATTGGGAAATAGAGGTAGATAAAATTCTTTTGCAATGTAACCTCTGTAATAAACGAAAAATTAAAGTTGCCGCTAGTGCTTTAACTCTCTGTGCATCAATTTAGTGGAACGATTTTTGTACTTATAAGCCAGTACCACAATCATGGAAACATATGAAATGACTTATGAGAGATGAATTTGTTCCTGCTTATCATTCTAAAAAGTTACTTTATGAATTGCAATGTATACAACAATGTGATAAAACTGTCAAGTCATATTACGAGGAATTAGAAAATTTGTTGTTGCGTTGTGGTTTAGATGAATCTGAAGAAGCTAAGGAAATAAAATTCTTAAATGGACTTGATATGAAAATTCAGGGTATTCTTGTTGATAAGGAATATAGTTCTCTCTCTAGTTTATTTAATCTTGCTTGTGAGATTGAAAATCAAATTGAACATGAAAGACATTATGCTGAAATTAATGTCTATAATTGCCAAAGTAAAGAATTTTCTTTGGAAGAACGGCATCTTATCGAGTTTCCACTTGCTACTAACTTTTCACAGGACATTGAGAACAAGAACGAGAAAGAAAACACGCAAGAGAAGGAGGAGCATGAGATACTTGATATCCCATGCATGCCTCAAGAATGTACATATCATGATATGCCTAAATCGGCTGAGATAGAAAACAAAGGTAATGACATATGTGCTATTTTCACACGAGGAGAGAATTCTGTTGATGTGCTAAATTTGACCACTATTGGTGCTATGCTAGAACAGCAGTTAGTGGACACTCAAACTGAATCACCTTTGTCACAATATGATTGTCTTGCTGTCCCTAGTGATAAAAAAGAGTTGTGTGATAATATCTCATTTATATCCATGCCTCAACTAGTGAATGAACATGTCGGTTTATTTCGATCTAAACACGCAGTCTTTGAAAATAAACATGTTATTCACCTTGCTAATGAAAAGGATGAGATTAACCTGTTATCTTCCTTGAATACTTTGGGTTACATTGAATTTGATGTCATATGCGATCTCAATTGTTTAGAGGAGGGATTTTCTATGCTTGCTAATTTTTCATGATCATCCAGTGTTAGTTTTCATGCTATGGGCAAATATAATGATAAAGGAAAGTACATGGTGCATCGAGTTTATATTTGTTCCATTTTGAAGTCTTTTTTTATTGTGCCACACTATCAACAACCAAAGAATATGTTGGTTTCTTTGCCGCCTCTTGTTACTAACATTTTGCAGACCAATGAGCTTGAGTCGAGGACGACTCAAAATCAAGAAGGGGAGGATGATGAGACCATGCTGGCCCAGCAAGCCATGCTTCTAACTCAAGCCAAGACAAGGGCCCAACAACTTCTGATGCTCCAGCCCCACCTCAAGATCAAGCCCAATTCGTTCACGAGTTCAGTTCGGCTCCCATGAGTATTCTAACTAAAAATGACCATATCTGGGTCATACGAAGTCTGTTTGAGGCGTTCTTGGACTCTATGGAGAAGCCCACGATGAGAGATTTCCAACGGAAGTGGTTTCACATCCAAACTCCTTCTGGATCGACGGGAATCGTCAAATAAATATGACGAATAAAATCTGCCAAGTGCTGCGCCACCTCCACTTGGGCCCAAAGGCCTTGTACGACCTAGGGTTTCACAGCCACCCCCTTGGCCACCTCCCTTGCCCTCTCCCTCATACATATTCAGTAGCCGTCGCTAGAATAGATGGGTTTTGCTTAGATTACAACTAGACACTTTGTTAGTTTTTCGCCGTTCATCGGTTTGTGGAACCCCAACTCGTGTGCTTAATATTATTCGCAATTTCAGATTGCATCTTCTATGTTCTTGCTTGTGTTCTCGATTCGCATGCAGGGATTAGCCTTCTTGGTAAGGTCAACCGTGTTTGTGCGTGGTTGATAACCAAAGGAGCCGTGGTGTAGCGATTGCAGGGTTCGAATTCGTTCTGATTGGAAGCCGGATCGTCAACGTCGAGTTCTCCACCAATCGACTTACCAATACCTGTCAGAAGATCGGGCCACCATTCCCATCACTGGGAGTGCTTCAGGCTCGGTGTTAGGCCAAGATAGCCGAGTGTGTGATACTCGAGCTCGGGGGCTCCCTCGGCGGGGTGGCCTCCCATTAAAATCACTCGACGGGGGAATAGAGCAACCCCAGAGGATATTTTTAGAAATCCATGACCTCCGAGCCTGGGAGTGCTTCAGGCTCGGTGTTAGGCCGAAACGGTCGAGCCCGGAAATATTTGGGCTAGCCTAGATTTGGGGTGTCAGGTCGAGGCAGCCGAACTCGGGAATCATCGAGTGCAGGGCTTCCCACGAGGTGGTCTCGATTCAACTGCATGGGGAATAGCCACTTTCTGTCAATGGTCGTCTTCTCGTGGACCAAGCATCCCGGAGGTGAATCTAGAGTCCATGTCCGCCGACCCCGGTAATCGTCATTAGGCTCGGGGTGCCCCCTGAGGATGGCCTCCAGGTTGGCTTGTCGTGGGGATGGTCGGCTTACCTTGATAAAGATCGATTTACGATGACCGGGACATCCCCGAGGTGAACCCAGAGACCGCGACCCGAGGCCAAGGCACGCGGGGTGCAAAAAGGAAAACAATCACAGATATAGAGGCTAAGAAAAACCCAAGGACACCCCGAGGTTTGGAAGCTCTTGACACGATCTTTGGTCCAAGCTCTGCTACAGGGGGGAGCCGAGACACGATAAGAATCGGCTTATAGCTGAATGTGACCCCCTGGAGGCGATCCCTACGATCACGTCTCGTGCTTGCGTCGCTCGAGGTGTGGGGACACATAAATGCTGGTAAATAAAAAAGGGGAACTTTGCGGGAAAGACACTAGGCCGGGTCCCGGGCGCGGGTCGCTTACCAGGCGGAGCCCTTGGCCCAGGGCTCAACGCATGGGAGTAGTCGGCTTACCGAGGCGAAGGCTGCTTTACCGCAGACTCGATTCCCCGAAAACGGACCTTGAGAATGCAACCCGGCGTCGCGCCCCTTGAGACACAAGAGAGGTGTTAGCACAGGTAAAAAAGAATCTTATGTCGAGCCCGATCAGGTGGTGCGCGGGCGCAGATTATGCTCGAGATAGCGATTATCTGGATGCGGGAGAGCAAGCAGGGTGTTATAAGCACAACGATAAAACATGCTTGCAATAAAAAAAGGTTAGATCGGCCCCCTAGCTCGAAACGCTTACCGATGGTGGTCTCGGGCACGGGTCCTGCTACAGAGGGATAGTCGGCTTACCGCGATGAGGGTCGGCTTACCGTGGACTTGGCCCCTGGAGGCGTGCCTTGAGACCACGATTTTGTTCGAGCAAAAAAGGGGGCCAGACCGAAGACCAAGCATCCCGAGGTCGAGGGATTCGCGGGCGTGATCGCCAAGTCGAACCCTGCTATGGAGGGGAGTCGTGATGCGATGAGAATTGGCTTACTGCTGGCTCGACTTCCCCTAGGGGTGAACCCTCGGATCACGACCCAGATACGCACTTGCTCGGGATACAAAGAGATATGAAAACGGCATAATCATAGCTGATAAAGCAGAAGCATTTATCATGAAAGCGAGAGGCAGAGCTCAAACATAGAATTTTCGGAGCTGGTCAATGTTCCACGAGTTCGCAAGCTCTCGACCGTCGGTCATGGCCAGCCGGTAAGCACCCGTGCGACCTGTTGAGACGACGCGGTAGGGGCCCTCCCATAGCGGGGATAACTTGTTGGTGTTGGACCGGTCCTGAATTCGCTTTAGGACCAGATCCCCAACAAGGAGCTCCCTGGGCCGTACCGATCGGGAGGTATGCCTGCGAAGTGCTTGCAGGTAATGCGCTGATTGCAGCAGAGCATGGCACCTTACCTCCTTCGCCAGGGTGAGGTCGAGGGACCACTTTTGCTCGAGGTCGACCTGGTCGACCGAGTTGACCCTAGCGGAGCCCAGCGTGACCTCGGGGGGCAGGACGGCCTCGAAAACAAAAATGAGCCGAAATGGGGTAGACCCCGTTGCTCGGCTCGGTGTGGTTCGGATAGACCAGAGGACGGTGGGAAGCTCGTCCACCCAGCCCCGGCCTCGACGCTCGAGTTCGTCGATAACTCGCTTCTTGATGCCTTGGACGATTTGCCCGTTGGCACGCTCGACCGCCCCGTTGCTCTGCGGATGGCTTACTGAGGCGTAGCAGACCTTGGTTCCCCTGTCTTCGCAGTATTCTTGGAACAGCTCACTTGTGAACTGCATCCCGTTGTCGGTAATGATCCTGCAACGGACCCCATACCTTGAGACTATAAACGAGCGGAGAAACCTCACCGCAGCCTGGGCCGTGATGGCCGAGACTGGATCGGCTTCGACCCATTTTGTGAAGGTGTCGATGGTGATAAATAAGAACTTCTTCCCCCCGACCGACCGTGGGAAGGGGCCGAGGATGTCGAGGCCCCAAGTCGAGAACGGCCAGGCGAGGGGGATGGTCTGGAGGGCGTAAGTCGGCTGGCGAGCCTTCCGGGCGTGGAACTGGCAAGCTCGACAGGCGCGGACGATGTCCCGCGCATACTGGAGAACCATCGACCAGTAGAAGCCCATTCGGAACGCCTTCCCGACCATAGTCTTGAAAGAAGAGTGAACGCCGCAGAGGCCCGAATGGATGTCGTTAAGCAAGTATTTACCTTCCTCCTTGGTGATGCACTTGGCGAGGACGCCTAGGGCGCCCCGCCAGTATAGTTGTCCGTCGACGAGCCCGTACGAGCTCGCGCGGCGCTTGAGCCTGCCGCCTTCAGCTGGATCGGGCGGGAGCTCGCGAGGTTGAGAAACTTGACAATCGGGTCCATCCATGATGGAACGCTCTCGAGGAGGGCCACTAAGTCTTCGGGGCCGGCAGGGTCTCGAGGATGACATCCGACGAAATTTTGTCGTCGGACGACCCGAGCTTGGACTGGAGATCGGCATCGGAGTTATCATTCCTGGGGATGTATCCGATCTCAAGGTTCTTGAACCACTTCTCAATCTGACGTACCTTAGCGAGGTACTTCGCCATTGACGGCTCTGAGCACTAATAGTCTTTGTTGTATTGGTTGATGATGAGTTGAGAATCTCCTCTCACGACCAGCCGGCGTGCACCCAGCGATTTTCACGCTCAGAGGCCGGCCAAGAGGGTTTCGTACTCTGCGACATTGTTAGTCGCGGAAAAGCCGAAACGGACCACATATTTCAGACGATCCCCCCGAGGGGTGATGATGAGGACGCCAGCCCCTGAGCATTTGAAAGACCGCGACCCGTCGAAGAACATGGTCCAAGGACCTTCTTCTTCAACCTCAGGTTCAGGGGCGGGCTCCGTCGTCTGCTCAACCACAAAGTCGGCAAGCGCCTGCGACTTGATGGTGGAGCGCGCTACAAACCGAATATCAAATTCGGCTAGCTCCATGGCCCATTTGGCAATGCGGCCTCCCGCTTTCGGGATCTTTAGGATTTCGCCGAGCGGGAACCCGCTCGGGACGACCATGGCGTGTGCATGAAAGTAATGCTGGAGCTTGCGCGAGGCCATGAAGAGAGCATAGAGTAGCTTCTGGACCTAGGGGTAACGCTCCTTCAGCCCGTGAAGCACTTCGCTGACGTAGTAGATCGGCTGCTGCCGACCATCTCGCTCGGCCACCAGGACGGCGCTGACGGCCTACGCCGCAGCCACCAGGTAGGGCAGCAGCGCCTCACCCAGCTGCGGGGTCGTGAGCAGCGGGCGGCTCGAGAGATACGATTTCATCTCGTCGAAGGACCGCTGGGCTTCTAAGGTCCATTCGAAACCTCAATGCTGGCGCAGGGCCTTGAAGAATGGTAGCCCGCGCTCCCCGAGCCTTGAGATGAACCGACTAAGGGCGGCCATGCGACCGACGAGGCATTGAACCTGTTTTGTTGACGTCAGAGCGGCCATCCTCTCGATCGCCTCGATTTTCTCCGGGTTCGGGCCCACCCCGGAGCCCCCGATCATGTAGCCGAGCACCTTGCCTGAGGTTGCGCAGAAGACGCATTTCTCTGGATTGAGCTTGACACCGTGCTTGTTTAAGTTGGCGAAGGTCTCTGCGAGATCGTTGATGTAATCGGCTTTGGAAGAGCTTTTTACGATGATGTCATCGACATAGACCTCGAGATTCCGCTCGATCTAGGGGTCGAAGGTCCGGGACATCAGCCGCTAGAACGTCGCTCCAGCGTTGCGGAGGCTGAACGACATAGTGATGAAGCATAACGTCCCGAACGGCGTGATGAAGGCTGTCTTGTCCTCGTCGCCCACCGCGATCTTGATCTGGCCGGAGTAGGCGTCGAGGAAGCTTAGCATCATGGCGTTGGCGGTGGAGTCCACGATCTGATCTATGCGTGGGAGAGGAAAGTTATCCTTCGGGCACGCCGAATTCAAACCCGTGTGGTCGACACACATCCTCCACTTTCCGCCTTTCTTCTGTATGATTACAGGGTTGGCCAGCCATTCGGAGTAGTCGACCTCACGAATGAAGCCGGCCTTCAGGAGCTTGTCGATATGCTCCCTGATTATTGCTAACTTCTCGGGGAGAAACGTCGTAACTTCTGGCGCACGGGCCTGCATCCAGGCTTCGTTTGTAATTTGTGCTCGATCACCTCCCTTGGGACCCCGGGCATGTCTGCTGGTTCCCACGCGAATATGCTTTTGTTGCTGCGGAGGAAGGTGACGAGTTCGAGCTCCTATTTTGGGTCGAGCTAGGTGGTGAGGTGGACACATTTGTCCAGGGGCATCTGGTCCCCATGACCAGAGATACTTCCTCTCTCTTCTTTCACGGAGACTGAAGAAAGCAGCTTGCACTGTTGCAACCTTTGCTTCTCCTTTCTCTCTCTCTCACTTCTCGCAGACTACGATACAAGGCCTGTTTGTTTTAACTTTTGATTCTGGATTCTGGCCCTCAAAAGCAGAATAAAAAACAAACAACCCGATTCTTGGAATCGATTCTCACAATCCAGCCCACTCATATACACTAGAATCCACAATCCACTTCATATGTGCTTTTGGATTCCAGCTTTTGGAGAATTAGCTTCTCTACAACCATAATCCAAAATCAACTTTTAGAGAATCTAAAGCAGAAACAAACAGGCCCACACTATCCGGGGCACTCAGGTTTCTCCTCCTTGCACAAATACAGAACGGGCCAAGAACGAACACATCGTCATTAATCACCAAGAAAAAGGCAGAGGAAAATAAATGTGGGTGAGGAGGTGGGGAGGGGGAGAGGTAGTAGTGAAAGGGGTTCTATACTTCTATGGTCCGTTCCGTGTAAACCATGGCGAGATTGCTCCTGCACCTGGGTGTCCCCATTGCCCTGCTCGTCGGCTTGTCGTCTCTAGTGGTGCGTTCGGCAGGTTAGTGCCTTCACCTGGCAAGCTCCTCAATCTCTACAAAAGAAAGGTTGGTGAGGTAATTTTTTGGTCTTTTTTCTGGGTTTGGGACTTGGGTTTCTTGTTTTTTACTGATCGTTGGCAACAAGATGGTTTGGATTTGCGATTTCTAGAAGTTCACCATACAGAGTTTACTTCTAAATGGTAAATGCCATTATTTAGGCATGTGCCTTTTGTTTTACCTTGCACATTTCACTGTGGTCATTGGTAAGTTTTCTTGGTATGGTGGGTATCTGTGCATGGAATATGTAAATCTCCGTAAAATTTGGATTCGCAAGAGGAAATATTTTATGACCGAGGAAAAATATCAAGCTATCATCTCCAGAGTCAGATTTTCTTTTGCAATTATGTAAAAACAGGACCGCAGTAGAGTCATGTTTAGTGGTCGGATAAGAAAAGTTTTACGGGAGGGGTGTATACTGTTCCATTGTGAACCAATCCAAAGATCGAGCCCACCAGTACCACCCCCTCTTTAGAAATTTGCTAAAACTCTGACCTTTCTTGGCAATGTAGGTACAAGTTTCTTGTGGAAATAGTGGTTGCCTTTTGTCAGTATTGATTACTGATCTGACCACTACGACTTCAGATTGTTAGTTTGTCGCCAAGAGAGACCATTTCCTGTATAATCTGAATTCTGAATAATCTTACAAGAAATATTGTGCGGATGTCCTCACCTCTGCACGTACGAAAAAAACTGAAATACAGAAGAAAGAATGCTCTTGTAGTTAATCAAATGTGTGTGTGGTGAATTGTTTATCTTGCACGAAGTTAGCAGTTTGTTGCCCTCAAAGAGTCATTTGCCCTGTTTAGTCAGGGAAAAAGAGAGCTTTTGCGATTGTCGTAAGTAAATTCTGCAAAAGAAAAGGATGGATTTCATGCATTGACCAATGTGTAGTGTGGATACCGAACAGTTCCATAGTTCGTCCCCAATTTTCGTTCTGTGAAGTGTGAAGATCGGATAAAGATCGGATACATGTATAGTTTGTTCTATAACAAGTAAATCTTGATACTTATTGTGTTAGTTCTTCTGCTGTACAAGTCGCCTAGTTTTACCTACATTGTACTGTGATTTGAATTAGAACTTGATGTGTATAAATTGCTGAATGGCTACACTGCTATTTGTTGATGAACAAGGGTGGAATTTTTTTGTTGAAATCATTGTTTTAATGGAAAATTACAGAAATAATATGCCAAATTAAAAAATTACAAATGTACCCACCTGTCACAATTTAAATTAGCGACAGGTCTCTATCACCAACTGAAATGGCGATAGAGTTTCTATCGCTATTTCAAATAGCGACATAGAGCTGCGAACATTGGCGACAACTTTCTATAACCACAAATGGCAACAGAGACATGTCGCTAATTTAAATAGCGACAGTTGGGTATATTTGTAATTTTTTAATTTGGCATATTATTTCTGTAATTTTTCATTAAAAATATTATTTAAAAAAATTCAACAAGGGTGTGTATTTAATTATGTTTGAAATGCATGTTACCAACACATGTTCAATTTTAGGTACTATGTTATCTCCTTTTGAAATTTGCCTGGCTCTCTGCAGAAGCTATGATCCTCTACATCCAACTGGGAACATCACAGTCAAATGGGATATCATGCAGTGGACTCGAGATGGCTATGTTGTCAGCAACTTTGCTATATACAATTCTTCTAAATCATTCCATATTTTTTCAGTGAGTTTTCTTTGATCATCGAGTACTTTACCTCATCGGAGAGACATAGATGTATTGTACTGACAGTCTTTTGCTCCATCTTCCGGTCTTGTTTGGACGTTTTTTCTGATTTGTACCCTTCAAGAGCAGCGATTAACTCTTATTGGACAAAGACATCCTTTACCATACATTTCCATATATTGAAATTTCCTTCGCTTGATCCCACATCGTCGACATTGATCTTGATTTTGTGCCACCTAACACTTTATCGACCTTCTCACAAATATGATGAATCTGGCCTTAGCTCTAATACCATTTGTTACACTCTGATACTCCTTATGCACAATAACCCTCTAGATTGGATCAAAATTTTGTGAGATATGACGTGAGCGTGCACGATCTCAAGAACATATAAGATAAATCTCATAGAGAGAATCGAAATAATGGCAATAAAACAACTACGACGAGAGATTTTTTTTGGCGAAGCTGACCTCAAATTTTTTAAACACAACCTAAAGAGTATAAGGGATTGTTGCTTTCTCGTAACCTATTGAACGTTTTATGACTCTCAGATCCTTACCCTATACAAGAATCTAATGCTAAAGAATATCTTAGCATCTAATCCTCTCGTGCACTTCTTACTTTGGATGAGTTGGTTTGTAGTTTTTTAGTTGTTTGGGTTCCCTAAGACCACCCCATGGGTTTATATAGCCCCCTTAGTGCTCCTCCAAAGAAAATAGGAATCACAGTCTGAAATAAAGTAGGAATCCTAATCTTATTAGGATTGATTGAGCATATATTTTCAAATCTTAAAAGACCAGAGTGAGTTACTATATTTAACATATATAAATTAGATGCAGAACTGTTTGTACAAGATGACAGCTTTGAAAGTTATTCTAATTTTTATTGCTGTAGAGTTCTCTCTGGCATTCACTCAGTAGCAAACAACTTTTTTTTTTTCAAATAACTCTTACTCTAGTTCTTCATTGCATCCTAGAAAACTCCAAATCTAACCAAATGCAAATGTTCTCTTCTAGTTACATTTTGGCACTAAGCAAGGCAGATGCTTCGCACCTTTGCACATCACTTTGCTATAACTTTTTATCTTTTCATGAACATCCCTTGCGTAATTGGGGAACTTACGGCCTCCACAAGATATTATTCTGTTGTTGATGTCCTGTGAAATCTACATTTTGCAGGCTGTTGTTTCCATACACAATTACCAGAAGTACCGTCATATCCAAGCGCCTGGGTGAAACCTTGGGTGGGTTTGGGCAAAGAAGGAGATCATCTGGACTGAACGGTAGGCAGGTCACAGAGCAAGGCGACTGCTCTGAATTCAAAGGCAATATACCGCACTGCAGCAAGAGGGATCCAACAGTTGTTGATTTATTTCCTAGGACGCCTTACAACATGCAGGCAGGGATGCTAATGGGTTTGAATTGGTCCGACTTTTTATTAGGTCGGTTTAAAACCGCAAATGGATTGGATTCATTTTGGATCTATAGCTATTTAGACTAGATTTAGATCAGATTGGACCAGACTTGGATCTTATGTTTTTCTACTAAATCTCTCACCACTAGCCAAGTAAACCAATTGATGTTTTTATAACACTAATGCTTTCTTTTTTGTTTTACATACTTCAGTAGCATGCTTTAAATTCTAACTTTTAACCTATGTTTTCAGTGAGATATGTAATTATAGACCTAGTTTTATCACTAGATATTGCACCGTAAACTATCAGCTTATCAAACAAACAACAATTTGTCTAGGTAAAGGCCCAAATCAAGGCGCAGACTTTTATTTGGGCTCAGATCAGATTTGGACCTTATTCTTTTTTATCAGACTGGATACGGATTATGAAAAGAATATTAGGCTTGTGTTTGCACCATAATTTGGAAAGGCTAGTCAAAATCGGCAAGAAAGTCAAATGAACGGAAGCTAACAGACGATTTGGAAGGATTTGAAGATATTTGGCAACGGCAAGAACTTTGAGGAAAAACTATCCGAGTGAAGGACCATGTGGAGGTCCATCCATGTTTGTGATGAGTATTTGACTTTATTTGAGCAAGGTGTGCTCAAGTTTGAGTTTGATTTGGATTGTTTTTTGAGCTAGAGCAATTTGAGTTACTGGTTGGAGACACCGTCCGACCGAGTGGTCGGGCTTTGGCTGGTTGGAGACCGTCCGACCGAGTGGTCGGTCGTCCGACTCGAGTGGTTGAGACTCAGAGTGATTGAGTCGGAGACCGGTGACCAGCACCTCGAGTGGTCGGGATGGAGACCGATGGTCGGACCACGTGTGGTCGGGTTTTTGCCGATCGTAGTGTATATCTCGTCTGCTGAGATGGATATGTGTTGTTGGACATTGCTATGTGATGTGGTTTCCTTGTCTATGATGGTTGCGGGACTTTGGAGCTAGGTCATGGTGAGGCGAGGATCGTGACTAGGCCGGGAGAGCCGAGGTCCGGATGATCAAGGTGTCGCCAAAGATGACTGAGGCCAGGGAGTAGCTGCAATCCGAGAAGACAAAGGAATGGATGAGATGCTAACTTGGAGTTGCTCTGATCAAGGAGGACCGTTGGATCGCGGTCAGGAAGATAGAGTAGCGGGTCAAGTTAGTGTGAGTTGAAAAGCGTGCAAAACCTGTTGGGTTGTTGGGTTTCGGGTGAGCCCATGCATAGCTGTGTGAGTGGGTAAAATCTCACCCTTGATGGAGTGCTCTAGGGTTTAGAGGCTCATCCAAGGGTGGTAGGTGGTCCAAGCTCGCTAAATAGACAGGGGAGAGGGTGTCTCCTTGTGGCGTGAGCGGTGAGGAAAGTGTACGTGAGTAGTTAAGAGTTGTTGAGAGTGATGTTGTAAGGATCAAATCCTGGCTCTTGGATGTTGGCTTAGGATTGAAGCAGACATCCAAAGGTGGGAATTGATCCTGTGTCACTATAAATAGAGGTAGGGCGCCTCCTCTCTCTGAAGGTTCCGAGGTTTTGCGCTCATTTGAGTTTTGCCCACTTTGTTGTGAGGCTTTGTAAACCTCCTTCCGAAATGAAATGTTCTTCATTTATATTCTTGTTTCATTTCCCTTACGTATTTACATTACGCACTTAAATTCTGTTGTCTAAATTCCGCATTTACTTACTTGCAATTTACTTTACGTAATTTGGATTTGCCTCATCTCCTTCTACATGCTATTGAGTCTTTGTTGAAATTCATGATTGATGAACTCTTCTCTGGACTTGGTGCTTTCAATCATCTAGGCAATCCTTGCATTCTTGTTGCAAGTTAGTAAATATGTGTATTCTTGAAATGCGTAAACGTGTGACTTGCAGTTCTTTAGTCTTGATTGGCTTCTGGTTCTTGTTGCCAAGGATGAAAGATTGCTGGATGAATCTTCTATAGATCATATCCCAATCATCTAGGCAATCTACAACCTCTTCTATTCAGCTTTGCAAGAAACCAATTTACGTGCCTAGTTTTCGATAGTGTTTCTATTTGTTTGAAGGGTTGTTTCTTCGTGTACTTACTTGCTATGATTTGTGGAGAGTCATCCAAGGATTTCGACCATCAACTCCCACCGACAAGTTAGTGGTGAAGTTTGTGTTCGTGACTGCTTTTGGTGTTGCATTTGTTAAACCGAAAAGGACGAAACCTTGGTATTAATTCCTTCGATTGTTGATTGAAATAGGTTCCCGACATCCTTTGGGAGGTGCACACCAATTTTCATCGCTTTTGGATCACCGATCAAAAGTTACATCGATTTCTGTTTTTGAGATCGTGCTGATTTTTCTATTCATCCGAACACTATTCACCCGAGTACTGTTCATCAAACCACTTCAGGTCGGGAGTACTGTTCATCCGACCAGTGCTGGTCGGGGGTACTGTTCACCCGAACACTATTCATTCCGAGTCTCGCTCATCCGACCTCAGAGGGTCGGGGTACTGCTCATCCGACAGAAATACCCGACCAGTGCAGTTTCTTTCTGGTCTTTTGGTGGTTTGAATTCTAGGGGGAGAGTTTATTCGAAAATTTTATTTGGCTCCTATTCACCCCCCTCTAGTCGCCTTTTTCGATCTTTCACCGAGATAAGGCCGATACGGATCAGATTTTGAAACGTGTTTTAATAGGATACGATCGGCCGACGGGTATAAAAGAAGGGCCAAAGCAAGCTGCAAAAAACACAACACAATCAAACATATCAATTTATATTACTTTTTCCTGTCAACTAGGAGTAGCTCTTGTAATTTAGTGTTTGTAATTCGATATTAATCAATAAAGTTGTGCATCGCCGATTGTTGATCTTCTTCAAATTACGCCTCAGGTTTGATTTATTCTGATTTTGTTGCGCATCGCCTTCTTCAGAATCGATCTACCTTTATCCTCTGATTAGCCTTAATCGGCTAATTAGACTTACCCTGTTACCTTGATCTTAATCGGCTTCAAGCTGATTAAGTCTAAGCCGATTGATCATCACGATCAGCTTTGAGTGAATTTTATATTTTTATCTTGTCGATTACAGGCCAAAAGACTGGCACGCTCTGAACCAGGTGTTCGTCTGGTGTGCTGTTGTCAAAAACCTTACTTAAAGTTTTTGACTCCAACACATTCTTGGCATGCCCAGTGGGACCAATGTCTTCATCAAAGAAGTCGATTCCGCCATCCGATCTCAACGCAGAAGCTATAATCATCTCGACAATGGACGATTTGACTCCAGAACAACGTCAAGAAATCGAAGATCGAAAAATTGCCGTCTTAGGGATCAGTTCGGCATACAGCCAAAAGGAAAGGTTATCGACTACAGAAAGCCGTATCCTGATTACATAGATCGCATGCCTTACCCCCACAATTTCAAAGTCCCAGATTTTGCAAAATTCTCTGGTGACGACTCAATTACTGCCCTGGAGCATATCGGACGTTTTATCGCACAATGCGGCGAAGCAGCTTTGTTCGATGGGCTGAAAATAAGATTGTTCACGTTATCATTGTCTGGGGCAGCTTTTACTTGGTTCACTTATTTGCCTCCAAATTCGGTCTACTTATGGAACGATTTGGAAAGCCGATTTCATGAATACTTTTTCTCAGGCAGTTTAGAATTCAGGATCTCCGACCTAAACTCTGTTCGCCAGAAATTTGGAGAATCGGTGACTGATTATATTAAAAGATTCAGAGAAATCAGAAACCGATGTTTTAGTGTCACATTGCCCGATAACCAATTCGCTGATTTGGCTTTTCAAGGGTTAATTCCACCACTTAGAGAAAATTTAGGAGGGCAAGAGTTCACCGATCTAAGTCATCTGTTTCATCGCGCGTCGGCTCAAGAAAGTCGATTCCCAGATAATAAAGCGTTTAAAGATAGATTTAAAAATAGTAGTAATAAAGAAAAGGATAAAGCCAAAGTTAGTATGGTCGACTATTGTCCGAACGATTCTTCAGAAGATGATGAAGCAGAAATAAATATAGCCGAATGGATAAAAGGGTCTAAAAATTTTTTGTCTGTTCTTGGCTCAAGCCGACTAGGAATAAGTTGGAAGTCAAATACGCCTTTGACGTCTCCAAATGTGATCGTATTTTCGATTTATTATTGCAAGAAAAAATAATACGGTTGCCCGAAGGACACGTCATACCATCGGTTGACGAGATCAAGAAACGCAGGTATTGCAAGTGGCACCATTCTTTTTCTCACAATACTAATGACTGCAATATTTTTCGTCAACAGATCCAGTCGGCTATCGAGGATGGTCGGTTAAAATTCGCTGATGAGCCGACTATGTAAGTTGACGCTGATCCATTCCCTATCAACATGGTTCAATGTTCGGGCAAAGGGAAAAAGCCGATGCATGATGAGCCAAAAAAGGATCGGCAAGTTGACATTCAGTCAACTTCAAATGGCAGCCAGACATTGAAGATTACAACCGGCTCATTACAAATAGAAGCCGATCATGAAGGGAAGAATTCAAGAACCATTAAACCCAAAGGAAATCCTCAAGTGGGTAAATGGTATAAAGCCGAAAAATCACCATCAAGGCAGCCAACAAAAAGGCCGGGACCGACGTTTTCTCAGTTGGAGAAATATGAAAGAATGAATAATCAACCACGATATCCTACTCGTCGGTCGGATAATTTATATCACACCAAAAACGTAGAGAGAGCACATAGAAGGTGTCCTTTTTGGCAGTTTTATTGGGAAAGGGGAGTAGCATTGCCATCTCCGTATACATGCCCGATGGAGCATTATCCCCAAGAAGATTAGCCTAGACAATCGGCTAGAGATAGGCTGTCTGGGCCAATTCGAGATCATGACAAAAGTTACAGAAGGCCTGTTCGCGAAAGAATATCTGAACCAAATCAGGCATCAGACCAGGTTAAAACACAAAGGCCTAGTTCAGATCGGGAAAATTTGGCTGGCCAGATACGAAAACCACTAGAGCCCAAACCTAGGTGGTGCCCATCTGGCCTTAGCCGATCACAGCGCAGACGGCTTCAAAGACTAAGGACTCAAGAGATCCGAGAAGCCAATGCAGAAAAATAGAGGGATGAGACTTTTAATGAGCTTCGTCCGATCAAGGTTATCAAGAAATGGAGGAAAAAAGAACAGGTCGAGGAAGATTTTGAGTCAGCAGATGACCTAGATTCTCCTATGATTAGGGACGATACACCTCCGATGGATATCAATACGGTGTTCACATTGCCAGCCAAATTCAAAATCAAAACCGAATCGGCTAAAGAGACTTTTGCTCAGTCATGTTCAGGCGTTCAAAATGCAATCTTCAAGAAACCAAGAGATGATCATCGGCATCTAAAACCATTGTATCTGAAAGGGTATATAATTGGCAAGCCGATATCAAGGATGCTGGTAGACAATGGAGCTACAGTAAACCTAATGCCTTATACGACTTGCAAGAAATTGGGTAAGTCCGATGAAAACTTGATTAAAACTAATATGGTTTTAAATGACTTCACAGGCGATCCCACAGAGGCCAAGGGCATTATGGTTACAGAATTGACTGTCGGCAGTAAAACTTTGCCGACCGCATTCTTTGTTATTGACGCCAAGGGAAATTACAGTGTTCTGCTTGGTCAAGATTGGATTCACGCCAACTGTTGCATCCCGTCGACTATGCATCAAGCGCTTGTTCAGTGGAATGGAGGGGAAGTTGAAGTTGTCACAGCCGACACATCGGCTCATATCGCCATGTCTAGTTCTGATGTGAATTGGCAACACGAAAAAGCTGGATGTATATCGGGAAAAACGCTGGATGACTGCGACTTCATCTGCATAAGTAAGTCAGGACTTATGCCAATCAGTGTCAAGCTGGGCACATTTGATCGGACAAATAAAGTATTGCGCCGATGGGGACAGGAAAAACAATGAAGGCATTACAAGATAAAATGCAAAGCTATCGGCAAATAACAGATATCTATGAGGCTATAGAAGATTTTCAAGAGATTGAAAAGTTGGGTTAAGGCTTCACATCCACTGATCTGCTTGAAGAAGTCGATATAGGTAGCGGTGATAGGAAAAGACCAACTTTTATTAGCGCAAAATTAGATGTAAAATACAAAGAAAGGCTGATCAAAATTCTTAGAGATAATAAAGATTGTTTTGCTTGGGAGTATCACGAGATGCCTGGTTTAAGCCGACAGTTGGTAGAACATCGGCTACCTATTAAACCAGGATATCAGCCGTTTAAACAATACCCTAGATGTTTTAATCCGGCCCTGTATAATGTTATAAAAGAGGAAATAGAACGATTATTGGAGGCAAAATTTATTAGGCCTTGCCGATATGCGTAATGGGTTTCAAACATTGTTCCAGTCATGAAGAAAAACGGAAAACTTCGAGTATGTGTCGACTTTAGAGATTTGAATAAGGCGACGCCAAAAGATGAATACCTGATGCCCATAGCCGATATGCTTATCGATGCTGCATCAGGGAATAAAATCATAAGTTTTCTGGACGAAAATGCCAGATACAATCAGATATTCATGGCAGAAGTCGATATACTAAAAACAACTTTTAGATGTCCTGGTGCCATAGGTTTATTCGAGTGGACGGTTATGACTTTCGGTTTGAAGAACGCTGGGGCGACATACCAGCGAGCCATGAATATGATTTTTCATGACTTAATCGGTCATATTGTCGAAATATATATCGATGATGTCGTAGTGAAGTCTACAGATGACTCGCAACATTTGGCCGATTTAGAAAAAGTTTTCCAGAACATAAGATCACATGGCCTGAAGATGAATCCTTTCAAATGTGCGTTTGGCATGTCGGCTGAGCAATTTTTGTGCTTTATGGTACATGAAAGAGGTATTGAAGTCAATCAAGCAAGAGTGAAAGCCATAGTTGAAACAATGCCGCCGACAAGCAAAAAGGAATTACAAAAGTTGATCGGCAAGATTAATTATCTCCGAAGATTTATCTCAAACCTCTCCGGTCAGATTCGTGCTTTTACCCTACTGTTGAAATTAAAGGATAGTCAAAAATTCGTGTGGGGAATCGATCAGCAAAGGGCTTTCGACGACGTCAAAGAATATCTAGCTAATCCTCCGGTTTTGGCCACGCCACAAAAAGGGATTCCTTTCAGGTTATATATATCGACCGAGGAGGAAACTGTCGGATCTATTTTAGCACAAGAAATCGATGGTAAGAAAAGGGTTATCTTTTATTTGAGCCGACACTTACTTGATGCTGAAGTTAGGTACCCTTTCATTGAGAAATTGTGTTTGTCTTTGTATTTTTCATGTACAAAGCTAAGGCATTATATTTTAGCATAGGCTTGTAAGGTGGTATGTAAAACCGATATTATAAAATATATGTTATCAGCTCCAATTTTGCGAGATCGACTTGGCAAATGGGCTTATGCCTTAGTAGAGTTCGACCTAATTTACGAATCGGCTGAAGCAATTAAGGGACAAGTTCTGGCCGATTTTATAACAGGGCATGATACTGCAGTCGATTTGGTATCTGTAGCCCCTTGGCAATTGTTTTCTGACTGGTCGGTGTGCAGAGAAGGTGATAGAATCGGTATTGTGCTCATATCACCCAAAGGGTATAATTTTGAATTTGCATTTCGATTAAATAGCCGATGCTCAAACAACCAGGCAGAGTATGAAGCATTACTCAAGGGCTTTCAATTGTTAGAAAACATCGGAGTAAATGCTGTTGAGGCATACAGGGATTCAATGTTGATTGTACAGCAAATAAAAGGAGAAACCAATGCCGAGACGAAATACTGCTGAAATATTTGGAACAATGCTTCGAGATTATCGGCTCGTTTACATCATTTTCTATCGGTCATGTCCCTCGAGTATTGAACGATAGAGCTAACGCCTTAGCTCAACAGGCATCAGGGTACAAAGACTTTGGCCGATATCAAGTAACCGAATTTGTAGATAAAGCCGTCATGTGCATAGATATTGTGGATTGGAGAACGCAAATAAAGAATTACCTGATCGACCCATCTAAGCCAACAGAACGCAAGATTAGGCAACAAGCTTTAAAGTACATTGTTATGGACGATACATTGTATTATCGGGCGATGGAAGGCCTGCTGTTGAGATGTCTTGGAGCCGAAGAAGCATAGGTAGCAATGGATGAAGTACATGAAGGTATTTGCGGGTCTCACCAATCGGCTCATAAGATGAAATGGATGCTTAGACGGACAGGTTATTTTTGGCCGACAATGCTAGAGGATTGTTTCAAATATTATAAAGGATGTCAGACTTGTCAAAAGTTTTGAAATATACAACTAGCATCGGCATCGGCTTTGCACCCAATTATCAAGCCATGGCCGTTCAGAGGTTGGGGGATAGATGTAATCGGCCAAATATTTCCTGCTTCGAGTAAAGGCCACAAGTTTATTTTGGCCGCGATCGATTATTTCTCTAAATGGGTTGAAGCTATACCGCTTAAGAAAGTGACCAGTATTGAAGCAATCAGTTTTGTTAATGAACATATTGTCCATCGGTTTGGAATACCGCAAACAATCACGACCGATCAAGGTACGGTGTTCATGTCTAATGAATTTCAAAGTTACGCGTCAAGTCTGGGGATTAAATTATTGAACTCATCCCCATATTACGCTCAGGCTAACGGACAATCCGAGTCATCTAACAAAACGTTAATTAAGTTAATCAAAAGGAAAATCGATGAAAGACCAAGGAATTGGCACTCAACCCTATCGGAGTCACTTTGGACGTATCGGCTAGCTTATCACGGAGCGACGAAGCTTTCACCTTACCAGTTGGTATATGGTCAAGAAGCCGTTTTACCCGTGGAGATCAACATTGAGTCTATACAAGTGGCCAGGCAAAATGGTTTGTCAGCTCAAGAATATAACAATTTGATGGTCGATAACTTGGATGAGTTGGCAGAGTTACGTTTGTCTACGCTTGATCAGCTTAAAAGGAATAAAGTCAGAGTTGCAAAAGCATATAATAAAAAGGTCATGCCTAAATCTTTTGATCAAGCCGATTTAGTGTGGAAAACGATTCTGCCTGTTGGTTTGAATGGCAGCCGATTCAGAAAATGATCACCTACGTGGGAAGAGCCATACAAGGTTAATCGGCTAGTTGGTGGAAATTCGTATATATTGGAAACGTTGGAGGGGTATGTTTTGCCTAAAGCTATTAACGGGAAATACTTAAAGAAATACTATCCTAGCGTTTGGATTGGAGCCTAGCCGACTGCAAATTGCGTTGAAGGCCAAGTTAACACGGTGCTGTTAATCGGCTAGAAAGATTACAGATTCTTAAAGGAGAATTACAGAAAGGTAAACTTAAATCGGTTAAACAGCCGATTATAGAGTTAAGGTGTTACAAACATTCCAAAAGCCCAGCATTCAGTAATGTTTCATCATCATAAAAGGATTAAACTTAAAGGCCTGAACCGAGAAGCCTGCCCATCAAAGCCGACACTGCTCCTGCCGCCTTAGCAATGATCTGTTGGACCTCATCCAGGAATTTCTCATCCTCTTTGTCATTGCCTGGGACAGGGGTGATCTTGACCATTTGCTTAGAAATTTGAGTTACGGCTTGGCCGATCTCTTGCTTTTGGCTTTTGAGGGATGCAACAGTTGTGGCAAGTGAAGATTGCTTATCAGCCAAATTCTTGTTCACCTCAGCCAACTCTTCTTCAAGACATTTTTTGGCTGATTCCAGGTGAAGAATGGTGGCCTTATCCGATTTAAGGACTTGATTGTCTTCATCAAATTTTTTTCTTCTGGGCCTTTGTGCTAGCCACCAGTTTGTCCAGGATGATTTGGTCGGCTTTTTGGGCTTCCCTTTTCGCAATTCTAGCCTTAGCCGCTTGCACTTCAGCCCTCTTGCCGTCCAAATGGCATACTTCAAGAAGGGCAGCCATGGCTTCTGGGGGGAGGTCGGCTTCAAGAGCCACCATAGCATCACGCAAAGGCTGTGTGTTGGCTAGAAGGTTAGCTCCAGGCTGCATAATTTCCTCAAAAAGTTTGTTCAGTCTAGCTTGCATCCTGTCTTGAAGGTTACCGCAATGACGCCTTCCTCTGCGACTTCGAGGATTTTTCTAATATCCGCGGGGAAATCGTCTGTGGCCATCACTTCTGGGTCTTCCAATTCATCAAGAGTAAAACCCAATAAATCCATTGGGTCGGAAGACATTGAGGGTTGGGAGGCTGGAGCCGATGGTATCCGATAAGGAAAGGCCGAGGAGCCTGGCAAGTCGACGGTAGGGTTGGTCGTTCGAGTAGGCGGTGGCGGTTGAACCTTGGGAGAAATAACGGGAAGATCGGCTAAAATGGCAGCCGCCTGCGCAGATAGTGTCGGCTGTGAAAGGAGTGAAATCAAGATAAGAGCAACACGCAAAAAGAATCATACAGATTCAAAAGGAAAAGAGATTCACCTCTCCCGTAGCCGATATGGTTGGCGAGCTTTCACCACTTTGCTCGTGGGGCTTGGGGATCCTCTTGGCAACAGCTTTGGTGTACTTCCACTTCTTTTCTGAGGGTTTATCAGACAAATAATCTTGTTAGCTGAAAATCGGTTTAAGATAAGAAGAAAGCCGATAAGAAAACTTACTAGGTTGTTTCTGCTTCTCCATGTCCGATAGAGATGGGCTCTGAACACTCAAGGACCCCGAAGCATAGCCTGTGACAGCGGCTGATTGTTGCTGTCTTCTGAGCTGGCTGTCACCCGATGGGCCTGAAGCCGCCCTCTTTCCAGTAGCCTTGTTCTATAAGAGAAATGAAACCAAGTTAGATTCAAGGCAGACTTCAGAAATAACAAAATGGAAAAACTTAGACTCTAAGCCGATACCTCGCTAGAAACATCTACGTTCGTGTTAGTATATCCGGACGAAGTAGCCTCACTGCAAGAATCGGCGTTAGACACTAACGCTGGCTCCGGAAGATTTGGAAAAAATTCATTAATAATGGTCGACGGAGACTTGGACCGATAAAGAGCTTCTGCAATGGTTGACCACCATGTAGTATAGCCTCCTGCCCATCTGGTGTTCAGGAAAAAGTGTGGCAAAGATTGAACTTGTAGGTCATCGGCTACTTCTAGGACAATCTCAGTCGATACAACATTCCGGACTCTAGCTCTTGGCTCAAGCCGATCAAGAAGTTAGAAACTTGGTATCACTTGACCAAATCCCAGTTGTCTTGCATAAACTGACGGGTGATAAAATTCATATGACGGTTGATATGTCCGATTTCTTGTATGGAGACCAGCATGGAGAATGCAAGGAGAGATGAAAATTCTGTATAAATCAAGTGTTTCCTGAGGTATCAAAGAACTGTCAGCTTCAAGATGCAGAAATGAAGGCTATGGAAAATCGGCCACACAGCTGTAACTAAAGAAGTCCTGCTATTTCAAATCTTCATTGCTCAAGTGGAGGAAGAAAGACATGTATTTCTTTGAATCGGCAGCAGAGATTTTGGTCTCATTACCAAAACACATGATGAACCATTCGCCAAATGATCGGCTTGCTTGATATTGGGGAATAGCGTTCTCTGGGTTATCTTCTCTTGGGAAGGCTGTATCATCGGCAGGCTCCAGATTAAAGGGTCGGCTAAAAAAGCAATACAGCCAAACTTGAAAAAACCATAAGGGACCACCCACGTTGCCCACAGTGAAGTCAGCAAAGACCGTGTAAAGCCGAATTCTAATAACGTTCATCATTCGGTACACCGCTCCTAGGAATGTTTTTCCAAGCGCCAGCCGACGGCCTTATACCAATCGTTCTGCAATTGTCTGATATACTTGAGTTGGTCCTAATGAAGCCCCGCAGAATAGAAATCGATCAAGCCAGAGATTAAGGAAAGCGACGTGCTCCTCGTCCGATATTAATCCATTTACTTTATTATTTTTGGCAATATACTTAGACCATCCTTCACCTTTGGACCGAATAAGTTTGTTCTTTGGTTTGGCGCTGAAGGCCGATATTTGTTCCCCATCCGGTCTTAAGCAGCTGAGTTGAGCAACGTCCAGCAAAGTTGGGCCGACCAGGCCGGTGCGAAATATGAAGGCATTAAAAGCATCCGACCAGAAATAACAAGCCGTGGCCACTAAGGACTCATTGGCCTCTGGATCGGCTAAACTCAAAGGAATGCACTCGGCTATGCCCATTCTCTCCCAGGATTCTCTTTTTTGGGCTGCTACTCGGTTATACCAATTCTTCCATCCTTTAAGTGCAGTCGGCCAAGCCCTAAAACTTTTACTCCAACCCTTAATATTATATCCTCTAGCCAACAAAGGAAGGCGAGTTACTTCTTGATCAATAACCGTAGCAGTATCTAGGGTTCCTAGTGGGCCGAGAAAAAACTGATCAACACTGTTGGGAATCGGGATGAGTACCTGAGAAGGATCCATTCAGCCGATCTTGATGTTAAAAGCCGACTGACTCAGATGAAAAGCCAAGCAGAAGGAAGGAGCCGATTGTGAAGATCATGAAAGCTCGAGCGCGTGGGGAATGACAGTGTGGGGGCCACATTTTATAGCGAGGTAAAAATCTGAAGCGGCGGGATGTGAATCTCAAAGGGCGCAAACAGTTAAAATGCACTATCAGAAAATTACGGCGCAATTAAGGCGGCAGTTATTGGGGAAAGTTATCAACTAGCCGACGAAGAAGAAACCGACAGCTGTAATTTTTGAAAAATGACAAGTCATCTCTCAAAAATGGGGGGCACATGTTTGCACCAGAATTTGGAAAGGCTAGTCAAAATCGGCAAGAAAGTCAAACGAATGGAAGTTAACAGACGATTTGGAAGGATTTGAAGATATTTGGCAACGGCAAGATCTTTGAGGAAAAACTATCCGAGATAAGGCCGATACGGATCAGATTTTGAAACGTGTTGTAATAGGATACGATCGACCGACGAGTATAAAAGAAGGGCCAAAGCAAGCTACAAAAAACACAACACAATTAAACATACCAATTTACATTACTTTTTCCAGTCAACTAGGAGTAGCTCTTGTAATTTAGTCTTTGTAATTCGATCTTGATCAATAAAGTTGCGCATCGCCGATTGTTGATCTTCTTCAAATTACACCCCAGGTTTGATTTATTCTGATTTTGTTGCGCATCGTCTTCTTCAGAATCGATCTACCTTTATCCTCTGATTAGCCTTAATCGACTAATTAGACTTACCCTGTTACATTGATCTTAATCGGCTTCAAGCTGATTAGTCTAAGCCGATTGATCATCACGATCGGTTTTGAGTGAATTTTATATTTTTACCTTATCGATTACAGGTCAAATCGACTGGCACGCTCTGAACCAGGTGTCACCATGCTGTTGTCAAAAACCCAAGTTTTTGACTCCAACAGCTTGGATCAAATCTGTGCTAGGCTTTAGCCCATTAGTATCCTTAGATGCAGGTTGTAAATTATTGCAAAGGAGTACTTAGCTCATGGGTGCAAGAACCAGTCAATGCGATAGCATCATTTCAGATCAGTGTTGGCCGATCCGGGACTAGCAATAGGATATGAAGGCACCAAAAAAATTCTCTCAAGGCCTCAGGTCCAGGGTATACTTGTGGGGTGCCCCCAGAAGTGAAACCTCCTACTAAGTTCATTTCAATGGATGGGAGCAGGGTTCGTAAAATCGACGAAAACGGTTGAAAATCGTGATTTTTGGTCATATCAGTGCAGCTCAACTTCAAAAACCGCTCGGTAAATCGGTTAAATTGAAAAAAAAATTCAAAAAAAAAATTGCAACGTAAACCGATCGAAAATCGGTGAAAATTGCTTGAAAATTCGACCGCCAAAAATAGTTCAACTAGCCCACTGATTTTCCAAAAAAAATTCAAAAAATTTCGATTTTGAAACTCTATGATTTTCGACAGATTTTTGGTTCGATATTTTTTATTTTCAAATTTCGAGCGATTTTCTCCAAAAATGATTATTTTGAACCCTGGATAGGAGGAGAACAACTCAAGCTAAGTTGTTTTTTGTTATTCTTCTTTATTCTTCTTCGGCGTAGTAGTTGTCATGATGAACGGGCTTATGACCAGTGCCAGAGCTGAACAGTTAGCTAGCATATATGATCAGGTCGTTGAACAGTAAGCACCTGTTTTCTTTTTGCAGTGACATGGGATGTGACATGTACGTATTTTCAGCTTCAACTACCAGTCTTCGAATCCCTATGGAGAGATGAGTATTTGTTTCATCCTCTGAGCACGTTTGACAAATAAATGTGTAATGTTCGAGCTCCTGATTGGTATTTCGCCAAAGATGATACCGCAATGCTGTGGGGCATTATCAAGTACTACAATGACCTGCTCATGGTGCCGGGGCCAGATGGAAATGTGCAATCCGAACTTCTATTCAGCAAGGACTCATCAACATTCACTTTTGAGAAGGGTTGGGCCTTTCCAGGGCACATATACTTCAACGGTGAAAACTGCGTCATGCCCCCATCAGATGCGTACCCGTGTCTACCTAGCTCTTCGCCTAGATTGAGGACTGCATTCCTTATTCTGTCCATTGTCATTTGCACAATGTTGGCATTCTTGCACAACCACCTAGTTTTAGATAATAATTGTGGAAAGTGCTACATCCTGAGTTTATTGCTAGGATGTACCCTTGCTTGAAAAGCTGGTTCGGGTGTGATTTAGGTTGTAAGCTCAGGTTGTACACTTCCATGATGTGTATTCTTGATCTGAAGAGTGAAGACTAATTGGGACAACCCCAACACTTTCTCTAGAGAAATGTTTGTCATCTGACCTCGAGAACTTACATATTTGTCGTCAGAAAAGCATATCAATGTTCATTAAGTTGATTTTTCTCAATCCAAGATCATTAGCTGCATGCATTTTGTACACAATCAAATTCACAGAAAAAACTGTGCAATCACATTTCAGAGCTGGCCTAATTGGAGACTCAAAAACTCTTCCAGCCTGATTGTGTTGTAAATGAAGAAGATCCATCATGCAATTGCAAAGACACACGTAACAGATTTCCTCTGACTGAGCAATCAAGAGCACCAAACCCAACCTTGACAGTCGGCCAAAATGCTCCTACCTAAACTGCTCTGCTGTCCCAATATGAGAAAATGAACAAGAAGATGAGAGGAAAAAAAAAAGACCCTCGCTCATGCCACCAGGAGCAGCACCAGCAAGAACGCTGAAGCCGCGCCGGCAGCGATCGCGGAGCGCGGCGGTGCGACCAGAGCGGAGTTGGGCAGGTAGGGGTAGGAGTCCGGCGGCGGCATCTTGCACTCGTCGCCGTTGAAGTATATCTTGCGCGGGAACGCCCATCCCTGGCTGAAGGTGAAGGTGTTGTCGTCCTTGCGCATCAGCACCTCCGACTGCACGTTACCGAACGGCCCGGCCTCCATGAGCAGGTCGTTGTACATCTTGAGCCCATAGAACATGCCCGTGTCATCTGAAAAATTAACCGCAAATTCAAGTTTAGCGACCCGCGCGCAGTGCAATGCAATCTATGTGTCTATCTGCTCGATCGCGCGCTGCGCGACTCGCAGTAATAGGTGCTTACTGATGTTGCCGTAAGGCAGGAGGGGCTTGTACTGGAAGCTGAAGACCTCGGTGACGTTGTTGAGGTTGGGGTGCTGCGCGACGAGCGTCCACTGGGTGTAGTTCATGCGGTAGTTGAAATTGGTGACGGCGATCTTGGCGCGCCAGTAGTCCTTGTAGTTGAGCTTGACGTGCCAGTGCACGCGGATGGGGCACATGTGCTGCGTGCACTGCAGCAGCGCCGCGCCGTCCTTCCTCGGCGTGTTCACCCCCGGCAACAGCGCCCGCTTCGAGTCGCCCATGATGCAGCTGCTCCTGCCTCCGTCGCTGTGGCCGCCGCCTTTGCCGTGGCCGTGGCCGTGGCCGTGGTCGCCGCCGCCGTGGCCGCAGCCGCACGCGCACTTGGCGCAGGGCACGATGGTGCTGTTGTAGAAGGAGGAGAATGAGACGCAGCAGGTGGGGAACCGGGAGGCGAGCTGCTGCGAGTAGGTGCAGGTGACGGTCCATGTCATGAGCGCCTGGGTCTTGCGGCGGCGGTCCGGGGTGAGGTAGACGGTGGAGGGGACGATGGTGGCGGGGCCGCAGGTGTAGCCCAGGCCGGGGCCCATGAGGGTGAAGTTCTTCGGCAGCTTGACGGTCTTGTTGGTGGTGCCGGCGAGACCGACCGAGACCTGAAAGGCGGAGAGCGCGCCGGCGGGGTCCTGGCCGTAGGCGGAGACGACGCCGCCCTTGCAGCAGTTGGCGATCTGCTGGTTGTATGGCACGCCGGGGAGGAGGTCGACGATGGCGGGCGTGTGCTTGCAGCAGTGCGGGATGCCGCCCTTGAACTTGGAACAGTCGCCCTGCTCCGTCGCCTGCGCACCCACAATGGACCAGATCACCTCCTTCTTCGCCCACGACCACCCCACCGTCCACCCCGGCGCCATGATCTGCCGGTACATCTGGTAGTTGTTCATCGTCACCATCGCCTGCCCACATCGCCATTGCCGGCGGCCATCCCATATATAGGTCAATCACTTTGTAATAATAACTAAGAATCCAACACAAGAAGCATAAATGTTGCAACAAATTAGATGGTGATGATGTATGCATATCTACTCACGACGTATCCGTCAGGCGTCCACGAGATGACATCCCATTTGATGGTAATGTTGCCGTTTGGGTCCAGGGGATCGTACGCCACTGAAAAGAACCAAGAAAGAATGATGACTACCAAAACACAAGAAATTAGCATCAAAGCTGCAGAGCAAATTACAAGGAAGGGGATTAATTAACCTGCAACAAAGCAGGTGACTGCGAGGACCAGAGCGATCAGCATGGAGTTGCGGTGGAGCTCCATTGTCGCACTGCCCTGCAAGAACAACAACAGTGCACTCAACAGTAGAGCTGATCAGTGGCCTCCCTCAAGGCTCTCGAGGAAGAGGCAGGCAATTAAAGGCCATGCACCGATGCAGAAGAAGAAGAAGCCATCATCCATCCATCCACCGGCGCACGGCGAGATGGCATGTCACACCGTCGGTTATGGGTTCCGTAAGAATAACTCAATTGAATCTGCATGACGCGGGTGATGGCTCAGCGCCACCTCTCTGCTAGCTGCTGATCGATCGATACATGTCTGAATAATGATCTCCATGGTGCTACGCTCTGAATCTTGCACACGCACACACACACACATTGATACTCATTGGCTTGCCGGCTCTGCTGGCTGGTTACTCGATGCTGAAGCAACCGTGGTTGGTGCATGAGAGGGAGGGAGGAAAGGGACGCGGGAGATCTCAGCTCAAAGCCAACGGTATCTCCTTTGGTTCCTGACAACGACGCTGGAACACTTGCAATCTTAATTTTAATATGTGTAAGGTGCGCAGCTGCTATTTCACTAGTTGCAATGTTTGATCAGCACCAATGTCTTGAAATAAAAAAAAAAGATCAGCACCAATGTATCTTGAATTCGTTTTTCTTTGCTGGAACTAATGTATCTAGAATTCTTGATATTTTAGGAGGTCGGGGTAGGTAAGGATGGACTTCTTGCAAATACCACCACTGTCAGTCCAGTTCAGGTGTGAGGTTTTCTGGGAAAATAAACACTGTGAATCTCAGTCGAAACGTACTATGCATGTCGTAAATAGTATTGCATCCATTGTCTTCTAATTGCCGTCCTAAATTACGTGCAATTAGCCTTCTAAAACTTGAAGCACTAATATAAAAAAAAATAGATTACGAAAATAGGTTCTATATATACCACTCAAAGATGCCCACTAGTATATTTGTCATCAAAATACTCCCATATCATCATGTTTTTAATATTTTTTTAGCTAATGTGTATGTGGTCAAAGACGTGTACCAATGACATGATAAAAAAATAAGTAAAAGAGGATAGAGGGAGAGAAAAGGAGAAAATAGCAAATAGTTGATAGATCTATTTATTGTGGACGATGGCATGTCAAGCTAGCTAGCTAGTTCAAACTAAGGTTTGTTTGTTTTAGCTTTTAAATCTGGATCTAGTCCTAAAAGCAGAATTAAAAAACAAACAGTTCGATTCTAGAATCCGATTCTTACAATCCAGTCCACCCATATATACTAGAATCCACAATCCACTTCATATGTGCTTTTGGATTCCAGCTCTTAGAGAATCAGTTTCTCAACAACCATAATCTAGAATCAACTTTTAGAGAATTCAAAGCTAAAACAAACAGGTCCTAAAATAGCTGGCCAGAACAGCCATACGTAACTGTCCAGTGACCCATGCTTGGCCTGTTTCAAATTAAACTGGAGCACGAGCTATGGTGGATGCACATGTAATCCTCAGGGTCAATTGAACCCATAATATTCTTCTGAAACCCGTGTATATGTTGATTTTTACATGTAACTTTATATATATAAGATGAAGAAAACGATCCCACTAAAGACTTGTTTGGATAGATGGGGATTAAACCTAATCCCTTCTAATTATCAGGGAATTGAACTAAAATTCCCACCAATCCAAACAAGCCCTGAATTAAGCTCGCATCACCCCACGTACAGGTACAAGTTTATGGATCCGAATGTTTTCCTTTTCTAAGGCTTACTGCTTTAAGTTGTGGCTATGCCCAGGTACGAAATGACCATACACTAGCTAGCTGCGTCCAAATTCCAAACCGTGGCCACCCTCAGGTTTGCTGCACACTCAAGTTGATCTCACATTAATGCATGATAATCTCATTAGATTCTGTTACTTCTTTTCCCACCACCTTGTTTGGTTGTACTGTCCCTAGCTTTCAAAGCAAAGTGGGCAACGATCGATGCCCCGGCCCCAAGTTCTTTCACAATGTTTCTCAACACGAAATTTCACCTTACCTCGCACGTTTCATGTGGTACGCACGCACGGAGACGGAGACGGAGGCCTCGATTTCTTACCTGCGTTGGCGTGAGTATACCGCATGCCGTTCCGTACCTTCCTCTGTTTGGTGGCATGGAACCATCCGTTTACTTTTCTGTGTTGAATGTGATACCCTGTGATTTTCTCGTGTTATTTGCTTGCTCAATCCGATTGGTGAAAGATGCTGCGATCCTACTTGTGTTGACAATTCGATCGACATCCATTTATATACATACTTTACATTTTTACATTAGGCTAGCTCCTTAATTGATCTGTTTTCTCTTCTCTTTCGAATACCTCTTCAGTTAATGGAAGAAGAAATAAAATTGATCCATCAGGGACGCCGTGAACTAGCTTAGAGATACCAAAAAGTTGCCATTTGCCACTAGACACCCCCACCGTCTGAAAGAAAATCGTTTCATTTTCGTCGAATGAAGGAGAGCCGAATGTCTGAAATATCCCCTTTCTTGCCCTTAATTCCCATTTCACCCAAATGGCTGTGCTGGCATCGACCCTCCGGCCACAGTTAGTATGCATTGTTATTGATAAAATATGATGACACACTGGAGAAACGGCAGCTAGGCAAGAAAACTTGTATTAACGGAATTGAATCACAATGGGGCACAGAATGCAGGTTTTTCTTCCCTCTGGCAGACCATGCTATCTATAAAAGTAGGAGCTCAGAACATCAAGATAAGTTATACAAGGTGGTCAAAACGTTTATGTGATTCTAACGAATTGCTCACATCAACGAGCCCTGGAAATCAATCATAAGCTTCATTTTATCCAACAAATTATTGTCCTCTTGTCTTTTTTCACAGGTCATTTGGAGTTCTGTTCCAGACTTGGAGCAATCGAATGGAGTTACAGACAGACATCACACAAGAGAACATACCTCCTTGTGCTTGCATTTTGCAGCTTGACGTTCTCACAGACAATTAATAAAGAAACAGCAAAAATGATCTCCATGTATGTAGCATGTATTAGCAGCATCGATCTTTATACATGTAATACCCTATCACTTCATGTGCTCAAGATAGACCATTACTTTTTTCATCATCTTTAGCATGACTCTAATTACAGCAAGCATCCTAAAACAAATATCACTACTACTAAACAATATCAACAAGAAATTACATAATAACATAAACAAGAATGATAATGTAACATCCCAAATTTTGGATCATATGAATTTGTTTTGTAAATTTGATTTTTCAGAATTTTATTGCTAATTAAAGCTTATTTGGGAATTTATTTAATTTGAAAAGGATTTTATGTGATTAATATATAATTGAAAAATTGTTTAAATTATTTTATTCGAGTTCTAAATGCATCAATATATTTTATAAATTTTTTATAGATTTTTCTGAATTTATTTGCTATTTATTCAGAGCTATTTGCATTTGCTGTGTTTATTTAAATGGGAAAAGGGATTTTAAAACCTGGTTTCGGGATTTGGGCCAAAGCCTTTCACAGCTCAGCTCATCTAGCCCAGCTAGCTTATTATGTGGCCCAATGGCCTGGTCCGTTGCTCATCCCGTTGACAAGCGGGGCCCGCATGTCAAACGTGTCTTCCCCGACTTGTCCAAGCCGGACACTATCTAGGTTGTGTCCGCTGTGGAGAAGGAGTCCATCCCGGGTGGAGCACGGACTCCAAGGCACTATAAAGGTGCGCCCTGGGATCACCTCGAAGTCCGAGTTGCCACCGAGTAGCCAGATTTGGCGAAATTTTGAGCAAGGGCCGCCGAGGAAAGAAAGCTCTGTTTAGCCGCCGTCGGTGAGTTCCTGCGCTCGTGACCTCATCATTAGCATTGTTGTTTCATATTCTCTTTGGTGCGCTTACGGTCCCATCGAGATCGCTGCTGCTGTTGCGGCTAAACCTCCGTAGTTCTTTTGTCCACTGCCATTATAGATCGCTAGAATTCTCCCCAACCTCATCATCGTGTCCGCTGCATCACCAGCTTTCTAGCTGTACCACCCAGAGGTCGTGAAAGTGCGCCGTCGACGACCTTTGGTCCTGCAAGTCGCTGGTCGATGTGGTTGTCCCAGAGTCGACACATGTTGTGGTGACATCATCGTGATGTCAGCCGAGCCCTCCACATGTTAGTCTCTCGGGAGGATTTTTAATTTCTAAAAAATATTTGAATTCAAAAAAAGAAAATCAGTGGGACCCACTTGTGAGAGAATATTCTATTTTCTTTTTTTCTAGATTTTATTTTTTGGTAAATCTTTGGAGAGTCCATTCTCCTTCATACGAACTTCGATGTCGAGACCTCCCTTCTGAAGTGGAATACCAAGAAGGTCTTGTATGCATACTGTACTAATATCATGATCAGTGGTTAGTACACACATGTACAATATTGCCATCACATCCATACACAATATCATGAACACATTAATGGAATGTAACTTATACAAATAAGTCGTAAATGCCAAATAGAGTACAACAAAAGATATACAAGCTTAACAGTATGCCTTGGTCTATAATATTCCACAGGCAACTGACATGGATAACCGTAGAAAAAGTTATCACTTAATCTCTGTAACCCGCGGTGAAGTACTACTCGTCAGGAACTTCGATTTCTTTGCCCTCTGAATATTAACAAGCAAGGGTGAGTACTTTTATACTCAGCAAAACTTGTAGTGTATCAGAAATTCATAAATGCCTAGCTATGTTAAAGAGAGATGGTTATTCTACCTTGTTCTTTTGCATAAAGCGAGATTTAAACATGAATACCAATAATAGATTGTAATATGAATTATAAAGATCAGTTTAACAAATATTTAAATAACAAGTAAAAGTAGCATAAAATGTAAATAACTCACAATCCTCCTTGATTGTGTTCATCGACCCGTTCCTGGTTATACTTGGCATAAAACCTGGAAACAAAGCCTTTCTAACAAATTTTTCCAATTCAACCTTCTTTATTTAAGATATTAAAATTCTAACTAGTGTTAGTACACCAAGTCTCTCATAACCATGAGCATGGCTTTTTAAAAAGATTTACACTCTACAGAGGTGTACAACTTTATCCTTAAGACATGATCAACTCTTTTTGCCGCTATCTTCAACATTCCTTTGGCGTGTGGCCAAGAGATCATGACATAAACCGTTACATCACTTAGACCTAACTTTGCACTAGCCCGGTGACATTTGACCCTTGCTATGGTAGTGGAAATAAAATTCACACACATAGTAACCATGATAGTCCAACCCTGTCATACCATTTTTCCCATAACAAGGCATACACCGTTGTGTCGACAAGCGTTATTCTCAACACACCTCGGTGTAAGCACCCCTTCGAGCAAACCTATCCGGATTGTTCGTACTACCACGGTTTAAGATCGATGATGCCGACTAGAGGGGGGTGAATAGGCGATTTTAAAAATGTATCTCTAAACGCTCTTTGGCCAAAACCTAATTTATAATGCGGAAGCGTAAATCAAACGGTTTTGACAATTAAGGCCTAAATCCTCTAGGCTTACTATGTGCACTAACAATCTAAGACTAAACCATTATTTGCAATCCAAGGTTGACAAGCAAGCAATTTAATTCTATGAATGTAAATTGCAAGAATGTAAATGAGCAATAGAATGCAAACCACATTTGACACACAATCAATTTACCGTGGTGTTCGGAGACTTGCCGGGCTCCCCTAATCCATGTTGAGGTAAGCCCAAACGAATTGGATTGGCTCCACGAATTAAGCCAAGCACCACGAATCCACTAGCAATAGTTCTTTCCCTCTCCGGGTAGGTGAGCTCCAACCTTCACAACTCGCTGGGTCTTCTCACAACCTTCTTGAGAAGATCACCAGACCATGACGCATCCACGTCGTCTAGGTGTCGGCAAACAGCAAGAGTAATAGGTCAAGCCTCTTGCTTGATCCTCACCAAGTGCAACATATGCACAAGGATGCTCAATCCTTCTCTAGATGCAACACATGCAACTAGAGACCTTCTCACCTTGCTCACAAAGTGCAACACATGCACAATGTAGAGGAGAGGCTCATACTAGCTCAAGAGAATGCAAATCAACACCAAAGAGATTCTACACAAGAAACTGTAAATCAATTTCTTCTCAAATCACTCAAATATGGCTCTATGAGCTCTTGAGGTTTTGCTCTCACAAGAATACCTTAAATGGGTACTAGAGCAGTAGCAAAACCCTCCCCATTCGGTCTCTTATAAAGCTCCTCAAAGAAACTAGCCATTTGGGGACAAAATCGGAAGAAACATGCAATTTTTGGTACTACCACCATGTAAATCCAGGTAGTACCGGCCTCAGCGATAACGGATAGTTCTGGGCATTAAAAGCACTAAAAATAGTCGTTGCTACAGTACCACCGGTACTACCGCCGTATAAATCCTGGTAGTACCGACATTTTTGACCCCAAAAACTCAAAAACACGGTTCTAAGAAATAACTACCGGCCATCTAGAGCGGTACTACCGCTGGGGCGGTACTGCCACTATGTAAAAATCGGTAGTATCACTGTTTCAGTAACTAAAACGGTCATAACTTTTTACTCCGAAGTCCGATTTTGGTGATCTTGGACTCTATGCGAAATTTATCAAGAGGGCTACAATCTCCACCCTTTTAAAAGATTTAAGCAACCATATCTATTTTTAAATATCACAAAAACAAAAACTCCAATGGAGTCACTCAAGTCTAAAATCTGATCTTCTTGAAATCCCTCACATAGATTTGATGAAGAGCGTGACTACAAGCTAGCAAGAGTCAATAAGATCAAATCTTGAGCCTTGTGATGATCAACTCATGATCAAAACAATTTTGCAAAACACATTTGCAAATTCTAATCACATGCTCCAAGATCAAATGCATGAACACCAATATTTTACAAAAAATATTTATAAATATAAATCTTGCAAGCAAGTGCAATCAAGATCACATTTTTGAGTCTTGTGATGATCGACACATGATCAAACCAATTTGCAAAACACATTTGCAAACTCTAGTCACATGCTCCAAAGAATTGCACAAATATCAACTTGTTTACAAAACACATTTGCAAAATAACAACAAACATGAACTTCTCCTATTTGCAAAACACATTTTCAAATCAAAGCTCCATGAAAAGAACACATCAATAAAATTGCAAGCATGAGCTACAACTATTTGCAAAACACATTCGCAAATATTTGCTTCATGCAAAAAGCAAATCAAGAAAGTGTGAGCTAGGGCAAGCGAGATTGAGCTATCAACACATGATGTGACTCAAGCTATAAGACTTGACCCCTCTTAATAGTACGGTAAACCTAACTAGCATCTCGGTCTCCCATCCAAACACTGAGACCGGTGAAAGACTATGAACACATCCTTAGCCCTAGCTAGTAATACCTTTGCCTCTCGTAACCACTTGGAGCTTTCATGAAAACCGGTTAATGAAAGCATCTAGGCCCCTAAATTGTTTTGGTTTTGGTAATTAATGACAAATTGTGAATATGGGACTAACGGTTTCATCTAAGTGTGTTAGAGTACAGGGTGGATTTAATCAAGGAAAAGGATGAAGCATGAACATAAGTCTAAAAGAAAATCAATGCGTCAAGATAACAGAAATAAGGTATGAAGTTAAGGACTTTCTATAGTCTTTTATCGATCTCGGAGTTTGGAAGAAAAGATCAGGTTGATAGAAATAGGGCCGTACTATCAAGAGGTGTTTTTGACGTTAGCTTGATATCAATTAAGGTCTAAAGGCTCAAATTATACATTCAAGCACATACATTATGATATCCATGTTCCAAAAATTGAAAACCATTTTTAAAATATATCAAAGTCTTTGGAAACCCACTGCTACCGCCCATGGCAGCGCGGTGTGAAAATTCCAGAGAAGCTCTTTTAGAGCTATCTGGAAGCCCGGTGCTACCGCCAATGGTAGCGCGGTGCTACCGGGTGAGCGGTAGCACCGGCCCTCTTGGGTGGTATGAAAATTCCAAAGAGGGTGTTGTTTTTGCACTCGAGCGGTCCGGTGCTACCGCCTATGGTAGCCCGGTGCTATCGAACCTGCGGTAGCACCGGTCATATAACTCGGTGTGAAAATCACAGAGGGGTGTGTTTTGGGCATTTTGGCAGTCCGGTGCTACCGGGCGAGCGGTAGCACCGGCCCAAATGTACGGTGCTAAAATTCCAGAGAGCGCCTCCTTGCCCGAAGAAATTCAAAAATAGCCCAGTGCTACCAGTTCTAGTTGGGCGGTAGCACCAGACCCTCTGCACAACGGGCACTAACAGTGCATTTAATGCACTGTGCCAACCATTGAGTTGGAGCCCGGTGCTACCGGCCCTACATGGGCGGTAGCACCGAAAAATCTGACTTCAGCTTAATTTGAGCTCCAACGGCTAGAAAAATTGGTGGAGGCTATAAATTCACCCCCACCTGCTCACTAGAGCTAACTTTTGGATCCTCATTGAAGATATTTGAGCTCTAGCTAGTTTTCTCCTCTCCTTGTGCATTCAATTCTCATTTGTGAGAGTGGGGAGTTAAATTGAGTGTTGCATTTCAAGTTTGAGCCTTTAGACACTCAAACCGACTGCAAGCGAGCGTCAACGACTAAACAAAAGTATACTCAATAAAAGAGGTAGTCTCATATTTGGATTTATCAATTCTATCATAAATATTATATCCAAGGAATGCAAAAAGATATGATAATATGAACTTGAATGCATACCTTTGATATTTCCATATTTTTCATCCAAAAGAGACTAATAAGAGTTAAAGCTCAACAAAAGAGTTAGTCCCATAAAAAGATTTATCATTAATTAACAATTGAGATTAATCAATATTATGATTATCAAAATAGTTAGTCTTAATATTAGATTTGTCATTAATACCAAAACAAAATTAATGGAGCTTGAACTTTCACACGGCCTTCCAATGTGCAAAACTAGACCTGAGCAACTTAATAGGTTAAAGCTACCCCATAATAGCTCTTGTGGTTGCATTGTATATCTTGGATTATGCAACACTACGTTCGGTCCTCAATCTGACCTGGGCAAGATCTCCCCCTATCTACGTGCAAGTCCTTCCCTCACACTTTAGGCTAATAGTAATAAATCTGGATCGATGAAGTGAGTTTCCGAAGCGTCGCTATCTAAACACACAGTTCATCATAAAGCAATAATAAGAAGCAAATGAATTCAGATAAAGACCAAATTCAAAAAGTTTTATAGAAATATAAAGTTCATTATTTTAGAAAAATTTAGAGACTGTTTTCACTTAATTTGGAGTTCATGTGCAAAAGTTATTAGCATTGAATTTTGAATGTGCTAAAAATCACTTAAAATAGGAAAATATGCCTCCGAACAGTTAAAACGTATTTCTCATTTTTCCTGATTTTAGTTTAACTACAGAGGCTGACAAGTGGGGTCCACATGTCAGTTACTCATCTTCAAATACCATTTTGGATTTAAGTTTTAAATCCTTTATTTACACTTGGTCCCACTTGTCATAGGTGCATTAAAATAAAAACTGAGTCTAATTAGATTTTAATGACAAAACTGACACTTAGGATCCACAGGACAGTGAGAGAGATAGTTCGCTCGGGGCAATTGACATGTAGGGCCCACCTATCGATGACCTAAAGATAGAGCAACGCACAGCGAGGCTTGCCGGCGACGAACGACTGCTGATCATGCGAAGTGGGTGGTATGGTTAGCTAGAGAGGAGTGAGGAGAAGCTAGGGCACCCATTAGTGGCGACGGAAGTTGGTCGAAGATGGCCGGTGACAGAGAGGGGCAGCGGCGGCCATGGCGGTCAGTGGCGATGGCAATGCGGGGGTGATTGTGCTCGGGAATAAGATGGGAAAGCATCTAGGGACCTTAGGGACTCCATTTCAGGGACCGACAATGAAAAAATCTCACCAGGAGGTGCTGGCGACTGTGACCTGATCTGAGGAAGACGAAGACCATCATGGCAAGCTTCAGGAGATTTAAGCTAAAAAGGAGGCGGGGCGGTAGTTAAGGAACCTTGAGGAAGCTCCTAGCCAAAGGAATTTGAGATTGACTCAGAGTGGCAGGGAAATGGTGCTTTCTTGGCTCTTCGGTGCTTGGCAGTAATGGTAGCTCTTAGCATCGTGATTGCCGTCAGCTCATGCAAGAGAGTAATAGGGGGGTGTATGGTGCTAGGGGCAGGCAAGGCGAGTCTCTTATAAGCATGGGGAGGAGCATTCACCGTGCGGCCCGTGAGCTTGACTTGGTAGACAAAGGGAAAAGGACACTTCTGGCGCGATTCCAGGAATTCCTGGTAGAAAGCTTGGCCATACAAAGAGACAAGACAGCTGTGACAGCTATGCTAGGGTGGCAGGGTGCAGATGGTGGTGTGATGACTCGGCCATGGCGCAGCGGAGTGAGAGGATAGGGCACGGACACAAGTTCCATGGTCCCGTTGTGGTGCTGTAAGGTCGAGGATGCCGACTAGAGGAGGGTGAATAGGCGGTATTAAAAATTTATTTACTAATTAAACAAACTCCTAAGCACCCTTATGACAAAACATTAATAATAAATAATGCGGAAGCGATAAACTAAGGTTTTGACAATTAAGGCCCAAATCAACTAGGCTCACTAAGTGCACTAACTGATTATGTCTCTAACAATAATTTGCAATCCTAAAGACAATAAAGTAATCAATCAATTTAAAACTATGAATATAAATTGCTTGAATGTAAATTAGCACAAGGAAGCAAATCACAAGGAGACACAATACTTTTTGCCGTGGTGTTCGAAGACTTGCCAGTCTCCCCTAGTCCACGTTGAAGCAAGCCCAAACCACTTTGGACCGGCTCCACAAATTGTCGTGACCCGAATATGCAAATCCAGACCCTCTGTGTATTCAGCACTAGTCCAGGATCACGCTAGTGCACACAGTCTCAACATAGATGAAATAACACAATCATACACAGCGAAAGAAAAAAAAGACATCATATATTAAATACAACTAGTTACATGACCTTATGATCAACTTACATGATTATGCCTTATAAGGCTGAACAACAATTTAAGCAGCAGCGGAAAGAAACGTAGATGACCCCTCAGTATACCACAGGCAACTGACAAGGTTCAACTCCTAGATATTCGCCTCCTCGTGGAACTTCTCCTCCTTGAGTTGTAGTCTTCTCCTCAACCGATGATTTTGTGTGTTGCAAGGGTGAGTACATAAAGCACTCAACAAGTCGTGCACGAATGCAATTCTAACATAGCTATATGCAAGGCTTATTCCAAAGAAATGGCTAACATGGCTATTTTGCAATAAGCGACATTTGTAAATGAATCTGATATATAAATTGGAAAGACAAGAAAACAAATAACTGTATTAGATAGATTCAACATTTCTCAAGTAAACCAAGTTTCCAATCCTATGTCAAGTTCCAACTTTTCATGGCAATCCTGCCATCCCATTCCAAGTTTTCATTTCAAAAGTCTAACCCTTAACTGTAATTCCCGAGCTTTGCTCAATACCGTGAGCACGGCTATTCGAATAGGTTTACACTCTGTAGAGGTTATGCACTTTACCCACACGACGTGATATTCTCTTTGTGCCTGGCCATTAGCACACTTCCTTTGGTGTACTGGCAGAGAATTCACGACAAAGCCTTTCAGGAACCTCTACCTTAACCAAAGAACCTCTCGGTGTTGCCTTCGCTACCACTCCTCTCATGCGATGCCACCAGAAGTATAGGCGTGCCAACACCGTTGGATGGGTACCAAGCCGCAAAGACAGTCGCTCCCCGCACGAATACACCCCGTGTCTTGTCACCCTGAGGTATCAGAGGAAAGATATCAGAACCCTAATCAACTAGGCCTGTCCCAATCCAAACGTGTGGTTGCAAGTAAGACTCAGGTCAAAGGCTTGCAAGGTTAAGTCCTTAAGATGATCGAGGCAAGACTTCCACATACCCCTTGCCCATCGGGCCCACCTTGGCATTCTCGCCCCTTGCCACTTGCCCCAATCTAAATCATAACCACCCCAGTTGATAACCAAGCACCACGTGCCATCAGCAATTTAACGTCGTTGCGTGACATCCTCTCGCCACCGCAACTAAATCTCATCGTGTGACCACACATGACACACAAGTTCATAACATCGTTCCATATTCCATTAGTCAAGATTATTTATCAAAGACTAAAGTACATGTGATGACATGGCATGGCTAAGCAACTAATACGGTCTAACCATCCCCTGTTGATTATTATTACTAACCAACTATAATGAACCAATCTAGGGTGACAATATATCATGGTATACAAATGGCAAGGTAGGGTATAGATCAATTGGGGTATAATAGCTAAGTCCCAAATTTAATTGAAGATATTTGTACATGTCAAATAATATGCAATAAAGTAAAACAATATAGCAGTTTTTGTAATCGTAGGTTCAACATGATCAAAGCACAACTTGCCTGACACTTGCTATAAACTGCTCTTTACTCTTTTTAATTGATCTTTGGCTTCCTTAACCTTTGGCTCTTCAATCGAATGCTTCGACTTCCTCGTCCTTCAGCTACTTCGGGTAACTTCTGGACGCACGTCTAACGACAAAGAAGCACAAATACAACAAAACTCAAAAGCAATTCAAATAAACTCCAATTTAATATTAGATTGGTACTGAATGGAAGGGATTGAATTTAGGAACTTAGATTTGATCGAAGATCGGATGAAAGAGAACAGGCTTTCAGAAGATTTATCGAGAAGGTTACGACTGATAATTAGGGAAAGACGGAGTATATTCCAGAGATATCCTTGAGATTAATTAACTCGATTGGACGAGATATTGACATATGGGCTCTTGATCTATAGATCGGGTCCATAAAGATATGTTAGTTCATGATGAACTAAATCGATGCTCAATGTTGACTTTTGTTGACTAAACAAATACACAATCGAACAAAAGAAAGATAGACTATTAGAATAGATATGGCACCGTGGATATGACATATGGCCAATGATCTATCGACCAAGTCCACGAATGAATTCGGGTTAATGGCGATTAGATTTTCGAGGATAAGACAAGGGCGGATGGAATCAACATTGATGCGATCCGATCCGGGCTCGATCATACATCAAAGAAGAGACTTGACGATAACAGGGCGATGACGATATGTAGTAAGACAGTACAAATATCTTACTACGGTGGACACAACGAGGAAAACCGCAATACCGGCAGCGTGGCTCACGATGAACTCAGTCCATCGAACCGGTCTTAAGTTAGGTTTTGGTCCGGCTTTGCAGATGATAGAAAGATAAAGCCAGACTCACAAGGAATGGGGTTAGATCACGATAGGACGATAGAAAGGATAATGACATCACGCTACGCTCTTGCTGGAATGCGCGTATGCGATGATAGCGAAGCGAGAGCAAAGCGTTAACGGCGGAACGTTAACGAAGAAATGTTAGCAGCGGAACGTTAACGATGGAACGTTAACGGTGGGACGTTAACGACGGAAGGTTAACAGCGGGACGTTAATGAGGGAACATTAACGACGAAACGTTAACGAGGGAACGTTAACAGCGGAAGGTTAACGACGGGACGTTAACTGCGCGACGTTAACGACGGGACGTTAACGATGAAGGTGAAGCGTTAACGGAACACTTATGAGATTATAAGGAGGCAACCCTCGGTTGAAAGATAGGGCAGCGAGGTCATGACATGGCTCAAATTTGGTTTGAGATCTGTGGGGTACACATATCGTGACGCAACGACAAATTGGACCAAGGGTTAAGTCCGGGTTTGAGCGAAACGATTCAAGGATGAATACACTTGGCATAGGGTAGGATGGTAGGGTTGGCTCTACGATTAAAGGTTACCAAAGATGGCGAACCGAAATGCGCACCGACACGAAGGACTAGGCCAAAATACGTCGGGTAGATTCTAGAACATGGCTTTGACGGCAACCGGGATCAATGAACTTCAGCGGTGGGCAAAACAGGGATATTGATCTTACGGACACAATGACATGGCCACGACAAACCAAAATGGTTGGCGGCACAAGACGACGCGCGGCGGTGGCAAAAAGGCGACGGTAACGAATATTAAAATTTTCGGAGGATGGAACAGCAGAGGGGAAGTGAGCACCACGTATAACGCAGCGAGACGATCTCAACGGTATAAGCGAATTTGGCGGCAACCCAACGGACAGATCACAAACTACCGATGAACGGCTGCTAACGCTAATAGATCAAACTATCATAACTATTAAAATAATGGATGAAACCTAACCAAAATTTACAGAGAGCTATCTGGGATCATTTGGCACAATATAACGTGAACGAATCTGAGTTTTACCTTCTGGATCAACGGGGAACGCGTGACGAAGTTTTCTGCCGTACGTACGCAGTCTGATCGGGGAAGATTGATTTTTCTGTACAAATCCCGCGTGCAAAACCTTGAGTTAGGGTGAGCACTGTGTAGAGGACATCAAGAGGAGTCTACATAAAAAATTTCATGGTCAAACTAGCAAAAATGAAGGAGAACGAGCGACGGTGATATTCGATATTGAAACGGCTGTAACTTTTGATTCTGCGGATGAAAGTGCACCAAATTTGGTGGAGAGATAGATCTGACCATATGGCACGATATGACGTGAGCGGATTTCAGAAAAACTCACCGGTATGACGTGGAACGCGATGCCATGATCGGCCGGCGATGGCGGTGCACCGGAAAGATATGGCTGCGGTTTTTTTAGGGCTTGGGAGGTGCTCTGGGGATTAGGGGTGCGTGGGAGGGGTTTTAGGACAGTTATATAGGCTAGGGAGTCGTGTCATATAAGGAAACACGAAAAAAAACCGGATTTAGATTGAAAACGGATCGGATCGAACACCGCGCATAATAAATAATGAATAGTGGCGTGGCGCATTGTGGTGCGTCGGATCTGGATCGGAAGGCTGAGGCTAGGTGATGACGTGGCCGAATCTGGAGCTGCCACGTCAATTTAGCCTATTTCCGAATTAAAATAATTACTGAAATTAAAATAATTCGTTTAGAGCAATAAAAATACCAGAAAAATTCTAAAAAAAATTCTAGAAAATATTTTAAGACATTTGGAGGTTGAATAAAATATTTTTAACCAAACTTTATTTTAAATTTTACAGTATTTAATTAGATTTAACAAGAGGCTTAATTTAAATTAATTTCCAAATAAATCCAAATGAATAGTAAATGAACTCCGAAAAATCTGAAAAAATTATAGAAAATTCTTTGAAGCACAATGAACTCAAATAAAACTAAATTTGTTTTTATTGAAGTTTATATTAGTCAATTTAAATTATTTTAGCATTAGAAAATTTCAGATTAAGCTTTATTAAAGCGAGAAAATCAGCGGGGATTTTTGGAAAGATGAACTAAACAAAAGACTTTTGAAAACCCAAATTTTGGGATGTTACAAACCTCCCCCCTTAACAGAATCTCGACCCCGAGATTAAGGTTGTCTATAGAAATAGGTTCAGGGGGACTCAACTCTTGAGACTTTCTTGAACTTCCAAGCAACTGCACACTGGGCAAGGTTGCTTTCGAACAAACGCTTGACAACATCTAAAATTTGTCGACTACACGATGCGGATGAGATCCTTCTGCAATTCCACTGACTTTCACGGTGTCTGCTTTTCTGGTACAAGAAGGCACTCCTTCTGTTGGGACTCTTGAAACACGTCACGCACTCAAACTGACATTCTGGCATCTCCTTTGATAGGCTCCCTTGCTTTCCGTCCTTTAACACTCGGTTTTCTGCTTCTTCTAGAAATTGGACAAGCGGCATTTGACAGTGAAACTTGCTTGCAACTCTGCGGTCTTACATAACATTCCTGTTGATCTGTATCTCTATCAGCTTGATTCTCGAGTACTGCCTTAAACTCTAGATCAACTGAATATTCCTTCACATTGAACTCAAGCTCCAACTATTACAGAGGTAATGGCATGGTTATGCTGGCATACACTACGGTAGCTAAAGTAATTCGTCGGAAAACAATTATCCTTTGTAGCTATTAAGCATACGCAACAACTCCTTTTCTTACGATATGATGGCACATCCACATTCTTGGCTCAACCATAATGGATCAACCGGTCCTTAGTCGTCTCGATATCTTTGAAGTTAAACGATCACAAATCTTTCTCGGAAAACACTTTCGCTCCTCTTAACTGATCAAATATTTGACCATAAACCAAAACTGCCTTACACATAGGTAACCAGCTAATTCCAAGGATAAACATCTCAAGCATGAGTTTCCAATATCATAAGATTTATTGGGAACTCAATCTCAATCAATAGACAAGTTAACTCTCAACATCCTCAGACACATATGATTTTCAATCGATTACAACATCCGTGCCTTCTAGTTCAAATAGTCATAATGTGGTTGACATGATCTTTTGCTAGCATCGCGGCATGGCTTCACTTGAATTTCTCCACAATTCACTTTACGGTGCAAGTGTCTCGGTAGGTGTAGGACTAAGATTGAAGCAGACATGTATAACAACTCTTCTCTTAAGACAATGTTGGCAAAGTGTCGGTTCATTGCATCCAAGCAACGCTTGACCGACATCTGTTGACTTCATTCGACATAGCACTAATCTTGGTAGGGGCGGTGAGATTGATGCGATCCGCATTGATCACTTTCTTCTGAGGGTAGTGTTTAGCAAAATATCCTGGCTGGCGACAGGCAAAGCAACCTCTAGGCAGTAAGCTTCCTCCTTGAGAACTTTTAACCAGGGTGGTGTTATGAAAATTCTGACTATCAGGGCGAGGCACAGGTGAAGGTGTCTCGAACAAAGTCTGAGCAGTATGGCAACTGAGTTGTTGAGGGCACTCCTCATTTGCTGTTGCGGTGGTCCTTCTTGACAAGCTTTCGGACGCTTGCGGTTATACTCTAATTCCTTGCGCTCATCTCCTAGAATAAGGGTCTTGTTAACCAACTCCTCTTGCTTCAACTGACTCTTTGAGCAAGTTACTCCTGCAGTTTTACCACTCACTCTTGGGGTTATGAACTTTACTGAAGTAATTTCTAGGATGATCATGGCTTCCAAAATTGCTTGACCTTTCTGTGGGCATTCCTTAACAAAATGACCTAACTTACCACAGTTGTAGCACGAATGTCTGGGCCGTCGTGTCTGGTTAGGTGTAGTCATATGCACAATATCGTCTTTCTCAGGCATCACCACTTGTTGGTTCATACGGCATTCCCTGGCCCAATGACCTTGTTTATCGCACAAGAAACAATTCCATGGTGACCAAGTATCTCTGGTTCTTTGAGGCAAACGGACAGAGTTGACATGTTTCTTCTTCATTTCGTCACGCGGAACAGCAAGTGCGGATGACAATCCTTCTCTTTTCGCTAACTCTTGAGCAATGACGGCTCGAAAACTCACTCACTGATGCTGAGTCACGGCGGTCACAATTGAATACAATGGACATTGAGCTAGATAATGATCGCGACCTTCACAAAGATAACATGTGATGTTGCCCATAGGGCATTCTCCAAGTAAATGGCTTCCTTCTCAGCTGGAAAAATTGATTGCATGCTCATCGGTGGTGTGTCATATTCCTCCACAACGGACGCACGCATGGTCTTCCGATTTGTTTGGTTGACAACACTTCAAGGAACAACATCCTGGTATGACATCGAGGAAAGGGGTTGTACACTGCTCTGAACTTGCAGTAGTCATACTGACATTTGACAAAGCAACGAACTACTGAAAAGCAGCGACGAACTCCAACCAAGTGATTTCTTCTGGTGTCTTGTGGGTAGCACGATAGTTCTTCCACCACTCCAAGGCATCTCCTTCCAATCGACATATGGCGTAGGGAACCTTCTCTTCATCTTCACATTGCACCAAAGCCAGCTTCTCTTCTATGACACGAAGCTAGATTTCTGCATCTTTGAGAGTGGTTGATCCACCAAACGTGGGTGGTTTGGTCCTCTTGAATAAGGCAAACCTTGACTTTTGTCGGGACCTGGATTTGTAAATCCGAAACCCTCTGTGTAGTAAATCCGAAACCCTCTGGATTTGTAAAACCTTGACTAGTCCAGGATCACGCTAATGCACACAGTGGAAACATAGATGAAATACCATTCCATACAACGAATTAACTAGGAAGAAGCAATTTATTATTAATTAAAGCAAACGACCTTATGGTCAATGTTTACACCATTATGCCTTAAGGGCTTAAGAAACAAATACTATTGTAGCGAAAAAGATAACTTGAACCATTCGACATGCCACAGGCAATCGTCTGGGGAACGCCTTCCTAATCCACGTAGTCTTCATAGAATTCCTCCTCATGATATTCATTATCTCCTCCAGCAACTGATCAACAAGGGCATAAAGCCGTGAGTACAAAGGTACTCAGCAAGCCGTAGGGAATTGATGCAATATATTCATGCACGGCTTGACCAGGATGGCTATATGTTTCATTTGCAGAAAGCAATAACTTGAATTGAAATACAATAAATAGATTGAAAGCATATTTATGAAAACATAAATAAATAACTGATAGATCAATGATAGACAACAAAACAACAGTGAACTCCCCGTTCACATCCCAACAATTCCACATTCCACATTTTATGAAACACTCTATACCCGTGTGAAATTCGGGCTTTGTCCATGATCATGACGCGCTATTCGAATAGTTTTACACTCTGCAGAGGTTGTACAACTTTACCCACAAGACATGAACATCTCTTTGTGCAAGCGTTACTAACACACTTCCTTTGGTGTGTCGCAGAGATATCATGAAAGAGCCTTTACAATGCACTTGTCTAAACTCGATCTTGCTGCTAAGGTTTCGCCATTAGGGCCCCTCTTGCGCCTTGCGAATCTACCCGTCCATCCGGAACCCACACCACCAATTGGCGTACTCAAGGCTAGACATTGCAAATTAATCACTAAGCTGTCCCATTCGGACATGTGGTAGTGCGGTTAGACCCAGTTCAATGGCGCACAAGATTAAGTCCTTAAATTGTCTCGAGCAAGACATCCACATCCCAATGTGCTAGAAAGCACCCCCTTTACTTCACGATCACTTGCCCGAGGGAAAACAATTCGTTCAACCAAGACCAATGGCAAACCCCGCCATGGTACAACAAATTTTACAACAGTGGCTGACGACCACGATTCAATATCTCATTAATTCAATATTGACATTATTCACATGTGACATGAATCCCAACGTATATGTAAGCATGTCTAAGCATAGCTACGATAACCCAATGTTGGTATAATGATTATGTCCAACTAGTAATGTCCCAACCTAGGTTTAACAATGGATACATGGCATACAACCAATCAAGGTGGCAAAATGTCAACTAGGTATACATCTACTCCCATTAAATAAACATTGATACGTAAATAGCATGCAAGTGTATAACATAAATTACTTTGAAAACATAGGATCAATATGATCAAAGGTTACGACTTGCCTTGCTGATCTAGTGCTGAATCTTGGTCTTCGAAGTCTTCGTTCGCTCCCTCGGAATTAGCGTCTACCGGAAAAGAAGCAATGAAACCAAATAAATACAAAACAGAGACTCAAACAAGCTCAAAACTGAAAATAAATGGCTCTGGAAGATAGATCTTGATTTTAGAAAAATTTAGAAACTTGAATCGCCTCAATCGGAGTTCGTATGAGCGAGAACGGGCCTCCGAAAGATTAAATTCAGAGAAAATACAGAAAATCAGAATTTCTGGATTTATTTTTATACGGAAAAAGGATTTATTGCGCAATCGCTGACGTCAACCGGCTCACGGTGGACTCGGTCCACGGCGCGGCTCGGTTCATCGTGCACCCGGTGCACGGCTGACGTCGGCGCTTGCGTCGGCAAACGGCTGAGGTGGCGGTGACGCGCACACCCGCGGCGGCCGACACGGCCGACGTGGTTGTCCACGCGTCGCGCATCTGATGGCGACACGATCGGCGGCGGGGCGCAAGGCTCGGCGGTGAGACGTGGCGGATCCGAGACGTCCAAAGCAGATCGGGTGGCCACGATTCGGTGAAGGAGGACGGCGGCGAGCGGCGGCGCGGGCTTACCGGAGGCGAAGAAGACGGATCGGCAAACGGCGAAAGGTGGCCGGATCTGGCGCGGGGCAAGGCGGAGCGGGGAGGGGGCGACGTGGGGATCTCAGGGAGACCAACGGCGACGGCGGAGGAGCACCGGCGGCGAAGAGAAAGACGGCGGAAGGCTCAGGCACGGCGGAGGAACTTCGGCGAGGGCGCAGGGGCAACGGCGGCGCTACGGACGGCGAGAAAGGGGGCAAAAGAAGCGGCGCGGGGAGGCGATCCTCGGGAGGCGATTTGGCGGCGCTTAAATAGCCTCGGGGAATGCGTAAAGGACACAGCACGGACGCCAAGGCGTGCGGCGGCGAGACTCCGACTCGACGGCGGCTAGGGTTTCGTGGGCGCGATCTCAGCCGTAAACGCGGCGCGAATCCAACGGTCCACGCGTCGCGTCTTGGTGGTAACAATGGCTTTAGCGGGCCGAGTGGTATTTGAGGCGGGCCGGAGTTGGGCCGAGCGGCGAGCGAGCGGAGCGGGCCGAGAAGATTCGGCCCGGAAGGGTTTTCAGAAATAAAAACCTTTTCCAATTTAATAAAAATCTAGAAATTCGAATAAATGCAAATAATTTCAAATAAATATCAAATAAATTCAGGAAAATCTCCAAAAATACAGAAAAATTCCTTGGAGCCCAAGGAACCCAACTAAAACTGAAATTCTTTAATTTGATGAATAGTTTAGTCAAATTAAATCCTTTCATTTAAGGAAAATTCAAATTAAGCTGGGATTAATTCAAGAAAATGCAAATGGTTTATTTTCGAAATCAACATTCCAAATCTCAAATTTTGGGATGTTACAACTGTGAATAGGTGGCTATGGCTGTGGTTGTAGGGGCATTGATTTTGGCACTGATAACATTCATCTGTTGTATCATTATCTGCATGAGCTGGGTTAGAGCAGTGAATAACTGATCCAAATTCTGAATTGTCACTATCGGTACGGTGGACGGCTGCTGGTCACAATCTGCTTTATTACTAACACCGGTAGTAGCAACTGTACTGACTTGAACTGCCTCGAAATCACTGTTGTTGTCGGTCCTTTCCATCTGTTGACCACTCCAGGGTTTAGTTAAGAGGGGAAAAGCAAAGATAAGGTTCAAGAATCCTAGTGCAGGGGAGCAGGTTTAACCCAATAACTTATACAAACATTATTAATAACTTGGTATGGTTGCTTACAAAAGCCTAAAAGCTATGCAACTCATACGGCACACCCAACAACCAAGGAAAAAGCAAATTAACCTAAGCACACCACAATCTATCGTCTAAAAGGGTAACACTTCTATCTTAGACTGACGCGACTCTTCACACATGAGTCTCAACTGGCCACCAAAGTACTAGTTCTTCTAACTTCTGGAACACTTCATCGATCCACTTCTTTTTCCTTGAGCTCGACGATTCCTGTCTTCACGATCTTTAGGATCAGCAGCAAGACACCCAATACTTTCTCCTTAAGTGTGAAACATCGTTAACTACTTAGAACATCTCAGGTAAGATTTTTATTTAAACCAGTGGGGAAAGATGAATAATTTTAGCAAAAGGGGAAAGACTAGAAGAATAAGATAAGTCAAGAACTTATTATTCTTTCAAGTTAAATTTTCTCTTTTAGAAAATACTTTTGAAGCTCCTAAGGAACGACCAAACTATCTAGGGTCAAGACCTACAACAAGATGGCTCGATACCACCTCTGTCGGGACCCGAATATGCAAATCCAGACCCTCTGTGTATTCAGCACTAGTCCAGGATCACGCTAGTGCACACAGTCTCAACATAGATGGAATATCACAATCATACACAGCGAAAGAAAAAAAAAGACATCATATATTAAATACAACTAGTTACATGACCTTATGGTCAACTTACATGATTATGCCTTATAAGGCTGAACAACAATTTAAGCAAAGAATGAAAGAAACGTAGATGACCCTCGATACCACGAGCAACCGACAAGGTTCAACTCCTTGATATTCGCCTCCTCGTGGAACTTCTCCTCCTTGAGTTGTAGTCTTCTCCTCAACTGATGATTTTGTGTGTTGCAAGGGGTGAGTACATAAAGCACTCAACAAGTCGTGCACAGAATGCAATTCTAACATAGCTATATGCAAGGCTTATTCCAAAGAAATGGCTAACATGGCTATTTTGCAATAAGCAACATTTGTAAATGAATCTGATATATAAATTGGAAAGACAGTAAAACAAATAACTGTATTAGATAGATTCAACATTTCTCAAGTAAACCAAGTTTCCAATCCTATGTCAAGTTCCAACTTTTCATGGCAATCCTGCCATCCCATTCCAAGTTTTCATTTCAAAAGTCTAACCCTTAACTATAATTCCCGAGCTTTGCTCAATACCGTGAGCACGGCTATTCGAATAGGTTTACACTCTGTAGAGGTTATGCACTTTACCCACACGACGTGATATTCTCTTTGTGCCTGGCCATTAGCACACTTCCTTTGGTGTACTGGCAGAGAATTCACGACAAAGCCTTTCAGGAACCTCTACCTTAACCAAAGAACCTCTCCGGAGTTGCCTTCGCTACCACTCCTCTCACGCAGTGCCAGCCGAAGTATAGGGCAGGCCAACACCGTTGGATGGGTACCAAGCCGCAGCACAGGTACGCTCCCCCGCACAAATACACCCCCGTGTACTGTCACCCTGAGGTATCAGAGGAAAGATATCAGAACCCTAATCAACTAGGCCTGTCCCAATCCAAACGTGTGGTTGCAAGTAAGACTCAGGTCAAAGGCTTGCAAGGTTAAGTCCTTAAGATGATCGAGGCAAGACTTCCACATACCCCCTGCCCATCGGGCCCACCTTGGCATTCTCGCCCCTTGCCACTTGCCCCAATCTAAATCATAACCACCCCAGTTGATTACCAAGCACCACGTGCCATCAGCAATTTAACCTCGTTGCGTGACATCCTCTCGCCACCGCAACTCAATCTCATCGTGTGACCACACATGACACACAAGTTCATAACATCGTTCCATATTCCATTAGTCAAGATTATTTATCAAAGACTAAAGTACATGTGATGACATGGCATGGCTAAGCAACTAATACGGTCTAACCATCCCCTGTTGATTATTATTACTAACCAACTATAATGAACCAATCTAGGGTGACAATATATCATGGTATACAAATGGCAAGGTAGGGTATAGATCAATTGGGGTATAATAGCTAAGTCCCAAATTTAATTGAAGACATTTGTACATGTCAAATAATATGCAATAAAGTAAAACAATATAGCAGTTTTTGTAATCGTAGGTTCAACATGATCAAAGCACAACTTGCCTGACACTTGCTATAAACTGCTCTTTACTCTTTTTAATTGATCTTTGGCTTCCTTAACCTTTGGCTCTTCAATCGAATGCTTCGACTTCCTCGTCCTTTAGCTACTTCGGGTAACTTCTGGACGCACGTCTAACGACAAAGAAGCACAAATACAACAAAACTCAAAAGCAATTCAAATAAACTCCAATTTAATATTAGATTGGTACTGAATGGAAGGGATTGAATTTAGGAACTTAGATTTGATCGAAGATCGGATGAAAGAGAACAGGCTTTCAGAAGATTTATCGAGAAGGTTACGACTGATAATTAGGGAAAGACGGAGTATATTCCAGGAGATATCCTTCGAGATTAATTAACTCGATTGGACAGATATTGACAAATGGGCTCTTGATCTATAGATCGGGTCCATAAAGATATGTTAGTTCATGATGAACTAAACTGATGCTCAATGTTGACTTTTGTTGACTAAACAAATACACAGTCGAACAAAAGAAAGATAGACTATTAGAATAGATATGGCACCAGGATATGACATATGGCCAATGATCTATCGACCAAGTCCACGAATGAATTCTGGGTTAATGGCAGATTAGATTTTCAGGGATAAGACAAGGACGGATGGAATCAACATTCAGTGCGATCCGATCTGGGGCTCAGTCATACATCAAAGAAGAGACTTGACGATAACAGGGCGATGACGATATGTAGTAAGACAGTACAAATATCTTACTACGGTGGACACAACGAGGAAAACCGCAATACCGGCAGCGTGGCTCACGATGAACTCAGTCCATCGAACCGGTCTTATGTTAGGTTTTGGTCCGGCTTTGCAGATGATAGAAAGATAAAGCCAGACTCACAAGGAATGGGGTTAGATCACGATAGGACGATAGAAAGGATAATGACATCACGCTACGCTCTTGCTGGAATGCGCGTATGCGATGATAGCGAAGCGAGAGCAAAGCGTTAACGGCGGAACGTTAACGAAGAAACGTTAGCAGCGGAACGTTAACGATAGAACGTTAACGGCGGGACGTTAACGACGGAATGTTAACGACAGAACGTTAACGATGGAACGTTAATGGCGGGACGTTAACGACGGATGGTTAACGTCGGGACATTAACGAGGGAACGTTAACGACGAAACGTTAACGAGGGAATGTTAACGGCGGAAGGTTAACGACGGAACGTTAACGGTGGGACGTTAATGATGAAGGTGAGGCGTTAACGGAACACTTATGAAATTATAAGGAGGCAACCCTCAGTTGAAAGATAGGGCAGCGAGGTCATGACATGGCTCAAATTTGGTTTGAGATCTGCGGGGTACACATATCGTGACGCAACGATAAATTGGACCAGGGGTTAAGTCCGGGTTTGAGCGAAACGATTCAAGGTTGAATACACTTGGCATAGGGTAGGATGGTAGGGTTGGCTTTGCGATTAAAGGTTACCAAAGATGGCGAACCGAAATGCGCACCGACACGAAGGACTAGGCCAAAAGACGTCGGGTAGATTCTAGAACATGGCTTTGACGGCAACCGGGGATCAATGAACTTCAACGGTGGGCAAAACAGGGGATATTGATCTTCTGAACACAATGACATGGCCACGACAAACCAAAATGGTTGGCGGCACAAGACGACGCGCGGCGGTGGCAAAAAGGCGACGGTATCGAATATTAAAATTTTCAGAGGATGGAACAGCAGAGGGGAAGTGAGCACCACGTAGAACGCAGCGAGACGATCTCAACGGTATAAGCGGATTTGGCGGCAACCCGACGGACAGATCATAAACTACCGATGAACGACTGCCAATGCTAATAGATCAAACGATCATAACTATTAAAATAATTGATGAAACCTAACTAAACTTTACAGAGAGCTATCTGGGATCATTTGGCACAATATGACGTGAACAGATCTGAGTTTTACCTTCTCGATCAACGGGGAACACGCGACAAAGTTTTCTGCCGTGTGTACGCAGTCTGATCGGGGAAGATTGATTTTTCTGCACAAATCCCATGGGCAAAACCTTGAGTTACGATGAGCACCGTGTAGAGGACATCAAGAGGAGTCTACAAAAAAAATTTCACGGTCAAACTAGCAAAAATGAAGGAGAACGAGCGACGACGAAATTCGATATTGAAACGGCCGTAACTTTTGATTCCGCGAATGAAACTGCACCAAATTTGGTGGAGAGATAGATCTGACCATGTGGAACGAGATGACACTAGCGGATTTCATAAAAACTCACCGGTATGACGGGGAACGCGATGCCATGATCGGCCGGCGATGGCGGTTCACCGGAAAGACATGGCTGCGGTTTTTTTAGTGTTTGGGAGGTGCTCTGGGGATTAGGGGTGCGTGGGAGGGGTCTTAGGACAGTTATATAGGCTAGGGAGTCGTGTCATATAAGGAAACACGAAGAAAAACCGGATTTAGATTGAAAACGGATCGGATCGAACACCTGACGCATAATAAACAGTAACAGGTGACGTGGCGCATTGTGGTGCGTCGGATCTGGATCGGAAGGCTGAGGCTAGGCGATAACGTGGCCGAATCTGGAGCTGCCACGTCGATTTAGCCTATTTCCGAATTAAAATAATTCCAGAAATTAAAATAATTCGTTTAGAGCAATAAAAATACCAGAAAAATTCTAAAAAAATTCTAGAAAATATTTAATGACATTTGGAGCTTGAATAAAATATTTTTAACCAAACTTTATTTAAAATTTTACAGTATTTAATTAGATTTAACAAGAGGCTTAATTTAAATTAATTTCCAAATAAATCCAAATGAATAGCAAACGAACTCCAAAAAATCTGAAAAAATTATAGAAAATTCTTTGAAGCACAATGAACTCAAATAAAACTAAAGTTATTTTAACTGAAGTTTATATTAGTCAATTTAAATTATTTTAGCATTAGAAAATTTCAGATTAAGCTTTATTAAAGCGAGAAAATCAGCGGGGATTTTTGGAAAGATGAACTAAACAAAAGATTTTTGAAAACCCAAATTTTGGGATGTTACACAAATTGAGCACCCACCTCGAATCCACTAGTGGTAGCTCTTTCCTCCTCCGGGAAGGTGAGGTCCGACCATCACAAATTCGCCGAGGCTTCTCACAACCTCCATTGAGAAGCTCACCATGACGACGCCTCCACACGTCGTCTAGGTGTTGGCAAACACCAAGAGTAACAAGTCAAGCCGTCTAGCTTGAACTCCACCAAGTACAACACATGTATAATGGTGATCACCAAGTGCAACACATGCACGAGGATCCCCTCAAGTGCAATACATGCACAAGAGGCTTTCAATGCTCTTCTAATTGCAACACAAGCAATTAGAGCTCACTCTTAACTCAAAAAACCAAATTGGAGAGTGCAGTACATGCACAATGTAACACCTTAATTTTTGCTCTAATTTAAAATTTGAAGTATTTTTTATTTTTGAGAAATTTTGGAAATTATTGAAATTTATTTGGAATTATTCAAATATAGCCTTTCTTGAAAACAAATTAAATAAAGGAAAAGTTTTTGCAAAGTTTTATTGAAAATATTTTAATGGAGTTCCAAACATCTCAAAGTATTTTCGAATTTTTCTGAATTTTTCGATATTTTACTACTTTCTTTGGCCAAAACTAATTTCCGAATTATTTTTATTCAAAAGGATTTAAAATCCAAGAACGATGTGCAGGCCAAAATCGTTGGCGGCCCGATCTTTGTGCTCGCCCACTCGTGACTCGGCCCACGCAGCCCGCCGCACGAAACCCTAGCGCCGCCTAGCCCAAGCCGTCGATCCGGATCGCGCGCTGTGCGTGTGCCACGTCGCCCGTCTGCGTGAGCCTTCGGATCATCGTCGCCTGAACGCCGCGAGATCGTGCCACGTCGCTTCGTCCCCGCGAGATCATCGGAGGCGTGGCGTTGATGACCGTGACTTCCGCGGCCGTTTGCGCGACGCCGAGGCAGCCCTTCAATCCCGTTGAAGGCGTCGTGCGAGGCCTCGCTCCGCATCTTTGACTCCTCGCCGCATGCCGAGACTCCTCTAGCGCCCGTGAGCTCGCCGTGGTTGCCTTCCTTCGCCACCGTTGTTTTGCTTCCTCCCATCGTCGTCCGAGCGCTCGCCGTGCTCGACCCTTCTGAGTTCACCGGCCACCGCATCGAGTGGACCACTTCATCACGACGGAGAAGCCCGCAGCGCGCGTTGCACATCGTCTTCATCCTCTCCGGCAAGATCTGCGCCACCGTGACATCGCCGCCACCGAGCTTCGCCCACCGTCCGATCGCCGCCCGACGCACTGATTCATCCACATCGCCAATCAACGGTAATCCTCATCTTCACCCTCGGTAGTTAGATCTAATCAGCGGTCTAGATTGCCGATTAGTTTCACGATTAGTTTATTTCACCGTTAGATCTAGATCGTAGGGTTTATTTTTACCGCGTCGCGTAAAGGTCACAACCGTCGGATGCGTGCGGTGCGCCTTGGATTGTGCCGCGTGTCGCGCGCGATGAGGCTAGAGCCGATAGCCTTGGCTCATTGCGGCCGTCCGTTTGAATCGGCGGATGAGATCGCACGCGTGCATCGGGCGATCCTGTGTTGACGCGTGACGCGAAACCGTCGGCGCGCCGTTTACGTCGGCGTCACCCGAGTAATCGTGATATTCGATCCGGATCAAGGGTCACGGTGAAGCCACGTGTTGGCTCCGCGGTAGAGTGAGGTGAAAAGTCGCATGAATCTCGGCGTTCATTTTTAATCGGAGGGCGAGATTGAATCGAGTTTGGCGATTAGTTTAGCGCCGCGTGTCGCGTTGGGATTGGCTGCGAGCCGTCGGCGACGCCACGGCTTGCGTCACCCGTGCACGAGCACGGTGCCGTCGGTCCACGGTGGACGAGCCAACCCGTGGACCCGACCCATAGACGAGCGGCGTGGCGGCCTGCAGGCGTGCCGCGTGTCGAGATGACGTCAGCGATGACGTCATATATATATATTTTTTATATATAAAAATATTTCGACCGAAACTCATTTCTGTGCTGACGTCATCATGACGCGATGCTGACGTCACAAATGTGAATTTCGGTGTAAAATATTTGAAAAATCGGATTTTCTTAATTTCGTATTTTGATTTTATTCAAACTTCAAATGACTATAACTTTTGCATTTTAACTCGGATTTGGATGATTCAAATTTCTAAGAATTCATAAAATTATGAGATATTTAATGGTGAATTTTATTTGAATTTTTGAGGTCATTTAGTCTTCTGTTTTAGTTATTTATTGCATATTTTGTTTATGCAGCGTGAGAGACGCAAATTTGCCGGAATGTTTCGAGGAAGATTTCGTCGCTCAAGACCAAGCTTCGGAACAAGACCAGCAACTCTTTGAAGGCAAGTGATGCTTTGATCATTTTGATCCCAGATTTTAAAATGTAATTTATGCTTTGAAACTATGCATGCTAATTATTTAAAATGAAATTAAATTGATTCGGGATAATGTAGTTAATCAACCCATTTTGTTATGCCACCTTGAATTATTAATTGTATGCCCTAAACCATTGTCACCCTAAGTTTGATTATATTAGTTGGATGCTAATATTGTGCCAACACGGGAGGCTAGACCGTGAGTAGATGCTTAGCCTTGCAACGAATCATGAGTGATCTTTTGGAAAAATGCTACAATACTGACTAAAGACATATTGAATGTATTTTGAAAAGTGGTGTGATGATGTCATATGATGAGATTGAGGTACCGCGACCTGTGTGGTTCTGTACCGATGTTGAGTTATTGCTGGCATGTGTTGCACAATAATCAACTGGGTGGGAAAAGATTTAGACTGGGGCAAGTGGCAAGAGGCTGTGTGCCTGGTGGGCCTGTGTGGCATTGGATTGATGAGTGATGTGAGTCTGTGTGCCACATTGGGCTGTGTGCCACTGTTGAGTGTTGGAAGTCATGCCTTGGTCAGTTAAGGACTTCACCTTGCAAGCCTTTGACCTGAGTCACCCGTACAACCACATGTCTGATATGGGACAGACCTAGTTGACTAGGGTTCTGATATCTTTCCTCTAATACCTTGGGGTGACAGTACACAGGGGTGTATCTGTATGGGGGAGCGTACCTGTGCTACGGCTTGGTGCCCATCCAACGGTGATTGGCCGGTCCTATACTTCGACTCTGTGTGAGGAAGTGATAGTGAAGGCAATCTGGAGAGGTTCTTTAGTTAAGGTAGAAGTTCTGAAAAGCTTTGTTGCGGACAATCACACATGTGGTGGTGAGCGATCGTATCTTGTGGGTAAAGTGTACAACCTCTGCAGAGTGTCAAACTATTCGAATAGCCGTGCTCACGGTATTGAGCATTGCTCGGGATTCTGATCAAGGGTAGATTTTCATAAACAAAATGTGGGAAGGGTGGCATGTGCCGGTGTTGGAAATGAACTATTAAGGTGTGTGCCGAGAATCTTCAATGAAAAACCATTTGAGTTTAGTATTGTTTATATCTGTACCCTTTGCTTTAATCTAAACAAGATACTAGTTCAAAAATCTTTGCTTGATGCAAAAGAACCATTTAAGCCAATCCATTGGAATAAGTTTTGCATATAGTAATAGCGCCGCATTTTGTGCATTACTTGTTGAGTGCCTTGTGTACTCACCCCACCTTGCTTATCAAACCCAACATCGGTGGAGGAGTCTACACCAAAGATGGGAGGAAGAGTACATCGAGGATGCGAGCAACTAGGGGGCAAGCCCAGTCGGTTGCCTATGGCAAGATGAAGGCTTCCACGACCTTTTATTTATGTTCCGCTGCTATTTCTTTACTTTGATTAATGTAAGCCCTGTGTGGCTGTCTTATCTGTAAGGAGACCATAAGGTCGTACAACTCGGTTTATATACATGTTTGCACTATTTATTCTTATATCTTCGTGAATGTCTGTGATGTGCAACCCTGTATGACTGTGTGTGCTAGCGTGATCTTGGACTGGCACAGAATACACAGAGGGTCCGGATTTGCAGAATCGGGTCCCGACACACAACCCCTCCAAAATGTCTCACAAAAATAGCACGCCCAAATACCAGCCGTTGGCATCCTTTTATAGCCCCCACACAAAATCTAGCCATTGGGAGGGCAAATTGGGCAAAAACTGGCAAACCCAGCACTACCGCCTATGTAGGGCCAGTAGTGCCGTCCTCTAGGCCATCGGCTAGTAAACTAGCTGTTGCGTAGGAACCTCGGTACTACCGCCCAACTAGGCGCGGTAGTGCCGCTCGAGTGGCAGTACCGTCCCCACGGGCGGTACTACCGGCCTCAATGCTCCTCCAGAACACCCTCTCTGGAAAATAACTACCGACCTCATTGGGCGTAGTACCGGCCAAGCGACAGTACCGGCTCACATAAGCGGTAGTGCCGACCCAACGGTGCTACCGGCCTCAATGAGCGGTAGTGCCGGCCATAGGTAGAAAACTAAGTTTTTGCACAAAAAACTTTACTCCAAACTCATCAAAGATTGATTCTTTGAGCCATGTGATGATCAACACATGATCAAGTCAATTTGCAAAACACATTTGCAAACCCTATTAACATGATCCAAAGAATCACATTAAAACTTTAACTTATTTGCAAAATACATTTGCTAATAAACTAAGAACTTATGAGATCAATCCTCTTAGCCATGTGATGATCAACACATGATCAATTCAATTTGCAAAACACATTTACAAACCCTATTCACATGCTCTAGGATCGAAACCCATAACCTCCAGCTTATTTGCAAAACACATTTCCAAATAACAAATTAACCCTTTTAAAAACAAATCTCGAGCAATGTGATGATAAACTCATGATCAAGTCAATTTGCAACACATTTGCAAACCCTATTCACATGCTCCAAGTTAAGATTCAATTAAACTACATTTTGCAAACACAAAGCATAAACCTTTCTTAGCCTTGTGATGATCAACACATGATCAAGTTACAAGCTAAGACTCCGATGCATGAGCTCTCTATTTGCAACACATGCAAACATCTAGGTTTGTGCAAACAACAACCATTAAAATCAAGTTGCATGAGCTTTCTTCTTTAGCAACATATGCTGATTGATGCAAAAGAACCATTTAAGCCAATCCATTGGAATAAGTTTTGCATATAGTAATAGCGCTGCATTTTGTGCATTAGTTGTTGAGTGCCTTGTGTACTCACCCCACCTTGCTTATCAAACCCAACCTCAGTGGAGGAGTCTACACCGCATGGGAGGAGCAAGACATCGAGGATCACGAGCAACTAGGGGCAAGCCCGATCGGTTGCTGTGGCAAGATGAAGGCTTCCACGACCTTTTATTTGTGTTCCGCTGCTATTTCTTTACTTTGATTAATGTAAGCCCTGTGTGGCTGTCTTATCTGTAAGGAGACCATAAGGTCGTACAACTCGGTTTATATACATGTTTGCACTATTTATTCTTATATCTTCGTGAATGTCTGTGATGTGCAACCCTGTATGACTGTGTGTGCTAGCGTGATCTGGGTGGCACAGAATACACGAGAGGTCGGATTTGCGTAATCGGGTCCCGGCAGAGGTGGTATCGAGTAAATGTTGTAGGACTTGACCCTAGTTTGGTTGTGCCTAGGAGGGTAAAACTATTTTCTAAAAGACCTAATCAACTTGAGCAAGAATATCAAAGAAATCTCGACTTATCTCTTCTCCCTTATTCATACCTATCTTTGAATTTTTATTATTCTCTGTTTAATTTAAACAAGGTTTTTTTGGCGGATGAGGATGATCCATACCTATGGAGAGCGCCTTTGGAGGATACGCCATGGAGTTATGGCGTATGATGCGATTGCTCGGAGGTTTTGACAGAACCAGCATGTCGAGGACTTGGTGGTGCAGGCGGGACTTGGCGTCGCCTAGGATGTCAAGATCACGGTGTATGCTCGGGAGAGGGCGAGGCGAGCCGTCCTATCTACATCACGGTCGGAGGTCTTCTTTTGAGGCGGAATCCGAGAGGCGGCACGACAGCGTCGGCGGTTGCCCGCACTTACTCCGCAGAGTTGGAGGACACCGTCTTTCGTCACCATCCGCGTCGAGACAATCGTGTGGAGAGGATGGAGCTTGTAGAGGAGGCGCCACTATCACCCACTGGCGAGGTGCGTCATCGCCAGAGGATGCCTTGGATGAGACGGTCAGGAGTTGCGAGAGGACCCGCGCAGGTCACGAGGCGAGGATCCAGTGCGGGAGGGCTTAGCTCATTCCATGCGAGAAGATCCAGGAGTTGGAGATGGCTTTGTATGGACCCGAGCTTGAGCGATCCCGAGTTACATGATCCAGATCTGGAGGAGCAGGCGGGAGGCACCGATCAGGAGGCAGCAGCCCTGGACCAACCCGTAGTCGATGGGGTCTTTTGCACCACCGCGATGAGTCACGGGACCGGTTGCCCGATGCGAGCACCCACGGTGTATGCTCGGGGAGCCGCACTGGGTTGGCTCGATGAGTGATCGAGTCTAGTAGAATATAGTGTCGAGACTCGAAGGTTGAGTCGCGTCTTTTCTTGAGTCACCATTAGGTGTGAGTCGTCATGGGTTCCTATGTTTGCTTACTTGTTCTCGTTGTGAGTGTCTCGTATGCGTTGCATTACCCTTAGGCACTTGTGAGCAACCATCTTGCTTATATTATATCAATAAAGTGGCTAAATAATTTAAGTTACACTGTTTCCCACATGAATTCTTCTACTTGTCTATGCTTTCTTCTTTTCTTAACCTTGGAAGCTTGCAGCAGATGGTGAGGACACGTGGAAATGTTGGAGCAGTGAAGTGGAGCTAACGGCGGATAACCGAATGAAGAGCCGATTCCTCAACCGCCGCAGTCGATATGCGAACACAGGAGCCTTCTTGATGCCAGACTCAACTTATGAACACGATGGTTCAAACCATGCGTGAGATATCCAACCAAGCTGCTGCGAATGTTCAAGCCGGGGTAACCATGGACCACACCCTACTCAAGGTTGTCGGAGTTTATGAGAACCAGTCCACCTACCTTCTCGAGCAACGCCAATCCACTTTGGAGGCGGACGATTGGCTAAGGACAATTGAAAGGAAGCGCACATTACCGGTGTGTAGGACATGAGAGGGTACTCCATGCCTCTCATCAACTTGAAGGGACTGCCGCAGAATGGTGGGAAAACCTGCGCGACTCATGAGGACCCACAGTATCACGTGGGAGGAATTCACCTCGACTTTGCGCGATTACCATGTACCCGGGGTATCATGGATCTCAAAAGGAGGAATTCGGAGCCTCAAGCGGGGGCGATCGGTGGCGATTACGAACAAATTCACCCAACCGCACGCTACGCACTGAGGGGCGTGGCTACGGATAAGGCCGCACAATCCCGCTTCATGAAGGATTGAATGCGAGGCTGCAGTGGGGTGATCACCCACACATTCCACGACTTCCAAGAGCTAGTTAACAAAGCTCTTATCTTAGAGGACAAGCGCCGAGAGTTGGATGACAACAAGAAACGCAGAATGGCGCAACAAGGAGGTCGTCGGGGCGGTGAGAGCGAGAGGCGGCATCCCAGCAGTTCATTCGGTACCACCTCGGAGGCAATGATAGGGCACCACCGCCAAATCGCCCGATGGGTCGAATGTTCGAGACTCGGCCGAGCGTAGCGCAGGCATCGAGGAACCTCTCGGGTAGTGGGAAGGCGTTGCTATCATTGCAATGAAATGGGGCATTTGCCAACAATTGCCCTAAGAAGGAGGTGTCACCCGGTCCGCTTTAACACAGGGAACACATCGGCAAGGACTCCGCGCCAATCGTGAACCGCGGGCATCAACAAAGACAACTCCATCCCAAGGAACCGCACGAGGCCGAGTCAACCACATTCTGACGGATGAAGTTCAAAACGCCACGGACGTTATGCAGGTAAGTTCTAGTAAACTCGATTACCACTCTTCGTTTTATTTGATTCCGGGGCTTCGCATTCTTTTATTTCTCGAGATTTTGCTGTTCAAAATGATATGGAAATAATGAATCTTAAATGTGTGCTCATAGTCCAATCCCCTGGATCAGAACTCGGATCTAAAGTAGGATGTTACGGGTAAGACTAATAATTAATGGAGTGGAGTTCTAGCGAACTTAATCGTCCTAATACCCAAACCTTGGATGTTATCACGGGAATGGATTAGTTAACCAAACACAAAGCGATCTTTGGATCATGGAAAAAGAGTCATATCGGTCGAGAGCCGGATGGAAAGAAGATTGAGTTTGAAGCAAAATCGGTGCGGGAGGGACAATTGATGGTCAACGACATGAAGGCTGCCGACTTAGAAGAAGTGCCCATAGTCAATGAATATCCTGATGTTTTCGGAAGATTTACGGAATGCTTGCGGATAGAGATATCGAGTTCGTGATAGAGTGGTTCGAGGATAGCTCCCATAGCTAAGAGACCTTATAGGATGTCCACAGAGGAATTGGTGGAAATGAAGAAGCAAATTGAAGAAGCGCTAGAAAAGGATTTATAAGACCTAGTTCATCGCCATGGGGAGCACTTTGTCCTATTCGTCAAGAAGAAGGGCGGGAGTTTTAGGATGTGTATAGACTATCATGCACTCAATGATGTGACGATAAAGAATAAGTATCCTCTACCGGGATCGATGATTTGTTTGACCGATTGAGAGGAGCGGAGTTTTCTCCAAAATTGATCTCCGATCGAGGATACCATCAATTGAAGATCCGATCGAGGATATTAGAAGACGCATTTTCGTCAAGATATGGGCACTCTGAGTTTACTGATGATGTCCTTTGGTTTGACAAATACACCAGCATATTTCATGAACTTAATGAATAAGGTGTTTATGGAATACTTGGACAAGTTAAATCGTCGTATTCATAGATGATATCCTTATCTATTCCAAGGCGAGAGAAGAGCATGCCGAGCATTTGAGGCTAGTCCTTGAAAAGTTGAGGAGCAACGATTGTTTGCAAAATTTAGCAAATGTGGTTTACGGAAGAATAAGGTTGAATTTCTTGGACACATAATGACCGCGGCGGGAGTTGCGGTAGATCCAAAGAAAGTGGAGACGGTTACGCATTGGGAGCAACCCAAGGCGGTAACCCAAATCCGTAGTTTCCTTGGAATGGCGGGGTATTACCGTCGATTCATCGAAGGATTCTCTCGATTGCGAGACCTCTTACGCAATTGTTGAAAAAGGAAAAGAAATTCTTATGGGCCTTTGAGTGTGAGAAGAGTTTTCGGGAGTTGAAGAGGAGATTAACATCGGCTGTACTAGTTTTACGATGTCCATCAAGGCTTGACATCTATTGTGATGCATCGCGTCGAGGATTGGGATGTGTGTTGATGCAAAATAGGAAGGTAATCGCCTATGCATCGAGGCAATTGAGACCACACGAGGAGAACTATCCGACCCATGATTTGGAATTAATCTGCGTAGTACATGCACTAAAAATATGGCGTCATCATCTCATCGGAAATAGATGTGAAGTGTATCTGAGATCATAAAAGTCTTAAGTATATCTTCACATAAGTGACCTAAATATGAGGCAAAGAAGATGGTTAGAGTTAATCAAGGATTATAATATGGGAATTCACTACCACCACAGTAAAGCCAGCGTGGTGGCGGGCGCTTGAGCGAAAGAACCACGGTGTAAATATCTTGATGGAAACAAGTCAGGCGGAATTATGTAAGGAATTCCAGAAATTAGAACTGGAAATAGTACCAGAAGGATTCCTAGCAACCTTGGAAGTAAGACCTACCCTGGAAGATCAGATCAAGGAAGGGCAGAAAGATGATGATAAGATCAAAAGAATTAAGGGCAAAATGGATGAAGGCAAAGCAAAAGATTTCAAACTGGATGAACAAGGTACTATGTGGCTTAAAGAGCGCATTTGTGTGCCGAACAAAAAGGAGTTGAAGCAGTTCATTCTGGAGGAGGCTCATGACTCCATGTACTCAATTCATCCAGGAAGTGCGAAAATGTATCAAGATTTAAAGGAAAGATTTTGGTGGCCAAGCATGAAACGGGAAGTCGCCGAATATGTTGCATTATGTGACATATGCCAAAGAGTCAAAGCTATGCACCAAAGGCCAGCAGGGCTATTACAACCCTTAAAGATACCTGAATGGAAATGGGAAGAAATTGGTATGGATTTCATAACCGGATTGCCCGAGCGTAAAGTGGATATGATTCCGTATGGGTCATAGTGGATCGCAACCAAAGTGGCACATTTCATACCGTAAAGACCACTTATTCGGAGACCGGTTAGCGTAACTTTATATGGCACGGATCGTCTCGCTTGCACGGAGTACCAAGAAGATAGTATCGAACGAGGTACCCAATTTACCTCCGTTTTGGGGTAAGCTACATGAAGCAATGGGAACTCGTTTGAACTTGATCACGCATACCATCCGCGACGGATGGGCAAGCGAGAGAGTCAATCGATATTGGAGGACATGTTGAGGGCATGTGCCTTAGCATATTCAACCTCATGGGACAAGTGTTTGCCTTATCTTTGAGTTTAGTTATAACAACGATTATCGAGCGAGTTCTGAGATGTCTTCATTTGAAGCTTTGTATGGTCGGTCTGTCGCACACCATTGAATTAGAATGAGGCGGTGACGACAAGTCTTTGGACGGACATTCTTGAAGCGGAAGAACAGATCGCCCTGATCAGGGAAAGATTGAAGATTGCACAATCAAGGCAAAAGAGTTATCTTGACAACCGTCGCAGGAACCGAGCTTTGAACCCAAGATTTTGTGTACCTTAGAGTCACACCTCTCAAAGGAGTCGAAGGTTCCATGCAAAGGGAAGCTCGCACCCGATATGTCGGACCATTCAAGATCTTGAGCATGCAGAGGTGAAGTTGCATATCAATTAGAGTTACCACAGCTCTTTGGCGAGTGCATGATGTGTTTCATGTATCACAATCGAAGAAGTGTCTTGAGTCCTAAGAGCAAACACTTTTGGAGGCAATTGAGCCGCAAGAAGATCGACTTACAAAGAACATCCGATGAAGATTACGGGCGTAATGGACGGAGAGACAAGGAACAAGTCAACACGTTTCTGCGAGTTCGGTGGAGCAACCACTCGGAAAGTGAAGCCACGTGGGAGCGAAGAAGATCGAAGAAGGAGTTTTCTAACCTATTTACGTAGATGACCACTGAATCTCGGGGCGAGATTACATTAAGGGGGAGGTTTGTAACACCTAATTTTTGCTCTAATTTAAAATTTGAAGTATTTTTGATTTTTGAGAAATTTTGGAAATTATTGAAATTTATTTGGAATTATTCAAATATAGCCTTTCTTGAAAACAAATTAAATAAAGGAAAAGTTTTTGCAAAGTTTTATTGAAAATATTTTAATGGAGTTCCAAACATCTCAAAGTATTTTCGAATTTTTTCTCGAATTTTTCAGATATTTTACTACTTTCTTTGGCCAAAACTAATTTCTCGAATTATTTTTATTGAAAAGGATTTAAAATCCAAGAACGATGTATGCAGGCCAAAATCGTTGGCGGCCCGATCTTGTGCTCGGCCCACTCGTGACTCCGGCCCACGCACCGCCCCGAAACCCTAGCGCCGCTTAGCCCAAGCCGTCCGTCCGGATCGCGCGCTCGCGTGCCACGTCGCCCGTCGCGCGTGAGCATTCGGATCATCGCCGCCGAACGCACGTGATCACGCCACGTCGCCGTCCCGCGAGATCATCGGAGGCGTGGCGTTGATGGCGTGACTTCGCGGCCGTTTCGCGCCGCCGAGGCAGCCCTTAAGTCCCGTTGAAGGCGTCGTGCGAGGCCTTCGCCGCATCTTTGACTCCTCACACGCACGCCGAGACTCCCTCTAGCGCGCGTGAGAGCTCGCCGTGGTGCCTTCCTTCGCCACCGTTGTTTTGCTTCCTCCCATCGTCGTCCGAGCGCTCGCCGTGCTCAGACCCTTCTGAGTTCACCGAAGCCACCGCATCGAGTGGACCACTTCATCACGCCGAGAAGCCCGCGCGCGCGTTGCACATCGTCTTCATCCTCTCGGCAAGATCTGCGCCACCGTGACATCGTCGCCACCGAAGCCGTCCACCGTCCGATCGCCGCCGACGCACGATTCATCCACATCGCCAATCAACGGTAATCCTCATCTTCACCCCTCGGTAGTTAGATCTAATCAGCGGTCTAGATTACCGATTAGTTTCACGATTAGTTTATTTCACCGTTAGATCTAGATCGTAGGGTTTATTTTTTACGCGTCGCGTAAAGGTCACGGCCGTCGGATCTTGCGCGCGGCCGCCTTGGATTGTGCCGCGTGTCGCGCCGCGATGAGGCTAGAGCCGATAGCCTTGGCTCATCGCGGCCGTCCGTTTGAATCGGCGGATGAGATCGCACGTGCATCGGGCGATCTGTGTTGGCGTGGTGCGCGAAACCGAGGAGTCGGCGCCGCCGTTTGTCGGCGTCACCCGAGTAATCGTGACCGTTCGATCGGATCCAAGGGTCACGGTGAAGCCACGTGTTGGCTCCGCGGTAGAGGTGAGGCGAAGTCGCATGAATCTCGGCCGTTCGTTTTTAATCAGAAGGACGAGATTGAATCGAGTTTCGGCGATTAGTTTAGCGCCGCGTGTCGCGTTGGGATTGGCTGCGAGCCGTCGCTGACGCCACGGCTTGCGTCACCCGGTGCACGAGCACAGTGCCGTCGGTCCACGGTGGACCAGAGCCAACCCGTGGACCCAGCCCATAGACGAGCGGCGTGGCGGCCTGCAGGCGTGCCACGTGTCGAGATGACGTCAGCGATGACGTCATATATATATTTTATATATAAAAATATTTCGACCGAAACTCATTTCTGTGCTGACGTCATCATGACGCGATGCTGACGTCACAAATGCGAATTTCGGTGTAAAAATATTTGGAAAAATCGGATTTTCTTAATTTACGTATTTTGATTTTATTCAAACTTCAAATGACTATAACTTTTGCATTTTTATTCGGATTTGGATGATTCAAATTTCTAAAAATTCATAAAATTTTGAGCTATTTAATGGTGAATTTTATTTGAATTTTTGAGGTCATTTAGTATTCTGTTTTAGTTATTTATTGCATATTTTGTTTGTGCAGCGTGAGCGCAAATTTGCGGAATGTTTCGAGGAAGATTTAGTCGCTCAAGACCAAGCTTCGGAACAAGACCAGCAACTCTTTGAAGGCAAGTGATGCTTTGATCATTTTGATCCCAGATTTTAAAATGTAATTTATGCTTTGAAACTATGCATGCTAATTATTTAAAATGAAATTAAATTGATTCGGGATAATGTAGTTAATCAACCCATTTTGTTATGCCACCTTGAATTATTAATTGTATGCCTAAACCATTGTCACCTAAGTTTGATTATATTAGTTGGATGCTAATATTGTGCCAACACGGAGGCTAGGCCGTGAGTAGATGCTTAGCCTTACAACGAATCATGAGTGATCTTTCGAAAAATGCTACAATCTTGACTAAAGACATATTGAATGTATTTTGAAAAGTGGTGTGATGATGCCATATGATGAGATTGATGTACCGCGACTGTGTGGTTCATGCCGATGTTGAGTTATTCTTGGCATGTGTTGCACAATAATCAACTGGGTGGGAAAAGATTTAGGCGGGGCAAGTGGCAAGAGGTCATGTGCTGGTGGGCTGTGTGGCATTGGGTTGATGAGTGATGTGAGTCTGTGTGCCACATTGGGTGTGTGCCATCGTTGAGTGTTGGAAGTCTTGCCTTGGTGATTAAGGACTTCACCTTGCAAACCTTTGACTGAGTCACCGTACAACCACATGTCCGATATGGGAAAGACCTAGTTGACTAGGGTTACGATATCTTTCCTCGATACCTCGGGGTGACAAGACACAGGGGTGTATCTGTATGGGGAGCGTACGTGCTACGGCTTGGTGCCCATCCAGCGGTGATTGGCGGTCCTATACTTGGCTCTGTGTGAGGGAAGTGATAGTGAAGGCAATACCGGAGAGGTTCTTTGGTTAAGGTAGAAGTTCCTGAAAAGCTTTGTTGCGGACAATCACCTGTGTGGTGAGCGACTGTATCTTGTGGGTAAAGTGTACAACCTCTGCAGAGTGTCAAACTATTCGAATAGTCGTGCTCACGGTATTGAGCATTGCTCGGGGATTACAGTCAAGGGGTAGATTTTCATAAACAAAATGTGGGAAGGGTGGCTGTGTGCCAGTGTTGGAAATGAACTGTTGATGCTGTGTGCCGAGAATCTTCAATGAAAAACCATTTGAGTTTAGTATTATTTATATCTGTGCCACTGCTTTAATCTAAACAAGATACTAGTTCAAAAATGTTGCTTGATGCAAAAGAACCATTTAAGCCAATCCATTGGAATAAGTTTTGCATATAGTAATAGCGCTGCATTTTGTGCATTACTTGTTGAGTGCCTTGTGTACTCACCCCACCTTGCTTATCAAACCCAACATCAGTGGAGGAGTCTACACCAGCATGGGAGGAAGAGTACATCGAGGATGCGAGCAACTAGGGGGCAAGCCCAGTCGGTTGCCTATGGCAAGATGAAGGCTTCCACGACCTTTTATTTATGTTCCGCTGCTATTTCTTTACTTTGATTAATGTAAGCCCTGTGTGGCTGTCTTATCTGTAAGGAGACCATAAGGTCGCATACAACTCGGTTTATATACATGTTTGCACTATTTATTCTTATATCTTCGTGAATGTCATGATGTGCAACCTCAGTATGATGTGTGTGCTAAGCGCGATCTTGGGTAGCACGAGAATACACAGAGGGTCCGGATTTGCAGAATCGGGTCCCGACACACAACCCCTCCAAAATGTCTCACAAAAATAGCACGCCCAAATACCAGCCCTTGGCATCCTTTTATAGCCCCCACACAAAATCTAGCCATTGGGAGGGCAAATTGGGCAAAAACTGGCAAACCCAGCACTACCGCCTATGTAGGGCCAGTAGTGCCGTCCTCTAGGCCATAGGCTAGTAAACTAGCTGTTGCGTAGGAACCTCAGTACTACCGCCCAACTAGGCGCGGTAGTGCCGCTCGAGTGGCAGTACCGGCCCCACGGGCGGTACTACCGGCCTCAATGCTCCTCCAGAACACCCTCTCTGGAAAATAACTACCGACCTCATTGGGCGTTATGCAAAGCCAGCGACGATCTGCTCACATAAGCGGTAGTGCCGACCCAACGGTGCTACCGGCCTCAATGAGCGGTAGTGCCGGCCATAGGTAGAAAACTAAGTTTTTGCACAAAAAACTTTACTCCAAACTCATCAAAGATTGATTCTTTGAGCCATGTGATGATCAACACATGATCAAGTCAATTTGCAAAACACATTTGCAAACCCTATTAAGATGCTCCAAAGAATCACATTAAAACTTTAACTTATTTGCAAAATACATTTGCTAATAAACTAAAAACTTATGAGATCAATCCTCTTAGCCATGTGATGATCAACACACATCAATTCAATTTGCAAAACACATTTACAAACCCTATTCACATGCTCTAGGATCGAAACCCATAACCTCCAGCTTATTTGCAAAACACATTTCCAAATAACAAATTAACCCTTTTAAAAGCAAATCTCGAGCAATGTGATGATAAACTCATGATCAAGTCAATTTGCAACACATTTGCAAACCCTATTCACATGCTCCAAGTTAAGATTCAATTAAACTACATTTTGCAAACACAAAGCATAAACATTTCTTAGCCTTGTGATGATCAACACATGATCAAGTTACAAGCTAAGACTCCGATGCATGAGCTCTCTATTTGCAACACATGCAAACATCTAGGTTTGTGCAAACAACAACCATTAAAATCAAGTTGCATGAGCTTTCTTCTTTAGCAACATATGCAAAACTAAAGCTCCACGTAAAAATCACTTAAACCGAATTGCATGAGCTACCTCCCTTTTTGCAGCACATGCAAATCCATAGCTCCATGCAAAGAACAACCACAAAATTCAAGTTGCATGAGCTCTCTTCTTTTGCAACACATGCAAAACTTAGCTCCATGCAAAATCCACATCAATTAAGATTCAATAAGAAGCAAGCATGAGCTCCCTCATTTGTAACATATGGAAATACTTAGCTCATGCAAAATCCAAATAAGAGAGTGAGCTAGAGTGAACCGGATTGAGTTCATCAACACATGATGAAGCTCAAGATAAAAGACTCAACCCCTCTTAATAGTACAACTATCTAACTAGCAACCCGGTCTCCCATCCAAACATCGAGACCGGTAAAAGACTAGGAATACATCCTTAGCCCTAGCTAGTTATACCTTTACCTCTAGCAATCCACTTGGAGTTTTTATGATATCCAATCATCTTCTCTCTAGGATCGAGTCTCGTCTTATTCATCAACACATGATGAACCTCATCTTCTCTTCTCTTTACTTCGCTTCGGGATCTCCTCTTGAAGCTCATCGACACATGATGACTTCTTCTTCCCAATTCTTTATTATAATTGGACTCAACCTACTTCACAACTCATGGAAGATTGTTAGTCCAACAAACATGGTTGTCTCAATCATCAATTGCACTCTATTAACACATAATGGATGCCCTAAGATCAATTGAGCATAACCTAAATCAATTTGAATGATTAATTGTGTCTTGAGTAATTTGATGCAACTAATGCTTTATTATACTCAAGAACTTTTCGTTTGTCCTTAATCAATCAAAGGAACACCATCAACACATGATGAGGCGTTCTTTGATGATTAAAAGACAAGCGAATCTCAACTTAAATTTCATTTAAATTGATATGAGTATATATAACTACACAAGTTTCATATACTCATTTTGATGGATTCTCAAAGTAAAAATCCAATATATTGGAGTGATGGAAAGAGATCAATACTCCTGAGACCATCAACTATAGAATAAACTCCATTAAATATGTGCATATAAATAAATAAACTTGGAATCAATATGCACATAATCAATCTTAGATAGCATTTGAGTTTATCCTATATTTGCATGAGCATATTACAACTACACAAGTTATATATACTCAAAGGGTTGTTTCAAAGTCTTGATCCTTTATGTTATTTGGCAAGAAGACATGGACCAATACTATTGAAATATTAAGTTAAATTATGAACTCCCCCTAGATGTGTGCATTCATGTAATGTATGAAATTAGAAACATAATGCACATATTTAATGTATAAGCGATAGAAGAGTTCATCCTTTAGTTTGAATCCTAAGTATGCATTAAGATAAAAGAGTGAATACGAGTGCATACCTTGGGTTTTCCATTTTCCATCCAAATTTGAGACTAATAAGAATAAAGCTTAATAAACACATGTTATTCTCATAATGATTAGATTTTTCATTAAACAATGATTAAGCATTAATCTAAAACCAATCACCAAAATCAATGGAGCTTAGAACTTACAGGTGCGTTTGGCGAGGAAAGGTGTGGGCAGAGCTCAGCAACGAGCGGTAGAGCCTTGGAGATGATGTGGCATGGAGACCCTAGGCACGGGCCTATGCTGGCACTGCACGGAGCGTGCATGGTGCAGTTCTGCTGTGCGCTGAGCGTGCTTTGGCCCGGACAGGGCCAGAGGCAGTCCACTACCATGCAGCCCCAGGTGGCAATGAGAGTGAAAGGGAGAGGAACCAAATAGGGAAGGTGTATCTCCAAGCTTTACATCTTCATACAGCGAACATGAGTTTTGAGTAAAGGCACTTTCCTTTTTCAGCTTTTTCTGATTTTCATTTTAAATCCTATTTTATAGCCAAAGTCCTTGAATTTTGATTGAGCTACCAAATATGCTTCAAGTTTTATGAAATTCTTTTTGTATGATCCAAAGGTGATACAAATGCTTCCATAAAAATTGCAGAGCATGACCCACTCTATGAATTTTTATAAAAATATTTTAGTGCTTCTGTCCTATTGAAGAAATATAGTATTTGATTTTATAGAAGCATCAAATAAATTCAAAAAATTCAAGAAACTTTTTGGAGAGGTTCCTTGAATTATCTGGGACTTAAATAAAATATTTCTAGACTTTCAAATGTTTTGAATTGCAAGTTTGAAAATCATAAGCAATAACTAGTTTATTGAAATCATTTTCTTTAAATGGGAAATTCTAGAAAATCCTGAAAAACTCACAATAATTCTAAAAAATGACTTGATGAATTTGTATTCCCTTTTTGTGAATTTTGGGATGTTATATCCGATTGAGCCAATTTAAATTTCTAAGTTCAAGCTCATTATTTTGTTGAATTTTATTTTAATTTTGGAGTTTGTCTTTTTTTCTTTTGTATTTGTTTTGGTATTCGCTTTTCATTTCGCGAAGATGTTGAAGTGCTTGGAGCATGTGAAGGTGAAGAGTTGACTCAAGTTCAAGGTCCAGATCAAGATCAAGAGTTGTTCCAAGACAAGTTGTGCTTTGATCATGTTGAACCTAGTTTTACAAATGCTATTTTATTTTAATCTATTGCATGTTATTTTTTGTGGGCACCCAGAAATATGAATCGATCCTCGCTTATGCATTGGACTTAGAGGTGACACCCATACTCCACTTAAGTGTATGCTTACTGTCACACAAAAGTCCCGTGCACGAAGTATTAACCAGATGACCCTCACTCAAACAAATATGAGCTACCTAGTTGCACCGTACACACTTACGCGACCTAGAAGGACTCGATTCCATTCTGAATAACTGCACCGGGATTGGATCTAACCCATCCGAGCATAGCACACATCGTCCGTCTTAGAACCTTGGTATCGCCCACACTTGCTGAGGGGAGCATGTCGCAATAGTCAAGGAACGACGATCGCACGTGCATATGCATCGAATGGTTGAGAACAACTCTGGGTACCCGGATATGTGTCTAACGCTAGTTCCCAAGATCAACGCCTAGTGCCCACATATCCCGTATTCGAGATGTATCGTTACTCATACACATTTCACTAAGCATGTGACATAGCATAAACTTAAACTAGAAGCTATTACATCTACTTGATATTACAAGTACGTGGCCGACCGGCCAAATATTACATACAAAAGTAGAACGCAGCGGAAATTAAGAAAAAACCAAAAGTAGGACAACGATATGCCCATCCATAGACCCATAGGCAACCGACTAGGAAGAGCCCTAGTTCATCCATCCAAATAGTCATCGGACCCCGGTGCAAAGTACGAGTCGTCGGGGTATTCTTCTATACCTTCGTCTATATATTGTAGATTAAGCAACGATGAGGACACGTATGTACTCGCAAGACTTTAGTGTATGGAAATATAGTAAATGCATTGTTAGAAGAAGGATAACAAGTCACTACACTAAGTCTCCTTTTCAGCAAAAAGCAAAATTTGTTTTCAAGTGAATAATTCATCAAATGGTATCGGAATTGTAAAGAGCATTTGATATGAAGCTAATAACAATACATAAAGTTAAATATCATCATTTCACAGCCCTCTTTGGCTGCGAATTGCGAGTAAACACAGTCATCCTTGTCTCACAAGTTTACCAACCTGTCACAACACTGTTTCCAAAAGTTTTCAAAAAAACAAGACTATACATGATATTATTTTTCCAAGTTGCTCATGACTGCGAGCACAGCTAATTAATTAGATTAAAATCTCTACAAAGAATGTACACTTTACCCACATGACAAATTCTAGCAATCATGTCAACCATGCATCGCGATACTTACCGTACCTGATTTGCTAGATTGTGATGAAACCGTTCAACTAGGTAAGGCCTAGCCTTGCACCAGCCCCGGTGATGACAAACCCTTGCCATAGTCTGGAGATCCAGACCCGCACACATAGTACTAATGATGGTTTATGCCCATTGTGTCCTCTCCCCTTGGCAAGGCATACACAGTTGTGTTGGAATGCTTTAGCCCCAACACCTCGGTGAAGGGAGCACCTACGAGCGACACTGTACCCCGGAGTGCCCTTACTACTTCAGCCTACCAAAATGCAAGGCTAAACCCCAGCTAATCTACTAAGCTAAGGCTATCCCATACTAGCACATGTGGTTGAACCAAATCACTTAGGTGATAACATCAAGTTCGGTCCTTAACTGACCTGGGCGAGAATCTCTCCCTAACTACGTGCGAGGTCCCTCCTCACGCCTCAAGTTTAAGCAATAACTCGCCTGCATCTAAACCTGGGTTGGATTTTTACCAAAATACACGGAAACCATAACTCGGCTCCGTACCTTTACAAATTGCTCAAGTTGAATGGAAATTTATCCCAACATTTGAAAGACGTTCTAATAAGCATGTCTAAGCATGTACAGGAGATATTTTGCATTTAATATCCAAAAGTGACACTAGTCATGTCTACACCATAAGCAAAGGTTACAATAGCAGGTATTTCAAGTGTCAAGTAAGGATAATGCATTCAAATAGGAAATAACTACCGATACCCACAACATAGCAAGTTTAACATAAACATACGTGCATGCATATAGTTTGATAAAACAACATAAACATCGCAAAAAAATGGGATCAACATGATCAAAGGAGGGTGCTTGCCTTGTTGCTCGTCGTTTGGTAAGTAATCGGGGTTGTCGGTGAGGTCGTCGTTGACGGATTCTGAAGCGTCAGCGCCTACGTGTTATATAACGAGAATCGCGACAAATAGCAAATGACATATTGTTAATAAGGGCAAAAAGAAATCAGATATAAAAACCAAATGAAAATTACCAAAGAAGAATAGGGTGGTTTAGGTTTCAGAGTTACCACTTGTGTATGTTGGTTTCATTAATTCTTAGTTCGTGTTTTGGTTCTTTTGTGTACATGTTACTTTTATTTCTCGAATTCTAGAAGGTAAAATTATGATTATGTATGTGGATATTTACGAATTCAAGAAGCTAAAATTATGTATTCTTTTGTTTATAATTTCAAATTCAAGAGGCAAAAATTATCTATACTTAATATGGTTAAAACATTAGTTAAGATGTTATGTATAGGTAGCACTTAGCCCTAAATGTTTTTGCATTAAAAGGGATTTGTACATGTTAAGTCTATTAAGTTTAGGCTACTGGTTATATAGTCATGGTTTTAGGATGGTTCTTGTAATTCAAGTATCTTTACTACTAATTTCTTAAGTTTGTTCATTCGTATTACGGATTTTAGCGTTCATAATACTTAGGGTTATATTATTAACAGGATTCAGATGCAAAGCAAATTGTAATGAAATTATTTCTTCATAATAGGGTAGTCTTTGCCCAAAAGTGCATTTCTAGGCTGATTGTATTGGTATTAAAGTTTAGACGAGATGTTTTATTCGTTGCTGAAATAGCATATATGGCTTTAAAGTTTACACTACAAGGGATCTGATTTCGTTTTAAGTTTGCGACTGCACTTTACATGATTACGTGACCATTTCTCTATCATTATTAGGGTATGACCCTAAAAGTGTTTTAGAATTGGTTTCACATCATTTTGCTTTTATTCGCAATAGTTTCCATATATGTGAACATTAGAGTCTTTCATGAACTTTAATCAAACTTGAACAAACATGAGGTACATTTGCATAAACAGATAGAGCATCATTTTTCAAGGTCCTAGGATTTGGTTCCATCAAATTTGAACTTCATTTGCACAAGTTACGATCATTTGAACCTTGCATGTATTGAAATTGACCTATTTAATCATATGATGCAAACTATGTGTGGAATATATGGAACCAGGTATCTTCAAGACCGGCCCAATATAGCCCAAGGAGGGGACAGGTCCAAGCAGAAGGCTCAAAGGATGAGCCCCACGCCAAGAATTGCTATCGCACGGAAGGGGACACGTCCAATAGACCGTCGAATATGTATTTAGATATAAAAGATACAGTTGTAATCCGAGTCGTTATTAGGATAGATAAAGATGCAAACTCTATCCTGTAACCAGCTAGAATATAGCAACCGATCGAAATCTCCTAACCGATCAGGACTCTGTAAACCGCCCCATCCCCAGTATATAAGGGAGAGGGCAGGTAACACCATAAACATCCAATCATCCAAGCATAGAGCAATCAAGCCCTAGAGCATACGCTATATCGCCTAGAGCACATTGCGCTTTGAGCAACCTTTGATCCAAGAGATTCATATAATCCCAGCACACAGGATTAGGGTATTACCTCCATCGTCGAGGGCCTGAACCTGTCTAATCCCTTGTCTTGTGTGACCTTCGAGTTTGAGATCTAGCGCCTACCCCATAAATTTATTGCCGACTACAAAAGTCGACAGTTGGCGCGCCAGGTAGGGGAAGCGCTATAATCTTTTCCTATAGACTTGATGGCAGCAATCGGCGGATTCATCACCACCTTCGTCTCCGGCCAGGCCTTCCGTTTCGGAAGTCTGGATTTCGTCGCGGATACACGCGGAGAGCTTGTCTGCCTGGTCCAAAGCTAGATCCAATCTGGTGAAGATCAGGCCAACCCATCTCAGGTATGCCATTCTGACTCACCTAGAAAACCAGTCGGCATGGTGAAGAGCTGCTGTGATTTTCGTGGCATCTTCGCAATTGAGGAGCAGAGGACCGATCTCCATCAAGAAGACCAAGAGGCTGCGGAGGAAGATCGCCTTCGTAAGGGTAAGGAGGTGCAGGTGCAATCTCTTCGATCGCGCGACCGCAATGTCCGCGGGGACATACTGCAGTCCAGGTTGGGAGACCAATCCATCTTCCACACGCTGATGTAGAACGTCGTCGCTTCCAAGACGCTTCTCGACACGCTGGACCCGATGATTGCATCAGACAGCCCGGCGGTCCCGATCGTGGCCCAGATCAAGGCTATGGTGACGGCGGCAGCAATCCAGCAGAATCAGGAAAAGCCGGTAGGTGAAGCGCACTCGTGCTCCCACGCGGCTAGTCGTGTCGCCAGCAGTCGGACTGCAACCAGCCGAAATACCGGCAGTCAGCGCCATACACCACCAGTCGGAGACGCTTGCCGAATCCTCAACCGTGACCTCCGCCAAGACATCACCGCCAGACGGCAGGAGCGGGACGAGGAAGAGCGACGCAGGCGCCACGACGACTACGAGCGTTTCGGCACCGGCCACGATCGACGAAGTGACCAAAGAAGAAGAACACCGTCAGGGACGTATCTGAAGCGGTGGTGGTGGCGGCCTTCCAAAAAGGGATGAGTGATCCAGACCTAATCAAGAAAATGTCCAGGAAACCCCCTACCTCCGTGAAGGACATGTTCGCGCTGGCCGATCGCTATGCCACGGCCTCGGACGCTCTGGCCGAGCGCAAAGAGGATCGCCCACAGCAGAAGAGCAAAGGCGACAAACCCGAGTCCTCTAAGCACAAAGATAGAAAGCGGAAAGGCAAGGAGATAGTCGCGGTAGCCGACGCGACCAGCCCCAAGCCCCACGGAGGGAGGCACCCGACTATAATTCTGTCATGGAGGCGACCTGCCCTTTCCACCCAAAGGGAAAGCACGCGGCCAAGGACTGCTTCACTCTGAAGCGTTTTGCGCGTGAAAGCCACAGGCAACCAACTCCAACGAAGGATGAAGCTGCCAAGAAGAAGGACCCTCCTGGTGAGGATGACTTTCAGGAGCCCGAGCATGAACTGAACTACATTTACGGGGGCTCCACCAGATACGAGTCCAAGCAGAAGCAAAAGCTTACCGCTCGACAGATCAATGCAATGGAACCAGCAGCCCCCAAATATTTAAAGTGGTCCGAAGTACCAATCACCTTTGACCGCTCGGATCACCCCAATCGGGTTCTACATCCGGGTAAGTTCCCACTAGTGCTTGACCCTGTTATTCGCAACGTAAAGTTAAGGAAGGTCTTGATCGACAGCGGGAGTGGACTCAATGTCCTGTTCGCCAAAACCCTCGATGACATGAACATCCCCCGCTCCGAGCTAAGGCCAAGCACTCAGTCGTTCCACGGAGTGATCCCGGGGGCTTCTTCGTTTCCACTCGGGCAGATTTCTTTGCCCGTCACTTTCGGTACCAAGGACAACTACCGGACCGAGTACATAAGTTTCGAGGTGGCCGATTTCGAGACGGCGTACCACGCTATCTTGGGAAGGCCCGGTCTGGCTAGATTCATGGCCGTCTCGCACTACACCTATCTGGTGATGAAGATGCCGGGACCCAAAGGCGTCATCATGATCCGCAGTGACGTCTAGCAATCCTTGCAATGCGATCGAGAGAACCACGAACTTGCCGAGCTGCAGGAGGCGACCGCCAAAGCAAAGAAAATCCAAGCGAAGGCAGCCACGTTGCAGGAAGAAGGCGACGTCCCGTCCAAGAAGCAGGTCACGACAGGGATGAAGCCAGGCGAAGGAACCAAGAGGATAATTCTCGACCCATCCGACTCGTCCAAAACGACTCTGATCGGGTTAGGGCTCGAGGATAAATAGGAAAGCGCGCTCGTCACCTTTCTCCGGGTTCATAGGGACATCTTTGCCTGGAAACCATCCGACATGCCAGGTGTCCCTAGGGAGGTGATCGAGCATTCTCTGCACGTTGACGAAAAGGCAAAGCCAATCAAGCAAATGCTTCGGCGGTTCGCTCCAAATCGCCGGAACGCCATCAAGCAGGAGATCACCAAGCTTTTAGCTGCAGGCCTTATAAAAGAAGTGTATCATCCAGATTGGTTGGCAAACCCTGTACTAGTTCAAAAGAAGAATAAAACTTGGCGCATGTGCGTTGATTATACCGATCTCAACAAGGCATGTCCGAAAGATCCCTTTGGGCTACCTCGAATTGATCAGGTAGTTGACTCATTGCGGTTTGAAATCTGAGTTTTCTCGATGCTTACTCAGGGTACCATCAGATTCGCCTAAAGGCGGAAGACCATATCAAGACTTCATTCATCACGCCTTTTGGAGCCTTTTGCTATACCAAAATGGCGTTCAGGTTGAAAAATGTTGGTGCTACGTATCAGCGCGCAATACAGCGGTGTTTTCACTCCCAGCTGGGACGCAATGTGGAGGCATACGTGGACGATGTCGTGGTGAAGACATGGGAAAAGAAGGACCTCATCACCGATCTGACCGAGACGTTCGAGAGTCTAAGGGCTTTTAGCATGAAGCTTAATCCCGAGAAGTGTGTTTTTGGAGTTTCTTCGGGAAAACTGCTCAGGTTTATCGTATCACAGCGGGGCATTGAGACTAACCCAGAGAAGATCAGGGCCATATCAAATATGGAAGTGCCGACTTGCCAGAAGGACGTCCAGAAGCTTATGGGATGCATGGCGGCACTCAACAGGTTTATTTCCCGACTGGGTATGCGAGGTATGCCTTTCTTTAAACTCCTCAAGAAGCAGGACAAGTTCCAATGGATGCCCGAGGCATAGCAAGCGTTTGAAGATCTCAAGACCTTCTTGACAACGCCTCCAGTCTTGGTTTCACCGATGCCAGAAGAGCCTCTGTTACTCTACATCGCGGCAACGACTCATGTAGTCAGCGCTGCAATCATCGTCGAAAGGGAGGAACTGGGCCACGCACAGAGAATCCAACACCCAGTCTACTTCGTCAGCGAGGTCCTGAGTGAATCTAAGGTGCGGTATCCACAAGTGCAAAAGCTATTATATGCTGTACTTCTTACATCTCATAAGCTCAAGCACTACTTCCAAGAGCATACTGTTTTGGTGATCACCTCTTTCCCAATAGGAGATATACTTCATAACCAGGAGGCCACTGGGAGAAATGCAAAATGGGCAGTTGAGCTTGGGGCCTTCGATGTCCTATTCAAGCCCCGCACAGCCATTAGGTCTCAAGCTAAAAGATCGAAAAAGGCGACTAGAGGGGGGTGAATAGGAGCCAAATAAAATTTTTCAATAAACTCTCCCCCTAAAATTCAAACCACCAAAAGACCAGAAAGAAACTGCACTGGTCGGGTATTTCTGGTCGGATGAACAGTACCCCGGACCTACAGAGGTCGGATGAACAGTTCTCAGAATGAATAGTGTTCGGGTGAACAGTACCCCCAACCAAAGATTGGTCGGGTGAGCAGTACTCCGACACAAGTGGTCGGATGAACGAGACTCGGGTGAATAGTGTTCGGATAAGCAGTACCCCGCGACGGATGAGCAGTACTCCCGACCAAGTGGCGGATGAGCAGTGCTTGGGTGAATAGTATTCGATGCAACATAAAATCAGCACGATCTCAAAAGCAAAATCGATGTAACTTTTGATCGGTGATCCAAAAACAGATGAAAATTGGTGTGCACCTCCCAAAGGATGTCAGAACCTATTTCAATCAACAATCGAAGGAATTAATACCAAGGTTCCGTCCTTTTCGGTTTAACAAATGCAACACCAAAAATAGAGTCACGAACACGATTTCACCCCTAACTTGTCTTTGAGTTGATGGTGAAAATCCTTGGATGACTCTCCACAAATCATAGCAAGTAAGTACACGAAGAAACAACCCTTCAAACAAATAGAAACACTATCTGAAAACTAGGCACAGAAATTGGTTTCTTGTAAAACTGAATAGAAGAGGTTGTAGATTGCCTAGATGATTGGGATATGATCTATAGAAGATTCATCCAGCAATCTTTCATCCTTGGCAACAAGAACCAGAAGCCAATCAAGACTAAAGAACTGCAAGTCACACGTTTACGCACTTTAAGAACACAGATTTACAACTTGCATCAAAAACGTAAGGATTGCCTAAAAGATTGAAAGCACCGAATCCAGAGAAGAGTTCATCAATCATGAATTTCAACAAAGACTCAATAGCATGTAGAAGGAGATGAGGCAAATCCAAATTACGTAAGGTAAATTGCAAGTAAGTGAATGCGGAATTTAGATAACAGAATTTAAGTGCGTAATGTAAATACGTAAGAGAAATGAAACAGGAATAGAAATGAAGAACATTTCATTTCTGGAAGGGAGGTTTACAAAGCCTCACAACAAAGTGGGCAAAGCTCAAATGAGCAGCAAAAACCTCAGAACCTTCACAACCTTCAAAGAGGGGAGGCTGCCCCTACCCCTTTATTTATAGTGACCTGGGATCAATTCCCACCTTTGGATGTCCTACTTCAATCCTAAGCCAACATCCAAGAGTCAGGATTTGATCTTTACACTGTCACTCTCAACAACTCTCAACTACTCACGTAGACTTTCCTCACCTGCTCACCCCCAAGGAGACACCCTTCTCCCTGTCTATTCATAGCAGGCTTGGAACACCTACCACCCTTGGATGAGCCTCTAAACCCTAGAGCACTCCATCAAGGGCTGAGATTTTACCCACTCACAAAGCTATGCATGGGCTCACCCGAAACCCAACAACACAACGGGTTTTGCACGCTTTTCAACTCACACTAACTTGACCCGCTACTCTATCTTCCTGACCGCGTCCAACGGTCCTCCTAGATCAGAGCAACTCCAAGTTAGCATCTCATCCATTACTTTGTCTTCTCGGCTTGCAGCTACTCCCTGGCCTCAGTCATCTTTGGCGACACCTTGATCATCTGGACCTCAGCTCTCCCAGCCTAGTCCCGATCCCTTCGCCTCACCATGACCTAGCTCCATAGTCCTGCAACCATCATAGACAAGGAAACCACATCACATAGCAATGTCCAAAACACATATCCATCTCAACAGAAAGGTATACACTATGCTGACCAGCATAACCCCGACCACACGTGGTCTGACCACTGGTTTCCATCCCGACCACCCATGGTCTGACCACTGGTCTCCATCCCGACCAACCAAAGTCTGACCACTGGTCTCCATCCCGACCACAATGGTTTGACCATTGGTCTCCATCCCGACCAACCATGGTCTGACCATTGGTCTCCATCCCGACCACTCGAGGTCTGACCACTGGTCTCCGACCAGCGAAAGACCTGACCACTCGGAGTCGGACGACTGGTCTCCGACCAGCCAAAGCCCAGACCTCTCAGGTCGGACGACCCAACCACTCGGGGTCGGACGACTGGTCTCCAACCAGCCAAAGCCCCGACCACTCAGGTCGGACGACCCGACCACTCGGGGTCGGACGACTGGTCTCCAACCAGCCAAAGCCCCGACCACTCAGGTCGGACGACCCGACAACCAGTAACTCAAATTGCTCTAGCTCGAAAAACAATCCAATTCAAACTCAAACTTGAGCACACCTTGCTCAAATAAAGTCAAATACTCATCACAAACATGGATGGACCTCCACATGGTCCTTCAATCTCCCCCTTGATGAGTATATTGACAAACCACACAAAAGGCATAAATTTGAGTTTGAATGAGAGAAGAAGAAAGCAATTTGATTGCAAAGCCAAACTTGGTCCAGAGAGAAAGATATAAAAATATGACCAAGTTGGCAGAAAGAATTTAGAGCAAGACCATGAAAAGAGCAAGTTTTCAACAAAAGCTCTAAAAACCAATCATAAGTGTCAAATGATATTATGATCCATAAGAACCAACAAGCTTTCACATTTCTATCTTCTCCTTTTCTATATTTTAAATGATGCCTTTTTCTACATTTTCTCCCCCTTTTGGCAATATAGGCATCAAAAAAAAATTTCTCCCTCTTTTATGTATGCATGAAATGCAACCTAAGGGAGCTTTGAAGATTATCCAAATGATCATAATGACAAGATATGACACCAAGCTTATTAATCTCAGATTATGACCAAACTAAGACATGTCCAAGTGCAAATAACAAATTTTGCTCATAAGCGAAGTTTTGAAAATGTATAATTTTTAGCAAGATTTGACAAGTGCAAAACTTAGCAAAGTTTCAAAACTAGAAGCAAAACCACTCAGGATCAAATGGAAAACCTAGAGTTCAACCTACTCAACACTTTGGGAATTTTGAAGTGCATATAAGGTCCTTGAGCCTATTTTTCAATTTATGCAAATTTTCTTTAAGACTTCGAAAAACATAGCGGGGTGCAAATGTTTGACATTATTTGCATTCTTTACCCACTTATGTGTTTGATATTTGCATTTTTTTTTGTTGATTGACTCAAGCCATTTTCGATCATCTCAAGAGTAACTCTTAAGAGAATGATCTTGGTCATACACAATATATTCCAAGTTCATCCCAAATGCAATGGGAGGCAGTCTCGAGAATATAAAGTGCTGAGATCAATTTTGCACAAAAGAGTCAATTTTTTTTAATTTTCAATTTAGCACATATAAGCAATTCTGAAGGACTCAAATATGGATCAAGCAAATTTCACCCAAGTTGCTATAGGGACTCTAGAGAATTCCAAAATTTCACAATTCATGGTAAAAGCTCTTAGAGAAGAAACTTAGTAAGTAAAAGCAACATGTTTCATCAAGTTTTCATTTAAAGCTTTTAAGTTTTGATTTCAATGAACATTAGCTTGATAAAAGAATTTGGACATATCTAAGCTAGTGATTTTCTTCGAAAGATATAGCATGATGTATTTCACGAAGATTGAGTCAAATGCATAATAGACAAAGCTCATAAAACGAAAAATACAGTCTAAATGCAATGCATGAACAGATTCCCAAACTCCCCCTCAATAATTGAATCAATTTTAAGCTCAAATCTGGTTAAAGTTGGGTTATTATCAAGATTAGGCATAAAGAAAACCCGAATGAACTCAATAATAACCAGAAAAACAGAATGAGGAGAAGAAGTCGAGAAACTGCAAAACTGGATGGCTATAGAGCATAGAAAAGATATAAGAAACTCACTACAGCTTAGACTCGCTCTTCCCAAATGACTGACATAGGGAAGTTGACTCTAGATCCCAACTAAGGAGTGCACATGCACTGCCTACCTGGAGGTCCAAAACCTGCTAGACTTAAAAGACTGTGAGGGAACTCAACCTAGAGAGAAGAGAGAACTAATCACGCATGATAGCAACCTAAAGCACAAGATAAGAGGTCCATGCGAGGCATGCCAGAAGTCTAAGTGAGTGAACTCAACTTAAGAAAACAAGCCCAAAGTCATCCGTAAGAAAAAGGAAATGCCGGAAGAAAATATATAGTACATAATATACAAACCAGCTCCCCCACGAAAACCCGTAAGGGCTCACGACTCAAGCTCACTCCTCAAGGCAACAAATCTGAGCTATCCAAAGGCTTGGTAAAGATATCGGCTAGCAAGGTCACTCTCTATGAATCAAGCGCGATATCTCCCTTCTCCACATGGTCTCTAAGGAAGTGATATCTAATATCAATGTGCTTGGTCCGAATGTTGCACTGGGTTTTTAGCAATGCAAATAGCTGAAGTGTTGTCACGTAAAAGTGGCACACTCTCTATTTCTAACCCATAGTCCCAAGGTCGATCTCATCCAGAGCACTGCTACAACAATCGGTCAGCAAGAACATACTCGGCCTCGGTGGGTCTGTAACCCTGCATCGCTTCCTAGATGACCAAGAAACAAGAGAAGTGCCAATGAATTGGCAAGTGCCGAAGTGCTCTTCCTATCTATCCTACTGACCCGAGAAAGTCGGCATCGGAAAAGGCTCTAAGAGATAGACAAGAAGAAGAAGAGTACCAAATACCATAATCGGTGGTAGCACGAAGGTACTGAAGATGCGCTTGACCACCGGCGGTGAGAGGCGCGAGGAGAAGCTTGAAATCGAGCGCATGCACACACAATGAAATGTATGTCGGCCTAGAAGCGGTGAGGTACAAGAGGAGCTTATCATGCTCAAACTCCTTTTGATCAGCAGGCTCACCATCCTCATCGGGCTCGAGGACGTAGTGGTGGCCATAGGAGTCATCACCGACTTCCCATCGACATGTCGAGCGCCTCAGGAGGTCACGGGTATATTTGCCTTGATGCAAGAAAGTACCCTCCCGAGTCTGCTTGATTTGGAAGCCAAGAAAGTAGCTCAACTCGCCCATCATACTCATCTCAAACTCTGTACTCATCACATCAGAAAACTGAGAGACAAGAGAATGAGACGAGCCACCAAAATGATATCGTCCACATAGATCCGACAAGAAGAAAATGAGACTCATGGTGTCGATGAGCAGAGTTTTGTCTACTATGCCCATTTTAAAGTCATGGTGAGAAGATAAGACTTGAGCCTCTCATACCATGCTCTGGGGGCCTGCTTGAGTGCATACAGAGCTTTGGAAAGCTTGTATACATGACTCGGAAACTTGGGGTTCTCGAATCCTGGAGGTTGCTTGACATAAACCTCTTCCTCAATATAGCCATTGAGGAATGCACTCTTGACATCCATTTGATAAAGCTTGAAGCCTTTGGATGCGAAAATGCAAGCGAGGATTCGGATAGCCTCTAGCTTAGCTACAAGAGCAAAGGTCTCCTCAAAGTCAAGACCCTCAACTTTGAGAAAAGCCCTGCAACTAGTCTAGCCTTGTTTCTAATTACAACCCCATCCTCACTCTGCTTGTTTTGAACACCCACTTGGTCCCAATGACATTATGACCAGATGGGGCTCGACAAGCTGCCATACCTTGTTCCTCTCAAAGTTCTCAAGTTCCTCATGCATAGCATTAATCCACGACTCATCGGATAATGCATGAGAAACATCCTTCAGCTCAAAGGAGGCAACGAAGGCGAGTGAAGGCAGAAGAGGACAGACCTGTTCTTGAGCGGGTGACACGCTCGAACAAATCTCCAATCATCGATCGGAAGGATGACGTCTCGAATATGACGGGAGGTCCAAAGAATGTATGGCCTCTACCTCTTGAATGTAAGAGGTAGGAACAGAGCCACTCACCAAGGAGAGTCGGAAAGCAAGGGCTGGTCTCCACGAGGTGCGTAAAAGGAAACAGAGGCACCTCGGTGAAGAGGGACTGGATCCGGTGGAACACCATCATCTCCATCATCCTTATCTTCTTCAAAGATGGTCTCGGAGGGATAAGAAGAGCTCGAAACATCGGGTTTAGCTCTGGGCTAGCCTCATCAAAGGTCACATCACGGTCTCTATGATCCTATGTGCATCAACACCCTGCACCCTATAGCTACGAGAAGAAGACGAGTAACCTAGAAAGATACCATCGTAAGAGCGAGACTCAAACTTATCTAGGTTACTGACTTCAAGATAAAACACTTGCAACCAAAACGCGAAAATGAGACACACCGGGCTTTCGCCCATACCTCAACTCATAAGAAGTGCGATGCAAATGTGCTCTCAAAAACACGCGATTAGAAACATGGCAAGCGAGCTATAGCCTCACCCAAAACTTCCTAGAGTATCAGACTCATCTAGCATCGTCCTAGCCATCTCAACCAGGGTCCCGTTCTTCCTTTCCACTATGCCATTCTCACGAGGCGTAGGGAGAAGAGAACGATGCTCTAAACCAGACTCCACACAAAAACTCTCAAAGTAGGAATTCTTGAACTCCGTGCCATTATCATCGCGTAAAGCTCGTAATGCACCGGGAGCTCAATAGACAACCTCTCGACCAAACCCTCAAGTGAGAAAAGTCTCATCCTTCGAGGCCATGAAGAATACCCAAGAGAATCTAGAAAATCATCAACGATGACAAGAACATACCACTTCCCTCCCACTGATCGCACTCTAGCCGGACCAACAAAGTCCATATGTAAAAGCTGTCCCAGTGCATCACCATCACTACGGTCATTGGAGGATGAGAAGCGAGAACCATCTTGCCATGTCGGCAAGGAGAGCAAACTAAGTCTTTGACCATCTTGAGTTTGGGCAAACCCGAATGAGATCGTGGTCGCTAACTCGAGTCAAATGATCAAAACCAATGTGACCAAGTTTCCTATGCCGTAAGGAGAGATCACGGGACTCGAAGCAATCAAACATCGAAGAGAGTCTCTAGAAGAAGCGTAAAAATCAGCACGAAAGACTCTCCCAAATCTAGAAATCCATAAACTAACCCTCCCGATGAATCAAGGATTCTACAGCATTACTCTTGAAGCTTACCTCGAAAGAGTCATCAATAAGTGAGAAACAGAGAGCGATTGTATTGCGACTTACTTACTAAGGCAACATCTTTAAGAATGAAATTTTGGTTAATCTGGATGGTACCTTTAGCTATGACTCTACGAAGAAGCATCCCGAAAGTGATCAACTCATCACCGGGGCTCGGACTAGGAAGAGAACCATCGAGAATCTCCGGTCATATGACGAGAACAACCGAGTCGACAATCCAAACATCTCCTTCCCCATCCGATTTAACTGATCAAGACACAAGAGAGAGAGATGACTCAGTACTGGGATAGAGTGAAGACTTGGGAACCCAATCTTCAACCACAGACGCTTTAGAGTACCGATCACGAAGAAGATCGGACTCGAGTGTCTCTCTGACGCTCAACTCTCACATGATTAGAGCAACTCGTAGATAATCTAGAGTCAAAGCGGGTTGGCACGCCGTGGTGCAAAAGCCGAGCCACCCGGTGAGGATTCCTAAATCTCCTACCGAGAAAACACCTCACGCCACTGATATCTACCTCGATGGGAAAAGCGAGGAATATCAAAAGGACGGCGGAAAGACCGACTACTGAACAGCTCCAAGACTAAAACTCAAGAACCAAAGATGAAAACCGAGTCCGGACGCTGCCCAAAAGCAGCGACTCTCTAACTTTGTCTAGAAGCGGTGTGTGCCTTAGGAGCACTCAAAGTCCGGGATGACCTAAATACCCCTAAGAGCAGCAACACGCCACGCCGAGTGATCTTGGCGTGCTCAAGCGAAATCTACTAGGTGACCATCCTTCTTACAAAAGGTGCATGTGTACTTCGCCTTGCTAGAGATGTAGCAACAGAGTAACATCCTTCTCGTCGGAAGTCCTATGGACAACCCAAAGAGACCTAAACTTGGTGGTGCTTACTCGGGAGCTACCACAATCTTACCACTCTTGGAGCCGCAAGACAATGGTGGGAGGATGCACCCAGCGTGCTCAAGGGATCAAATCCTAGACCTTGATTGAATCTACTAATCTTAGATTGGTCTAGAATAAGATTGAGCTTCTTCTTGTCTCCAACAAACTTCTCGAGAGTGCTCATAAGATACTGGCAATCTCGAAAGAAAGAAGCACAAGAAGAACAGGGGGAAGAAGAAGAAGAAGAAGAAGAACCAGAAAGATGAGCTCTCTCAGCACGTGCATTTTTCTCCCTCAGCACGGCTCTTGACGGCTTCACAAGAAACGCAAGACACATTTCTAATTCTATTGGCTTGGTCTTCTAATTTCTTCCTAAGCTCGACATGGATTTTATCCAAGTCCCCCTCAATCACGTAACACATAAGCAACTTTCTTGTGACTTATCTAGTAAGTCCTTAGCAAGTTTAGCACACTTGACATTTAAGGATTCATTGTCAAGTTTTAGTTGCCTCTGACCCTCACATGAGCCGACCGTTCCTTAGAAGCATGCATTTCAAGTTCATCGTTTCTAGAAGAGAGCTTCCTAAGGTGATCGCTCATGGCATCAATTTCGCAAGCAATTTAGGGCGATTAGAGCATGATGGAGTGGAGTGAGCATGAAGAAAACTAGCCTCAACAGAATAGCATCAACGTAACTAGTGCTAGCATTCTTCAACCTAAGACCATCAAGTTCAGCAAGCACACTATCATGTATGGTCCTTAGGTTCTCCAACTCCACAAGAACAAAGATCACAGAGAACACAATCATCGCTGACTCGGGAGGAGAAGATCTAAGTGAAGCTAACTCCCAAGTCAAGGTACCTACTTCCTTTTCTAACTCGAACACCTCGACCTAGCCTTAGCATGAAACTTGCCTAATTTACGTAGCGACATTTAATTCGTCGTAGGTGGGTACCTCGTCCGAGTCATTTACAAACTGAGTCGCTTGCTTCAATGGCGCTGCCATGAAGCACATGCCGGAGAAGTCGTCGCCGCTCTTCTTCACTTGCGGTTCATCCTCGCCTTCGTCGCTCCACGTCTCCGAGTCGGAGAGCTCGATATCATCTAGCGCGGCGAGGACCCGATGAAAGAGCTTCTTGTTCTTAGCAAAGTTGTGGTACTTCTTCTTCGCCGGCTCACGAGCTGGGGCCTTCTTGTTGCGGTTCTTGTCGGTGTAGTCGTTCTTGCCCGAACCGCCTTGTTCGTTTTTGCCTTTCTCCAGCTTGGGACAATTTGCTCGAATGTGGTTGGGGCCACCACACTCGAAACAGGTGATCATCCCACCTCTCTTCCTCTCTCTCACTCTCTTGTATGCATATGAAAATTTGCGAGCAAGAAGAGCAAGCTCATTTTCTGGAAATTTTTCCAGTTGGTCATCGCTTAGCTCGCAAAGGGCGGAGAGAGAGAAATCAACAGAAGAATCAGACAGAGAGGATCCAATGGGATCGGTGACCAAAGCCATCGACTGAGATTTCATCTTCTGCGAGACGACGTCGATCTCATGAGTCTTGAGGCGGGAATAAAGCCCGTCAAGAGTCAAGGTCGACAGGTCGGTGGTGTCCTTGATGGTGGTCACCTTCATCTCCCAAACACGAAGATCAAGTGCGGTCAAGAAATGTCGAGCATTATCCGAGTCAGGGTATATGCAACCGATCGCCGAGGTTGCTCAAAATCTTCGTGAACCGACCAAAGCACTCATCAAGACTCTCACCACGTTTGTTCAAACTTGTTGAACTCACGCTTGAATTGGTCCTGTCGAACCGCCTTGATTTGGGTAGTACCTCATGGTAAGCATCGAGGGTCACCCAAATCTCATGAGCGTAACGAAGGTGAGAGATCCTATCGTACTCATCGCGACTAAGGCCCCAGTATGAGGATGTTCCTTGCCTTAGCATTTGCCTCAACATCGCCATATTGCCGGCCGTGGCGTTCTCATCGGCAGAACCTCATACGGAGCTTCACCTTCCGCCATATCGAGAAACCACAGGCGGTGATGTACGACTCCATCCGAGATTTCCAAAAGGAAAATCAACTCCAGAGAAAATAGGAGGCTTGGTGGAATACTTGTCCATCGCCATGGCTCTTGAGACTGGTCAAGATCTAGAAAGAACAGAACCGGCTCTGATACCAATTGAAAGATCGAAAAAGGCGACTAGAGGGGGGTGAATAGGAGCCAAATAAAATTTTTCAATAAACTCTCCCCCTAAAATTCAAACCACCAAAAGACCAGGAAGAAACTGCACTGGTCGGGTATTTCTGGTCGGATGAATAGTACCCCCGACCTACAGAGGTCGGATGAACAGTACTCGGAATGAATAGTGTTGGGTGAATAGACTTCCGAAAGATCGGTTTGATGAATGAAGATACTCCCGACCTGAAGTGATCGGATGAACAGTACTTGGGTGAATAGTGTTTGGGTGAACAGTACTCCCGACCTGAAGTGGTCGGATGAACAGTGCTCGGGTGAATAGTGTTCGGTAAACAGTAAAATCAGCACGATCTCAAAAGCAGAAATCGATGTAACTTTTGATCGGCTGATCCAAAAACAGTGAAAATTGGTGTGCACCTCCCAAAGGATGTCAGGAACCTATTTCAATCAACAATCGAAGGAATTAATACCAAGGTTCCGTCCTTTTCAGTTTAACAAATGCAACACCAAAAATAGAGTCACAAACACAGACTTCACCCCTAACTTGCTGCTGGGAGTTGATGGTCAGAAATCCTTGGATGACTCTCCACAAATCATAGCAAGTAAGTACACGAAGACCCTTCAAACAAATAGAAACACTATCTGAAAACTAGGCACAGAAATTGGTTTCTTGTAAAACTGAATAGAAGAGGTTGTAGATTGCCTAGATGATTGGGATATGATCTATAGAAGATTCATCCAAAATCTTTCATCCTTGGCAACAAGAACCGAAGCCAATCAAGACTAAAGAACTGCAAGTCACACGCTTACGCACTTTAAGAACACACAGATTTACAACTTGCAACAAGAACGTAAGGATTGCCTAAAAGATTGAAAGCACCAATCCGAGAAGAGTTCATCAATCATGAATTTCAACAAAGACTCAATAGCATGTAGAAGGAGATGAGGCAAATCCAAATTACGTAAGGTAAATTGCAAGTAAGTGAATGCGAATTTAGATAATGAATTTAAGTGCGTAATGTAAATACGTAAGAGAAATGAAACAGAATAGAAATGAAGAACATTTCATTTCGGAAGGAGGTTTACAAAGCCTCACAACAAAGTGGGCAAAGCTCAAATGAGCAAAAAACCTCGTAACCTTCACAACCTTCAAAGAGGGAGGCTGCCCTACCCTCTATTTATAGTGACTGATCAATTCCCACCTTTGGATGTCCCGCTTCAATCCTAAGCCAACATCCAAGAGTCGGATTTGATCCTTACAATCGCCACTCTCAACAACTCTCAACTACTCACGAGACTTTCCTCACCGCCACCCCCAAGGAGACACCCTTCTCCTGCCTATTCATAGCAGCTTGGAACACCTACCACCCTTGGATGAGCCTCTAAACCCTAGAGCAATCCATCAAGGGCTGAGATTTTACCCACTCACAAAGCTATGCATGGGCTCACCCAAACCCAACAACACAACAGTTTTGCACGCTTTTCAACTCACACTAACTTGACCACCTACTCTATCTTCCCGACGTCCAACGGTCCTCCTAGATCGAGCAACCCAAGTTAGCATCTCATCCATTCCTTTGTCTTCTCGGCTTGCGGCTACTCCTGCCTCACCATCTTTGGCGACACCTTGATCATCCGACCTCGGCTCCCGGCCTAGTCCTCGATCCCCTTCGCCACCATGACCTAGCTCCAAAGTCCCGCAACCATCATAGACAAGGAAACCACATCACATAGCAATGTCCAAAACACATATCCATCTCAACAGAAGGTATACACTATGTCGACCGGCGATAACCCGACCACACGTGGTCCGACCATCGGTTTCCATCCCGACCACCCATGGTCTGACCACTGGTCTCCATCCCGACCAACCAAAATCTGACCACTGGTCTCCATCCCGACCACAATGGTCTGACCATTGGTCGCCATCCCGACCAACCATGGTCTGACCATTGGTCTCCATCCCGACCACTCGAGGTCTGACCACTGGTCTCCGACCAGCGAAAGACCTGACCACTCGGGGTCGGACGACTGGTCTCCGACCAGCCAAAGCCCAGACCTCTCAGGTCGGACGACCCGACCACTCGGGGTCGGACGACTGGTCTCCAACCAGCCAAAGCCCCGACCACTCAGGTCGGACGACCCGACCACTCGGGGTCGGACGACTGGTCTCCAACCAGCCAAAGCCCCGACCACTCAGGTCGGACGACCCGACATCTCGGGGTCGGACAACTGGTCTCCAACCAGCCAAAGCCCCGACCACTCAGGTCGGACGACCCGACCACTCGGGGTCGGACGACTGGTCTCCAACCAGTAACTCAAATTGCTCTAGCTCGAAAAACAATCCAAATCAAACTCAAACTTGAGCACACCTTGCTCAAATAAAGTCAAATACTCATCACAAACATGGATGGACCTCCACATGGTCCTTCACAAGCGCTCGCCGACTTCACCGCCGAGTGGACAGAACTTCAGAGCTCGGCGGTCGTCAAGGAACTTGAGTATTGGACCATGTACTTCGACGATTCCCTCATGCTCAGCGGCACGGGGGCTGGCATAGTGCTCATATCATCGAGTGGAGAAAGATTGAGATACGTTCTTCAAATACTTTTTCCTGCATCAAACAACACTGCCGAGTACAAGGCACTCATCCATGGGCTCCGTATCGCCGTTTCGCTCGGTATCCGACGTTTGGTGATCCGCGGAGATTCAATGCTCGTGGTCAATCAAGTGCAGAAAGAATGGTCCTGCATCGAAGACAACATGGTAGCCTACTGCCAGGAGGTACTCAAGCTGGAAGGAAATTTTGACAGGCTGGAATTGGTTCACGTTCTCCGCCGAGACAATGAAGCGGCCGACGAACTAGCCAAGATGGGATCCTGCCGATCCACGGTGCTCGTGGGAGTATTCGTCGAAGAAATTCGCAAACCCACGATAAGCAGTCAGCCTAAGTCGGACGTCTCAATTGAGAAGAGCGAAAAGACAGAAGTCTTGATCATAACCCCCGATTGTACATCCCCGTATTTGGATTATCTGATGAAGGACGAGCTACTCGAAGACCGCACGCAGGCCGAGCGAATAATGCGCCGAAGCTAGAGCTATATAGTGATCAAGGGAGAACTCTATCGCAAGAGCTCCTTTGATGTTCTACGACGGTGCATATCAGAACAAGAAGGAAGAAATCTTCTCAAAGAGATCCACTCGGCAGTTTACCCTAGCGACGGAGAAGTCAGAGAGGCAAGGAAGTAGAAGGGGCAAGAGTGCGCAAGAAAGAGTGAACCGTCGGGCGACGCATGGACTGGCCTTTAAAAGCGGGAAAAGTTAGGGTTACGTCGATTAGGCGGGAAAAAATTGCAAGACACCTGTCATCCCGAAATGACTCATTAGTGCGGTGGCCTGACAGACAGAGGCAACCGTGGCTTGACTAGGTCGAGTCCGGGACACGTCGTACCCCACGATGAGATGCTTAAACACTCAACGCACCAAGCGGGTGTGAATATCCTGTAGTATGGATTAAAAATATCTTCTTGTGATATGCCCCACGCTGGGTCTCTGTTGGTTACCGCATGACGGATCATATATCGCAAGTTGAGCCTGACAAGGCACAAATCCAATGGTATGCCCCACGAGGGTCGAAAAGTTGTGCTTCGTAATAAACGGGTACGGATACCGTTCGGATAAACTTTGATATGTCCCAAGTCGGACCAGAGCTATATCAGACATCAGTTGGATATAGGTATCACTTGGCCAAGAGCCACGTAAATATGATATGTCCCAAGTCGGACCAGAGCCGTATCCTACACCAGTCAGGTACGGATATCACTCGGCCAAGAGCCACATATGTATGGTACGCTCCAAGTTGAGCCCAAGCTGTATCCTACATCAGTCGGATATGGGTATCACTCGGCCATGAGCCAAAGAAACTCGACACGCTCCAAGTCGAGTTTGCCGTGTCCCTACGGACATGGGTATCATTCGCCACGAGCCGCGCAAATCCTAACATGTCCCAAGTCGGACCTAAGGTGTATCCTACGACGGTTGGGTGCGAATACCGCTCGACCAAGGAACCATGCAAGCTTCAACGCGCCCTAAGCTGGGTTCAAGCTACATCAAAACGACGATCATGGAAAAATACTGAGAAAAGGTACACATTTATTTATGTATAAAAAGTTCACCGGGCATTATGCCCGGAAAAGTATTACATTTATAGGGGACCTACACTTCACCCGACGGATGCGACCCAATGCCTCCATAGGGCCTCCCTGGCCCTAAAGAGGGCTGGGAAGATCTCCAGGAAGGTGTCAACGACAACGCGGTCAAGGGCGGCGGCTTTATCCTATGCCCACTCCGCCATGGCACGGTCGAAATCCTCCCATAGCTCGGCGAGCTCGGGGTCGTCTCGATCGTCTTTGAAGTTCCTCATGAAGAAGAAAGAAGCTTGAAGCAATAAGGTGAGAACTAAGCGTGAAGGAATACATCTCAGAAGCATTGATCGTCTTTTATAGCCGGTACAGTGAGGATGAAGTAAATGCAACAGAAGCCAATGAGCTTTGGAGTTAATACAGTTTCGGAAGCCAAAGGGGTTTTCGGAATTCGAGTTGACACAGAAAATTAAGACGACCTCGAAGACCGTCTGGTGGTTATCCATGAAGAGAAAAGATATTAAAGCTTTGCTTCGGGCGAGGAGAAATATTCAATCCACGTCTGAAATATGGGTCAGGTCCACGAGGCCGCTCACGACAAACCTGTCCGACGGAAGATTGTACTCACTTGAAGCAAAAATCAAGGGTTAAATTCGAGTCCTTCATAATCCACTCACTGCAAGAAGAAGCCTTCAAATCAAATGAAGAAACCAGTCGGGAGTTTGCACAGGGAGTTCAGAACAATGATTCAAGTTGAGACCTAGTTGGAGGAAAAGCAATCGGATCATGAATCACTCGGGGGCTACTGTGGAATATATGGAACCATGTATCTTCAAGACTGGCCCAATATCGCCCAAGGAGGGGACAGGTCCAAGCAGAAGGCCCAAAGGATGAGCCCCACGCCAAGAATTGCTACCGCACGAAAGGGGACACGTCCAATAGACTGTCGAATATGTATTTAGATATAAAAAATACAGTTGTAATCCGAGTCGTTATTAGGATAGATAAAGATGCAAACTCTATCATGTAACCAGCTAGAATATAGCAACCGATCAAAATCTCCTAACCGATCAGGACTCTGTAAACCGCCCCACCCCCAGTATATAAGGGAGAGGGCAGGTAACACCATAGACATCCAATCATCCAAGCATAGAGAAATCAAGCCCTAGAGCATACGCCATATCGCCCAGAGCACATTGCGCTTTGAGCAACCTTTGATCCAAGAGATCCATATAATCTCAGCATACAGGATTAGGGTATTACCTCCATCGTCGAGGGCCTGAACCTATCTAATCCCTTGTCTTGTGTGACCTTCGAGTTTGAGATCTAGCGCCTACCCTATAAATTTATTGCCGACTACAAAAGTCGACACTATGTTAAAATCTAAATATTTTTACATATTTGGGAATCTTGTGACCTCAGGGACATGAAAAAATTAGTTTCAACATTTTTGTACCTTAGTCTGTAACAATTTTGTATTGAGCACATTATTGGCCTAAAGCATATATTTGAGCTCATTTAATACACAGAAATCAAAACTAAAATATTTTTGCATATCAGATTATACATGATTTTACACAAATTTATAAATTTATTTCATTTAATTTGGAGCTAAATTTCAAACGTTACAAGCATTTGATTTGGCTCGGGTCAGGAAATTCAACAAAAATAAGAAATACGCCTTTCTATTTTTTTGAATTTCTAGCGCGCACTGTAACTCGGGCCCCACAGGTCAGCGACTTGTGCTCACGCAAAAGAGATGAGCCTCTGACCGACCGGGCCCACCTGTCATAGAGATAGAACAGAGGGGCGGCTCTGCAGTGGTTGCCGGCTACGGAGGAGGCCGGCCGGATCCGGGAGACGCCAGTGCGAGCTACAGTGAGCCAAGGGGGACCTAGGGCAGTGCTTTGCGGTGGCGGAAATTGGACGGAGGTAGCCGGCGGCGAGGAAGGGCGGCGACGACCATGGCAGTTCTGTGGAGGGCATGCTCTAGGTGCGCGTAAGCTCAGAAAGTTGGGGATTGAGCTCCAGGAGGTATAGAGGATCCAAAAGGAGTACCTCAGAGCAGAAGAGGTGCTATGGGTTGGGCCGACCACGCGCGATCGGAGAGGAGGAAGAAGACGGCCGAGGTGGCGGTGTTACAGGCTCCGAAAACTGAAAAAGAGCAAAGGGAAGCAGTCAGTGAACGCTCGAGGTGCTGCGGTGCTGTGGAATGGAAACTAAGCTCCACCAATTCGCCGGATTGGGTTTTGCCCGATTTGGGAGCTTGCGGAGAAAATGGCGCAATGACCTTGGACCGGGGCGGAGAAGAACTGAGGGCAGGTGTGAGCAATGGCTTGCTTATACGTGCCACTCTGTGGAGTGGGCGAGGCGCGGTATGGCTTGGCTAGCCGGTGATGCCACGTGGTGGGTAAGACCTGGGCGGCCCTGCGCGTGGCGCGGTCATGACCCAGCGCGCCATGTTCAGAGAGAAGAGGAGGAGGGGGAAAGAGGGAAGAGAGAGGCGGGAGCCGAACGGCGTTTGGCTGTGGTCATGGTCGAACGGTTGCTCGATGCAACGGTGGTGACGTCTGGCAACGGCATTTCGCCGAACGTATCGCGCTCACACTGTAGCTCCGAGATATTTGGGCAAAAATTGGGTTAGCATTTGAGGTGAATGGAAAATGGTCTTAAGAGACGTGAAAAATTCCGGAAATTGTTTTGGAGGTATTCCAGAGTCTCTGGTTTCCATTTTCTTTGGTTTGGTTCAATTTCCTATTGTAGATTTCAAATGAAAATTCTTGCAATATTGTTGTTTTCAATCTGTTTTTGAATTTGTAAACCATTTAAATTCTGTGAAACAATTCTGGAAAAAAATATATTTATTCATATAAACTATTGTATTAGTTTATAAAATTATTACCCAGGTTAGTTTATATAAAAAAATTGAGTTTCATTGAATGTGTTAAATTTGGTATTAAAAGACATTAATACAAAAATAAAAAACCTGGAAATAAAAGAATAATTTCAGAAGTAATTCCAAATGCACAATAAATTCATATTCAATCACTTTATTTTATTTCTCATTTTCTTGGGATGTTACAATTTTATGCTTATGCCTATTTTCAAATATTTTGGGAATTAGCTATTCAACCCAATTGGATTATACCTACCTTTTTATTTGCCATATTTATTTGCCACCCTATGATGGATAATTATTAGTTGGTTGCTAACAGATACTATCATGGGTTGGTTAAATCATGTTTAGTTGCTTAGCCATGTCATCCATTCTTTGGAATAAACCTTACATGTAGTTATATTAGATTTGCATTCTGTGCACACCTTGTTGAGAGATTTATGTACTCACCCTTGCCACAACAAAATCATCAGTTGAAGATGAGTCTACACTTGCTTTGGAGGAGCAGTATCAGGAGTAAGTGAGTTACTAGGGAGCAAACCTTGTTAGTTGCCCGTGGCATATATAGATGTGTTATCTACAAAGTTTTTTGTTCCTCTGCTCCTTAATTTTCTTAGAGTTTACACCATGTGTGACATATTAATGTAAAGTCAACTATAAAGTTAATCAACTATCTTTTATTCAATAAATATAGTCTTTTGTTATGATTTCATTGTGTGTGATTGTGATATTTTATCTATGTTTTCACTATATGTAATAGCGTGATTTTAGACTAGTGCAGTATACACAGAGAGTCCGGATTTGTAATGTCTCAAAATTTATAAAAGTGGAATGCAAGCATATGAGTTTAATTTGTTGTTAATTTGAATTTTGGCATTTATATGGAATTTTTGGAATGCTTTTAATAAACCTAGTGAGACTTTTGAAATTTCAACGTACAGTTTTCAATCATCACAAAGCCTAGAAAAATTTCTATAAATCCCAGATAACCTTCAGACCGCCTCGAAAAAGTTTCATAAATTTTTGAATTCATTTGTTGTTCTGGAAAATCAAAAATAGCAAATTTTGGAAAGAGCTGTAGCACTATCAGATTTTTATGAAACTCCACCAGCTTGATCTTTGTAACACCCTAATTTTTTGTTCTAATTTAAATTTTGGAGTATTTTTGATTTGTTTTGAATTTTTAGGAATTTATTTAAGTTTATTTGGATTTATTCAAATAGGACTTTTCTTAAAAACAATTAAATAATGGAAAAAAATTTTTTGCAAAGTTTTATTGCAAATATTTTAATGGAATTCCAAACATCTCAAAGTAATTTCTGGAATTTTTCTGCTATTTTAAAAGCTTCAAATGATTTAATTGAACTTCTAGAATTATTTTAAATGTGAAATGATTTAAAAATCAGATGAACAAGAATGGGCCGAGCCCATTCTCGTATGCGTGTCACCGCCCAACCGCGCAAACCCTAGCGCCGCCACACCCAAGTCGTCCGATCCGGATCGAACGCTGTGAGTGCGCCACGCCGCTGCATCGTGAGCCTTCGGATCGTCGCCGCGACGGACGCCGCAGATTGCGCCACGCCACTTCGCTCCCGCGAGATCGCCGGAGAGTGGGCTTTGATGGCCGTGATTTCCGTCGGCAGTTTCGCGCACGTCGAGGCAGCCCTTAAGTCCCCGTTGATGGCGTCGTGCGGAGACCTTCACGTCGCGTCTTTTGACTCCTCGCACGCACGCCGAGACCCTCTCTAGCGCTGAGCGAAGCTCGCCAGAAGTTGCGTCTTTGTGCCGCCACGGTTTTTAAATCGTTTACTTCGCGCCACGTTTCTCTCGCCGCCGCCAAGGTCACCGGAGTAATCCTTCCGCCAAGCCGCGTCGAACGAGCCACTTCATCACGCCGAGAAGCCCCATAGCGCCGTGGTGCGCCATCTTCCTCAACTCCGGACCTTTTCTTCTCGCGCGCCGCCGCCTTCACCGAAGCTTCGTCGTCCGTCCGATCTTCATCGCACGCTCGGTTCGCCCATGTCACTTTTCTTTGTGTTCTTCTAGAGTAGATCTGCATGCGTTAGATCTGGATTGAACGGTAGAGATTAGATCTAGTCTCTGTAACTTGGTTACATCTCAGCCGTTGGATCGTTAGTGTACGCGTAGGATTGAGCCACGTCGCGCCATGTATAGTAAATACCCCGTAACTCGAGCCGTTGGATCGGATCCAAGCGGTTGAGTTCGGATCGGTTTTGCCCTAGGATCCGCGTCGCTCAAATTTGAACGTCGGGCGGTGATAGCGCCGCACTCGAACCAATCGCGTGCGGCCGCGTTTCCTTTGACCGGCGTGACCAATCTCGGCCGTTGATTTCAAACGAGCCGCTGCGATTGCGCCGCGTGTCGCCGCGTATCCGGCGCCGCCGAGTCCGCGCGCGTTGGCCATTGATCCGAGGGGACCGCTCGATGCGTGACGCGTGGCGTCGCAAATCGAGGCGTCGCCGAGCCGCGCAGCATAGGATCCGGCGATCGATTTTAGCGAACGGTCCGATTTTGCCGTGTGGTCAGATCGCTCGTGAACCAAGTCCATGGTGGACCGTGAGCCAACCGTGGACCCACCCATAGACGTAACGACGTGGCGCTCTCGGGCGTGCCGCGTGTCGAGCCGACGTCGGCGATGACGCCATAAATATTTTTATATATAAAAATATTTCGACCGAATTTCATTTCTGTCTTGGCGTCATAAAAGCGAATTTCAAGATAAAAATAATTCAGAAAAATCGGATTTTCTTAATTTCTGTATTTTCAGATTTTATTCAAACTTCAAATGACTATAACCTTGGCATTTTAACTCGGATTTGGGTGATTCAAATTTCTAAAATTCATAAAATTTTGAGCTATTTAATGGTGAATTTTATTGGAATTTTTTAGGTCATTTAGTCTTCTGTATTAGCTAATTATTGCATATTTTGTTTGTACACGTAGACGCAAATTTGCCGAAAAGCTTCGAGGAAGAATTCGTCGCTCAAGACCAAGTTTCGGAACAAGACCAGCAACTCTTTGAAGGCAAGTGATGCTTTGATCATTTTGATCCCAGGTTTTAAAAATGTAGTTTATGCTTTGAAACTATGCATGCTTATTTATTTAAAATGAATTTGAATTGATTCGGGATAATGTAGTTAATCAACCCATTTTGTTATGCCACCTTGAATTATTAATTGTATGCCCTAAATCATTGTCACCCTAAGTTTGATTATATTAGTTGGATGTTAATATTGTGCCAACACGGGAGGCTAGACCGTGAGTAGATGCTTAGCCTTGCAACGAATCATGAGTGATCTTTCGGAAAAATGCTACAATCTCGATTAAAGACATTGAATGTATTTTGAAAAGTGGTGTGATGATGCCACATGATGAGATTGAGGTACAACACTGTGTGGTTCCAGATCGATGTTGAGTTATTGTTGGCATGTGTTGCACAATAATCAACTGGGTGGGAAATGATTTAGATCGGGCAAGTGGCAAGAGGTCAGTGTGCAGTGGGCTGTGTGGCTTTGGGTTGATGAGTGATGTGAGTCTGTGTGCCATTGTTGAGTGTTGGAAGCCTTGCCTTGGTCGATTAAGGACTTCACCTTGCAAGCCTTTGATCCGAGTCACCCGCACAACCACATGTCCGATATGGGACAGACCTAGTTGACTAGGGTTCTCGATATCTTTCCTCCGATACCTCGAGGTGACAGACATAGGGGTGTATCTGTATGGGGAGCGCACTGCTACGGCTTGGTGCCCATCCAACGGTGATTGGCCGGTCCTATACTTCGCTCTGTGAGGGAAGTGATAGTGAAGGCAATACGAGAGGTTCTTTGGTTAAGGTAGAAGTTCTGAAAAGCTTTGTTGCGCACAATCACCGTGTGGTGGCGGTCAGATCTTGTGGGTAAAGTGTACAACCTCTGCAGAGTGTCAAACTATTCGAATAGCCATGCTCACGGTATTGAGCATTGCTCGGGAATTATAGTCAAGGGGTAGATTTTCATAAACAAAATATGGGAAGGGTGGCTATGTGCCAAGTGTTAAAAATGAACTGTTAAGGCTGTGTGCCGAGAATCTTCGAAGAAAAACCATTTGAAGAAATTAGTATTACTTATAACTGTTCCAATGCTTTAATCTAATTAAGATATTGGTTTAAAATTGCTGTTTGATGCAAAAGAACCATTTAAGCCAACCCTTTGGAATAAGCTTTGCATGTAGTAATAGCACTGCATTCTGTGCATTACTTGTTGAGTGCCTTGTGTACTCACCCCACCTTGCCTATCAACCCCAACATTAGTGGAGGAGACTACACCAGTTTGGGAGGAGGAGTACATCGAGGATACGAACAACTAGGGGGCAAGCCCAGTCGGTTGCCTGTGGCAAGATGAAGGCTTCCACGACCTTTACTTATGTTCATTGCTATTTCTTTACTTTGAATAATGTAAGCCTGTGTGGTCGACTTATCTGTAAGGAGACCATAAGGTCGCATAACTCGATTTATATACATGTTTGCACTATTTATTCTTATATCTTTGTGAATGTCTGAATGTGCAACCTCAGATGATCAGTGTGTGCTAAGCGTGATCCTCGGATCGCACAGAATACACAGAGGGTCCGGATTTGCAGATTCTTGACCCGACAATCTTGCACTAAAATGTTTATGGTAGCATCAATAGCTCATCAGGATCCTCCACAACAAAGTTTCATAAAATTTCAAGATGATTTGGTAGCTCGAACTTAATTATAAATCTTGGGGGAAAATTTTGCTGGTTCCACTGAAAAAGTGCCCTATTTTACTTCTGTCACTACTCTTTTCCTTATTTCATTTTTGCCACAACTGTTTTCACTTCATCCTCCTTTTGCCATTTTCGTCAGTGGATTGTGAGTTGACTATCAGTTGGAATTGTTCCTCTACTTTTGATTTTTTAAAGATAACAAATAAAGTTCAATTCTTTTGGAAATTTCTTTGTATGATCTTAGACTACTAAAAATGGTACCATAAAATTTTCAAAGTATGATCAAGCTTGTAAATTTTTGTAAAAATCTGGAGCTGGAGCTGAATGACTTCATTTTTATAAAAATGTGTAAGATTGATCATGCTCGAAAAATTTTATGGTACCATATTTAGTAGTCTAGGATTAAAAAAATTCAAAAAAATTTAACTTCATTTGTTATCTTTAAAAAATCAAAAATAGAAAGAACAATTTCGACCGACGGTCAACTCATACTCAACTGGCGGTCAACTGACGAAATGTCAAAAGGAGGAAGAAGAGTACAGACTAGTGGAAAAATGAAACGAGGAAAAGAGTAGTGACAGAAGAGAAATTGGACACTTTTTATGTGGCACCAGCAAAGTTTTTGGAAAAATGCCAAAAAGGAAGGTGTCTTCTCCCAAAACCCTTGCTCTGCGTGGATGTGTAAAGATTGGATTTTTGCTTTTCCAAAATGATCTCCTCCCCTCTCTTCCCTTTGCCCCTGGGCTCAACCGACCCCTCAGCCCCACCTGTTAGCCCCTCTCTTACCCCAAGCACACTACTGTGCCCAGAGCACGCCTCGCTGGCCCCGTCTCCACGATGTGCATGCCCTATGTGCACCAACTCGTGCCCACTCAAGCTCGCCTCACCACGTTATAGCCGTCGCCTACTGTGGCAACCCTCTGCCCCACTGAACCGTGTTGTGGCGTCGAATTTGCTGTGCTTTGGATCTTGAAGCCGCGCCACGGTACTTGAGCCCTACCGCTTATGCTTGTCTCAGCTATCCAGGCCGCCGAGCTAGCCACTGCATTCCGTTGACCTCTCTCTCTGCTCGCCACCTCCCTTTGGCTCGTGTGCCCGCTTTTTTCGTTGAGAACCCTACCGTCGGTGTCCGTTTATGTTTGGATGAGATTTCGAGCTCTTGGGTCTTCATCGAGGCCCCCTCCTTCTCACCTCGAAGAGGACGGCCATGGATGCCATTGCCACCCCACTCATGCCTGGTGCCTTCTCTAGCCTGAGCTCCAGCCTCTAGGCCACTGAAACCCCTCATTGCCGTTAAGCTCTAAGTTTAGGCCAAAACCCGATTAAGGCACCTTAGTGAGTTGTTCTTCAATTTCTTGAGCTTGGAGCTCCTCCACAATCCCAGAGCTCACCCTTTTCCTTGGTTACAACCTGGAGCACCCGAAGTGTTGCCACGTCACCCTCTTCTTTTGCTCCGACGAACTGTGTTAGGCCATCTCAGTGCTCCTTCGACCTTCCAAGGTATCAAAATGGGTCTCACCTAGCTCCCTGTTGGCTTCCACCTGTTCCCCAATCACGATCAAGTCTCTAGTGCATTCGTGACTAACCAAAGCTCTTGCCACCGCTTAGCCTTATCATCGCCAACCTCTGGCCATGCTCTGTCGCCACCAAGGCATGCCCTAGCTTCTTGTAACATCCCAATTTTTGCATTTTATAGATTTAATATGCATTCTATATTTTTATGAATTTTTTGGAATTTATTTGATTTAATTTACATTTATTGAATTATGGCCTTTTGCTAAAGTTATTTAAAAAGTATGAAAAATTTAAATAAATTTTTGTTGGAAATATTTTATTTCTGTCCAAATGCTCTAAATTTTTTTTTAGAATTTTTTGGGTATTTTTGCTATTTTATTTGGCTTATTCTAATTTTTGGAATTATTTCTATTAAGAAATGTTTTAAAAAGTCTGCGCATAGTGCTGGGTCGAGCTCAAGTGGACCCAGCCCAGTCGGCCTATTTCTACGTGCCAGCCTAGTTAGCCGCGCTAGCCCGCTCAGCCCAGTCGCTCAAAACCCTAGATCCTGCGCTGTCGGTTTTTGAACGTGTGGCCAGGATTGAGCCTCGTTGTCCCTATGTTGTGCATCGCTCGATTGTCTCCGTGTGGATGCTTGTGATGCTGCCACGTCAGCCAAGCCGTATCATCGCTGGATTCCGCCGCCGCCACAGAACCTCCTCCGAATTCCACGCCACGCACGCCTCCCTAAGGGCCTATTTAAGCAGCCACCACGCACATTGGAAAGCCCACCTTGTGCTGCACCCAATGCCCTAGCGCATGATGCTCGAGCCACCGCCGTTCGCCCGCAGGAGCTTGCCGGAGTGCTAGGTGGAAGCCGTCGTCATTTTTCATTGGTTCCATCTAAACTCCTTCTGAGTCAATGGGAATCGTCCAAACAAGTGGCGTCACTTTTTCAGTCCGAGTCAAAGTGGGCCTTTGGCCTTGTAACAAGGTGTTGGCGTCAAAAACTTGAGGTAGGGTTTCGACAACAAGACACCGCATTTAACACCGTTCAGAGCGTGCGGTCGATTTGACTCAGAATCGACAAGGTAAAAACAATAAAATTTACTCCAAGCCGATCGTCAATATCAATCGGCTTAAACTTAATCAGCCTGAAGCCGATCAAGATTAAAGTATCAGGATAAATCTAATTAGCCGATTAAGGCTAATCAGAGGGTAAAGGTAGATCGATTCTGAAGAAGGCGATGCGCAACAAAATCAGAATAAATCGAACCTGGGGTGTAATTGACGAAGATTAACAATCGGCGATGCGCAACTTTATTGATCAAAATCGATTACAAAGGCTAAATTACAAGAACTACTCCTAGTCGACAGGAAAAAATGAAAAGTGAAAGCTGGTTGATTGTATTGTGTTGATTCTCCTCTGCAGCTTGCTTTGGCCTTTCTTTTATACCCTTCGGCTGATCGTGTCCTACTACAACACGCTTGAGTCCGTATCCGTATCGGCCTTATCTTGGACGATTGTTTCCTTAAAAATCTTGCAGTTACCAAATATCTCGGATTCTTTCCAATCCTCCGTTAGTTTCCGTATCTATAATTTTATTGCTTGATTTGCATAAACTTGCCGAATTTTGGTGCAAACATATGCCCCCCATTTTTGAGAGATGATTGTTCATCTGTCAAAAATCACAATTATCGGCTTGTTCAATCGGCTAACGTTTGATCTTCGCCTATTAACTGCTGCTTTATTCGCGCCGTAATTCTCTCACATGCTGGTAGTGCGTTTTAACTGCTGACGCCTTTTGAAATTCACTTCCCGCCGTTTCAAATTTTTACCATGCTATAAAACGCGGCCCCCACCTCGGTCATTCCTCATGCGCACAAGCTCTCTAACCCCAAACAATCGGCTTTTACTTGTCCATTGCTCGGTTTCCATCAATCGGCTTGCATCCTTCTTCCCCAATCGGCTTGCTAAGATCGGCTGAAATGGACGCGAGTCAGGTACACATTCCGATCCCTAACAGTAAAGATCAATATTTCCTTGGTCCGATAGGGAATCTAGATGCCAGCACGGTTATTAGCCAGGATATTCCCTGTCTTCCTTTATCGGCTACTGCATTCAACATAGAGAGCTGGGAAAAAAGTTTCAGGGCATGGCCGACAACGCTAAAGGAATGGAGATCTTGGTATATTCGCGTGGCTGCTCAAAAAAGAGGGGAATGGGAAAAGATGGGTATAGCAGAGTGTATTCCTCTCTCATTAGCCGATCCAGAAGCCAATGAGCCCTTAGTGGCCACAGCCTGCTATTTCTGGTCGGAGACCTTCAATGCCTTCTTGTTCCATACTGGTCCCATCGGCCCGACCCTCATGGACATAGCCCAATTGTGCTGCCTTAGGCCAGATGGTGAGCAGATATCGGCTTTTAGTGGCAAACCGAAATACAAGTTTATTCAATCCAAAGGAGAAGGTTGGCGCAAATATATTAACAACAATAATAAAGTGAATGGGCCGGTATCAGATGAAGAACATGTTGCTTTTCTGAACTTGTGGTTAGACCGATTCTTGTTTTGTGGTGCTTCTTTAGGACCAACACAAGTGTATCAGTTAATGGCAGAGCGATTGGTAGAGGGCCGTCGGCTAGTATTGGGAAAAATGTTCCTTGGGGCAGTTTGTCAAATGATGCATGTGATTAGGAGTCGGCTTTTCACTGGTTTTGCCAAATTTTGCGTTGGCAACGTAGGTGGTCCTCTCTGGTTCATCCAGATATGGTTGTATTGTTTATTTAGCCGATCTTTCAGACTGGATCCATCTGACGACTCAGCATTTCCTTGCGAAGATACACCAGAAAATGCAGCACCAGAATTCAGAGCTAGCCGATCTTATGGCGAAAGATATATAATGTGCTCTGGCAGTAAGAAGATATCTCCAGTCAGCTTAAAAAAATATTTATCTTTTTTCCTGAACTTGGATAGTAATGATTTTAGCCAACAAGACTTCTTCAGTTATACCAGTGCAGCCGATTTTGAATGGCCATCATTTCTTCATTTGGATTCGATAGCTCAAATGCAGATCGACTGGATTTCTTCAAAATTTTTATCTCTCCTAGTATCTTGCATGTCGGCTTCAATACAAGGAACCGCACCTTTCGCCTTCTTATGAATTTTATCATCCTTCCATCTTTGCCGACATACCGGTTTCGCCAAGTGATTCCCGATCCCACTTCTTGACTTGGTTCACCTAGAACTAAAGTACGATCTTTAGTCTGCGACCAATATGGTCTTGGAGATAGCCGATGACATGCGATCAAATCTTTGCCACATTTCGTCTTGAACAATCGTCGATCCAAACCGATTCTCCGCATGGTGGTCTTCAATTGCGGATGCACTTCTCCTAGATCGTACCCCATCGGCTATTATTGATGCCCTCTTCCCAGACCTTCCTGAGCCGATGGTATCTTCTGATAACAGTTTAAGTGACGAATCGAGCTCCGGATATGATAATACGAGTCTCGTAAATATTACTAGCGAGGTATTAGTCAATTTAGCTTTTCTTTATCATAGCCCATATGAATTTATCTCATTGGCTGTCTTCTTTTCTTTGCAGACTAAAGCTGTCGGCAAGAAGCCGATCGATGCTCCTGCAACTAGCAAAGAAAAACGACCACATAAGGCAACTGCACTTACTGGCTATACTTCTAGTTCCTTGGGCATTCAAAGCCCATCTTTATCCGATTTAGAAAGGCAACAGCAACCAAGTAAGTTATGCTCAATCATCTTTTGTTCTTTTCCATTCTTCTCATTAATCGACTTTCAAATTGATGGTTATTTAGAAAAGAAGAAGCCGAAGTCCACTAAAGTTCCTGCCAAGAAGAAATACTCTAAACCACAGGAACAAAGTGGCGAAAGTTCACCTCACGAATCGGCTACTGCTCAGGTATTTTTTTTATTTTTAAAAATTTACAAATCTCGATTTAGTCCATCGGTCTCATTATGTTCTTTCTTCCAGCCTACCGCATCAGCACAAGTGGCCAATATTTTATCAAACCTGCCAGATATATCGGCCAAAGAGCCGATACCAGTGTCAACAACCGCTGCTGCTCCGGAGACTTCTGACCTATCCAACCTTCTCGGCTTCAATTTATCCGACTTAGATGATCCAGAGATTTTTGCAGCCGACGATTACATCTCTGCAATTCAAAACATCATCGCGGTCTCAAAAGACGCGTCGGCTGCGGTTTCATCGGCTCCTGGCATGCAAGACCGCCTCAACAAGCTATTTGATTTAGTGTCAAGGCCGCAATCGGAGATTTTAAACAATAATCAGCCGATTCGGGACGCTATGGCTGCAGTTGAGGCCGATTTACCACCAGCGGCTATGGCTGCACTGCTTGAGGTATGCCATTTGGATGAGAAAAAGACACTGGTGGAGGCAGCTGAAGAAAGGAAGAAAAAGAGAGCAGCCCAAGAAGCCGACCAGAGAATCCTTGACAAAATGGTTGCGGAGACAAAGGCGAAAAAGAAAAAGTTTGATGCCACTATGGATTCTCTGAAAGTTACCAAATCTTCTCTTCAAAAGCTGGAAACCACTAAGAAATTTCTTGAAGATGAACTGTCGAAGACGGTGAAGCTCATCGCCGAAGGTCAAGATTCCTTTGAAAAAACATCATCGGCCGCCAAGGAGCAGAAGATAGAAATAGCATCAGCTGTGGCAGCCTTCAAGGAGCAATCGACCAAACTTATACCCATCCTAGGCAATGCAGCAGAAGATGACAAGACCTTGGATGAGGTACAAGAAACAATCGCCAAGGCAGCTGGAGCACTGTCGGCTTTAGGGGCACGACTCTGAATGTCTCCGACTCCGAATATTCCTAGATGTAATATTTGAGTGGTTGTCCCAAAACTTCTAAATACGAATGCTTTGTAATTTTGCCATGTTTACGATCGGCTATTTAACCGATTCGTATTTTACTTATATTTCCAAAATTTGCAATCTTTTCAGCCGATTAACAACATCGTGTTAATCTTGGCTCTGAACATATATTCAATTGGCTAGGCTCCAATCCAAACACTAGGGTAGTATTTCTTTAAGTATTTCCCATTAATTGCTTTAGGCAACACATACCCTTCTAACGTTTCTAGCAAGTACGAGTTTCCGCCGACTAGCCGATTAATTTTATATGGCCCTTCCCACGTAGGTGACCATTTTCCAAATCGGTTATCTTTCGAGCCAACAGGCAATATTGTTTTCCATACCAAATCGGCTAGATCAAGAGACTTAGGCATAACTTTTTTATTATATACTCTTGCAACTCTGATCTTATTCTTCTTAAGCCAATCAAGCGTAGACAATCGTAACTCCGCTAATTCATCCAAGCTGTCGACCATTAAATCATTATAATCTTGAGCCGACAAACCATTTTGTCTGGCTATTCGTATAGACTCAATGTTAATCTCCACGGGTAAAACAGCTTCTTGTCCATACATCAATTGGTAAGGTGAAAGTTTTGTCGCTCCGTGATAAGATAGACGATAAGCCCAAAGTGACTCTGATAGAGTCGAATGCCAATTTCTTGGCTTCTCATCAATTTTTCTTTTGATCAATCTGATTAGTGTTTTATTAGACGACTCGGCCTGTCCATTAGCCTGAGCGTAATATGGCGAAGAGTTTAACAATTTAATCCCTAGATTCGTGGCGTAACCTTGAAACTCATTAGACATGAATACCGTACCTTGATCGGTCGTGATTGTTTGTGGTATTCCGAACCGATGGACGATATGTTCATTCACAAAACTAATCGCCTCAATCTCGGTCACTTTTTAAGTGGTATAGCTTCACCCACTTTGAAAAATAATCGCTTCTGCGCCAAAATAAATCTATGGCCTTTACTCGAGGCAGAAATATTTGGCCGATTATATCTATTCCTCAACCCCTGAACGGCCAAGGTTTGATAATCGGATGTAACGTCGATGCTGGTGCTAGTTGGATGTTGCCAAACTTTTGACACGTCGACATCCTTTATAATATTTGAAACAATCCTCTAGCATTGTCGGCCAAAAATAACTTTGTCCGTCTGAGCATCCATTTCATCTTATGTGCCGATTGATGAGAACCACAAATACCTTCATGCACCTCACCCATCGCCACTCGCGCTTCTTCAGCCCCTAAACATCTTAACAACAAGCCTTCCATAGTCCGATAATACAGTATATCGTCCATAACAACATACTTCAACGCTTGTTGCCGTATCCTTCGTTCCGTCGGTTTAGATGGGTCGACTAGATAGTCTTTTATCTGCGTTCTCCAGTCGGCAATACCCGCACATAATTGCTTTGTCTACCGATTCGGTTTCGACTTCGCCAACATCTTTATACCCAGATGCTTGTTGAGCTAAAGTATTAGCTCTATCGTTCAATTCTCGAGGAACATGACCGATAGAAAATGATGCAAAAGAGCCGATGATTTCTAGGCATTGTTCCAGGTATTTCCATAGCACTTCATCTCGATATTGGTATTCTCCTTTTATTTGCTGTACTACTAATAGTGAATCACCATATGCCTCAACAGTGCTCACTCCAATATTTTCCAAGAACTGTAAGCCTTTGAATAATGCTTCGTACTCGGCCTGGTTGTTTGAGCATCGGCTATTTAGCCGGAATGCAAATTCAAAGCTATGTCCTCTAGGTGAGATGAGTACAATACCGATACCATCTCCTTCCCCACATACTGATCCATCAAAGAACAATTGCCATGGTGCGACCAAGACTAAGTTTGTTGCTGTGTCATGTCCTGTTATAAAATCGGCTAGGACTTGTCCTTTGACTGTTTTGGCTGATTCATATGATAAGTCGAACTCGACCAAGGCGTAAGCCCATTTGCCAAGTCGACCTCACAGAATTGGAGCTGACAATATATATTTTATAACATCGGTTTTGCAGATGACCTTACAAGCCGATGCTAATATGTAGTGCCTTAGTTTTGTGCATGAGAAGTACAAGGATAAACATAGTTTTTCGATAAAAGGGTACTGACTTCAAGCGTCCAAAGAACCGTCGGCTTAAATAAAAGATAACCCTCTCTTTACCATGTACCTCTTGTGCCAAAACAGCTCCAATAGTATCTTCTACTACGAGACATATAATCTGAATGGAATACCCTTTTGAGGTGCAACAGATCGAGGGTTGGATAAATACCTTTTACTTCACAAAAGCTTTACGATCGGCTCCCATATAAATTCCTCGTTTTCTTTTAACTTCAAGAATGGAGTGAAAGCACGAATCCTACCGAGAGGTTCGAAATGAACCGACGGAGGTAGTTAATTTTGCCGATCAACTTTTGTAATTCGTTTTTACATGTTGGCGGCTTAGTATTGGCTATGGCCTTGACCCTTGTTTGGCTGACTTCGATTCCTCTTTCATGTACCATAAAGCCTAAAAACTGTCCCGCCGACACACCGAACGCACACTTATAAGGATTCATCTTCAAACCGTGCAATCTTATGTTTTTGAACACCCTCTCCAAGTCGGCCAGATGTTGGAAATCTTCGGCAGATTTTACCACTACATCATCAATATAAATTTCGACAATGTGGCCGATTAAGTCGTGAAAGATCATATTCATTGCCCGCTGATACGTTGCTCCAGCGTTTTTCAAGCCGAAAGTCATTACTGTCCACTCGAATAACCCTATCGCACCGACATCCAAGGTCAGTCTTTGGTATATCGGCTTCTACCATGAGTATCTGGTTATACCCGGCATTACCATCCAGAAAGCTTATGATCTTGTTTTCTGATGCAGCATCGATAAGCATATCGGCTATTGGCATAGGGTATTCGTCTTTTGGCGTCGCCTTGTTCAAATCTCTAAAGTCGACGCATACTCGAAGTTTTCCATTTTTCTTCATGACTGGAACGATGTTGGAAACCCATTCAGCGTATCGGCAAGACCTGATAAACTTTGCTTCCAACAATCGTTCTATCTCTTCTTTTATGACTTGGTACAAGGCTAGATTAAAACGCTTGGGATGCTGTTTAAACGGCCGATAGCCCGATTTTATTGGTAGCCGATGTTCCACCAGTTGACGGCTTAATCCGGGCATCTCATGATACTCCCAAGCGAAACAACCCTTATAATTTCTAAGTATTTTTATTAGTTTTTCCTTGTACTTTACATCTAGATTTGCACTAACGAAAGTTGGTCTTTTTCTATCACCACCACCTATATCGACTTCTTCAAGCAAGTCGATGGATGTGAACCCTTGACCTAACTTTTCGATTTCTTCAAAGTTTTCTATGGCTTCGTAGCTATCCGTTATTTGCCGATAGCTTTGCATTTTGTCCTGTAGTGTGTTCAATGTTTTTCTTGTCCCCATCGGCGTAATACTTCATTTGCTCGATCAAAAGTGCCCGGCTTGACACTGATCGGCATGAGTCCTGACTTGCTCACACAGATGAAATCGCGATCGTCGGCGCCTTGCCCGATATGCACCGACTTCTTCGTGTTGCCAATTCGCGCCGGAGCTAGCCATGGCAATATGAGCCGATGTATCGGTACAGAACGACCTCAACCTCTTCTCCATTCCATTGAACAAGTGCTTGATGCATGGTCGATGGGATACAGCAGTTTGCATGAATCCAATCCCGTCCGAGCAGCACACTGTAGTTTCCTTTGGCATCAATTACAAAGAATGATGTCGACAAAGTCTTGCTATCGACAGTCAGCTCTGTGACCATGACACCTTTTGCTTTTGTAGGGTCACCTGTGAAGTCATTCAGAACCATGTTAGTTTTGATTAAGTCTTCATCAGACTTACCCAGCTTTTTGCAAGTTGTGTATGGCATTAGATTCACTGTGGCGCCTCCGTCTACCAGCATTCTTGATATCGGCTTGCCATTTATATATCCTTTCAGATACAATGGTTTCAGATGCCGATGATTGTCTTTGGGTTTCTCAAAGACGGCGCTCTGCACGCCAGAGCACAACTGAGCAACTGCCTCTTTGGCCGATTTAGTTCTGACTTTGAACTCAGCTGGTAACGTGAACACCATGTTAATATCCATTGGAGGCGTGCCATCCCGAATCATGGGAGAATCCAAGTCATCAGCCGATTCGAAATCTTCTTCGGCTTGTTCTTTTCTTCTCCACTCTTTCTTGACGCATTTGATTGGACGAAGTTCATTAAATACTTCGTCTCTCTCTCTCTCAGCATCGGCTTCACGAATTTCTTGCGTCCTTAGCCTCTGAAGCCGTCGTCGTTGTGATCGGCTCAAGCCTGATGGGCACCACCTGGGTTTAGGTTCCACCGGCTTTCGTATTTGACCAGCCAAGTCTTCTTGATTAGAACTGGGCTTGCGTGTCTTGGCTTGGCTTGGTTCTTGATTCGGTTTAGATATTCTTTCATGGACTGGCCTTTTGTGACTTCTGTCTTGCTCTCTGATTGGCCCAGATAGCCTACCTCTGGCCGATTGCATTGGCCAATCGTCTCGGGGATAATGTTCCATCGGGCAGGTATACGGTGATGGCAACGCTACTCCTCTCTCCCAGCAAAACTGCCAAAAGGGACACCTTCTATGTGCCCTCTCCACGTTCTCTGTACGATACAAATTATCCGACCAGCGGGTATGATGTCTGGTCGACTGTTCATCCTTTCATACTTCTCCATTAATTGTGAGAACGTTGGACCTAACCTTTTCGCGGGCTGCCTTGATGGGGACTTCTCTGCTTTGTACCATTTACCCACCTGGGGATTCCCCTTGGGTTTAATGGTCCTTGAATTTTTCCCATCTCGATCGGCTTCTATTTGTAAGGAATCAATGGTAATCTTTAGTGTTTGGCCGCCGCTCGAGCTTGACTGTATGTCGACTTGTTGATCCTTTTTCTGCTCGTCTTGCATCGGCTCTTTTCCTTTAGCCGAGCACTGTACCATGTTGATAGAAAACGGATCAACATCAACCTGCATGGTCGGCTCATCGGCAAACTTCAACCGACCATCTTCAATAGCAGACTGGATCTGTTGACGGAAGATATTGCAGTCATTAGTGTTATGCGAATAAGAATGATGCCACTTGCAATACCTGCGCTTTTTTATCTCATCAGGCGATGGTATCACATGTCCCTCCGGCAATCGTATTATCTTTTCTTGCAGAAGTAAATCAAAAATACGATCGCATTTAGAAACATCAAAAGAGTACTTAACTTCCGACTTGTTCCTAGTCGGCTTAAGCCAAGAACAGACTAAGGATTTCTTGGATCCTTTTACCCATTCGGCTATGTTTATTTCTGCTTCCTCGTCGTCCGACGAATCACTAGGACAATATTCAACCATATTGACCTTGGCCTTATCCTTTTCCTTGTTATTGCTATTTTTGAATCTATTTTTGAATGCTTTGTTATCAGTGAATCGGCTTTCTTGAGCCGATACGCGATGCAATAAGTGGCTAAGGTCAGTGAATTCTAGGCCTCCAAACTTCTCCCTAAGCGGCGGGATCAAACCTTGAAATGCTAAATCGGCAAGTTGGTATTCAGGCAACGTAACGCTAAAACACCGATTCCTAATTTCTCTAAACCTCTTGATGTAATCCGTCACCGATTCCCCAAACTTTTGGCGCATAGAACTCAAATCTGAAATTCTAAGCTCCAAACTGCCTGAAAAGAAATATTCATGGAATCGGCTTTCCAAATCGTTCCATAAATGGACCGAATTTGGAGGTAAACAAGTGAACCAAGTAAATGCTGCCCCGGATAAAGACAATGGGAACAACCTAATTTTAAGCCCGTCGGATTGGGCCGCTTCACCGCATTGCGCGATAAAGCGTCCGACATGCTCCAGGGTGGTGAAAGAATCATTCCCGGAGAATTTGGCAAAGTCCGGGACTCTGAAATTGTGAGGGTAAGGCATGCGATCAATGTAATCAGGGTACGGCTTTCTATAGCCGATCACTTTTCCTTTTGGTTGTATGCCAAATTGGTCCCTCAAAACGGTACAGATCTGATCGGTCCAGTTAGCATTATCGGCCATTGGCATAGCAGGCCCTTGATAATGTCGGTCATAATCGGCATCCTGCCCCCCGAGCGTAAGCTCGGGCTGCCAATTGTGCTGTGCCGTCGGCATACGACCATACTGATCGCGTCGATTATGCCTGGTCTGAGTTTCCGGTACTGGAACAAATGGCTCAGAGTATGTTACTACTCTGTGTGGACCTGGGTTCCTTTGCAAGGTAGATTCTTGTGGGAATCTCTCGGAGTCAATCGGCTGTGAAACCGATTGGGGAAAGGCGTAGAACGGAGCCGATGGTGGCAAATTGATTGACGCATCCAACCTAGCGGCGTCGGTATAGGCATGATAATGACTCACCCCACTTGACCGAGGGTCCCTAGGCAATATGACCGTAGGTTGTGTGGGCATCATTGTGGGAGGTGAGGTTACAGCCGATGGTTTAGGATCGACCGTAGTGCCCTGCGTGTTCTGTGGTATTGAAAAAACAGGATAATTCGGCAGAGCTTGTAATGGATCTAGCAGACTTCCTGACGAGGCTAACTCTGGGCTATAGATTTGACGCTATTTGCTATCATCGGCTTAAGTGTTGTCACCAGAGCCGGCGATTGGTTTATTAAAGCGTGATGCACAGATCGATTAATCATAGCCGATAATTCGCTTGAGCGGTAGATATCGGCTTACTTGTTCTCGTTACACCCGCATCACCTGTATGCTGACCGTCGGCAGGGCGGATTTTTGAGTGACGCCACGTCTTGTCTTCTGATAGCAACTTAGCATCATCTCTTCCAGCGCAGCCTTCCGAGCTTCAATTTCTTGGCGCTATTCCGCGGATAAATCGTTCATTGTTGGGACGATTATAGCTTCTGAGTTGAGATCTGATGGTGGAATCGACTTCCCTGATGAAGACATTGCGTGTCCCACTGGGCGTGCCAAAAGTGTGTTGGCGTCAAAAACTTGAGGTAGGGTTTCTGACAACAGCACACTAGACGAACACTTGGTTCAGAGCGTGCCAGTCGATTTGACCTGTAATCGACAAGGTAAAAAACAATAAAATTTACTCCAAGCCGATCGTCAATATCAATCGGCTTAAACTTAATCAGCCTGAAGCCGATCAAGATTAAAGTATCAGGATAAATCTAAATTAGCCGATTAAGGCTAATCAGAGGGTAAAGGTAGATCGATTCTGAAGAAGGCGATGCGCAACAAAATAAGAATAAATCGAACCTGGGGTGTAATTGACGAAGATCAACATCGGCGATGCGCAACTTTATTGATCAAAATCGATTACAAAGGTTAAATTACAAGAACTACTCCTAGTCGACAGGAAAAAATGAAAAGTGAAAGCTGGTTGATTGTATTGTGTTGATTCTCCTCTGCAGCTTGCTTTGGTCTTTCTTTTATACCCTTCGGCCGATCGTGTCCTACTACAACACGCTTGAGTCCGTATCCGTATCGGCCTTATCTTGGACGATTGTTTCCTTAAAAATCTTGCAGTTACCAAATATCTCGGATTCTTTCCAATCTTCCGTTAGTTTCCGTATCTATAATTTTATTGCCTGATTTGCATAAACTTGCCGAATTTTGGTGCAAACACAAGGAGAGCCCACTTTAGCCTGCGTCTTAGGGTTCCTAGACGCACCCTCCACCATATAAATAGCCAGCCACTGCCATTAGGGAGGCGGGTTTACTTTTAGATTAAAGATAGCAGTTGCTACTTCTTGTAATCGCGCGTGTTGGCTAAACCGCCCGAATTACTTGTTTTCGGAAACCTCTATTTTGTGATTCTGACTGAACTCATGGTTTCAATTCTAATTCGAGTTTCTTGTTCATCTTGTTCTTACGTGTTCTTCGATTGCTTGTAGGGATAAATGCCTTCGTGGTAAGGTTGATCGTGCACCAGCAAGATCAATAACTTCGGGAGTCGGTGTAACGATTGCTAAGGCGCATCGTCTGGGGACGGTGTAGTCGGATCGCCAACGTCTTCTCCCTCCCAATCGAAACTATTCCCTCTCATCGAAAGGTCGGGACCTATCATTCTATCAAACCGTGAGCAAAGTCCATTATAGACCAAAGCCTAACCGTCGTGGACTTGTCTATGGACTTGTGGCCCACATATCAGCCTATGAGGTTTTTAGAAAATCAGAAAAATCAATTAGGAAAAGAAAATCAGCCTGGACCCGCTTGTGAGTCTCTTGGGAAGGAATATTTTATTCTCTTTTTTTAGGATTTAGTTGTTTGGTGAATCTTTCGAGAGTTTGTATAAGAACTCCAATTGAACAAGTTTTTTTAATTAATCTAAAATCAAGCTTTACCTTTTTAGTATATTTCATTTGATTTTTTTGAGTTTGTTTGGCATTTATTTTGGTTTTCGTTCCGCTTAGACGTTAAAATGCTGAGAGCGTTTGAAAGTAAAAGGTTGTTGACTCAAGACCAAGATCAAGAGTTGTTATGAGGCAAGTTATTCCAATTAATGTCACTTGCTCCAGCTTCTCTTTTAATAGCGTAAGCTGCACATTTGCCATCTTATTGGCTGTTTATGGTCGAAAGGCCGGAGCGTACCATCATATAGCTGAAACGTCATCTTGTGATAGATTACTAAAAGAAGAGTCACAATGATCAGCAAAGACATACTAAGAAGTGACAACACACAAACCTCGCTGTCTCAATTTCACACTTCAAAATTGAACCTCTATAGACACCAACCTAAGGAATAAATACATCTCGAGTTAATTCGCTCTCGATAGAGCATACTATAATAGGTAAAATGCTCACAACGTTAAGATAACTTATATTTAATTAAGAGGCAGGTTGTCAAAACATTTATGTGATGCTAGCGAATCCCTCATATCAACGAGTCCTGGAACTCAAGCATAAGCCTGATGTTATCTAACCCATTCTCCCCTCATCCTCCTTACAAGTCATTTGAAATTTCTGCTCCATACTGAAAGATCTGATGTCCCTCGCAAACAGTAGTAGGATGATCTGGCCTACACAACAGAAAAAGAAATCAGAAATCATGAGCTTGAAGGATATTAGGTCAATAGTGATAAGGGAACACACTCCAATGTTTACATGCAGAAACCACAAACAGTACACATCCCTCGTTGGAACAGTCATCAGTCATCACTTGTTACAGCAAGGGAAATAGTGTGGAATGAATTAACTACAGCATGTGGAGACACACACACACACACAAATCTATTTCCTCTACCCCTCTGCCAAAAAAAAATCATTTCACAGAAATCACATGAAAACATACATGTGCTTGCAGATTGCAACTTAAGACTTTCTCAGACTCAGAAACCAAAAAAAAAGTACACACCATGTACATATCAAGTATTATGAATATCGAGTCTAGTACTGCCTTGGAAACTTGTCAAAAATATGAGTAATCCTCATATTTCAGACTGAAACTCTAGTTGGTAGACAGGAAATATAGTTCCACATGGGATGAAAACACAACGAGGTTTGGAGTTAAAAGCCATCTTCGTATAAATACCATCCTTATCAGGAATGCATCATTAGTGGATCCAATTAAAAAGACCAAAACTTTCATAGTTAAGAAACCTCCAAAAATAATTAAAAATACCTAACAGAATCAACAAATATTATCTCCCTAATCCAAGCATCAGAAAAACAGCTAGAGTTTGTGCCAGATTGCACCTTCACAGTTAACAGAAGATAATTGGGGCAGTAATTGTGAACAGAACAGCATCTGCAGCCGATGACAGTCGTGAATTCCAAATTGGCCAGTTCAGCATAAAATATACCAAAATGCTCATATAGTTGTACTGAGCAGAAACCTGGTTCTATTCATGTTTGAAGCAAATTGACAAGTCCAACAAACTCCATCAGATGCTAAGTTCCCTAAAATCAAATACCTTAAATATGATCTGCCCATCTGTTACGACATAACATCTAGTGAAGGCAGTAAACACAAAACAATAATATAAATTTTGAAATGGCTCCAGAATTTATGTATTGACTGTGAAACTTCAAAACTTTTTGAGACATGCTTGACTAAAGAATACCATCCAACGGGAAGCTATTATCCCTGATCAAGACACATAAATCTGCACCGTCCGTGCTTGAAAAATGATGAATTCCACTAGGAATCAAATGGTGATTAGCTTACAATCAATGGTATATATATTTTTAGTCTTTGTCAAAAAAAATTATTCTAATTTTGAAAGAACCCATTAGTTTTGCTCATAAAACAAGAGACAAATAAATTTCAAGAATTTTAATAATTTGTACTTCGTACTGCAGTGCCTATAAGTATGATGCCTCTGTTGATCCTTTCTACTTAAGGATCTGCCCCACAAAATAATTTAATTAACACGGTATATATTACAATCCTTCTGACAACATCTGATATGATTTTTCCCCTCTGTAGTGCAGTTGGTTGAATTACAGTTTCCAAATATTGTTTTATTTCTTATTTAACAATAGTGGACTTGTATATTTCAGACTTTTCTTTTTATCAACAGAAAAGCTAAATTACCAGTGTCACTAGAACTTGAAGTTTAAGGCATTTGTTTAATGCTTTGACTGTTTGTGGTCAGGTCATTCCAAATTGATGTACTTCTCATGCAACAAATCTTCTCTATTGGGACATATAATTCAACAATAAATTTCAATTCATACCATTACAAACCTGTGAAAGAAAAATTAATTCACAAACTCCATTCGCAGGAGCTATGACAAAACAATAGAATGAAACAGTGAATAAAGTATGGTGTGTGAACCAAACAAACCAAGGCCTCAACAATTCAACCATCACGAAAAAATCTCTAAAACATTGTAATATTTATATATATATATATCTCTTTAAAGGACTTGCAAGTTGGAACAACTTTAAAAAATCATTCCAAAAATATCAGGCAGAAAATAAAGGACCCCTAATCTAACAAAGGAAAAAGGTGTAACCCATATGCAGCACAACCATGTTTACAACATTTACTTGAATATGATTGATGGTAAGTGGCAACTATTTGCTCGGTATATATAAGATTTACTCATTCTGTGCTACCCTAGCAGTGTTTCCTTCGTTGGGCTCCTTCCTAACATACAATCCTCTAGCCACCCACCAGTGGCTGAAGTTTCAAAGTTTCCCAAAATCCTCGATAGAAATAGGCTCTGGTGATAGCACAAAACAAGTCAGCACTCTAGTGATAGGTGGTAACAGCGGCAAGACCAGGGCTGCTGGCTCGAACTAGCTGAACACTCAAATAGGCCATGACAAGGTTGAGGATGATTGCATGGACACCAATGAATCTAAAGCAGCAGCATCGAACAGTGATGACCAGGCAACAAAAGCATGCCCTGATCCCACCTCAGTCAAGCATACAATCAAAAGAAGAGAAGAGAAAGCCCCGAAATGGCTAAATGGAAAAGGTGTCTGCCAACATGCAGCACACATCAACACACCCTGTGAACCAACAGTGGCACATGAACCATTGGATAAGCCGTAGGCTTGATTACGGGGTACTGGGCTGGAGCAATTACAGAAAAAAATCAGAAATGCAACACCACATCTCATCCAGTATAACAAACGAGCACAACATAAACTTCCTTATTGATATCACTGTTGAGACCAATCTACTCATTGGGAGCAATGTGGAGCCGAAACACTATGTAAGTTTCTCTGTTGACTTGGATAATTGAATCTGAAGGAACAATTTGTTCCCAGCTACAGTGGCATTGATCCCACAGCGCCTAATCCCCACCCATTGATCTAAAGTAAAAACCAATACAACAAAGAACTAACTCAAATCTACCGAAGGTCATATCTTTCCTATCTAAATAACAACGGTGCAAACCACAATCCACGACAGCGAATTGGATCTACATCAAATTAGCGAAATCACAAGCAAAATCGACTGAAAATCACACCTTTTTCACTTGTACTCGAAGGTGGGTACGGGCGCGCTGGGCGTATCGAAGCTCTCCAACATCTCGGACTTGCGGTCACCACCAGCAGCAGCGACCTTCACGTCCTGCTTCCTCCGAAACAAGCCTCCGAACCTCCCAGTAGAGCCCGATTCAGGGACAGCGACCTCCTGAACCACGGGCGGCGCCTGATGCATCCCCGGGAAGCCGACGGGCACGGGAACGCTAGGATCCTCCTCGGGGAGTGGCGGGAGGTCCTGCGGGATGACCAATACACGATTCAGCATGATGCCGGCGCCCTCGATGAGCGCGAGGAGGGCGCCGCCTACGAGCGCGGATCTCCCGGAGGCGAGGAGCCCCTGACGCATGGCGAGGAGGCCGCCGGTGGCGGCCCCGGCGGCGATGGAGTTCCAGGGGTCCTCCTTCTGGCGCGAGTAGACCATGGCGCAGTCGAAGCTGGAGAAGAGGCCGCCCCAGACGGCGAAGCTGCCGCCGATGCGCGGAGCGTTCATGCGGACGGACTGGGCGCCGCCAGAGAGGCGGTGGCCGTTGGGGGAGTTGTAGATTCCCTTGATGAAGTGGAAGGCGGAGCCGCCCACGGCGCCCATCCCGAATGCGCCACCCACGTCGTCGAGGATGCGGTCCGGGCACGGCTCCCGCGACGTCTCCGGCGTGCCCATCAGCTCCTCCCCAGTCGGTCTTCCGCGGCGGCGTGTGAACCTAGGAGGGGAGAGGGCGGCGGCTGGCTTGGATGACAAGTCGGGGCAAATGGAAGGGGAGAAGAAAGGGAGGAGAAATTGAGGGGTCTTCGCGCGTCGGTGTTGGGCCGGGGCCCATCAGCTTTGGGGATTCTGATTGTAACCGTCGGTGCTTGTGGGCCCTACTGCCGTCCTGTGTTATCATAGGTTGCTGGAGGATTCAGAATTACTAGCAGGCGAAGCCCGCGTGTTCCTACCAGCGTAAGGAATCGTCCATATAGGTAAAAATTTTAACAGAGAAGAGAAAGTAATTTTTTTTAAAACACGAAAAAAAAGAAAACTGAATTGACGCAATTCTTAAAAATCACAAAACTTTTATCACGATCCGATTTTTATGGCAGTTTAGGCACGCTGTCATAACCCTTCTAACAAATTTTAAAGAATTTAGAAATTTAGTAGCTCAACCAAATCAGCAAACCTGTTTTAAGTGTGTTAGTAGTATTGTTAGATTTTTTAAAAATCACAAAAGTTTGATCATGATTTGAATTTTCTACGGTAATGTAGGCATGCTCTGAGGACCCTTGTCAAAAAATTTCAAGGCCTTCGAATTTAGCAGTTCAATTAAATCAGCGAAGTTGCTTTATATACATTAGTAGCATTGACAGAATTTTTGACAATTTTACAAATTTGTCTATGATCCGAATTGTTTATAGTAGGTTAGGCATACTTTGAGGAATATTCTAAAAAAGTTTCAAAAATTTATAACATGATTTGATAGCTCAATCAAATCAGCGAAGTTTATTTTCTTCTTTGTGTAAAAAAAACTGTTCATGCTACAGAGTAGCTGCTACAGTTACACGCGCCTCGCGGGATTGGACCTGGAGACCTCAAGCACGGGCGGGAAAGCTTTTGCCCGCCAAGCCAAGTGGCTTTTGTGAAGTATGCTGCAAAAATTATTTGAGTCTACATAGAAATCCACTGTAGAGTCTACAGTAGAAAAGGGCGATGTGGCGGTGCAGGTGGGAGCGCATGGTACCTTCTCGAGAATATAGAGTTTTATATGATTCATATCCATCTAGCTCTACTTCTTCTTTTTTAACTTTTGGAAAAAAAATTTGAATTTTTGTTTAGAAAAATTCCAACATGTGCACGGTTAAATTCGGAGAAAATTCCGATCTTTAATTTTCTCCGTATCGTCTCAAGACACATTTCACACTTTGAGGTGCGTGGATGGAAAAGCTGTTGTGATCGCTTTTTTTCAAGGAACAAAGGAATATCGCTCTGAAAGCTGACGAGGCACGAATAAATAAAATTTCCTCTTTGTCTGTTGACTCAACAAAACATGCCGTTATAAACGTAGTTTCCAATACGGTATCGACACTGATCGATATAGCTATATTGACACTGATCGATATAGCTGGTATATTGCAGTACTTAAATCGGTATAAAGTAGCCCTATGTACTATATCGGTCTCAATATCGATTTGATACCGGCGATACTGGTTTTGATGCCAATCAATACCAGCCATACCGGTTTTGATACCGGTCAATACCAGTCATACCGATGGAATTGATAATATAATCTATTGAACTATATGTTATATTTGATAGTACTACTATGTATTTGGAATAATATTATAAGTGAATTTTAGTGTATATATAATTAAACATGTGTATACTTATAAATATATATTATTATATTAAATTCGAAATGGTATGTTGGTGTGGACGGATACTAGAATGTACTATTTTAAGAGTAAAACCGGTATAGCCTCTGGTACGGTATCAACAAATGTGATTGTAAAAAGCTTCCTCAAGACGATGTGGAGTACATGTCATGCTATACAACAAGCTAGCTTAGTCATTCCCTCTTCTGCTCGGTGTTCCCCCTTCTTCCTGTTAGATCTAGCCTCCTCCCCTAACTTACGCTTGCCAAATTAGCTCGCCGGAGGTGAGAGGGCGGGTCCTATCCCTTATGTTCTAGTAGTTTAGCCAATGTCACTATCCGGGCCGTTTCATACTAGCGGTAGTCATCCTGCTAACAATGATGTACCCTTGTGGATCTATTGGTTCTTGCTTTCGGTGCACCATTGTCCCGATGCTTTGACACACATCGTTGTTGTCTCTCTTTCCCCTCCTCTTATCCTCCTTTCCATTACCTAGAAAATCACCTATCTCCATGATTAAAGAGTACAATCCCCCAAATCTTTTGGAGCTACTTCAACACAAAACTTCTTGTACTACGGTGAGATTGTCGAGATAATCGCAAACCATTTGCTCCTGTTCGGTGGCAAAGGTCCTCTACAATGGTGGATTCCCAGTAGCCGTTCTATAGCGAAGCCACCAACTATTGCCTTCAAGCGGGTATGAATACTCCTAGTGCGCTACACCTCCCAATTGTTATCTCTGACGAGGTTGCGTCGTCCTCAACTCTTATCACCGGCATTCTCTTAACAAGACTCATTGCTGGCGAACTTTTCATCATCTCATTGTCGATGGAGCTAGTCACCACCCAAAAGATGGACATGAAGGGGGACGTGTGGAAGAATGAATGATGGAGGAGGCAAGTAGAAGGTGCGTTGAATATGAAGGAATACGGCTAGGATACACTAGCGCAAATTAAAAATTCTACCGTGTAAACTAGAATGCCAAGCAAGCGAGAGATCATGGATCGTTACACTATATGCCCGATTCAATATAGCGCGCGTCCAGAAGCAGTGGTGGATCATGCTCAAGCTGTGGCCGAACGTCCTCGAGCGGTGGTCGAACGTTCCCGAACAATCGTCCCGATCAATGCCACAGTAGTAGCAACGCCTCTACTGAAGTCCATACGTTTGGGGAAGGAACACCGTGCATTGGTTTGCTAGCACTAGCATGTACTGCAGGACCTAAGCGGTGGTGGCTAGGATTTTTGGTGTGCACAGTGGTACAATAATTGCATCCTCTTAGCCTCCCTTTAGAGGCCAAACCAAGGTGCAAAGCCCGCCCACTTGGCCCATTGTTGACAGATTCAATTCGAATCAATGTATTCCAACCCGTTAAATGTGTGACCCTGCAGGTTCATGTATATTCGACCATGGCTCGAAATCTCTTTTTGGCCCATAAGTCAGTAGCGGCCCCTAGCAGGGTATAGCGACTTCCAAATATACACAAAGATCATATCAGATGAACCTATATAGTGTTCATGTACTGATCCCTTTGTTTCACGATACTAGATCGAACTCAAGGCGAGAAACGTGTCATCCTATGATAGCTTGATCCTTCATTCATTCTGTAGTAGATTACTTAGTTGCAATTGATTCATCAATCGCATTTGCCATGGCCATGCACTTTTTTAATCCAACCACAACGAGGGGCCCAGAGATATCTCTTCCATTATATAGGAGGGGCAAATTTCATCTTGATCGCTCACATTCCTCCGCATGTTTTATAGTAAACTTGAAAGCTATCTTTGTGACTACCTAGTTACGAAATAGTGTTTGGCAACCCCTAAGTATATTATTACACATGCAGGAAACTATAACGATCTTAGGTCTAAGGATCTCACATACACTATGTATGAGACCAACTGATGACACTTAAGAATATAGCAATTTTCACAATGTCTCATGGTGGGTAACTCCAACACCATGTTCTCCAACATGTATCCACGTTAATTATTTGATATCCCCATGATCCGTGAAACATGATCATCAATCAATACACATGCTGACATTTAAATCACGATTATCCCATATGATGGCATAAAGTCAGGGATAATTCAGAATAATACCAAAATATGAATAAGGAGTTTCACGAACAATTCACATACTTATTGATCGATACTAATAATATTTATACAAGGAATAAAATAACCATATGATTCTCTAGCATAGACGTGATACAATCATCTCCATGATTGCCTCAAGGGCATATCACTAACAGAATAGGCAACACACAATTAAATAGCCACTTTAAAATTTGTGCCCCAAAGAATGCCAAAAGATTTTTCCTCTAATAGATATAAGAAGCTACAAGGGTTAGATCAAGAAGCACAAAGAAAACGAACATAAAAACCCAAACCAAAAGTCACAATAAGTTGTAGATAGACTTGAGTAAAATTATCTGAGTCACACAAAGAGAAACAGCAACACAACTCAAGACCAAAACAAGCACAACTTTCAAACCATGGCTTCGAATGACTTATGATTTGAAACACAAGTTTCCTAGGACCCAAGGAACCTATTCCAATCAACAATTTCAAATATTTTTGCTAAAGTTCCAATATTTATCCATTTCAAGAGAAATTGTATCAAAACTGAGCAAATCCACAAAACCAAGATCTTGAGTTGCTCTTGTGGGGATTCTAAGATATTTTCCTACATGTCCTACCATTCTTGATCTCAACAAGAACCAAGCCAAAAGCCTTTGAATCACAAGAACAAAGATTTCACCCTATTCAAGTCAAAAACCTGATCAACCCCTAAAAACTTTCTATGAGGATACTGTCGGGACCCGAATATGCAAATCCGGACCCTCTGTGTATTCAGCACTAATCCAGGATCACGCTAGTGCACACAGTCTTTATAGAGTTAAACATCACAGACATTCACAGTGATACATTAATAAGTAGTGCAACATTTATATAAACTGAGTTGTACGACCTTTGGTCTCCTTACATAAGGTCAGCCACGCAGGGCTTACATTATTAGAGTAACAAAGATAATAGCGGAAAACAAAGAGATGTCATAGAACCCATCAACTTGCCATAGGCAACTGACTGGGCTTGCTCCCTAATTGTCCGGCTCTTCGTTGTACTCCTCCTCCCATGCTAGCGTAGACTCTCCTCTACTAATGTTGGGTTGGTAGGCAAGGGGGTGAGCAACAAGTAATGCACAGAATACAGCGCTATTACTATATGCAAGGCTTATTCCAAAGAATTGGTTTATTTGGTTCTTTTGCATTAAACAACAGTTTTAAACTAATATCTTATTTAGATTAAAAGCAGTGGAACAGTTATAAATAGTACTAAGTTCTGCAAATGGTTTTGTCTCCATAAGAACTCAGCACACGGCCTTAATCCATTCATTTTCAACACTGGCACACAGCCACCCTTTCCACATTTTATTTTTGAAGATCTAACCCTTGACTGTAATCCCCGAGCATTGCTCAATACCGCTAGCACGGCTATTCGAATAGATTTTACACTCTGCAGAGGTTGTACACTTTACCCTCAAGATGCAGCCGCTCACCACACAGGTGATTGTCCGCAACAAAGCCTTTCAGGAACATCTACCTTAACCAAAGAACCTCTCCGGTATTGCCCTTACTATCACACCCTCACATAGAGCTGGAGTATAGTACAGGCCAACATCGTTGGATGGGCACCAAGCCGTAGCACAGGTACGCTCCCCCACACAGATACACCCTCGTGTACTGTTACCCTGAGGTATGATAGGAAATATATCAGAACCCTAATCAACTAGGTCTGTCCTATACCAGACATGTGGTTGTACGGTTGACTCAGATCAAAGACTTGCAAGGTGAAGTCCTTAGCTGACCAAGGCAAGATTTCCTTCTCTCAAAAGTGGCACACAACCTAATGTGATGCACAGACTCACACACTCAACAACCCATAGCCACACAGGCCCACCTGGCACAAAGCCTCTTGCCACTTGCCCCAGTCTAAATCATTTCCCACCCAGTTGATTATTGTGCAACACATGCCAACAATAACTCAACATCGGTACATAACCACATAGGTCTCCGTACTTCAATATCATCACGTAGCATCATCACATCGTTTTCAAATACATTCCATATTTCATTAATCAACATTAATATGTTTTCCAAAAAGTCATTCATGATCCGTTGCAGGGCTAAGCATCTAATCACGGTCTAGCCTTCCCCGTGTTGGCATCATATTAACATCCAACCAATACAAGCAATCCTAGGGTGACAATGATTTCAGGGCACACAAATAATAATTTCAAGGTGGCAATAACAATATGGGTTGATTAACTACATTACCCAAATTAATTTAAATTCATTTTTAATTAATTTAGCATGCATAATTTCAAAGCAAAATACATTTAAAAACTGGGATCAAAATAGTCAAAGCATCACTTGGCTTCAAAGAGTTGCTGGTCATGTTCCGAAGCTTGATCTTGAGCGATGAACTCTTCCTCGAAACTTTCTGGCAAATTTGCGTCTACGTGTAAAAATCATATATGCAATAAATAACCAAAACAGTAGACTAGATAACATCAAAAATTCAAATAAAATTCACCATTAAAAAAGCACAATGTTACAAATTTTTAGAAACTGGAATCACCTCAATCGGAGTTCAAATGCAAAAGTTATAGCCTTTCAAAGTTTACAAATATTTGAAAAGAATAAACCGAATTAACATAATTATTTTTCAATCGAAAAACCCAATTTATTGCGTCAGCATGACGTCAGCCGTCACATGGCGTTTCCTGGTGCTGCCACGTCGCCTCGGTCCATGGACTGGGTCCACGGTCCGACTCTGGTCCACGGTGGACTCGGTCCACATAACAGTGCACCTGGACCCACCAGTTGACGTCAGCACTGACGTCACTCGACTTGCCTCAAGATTCGTGCACAAACACGTCACTCGACTTGCCTCAAGATTCGCTACACTGAGACGCGTCGGCCATCGAACGGGGTTTTCGGATAAAATGGTCAGCACCCGTGCGGACTCGGTGACGCTTTGCGCTCCACGCCCCCACGTGTCACACATTCGACGGTGCTCACAAATCCAACGGCCAGCACACGCACCAGCTCGGCGACACCTCGGCACACGCGAAGACACGCGTCACGCATCCAACGGTTGGTTTGAATTCAACGGCGGGATCACGCGCACTCACTGCACCGCCTCGCACTCCTCGCTGACACGCGACGGCCTGCTACTCGCTCAGCAAACAGCGCAATCTCCACCGCACATTCAAAATGAACGACGCAGATCCACCTGGCAACATCAGATCTAACCTCCATCGTTCAGATCTGATCCTACGGTGCACGTTACCCGAGCAGTTTACTGTGCAACAGAGCGACGCAACACTATCTCACTCGTTCATAAACGATCCAACGGCCCAGATCTAATCTAAAGCACAAACACCAGATCTAATCTAAACTGTTCATCTACACATCTACGACCATGACTAATGCTAAGCTTTAAACAAGGAAAAGCTACGTGGATTCACCGGCGCGGCACGATGCAGGTCGGACGGTCGGCGGGGTTCGGCACTGAGCGCAGGCAGAAGAGAAAGGTTGCCGACGTTGAGGAAGACGACGTAGTCGGCGGCGCAACGGTGACTCCCCGGTGCGAAGAACTGGTCCGCTCGACGTGGCTTGGTGAGGGCGTTACTCTGGTGACCTCGGCGACGGCGAAGATGAATCGGCGGCGGTGGAACGAGGCAAAAACAGCAACAGAGTGGTGCAGCAACTACGACGAGCTCGTGCAGGCAAACGGCGACGGCTCGGGAGGCGTGCACTAGGGCTACAGAAGCGTCTCGGTGTGCCCAACACAGGGGTGGCATCGGTGCACTAAATAGTGCCTCGATGTGCGCGCTACAGGCAGTGAAACCGGCTGTAACGGTCGGCGGCATCTACTCCGGTGATAACGCGGATGAGCGACGTGGTTCCGTCCCGACCATCCACGCGGACTCGATTGGATGGCCAACAACGCACGGTGACGCGGCGCACTCACAACCGTGCGATCACAATCGTACGGTGCGAGGCTAGGGTTCAGCGGCGCGGCTGCACGGGCCGACGACGCGATGGGTTGGGCTATGTAGGGTTTCGGCCCAACACTGTTCATTTCATTTTTAAAACATTTTTGATTTAAAATAAATCAGATAAATAAACAAAGCCAAAATAAATAGCAAAATACCCGGAAAAAATCCATAAAAAATCTGGAAAATATTTTGAGACAGTCTGAACTTAAATAAAATATTTCCAATAAAACTTTGCATAAACTTTTATATTATTTTAATTGGCTTCAAGAATGACCATATTTGAATAAATCCAAATAAATTCCAATAAATTTCCAAAAATTCTCAAAATCAAAATAACTCCAAAATTTAAAATATGGCAAATTTTAGGGTGTTCCAGATACATAGAAGGATGAGATATGACCTCCTAGAGGTTTCACCACTTCTTGCACATTCTTGGCAACCAACAAGACAAAGAAAACAAAGTTGGTCCAAGCAAAACGATCAAAGAACAAGCCAAACTTGAGAGATAATACAAAACAAAGACCTGCATGAATTTGATGGACATATTAATGAAGATGAATGTTTACAGCCACTTCCTAGTCACATAAACAACTAAGAATGACAAATAGCTCACACACAAGAGCCTTAACTCGTCTTTCCCTAAAGCTCTCCAAAGAGCACTCTTTGCCAAGGCTTCCATAGGCTTAGCCTCTAAGCCATCTTCTCCTCTCCTTTTATAGTGGTGGCCAAGCCAACCACTTCACTTCTAAACCGTAGATTTGAACCACACATCTGGGATACTATCCACTTACATATGGGCTAACCCAATAACCTAACTACATAACGAGTTTTACACTTAACACTTGAGCACAATTTTTAAAGTGCTCTTCATCATAACGCTCCATTAACCTGCTTCACACCCTTGTCCTCTATTGGCTTGACCTAAACCACTTAGGCTAACACCACAATTTTTTATCCGGCCACTTTTCTGGTATTAGCCAAATGTCTAAATTGCCCCTCTACGACTTTTCCCATTTCTTCTCCTTGAAGCACTTTCAAAACTAATCCATCTCATAAAAGCATCTCCGTATGCCTTGACATGTAGCCCATGGCACCAAATGATTTGTCGTCAAGTCTTCACGCATCTGGTCTCCCCATGATCGTCTATACTTGCATCGGTCCAAGTCACTTAGCACACCACATGCACTAGCTCACCTCATTATGATCCTTGTCTTTTCTATGCTTCCCGCTTGATCCATGTAGCCTCACCCAGACTTACCCAACCGCAAGGAACTCACCACTTGAATTATCTCTTATTCAATAAATGAGTCTTTTAATATGTATCCGCTTTGTATGATTGTGATATTATACCTATGTTGTAACTGTGTGCACTAGCATGATCCTAGACTAGTGCAGAATACACAAAGGGTCTGGATTTGCATATTTGGGTCTCCATAGAGGTGGTATCAGAACCATACTAATTGTAGGTCTTGACCCTAGATAGACTAGCCGTTCTTTAGGAGCTTCAAAATTATTTTCTAAAGAGAAAATTAACTTGAAAGAATAGTAAGTTCTGGACTTATCCTATTCTTCTATTTTCCCCATTGAAATTTCTTTCTCTTTCCTCACTGGTTTAAGATGAAATCTTACCTGAGTTGTCTACAATAGATGATGATGTCACACTTAAGGAGAAAGCATTAGGTGCCCTGCAGCAAACCTGAAGATTGTGAGGAAAAGAATCAATGAGCTCGAGGGGGGAGTGGATCTATGAAGTGTTTCAAAAGCTAGAAGAACCAGTGCTTGAGTAGCCGGTTGAGACTCATGTGTGGGAGTCGTGTCTGCTTAAGATAGGAGTGCTGCCCTTTAGGTGCTAGTTATGTGTGCTTAGGTTGATATGGTTCTTTTATGATTGCTGAGTGTGAAGTGTATGTTGCATTACCCTTAGGCATCTTGTAAGCAGTCATACTAAGTTATTAATAAAGGTTGTGTTGATTTGAAGTTTTTGAGTTAAACTAGTTTCCCCTGCATTAGTTCCTTTGTTACTTACCTATGCTTTTCTCTCTCGTCTTTTATGCTTTCTTCTCTTATCTATTCAACCCTAGTCAGTCAGCAGATGGAAAAGGTTCTTAGCACCAACCGCAGCAGTGTTTCTACGGCAGTTCATGTTAGTACAGTTGCTACTACTCCTTTCAGGAATGAAGTAGAATGTCATCAGCAGTTGTCCACCGTACCAACCATGACATTTCAGAACTTGGATCAATTTTTCACCACACAAACTCAGCTCATGCAGATTTTGATACGACATATGAATGCATTTGTACCAATATCAATGCCCCTTCAACCGATGTTACAACATGTCGGGACCCGAATATGCAAATCGGACCATTTGTGTATACTGCGCTAGTCGAGGATCACGCTAGTGCATATAGGCTCAACATAGATGAATATCACAATCATACACAGCAGAAACATAATAAAAGGCTTCATATATTAAATATTAAACTATTGACTGACCTTACGGTCAAACTTACATGATTATGCCTCGCAAGGCTAAATAAAAAATAAACTGCAGCGGAATAAAAACGTAGATAAATCCTTCAGTATACCACAGGCAACTGACAAGGCTTGCCCCTAAATATTCATCTCCTCCTGGAACACCTCCTTCAAAGCTGGTGTAGACTCCTCACTGGTGATGTTGTTGTTGGTAAGGGTGAGTACTTAAAGCACTCAATAAGTTGTGCACAGAATACAATTCTATATAATTATATGCAAGACTTATTCCAAAGGAAAAGGGCTAACATGGCTATTTTGCAATAGAGCAGCATTTATGAACAAGTATGATAAATAGATTGAAAAGACAGTAAAACAAATAACAATATTTAATAACTTTCAGCATTTTCCAAGTAAACAAGGCATCGGCCCTAAGTCAAATTCCAAACCTTCATTTAATATCCAGCATTCCCATCCAGGTTTTCATTTGATAAAATCTAACCCTTGACTATAATCCCCGAGCATTGCTCAATACCGCGAGCACGGCTATTCGAATAGATTTTACACTCTGCAGAGGTTATGCACTTTGCCCACACGACATAACCATACACCACAAAGGCGAGTGGTCATGACAAAACCTTTTGGAAACCTTTATCCTAACATTGACCCTCCTGGTAAGCCATATACTACACCTTCCCTCAGTGGAGGAGAAGGATAGGACTGTCAAACCATTAGATTGATTTGTAACGCCACATCCTCCGCTATAACCACACTTCCATGTAAGCACGCTTCTGTGTGATCATACACCTAAGGAATCATATATCAAGATATTGGTAATCCTACTTGGTTAGGTCTGTCCCATTCCAAAACATGTGGTTGCATGATTGACTCGGTTCAAAGGCTCGCAAGGTTTAGTCCTTAAGATGACCGAGGCAAGACTTCCACAAACCCTCTGCCATTCCTAGACCACCTTGGCACACTGCCACTTGCCCTAATCTAAATTATTTACCACCCTAGTTGATTACCATGCACCACGTGTCATCAACAAGTCAACATCGTTTCGTGACATACGTCACTACAACTCAACATCATTGTGTGACAACACCCGACACACCTTTCATAAACATGTTCCATATTCCATTAATCAAGATTCACTTTTGATATTGCAAAAGACATGTGGTATACGTGGCATGGCTAAGCATACTAAACACGGTCTAACTAACCCATGTTGATTACAATATTAACCAACTAGTAATGAACCATTCTAGGGTGACAACTAAACCATGGCGTACAAATGACAAGGTATGGTATACTTCAAATTGGACCGATTAACTAATTCCGAATCTAGCTTGAAACAGTTATACACATAAAATAACATGCAATAATGTAAAACAACATAGCAATTTTGTAAACTGGGTTCAACATGATCAAAGCACAACTTGCCTTAGAAAGCCCTTATTCTTGCTCTGGACCTTGATCTTGAGTCAATGGATCTTCCTCGGACGTGTCGCACAACTCAATGTCTACGCGAAATGAGAGAGAAAGACAAATAAACACCAAAATAGAGAGAAAAAACTCCAAAAATCAAATAAAATCTACCATTAAATAGATCTCAATTTTAGAAAAATTTAGAAATTTGAATCACCTCAATCGGAGCTCGTATGAGGGAGAATGAGCTTGTGGAAGATTCAAGAATCATAAAACCTGAAAATTAGAAAATACCGAATTAATCAAATTATTTTTATATGACAAATTCTATTTAATGTGACACTCTGATGTCAGTCCTTACCCGATCCATTCACAGGCCGACACGTGTCCCTGGTCTATGGACTGAGTCCACAGACCAATTCCATAGCTATGACCAGAACTAGGTGAACCGGGTCTACATGATCACCCCACTAACAGAGGGCCCTGCGCACCAGCTGACCACACCAACACAGCAGCCACACAATCACCACGTCAGCAGAGAAAGTGACATGGCAGCCACACGTTAGCCCAGTGTTCAGCCACGCAAGACGGCGGCGCACACGGCCCTAGGGTCGTCGACGGCGAGAATGGATGACACCAATGGAAATAGCTCATCTTCGCGCACGTGATGACATGGTCAGCTCCTCACCTGGCTTCTAGGAACGTCAGAGACAACAACGAATACGGTGGCGGCTTCGGTTCTATGGTGGTGACGGCATTCCAAGCTTTCCAAGAAGTTCCAGGGTGCGCATGAGATGATTCTCGATAAGGCGAAGCGAACGGGACCAACGGCGATCCTCAAAGCTCATGAATGGCGACGAAATCAACTGAATCCCATAGCGATGGCGCTCTGAGAAAAACACAAAATTCGGCACAGATGCGACTTGATCCTCACTAGAAGCTTGGGGTTTTGATTGCTCAGTCGATTGCGCAGCCGATGCTTTCGCCTTTATAGCACAAGGTGACCAAATTGAGTGCGAGTCGGCGAGATGTCCATGGCGGTCACGGCTTGAAGACAGAGTCTGATCCGAAAATGCCTTTGAGAAGAAGACTGGACTACACGCGGCGGATCTGAGGGTTCTCACGCGACACACGACAACAAATCGCAATGACTTACGCGGTTGATCCGACTGCTCAGAGGAAATAGGCGATGTGGCCACCCATCGGTTGGCTTGACCGGGCCTGACCAATGCGGAAACCAAGCCAGCCCAAATGGGCTGGCTAGCCACATAGTGTTTGGGCTTTGGCCCATCATTGTTCTTTAGATTTTTCAGCTTTTATCTTTTAAAATATTTCTCGTAATTCAACTAATTCATTTAAGGCATTAAAAATTCCAAGAAAAAATCCAAGAAAAATCTCAAAAATACTTTGAGACATTTTGAACTCAAATAAAATATTTTTAGCCAAACTTTATGTTGGACTTCGTAATATTTTAATACTTTTCAATAAAAGGGAAAATACAAATTTATTTAATAAATTCCAATAAAATCCAGAAAAATCCAAATAAATCAAAAAAAATCACAAAATGCATTAATAATAATATATTTTCTTTTAGAGAAAAATTTGGGATGTTACACAACACTGTGTCCGTAGTCAAAGTTTTCTTTATTCATGAGGACCAAACAACCCACATTTGATGGATCAGCCACTCTCAAGGATGCAGAAATCTGGCTTCGTGATATGGAAGAGAAGCTAGCTTTGGTGCAAAATGATGATAAAGAGAAGGTTCTCTAAGCCACTGTCAATTGGAAGGAGATGCATTAGCTCGATGGAAAAGTTTCTGCACTGCATTTGAGGATAAACAAATGATTATTTGGTTAGAGTTTACCACTACTTTTTGTCAACTCTTTGCTTCGTCAGATGACAGTGTGATCACAACAAATTTAGAGAAGTGTGATGCCCTTGCATTCTATACCATATCTGGACGTTGTTCTTTAAAGTGTTGTTATCCAAACAAGTCAGAAAATCATGCATGCATCCGTTGTGGAGATATAGGACACACCACTAATGTGCATGCAATCAATTGTTCTAGCTGTGAAGGAAGCCATTTGCTTAGAGAATGTCCTATGAGCAATATCACATGCTATCTTTGTGAAAGCCGAGATCATTGCCCAGCTCAATGTCCCTTGGATCCAATAGTGATCGCTGTGACTCGGTATCAGCAAGAGAATTCTCAAGCCACCATTGTTCAAGAGTAAGCAAAAGGACATGGATTGTCATCTATACTTGCTATGTCACTTGAGGAATTAAAGAAGAAAAATTCCAACCCTGTCCGTCTACCTCATGAAAGTAGCATGATGCTGTCACCATTGAAGGGTTTCTTTTGTGGTGAACAAGGCCACTAGGCTAGGGGATGCCCTGTGAAACAACAAGTATCGACTCACAGGAAGAACAAAATTTCCTATGTAGCCAGATCTACAAGACACGCGTGTGCTACAACTGTTGTGAGAAATGCCATTATACTACTCAATGCCACGGAAAGGTCGAGTATTTTCTACAGCCGTAACTATTCCAAAATTCATCTCAGTCAAGGTCAAAACACCAAGAGTGATTGGTGAGACTGTAAGAGTAGCTTGCTTAGAGAATCAGTAAAGAAGAGGCGTTTGAACAATGAAGCTACTGAGAAAGACTAGAACATGATTTTACCTTATGCGATGTAATTTTCTACGCATAAAAGAGAGTAATTAGTTGAGGTATCTATAAGAATTCCCTTGTTTAAGGAAAAGAAATAAAAGTGGTCGATATGTTGGTATGCAAAGTTTTGAAACAAAAGTATTAGTAATTAATGAAGAATCAGCTATTCTCTGATTATTCATTGTGTTCAGGTAGTTTACCTGATAAAGGATCATACATAATGAGGACATTAAAGTCAAAAACTCAGACCCTAGATGTTATATTTGGAATGGATTGGTTGTTCAAACATAAGGTTGTTTTGGATTGTGGCCGAAGAGTGGTGTCAATTGAAAGCCCAAAAGACGGAAGAGTAGAGTTTCAAGTGACTATAGTTCGAGATGGCCAGTTGATGGTTATAGCGTTAAAGCTATCAGCTTAGAAGAAGTATCAGTTGTTAGTGAATACCTGGATGTTTTTCCTGAGGATTTGTCTAGTATGCCGCCAGACCGAGACATTGAGTTTGTGATTGAATTGGTGCCTGGTACATCCCCAATAGCCAATAGACCGTATCGGATGTCTACCGATGAGCTAGTAGAGATGAAGAAATAAATCGAAGAGTTGTTAGAGAAAGGTTTTGTGAAACCTAGTTTGTCTCCGTGGAGAGCGTCTGTTCTGTTTGTCAAAAAGAAAGATGGAAGTTTAAGGATATGCATTGATTATCATGCTCTTAATGAAGTGACGATAAAGAATAAGTATCCGCTACCCAAGATCAATGATTCGTTTGGTCAATTAAGAGGAGCCGAAGTGTTCTCTAAGATTGGCCTTTAATCAAGATATCACTAATGAAGACTGCATTCTCCACACGATATGGACATTATGAGTTTACATTCATGTCCTTTGGATTAACTATTGCCATTGCTTATTTCATGAACATGATGAATAAGGTTTTTAAGGAATATTTGGACAAGTTTGTTGTCGTATTCATAAATGATATTCTTGTCTATTCCAAGACAGAAGAAGAGCATGCAGAACATTTGAGGTTAGTTCTTGAGAAGCTTCGGGAGCAACAGTTGTATGCTAAATTTAGTAAGTGTGATTTTTGGAAGAAGGTTGAATTCGTTTGTCTTGTAATGACTGCTAAGGGAGTTGTTGTTGACCCAAGCAAAGTGGAAACAGTGTTGCGCTGGGAACAATCGAAGTTAGTTACCCAGATCCGCAGTTTTCTTGGAATGGCGGGATATTATCGCCGGTTTATTGAAGGATTCTCGGCAATTGCTAGGGCACTTACGCAGTTGTTGAAAAAGGAAAAAAGTTTGCATGGACTCTACAGTGCGAAAAGAGTTCAGGAATTGAAGAAGCGTTTAACAACAACACTAGTGTTAGTGTTGTTGGATGTTCAGAGCAGCTTTTATATTTATTGTGATGCTTCAAACCAAGGACTTGGGTGTGTGTTGATGTAGAAAGGCAAAGACGTTGTATATACGTCAAGGCAATCGAGACCGCATGAAGAGAATTATCCAACGCATGATTTGGAATTAGCTACCGTAGTTCATGCTTTGAAGTTATTGCTTCATTATCTCATTGGGAATCATTGTGAAATATTACGGATCACAAGAGTTTAAAGTACATCTTTACTCGGTTAGATCTCAACATGAGATAGAGAATATGGTTGGAGTTAATAAAGGATTACAATGTGGGAATCCATTATCACTCTAGAAAAGCTAATGTGGTAGTTGATGCCTTGAGTCAAAAAAAAGCCATAGTGTTAATATGTTAGTTCAGGAGAGTTAGTCTGAATTGTGTAAGGAATTTCAAAAGCAGAAATTGGAAGTGCTTTTGAAAGGATTTCTAGCTGCCTTGGAGGTAAAGCCGACTTTAGAGGAGAGGACCAGATTAGGGAAGGTCTGAAAGATGATACTAAAATCAAAAGGATTAAGTCCAAGATGGATGAAGACAAGGCTACAGATTTTACTATAGATGATCAAGGTACTTTGTGGATCAAAAGTTGAATTTATGTACCAAACAAAAGGAGTTAAAGCAGTTGATTCTTGAGGAATCGCATGATTCAAAGTATTTGATTCATCTAGGAAGTGCAAAGATGTATTAGGATCTTAAGAAAAGGTTTTTGTGCCTAATATGAAGCGAGAAGTTGCTGGGAATTTTGTTTTGTGTGTTATATGTCAGAAAGTGAAGGCAATGCACCAAAGATCTGCTGGTTTGTTACAGCAGTTGAAAGTACCTGAGTGGAGGTGGGAGGAGATCAGTATGGATCTCATTACTGGTTTACCTAGAACTTAGAGTGGATATGATTCAATATGGGTCATAGTGGATCGTTCGATCAAACTTGCTTATTTCATCCAGTTAAGACCACTTATTCAAGAGATCGTTTGGCAAAGCTATATATGTTAAGGATTGTGTGCTTGCATATAGTGTCGAAGAAGATAGTGTCAAATAGAGGTACCCAATTTACCTCGAGAGTTTAGAATAAGTTGCATGAAGTAATGGGAACAAGTTTGAATTTTAGTACAGCTTATCACCGTAGATAGATGGTTAGACTGAAAGAGTTAATTAGATTTTGAAGGATATGTTGTGAGCTTATGCTACTTCGTGGGATAAATGTTGCCATATGTCGAATTTAGTTATAATAAAGTTATCAGGCGAGACCGCAAATGTCACTATTTGAAACTTTGTATGGTCATTCTTGTCATGCTCCGTTGAATTGGAATGAGATAGGAGACCGTCTTGTCTTTGGACCTGATATTTTTTTAAAGCTAAAGAGTATATTGCTATGATCAGAGAAAGGTTAAAGGTCAACCAATTAAGACAGAAAAGTTATACTGATAATCGCTATCGTGAATTATGTTTTGAACCTGAAGATTTTGTGTATCTCAGAGTTACCCCTCTTAAAGGAGTCAAAAGGTTTCACTCTAAAGGAAAGCTTGCTCCAGATATGTTGGTTCATTCAAGATATTGAGCCGTAGAGGAGAGGTTACTAATTAGTTAGAATTGCCTCAGTCATTGGTAGGAGTGCATGATGTGTTCTATGTCTCTCAGCTGAAGAAGTGTCTTCGAGTACTAATAGAGCAAACACCGTTAGAGTTAATTGAGCTGTAGGAGGATTTGACCTATAAGGAGCAGCCAATCAAGATTTTGGATGTAGTTGATCGCAGGACCAGAAATAAGTTAGTTCGCTTCTATAGAGTGCAGTGGATCAATCATTCAGAAAGTGAAATGCCGTGGGAGAGCGAGGAGGAGTTGAAGTAAGAATTTCCTAACTTATTCCCTAATCAGCCCTGAATCTCGGGGTCGAGATTCTATTAAGGGGGGTGTGTAACAACTCAAAATTTTCATAATAATATTTTAATACTTATTTCTATTTTTTGAGATTTTTTTTGAATTTTCTAGAATTTATAAAACTATTTTTTCTATTTTCATATTTACAAAAAGATTTACCGTAGAACAATTATAACTCTAGAATTTCTGAAATTTTTATAATAAGTTGAAAATATCTCAAGGTATTTTTAAGAATTGTTCCAGAATTTTTAATAGTCATTTGCTATTGTTTCAAAGTATTTTTATTTTCAGTAATTAAATAATTCAAAAAATGATAAAATAGTCCCACCTATCAGTACATTGTTCTTCAACTTCCAGACAACCAGCAGAGAGCTCAATTCTTCTCTTCTTCCTCCATTGCAAAATTTTGGAAGCTTCAAATCCCATCAATTCCTCGCGAGTTTTCTTTCCAAACTTGTGCCAGATCAATCCCTGGTCGTTCTCTTTCCATCTCCGGCCTCCTTTCCCGAATTTAGTACCTAAATTTCGTGTCCTTTCCATTTCAAAAGTTTCCATATTCGAGTCGATTTCTTTCTATCCGGCCATCCCCGACCCTATATAAGGTGAGTATCGTGCTCCTCTCCCTTCGCACAACCCTTTCTCTTCTTGTCCCAAGCTTTTGTTCCCCTGTTTGGCCGGAGCGCCACAAGAACCCAGAGCACAAACCGAAAGTCGACTGGCCGTCCTTGTGAGCTTCCCGATGCCTCAGACCTCCTCTTCTCGAACCGTTCACGTCACATCATGTTCCTGATCGTTGTGAAGGTAACCCCGCAATCAATTCAAGTTTAGTGCATCGTGTGCAACAAATTTTGAGTTTTCCCAAAACGAATTCGTCGCTGTTCGTCATCGTTCATAGCGCTGTTGTGCCACCATCCGTCCTTCTCTGCCATTGTCGTGGTCGCCATCGAGTTTGTCACGTCGCGAGCTTTCTCATACTCCTCTTGGTCTGCCTTAGCCCTTGCTTTACCTCTTGTTCCTTTACCCCTTCCTTGCCTATGTTGCTAGCATGCGGCTAGGCACTCTGTGTTGCTCTCGGGTGAACAGTATGTGAGGTTATTGTAGTAGCGCCAGGAGAGAGAATATCGGAAAAAAGAAAAATAAAAAAAATTATATAATTTTTTAAAAAAATTAAGATTCAGACTTAAGAGTATATTCAGTGATTAAATTTTTTATTTATAAAAATAATTTAAAATCTTGAAAATCCTTTCTTTATTGCTTTATGTGATTTAAACTTTTCAATAAACCATTCTTCCTCACACGAGCTTCGATTGAGGTGATTCCAATTTCTAAAAATTTGTAAAATCAAGATCTATTTATTGGTGAATTTCATTTAATTTTTGGAGTTGAGTTTTTCCTTTGTTTTGATATTTATTGCTTTATTTATTTGTTACGCGTAGATGTTGAAGTGTCTGGGGTGTTTGAGGGTGAATCACTACTCCAAAAGCAAGGTCCAGAACAAGAGCAATACCTTTTCCAAGGCAAGTTGTGCTTTGATCATGTTGAACCCATGTTTTAAAAAGTTATATTGCTTTAATCCATTGCATGCTAATTTAAGTATAACTGTTTCAATTGATTGGGACTAGCTATTCAACCTGATTGAATTATACCTACCTTGTCATTTGTATGCCATGAATCATTTGTCACCCTAGAGATGATTAATTTTTTAGTTGGTTGCTAATAGATGCCAATATGGGTTAGTTAGATCGTGTTTAGTATATTTAACCATGCCACGTACATCTCATGTCTTTTGGAATATCAAAATCAATCTTAACTAATGGAATATGGAACGTGTTTGTGAAAGGGAGTGTCAAATGTTATCATACAATGATATTGAGTTGCAGTGATATGTGCCACGAAACAATGTTGACTTGTTGATGGCATGTAATGCATTGTAATCAACTGGGGTGGTAGAATAGTTTAGACTGGGGCAAGTGGCAAGAGTTGCGAACTTTGGTGGACCAGTGTGGTATTGGGCGGTTGTGTTGTTATTTTGATGGAAAAATGAATGGAAGTTGATGATATGTGATTATTTGAAAGTCTTTCCTCAGTCAATTAAGGACTTAACCTTGCAAGCATTTGAACTTGGCTAAACAAAGAACCACATGTCTAGTATGGGACAGACCTAGCTGATTAATTTATGATGTCTAGATTTTACTACTATCATGGTGGTTTGGGTTCACTACTACAGAATGTTACATCACTATCGCTTCATCTGTGTCGGTTCTTAAGTTTTTAGGAAAAAATGATTGTGATAGATGACCTAGGAGAGGCATTAATAATAATCACTATCGGTTCTCAGGTTAGAAGTGATTGTGATGTAGCACTTGGAACATCACAATCGGTTCTTATGCGAGAAGTGATAGTGATGTGCATTATCATCACTATCGGTTTCCACATAAAAAGTGATAGTGATGAGCACGTACACATCACTATCGGTTCTTATGTGAGAAGCGATAGTGATGAGAATGCACATCACTATCGCTTCTCACAAAAGAACCGATAGTGATGAGAACGTGCATTTTGCATAATTTGCTGTTTTCCTCAAAATGTGAGCATTCCTTCAAACCCCTTTAATTTTGCACTATGTAATTTTGATATGTCGCGAAGAAAGTTTAGATTGCACTAGTATTGTGTATGTCCTATCAGATTTCACACCATTTATTTGACAAGCACACATGTATTTAATTATCTTAATTTCTAGTGCTTTGATATTAATATGGAATTATTATTGCTGTCACCTGATGAATGTTAGAGTTTAGGCTACGGAACCTACATCTCCCGTTCGAGGATGATTGTTTATAAATATACCGAACGAAATGGCATATCTATAAGCGAGCAGTCTCGAATTGTCCACGTTCTTTGGACAGTTCGAGGATATGTGTTTTGGGCAAGTTCCTGAGCTGTGTTGTACAACTGCAGAGTAGATTTTGGTAGCGTCTCCCTGGTATTCTCCAGATACACACCCCTCTTGACATGTTGTGGAGACGTGTATATGGAGAATAGCGGGGAGATGCTGCCGAAATTTTCTCTAGAGTTGTACAACGGCTTAGGAACTTGTCCGAACCACATATCCTTGAATGGGATTAGGACCAAACCTATTTAGAGATTAGGAGTCATCGTTGGTACCCCTGTTTTGTTTCGTTGTAGTCAAAAGATTTGTAAGCTACTGAACTATATAATTAGATTGTTTGATATCATTGTTCATGTTAAAAATGTATGTCTCCTATCTAGGAAATTGGAAGCACTAAACCAGGGAAGAATCTAGGTATCGATCGGGAGTACATATTTCATATATCTTGCTGGAAATTGTCCTCTATTTTGCAAAGGTAATATTAACTGAAATGATGTCTCAATATTTCAAATAGGTAGCTTGCTGTCGCTTCAGTTTTTACTTAATTTATTGTGTGAAGTTTAATTGCAGATGAACCGTAAGGAATGGATGTATGACAAAAGTCGTGTGAGTGCTGAATTTCAGAGGGGTGTTAAGGAGTTCAAAAAAGTTGCCGAAGAGGACATGGTGAGGAGGGGTGTAAGCTTCATATATTGTCCTTGCATTGATTGCACCAATCTGAGAAGATTTAACAACTCAGCTCAAATTGAGGACCACCTGATTCGACGTGGCTTCGTGAGGAATTACACGTGTTGGATCCATCACGGGGAGACAGGTAGTACCCTGCCGGTATGCAACGAAGACACGGTGGAACCGGATGATGAGTTGCAGTTTGATATGTTTGAGGAGGAGAATTTGGAGCAAATGTTGCGGGATGTGGAGGGTAATTACACGGAAAGAGAGTTTGAAAAGTTTAAAAGCTTGATGGAAGACGATGCCAAACCACTGTTCACAGGTTGCAAAGCAGAATACACCAAGTTGGGTTCGGTCCTTGCATTGTTTGAACTGAAGGCAAAACATCGTTGGACAGATACAAGTTTCAATGCACTTCTAATTCTTATATCGGATCTGCTTTCGGAGGGAAACGAGTTGCCAACAAGCATTTATGAAGCGAAGAAGCTATTGTGTCCCATGGGAATGGAAATAGAAAGGATACATGCATGTCCGAATGATTGCATCTTGTACCGTAACGCACATCAGGAGCTGCACATTTGTCCAGTTTGCGGTGTAGCTCGGTACAAACAAAAGGAGAAGCGTAACGACAAGAAGCGTAACAATCAGGGCAACGACGGGGAAGAGGTCACTAAAGGTGCACTGGCCAAGGTATTGTGGTACTTGCCCATCATTCCCCGTCTGGAGCGGTTGTTTGCAAATCCTAGAGAGGCAAAATTGTTGCGTTGGCATTATGAGTCTCGAAAGGAAGATGGCAAGCTGAGACACCCTGCTGATTCGGCTCAATGGAGAAACATCGATTGGAAACATGAGGAGTTTGGTGCCGAAATGAGGAACATAAGATTTGGGTTGAGTACCGACGGAATGAATCCATTTGGTAACATGAGAAGTCGTCACAGCACGTGGCCAGTTCTGTTGTGTATCTACAACCTCCCTCCTTGGTTGTGCATGAAGCGGAAGTATATCATGATGTCATTGCTAATCTCGGGACCCAAACAGCCGGGAAATGATATTGATGTATACCTTGCACCACTGATCGAGGATTTGGTATAATTGTGGAATGAGGGGGTCGTGGTGTGGGATGCGTACAAAAAAGAGCATTTCACCCTACGAGCTATGGTATTTTGCACTATAAATGATTTCCCGGCCCTTGGTAATTTAGCGGGCTACACTACGAAAGGAGCCAAAGCATGTCCTATTTGCGAAAAGGAGACTGAGAGCCTATGGCTGCCAAACTCCAAAAAAACTGTGTATATGGGTCACCGTAGGTTTCTACCTCGAAGTCATCGATACCGTAAGATGGATGACAAATTTGATGGGAAGAGGGAAGTCCGATCGACACCGCAGCCTATGAGTGGTAGGCAAGTATATTCACGTGTACAGGATATCGATGTAGAGTACGGAAAGAGCCGTAAAGCTGTTCGTTCTAGGACCATTTGGAAGAAGAGGTTAATATTTTGGGACTTACCGTACTAGAAGGAGTTAGATGTCTGGCATTGTATTGATATCATGCACGTTGAGAAGAATGTCTGCGACAATTTAGTTGGCATCCTGCTGAACATACCTGGAAAGACCAAGGATGGTGTGAATGCTCGTCGCGACATGGCCTACATGGGAATAAGACCCAGGCTTGCAGTGATAGAGGAGTATGGAAAAGGTCCGTACATCCCCGCTGCATGCTACACCCTGTCCAAGAAGGAGAAAGAAGACCTTTGCAAATGTCTTTAAGGTATTAAAGTTCCATCTGGCTACTCCGCGAACATTACGAAGCTTGTGTCCATGGGTGATTTGAAGTTGCTAGGCATGAAGTCTCACGACTGCCATGTGTTGATGACCCAAATGCACCCAGTTGCAATAAGAAATATTCTGCCGGAGGATGTCAGGTTTGCAATCTCGAAGCTGTGTTATTTCTTTAATGCGATCTCCTGCAAAGTTATTGACCTCGATGTGCTAGACAACTTACAAAGTGAGGTGGTGCAGACTCTATGTCAGCTTGAGATGCTTTTCCCACCATCGTTCTTCGACGTCATGGTCCACCTTGTTGTTCACCTCGTCAGAGAGATTAAGATATGTGGACCGGCATTCCTACGTTACATGTATCCGTTCGAGAGGTACATGGGTATATTAAAATCCTACGTGAGGAATCGGTCGAAGACTGAGGGTAGTATTGTCGAAGGTTATGGTACTGAAGAGGTTTTTTTGAGTTCTACATGGATTATCATGGGAAAAGACAAACAATCGGTGTTCCTCTATCTTGCCATGAGGGCAGACTTCCTAGCAAAGGAACCGTTGGGTCGAAACTAAGGAGGCCACGGTTTGATATGTATTGCAAAGCGCATCTGACAGTCTTGCAGCACAGCGCAGAAGTTGTAGGGTACATCGAGCAGCACAAGTCGATATTACGAGAAGAGAATCCACATATGGATGAGCTTTCCATCATGCGAGAACACAACGATAGATTTCTCACATGGTTCAAACAAAAGGCGAAGGTCTCTATTAGTGAGACTATCAAATGGTTGGCTGACGGACCTAGATTTAATGTACAGACATGGCAGGAGTACGATATTAATGGGTACACTTTTTACACTGAAAGTCAGGATGCGAGGAGTACTGTTCAAAATAGTGGTGTAAGCATAGATGCTTTGTCCGATGAACATCACTCGATAGGAGGATCCTCAATGGCAATGAATTCTTACTACGGGGTGATCGAAGAAATTTGAGAGCTTGATTACGGAATATGCCAAATTCCATTGTTCCGATGTAAGTGGGTGGGACTTACACATGGAGTAAAGGTCGACAAGAGAGGTTTTACTCTTGTGGATCTCAACAGACTCGCCTATAAAGATGACCCATTCGTACTTGCGAAGCAAGAAAATCAAGTCTTCTATGTGCGTGATCTGGCCAATTCGAGGTTGCACGTCGTCCTTTATGGCAAGCGGCGGATCGTTGGTGTTGAAAATGTCATAGATGAAGAAGAATACGATCAATTCAATGAAATACCTCCGTTTACGGATGGGGCCTGTCTTAGTGGCGACGACGACACACATGTAGGAAATTACATGCGTGTAGATCATCAAGAAGGGTTATATTGTAAATAAAATGAGTACGTCATTGTATCAGTTGCTATGTGTTTGAAATGTTCGTATTGTACATAACTGTAGTTTTGTGTTTGCACTGCACGTATCAAACTTTTACATTTTTTGCCAATGGATTGTGGTATGCAGCTACTTAATTAATGCAAGAAAAATAAGGCACTGTACAACAAATTATTTCTCGAAATTTTCAAAATACTTGTCCTTCATTTGAGAAAGATTTGACTTTTTCTCTCTTTGATCAAAAATCATGCCTACAAAGTGAATTTGGCCTTCTTTTTTCAATGCTAACTCTTTTTTCCAAAATCCTTTTTGGAAAATATTTGTAGTATCACAAAGTATGTTCCTGCAAAATTTCAAAAAATTCCAACTATGTTTGCAAAAGTTATGGCCTTTTCACTCTTTGAACAGATATTTCTAGCTACAAGTTCAGAATTGATGGTTTGTCTGAAAAACAAATAGTGCAGTGAATAACATTTGTGTCGGTTCTTATAGGAAAGCGATTGAGATACACACAGTTTTCGAAATGAAAACATTATGTGCTTTGTGTTATTTGTGTCGGTTTTCGGAGTAAAACCGATAGAGATATTTCCTTACTTATGTCGGTTTGTGCAAAAAACCGATTGAGATATGTAATCAGTTTTGTAAATGAAAACATAATAGTTCTTTTTGTCATTTGTGTCGGTTTTTTCAGTGAAACCGATAGAGCTATGCTGTACTGACTCATCTGTGTCGGTTTTAGAAACAAACCGATTGAGATAAGAACTCAGTTTTCGAAATGAAAACATTATGTGCTTTGTTCCATTTGTGTCAGTTTTTGGACTAAAACCGATAGAGATAGTTAAATATTTGTGTCGGTTGGGGTAAAAACCGATTGAGATATGGGATATGGAACCCGCGGTTTTGTAAATAAAAACATAATAGTGCTTTTTGTCATTTGTGTCGGTTTTTCGAATGGAACCGATAGAGATATGATCTACTGACTCATCTGTGTCGGTTTTAGAAAAAAATCGATTGAGATATGGATTCAGTTTTTGAAATGAAAACATAATAGTGCTTTGTGTCATTTGTGTCGGTTTTTCGAGTGAAACCGATAGAGATATGTCTCATTTGTGTCGGTTTGGAATAAAAACCGATTGAGATATGTATTCAGTTTTCGAAATAAAATCTCTGTATTATTTGTGTCGGTTTTTGGTTTAAACCGATACTGATGTTTAACTTATTTCTGTCGGTTTCTGAATTAAAACTGATACTAATGTTTCACTATTTTTTGTGTCGGTTTCTGCAATAAAACTGATACTAATGTTCCTCTATTTTTTGTGTCGGTTTTTGGTGGAAATGACAAAGATTTTCCTCTCGAACCGAATTATCTTGCCTAATCGCCAATTACATCTCGCGTGTACTACTTTTTCCCCCCACGCCGCTCGTAGCCCTAGCTTCCGCCGCCTCATCCACCCCCGTTGCCCGGCGCTCGACGGCTCGGCCCCGACACCGCCGCGCTCCTCTGCCGCCGACTCGTCCACACCACCCCACGCCTCCGCGCCGGCGCCGCTGCGCTCCTCTCGCCGCCAACACCGCCCACGCCACCCCACACCTCCGACCCAGCGCGCCGGGTGCCGCTGGCGCTCCCTCTCGCGCCCGACGCCGCCCACGCCACCCCTCACGCTCGACGCCGACGCCGCCAGCTGCCGCCGTGCTCTCTCTGCTGCCGACGCCGTCCACGCCACCCCACGCCTCGACACCGACGCGCCCGGTGTCGCCAGCGCACCTCTGGCGCCGACGCCATCCACGCCACCCCACGCCTCGGCGACGCCGCCGCCGGTGCGCGCTCCACTGTGACTCCTCCACTCGCTCCACCGTGACTCCCCCCACTGCATGGATCACAAACGCTCATTTGTGTTGTTGTAGAATATAATGTTGCTATATTTTTCTGTGAAAAAATAATGTTGCTATAATTTGCATCTGCCAATTGCTGCATATGGATCGGTTTTAGTGTACTGCTAGAAACTAGTGTTAAATTAGCAAGCAGATACCACTTTGATTGGCTTTAGTGTACTGCATCTGCCAAATGTTGCATATGCTTTGTTTCCTTTTGTCTCCTGCTGCTGTGATTGGCTTGTCATCCTCTGCTCTACTCTACTTTGATTTGGTGTGCTCTGTTCGGACAGGCACAGGCTGTTGCTTGCATGGTGTACTAGTAGAAACCCCCTGAAATAATTTGCCTCTATTAGGTAGGTAATGTTTAGATTGAGCTGGTAGTAGCAACTGGAAACAGAGAGGCTTGTGTAGATGACTGGTTCTGGGTGGCTAGCTTCTTTGGAGATTCTTTCTTTCTGAAGGCAGTCAGTTTCTGCTTGGTCAAAAGGCTTGAAACTCTCTTTCAAAAAAGGCTTGAAACCCTAATGAAAAGAAAAACAGCGGTTCTTGATCTTCTTGGTATACCAATGAGCAATGTCGACTACGTAGTAGGTGAACTCTTGTGGTAGTGTTGCTTCCTTTTGTTTTCACTGTCAAAGATGTTCTGGACATGTGCTCACTTTTGGTTAAAATAGGAGGCTTTAATAATGCTCGACACAAGCCATTTGAGATTATTTAGTATAAAGTTAGCTTTGAAATGTATGGTTCCTTACTTCCAACAGCCAAATTTTGTGAATTTAGTAACATATTGAGATTATTTAGTTTCAATCAGTAAGTGATATCTTCTCAATCAGTGCAGAGTTTATAATGTTTCCTTTACTGATTTCAACCTCTCACGGAATTTTAATTGTCTTTTGGCCATGTTTTGTACGCACTAGCTATATGTATCTAGTGGTGCAATTTTCATTATTTTCTCATATGTGGTTATTTACTCGTCATATTATTATGCAGCTTTTGACTCTGTTAATTGAGATCGTTATTTCAAACATAATTGCATATTATTTTTCTTTTTCATCTTAGCATATGCTAGAGTTTAGGTTGCGTAACCTACGTCTCCCGTTCGAGAGTGCTTATTTATAAATATGCTGGAATAGCATATTTATAAGCAAACAGTCTCGAATTATCCATGTATTTTGGGTAGTTCGAGGATATGTGGTTCGGGCAAGTTCCTAAGCTGTTGTACAACTCACAGAGTAGATTTGCATCAGATCCTCGTGTTCTCCGGATACACACCCCTTTTGACCAGTTGTCGAGACGTGTATCTGGAGAACAGTGGGGAGATGCTGCCGAAATTTTCTCTGGAGTTGTACAACGGCTTAGGAACTTGCCCGAACCACATATCCTCGAATGGGATTAGGACCAAACCAATTTAGAGATTAGGAGTTATCGTTCGTACGTACGGAGTAAAGGTCAACATACGGACCTTTCTTGAAGATCATTCATTCATCTATTACTCTACTACAATATTCAGCTACCAATTGCTTTATCTCATGTCCAATATATGACCATGTCAGATAAGAAAACTCAAAATGTCGCAATTAGAGAGCATCGGCTCATCGCCAGACAGAGTAGACGGTGCTCCTGTGGGGCCGAGCCAACTTCCAAGTGTTGAGCCAAGCCAACTTCCATGTGTCGAGCCGAGCCAAGTTCCAACTGTCGAGGGGCCGAGGAAGGTGAGGAAGGCCCGAGGACCGAACAAAGGGGCCACAGGGAGAATGCCGCAGGTTTTCCACTTCAGTGCCACGGGGGTTTGCACGGGTCCTCCGAAGTACAAGGGGCGATACCATTCATTCCTCGGCCAATTGGCGAGGGAGAGACTACCCATAACGGTTAAGGATTGGAGAAAGGAGGTCAGCGCCGAGCAGAAGAACCGGCTGTGGGAAGAGGTTAAGGGAAAATGGATTATAGAAGAGGAGGATGAAAACAATGCCAGGAGGTACGCTTTGAAGAGGATGGGTGTGACTCTGAGGCACTTCAGGGTCTACATGCACAGTGAGTACGTGCTGAAAGGTCGTACACCGTTCGAGAGGTATCCGTTCGTGACTCCCGATGTTTGGGACGAGTTCAGGAGGATCAAGAGGATGCCCGAGGCGGAGGAGCTGAGACAGAAGAACGTTGCTACCCAGAGGCAGAACACGCACGCGCACCACCTCGGTTCAGGCGGCTACGAAGGGAAGAAAGTAGAATGGGCGTGACTAGCCGAGGAGTGCGCGATCTCCGGGACAGCGATGCCTTACTCGCACATATGTGAGGAGCGGGCACGTGACTGGGTATTAGCGAGGACAAAGAAAACCGCGGACGGGCAACTGGTAGTAGCAAACCCCATCACCGCGCAAGTCGTCTCCACCATCGTAAGATATAAAACTTAGTACATTGCAGTCAACCATTCTTGTCGTATTTCAGATCTAATTCATACTCGCTTCTTGCAGGATGAGGTATTGCAGAGGAAAGAGCAGGGGACCTTTGTTAGTCAAGGGTCAAATGACATACTATCCTCAGCGATCGGGAAGCCTGACCATCAGGGCCGGGTACTTGTCGCAGGGGCGGGACATACGAAGAAGTCCTACTTCCAAGATGACGCTGGGAGTAGCAGATCGAGATCGTGGGAGGCACGCGTGGAGCGCCTCAAGAACACGCTCAGGGAGCAGCTCAGGGAGGAGATCAAGGAGGAGATGAGGGGGGACATGATGGCACGTGAGGAGGAGATGAGGGGGGAGATGACGACACGTGAGGAGGAGATGAGGGTGGACATGATGGCACGTGAGGAGCGCCTGAGGGCCGAGATGATGGCGATGATCTCCTAGAGTCAGAGCCAGATGCCCCCGCCTACCGTAGAGAAACCTGTGCCCCCACCATGTAGCAGCGATTGCAAAAATGATAAGTCCGGTCCCCAGCTGAAGGTAATAATTAATTTTGCTTAACTTAAAGGTGTAGGGGTAACTTCGTATGTTTTCTCTCAAGTTGCGCACTTTTTGCAGGCGCCTACCAAGTGCCAGCTCACCCTGACGGAAGACGGATTTCCTGTTGAGGCTGCACGTGGGGTTGCATTTCCATGCAAGGAGACCAACACGGTGCATGGTCGGCCTTTGGGGAAGGGCTACATGAGGGTCCAGGTGGACTACGTCCATGAAGCCTTCTTATCACATGTGCTCGAGTTCCCCCCCAACGAAGACATCACCACTCTCGGGCAAGTGCTGATGTCGTTCATCAAGTGGCCCACGACAGGCGTCGTACTGGTCAAGGTAAAAATCCCTCACGTCTCATGTACCATTCCAGTAGTATTGCAACAAGTTACTTAATTATGCACGTGCTTTGTAGGTTCCTACCGCACCTGCGCCTGCTCCCACGACCATGACGAGTCCTGCGCAAAGTACAGAGCTGGTGCATAAAAGGACTAGAACGACAATCACAGAACCACTAGAGGCCTCTGCTAAAAAGGCAAGGCTCAGAAAGGACACAGCGCCCCCTCAAGTACATGAAAAGCTCACTGCCCCGGTCTCGGAGAATCCTTCGACCCAGAAAGGAGAGCCGGCACAGGCCACAGAGAAGCATTATGAATTCATGGCCTACGTACATGGACAACCCCTTCTGCCTTCCAGCAAATTGAATGCTCTAGGCATATGGACTCGACAACTCCATGGATGGTACGTTGACAAAGTGAAAGAGTGCAAGTGTGTCGACTTCAATGTTAGATACAGAAAGGGACATTTCCGCCGCGAGGAGCATGGGACATTCCCAGTTAGTTTTGAGGATCTGTTCCGTCTGTACCAACTGATAGCCATCGATATTTCTACTATACGATCCTGGACGCTGTGAGTATCGCACCACGTTGCACGACCTTATGACTTCCATAGGATTTTGCATTACGCTTTTTAACATTCAATGCGAGTTGCAGGGCAGCGAGTCGTGATGAATCGACAACTAGTTGGGTTCGTCGACCCTAAGCTTGTGTCCGCGACGATGGCTAGGCTTCAACCAGAATGGGTTGCTGGCTACATCAAGAGTATATTGCAAGCTGAGTCGAAGAAGGACTTCATTCTACTCCCATACCACGAGGAGTAAGTGCTACTTCACCGTTCAATTACTTCTACGCACTGAAACCGTATATGAACTTATTTTCTTCGCTACATACCATTTAATAAGCAACCACTGGGTTCTACTCGTGCTCCTTCCGAGTGACAACAAAGTGTACACTTTTAAATCGATTGATAAGAGATCGATGGCCTACGCGATCAAGCCTCCTTTGGAGCAGTAAGTTCACCACTCTTATCTAACATTTTCTGTATTTAACTATGTTTATTATTTTTTTACTCAACGGCATCTCTCCAATGTATATATGGGTTTCAAGCAATACGTCGAAGCAGGAGGGACACACGACGACAAAAAGGGCTCCAAGTTGGAGTATGTCCGCTTCAGGGTACAAGTGGCTATCATATATAAGATTTAGATTTTCTGACATATTTTCTTCGTCTCTTAATTTATTTTTCTTTCTTCACAGTGTCATCAACAGGGCAGCGACGACCGTTGTGGTTTGTATGTCATGCAACACATGGTGATCTTGATTGCCGGCTCAGACCGTTTCCCTAAGGTAGTGCATGCATTATTATACAATTAGTCTTTCCCATAGAAATTTGAAAACTTAAATTAGAGCACTCGTTTCTATTTTGCAGCATACCAATATCCCTCAGAAGAGTGTAGACAGCACTGCACTCAACAAGATACGAGACCACTTATGCCAGTGGTACTGGACAGAATGCTTGTCGGAGGACGGACGGTTTAGAGATCCCGAAAGCTCCTATTAGACTAGATGTGAACAATATTACATATCTGAATGCGATTGCATGTGTACTTATGGTTAAGCATGTTTACGTTCTATTTTGTTAACGAATGTGATATGTGTTTGTTGTAACAAAGTGTTATGTTTTTTGAATGTGATATGTTGTCTGTAATTTCTGTGTGAATGTGTGCATATTGTGTGGAATATGTGTTGATTGGAGGGTGAATTAGAAATAGCACACCACACCCCTTCATCGGTTCTCACAAGAAAATGATAGAGATGTGACGGTCATCTCTATCGGTTCTTTGAAAGAAGCGATAGGGATGATGAACTCATCTCTATCGGTTCTTTATAAGAAGCGATAGAGATGAGGGTATTCATCTCTATCGGTTCTTTAAAAGAAGTGATAAAGATGAGTATATGATCTCTAACCGATAGAGATGATAGTATTATCTCTATCAGTTATTTTTAAGAAGCGATAGAGATGATGAGTCATTTCTATCGGTTCTTTATGAGAAGCTATAGAGATGATGGTATTATCTCTATGGCCTCATCTCTATCGCTTCTTAGAATGAACCGATAGAGATAATACCATCATCTCTATCGGTTCTTTATAAGAAGCGATAAAGATGAGGCCTCATCTCTATCGCTTCTTAGAATGAACCGATAGAGATAATACTCTCATCTCTATCGCTTCTCATAAAGAACCGATAGAGATGACCGCCTCATCTCTATCGGGCGAGAACCGACTGTAATAATGCCGCCTTATCTCTGTCTCATGACTTTGTGTCACCACCAAAACCGACTGTGATGATAAAAAAGAACCGATTGTGATGTATATTTGTGTAGTAGTGGTTCTGGGTATACGGGTAAATTCAGATGGCGCAAGAGGGGGCCCCTGTGAGTGGGTAACCAGCTCCTGCAGTGGTGAAACCTTAGCGGAGAGTACTAGATTTAGATAGAACATTGTAAATGCTTTGTTATGATCAACTAGCCACACGTCGATGGCTATGTGACATTTCACGGCAGTATAGTTTGATCATATCTTGTGAGTAAAGTGTATAACCTCTACAGAGTGTCAATCCTATTTGAATAGCCGTGTTCGCAGTACTACATAATGCTAGAGAATTACAGTCAAGGGTGTAAAATCGAGGATGCCGACTAGAGGGGGGTGAATAGGTAGTTTTAAAAAATTTCTCTTCTAATTAATTTCTCGCCTAAGTACCTCTATGACAAAACTTTAACAACAAATAATGCGGAAGCGATAAACTTATGTTTTGACAATTTAAGCCTAAATCAGCTAGCCTCACTAAGTGCACTAGCTAATTATGTCTCTACTCAAGAATATACAATCCTAAAGACAATTAAGCAATTTAATTATAGGAATATAAATTACAACAATATAAATAGAGAATTGCAAGCAAACACAAAGAGACACACTGATGTTTTACCGTGGTGTTCGGAGACTTGCCGACCTCCCCTAATCCATATTGAGTCAAGCCCAAACCACTTTGGACCGGCTCCACGAATTGAGCACTCGCCTCGATTCCACTAGTGGTAACTCTTTCGCCCTCCGGGTACGTGAGTTCCAACCTTCACAAATTTGCCGGGGCTTCTCACAACCTTTGTTAAGAAGCTCACCGCGCACGATGCCTCGACACACCGTCTAGGTGTCGGCAAACACCAAGAGTAACAAGTCAAGCCTTCTAGCTTGAATTCCACCAAGTACAACACATGTACAATGGTGATCACCAAGTGCAACACATGCACAAGGATCCCCTCAAGCGCAACACATGCACAAGAGGCTCTTAATTCACTCCTAATTGCAACACATGCAATTAGAGCTCACTCTTAGCTAGAGAACCAAATTGGAGAAGGCAATACATGCACTTCACTCCCACAAACACCCAAATGAACCAACCTCCAGCAAATGCCCCCAAGGCCTCCTTTTATAGCCTCACAAAGAAAACTAGCCGTTTTGGGGGCAATTCTGTAAAATTCAGCAAATCTGGTACTACCGCCCTTCTAGGGCCGATAGTACCGGCCTCCAAGCCAACGGCTAAAAAACTAGCCATTACAGGAAACCCGGTACTACCGCAGGAAAAAGTCCGGTAGTACCGCTCGAGCCGCAGTACCGACCCCTACGGGCGGTACTACCGGACTCAACGCAACTCAAAACATGCTTATCTAGAAAACAGCTATCGGGGATCAGGCGTCGGTACTACCTCACCTCCGGTAGTACAGCCCATCGACCCCGGTAGCTCCGGCCTTCAAAAACCGAGAAAACGTGCTCTTTTGAAAAATAACAACCGGCCTCACACATGGTACTACCAACCTACCACTACTACAGAATGGTACATCACTATCGCTTCATCTGTATCGGTTCTTAGGTTTTTAGGAAAAAAACGATTGTGATAGATGACTTAGGAGAGGCATTAATAATAATCACTATCGGTTCTCAGGTTAGAAGTGATTGTGATGTAGCACTAGGAACATCACAATCGGTTCTTATGCGAGAAGTGATAGTGATGTACATTATCATCACTATCGGTTTTCACATAAAAAACGATAGTGATGAGCACGTACACATCACTATCGGTTCTTACGTGAGAAGCGATAGTGATGAGCACGTACTCATCACTATCGCTTCTTTTGTGAGAAGCGATAGTGATGTGGATGCTCATCACTGTCGCTTCTCACGTAAGAACCGATAGTGATGTGTACGTGCTCATCACTATCGCTTCTTATGTGGGAACCGATTGTGATGACAACAATCATCTCTATCGCTTCTCTTATAAGAACCGACTGTGATGTGCATGATCACATCACTATCGCTTTTTATATGAGAAACGATAGTGATGTGCCTCGTTAGGTTATTTATAGCACTCGAGCTGAACTCTTCTCTGTTATTGTCCCAGAGGAGATTTCTTCGCCGCCACCCAAAAAAATAGCTCATATTCTGTGGTTGGAAGCAATACTTGAGTGAGAAAATTTGAAATCCTCAAGGGTGGGTGTTAAGAGGGTAAATTTGAAGCCCTAACTTGAGGAGATTTCCCCTCATTTTGCATAATTTATGGTTTTTTCAAAATGTGAGTATTCCTTCGAACCCCTTTAATTTTGCACTATGTAATTTTGATATGTCGTGAAGAAAGTATAGATTGCACTGGTATTGTGTATGTCCTATCAGATTTCACACCATTTATTTGACAAGAACACATGTATTTAATTATCTTAATTTGTAGTGCTTTGATGTTAATATGGAATTATTATTGCTGTCACCTGATGAATGTCAGAGTTTAGGCTGCGGAACCTACATCTCCCGTTCGAGGATGCTTTTTTATAAATATACCGAACGAAATGGCATATTTATAAGCGAGCAGTCTCGAATTGTCCACGTTCTTTGGATAGTTTGAGGATATGTGGTTCAGGAAAGTTCCTGAGCTGTGTTGTACAACTGCAGAGTAGATTTCGGTAGCGTATCCCTGGTATTCTCCACATACACACCCCTCTTGACTTGTTGTCAAGATGTGATATGGAGAATAGCAGGGAGATGCTATCGAAATTTTCTCTGGAGTTGTACAACGGCTTAGGAACTTGTCCGAACCACATATCCTCGAATGGGATTGGGACCAAACCTATTTAGAGATTAGGAGTCATCGTTTGTACCCTTATTTTGTTTTGTAGTAGTCAAAAGATTTGTAAGCTACTGCACTATATAATTAGATTGTTTGATATCATTGTTGATGTTAAAAATGTATGTCTCCTATATAGGGAATTGGAAGCTCTAAACCAGGGAAGAATGTAGGTATCGATCGGGAGTACATATTTTATATATCTTGCAGAAACTTGTCCTTTATTTTGCAAAGGTAATATTAACTGAAATGATGTCTCAATATTTCAAATAGCTAGCTTGCTATCGCTCCAGTTTTTCCTTAATTTATTGTGTGAAGTTTAATTGCAGATGAACTGTAAGGAATGGATGTATGACAAAAGTCGTGTGAGTGCTGAATTTCAGAGGGGTGTTAAGGAGTTCAAAAAAATTGCCGAACAGGACATGGTGAGGAGGGGTGTAAACTTCATATATTGTCCTTGCATTGATTGCACCAATCTGAGAAGATTTAACAACTCTGCTCAAATTGAGGACCACCTGATTCGACGTGGCTTTGTGAGGAATTACACGTGTTGGATCCATCACGGGGAGATAGGTAGTACCCTGCCGGTATGCAACGAAGATACGGTGGAACCGGATGATGAGTTGCAGTTTGATAGGTTTGAGGAGGAGAATTTGGAGCAAATGTTGCGGGATGTGGAGGGTAATTACACGAAAAGAGAGTTTGAAAAGTTTAAAAGATTGATGGAAGACGATGCTAAACCCCTGTTCACAGGTTGCAAAGCAGAATACACCAAGTTGGGTTCGGTCCTTGCATTGTTCGAACTGAAGGCAAAACACCGTTGGACAGATACAAGTTTCAATGCACTTCTAGTTCTTCTATTGGATCTACTTCCGGAGGGAAACGAGTTGCCAACAAACATTTATGAAGCAAAGAAGATACTATGTCCCATGGGAATGGAAATAGAAAGTATACATGCATGTCCGAATGATTGCATCTTGTACCATAACGCACATCAGGAGCTGCACATTTGTCCAGTTTGCGGTGTGCCTCGGTACAAACAAAAGGAGAAGCGTAACGACAAGAAGTGTAAGAGCCGGGGCAACAACGGTGAAGAGGTCACTACAGGTGCACCGGCCAAGATATTGTGGTACTTGCCCATCATTCCCCGTTTGGAGCGATTGCTTGCAAATCCCAGAGAGGCAAAATTGTTGCGTTGGCATTATGAGTCTCGAAAGGAAGATGGAAAGCTGAGACACCTTCCTGATTCGGCTCAATCGAGAAACATTGATTGGAAACATGAGGAGTTTGGTGCTGAAATGAGGAACATTAGATTTGGGTTGAGTACCGATGGAATGAATCCGTTTGGTAACATGAGCAGTTGTCACAGCACGTGGCCAGTTCTGTTGTGTATCTACAACCTCCCTCCTTGGTTGTGCATGAAGCGAAAGTATATCATGATGTCCTTGCTAATCTCGGGACCCAAACAGCCGAGAAATGATATTGATGTGTACCTTGCACCACTGATTGAGGATTTGGTAAAATTGTGGAATGAGGGGGTCGTGGTGTGGGATGCGTACAAAAAAGAGCATTTCACCCTACGGGCTATGGTATTTTGCACCATAAATGATTTACCGGCCCTTGGTAATTTAGCGGGCTACAGTATGAAAGGAGCCAAAGTGTGTCCTATTTGTGGAGAGGAGACTGAGAGCCTATGGCTGTCAAACACCACGAAAACTGTGTACATGGGTCACCGTAGGTTTCTACCTCGAAGTCATCGATACCGTAAGATGGATGACAAATTTGATGGGAAGAGGGAAGTCTGTTCGGCACCGCAGCCTATGAGTGGTACGCAAGTATATTCACGTGTACAGGATATCGATGTTGAGCACGGAAAGAGCCGTAAATCTGTTCGTTCTAGGACCATTTGGAAGAAGAGGTCAATATTTTGGGACTTACCGTACTGGAAGGAGTTAGATGTCCGGCATTGTATTGATGTCATGCACGTTGAGAAGAATGTCTGCGACAATTTGGTTGGCATCCTGCTGAACATACCTGGAAAGACCAAGGATGGTGTGAATGCTCGTCGCGACATGGCCTACATGGGAATCAGGCTCAGGCTTGCAATGATAGAGGAGGATGGAAAAGGTCCGTACATCCTCGCTGCATGCTATACCCTGTCCAAGAAGGAAAAAGAAGACCTTTGCAAATGTCTCCAAGGTATTAAAGTTCCATCTGGCTACTCCGCGAGCATTACAGAGCTTGTGTCCATGGGTGATTTGAAGTTGCTGGGCATGAAGTCCCACGACTGCCATGTGTTGATGATCCAAATGCTCCCAGTTGCAATAAGAAATATTCTGCCAGAGGATGTCAGGTTTGCAATCACGAAGCTGTGTTATTTCTTTAATGCGATCTCCTGCAAAGTTATTGACCCTGATGTACTAGACAACTTACAAACTGAGGTGGTGCAGACTCTATGTCAGCTTGAGATGCATTTTCGACCATCGTTCTTCGACATCATAGTCCACCTTGTTGTTCACCTCGTCAGAGAGATTAAGATATGTGGACCAGCTTTCCTACGTTACATATATCCGTTCGAGAGGTACATGGGTATATTAAAATCCTACGTGAGGAATCGGTCGAAGCCTGAGGGTAGTATTTTCGAAGGTTATGGTACTGAAGAGGTTATTGTATTATGTGTGGACTATCTCGGGAAAGACAAGCAATCGGTGTTTCTGTATCTCGCCACGAGGGCAGACTTGCTGGCAAAGGAACTATTGGGTCAAAACTAACGAGGCCACGGTTTGATATGTATTGCAAAGCGCATCTAACAGTCTTGCAGCACAGCGCAGAAGTTGCAGGGTACATCGAGCAGCACAAGTTGATATTACAGGGAGAGTATCCACATATGGATGAGCTTTCCATCATGCGAGAACACAACGATAGATTTGTTACATGGTTCAAACAAAAGGCAGAGATCTCTGTTAGTGAGAATGTCAAATGGTTGGCTGACGGACCTAGATTTAATGTACAAACATGGCAGGGGTACGATATTAATGGGTACACCTTTTACACTGAAAGTCAGGATGCGAAAATCTTTTTCAAAAGCAAAGGTGTAAGCATAGATGCTCTGTCCGATGAACATCACTCGAAAGGAGGATCCTCAACGGCAATGAACTCGTATTATGGGATGATCGAAGAAATTTGGAAGCTCGATTACGGAATATACCAAATTCCATTATTCCGATGTAAGTGGGTGGGACTATCACATGGAGTGAAGGTCGACAAGAGAGGTTTTACTCTTGTGGATCTAAACAGACTCGCCTATAAAGATGACCCTTTCGTACTTGCGAAGCAAACAAATCAAGTCTTCTATGTGCGTGATCCGGCCAATCCGAGGTTGCATATTGTCCTTTACAGCAAGCGGCGGATCGTTGGTGTCGAAAATGTCGTAGATGAAGAAGAATACAATCAATTCGATGAAATACCTCTATTTGCAGATGGGGCCTGTCTTAGCGGGGACGACGACACATATGGAAGAAATTACATGCGTGTAGATCATCAAGAAGGGTTATACTGTAACGAAAGGAACTATTGTATTGTTTGTTTATTTTATCATGCCGTTTATTTGGTTGAAGCCATTAGTGTTTAAGACATCTGTTTTATCGTGCCATTTATTTGGGTAAAGTTGTATGGTTATTATCTCTCATGGAACATTGTTATCATCTCTCATGGAACATTGTGACATATTTGAAATCTACTTACAATTAAGTTGGTCATTTGTAACAATTATCTTATGGAAATTTAGACATTTTTCTTTTTGGGAAAGCTTCTAACTAGTCCAAAGTTTATTTATGGAAATTTTGCAAAAACCTGGACATTATTTGTAAAAGTTTTGACTTTTGCAGTCTATAAGCAAAAATCATGCCTACAAAGTGAATTCTTGCATCTGTTTTTAGTGCTAACTCTGTTTTGGAAAATTCTTTTTCGAAAAGACCTGTAATATCCCAAAGTATGTTTCTGCAAAATTTGAAATAATTCCAACTATATCTGCAAAACATGTGGCCTTTTTACTCTTACATCAATGAATTCTGAAAATTCAGACTTCATCATGCTTTATTTGAAAACCCAATAGTGATAGTCATATTTGTATCGGTTTATTCTAAAAATTGATAGTGCTATTGGCATACATTTGTATCGGTTTTCCCACAAAACCGATAGTGATATGACCTATATTTGTATCGGGTTTTCTTGAGAACCGATAGGAATAGTCCTCCTAGCGATAATTAACCTAATACCAGTATCTCTATCGGTTTTTTCTCTATACCGATAGTGATATGTACGTATATTTGTGTCAGTTCACTCATAAAACCGATAGTATTGTAGGGCTGTTTGTGTCGGTTTTTCTTTTAAACCGATAGTAATGATTTCACGATTTTTCATTGAAAACCTATTATAGTGTCATTTGTATCGGTTTTCTTCTATAAAACCGATAGTAATGATTTCACATTTGTGTCGATATTTCCTTGAAAACCGATAGTATTGCGCATTTGCATGGGAGCTTTTCTGCTAGCTTTAGCCAATAGTAGGATCTGCCATTTCTGAGTGTCGCCCATTATTAGGCCTTAATGCTGGGTATATACTACCACACCCCGGGTTAGTTTTTCGCGATGTCCTGTAGAGAGTTGCCATACATTGATGCTTTCTGTGATTAGTCCAGGCTCCATGCATAGGCTTTGTCAGGAATTCAGTATGGAGCTGAGTTAATGTACCAGCTTTTTTTGTGTTTGCCTTTTAGGTACTCCATCAATCTTCAATTCTACTCCTATTGCGAATAATGTGCGGATCATTTCGAATTGCTGATACCAAAGTCAGGACAGTGGGGGTAATACTAGTACAGTAGTCAGGACTACTCGTAGCATGCATGGAATTAAAAGCAAACATTGAATTACTTTATGAGGAACCATAGCTGCTTTAGTAGTATTCAATCCCCCTTAATTTACTTGATAATTGGTGAAGGAACTGCCAGTGTAGATATGCATTATACATGGCAAATCATTACTTTTTGTTTACTACTAGTATAGTACCTGTGCTAACGCTACGACGGCAGTATACCCGCTTATCAATTAAATAAAAAGATAAGTATGAATACAACACTTAATAATAAAAGAGAAATTTAGAATTTTAAATGAATTTAGAAAGAAAAACGGAACTAAATGGAGGTCGAATGGGCGAAAACGGGCTCCCAAAAGATTTTAAATCAAAAAGAGAAAGAAAAAAGAATTTTCCGATTTTAGATTATTTATTTTTGTAGCTTCCACAGAGAGCACAGCGTGCTCTCTGGGCTTGGCCAGCGTAAGGGGGAGGGAAGGCCAGGGGTGGCCGGCCGGTCGCAGTGGGTCGGCACTGGTGCGGCGAGATCGTCGGCACCGATGCCTGCGGGGGAGGAGTCACGGTTGCGGTGAATTTCGCTGGGAAAGATGACGGTGATGGCTTGGGTTACCTCCAAAATCCGGCGATCTTTACAAGAGGGAGCACTTGGGAATTACGCAATGTGATGGGGTGGAGGAGAGCTCGCCGGCTTTTATAGCCCCGAAACAAGCATATTTATGGAAACCATAATTTGGGATCAAATCAGATTGGCAGGAAATTTTGGCAATAGAGCACGAAATTTGGAGAATTAACACCATAGATGGAAAGAGGAGATTTGGTGCGGGATTGATGGAGTTTTGGAGCTTCTTTCTTGCTTTAATGAAGGGAGGAAAGAGAAGAAGCTTCTCTGGTCTGGGCTGCAGCTAGAAGAAGCTACAGGTGAGTTGCCTTCATTTTTTTAAATATAGAAGGATTTTTTAAAAGATAACACATTAGGTTAAAAAATTCTAGAAAAATTCTCAAAAAAACTTTCGATTATTTTGTACTTAATAAAATTATTTTCAAAAAAATTTAAATTATAAATTTCTTTGAGTACAATGACCCGCGAGGTCGTGACCGAACTTCTCGCCCGCGTCGGCAAAGCCACCGATGACGACCATAGAGCCATTGCAGACCTGCATTCTCCCGGCCGCGCTGCCCCATCTCCCGGTTTCCTTTTCCCAGCACGTAATGTATGGTCCTTTCCTTTTCTAGGATGTTTGTTTCCTTTTTCTTGATTCCAGGACGTTTGTTTCCTTTTCCTTGTTGATCTTTGGAGGTGAGGAAGGTCATTGTAGGCCACAGGGATGATTTCGGAAAAATATGGAAAAATAAACTGCGCTCGTTGACCGCTGGATCCGTAAGGAAAAAAAGATAAAATTAAAGCGATTGCTTTCATGCCATTGGTTCCATGAGAGAAAATTGAAAAAAATTAAGCAGCACTCATAGACCGTTGGTTCCTTAGATAAAAAATGAAACCAAAAATTCAGCGCTCTCCGTGCGCTGAAATTAGGCTCTATGAGGCTAGATCCGTAAAAAAGTTTCAAGAAGGGTCATATTCGGAAAAAAATACAATCACAATGCCAGGACAATAAAAAATTCAATTCTTGTTTCCTTGCATGCGGATCCTCCCTGTTTATTTCCTTGTTTGATTCATCCTCCTTCCAAATATGTAGTACGTACAATTTTGGCCAGTAAAAAATTCAAGTCTGGTTTCCTTGCATGCGGATCCTCCTTATTTATTTCCTTGTTTGGTTCGCTCTCCTTCCAAATATGTAGGTGGGGGAGGTCTGTTATGGACCATACGGATGATTAGACACACTAAATAATGGCCATCGGATGTGGGTGAGTAAAACTGAGGAAAGATCTGAGACGTTCATTTTGATGAATGCAAGTTTCTGGGGACGTTTTGCTGGGTGCACGAACATTAGGCCATCTCTAATGAGGTGCATTATTTAGGGTGGACATAGGAAAAATTGCTTAGGTGCATTATAAAGGGGTATAGATAAGCCATAGACACGAACTAGCTGGCTTGATGTAGCTTTTCATGCTCAGTGCAAATAAGCTAGTTTATTAGAGAAGTTTTTGCTAGCTAGGTCAAACTTAGAGAAAATCGATAGTATAGTAGATCTATTTGTGTCGGTTTTGAAAACCAATAGTATTGTACAACTTTTTGTGCCGGTTTATTCTGGAAACCAATAGTAATTATTTCTCATTTGTGTCGGTTGTTAATTGAAAACCGATAGTATTGTAGTGCTATTTGTGTCAGTTTTTGGTGAGAAACCGATAGTATTGGACAATTATTTGTGTCCGTTTTTTATGCAAACCGATAGTAATTATTTCTCATTTGTGTCGGTTGTTAATTGAAAACCGATAGTAATGTATTGCTATTTGTGTCAGTTTTTTGTTAAAACCGATAGTAATGATTTATCATTTGTGTCGGTTGTTAGTTGAAAACCGATAGTATTGTATTTCTATTTGTGTCGGTTTTTGATATGAAACTGATAGTACTGATTGCACATTTGTCTCGGTTTTTTTTGCAACCGATAGTAGTGTATTCATATTTGTGTTGGTTTTAGGTATAGAACCGACACAATTAATACCCCTTACAAGATCTTAAGTCAGCTTTTTCGGACAAGCTCTCTTAAGCTAGCATGCCTTGCCTTATTTTGCCCTAGCTCCCGCGAGGACCACCCGCCGTCGCCTCCGCGAGGTCCACTTGCCGTCGCCTCTGAGGCCAACCCGGCGGCTCTGAGGTCCCCCCGCCGTCGCCTCAGCGAGGTCCCCCTGCCGTCGCCTCCAAGGTCCACCCGGCGGCTCTGAGGTCCGTGCTTGGACTCTGAGTTCCCCCACCGTGAGCCTCCCTGCTCCGCCGGTCAGCTCTCCCCTCCACCGAGTGACCCCCTGCCGCCGACCACTTCCGAGCTCCCCCTGCCGAGCGATTCCATAGGTCTTCTATTGTGTATTCTAACTCTGAATATATCTAAACTTGCAAAAGCCTTCTGAACATGCCAAATTGCTAAATTGATATTCATTTTGCAGAGTGCATTTGTGATATATGCTTGCTACCATATGCTATTTCTACAAGAAGTAATTGAGCATGATAAGCTAAAGTAGTCTATTTATAACCATATGGAATGGTTTATTTTTTTTCTGAGGAAAAATGAAGGAATGAATTTATGCCATTGAGTCAGCCATCAATTGGATTGGGAATGAAGAATTGGAACAATGTTAAGTAGTAAAAGCAGTAAAAACTAATTGAACTAAAACAATTCGAGGTATGACTGTGGCATGCTGCTATGTTGATAAGGTTAAATTTATGCTATCTGATTTAAACATAGAAACAGTATGCTACAAAAAAAAACTCACCAACAATATTTGAAAATAGCAAAGCACAAAATTTTTCTACTAGAGAAAGCATTATGCACCTCAAGAAATCATAACAGACAGAAAGGTATAAGGGCAGCCAACCTTCTGTTCAAAACATACTAAATAATGAGACAAAGGAGCGAAGGTGGCACGTTTCACATTTCAACAAGTTACCTTGCAAAATGTACCATAAAGACCTTTTGGGCAATCTTTTCCTGTGACTGTTCCATTCTCACCAGGAAAACCTTGGCCACCGATGCCTCCTCTGTAATAACACAGAATCAGCATACTCTTTTAGCAATCTTCTGTGTATTTAAGACATATTTAATTGTCCAACAACAAATAAGATGACAGTACAGACTTAAAGGTCCTAGAAGCCACTAAATTGTAATTTTGCTTTCTGTCTTTTACCCCTCCTTTTTTGATGATCTGATAATAACTATTAGAACTTATAAATACGTAGTAAAAAAGAAAAGGCCAGCCAAAATCCTTTGAACTATTCCAGGATTCCAATTAAGGAACTGTAAAGCCATATATTATGAAATCACCAGCACAAGATGTCATAACCTTAAACCATCAACATAATAATACAGATGCGAAGCGCACCAAAGACAACCGTACAACTTCAATTTTAGTGTTTGGGTGTCACTTGGAATTGGAAATGGAAAACAAATCCATATGTTGTTTGGGTGCTGTCAATTCTAAACAAGGAATCCCATTTTGACTGACTGGGCGGGATGTTACTTCATGGGTGGGGTGGGGTGGATTAAATTTGTTGAATAGCATAGCAAATTTTACGCATTTGTTAGAAGTTATTACAGTCATGTATACATGGAAATGTTAATAGAATGGTGATGTAAAACATCAAATACTTCATTTGAGCAAAGACTAGTTTAAACTTATTAGTCTAAGTTGCTGAAAATGCAGGGTCTCTCAGACATTACTGATTCTTGATCTTTTTATTATATCAGTAGCTCAAGTTTATTATATGGTCATTCTGGGTATTGCAACAATTGTTATTTAGCTAGATTTACCTATGTATGTTTGAGATTATTTTCGACATATTACTTGGTAATTCGGCATATTACATGTATTTATTTTTGGTATATTACTTTTATTTTTAATCTCAGCATGATGATAGAGTTTAGGTTACGTAACCTACGTCTCCCGTTCGAGAGTGCTTATTTATAAATATGTTGGAATAGCATATTTATAAGCGAGCAGTCTCGAATTGTCCACGTTTTTGGGACAGTTCGAGGATATGTGGTTCGGGCAAGTTCCTGAGCTGTTGTACAACTCACAGAGTAGATTTCGGTAGCGTCTCCCTGGTGTTCTCCGGATACACACCCCTCTTGACCTGTTGTCGAGACGTGTATCTGGAGAGCAGGGAAGATCTTGCCAAATTTTCTCTCGAGTTGTACAACGGCTTAGGAACTTGCCCGAACCACATATCCTCGAATGAGATTAGGACCAAACCTATTTAGAGATTAGAAGTTATCGTTCGTACTATTTAGTTGGTCAACATATAGACTTTTCTTGAATTATCCATTGAGCTGTTGCTTTACATGATTTATTGTCAAGTTTTCATAATACCTATGAATTTCTTTCTCTCATGTCAAATATATGATCATGTCAGATAACAAAACTCGAAATGTCGCAATTAGAGAGCATCGGCTCATCACCAGACAGAGTAGAAGGTGCTCCTGTGGGGCCGAGCCAAGTTCCAAATATTGAGGGGCCGACTAAGGTGAGGAAGGCCCGAGGACCGAACAAAGGGGCCACGGGGAGAACACCGCAAATTCTCCACTTCAATGCCACGGGGGTTTGCACGGGTCCTCCCAAGTACAAGGGGCGATACCGCTCATTCCTCGGCCAATTGGCGAGGGAGAGAGTTCCCATAACGATTAAGGATTGGAGAAAGGAGGTCAGCGCCGAGCAGAAGAACCGGCTGTGGGATGAGGTTAAGGGCAAATGGATTATAGAAGAGGAGGATGAAAACAATACCAGGCGGTACGCATTGAAGAGGATGGGTGTGGCTCTGAGGCACTTGAGGGTCTACATGCACAGTGAGTACGTGCTGAAAGGCCGTACACCATTCGAGAGGTATCCGTTCGTGACTCCTGATGTTTGGGAGGAGTTCACGAGGATCAAGAAATGCGCCCGGGCGGAGGAGCCGAGACGGCGAGAACGTTGTTACCCAGAGGCTGAACACGCACGCGCACCACCTCGGTTCAGGCAGCTACGAAGGGAAGAAAGTAGAATGGGCGCGACTAGCCGAGGAGTGCGCCAACTCCGGGACAGCGATGCCTTACTCGGACATATGTGAGGAGCGGGCACGTGACTGGGTATTAGCGAGGACAAAGAAAACCACGGACGGGCAGCTGGTAGTACCAAACCCCACTACCGTGCAACTCGTCTCCACCATCGTAAGATATCAAACTTACTACATTGTAGTCGACCATTCCTGTTGTATTTCAGATCTAATTCGTACTCGCTTCTTGCAGGAGGAGGTAAGCCAGAGGAAAGAGCAGGGGACCTTTCTTAGCCAAGGGTCAAATGACATCCTATCCTCGGCGATCGGGAAGCCCGACCATAAGGGCCGGGTGCTTGCCGCAGGGGCGGGGCATACGAAGAAGTCCTACTTCCAAGATGATGCTGGGAGTACCAGATCAAGATCATGGGAGGCACGTGCGGAGCGCCTGAAGGATACGCTTAGAGAGAAGCTGAGGGAGAAGATTAAGGAGGAGATGAGGGTGGAGATTATGGCACGTGAGGAGCACCTAAGGGCCGAGATGATGGCGATGATCTCCCAGAGTCAGAGCCAGATGCCCCCGCCTACTGTAGAGAAACCTATGCCCCGACCAAGTAGCTGTGGTTCCAAAAATGATAAGTCTGGTCCCCAGCTGAAGGTAATAATTAATTTGCCTAACTTAAAGGTGCGAGGGTAACTCTTCATATGTTTTCTCTCAAGTTGCGCACTTTTTGAAGGCGCCTACCAAGTGCTAGCTCACCCTGACGGAAGACGGATTTCCTGTTGAGGCTGCACGCGGGGTTGCATTTCCATGCAAGGAGACCGACACGGTGCATGGTCAGCCTTTGGGGAAGGGCTACATGAGGGTCCAGGTGGACTACGTCCACGAAGTCTTCTTATCACATGTGCTCGAGTTCCCCCCCAATGAAGACATCACCACTTTCGGGCAAGCGCGGATGTCGTTCATCAAGTGGCCCACGACAGGCGTCGTACTGGTCAAGGTAAAAATCCCCCACGTCTTCTATACCATTCTAGTAATACGACAACAAGTTACATATGCGCGTGATTCGTAGGTTCCTACCGTACTTGCGCCTGCTCCCAAGACCGTGATGAGTCCTGCACAGAGTACAAAGCTGGCGCGTAAAAGGACTAACACGACAACCACAGAACCACTAGAGGCCCCTGCTAAAAAGTCAAGGCTCACAAAGGCCACAGCGTCCCCTCAAGTACATGAAAAGCCCATTGCCCCGGCCTCGGAGAATCCTTCGGTCCAGAAAGGAGAGCCGGCACAGGCCACAGAGAAGCCTTATGAATTTAAGGCCTACGTACATGGAAAGCCCTACGCCTTCCAAAGAAATCAATGCTCTAAGCATATGGACTCGACAGCTCCATGGATGGTACGTTGACAAAGTGAAAGAGAGCGAGCGACGTGTCGACTTCAATGTTAGATACAGAAAGAGACATTTCCACTGCGAGGAGGATGGGACATTCCCAGTTAGTTTTGAGGATCTGTTCCGTCTGTACCAACTGATAGCCATCGATATTTCCACTGTACGATCCTGGACGCTGTGAGTATCGTACCACGTTGCACGACCTTATGACTTCCATAGGATTTTGCATTACGCTTTTTAACATTCAATACGAGTTGCAGGGCAATGAGGCAGCGAGTCGTGAAGAATCAACAACTAGTTGGGTTCGTCGACCCTGAGCTTGTGTCCGCGACGATGGCTAGGCTTCAATTGGAATGGGTTGCCTCCTACATCAAGAGGGCATTGCAAGCTGAGTCGAAGGACTTCATTCTACTCCCTTACCACGAGGAGTAAGTACTACTTCACCGTTCAATTACTTCTACGCACTGAAACTGTATGTGAACTTATTTTCTTCGCTGCATACCATTTAATAAGCAATCATTGGGTTCTACTCGTGCTCCTTCCGAGTGACAACAAGGTGTACACTTTTAATTCGATTGATAAGTGGCCGATGGCTTACGCGATCAAGCCTCCTTTAGAGCAGTAAATGCACCACTCTTATCTAACGTTTTCTGTATTTAACTACATTCATTACTGTTTTACTCAACGGCATCTCTCCAATGTATATAGAGGTTTCAAGGAATACGTCGAAGCAGGAGGGACACAAGACGACAAAAAGGGCTCCAAGTTGGAGTATGTCCGCTTCAAGGTACAAGTGGCTATCATATATAAGATTTAGTTTTTCTGACATATTTTCTTCGTCTCTTAATTTATTTTTCTTTCTTAACAGTGTCATCAACAGGGCAGCGACAATCTCTGTGGTTTGTACGTCATGCAACACATGGTGATCTTGATTGCCGGCTCAGACCGTTTGCTTAAGGTATATGTACATGCATTATTATACGATTAGTCTTTCACATAGAAATTTGAAAACTTAAATTAGAGCACTCGTTTCTATTTTGCAGCATACCAATATCCCCCAGAAGAGTGAAGACATCACTGCACTCAACAAGATATGAGACCACTTATGCCAGTGGTACTGGATAGAATGCTTGTCGGAGAACGGATTGTTTAGAGATCCCGAAAGCTCCTATTAGACCATATGTGAATAATATTACATATCTGAATGCGATTGCATGTGTACTTATGGTTAAGCATGTTTGCGTTCTATTTTGTTAACGAATGTGATATGTGTTTGTTGTAACAAAGTGTTCATGTTCTTTGAATGTGATATGTTGTCTGTAATTTATGTGTGAATGTGATATGTGCATATTGTGTTCAATATGTGCTGATTGGATGGTGAATTAGAAAATAGCACACCACACCCCTTCATCTCTGTCGGTTCTCACAAGAAAATGATAGAGATGTGGCGGTCATCTCTATCGGTTCTTTCTAAGAAGCGATAGAGATGAGGGCATTCATCTCTATCGGTTCTTTCTAAGAAGTGATAGAGATGAGTATATTATCTCTATCGCTTCTTTGGTTCTTTTTAAGAAGCGATAGAGATGAGGCGGTCATCTCTATCGGTTCTTTATAAGAAGCGATAGAGATGATGGTATTATCTCTATTGTAAGAAGCGATAGAGATGAGACCTTATCTCTATCGCTTCTTACAAAGAACCGATAGAGATAATACCATCATCTCTATCGCTTCTTGTAAAGAACCGATAGAGATGACCGCCTTATCTCTATCGGGCGAGAACCGACTGTAATAACGCCGTCTCATCTTTGTCTCATGACTTTGTGTCGCCACCAGAACCGACTGTGATGATAAAAAAGAACCAATTGTGATGTATATTTGTGTAGTAGTGTACGGTAGTACCGGCTCTCAAACAGCAGTACTATCGGCATTACACCTGCGGTACTGTTGTATTTCCACATAAAATTAGATTTCACACAGAAATCTTTTCTTTTCAAATCAAACATCAATAATGATTGATTCTTTAACCCATGTGATGATCAATACATGATCAAGTCAATTTGCAAAACACATTTACAAACCCTATTCACATGCTTGAAAGAATCGCACTAAAACTTCAACTTATTTGCAAAACATATTTTGCAAATAAACCAAGAATCTATGAGATCAATCCTCTAGCCATGTAATGATCAACACATGATCACAACAGTTTGCAAAACACATTTGCAAATGCCAACACATGCTCTACGATCAAAACACATAACTTCCAGATTATTTGCAAAATGCGTTTGCAAATAACTCATTAACCCACTTAAAAGCAAATCTCGGGCCATTTGATGATCAACTCATGATCAAGTCAATTTGCAACCCCTATTCACATGCTCCAAGATAAGATTCAATTAAACCACACATTTTGCAAAACAACAAGCTACTTAGCCATATGGTGATCAACACATGATCTCTAGTAATTTACAAAACACATTTGCGAACTTTACTAGCCACATGCTAAGAAAAACCAATGCATGAGCTCTCTATTTTCAACACATGCAAATATCTAGCTCCATGCGAACAACAAGGCATTAAACCAAATGCATGAGCTCACTTTATTTGCAACACATGCAAATACTTAGCTCCATGCTACATCCAAATCAAATGCATGAGCTCTCTCCTTTTGCAACACATGCAAAACTTAGCTCCATACGAAAACCACTTAAACCAAATTGCATGAGCTATCTCCTTCTTGCAACACATGCAAATATCTAGCTCCATGCAAAATCCAAATCAATTAAGATTCAATAAGAAGCAAGCATGAGCTCCTTTATTTGCAACACATGCAAATACTTAGCTCATGCAAAATCCAAATAAAAGAGTGAGCTAGAGCGAACCGGATTGAGTTCATCAACACATGATGAAGATCAAGCTAAATGACTCAACCCCTCTTAATAGTACGTCAACCTAACTAGCAACCTGGTCTCCCATCCAACCACCGAGACCGGTAAAAGACTAAGAATACATCCTTAGCCCTAGCTAGTTATACCTTTGCCTCTAGCGATCCACTTGGAGCTTTTATGATATCCAATCATCTTCTCTTCAGGATCGAGTCTCGTCTTGTTCATCAACACATGATGAATTTCCTCTTCTCTTCTCTTCTCTTCACTTCGGGATCTCCTCTTGAGCTCATCAACACATGATAACTTCTTCTTACCCATTCTTTATTATAGTTGGACTCAACCTACTTCACAGCTCATGAAAGATTGTTAGTCCAACAAACATGGTTGTCTCAATCATCAATTGCGCTTCATTAACACATAATGGATGCCCCAATATCAATTGAGCACAACCTAAATCAATTTGAATGATTAATTGTGTCTTGAGTACTTTGATGCAACTAATGTTTCATTATACTCAAGAACTTTCCGTTTTTCTTAATCAATCAAAGGAACACCATCAACACATGATGAAGCGTTCTTTGATGATTAAAAGACAAGCGAATCTCAATTTAAATAAAATTTAAATTGATACAAGTATATATAACTACACAAGTTTCATATAGTCATTTTGATGGATTCTCAAAGTAATGGTCCAATATATTGGAGTGATGACAAGGGATCAATACTCTTGAGACCATTAATTATAGAACAAACTTCATTAAATATGTGCATATAAATGATTGAACTTGGAATCAATATGCACATAATCAACCTTAGATAGTATTTGAGTTTATCCTATATTTGCATGAGTATATTACATCTACACAAGTTATATATACTCAGAGTTGTTTCAAAGTCTTGATCCTTTATATTATTTGGCAAGAAGACATGGATCAATACTATTGAAACATCAAGTAAATTTACGAACTCCCCCTAGATGTGTGCATCCATGTAATATATGGAATTGGAAACATAATGCACACCTTTAGTGTATAAGCAATGAAAGAGTTTATCCTTTAACTTGAATTCTAAGTATGCAATAGGATAATAAAATGAATACAAGAGCATACCTTGGGTTTTCCATTTTCAATCCAAATTTGAGACTAATAAGAATAAAGCTTAATAAACATGTTAATCTCATAACGATTAGATTTGTCATTAAACAAAGATTAAGTATTAATATAAAACCAATCATCAAAACCAATGGAGCTTGAACTTACAAACGGTTAGATTTTAATGAAAAACTTGGGAAGGAAGGTAGTGGGTCAAGGAAAGTTTTGGAAATTTATTTAGGGCCGTATGCTAGTTTACTTTGTGAAATAATCGAAAAATTTATTATTATTGTTATTTATTTTACTGTGAAGGACCATGTGGATGACTACATGTGATTGTGATGAGTTATTGATATCATTTAAGCAAGTGGTGCTTAAGTTTGAAGTTGATTTGAAGTTTAAATCTAATTTGAAGCAATTGGAAAAGTTGCCCAGCATTTGCGGTGCTACCAACCTAGGGGTTGTAGCACCGGCCCTCAGGCTGGTGTGATTTTTCTAGAAGGTTGATTTTTAGAGGTGCAGTGCTACCGGTCGGGGGCGGTAGCATTGACTTTTTGAGCAAGGTTTGAGTATGAATTTTGATTTTTGATGAGATTCATTGCATATCTTTTGCGCAATGCTATGTAATGTGTTTCCTTATTTTTGATGGTTGCAGAACGTCGGTACTCGATCATGGTGAGGTGAAGGAGGACCGGGACTAGGCGAGGTGTGCCGAAGGTCCAAACGATCGAGGATCATCGAAGATGATCGGAGACGGCGTCGGTGAAAACCTAGAAGACAAGGAATGGATGAGATGCTAACTAGGAGCTACTCAGATCAAGGAGGGCCATTGGATCGTGGTCTAGGTGATAGAGTAGCGGGTCTAGTTAGTACGCTTTGAAATGCGTGCAAAAACCCACTATGGTTGTTGGGTTTTGGGTTAGCCCATGTATGGCTGTGTGAGTGAGTCAATCCTAGCCCTTGAGATGATCCTTAGGGTTGAAGGAACTCATCTAAGGGTAGAGGATGGCTCAAGAGTAGTATAAATAGAGGGTAAGGGTAGCTCTCCCCTCTTTGAAGGTTTCAGAGGTTTGTGTGCTCCTTTTAGCTTTGCCCACTTTGTTGTGTGACTTTGTAAACCTCCTTTTTAGAAATAAAAGTTTAATTTCCTCAAGTCTGAATTTATTTTACGCATTTACTTTATGCTTTAAATTCAGTCTTTAAATTCCACAATTTACATTCTTGCAATTTAATTTATGCATATTTGGAATTGCCTCCCCTCCTTCTAAATGCTTGCGGATTTTGTGTCGAGGATGTATGATTGATGGATGAGTCTTCTTCATACCATATCCTAATCATTTATGCAAATCTTGCACTCTTCTTTGCAAGAAAGTGATCTTTTTCTCTTTAGAAGATCATTCTTGGAAGATCGGATTTTTGGTGTTCTTGACTTGTGCTCTTGCTTGCTTTGACGTGTGGGAGGCTATATAAGATCATCTTGATCATCAAAACCCCACAAGCAAGTCCAATATCAAGTTCTTGGGTTTTCTTCTCACTTGGTGCATTCTTCCTTCGTTTCGAAAATGGTTGGAAATTTAACATCAATCTCTTGGATTGAAGGTTGGAATAGATTCCTAACCTCCATACGAAGGTGCACACCAAGTTTCATGAGTTTTTGACTAGTCAATCAAAAGTTGCATCATTTTTGCTTTTGAGTTCGTGCTGAGTTCTTTATTGATTTTTGAGGAGTGGTACTACCGATCCCCCTGTGGTGCTACCGGCCTCCCGTGCTACCGTCTCTCTGTGGTAGCATTGGCCATAGAGGGAAAAATCCTCCCTCTCATTTGCTTTTTTTGATTATTTCGTCTGAGGACTTGTTTGGATCATTTTGAGTGGGCGAAAATTTTATTTGGAATCATTCACCCCCCTCTGATCGTCAGAGGGGTCATTCATACTACTTTTCAATCTATTTATTGTATTCAATTGAAAAATACTGCTTTACTGCAAAACAACCATATCGGCCATCCATTGAAACAAGCCATGATTGTAGTATAATAGACTTGCATTTTGTGCACAACTTGTTGAGTGCTTTATGTACTCACCCTTGCCACAAATCCATCAGTTGAAGAGAAGTCTACATCTGCGTTGGAGGAGGAGCTCTACGAGGAGGTGAGTGTCTAGGAGTTGAACCTTGTTAGATTCCTATAACATGTTGATAGGATTAACTGACGTTCTTCATTCCTCTTTTGTTTATTTATTTTGATTTAGAGCCATTGTGGTCTAATAAATGTAAGATTGACCTTAAGGTCGTTCAACTATCTCTTATTCAATAAATGAGTCTTTTAATATGTTTTCGCTATATATGATTATAATATTATAGCTATGTTTATCTATTTTAAATCTTGCCGCGAAGCCGTAAAAATCGCAATTTAAAACCTCGTACCCAGCACATCAATGTTCGAACTGATCGATCGCTTCAAGCATTCCAAGTGAATTGAACTTGTGTTTGGTCGGCAGGTCAGTCGAAATCTTCGACATATATCTTATCTTTAATTGGAGTCCCTGTATGGACAAGCCTCCTGCATGCATGTGGAAATTAATCGCGAAACTAAGCAACCCATATGCACAGTTTCGTTCACGAAGGATTATTACTACTATTTGCATAATGTAAACTCCAGTACTAGTATATTGCTATGTGGTGTATGAGAAGGGCAGGTCAACAGGGTGCACTCGTTAGCAGGAATGGTTGGCGCGTCGACTTCGTCACCTAGGAAATTTTCATCTGACCGAGTATGTAACATCGTTGCCTGCCTGACTCTAATAGACGCATCAAGGCAGGAAACCAGTCATTCAGTTTTCGTAGAAATCGGTGAAAAGTCCCGCGTACCAAACGTGACATGATTTGCTACTCATTTCCGTTTGCTACGATAGTTATGGCTTACTAGTATAGTGCCTGTGCTAACGCTACGATGGCAGTACACTCGTTTATCAATTAAATGAGATTATCAATTAAATGAGAAGATAAGTATGAATACAACACTTAATAATAAAAGAGAAATTTAGAATTTTAAATGAATTTAGAAAGAAAAATGGAACTAAATGGAGGTCGAATGGGCGAAAACGGGCTCCCAAAAGATTTTAAATCAAGAAAGAGAAAGAAAAAAGAATTTTCTGATTTTAGATTATTTTTTGCAGCTTCCACAGAGAGCACAGCGTGCTCTCTGGGCTTGGCCAGCGCAAGGGGGAGGGAAGGCCAGGGGTGGCCGGTCGGTCGCAGTGGGTCGGCACTGGTGCGACGAGATCGCCGGCACCGGCGTCTGCGGGGGAGGAGTCACGGTTGCGGTGAATTTCGCCGGGAAAGATGACGGTGATGGCTTGGGTTACCTCCAAAATCCGGCGATCTTTACAAGAGGGAGCACTTGGGGATTTACGCAATGCGATGGGGTGGAGGAGAGCTCGCTGGCTTTTATAGCCCCGAAATAAGTATATTTATGGAAACCATAATTTGGGATCAAATCAGATTGGGAGAAAATTTTGGCAATAGAGCACGAAATTTAGGGAATTAACACCATAGATGGAAAGAGGAGATTTGATGCGGGATTGATGAAGCTTTGGAGCTTTTTTCTTGCTTTAATAGAGGGAGGGAAGAGAAGAAGCTTCTCTGGTCTGGGCTGCAGCTAGAAGAAGCTATAGGTGGGTTGCCTTCATTTTTTAAATATAGAAGGATTTTTGAAAAGATAGCATATTAGATTAAAAAATTCTAGAAAAATTCTCAAAAAAACTTTCGATTATTTTGTACTTAATAAAATTATTTTCAAAAAAAAATTAAATTATAAATTTGCCGAGGCACGGCGGCCGCGAGGTCGCCGACCAGCAACCTCGCCGCGTCGGCAAAGCCACCGATGGCGACCGTGGAGCCATTGCAGACCTGCGTTCTCCCGGCCGCGTTGCCCCGGCCGTCGCGTGCAATCTCCCGGCCGCGCTGCCCCATCTCCCAGTTTCCTTTTCCCAGCACGTAACGTATGGTCCTTTCCTTTTCCAGGACGTTTGTTTCCTTTTCCTTGATTCCAGGACTTTTGTTTCCTTTTCCTTGTTGATGTTGGAGGTGAGGGAAGATCTGTTGTGGGTCACAGGGATGATTTCAGAAAAATATGGAAAAATAAACTGTGCTCGCCGACCGTTGGATCCGCAAGTCATAACAGAGACTCGTGTTGTTGTTCGTTTCTTTGAGCATTTGATTTAATCACACAAATTTCATTTGGTCAGGTTAGTATTATTTGGTAACTCTGTCTCCATATGGCTGCACAGTTGATACACTATTTAATTCTGATTATTTGCAAATATGAAGTACTAACTGGACAATTCCATGTGTTCTTAAAGTAAAGCCTTTGCTTTTCAGCTTTACTAAATTACCAGAATTTTGTAAATTATGCTGGAATTCTAAAATTGCAAACATAGCTACCGCTAATTTTTGTATATTTGATATTGATCTGATATATCTTATATCATATATTCTATTTCTTTTAGATTGGGCTTGGTGATCAAAATGTTTGCATAGTCTTAACGCTTTATGACCATTAAGATTGCTATCTGGAACAATAAGCGTTCTAAGTGAGACTGCCACTTGCCATCAATGCGCCTTCTAAGCTGTCTGTTGTCCTTGTTATTACTATGTTTGGTCGAGTTTCATGCTTTCAGATAACCGACTTTACTTACTATGTCCCTTATCCTTTGGACCAGACAGTAATAGCAATATTCCTTTTGTTGTCTATTCGGTTTTGCCATTGCATAGTGCAGCTCCTTGCGTGAATACCGACTTCTATCTTAAGCTCTCTTGCCACATGGTATATATATTCCTGTTTACCTCATCCACGGGCACTACTTTTGCCTCATGTAGTAGTCCTGAATCCTGATGTACACCTGCCATATGCGTAAGCAAATGTATTCGTCTGGCCTATACATGGTTCCTACCTTTGCAGGGGCAAATATATTCTTCAATTGGATCGACGCATTACCTGTCGTTGTATTATCCTTGCTATAACATATCATTCCGCGTTATTAGCGTTGTGCTACTTATTCCCGTACGCACATCTGACGGCAGGACATATATCTAGCGTTGCGTTATCATGATACTTTTCCATTACAATTGAAACCCTGCCTTGCCTGCTCTAAGCTATGGACAAACGATGATGCCTGCGTTTGCTATTACTGACGGTGTGGCGTAGCGCGCTTTTATATCTAGTTGATAAGAGATATAGGGGCTTTCCGCTCAGCTCAAATTGTCTCCTTTCCCTTCTTCTTGGACAAGGAGAGCACCATCTTTACCTAGCTAGCTGCAGCATTGCGGGTACGGTTCATGCTTATAAGAATTGAATCCAAAACTGTGCAATTGGTTTAGTCTTTTAGTAGAGTATTGCATAAATAGTTAACCGACAACACCTAATATTTGGTAAAGTAGCTTAAACGAACACCTTGTTTCGTCTTTAGCCACTGCAACGTGATGCAGAACATATCGATCGACCACGACATAGTTGGGCTGTGGGCGCATGTGTATTCCTCCTCGATTATACCTGATTACGCTGCTAAACTCTATCCTTGTTAGAAGTGCTCAGCTTCCTAATTAATTGCAAGTCAGGCTTATTTATTTAATATATTTTCTATTTTGGCCTATGAATAAAAATTTCGGCTTAGGGCTTAATTAGCTTGTTGACTACGTGCCCAATGCAATTGATGAGGTTAATATTCTCTCTATGTGTGTGTCATTACATGTATTCTAAATTTCATCTTTTTCTATTTTTACGAATAGTTTGGTTTTTAAAAAAATTTGCAAGTCATCTTGTTTTTCATACATATAGTAAGCTGGACAAGGAGAAGGTGTTGCTACGTTATACATAATAGAGGACATGATTGGTGATCATGAATCGCTTCATCATATATTAGACTGAATCTTGGAAATTATATTAACTTTTTTGTTGATTTAGTTTAAGAAATTTGAACTCTAGCAATATGAAATAAGTTGGTTAAGTATGGTTTGATGTATAGTTGAAAAACGGAAAGGAAATAAAGCTTCAAATTTTGAAGTAAATATCATATTTAGCATCATCTACTTATGCTAACTTGAAGTCTAAAATGTTTGTCCATAGATCGAATTTTAAAATAAAATGTTGGAAAGCTTAGTCATATCGTAATACTCTATTGGTCCAAGTTTAAAAGACTTATTTTTTGAATAATCTTGTCATTAAATATACGACTTATTTCATATTCCAATACAAAATTGATGTGATGTCTCCTTTGTACCCCTAATAAATATCCATCTTTACTTCATATTCTTTGTGTGTATGCATTGAGTACAGTGCTTAGTGGTAATAATTAGGCTAGTCTAATCATTTTTAATATTTTCTTGATCTATATATAAAAAATATGCCTTATAAGCTTGAATGGATGGAAACTTGGAGTAGAAAATAGAAGTCAGAAGACAGCGATGATATAGTAGTGGAGATTTTCTCGAGCGGCCCAGCTATTTCCCCACGAAGCCGAGCTATTATCACAAGCGGTCCAGCTATTTTCACACGAAGCACAGCTAGTCTCCGTCCAGGTTGGGCTTTTAGCTAGATGGGCCCAGATGGGCCTTGCTAGTTCTCACGCGGTCCAGCTATTCTCCATCTAGCCAGCTATGTCCCCACGCGGTACAGCTATTTCCCCAGGCGGACAGCTAGTTTCTCACGCGGCCCAGCTATTCTCCTTCTAGCCATCGCGGTTTCTCCAAGGAAGGCGGCCCATGCAAGCGCGCGACTTCGACTCGAGTCGCCATCACCTGATCCAAATCGTTAGATCGAGCTCTCTTCAATCGCCAGCGCCGTCGTCTCGATCTCCGGTCGCTTCTTGTGACTCGACCCTTCGCGCGTGCTTCTCCGCCGCGGAGGATGTTCTCCTCCGGGGTCCCGTTCTCGCCGGCGGGAGCAGAGCGACGTGCGCGCCACGGCACCAGAATGAATTCGACTACTTCGTCGCCGTCGACTTCGAGGCGACGTGCGAGAAGTCGACGCGGAACTACCCGCAGGAGATCATCGAATTCCCGTCCGTCCTCGTCGACGCCGCCACCGGCTGCCTCGAGTCCTCGTTCTGCAGGTACGTCTGCCCTCGACACCACCCTGTACTGACCGATTTTTGCAGGGGACTCACCGGCATCCGGCAGGAGGACGTCGACGCCGGCGTGGATCTGGGCGAGGCGCTGCGGGCGCATGATGCGTGGTGCGCAGCGCGAAGGGGACAAGAAAGGCTGCCGCTTTGCCGTCGTCACGTGGGGCGACTGGGATTGCCGCACCATGCTCGAGTCGGAGTGCCGCTACAAGCGGCTCGCCAAGCCGCCCTACTTCGACCGGTGGATCAACCTCAGGGTCCCCTTCGAGGCGGCGTTCGGAGGCGGCGGCTGGACCTCTCTACAGGAGGCCATCCGCGCGGCGGGGCTCGTGTGGGAGGGCCGCCTGCACTGCGGCCTCGACAACGCGCGCAACACGGCGCGGCTTCTCATGGTGCTAATGCGGCGGGGCGTCAAGCTCGGCATCACCGGCTCGCTCGCGCCGCCGCCACAGCAGCAGTTGCTGCAGCTTCCTCAGCCACAGCTACAGGTCGGTCCGTGCGATGGTGCGGCGGTTGTGTGCCCATGCTACTGCGGGGTGCCGAGCGGAGAAGGCGTGGTGGCGATGCCAGGGCATCGCTCAAAGAAACGAACAACAACACGAGTCTCTGTTATGACTTGTGAGTCTCAAAGAAACGGATTTTTAAAGTCACATAAAAAAATATGATCACAATGCCAAGACAATAAAAAATCAAGTCTTGTTTCCTTGCATGCTGATCCTCCCTGATTATTTCCTTGTTTGATTCGTCCTCCTTCCAAATATGTAGTACGTACAATTTTGGCTAGAAAAAAATTCAAGTCTTGTTTCCTTGCATGCGGATCCTCCTTATTTATTTCCTTGTTTGATTCGCTCTCCTTCCAAATATGTAGGTGGGGATATCTGTTGTGGACCACAGGGATGATTAGACACACTAAATAATGGCCATCGGATGTGGGTGAGTAAAGCTGAGGAAAGATCCGAGATGTTCATTTTGATGAATGCAAGTTTCGAGGGACATTTTGTTGGGTGCACGAACGTTAGACCATCTCTAGTGAGGTGCATTGTTTAGGGTGGACGTAGCAAAAATTGCTTACGTGCATTATAAAGGGGTATAAATTTGGAATGAGCGGTGCTTCTATACTTTCTCTTTTAATATAAGTTGCACAAATCAAGAAACAAGTAAAAGAATAAGTAATCATCATCTATCATTCATTAATGCTTTAATATTTATGTAACTTTGAAAAGAAAAAACATGAAGCACCTCTTGGAATTTGGAATGTAGGGATTTATGGTGCGTTTGGTATGTATAATTCTTATATTTCTCTGGAATCTAATATTCCTCTCAATCTGATTACCGGTAAACACATTACTAGTAATCTAAGATTTCAACATTTGGTTGCTTTGAAGGAAACTATAAAATAGTCTTAATAATAGTTCAAACATTTCATAACTCGAACCAATAGGTCCACAAAATTAAATTTCTGTATTTGAAAATTAAAACCTTGAAGGTTCATATTTATAAACTCTAAATTAAAAAATAAAATTTCAAAATTTGAAATTGCAACCTTCAAATTTTCAATTTTAATGGTTCAAAAATCTCATTTTTGGATCTTTGCAATTTGAAAAATTAAAAATTGAGTTTTGGACTTTAAATTCTCAGAATTGAAAGTCCAAAATTCAAAATTTGAAACTTCCGAAATTAAAATTTATAAAATTTAAATTCCTAGAATTGGAATATCTAAAATCTAGCATTGAAAATTCCAAAATTTAATATTGAAAATATCATAAAATGGAATCTCAAAATTAAAAAATTTAAATTGACTGAATTTAAGATTCTGAAATTCAGGATTCAAAATTTGATATTTGGGTTTTGAAATTCATAATTTTGGAAAAATATTAATTCCATAACTCTAATATTCAAACATTAAAATAAAATATAATTTGGATTTTGAATTTTGGAAGGTTAAAATTTGACCGCAACAAATTAAAGAATATAATAAAAAACGCAATAACAAAGATTCCTTTCCTATGGTAATCTAGGATAGACATCATTTTCTACAGGAAACACATTTCTGGAATTGATGGTAATATGATTACCGAGGTAATCTTAGATTCCTATTTTAGATTCCTGATTAGTTTATCAAATAAGATAATCTCGTAAGATTACTAAATGATTCCTAGTAATCTTGAGAGGATTTCTTCAACTAAACGCAGTTCAATTCATGCAGTAATCAGAAGGAAAAAAATTCTCAGGCCGCAAACAGACCCTTAGATTCGTTACTGACTGCACGGGTTGACCTGTTCCAAGTTCTGCCGGCCGTTCGCGTTCCTTGACTGCATCATCAATCAACAAACAACAACCTGACGATACCAAAGTCTTGGCCAGCGAACAAACAAACCACCTTGGAAGTAACATCAACAGGCCCATCAAACAAATCACTCTCCAAAGAACAGTACTAATCCGCTCTCCTTCACACGCAAATCCGCCGTCCGGCACAAGAACTTCGCATTTGGTTGGCCCCTGCAGATAGACGCTCACGCATCAATTTGTTTCCCAATTTATCTCTGTCATCGAGAACTCTAATAAACTCTTCCCAAACCAAGAAAATATGCAGGGTCATCTCTGAGTCAGTTGCTTTCTTTGCCCACCCTTTGTTTGGGAGTAGTACAATCTTATCTGACCGTAGTTGCCAAATGTGCACGGTCTTCTCGGTAGTAATTAGGAGATGTTTTGTTGATGCAAGGAATTAGGAAGGTGTTGCCTATATAAGCTGTGTGACAAAGCTAAAATTTCACTACAACTACCTCCCACTTCCTCCACAACAATCTCTCTCTCTCTCTAGTCAATGATTGATTGATTAGTTGGAGCCTGCCTCGGAGGAATCCTGCAGGGCATTACCATTTTTCTGTTCTTCTCTCTCTAGCTTTCAGGAGCCAACAGACCAATCAGTCAGCTCAGATGGGGGGCGCCTTTACAGCAGCACGAGCACTTGTTCTGGAGGTTGTGGCACCGCTCCTCTTGCTTGTTGGCCTCTTGGGGGCTGCAACTGCCAATGTAAGCAGCCACCAAGAACCGATCAAATCTCTCAGTTTATGAGCGTCCTCTTGATTTCTGCAAGTTTTGAGTCCTTGGGTTTGATGATGAAATTCAGGTAGGCGACTCGTGCTCGACGGCCGCGGACTGCGGCGCCGGGCAGTGGTGCTTCGACTGCGAACCGGAACTCTCCGGCTCCCACTGCGTCCGCTCCACGGCCACCAATCCCTTCCAACTCATTGTAAGAGCCCGCTTCTGGTTGTTGTTGATGCTGTCTTGTTGCGTCAAGAAAGGGACAAGGAGCAGTAATCATGCTGATGTGTTTGGTTTTGGATTATTTGAGTTCCTGTCATGATTTCTTGGCTGTGCAGATCTGTTCTGAAGACAAACAGATTGGTAACTGAGCAGTTAGGAACAATGTATTTCACTTACCTCCTACCAGCGAAAAATTCTGATGTTCTTCCGTCAGGTTGTTCATCTCATGCAGAGAGCACGGTGAAAAATACAGTTAGGACATAATTCTGTTTTATGATGGGTTTGTTCGAGTATCAAATTATCGGTATGCGTAGAGATTTCCCCTGTTGTGAGATGCTCTGCGTTGAAGTAGTGAAAAATCTTGTTCTGGCTAGGCGGTTCAACAGATAATAAAAGGCGGTGTACAGTTTACTCGCTCTCAAAATTCTCAGGCTAGTTAATTCTGTTGTCCACAAGATCAAGCCCTCTTAGAATGCTTGGTTAAGGCTCACTTGGATTCAGTAGCCAACGACATCATGATTAAAATAACTTCATTTCTGTTCATACTATTAGTTTTACACCCTTAATATATTTTGCTCCTGATTTGGTTTTCAGAACAACTCACTTCCATTCAACAAGTATGCCTATCTCACGACGCACAATTCATATGCGATCGTCGGGGAGCCGTCTCACACTGGAATCCCACGCATCACCTTCGACAACCAGGAGGATACTGTCACTGATCAGTTAAATGTAGCTTCTGCAGCTCCTGATTCTATCCTCATTCTACATGTCCTAGAATTTTACCACATGTAATTCTCATCACAGTAATAATGTTCTGCAGAATGGTGTTCGCGCACTGATGCTCGACACATACGACTTCAAAGGGGATGTTTGGTTATGCCATTCAAGTGGAGGGAAATGCAACGATTTCACTGCATTTGTGAGTATAATGAATATGCCTTCCTCCTCATCTGACCTGAAGGGGTTTCAGAGTATAGTGTATTACAATGGTATTGGGGATTGTAGGAACCGGCATTGGATACATTCAACGAAATTGAAGCCTTCCTTTCAGCTAATCCATCTGAAATCGTCACTATAATCCTGGAAGATTACGTTCAAGCGCCGAATGGGCTGACAAACGTGTTCAACGCCTCTGGCCTGTTGAAGTACTGGTTCCCTGTGTCGAAAATGCCGCTGAACGGTCAGGACTGGCCTCTTGTCAGTGACATGGTCGCGAGCAACGAGCGCCTCCTGGTGTTCACCTCCATCAGATCAAAGCAAGCCACCGAAGGAATCGCGTACCAGTGGAACTTCATGGTTGAAAACAATTGTAAGGCACCAATTCCTCCATCTATAAAGTTTTGCAGTTCATCATACGCGTTATATGTGCGAAGTTTACAGTTTCACTTTATCACAGATGGTGATGATGGAATGGATGCTGGGCAGTGCTCGAACCGCGCAGAATCCGCGCCGTTGAACGACAAGACCAAGTCGCTAGTCCTGATGAACTACTTCCCGTCAGTCCCGGTGAAGCTAACTGCATGTTTACAGCACTCCAAGAGCCTCACTGACATGGTGAATACATGCTACGGCGCAGCTGGGAATCGATGGGCTAACTTCCTTGCAGTAGATTACTACAAGGTACTAAACATAGGAGAGCACATAAAACTTCACTGCATGTACTTCTATACTGCTTCAATATGGTGGAGTATAGAAGTACCGTCCAATATTTTCAGTTTTAATACATTACAGTATAGAAGAACATTTTCTGTTTTGCTGCACAGATTCAGTGATGTTTGTGCGTTTTTGAACTGAATTAATTCAGAGAAGTGACGGTGGAGGCTCATTTCAAGCCACAGACTTGCTCAATGGGAGGCTCCTGTGCGGATGCCAGGACGTCAAGGCTTGTTCGGTGAGACAGACAAACTAGCTTCTTCTTTGATGTTCACGTTTAGTTCTTGATGGTGCGATATATGAATTGTACGACGTGGGTTCACCTTTTTTTTTTTGGCCATTTGCAGAAAGGGTCTCGTGTAGTATGCTAGGCATGAGCCTGATCAAGAACTAGGTTTTGATGGAAGGGTACATACATACAACAACAACTTGGTATGATCATGATGAGGTTTCTTATGCTTGGGCTTGTTTTGGTGATGTTTTCTCCTGTTGTGCCGTTGTGCCTGATTAAGTCGCGACGAATAGTCGCAGTGGTTCTGTGCGATGATTTTAGACTGCAGACAAGACATATGTAGGATATGCAGATTACCAGATGAAACTGATCATACATAACACCGAAGAAAGAGTTGTCCGATCAAATTTGTGAAATATACTTATACTCTTGAGGGTTTTTTTTTAAACATTGGTATATTCGTGAGGGATTTATTTTGAAACATTGGGCAGGAGCTCTGCCATTCGTTGAAGCAGTACTTTAAAGTTTTTCTTCCTAATACAAGTTACACAAATCTTGAAGCAAGCGAAGGGGTAAGTAATCATCGTCTACTCTTTATTCATATTTTAATATTTGTACAACTATCAAAAAGAAAAACATGCAAGGATCTCTCGGAAAGAAAAGGCCCAAACGGCCGGGTCTGATGCAACCACAACAGCGAAAACAAAAAACAACTAAATCAGCATGTTGACCAAAAAAAGTGCTAGGAAAAACTAAACAAACGTAAGAAAAATAAGCAATAGCTCTTTTCCTGCTATCAACATCTTCTTTAATCTAGAAGAAGACATGCTCAACCGTGCGGTACTGCTGATCAAAGATTCTCCTATTTCTTTCCTTCGAAATATTCCAACGAGTATAAATGGTTAAATCTGTTGTAAAACGTAGTCGCTCACCCAAATCACAAGAACAAGAACAGGAACACACATAATATAGGGGTGGAGTTCTCTTCCTTTATTAGATTGATCTCTTGTATAAGAGGGTGCCCGATATATAGTAAAAGATAGAAAGAGATAGATTCGGATTCGCCCACCAATAGATAGAGTCCTTCCAAACTTGGACTGGGATTCTATCTATATCATAACACTCCCCCTGGGCGAATACCGCGTAATGCACATGTCTCGTTAAAAACTCTCAAAAACCGAGTGGGAAAAAATGGATGGAGAAAAGAGTACATTGCACTCGCATTCTGTGTTACACTAGTTGCCTCATTAAAAACCTTCATGTGAGAAAACTTCAGGAAAACTCACTAAGGGAAAAAGAATACAACTTATAATCTTCAGGATTTAAAATATGACCTTCAGGATCATGCAAAGGGTCATGGTTAAAGGATTTACTCCCCCTGAACTTTGCATATCTCTAAATCGTCTCATTCCATTGCCATTGACACATCTTTGAAATGTAGAATTTGGCAATAATTTAGTGAATAAATCTGCAAGATTTTCATATGACTTAGTTTGCAAAATCTTTACCTCACCGTCCTTCTGGAGTTCGTGAGGATAGGAAAACTTAGGAACAATATGCTTCATGATATTGCTTTCCACATAACCCATTTGCATTTGTGCAACATAAGCAGCATTATCTTCATGATAATTGTGGGGGTATCGACGGTGTTAAGACCACATGACTTCTGGATATGGTTAATCACACGTCTCAGCCAAACACATTCACATGAGGCTTAATATAAAACTATAATCTCTGATTGGTTGGTAGAAGTAGTTACCAAGGTCTGTATATAAGACCACCAAGAAAAACGGCTGTACCACCGTAAAGAAACACAAAATCAGTCTTAAATTTGGCATTGCGGGGATCAGACAGATAGCCAACATCCATATATCCCACCATGGTTAAGTCTTAGTTCTTCTGGAAAAATAATCCAAGATCTTAAGTACCTTGGAAGTATCTGAGTAAAGTCTTGACACTAGCCCAATGTCTTCTGGTTGAGACTACACTGTGTCTTACTAGCAAATTTACTGCAAATGCAATATCAGGTCTTGTGCAATTCACAAGAAACATCAGTATGGAACTTCAGGTCTTAAGACTTTCTCATTTTCCATCCTTAGTCTGAAAATGGTCTTTATCCACTTCAAGGGATCATACGACCATGGGGTGTTTTAACGGATGCGATTTATCCATATTAAACCTTTCCAATACCTTCTGGGTATAGGAAGACTGGTGTACGAGGATTCCTTCTGGGAAATGATCTAGCTGCAGGCCTAAGCAAAATTTAGTTTTACCCAAATCTTTCATCTCAAAACTCCGTCATGAGGTAAGCACTTGCTGAAGAGGAACGCGATATGCTACACTAGCACAAAAAAAATCTAACGCGTAACTAGAAAGCTACTCGCAAGAAGGGGATCACAGATAAGATTACCACTATACGCGCAGTTGCGGAATCCTTCGCGCGTCGATGTAGTGGATCGTCCTCGTCGCAGTCGTTGCGTCGATGGGGCGGATCGTCCTCGCCTCGCCGTGGATCATCCTCCCACACCGCAGTCGCAGCAGCGTCACCGCAGTAGTCCACACGTCCAGGGATGGACCGCCATGCGTCGGTGTGCAAGCACTTGGTCGTTCGACAGGGGCAACAAGAAGAGGAGGCTAGGGTTTCGAGTGAATCACTTCTAAACCGTGGGAAAGCACACTCTGCGCCCATCCTCCTCCCTTCCTTATATAGCCACGAGATGAAACCCTAAAACAAGGCCCGTCAGCGTGCTAAGCTCACAAGATCCATTAATTATAGATCCAATCCAAATTAATGCGTCCCAGCCCCCTTTAAGTGTGTGACCCTGCAGGTTCACGTACGTTTGGACATGGATTCGAAAAACTCCTTTTCAATCCAATAGTTGGTAGCGGCTCCTTGCAAAGTATGCCAACTCCCAAACATACTATGATCAAATCGGACAGAACCTATCAAAAGTACTCATGTAATAATCCCTTTGCCAAGTATATGAAGATTGAACTCAAGGCGAGAAGCATGTCATCCTTTGATGATTCAATCCATCTCTCGTATCCGTGATATATTAATAAGTTGTGATTGACTCCTCAATCACGGCATGGCCATGCACTTCCTTAATCATATCACACGAGTGGCCTTGTCATATATCTCCGTTTCATTGGAGTGGCAAATTCCATCTTGATCGCTCACTTCCCTCTGCACGTTTCATAGTAAACATGAAAGCTACCTTTATAACTATCCGGTTAGGAAGTAGTGTTTGATAGCCCCAAAGAAAACTAGTACACATGTAGGGAATATGACAATCTCAGGTCTAAGGATCATACATCTACTAGGTATGAGATACACTGATGAACATAAGAATGAAACATTCTCGCAGTTGTCCCATTGCGGGTCTATCTAACCCATGTTCTTCAACATGCGTCCACAATGTATAGATGATATCTCTATATCCCATGATCTATGAAGCATGATCATCGATCACTACATGTGCTGATCTATTCATCGTTGTCCTATACGATGATATCCGATCAGAGATATTTTCTACTCTGCCAAAGCTAGGTGATCACCATGCCCTGCCATTCTTGCGCCTCGGTCATGCTATGGCACAGGAGAACAGAATGCCACCCACAAAACCAAAGCCCGTTCCTATTTCGATCGAGTGCAAGAGCTCTTCTGCCACTGCCTTTGTCGGGACCCGAATATGCAAATCCGGACCCTCTGTGAGAATGCCTTGCCTTGTCTGTTGCAACGTCTTCAGGTGCATAATGTGCAAGCTGAGTGAACCTGTTCAAGTAATCTGCCATAGACTGGCTTCCCTACTTGATGGCTCTGAATTCTTCCTTCTTCAAATCCATAACACCTTCTCGAACATGGTACTAGAGAAAAGCAGCAGAAAAATTTCCCAAGTAATCTCCTGTGAGTTCTCCTGTGATGCACATTAATTCTCCCACCATTTAGCAGCTATACCCTCAAGCTGGTGAGAAGCATAAAATACCTTCTCATTTCCCACACACTGAGTGATATGCAGCTTCCTTTCAAATGTCCTAAGCCAATCATCTGCCTCAATTGGGTTGGCATTCCAAGAGAAAGTAGGCAGACAAGTCCTCATGAAATCGAACAGCTTAGAGTAAGGACGATTCCCATTGTTAGCAGCTTGATTTGCATTGCTGGCAGTTGCTTGATTAGTGAAGTGCTGCATTTTGCTACATCATAGTTTGCATAAGCTGGGTTTGTGCAGCAAGAAAAGCTCCAAAGTTACTCATGTCAACTGATGGTGCTGCTTGAGGAATTGGCGTCTCGCTCAGGTTCTCATTTGGACAGGTTCCACTTCCACTGGCTCTGTTTTTTTCGTGAGTCTGAACCATCCGCTGATCACTCCAAGGTTTAGAGAAAAGAAGGAATAGTATAGACAAGCAATATAAGAAACTTATGCGGGGAGTTTTCAATCCAACTCCAAATATAAAGACTTTATTGAATATTTGGTATGGTTGCTCACATGTGCCAAGGGCAATGCAACACATACTGCACACTCAAAAGACAATTAAAACTCTCATTAACCTAAGCACACATTACTAATGCCTAAAGGACGACTCTCCTAACTTAGACTCATATGACTTACACACTTGAGTCACTACTACTAGACTAAGACACTGTCTAATCACTAAGCCATCCAGGATGCGGTCCTCTAGAAGACGTAGATTCCTGCCCCTCAGTCTCGGGCTCCACCTCTTCAGGGTCCTTCTCAAACTCCTCTTCCTCCATCTCTAGCTTAGCTTCCTCTTCCTTGATGCATAGGGCCTCCTCCAACTCAGCTATCCGCTCAGAAGCCATCCTCCTGTTCTCTCGAAGATCCTCCTCAGCCTTCTCCAAAGCTTCGTAGATGTAACATCCCTGAATGTTGCTTATGAAAATAAAAGATTTGTTATTAAAATTTTAAAATATTATTTTGTTAGCTTATGTGGAATTCCTAGGAATAATTCGATTTTCCATATGTTCTAATAATTTTCCTTGAATTTTTAAAATGCTTTTTCCTATTTTTGAAATTAAAAAGTAATTTAAATAATAAAAAAATTAACTAAATTTTTTTGTTAAGTTCAAAATCTCCCCGGGATTTTTGTGATTTTGTTTCGAAATTTTTGAACTATATTTGCTATTTTCTAAAAGAGTTTTCAGATTTTAGAATTTTTTTAAAACACAAATTATTCAAATATAAATTGGAAATAATTTTAGTAAGTTCAAAAGGCCCTAGTTAATTTCTCTGAATGTTTCTAAAATTTCTGAGTTGTTTTATAGTTTTTACATGTTAACAAGAATTTTCAACATTTAAAAATTAATTACTATGCTATAAATAATAATATTATATTATTTGAAAATATTTATTCGTGCTTTATTTGCTGAAATGGTTGTCTCTTAAATTTTCTGAAATTATGATCATTTAATTGTTATTTTTTCCCAATTTAATAAGCATTTTTAGTGGAAAATTAATTGTTTTCAGAATTAATTATTTTCTGTACTGTTCACTGACCCAATCCACTTCTCAGGCCCATCCGTCAGATGTAGTGCATCTGTAAGCTACAGTAACCAAAGGACCTGGCCCGCATTAAATCCAACCATTTAAACTCATTTATTCCGATGAACCCATTACTGTTCCGGCAATAACTTTGGGGAGCATTTTATGACGATCCGCTGGTCCGATTTCCCTATAAATTGAGCCCCAGGTTCTTCTCCTCATTCCTCACATCTTTAGGTTTGAGTTGTTCCAATCTATCCAACGGATCTACCTCCACAAGCCGTTCTTTCCAAAGTCCAGCGAACTTTCGGCGAGCTCTTTCGACCACTCCTGACCTCCATTCAGCCTCCAATATTTACTGGAGCTTCCTCTTAGTGTCCTCTACATTGGATAAAATCATATTTTGAAAATTCTCACCGGAGCACTGCCGGCAACTATTTCTTCCCAAGTCCGTCGAGAGATCAATTTTTGGATTCAAAAGGTCCGATCTCCTTCATCTTAAGTTTGATTGACCTCATTTTTCTTTCTAAATTCATACAAAAATATAATCTACCTATTTATGCTAGTTTGATATTTTATTTTAATTTATTTGGATTTTACTTGAAATTGGATGTTCTTCGCGTATAGTTTTCAGAGAGTCGGAATGGTTCGCTGCAGATGATCTTGATCACCTACCCTTAGATTCAGGAAAGTCACACATCTTGACCATATTTGAGCCTAGTTTTTAAATCATATTTTGTTTTAAATATAATTTCATGCTTAAGTTGCATTAAAAATAGTTTAGTCCCAATTTAAAATGAATAGTTATACCCTGTTCTGATTATGATCCTCATTTGAAATTTGATTTGATTGTGACATTGTAACCCTAAGAATATAATCTGAATCTATGTTGATAATTAAGTAATTAGGGATGTTTAGTCGTGCCTAAACCAAAACTAGAATTTTGGGAATTTATGCCAAATAAAGATTCGTTGAAATAAAATTTTGTTGTGGTGAACTAAAAAGTTGTCCAAAAAAAATATGGATTTAGACCGAGCGAGAATGGTTGGCAAGTCGGTACGTGAGGCACAAGGGTTGTGGAAAGCTCGCCTAATTAATTAAGGACCGGTCTGTGTTACGCTGAATGTAAAGCCTTACCGTACTACCACAAGTCTGAAATAGGACAGACCTGGCTATCCATATTGCGACATACCATGGACAATCATGCCATTAGGTTGAAAGTGGAAGTGGGTGTAAGGCTGCCACTCGGCGCAAGAGGGGGCTTCTGGACTGAGCGGTTGTAAGTTCAAGCTCTATTAGTTTTGGTGATTGGTTTTATATTAATGTTCAATCCTTTTTTTAATGACAAATCTAATCATTATGAGACTAACATGTTTATTGAGTTTCATTCTTATTAGTCTCAAAATTGGATAGAAAATGGAAAACCCAAGGTATGCACTTTTATTCACTCTATTGTCTTAAATCATACTTAGGATTCAAGTTAAAAGATAAACTCTTCCATTGCCTTAGTCTTAATATGTGCATTATGTTTCCAAATCTATATATACATGAATGCACACATCTAGGGGGAGTTGATAATTTAACTTGATGTTTCAATTGTATTGATCCATGTCCTCTTGCTAAATAACATATAAAGGATCAAGACTTTGAAACAATCTTTTGAGTATATATAACTTGTGTAGTTGTAGTATACTCATGTTAATATGGAATAAACTCAAATACTATCTAAGATTGATTATGTGCATATTGATTCCAAGCGAAATTATTTATATGCACATACTTAATAGAGTTTGTTCTATAGTTGATGGTCTAAATGTATTGATCCCTTTCCATCACTCAAACATATATGGATTGTCGGGGATCGGTACCCTCGCCACGTGTAAGCATCCTCCCGTGGCCTCGTGGCGGCTTTCCGCGGGCCCGGGGGCTCATCTCCGACCTAGGAGGTGCTCTCCCGATGATCAGGCTCGGAACCAGCGAGCTCGGGCACCGCCGCAGGGGCAAGCACCCTCGGCCTCGACCTCAACCTAGACGCCTCGACCTCAACCTCGACGCCCCCACGGCCGCCAAAGGAAAGGACATCTGTAACCGTTTTGTTTGATCTTGTGTAAAGCTCTCCCTTGCGTGGGAGTCAGCGCTCTACCTACCCTTGCGTGGGAACTAGGGTTCAACAGCTCCCGTCAAGATCTCAACAGCTCCCGTCAAGATCTCAATGGCTCCCGTCAGGCTCCCAACGGCTAGCAACGACTTTCATCAGCCCCTGTCAAATCGCCATGAGCTCCTGACATCGGCCTTGGGACCAAGCAGCAGGGTTCTCAGAGGGCTACAAAAGCAATAGGTCACCCCAACCACGGGGAGGGATAGAGAGGGACGAGGCAAGACATGTGACACAACACAGGGCAACCAGAAGACACGCAACACCCCCCGAGGAAGGCGGCGCAGTGCCCCTTGCTCGGGCCCTGTTCTTGTACTCTCCCACAAAATCGCCAATACACCCTTCGCCTCAGGGCAAGACTGGAGTAGAGCTATTACCCGACCTTGGAGGCTCGAACCAGTATAAACCTCGTGTCCGGTGTCTCTTCCCCGACTTGCATCCCGTGACGCTAGGCGCCTCCGAACGAGCACGACCTCGGGTCCCGCTCCCGAGCTAACTCCTCGCATCCCCCTTTTTCCTCTGCGGTCGATGGTCCCGATCATCGACACGGATCATTACTAACCATCATAAACTTGTGTAGTAATGTATACTCATGTCAATTTAAATGAAATTTAAATTGAGTTCAGTTGTCTTTTAATCAAATCAAAGAATGCTTCATCATGTGTTGATGGTGTCTCTTTATTGATTAAGGACAAGTGAAAAGTTCTTGAGTATAATGAAGCATTAGTTGCATCAAAGTACTCAAGACACCTTTAAATCATTCAAATTGATTTGGATGTGCTCAATCGATCTTGGAGGCATCCATTATGTGTTAATGGAGTGCGATGATGATTGAGACAACCGTGTTTATTGGACTAACATCTTCCATGAGTTGTGGAGTAGGTTGAGTCCAAGAAAATGAAGAATCGAGAACGAGGAGTCATCATGTGTTGATGAGCTTCAAGAGGTTATCTCGAAGTGAAGAGAAGAGCTAGAAGATTCATCATGTGTTGATGAATAAGAAGAAGATTCGATCCTGGAGAAAAGATGATTGGAAATCTTAAAAGCTCCAAGTGGATCGCTAGAGGTAAAGGTATAACTAGTTAGGGCTAATGATGTGTTCCTAGTCTTTTACCGGTCTCGGTGCTTGGATGGGAGATCGGGATGCTAGTTAGGTGCCGTACTATTAAGAGGGGTTGAGTCTTTTAGCTTGTGCTTCATCATGTGTTGATGAACTCAATCTAGTTCACTCTAGCTCACTCTTTTGATCAGTTTTTGCATGGAGCTAACCATTTTGGCATGTGTTGTGAATGGATGAAGTGCGTGCATTGGATTTTGCATGAGCTAGGTATTTGCATGTGTTGCAAATAAGGGAGCTCATGCTTGCTTCTTATTGAATCTAAATTGAATTGGTTTTTGCATGAAGCTATGAATTTGCATGTGTTGAAAAGGGGAGATAGCTTATGCAATGTTGTTTATGTGGTTATTTCTTGGAGCTAATTTTTGCATGTGTTGCAAAAGGAGAGAGCTCAGGCAATTTGGTTTAAAGTGGTTGCATGGAGTTAGAGATTTACATATGTTGCAAATAGAGAGCTCATGCACTTGAGTTTGTTTTGGTTGTTTGCATGGAGCTAGGTATTTTCATATGTTGCAAATGGAGAGCTCATGCATTGGAGTTTTTAGCTTGTGACTTGATCATGTATTGATCATCACAAGGCTAGGTGTGTTTTGTGTTTTGAGTTTGCAAAATGTGTTTTTGGAAAATATTGAATGGATTCGTTATTTGCAAATGTGTTTTGCAAATAAGCTCAAGGTTGTGGGTTTCAATCCTAGAGCATGTGTTGGTATTTGCAAAGTGTCGGGATCATGTGTTGGTCCTTACATGGCTAGAGGATTAATCTCATATGTTCGTGGTTTATTTGCGAATATGTTTTGCAAATAAGTTGGAGTTGTTATTTACAAATGTGTTTTGCAAATGAACTGGAGTTATGGGTTTCGATTCTAAAGCATGTGAATAGGGTTTTCAAATATTTTTTGTAAATTGACTTGATCATGTGTTGGTCATCACATGGCTAAGAGAATTGATCTCATAGGTTCTCACTTTATTTGCGAATGTGTTTTGCAAATAAGGTTTGAAGTTTTAATACGATTCGTTGGAGCATGTGAATAGGGTTTGCAAATGTGTTTTTCAAATTATCTTGATCTTGTGTTGATCATCACATGGCTCAAAGAACCAACCTTCGAAAATTTGGAGAAAAGTTTTTGTGAAAAACCTGTTTTTCACATCTAGCCGGCACTACCGATCTCTGGGTGCGGTACTACCATATGGGCAGCAGTACCGGCTCATAAAGTCGGTAGCTTTATTAAAGAATGGCTGGTTCTGGGATTTTGCCTGGCCAGCACTACTGCCCCTTGGGGCGGTATTGTCGCTTTGGTTGGCACTACCGGTCCTTAGAGGGTGGTAGTGCCGGTTTTGTAGCCGTTGCCGACCGTTGGAGTTCGAGGCCGGCACTACCAGCCCTCATAGGCGGTAGTGCCGATTTTGTTAAAAAATACCCGATTTGCCCCCCAGTGGCTAGATTTCGTGTGTGGGGTTATAAAAGGATGCCAAGGGGTAGCATTAAGGGTTGTTGTTGTTGGGAGACATTTTGGAGGGGTTGTGCATGTGTTGCACTCTTCAATTTGGTTTTTGAGCTAAGAGTGAGCCATATTTGCATGTGTTGCAATTAGGAAGTGGATTGAGAGCCTCTTGTGCATGTGTTGCACTTGAGGAGGATCCTAGTGCATGTGTTGCACTTAGGAGGTCACCGGAGTGCATGTGTTGCACTAGGTGAAGTTCAAGCGGAAGAGCTTGGCTTGTTACTCTTGGTGTTTGCCGACACCTAGACGGCGTAGTGGCGTCATGCGCAGTGAGCTTCTCGATGAATGTTGTGAGAAGCCTCGGCAAATTTGTGAAGGTCGGTGCTCGCCTACCCGGAGGGGGAAAGAGCAACCACTAGTGGATTCGAGGTGGGTGCTCAATTTGTGGAGCTGGTCCAATTGGCTAACCTCAACGTGGATTAGGGGAGACCAGCAAGTCTCCGAACACCACGGTAAAACATTATTGTGTCTCATGTGCTTACATTGTATTCGTTATTTATATTCAAGCAATTTATATTCATAGAATTAAATTGATTGATTGCTTGTCTTTAGAATTGCAATTATTGTTAGAGACATAATTAGTTAGTGCACATAGTGAGCCTAGTTGATTTAGGCTTTAATTGTCAAAACCTTAGTTTATCGCTTCTGTATTAATAACTGTTAAGGTTTTGGCATTATGGTAATTAGGGGTGAATTGGTTTGTAGAATTTCGTAGAGTAATTTTTAAAAGCCACCTATTCACCCCCTCTAGTTGGCATCCTCGATCTTACAGCGGTTCAACGCTACCAACGGTGAAACCTTAGTGTCCATGACGCTGTGGATGGAGCTTTATAGGGACCTTGTCATGATTTTCTCTAAGGACACACCAAAGAAAGTGTGTTTTTGGGCAAAAGGAGATAATCATGTCTTGTGCGTAAAGTTGTACAACCTCTATAGAGTATAAAACTAATCGATTAGCCATGCCCGTGGTCATGGGCATGCTGAGCAAGCCTTTCACGGACTAGAATTTAATGTTTTCAAAAATGTTTTTGGAGTGAGTGATACCATTTTGTGGGAAAAATTTGGGTTAACTCCAAGAGGGATTCCTGTGCAAAAATTGACTAAAAGAATATTTTTCTTAAAAAAATATGCCTTTGAAAATATTTAGAAATATTGGAAAACTTGTTGCTTCATGCTAAAATCAACCATACAACCTTCCTTTGTATCCCTTACATTATCATTGCATTTCCTATGTGGCTTGCGGAGTACTTTTGTACTCACCCTTGCTTACTCTATCTTTCGAGAGGAATATCTCTACGATGGTGAGGACCAAGATAACTAGGTCACTGCCCCAGTTGATTGCCTGTGGCGGATCTATTGGGTTCTACTACTGTTTTTATTTTGCTTCCGATGTAATCTTTTATTTGGCCTGCGTGCCATATTTATTGTAAACTCTTATTATTAATAAAGTGTGTTGGATATGTTATGTTATTATTTTTGTTGTGTGTACTAGCTTTACTTGGACTAGTACAGAATACACAGAGGATTTCTGATGTTTTTCTGGGGTCCAACAGTAGACCTCCGCAAGCTCTTGGGTGGTGATCTTCATGACGTTCTCATGTGCGGTAGCAAAACAGGTGAGGTGAAAAATGGTGGCATCTTCCTCGTCCATGATTCTGTCATCGGTAGTAGCTCCTTTGTGTGGATGATACTTGAACATCGTTGACTCCAACTCAACAGTGTAGTCTTGAGCAAAGTGACGGAGTGCTAGGCATGCGGACTCCTGGATCCCCGCCTCGAACGACGATCTCCTCATCGTGATGTTGATGGGGCGGCTTCCCATTGTGTTCTCCTTAGCATAGATTGTAACTTTGCAAAGCATCCCTCGTACTTTGCCATTAACAATCCAGCTAGTGCCTCGATAGATAGGCCTGTCGAATCCTCCCACCAGCTGCAACATCTTCCATAGCTCAACAACGAATCCTCCCTTGCGTTCAGCATAGATGTACTCCATCTTTATCTATAGAAGACAATTCTCGAAACCTCAGCTCAAAACAAGAGAAAAGATGAAAAATTTCAGCAAGGGTACGAAGCAAGGAAGAGGGGATAAGTCAAGAACTTTTTGATCTTTTAAGTTAATTTTAACTTTAGAAAATAGTTTTGGACAGTTCTAAGACAACCAAACTAGCTAGGGCTTGACCTACAGTCAGTGTGGCTCTGATACCACCTCTGTCGGGATCCGAATTTACAAATCCGGACCCTCTGTGTATTCAACACTAGTCCAGGATCACGCTAGTGCACACAGGCTCAACATAGTGAATACCACAATCATACTCAACGATACCATGAATAAAGACTATCAAATTGAATATAATTGTTAGATGATCTTATGGTCCACCTTACATGAATATGCCACGCAAGGTTAAGACTGAAAAATAAATAAACTATAGCGAAAATAAATTTATTCATAGTAACCCTTCAATTTGCCACAGGCAACTGACAAGGTTCGCACCCTAACTGATCATTTTGTCTTGATACACCTCCTCGTAGGCAGGCGTAGCTTCTTCTCCAACTGATGATTTGTTGTTGCAAGGGGTGAGTACATAAAGCACTTAGCAAGTCATGCACAGAATGCAAGTCTATTATACTATATGCATGGCTTATTCCAAAGGAATGTCTGACATAGTTATTTTAAAATAAAGCAGCATTTATAAAAGAATAGCATAAATAGATTGAAATAACAGTAAAACAAATAGTAACAATAAATAAATTTCTCAATAAATTCCCAAATAACAACCTTAAAGCAATTCCATACCTCCATAGGCATACAGTCTCCATTCTCATATTTATTTAATAAAAACTAACCCTTGACTGTAATCACCGAGCAATGCTCAATACCGTGAGCATGGCTATTTGAATAGGTTTGACACTCTGCAGAGGTTATATACTTTTCCCACAAGATATAATCAATCACCACAAAGGCGAGTGATTATAACAAAGTCTTTCCAATGCTCTGTCTAAACCCAGTACTACCCGCTGAGGTTTCAACACTGGTTGGACTGGTTACCACATCCGGAGCCCCCCTCTCGCGCCATGTGAGTCTACCCGTGCACCCGGAACCCACACTACCACGACAGTATCAAAGCCTAGACATAACAAATTAATCAGCTAGGTCTATCCCATACCAAACATGTGGTTGTATGAATGACTCACTTCAAATGTTTGCAAAGTTATGTCCTTAATTGATCAAGGAAAAACTAATAAAAAATCACCATAACCATAAACCACTAATACCATATAAACAATGCGACTGCCCAAATGCCACATTGGCCCATCACAATTCTTGCTACTTGCCTTAGTCTAAATCATTTTACCACCCCAGTTGATTACCATGCACCACATGCCATCAACAACATTGTGTAATAACACGTGACACACAAGTTAATAAACATGTTACATAGTTCATTAATGTATCATCCTGAATTTTGCATTTGTTGAATTTAATATGAATTTTATATTTTTATGAATTGTCTGGAATTTATTTGAATTAATTTGTATTTATTGATTTATGGCTTATTTATAAAGTTATTTGGAAAATATGAAAAGTTTAAATAAACTTTTGATGGAAATATTTTATTTGAGTTCCAAATACCTTAAAGTTTTTTTCTGATATTATAGCTATTTATTTGGGCTTTATCTATTTTGCTGATTTATTTTCATTCATAAAAGATTTAAAAACCGTCCACATAGTGTTGGGCTGAATCTTATTCAGCTCGGCCCATCTTTCCACGCCGCCGGCCCGCACAGCCTGTTTCGCCACAAAACCCTAGCCGCTTTGCACCACTATCGTTGGATCTTGATCCATCTGCTGTCTTTGCACCGCATCGCCTGCGCATGTGAGCCGTTGATCCTTCGCCACGTGTGCGCCCGCGATGGAGCCACATTAGCAAGCCGTATCCTCACTGGATTCTGCCACCGTATCTTAACGAACCGAGGTCTTCGCGAGATACACGAAAGTTGAGGCTGCTATTTAAAGTGCCACCGCCACCCTTGGATTCCTCACCCCGCGCCGCATATTCTGGTCAAGACACACACGCCGAGACACCTTCGTCTTCCCGTGGAGCCCCAGAGCATGGTCGGTCATGTCGTCGTCCTTGGCTCCAGTGAACCAACGCCGTCGCGCCATCGCCGTCGCCGCGAACTTCGTTGACCATCGAATCGGGTGAGACACTATCGGATGCTCGCCATGTGTCGCATGTCGGGCTAGCCTTGTCATCTTCTATCATCGTTTGATTGCTAGCCGTCCGATCTTCTTTGAGCTAGTGAGATTGGTCCGCGTGGCCGCAAAGCCATAGCCATTCGTTCGGATCTGGGAGGATTAGATCGCACCGGCGCCGTGACTAGTCACATGCTGCCGCATGTCGAGTGCGGCAACCGAGGCACTGTGCGCCGAGTTCACGGTGAACCAGTGTCGTGACCCGAATATGCAAATCCAGACCCTCTGTGTATTCCGCACTAGTTCAGGATCACGCTAGTGCACACAGGCTAAGCATTAATGAATATCACAATCATATTTAAGGGTAACATAATAAAGACTTCATCAACTTTAAGTATAACTGTTGAACGACCTTATGGTCAACCTTACATGAATACGCCTCGCAGGGCTAGGACTGAAAGTAATTAAATAGCAGCAGAAATAAACACAAGCATAGAAACCCTTCAATCTGCCACAAGCAACTGACAAGGTTCGCACCCTAGTTATTTGTCTCCTCCTGAAACTCCTCTTCAAAAGCAGATGTTGCTTCTTCTCCAACTGGTGATGTTTTGTTGCAAGGGGGGTGAGTACATAAAGCACTCAACAAGTTGTGCACAAAATGCAAGTCTAATATACTATATGCATGGCTTATTACAAAGGATGAACTGACATGGTTAATTTGTATAAGCAACATTGGCAAAAGAATAGCATAAATAGATTGAAAGATAGTAAAACAAATAATAACAATAATACATTTTCCATTTGTTTTCCAATAACCAACTCATAACGTTATTCCAAATTTCATATCCATACCCACATTTGTTTTTAATGAAATCTAACCTTTAACTGTAATCACCGAGCTATTCGAATAGGTTTTACATTCTGCAGAGGTTATACACTTTACACACAAGATACAACCATACACCACAAAGGCGAGTGATTATAACAAAGCCTTTCCAATGCTTATCTAAACCCAGTACTATCCTCTAAGGTTTCAACACTGATGGGACTGGTTACCACATCCAGGGCCCCCCTCTTGCGCCATGTGAGCATACCCGTGCGAGGACTGGTTACCACTACTCGGGCCTCACACCACCATAAATAGTACAAAAGCTTAGACTCGACAGATTAATCAGCTAGGTCTGTCCCATAACAGACATGTGGTTGTACGAATGACTCAATTCAAATTCTTGTAAGGTTATGTCCTTAATTGACCAAGGCAAGACTAACTAAAAATCATCATAACCATGAACCAACTATTATCATAAAAAGCAAAACGACCGCCCAAGTGCCGCATTGGCCCACTACAAATACATGCCACTTGCCTCAGTCTAAATCATTTTACCACCCCGGTTGTTTACCATGCACCACGTGCCATCATCAACAACAACAACACTGTGTGACAACACCTGACACACAATTTAATAACACGTTATATAATCATTAAGCAAGATTTAAAATGATGGCTCGTTGCACGGCTAAGCATTCTACTTGTGGTCTAACTAACCACACTGGCAATTATAGATACCAATTAGTATTAAACCATGATAGGGTGACAAATGAAATACGACATACAACATGGTAAGGTGGATGTTACTCAAAGTGGACATTAGCTAATCCCAACATATTTGAAACAGCGATACTTGAACTAATATGCAATACTTTGAAACAATATAATATTTTAAGCATAGGTTCAACATGATCAAAGCACAACTTGTATTAAAATATCTCCAACTCCTACTTTGGACCTTGTTCAAGTGCTGGATCCTCGATGACAAACTCACCGGGCAACTCGACGTTTATGCGTAACAAGCAAGGAAGCAATAAATAGCAAATACAGAGAGCAATATGTAACACCCTAATTTTTGCTTTAAGTGTTATTTTATTGTCATTTATGCAATTTGAGATTTATTTGGATTTTTTTGGATTTATTGGAATTTATTTTGAGAATTAAGTAATTAGCCGCTTTGAGAAAACCAATTAAATATCTGCATAATCAAAATAAAGTTTTGCCAAAAATATTTTATTTGAACTCAAAATGTCTCAAAGTATTTATGAGAATTTTCTTGGATTTTCCTGATATTTTAATTGCCTTAAATTAATTAATTTAATTTTGGGAATTATTTTAAATCAAAAAACTTTTGAAAAATCGGTGAATAGTACTGGGCCGAAGCCCAGCATTGTGCGCGCATGGCCCAGCGCTGTGTGGCCCATCAGCCGCTTCACCGCCGCCTTCGTGCTCGGCCGTTGGATTTCAAACGGGCGGCCTTCTTCATCGCGAAACCCTAGCGCTGGCAGTCGTTGGATCGAGATCATGCGGTTGAGATCGTGCGGCGTTGTTTTGGAAAGATCTGGTCGCATCCGTTGATTTTGGAAAGTGCGGATCAGATAGTATCGGCTGAGATCTAATCGTGATCGCTCGTTGCAAATCGGACGGCTCACGGTCGTCGTCTCCGATTCGGTTTTCGAACCCGCTGCCGCACGCCGTCTCCACCGCGGAGTGCTAGGGTTGCCATTTGTGGGTGCATGCCGAGGCTCTTTTAAAGCACGGACCGCACCCCGAGGATCACCATCCCAGTGCGCATCTGCTAGCCTAGCCTCTTCGCCGGAGTCGCCGCCGTTTAGTCTTGAGAGCTCGCCGTAGTTCTTTGTAGCGCCGCCGCTCGTTTCTCGCCATTTCGCCGCCGTCAAGCCTCCATCAACCGCTCGGGTTCCAGATCCAGACTCACCGCGTCGAGCCGCGCCGGAGCTGCCACCTCTTCGTCGCCGGGAGGAGCTAGTTCGCCGTCGTAACCGTCGGCGTCTTTGTCTCCGGGAACTCAGCGCTGCCGCGACATCGCCCCACTTCGGAGCTTCGAGCAGCCGTCGGATCTCCACCGGACCGTCCAGATCACGCCACGTCTGCATCATCAGCAGTGTTCTTTTCAGGTAAAGCTATGGCCGTTAGATTTAATCGGACGATCGTGATTAAGCCGCGTGTGCGTAGTGCGTTGGCCGTTGGATTGTCTCGCGGAAGTGCGACACGTGTCGGTGCTGAAGAGGAACGCGGTACGCTACACTAGCATAAAACAAACTACCGCATAACCAGAAAGCTACTCGCAAGAAGGGGATCACAGATTAGATTACCACTAGACGCGCAGTTGAGTCAATCAATTAAGTATCTAATACCAATAGACCTCAAGGGCATAACACTAACAATCTCCCACTTGCACTTGAGTCAATCAATTAAGTATCTAATACCAATAGACCTCGTGTGCGCCTCATGCTTAGGCTGTGGCAGTGGCTTTGTCAACGTATCGGCCACATTGGCTTCCGTATGTACTTTGCATATTCTCACGTCACCCCTATCCACAGTCTCGCGAATAAGGTGAAAGCGCCGGAGTATGTGTTTAGACTTCTGATGTGATCTAGGCTCTTTTGCTTGTGCAATGGCACCACTATTATCACAATAGATGTTCATTGGACTAGAGGCACTAGCGACCACACCAAGCTCTGTGGTAAACTTGTTAATCCACATAGCTTCTTTTGCTGCCTCCGAAGCCGCAATGTACTCCGCTTCTGTCGTAGAGTCGGTCACCGTGTTCTGCTTGGAACTCTTCCAGCTTACTGCTCCTCCATTTAGTGTAAACACAAACCCGGATTGCGATCGAAAATCATCTTTGTTAGTTTGGAAGCTTGCATCGGTGTAACCCTTTGCAACCAGATCTTCCTCACCTCCAAAAACAAGGAACATACCCTTAGTTCTTCTCATGTACTTCAGGATATTTTTTACGGCTATCCAATGACCATCACCAGGATCCGCTTGGTATCTGCTCGTGACACTTAGAGCATATGAGACATCTGGGCGTGTACATATTATGGCATACATAATAGACCCAATAGCTGAAGCATATGGAATCTTGCTCATCCTGTCTCGCTCATCAGATGTCGAAGGACACTGATTCTTGCAGAGACTGATGCCATGTGACATTGGCATGAAACCTCTCTTGGATTCATGCATATTGAACCTTTTCAATATCTTGTCAATGTATGTTTCTTGACTTAATCCAATTAACCTTTTTGATCTATCTCTATAGATTTTTATGCCCAAGATATAGCATGCTTCTCCCAAGTCCTTCATTGAGAAACTCCTTTTCAATGAAGTCTTAACATCTTCAAGCATAGGAACATCATTCACGATCAATAATATGTCATCCACATACAAAATCAGAAACACAAGTGTGCTCCCACTAGCCTTCTTGTAAACACAAGGCTCTTCTTCGTTTTTGATAAAGTCAAAACCTTTGACTACTTCATCAAAACGAATGTTCCAACTCCGAGATGCTTGCTTTAACCCATAAATGGATCTTTGAAGCTTGCATACCCTTTTAGCATATTTAGGATCAACAAAACCTTCAGGTTGTATCATGTATACATCCTCAGATAGATTCCCATTAAGGAAGGCTATTTTGACATCCATCTGCCATATTTCATAATCAAAATATGCAAGAATAGCTAAAATAATCCGCATGACTTGAGCATGGCTACGGTGAGAAGGTTTCATCATAGTCAACTACTTGAACTTGTTTGAAACCCTTTGCCACCAACCGTGCCTTATAGATCTGAACATTTCCATCTACGTCTATCTTCTTCTTGAAAATCCATTTGCATTCAATGGTTTTTACACCATCAGGAGAATCGACAAAGTTCCAAACTTGATTGTCATGCATGGATTGAATTTCGGATCTCATGGCTTCAAGCCATTTTTCGGAGTTTGGGTCCATCATTGCTTCTTCATAAGTCGTGGGCTCATCATTGTCCAACAATAATATGTCATTCCCATATCTTATAGGTACATGACGTGGCCTCCCCGACCTACGTGGGGCTGGAGTCTCTTCCATAGGTTGTACAACACTTTGTACATCTTGTGAAGGTTTAGTGGTAGCTTAAACATATTCATATGAGTCTCGAACTTCATCACGATACACATCACTCTTACTGAATTCTTTTGAAAGAAACTCTTTCTCCAAAAAGACACCATTTCGAGCAACAAAAACTTTGTTCTCGTTTCTTTTGTAAAAGTAATATCCTTTTGTTTCTTTAGGATACCCCACAAAAAAGCATTTTTCTGATTTAGGTGTGAGTTTATCTGATTGTAAACGTTTTACATAAGCCTCACATCCCCATATCTTGAGAAATGACAACATGGGTCTTCTCCCAGTCCATATCTCATATGGCATCTTCTCAACGAATTTTGATGGGACCCTATTCAAAGTGAACGCAGCTGTCTCTAGAACGAAACCCCAGAAGGATAATGGTAGATCTGTTTGTTTCATCATTGACCGAATCATATCTAATAAAGTTCGGTTTCGTCGTTCGGACACGCTATTCCATTGAGGCGTTCCTGGCGGAGTAGGTTGCGGAACGATTCCACATTGCTTTAGATGATCACCAAATTCTTGGCTCAAGTATTCACCACCACGATCTGATCGTAAGTGTTTTATTGATTTGCCAAGTTGATTTTGTACTTCGTTTTGAAACTCTTTGAACCTTTCAAAAGTTTCAGATTTATTCCTCATTAAATAGATATATCCATATCTACTAAAGTCATCGGTAAAAGTTACAAAGTACTGAAACCCACCCCTAGCAGTCGAGCTCATTGGTCCACATACATCTGTATGTACTAGGGCCAATAACTCACTCGCTCTCTCACTAAAACCTATGAAAGGGGCTTTTGTCATCTTGCCAAGTAAACAAGATTCACATGTTTCAAATGATTCAAAATCAAATGAGGTTAGAAGTCCATCACCATGGAGCTTCTTCATGCGCTTCTCATTTATATGACCTAAGCGACAATGCCATAAAAAGGTAGGGTTCAAATCATTAGGCCGATGCCTTTTTACATTAATGTTATAGACAGGTTTCTCTTCGAGTTCAAGGACGTACACAACCCATCCACCATGAGGAAATGACCATAATACATATCATTCAAAAATATTGAACATACAAAGTTCTTTATTCTGAAATCATAACCTTCATGTTCCAAACAAGAAGATGAAATAATGTTTGTACTCAAAGAAGGAACAAAATAACAATTATTGAGTTCTAAAACTAATCCTGAAGGCAAATGCAATGGGTATATGCCAACGGCAAGACCAACAACTCTTGCTTTATTCCCCACGAAGATCCACTTCTCCTTTGCCAAGTCTCTACTCTTTATCGTGCCCTCAGATCGAATTGCAAATGTGAGCAACCGAACTCGTATCATATACCTATGAGCTGAGTGAAGAAGTAGCAAGATTAATTTCTATAACATTAATACTGAAGTGGAAACCGCATTTCCATTCTTCTTATCTGCTGTACTTTTCAGCTTCTTTTCCAATGTCCCGATTTCTTGCAATAGAAGCATTGGGTATCGTGTTGAGGCCAACTTTAAGCTTCAAGCTTAGTTTTGAGGCTTGCGATCTCATCTTGAACCTTGCCCTTGCCCTTGCTCTTTCCGTTCCCCCAGCCTTAGCCTTCCTCTTTTGAATGCGCTTGTTTTTGAACCATCATCACATGATTGGGTTTTTCTTAATTCTTTCTCGGCAGCCTTGAGCATCCCATGTAGCTCGGTTAGGCTCTTCTCCATGCTATTCATATGAAAATTCATAATGAATGGCTCAAAGCTCGTGGCGAGACCGGAGAATAACATCCGTGGCCAAACCGAGGCTAAGGGGGAACTCAAGTTTTTCCAATCTCCCGATGTAACCAATCATCTTGATCACATGAGGGCTGATCGGACTGCCTTCAGCCAACTTACAAGCAAATAAAAGCTTTGAGATACCATACCTCTCAGCTCTTGCTTGATTCCCAAACATGCCCTTCAAGCGCATAATCATATTGTAAGTATCCTGGTCCTCATATTGCTTTTGGAGCTCAGAGTCCATGGTGACAAGCATGAGACAGCTGACCTCTACAGAAGCATTAACATGTTTTTCGTATTGAACCTTCAAATTGCGAGGAGCATTTTTGGCTGGTTCATCAGGAATTGGATTCTCTAGAACATAGTCCTTCTTTTCATGCTTGAGAACAATTCTCAGGTTGCGATACCAATCAACAAAATTAGTTCCATTAAGTTTTTCCCTTTCCAAAACCGATCTCAAAGCAAAACCAGGTGTAGCAGGAGTAGGAGAAGGTGCCATTGAACTACAATAAAAACATGCAAAGTTTCTAAGCACTATGTTTATGTAAAAAAATTTATTAAACATTTTAATAAAAAACACTCCTATTTTATGTCCCTTTTATAGACACATAGTGAGTATTCAAGATCCATATTTATCAAACACTAGTGAGCTTTGGCATCACTGCTAGAAATTTAATGACATAGGTAAGCAACACCTTTGCTAATTACATCTTATGTAACTCTTGTTTGTTGAGTATGAAAACAAGTAATGAATGCCTCCATCAACTTGACTCATGGCCAAGTCAACCTGCCCCAAGGGCTCACATGAGGGAGGGAGCACTTCCCGTATTCGGGTGCCAATTAAGAAACCTGCCTCATGTGTGTTTTTCCTAGACACCAATTATCTTGTATAGGTTCCTTCATTGCTGAAATCAAATCCCAACCACTTATGTCCTCAAGCCCAAAACCGTTTTGATAGCTTGATTAAATCTACCATTGTTATGCATGATGTGTCCAACACATCCCTATCATCTATTAAGATAGCCATTGATATACTACTTTGGTAGTCATATCAATAACGATCTAAATTCTTGATAGGTACAACAATTGGATGGACATTTTGATTTAAAATTTTAACTATAGGGATGAACAAAATCTACTAAGAACATGGCATCACATGCAATGAGCATAAAGAAAATAGCAAGGATTAAACACACATCCACAGAAAATCAAAATAAGCTGTGAAATAGCATGACCCTTAGCTTTAAGATCTCCATCGTCATGCTTGTTTGTTCACCTTGCCACCTTGCTTGATTTGTTCACCTAGCCACCTTGCTTGATACCATCGTCTTCATCATTATGGATGCAACACCTTACAACTTTTGATAATGAAATTTACATGAGGGTTTGAAGCATCACAAGTCGACACGCATGTCGTTATACAATTTGAATAGCCTTATGGCTTGACACGGCATGCAGGCCATGTGGAAGTTACATGCATCACATACACATAGGCCATACTATTTCACATAATTCCCTGCAAAAACGAGTTAAACAAAACCATAATTCCCATATGGTTACGTTTCAGAAACCCTGATGGTGGTAACCCGACCGGTAAGGGTAACATCGTACCATGAACGGACTCACCCAAATCAATATTGAATCGGTTTGCACTTTCCATGTATCAACTAGATTGACCCAATCCAACTCAATCTGATTGGTTTGATCCCATATGGATACGTTTCAGAAACCCTGATGGCGGTAACCCGACCGATAAGGGTAACGTCGTACCATGAACGGACTCACCCAAATCAAGATTGAGTCGGTTTGCACTTTCCTCAAACCCTAAACCGATCGATCTCATCGATGGCTGCCGTCACCAATTCATCACATGAATCGGCTGAACATATAATAGATCCAATCTACTAACCTCACACATCATATGTGCAACATCCAGATCACAAAACTATATGAGATGGCTCTGATACCACTGAAGAGGAACGCGGTATGCTACACTAGCATAAAAAAAACTACCGCATAACCAGAAAGCTACTCGCAAGAAGGGGATCACAGATTAGATTACCACAAGATGCGCAGTTGCAGAATCCTTCGCACGTCGATGTAGTCGATCGTCCTCGCCGCAGTCATTGCGTCGATGGAGTGGATCGTCCTTGCTTCGCTGTGGATCGTCCTCCCACGCCGCAGTCGCAGCAGCGTCACCGCAGCAGTCCACACGTCCAAGGATGGAACGCCGTGAGTCGGTGTGCAAGCACCAGTTCACTCGGCAGGGGCAGCGAGAGGAGGAGGCTAGGGTTTCGGGTGAATCACTTCTAAACCGTGGAAAAGCACACCCTGCGTCCACCCTCCTCCCCTCCTTATATAGCCTCGAGATGAAACCCTAAACCAGGGCCCATCATCGTGCTAAGCCCACAAGGTCCATTAATTACGGATCCAATCCAAATTAATGTGTCCCAGCCCATTATGTGTGTGACCTTGCAGGTTCACGTACGTTTGGACATGGATTCGAAAAACTCCTTTTCAATCGAATAGTTGGTAGCGGCTCCTTGCAAAGTATACCAACTCCCAAACATACTATGATCAAATCGGACAGAACCTATCAAAAGTACTCATGTAATAATCCCTTTGCCAAGCATATGAAGATTGAACTCAAGGCGAGAAGCATGTTATCCTTTGATGATTCAATCCATCTCTCGTATCCGTGATATATTAATAAGTTGTGATTGACTCCTCAATCACGGCATGGCCATGCACTTCCTTAATCATATCACACGAGTGGCCTTATCATATATCTCCGTTTCATTGGAGTGGCAAATTCCATCTTGATCGATCACTTCCTCTCGCACGCTTTATAGTAAACATGAAAGCTACCTTTATAACTATCCGGTTAGGAAGTAGTGTTTGATAGCCCCAAGGAAAACTATTACACATGTAGGGAATATGACAATCTCAGGTCTAAGGATCATACATCTACTATGTATGAGATACACTAATGACACATAAGAATGAAACATTCTCGCAGTGTCCCATTGCGGGTCTATCTAACTCATGTTCTTCAACATGTGTCCATAATGTATAGATGATATCTCCATATCTCATGATCTATGAAGCATGATCATCGATCACTACATGTGCTGATCTATTCATCGTTGTCCTATACGATGATATCCGATTAGAGATATTTATCGAATTACATCAATAAGTAAAGAGCTTCATAAGCAAGTCACATACTTGTTAATCAATACAATGATATACATTCATTGGACCAATAATCATATTATTATTCTTAAACATAGTCATGTTACAATCATCTAGATAATTGCCTCAAGGGCATAACACTAACAGGTGCGGGTATCGAAGCATCATTCGTCGGGTGCACCATGGACAGGCGTGTGCCGTGGACATGGTCCATAGACCAAGAGATGTGGCACAATTTAATTGGCCCACGTATCGCGATGACTTCATACTGACATCAGCCGGTCCACAGCACAGTATCACGAGTCCACGGTGGACCAGCGTGTTTTCGTGGACTAAGTCCATGCCCTGGTGCCACGTGTCTGTCTCAGATTGGTCCACGTGTCGCTTGCGCATTAATCTGTAATTTCCAGTAGAAAAATAATTCGGGAAAATCGGAAATTCTATTTTCTGTATTTTCAGTATTTATTCAAACTTCAAAAGGCCATATCTTTTGCATTTTAACTCGGATTTGAGTGATTCAAATTTATAAAAAATTTTCAAAACAAGATATATTTATTAGTGAATTTTATTTTATTTTTGGAGTTTTGGTTGCTCTCTATTTTGGTGTTTATTTGCTATTTTGGCATCGTTTCGCGTAGACGTTGAACTGCTCGGCGATCCGGAGGAAGATTCGTCGCTTCAAGAACCAAGCTCAGAGCAAGACCAGCACCTACTCCAAGGCAAGTTGTGCTTTGACCATGTTGCACCTGATTTCACAAAATTGCTATTTTGTCTCTTAAAATTATGCATGATATTTTATGTGTATAAATGATTTCAATTAATCTGGGAATTAGATAATATGCCTATTTGAATCAAATCATACCTTGTCAACTATATGCCATGATCTCATTGTCACCCTAAGATGGTTAATTAATAGTTGGTTAATATTGATAATCAACATGGGCTAGTTAGGCCGTCATAGATTGCTTAGCCATGGCACGTCATCACATGTGTCCGAATGTTGATACTTAATATTGACTAATGGAATATTGAACAATGTTTAAGAATTGGTGTGTCATGTGTTGTCACAGAGTGATATCAAGTTGTCGTGGCAAGGAGGTCACACAACTAGATTGAAATGTTTGGTGGCACGTGGTGCATGGTAATCAACTGGGGTGATAATGATTTAGATTGGGGCAAGTGGCAAGGGGCAGTGTGCCAAGGTGGGCCAAGATTGGCAGGGGTATGCGGAAGTCTTGCCTTAATCACTCTAAGGACTTAACCTTGCAAGCCTTTGACCTGAGTCTTTCTTGCAACCACATGTCTGGAATGGGACAGCCTAGCTGAATAATTTGTGAGGCCTAGATTTCGGTGCTGTCGTGGTGAATAGTGAGTCCCGGGTTTACGATTTAACTCACATGGCGCAAGAGGGGCCCCCTGTTGTGTTGGTTTAACCCTTCAGTGTTGAAACCTTAGCGAACAGTACTGGGTTTAGGTGTAGCATTGTAAAGGCTTTGTTATGATCACTCGCCTTGGTGGTGTTTGGTTGTATCGTGTGGGTAAAGTGCATAACCTCTGCAGAGTGTACAATCTATTCGAATAGCCGTGCTCACGGTATTGGGCAATGCTCGGGAATTACAGTTAAGGGTTAGACTTTTGTTAAACAAAAACCTGTTGGGATGGCAAGGTGCCCTGGAGAATGGAAATTGATTTAGGATTGGAAACTTGGTTTACTTCAGAAATGCTGAATCTATTAATTATTGTTATTTGTTTTACTACTTTTCAATCTATTTACTGTATTCTTGTTAAATGCCACTTTATTGCAAAATATCCTTATTAGCCATTCCCTTGGATTAACCCAAGCATATAGAATATTAGACTTGCATTGCTGTGCACAACTTGTTGAGTGCTTTATGTACTCACCCCAACAACAAGAACTTCAGAAGAGGAAGAATCTACACCTTTCGTGGAGGAGGATTATATGGATGCGAATGCTTAGGGTCCGAGCCTCGTCAGTTGCCTGTGGTGAACTGGGGCTCTGCTACGCTTATTTAATTTCTGCTGCTGCTTATTTGCTATTTATTTTATAAGCCTTGTGTGGCAATAATCATGTAAGACAACTGTTACTATTAATTATTAAAGTTATGCTATATTCCGCTGTGTATGACTATGATAGTATCTATGTTGAACCTGTGTGCACTAGCGTGATCCTGGACTAGTGCGGTATACACAGAGGGTCCAGATTTGCAAATGCGGGTCCTGACAGATGTGGTATCAGAGCCATACTGACTATAGGTCTTGGCCCTAGGTAGTTGGTATCTCTTAGGAATGTCCAAAATTATTTTCTAAAGAAAAAGTAAAATTGACTAATAAGAAACTCTTGGCTTATCTCATTCTTCTAATCTCATCCTTGCTAAATTACCTTGTTTCCGTTGCCGTTTCGAGTGGAGATCTTATTCAAAATTTGTTTTGAATAGATGCCAATCTTCCAGTCCTTCGAGTCGAGGCAGGGTGGCTATGCCATGGAGCTGTGGAGAGTTCTTCAAGTGATTGGAGGCTTCGATCGTCCGCTCTATCGAGGAAGCAACTGGAACATCAACGGTGTGCATCGGGGGTTCTTCTGCAAACTGACCATCTTCGCTCTAGAGTGCGACGAGACCACCAGACTGATCCACATCACCACCCGGAGGTTCACATACGAGGCAGGAATTCAGGAGGCTGCCAGACTTGCTCTACGACGGATCTGCCACGACTATGCCTACGAGCTTCGTAACACCGTGTTCCGGCTTCACCCGACAGTGCGACCATGCCAGCGTCGACGGATCGTGGAGGGGGAGGGTGCTGCTGCAGTACACCTTGCTGAGTTCGCCACTGCCCAGGAGGATCACCTGAGGGACACTACTCAGGAGCTGGAAACAGTGTATGAGGCGCTGAGGGTGACCGAGCGAGAGCTTCAGAAGACCCGTGACGCAGCAGCCAGAGTCATCAGCGAGCTGGAGGAGGCCTTGCAGGTGGCGGAGGAGGTGGCGAACCAGGTCGTTCAGGAGCCAGATGGGGTCGCCGAAGAAGAAGAAGAAGAGGAAGACCCCAAGGAGTGTGAGTGGGAGCCGGAGGAGCCAGAAGAGGGTCACCAGGATGGGTTCGCACCCATGCCAGCCCACCCACCGGTGTATGCGCCGGATCGGTCCTCACCTGTGGTGGTGGATGAGTGAGAGTCAGTCTTAGAGTTGTGTCGAGACTCGAGTGTTGAGTCGCGTCCTTAAGTTAGTCCTTGCCTTTTAGTAGACGTTAAGGTTGTATGTTTAGTTTGATTCTTAATTGTCTGCTGAGTGTGCAGTATGCGTTGCAAAGCCCTTAGGCATTGTAAGCAACCATACCAGTTTCCCCCGCCTTAGAAATTCTTGCATCTTATCTATACTACATCTATATTTCCTAACCTAAGAAGCAATCAAGCAGATGGTGAACACCCACAGCAACAACGGAGCTTTAGGAAGTGGTCCGCGCCCAGGCAACAATCCCAATGAAGGAGCACCACCGCAGCAAGCACCGCCAGTAGATATGAAGAACTTGGGAGCTTTTCTCGCTGCGCAAACTCAGTTGATGCAGACAATGATGCAACAAATGACCAATATGGCTGCAGTCAACAACCCTGCTGCCCAGAACAACAATGGCGGGCCTCGTCCGTACTCCAAGTTGTCAGATTTGATGAGGACCCGACCGCCAACATTCTCAGGCAATGTCAACCCCTTGAAAGCAGATGATTGGCTGAGAACCATTGAGAGGAAGCTGTACATCACTCAATGTGAAGGCCATGAGAAGGTTCTTTACGCATCCCATCAGCTAGAGGGAACAGCTGCAGAATGGTGGGAGAACTATTGTGCCGCTCATGAGGCACCCATGGAAATCACATGGGAAGAGTTTGCAACCGTCGTCCGCCAGTATCATGTACCGGAAGGGAAGATGGACCTAAAAAAGGAAGAGTTCAGGGCGCTTAAGCAAGGAGGCCAACCGGTGGCTGATTACTTGAATAAATTCATGCAGTTAGCCCGCTATGCTCCTAAAGACATAGCGACGGACAAGACCAGGCAGTCCCGCTTCATGAAAGGACTAAACTCAGGGCTACAGGTGGGGCTAATTACCCACACTTTTCCAGATTTTCAAGAATTGGTAAACAAGGCTTTGATTCTGGAGGATAAGCGCAAAGAACTGGGGGAAAATCACAAGCGCTTGATGACCAACCCAGGTGGACGCCCTAACCACCTGCGAATGAGGATGACACTGCAACAGTTTGCTAGGTTCCAACCGCAAGCTGTCAATAAACCAGCAAAACCTGCACCGCGACCACCGGGACAGAATTATCAGACGCCGATTCAGGGTAACAATGCTCAAGGAGGAGTGCAGTAGTCAACTGCCAGAAGGTGCTATATTTGCAATGAGCTGGGGTATTATGCCAACAGATGTCCCCAGAAAGGAGGTATCACGCCAGTACGTTTCAACCTTGGAACAACGCCTGCTAAGGCACTGATGACGGGAGCGAACCGAGGAACTGGACAGGCAGGAGCAACGCCTCAAGCTACTATTCAGGGCAGAGTCAACACCATCACCGCAGATGGAGCTCAGGAAGCGTCAGATAGGGGTGAAAGCGGGGATACGGATGGATAATAGCTCTACCATATTTGTTTTCATATTTTTTCTCGGATGCGGATACGGATACGGATAGTCCCGATATGAATACGAATACGGATAATATCGAATACAGATACGGATCGAATACGAATCGAATCGGATACGGTTTCGAATATTTTATCGGAACATGATAACCCCTTAGATTGTATATAAAAAGTCAACGAAAATACATAACTAGTTGATTTGATGAAAATGTTATAAGTTGAACAAATATAAGCATTTTCATTCACTTAGACAATAAGTAGATACAATGTCGCAAATAAAATTATATAAGACTTAGTTTATCACACACATACAATTAGTTCATTATACACGTAGATCAAAACACAAAAATAAAGGTAATCTTTACTCAAAGATACAAATGGAGGCAAACACATAATACACTAAAAGTTTGATAATACTTAAATATCACGTCTCTAGAAAAAGTATATAACACTTATATGTAATGATCCAAGATTTATATTCTTTGTTGAATTATGTTAAAAATAATAAATTATGCATTTATGAGTTTTTATGATTTTTAGCTACTTATTTAAATATTTTCCTATTAAGAATAGGAATATTTGAATTTTTGAGAAAATTTATTATCTGATAAAATCTTGAAAATAATTTTTAAAATGTTAGATTATTTCTGAAACTTTCTCAAAAAAAATTCGTAATTTTTGGAGTTGGTTTGCTAATTTTAATAATTGAAACTTACTTTATGGATTAATTAAATTAGAAAACAATTCTGAAATTAAGAAACATTTTTGTGCCAGAAGAGTAGTTTTGGCCTAGCCCATATGTATATCCGGATTATCCGAATCCGTATCCGTATCCGACGGATAGTGAGCTACCGAATCCGTATCCGACAAAAAAAAATCCGTATCCGTATCCGTATCCGATCCGATACTATCCGACAAATATCCGATCCGACAGAATCCGTATCCGAAAATATCCGGATCGGTCGGAAACTATCCGATCCGTTTTCATCCCTAGCATCGACGCCAGCCGGGTAAGTTTTGTAAACTCGACTGCAATGCCTTATTTGATTCTCGAGCTTCGCATTCATTTGTCTCTCGGGCTTTTGCATCTGAAAATGGTTTGATTATGAAAAATCTTAAATGCGTGATGTTAGTCCAAGCCCCGGGATCTGAGTTAAGTCTAGCCTTGGGTTCTTGGGAGTTAAGCTGCTAATTAATGGGGTAGAGTTCCTAGCGAACTTGATCATGTTAGATACCCAGGTTTTAGATGTTATCCTTGGTATGGACTGGTTGACCAAGCATAAGACAGTATTGGATTGCGGTCGAAGGGTTGTATCCATTGAGAGCGTTAGAGGAGAGAAAGTGGAATTCCAAGCGACAACAGTTCGTGATGGTCAATTAATGGTTAATAGCGTGAAAGCCGTCAGCATAGAAGAATTGCCAATGGTCAGGGAATACCCAGATGTATTTCCAGAGGATCTGCCAGGAATGCCGCCAGACCATGACATCGAGTTTGTCATTGAGTTAGCGCCTGGAACAGCATCGATAGCAAAAAGACCCTATCGGATGCCTACTGATGAACTAGTAGAAATGAAGAAGCAGATTGAAGAGCTGTTGGTGAAAGGGTTCGTAAGGCCAAGCTCATCGCCATGGGGAGCACTAGTTTTGTTTGTAAGGAAAAAGGATGGAAGTTTAAGGATGTGTATCGATTATCGAGCACTTAATGAAGTAACGATTAAGAACAAGTACCCGTTGCCAAGAATCGACGACTTATTTGATCAGTTGAGGGGAGCAGGAGTCTTTTCCAAGATAGACCTTCGTTCAGGATATCATCAACTGAAGATTCGAGCAGAAGATGTCCCGAAGACCGCATTCTCGACGAGATACAGACATTACGAGTTTACAGTTATGTCGTTCGGATTGACCAATGCGCCAGCATATTTCATGAATATGATGAATAAGGTTCTCATGGAGTATCTGGATAAGTTTGTTGTTGTCTTTATGGACGATATCCTGGTTTACTCGAAGACAGAAGAAGAGCATGCTGAACATTTGAGGTTGGTTTTAGAAAGGTTGCGAGAACAACAGTTGTACGCTAAGTTCAGCAGGTGTGATTTTTGGAAGGAGAAGGTTGAATTTCTTGGTCATGTGATGACTGCGAAAGGAGTGGCAGTAGACCCGAGCAAGGTGGAGACAGTCTTGCACTGGGAGCAGCCGAAGTCTGTTACTCAGGTGCGTAGTTTTCTAGGAATGGCAGGTTACTACCGACGGTTTATAGAGGGATTCTCAACAATTGCGAGACTTCTCACGCAATTGCTGAAATAGGAAAAGAAGTTTGCGTGGACGCTAGAGTGTGAGAAGAGCTTTGAGGAATTAAAGAAGCATTTGACAACAGCCCCAGTGTTGGTATTGCCGGATGTCCAGAACAGCTTTGACATATACTGTGATGCATCAAGACAGGGTCTTGGATGCGTGTTGATGCAAGAGGGTAAAGTGGTCGCATATGCGTCAAGGCAGTTAAGACCGCATGAAGGAAATTATCCTACGCATGATTTGGAATTGGCTGCCGTGGTGCATGCCTTGAAATTGTGGCATCGTTATCTCATTGGAAATAGATGTGAGATATATACGGACCACAAGAGTTTGAAATATATTTTCACTCGGTCAGATCTTAACATGAGGCAAAGAAGGTGGTTGGAACTGATAAAGGATTATAATGTGGGAATCCACTACCATCCGGGAAAGGCTAATGTAGTGGCTGATGCCCTGAGTCGTAAAAGCCACGTTGCAAATATGATGGTACAAGAGGATCAATCGGAGTTGTGTAAGGAGTTTCAGAAGTTAAAATTGGAAATGATTCCAGAAGGATTCATAGCTGCGTTGGAAGTAAAATCGACGCTTGAGGATCAGATTCGGGAAGGGCAGAAGGATGATGAGAAAATCGATCAATCAAAGCTAAAAGGATGAAGGATTAGCGATGATTTTACTATGGATGACCAGGTACCATGTGGTTCAAGGGTCGAATCTGCAGCCACATGCACTGCAGGTTAGCAGCTTGATTTTGGAAGAGGCTCACGATTCCAAGTATTCAATCCATCCAGGAAGCGCCAAGATGTACCAGGACTTAAAAGGAGAGGTTTTGGTGGCCGAATATGAAGCGTGAAGTCGCTGAGCATGTTGCGTTGTGTGATATATGCCACAGAGTTAAGGCAATACACCAGAGACCAGCAGGATTACTACAGCCGTTAAGGGTTCCAGAATGGAAATGGGAAGAAATCGGTATGGATTTCATCACTGGGTTGCCAAGAACTCAAAGTGGGTATGATTATATATGGGTCATTGTGGATCGATTGACCAAAGTTGCTCACTTCATTCCGGTTAAGACAACATACTTAGGAGACCGGTTAGCAGAATTATACATGGCCAGAATTGTGTGTTTGCATGGTGTGCCTAAGAAAATAGTGTCAGACAGAGGTACACAGTTCACCTCGAGATTCTGGGATAAATTGCATAAAGCTATGGGAACGCGATTGAACTTCAAGACAAAGATATCACCCATGCATCGATGGTCGACGAGAAAGAGTAAATCAGATTTTGGAAGATATGTTGAGGGCTTGCGCTTTAGCCTACACTTCTTCATGGGACAAATGCTTACCATATGCAGAGTTCAGCTATAACAACAGTTACCAAGCTAGTTTCCATATGTCACCATTTGAAGCTTTATATGGTCGTGCCTGTCATACCCCGCTGAATTGGAATGAGACAGGAGAGCGTATGATATTTGGCCCTAATGTTCTCAAGGAAGCTGAAGAGCATGTTGCCATGATAAGAGAGAGGTTGAAAATCGTGTAGTCAAGACAAAAGAGTTACGCTGATAATCGACGCCGTGATTTGAGTTTCAAGCCAGACGATTTTGTGTATCTTAGAGTTACCCCTCTGAAAGGAGTTAAAAGGTTCCACGCTAAAGGAAAGCTTGCCCCAAGATATGTTGGACCGTTCAAAATTTTGAGCCGTTGAGGGGAGGTTGCTTACCAGTTGGAATTGCCGTAGTCACTGGCAGGCGTGCATGATGTGTTCCATGTGTCATAGCTCAAGAAGTGTCTTCGGGTGCGAGCGGAGCAGACACCTTTGGAAGAGATTGAGTTGCAGAAGGATTTGACCTACAAGGAGCAGCCGATGAAAATTTTGGATGTCATGGACCGCAGAACCAGGAACAAGTCAGTTCGTTTTTGCAGAGTTCAGTGGAGCAACCATTCTGAGAATGAGGCAACCTGGGAGCGTGAAGAGAACCTGAAGTTAGAATTTCCAAACATATTCCTTAGTTAGCCCTGAATCTCGGGGTCGAGATTCTGTTAAGGGGGGAGGTTTGTAACACCCCAATTTTTGCTTTAAGTGTTATTTTATTGTCGTTTATGCAATTTGAGATTTATTGGATTTTTCTGGATTTATTAGAATTTATTTTGAGAATTAAGTAATTAGCCTCTTTGAGAAAACCAATTAAATATCTGCATAGTCAAAATAAAGTTTTGCCAAAAATATTTTATTTGAACTCAAAATGTCTCAAAGTATTTATGAGAATTTTATTGGATTTTTCCTGATAATTTAATTGCCTTAAATGAATTAATTTAATATCGGGAATTATTTTAAATCAAAAAACTTTTGAAAAATCGGTGAACGAGATCGGGTCAAGCTCAAAGATCGCGGCGCTGTGCCCAGCTCATTGTCAGGCGCCCATCACCGCTTCGCCGCCTTCCCGCTCGGCCGTTGGATTTCAATCGGGCGGCCTTCTTCATCGCGAAACCCTAGCGCTGGCAGTCGTTGGATCGAGATCATGCGGTTGAGATCGTGCGGCGTTGTTTTGGAAAGATCTGATCGCATCCGTTGATTTTGGAAAGTGCGGATCAGATCGTATCGGCCGAGATCTAATCGTGACCGCTCGTTGCAAATCGGACGGCTCACGGTCGTCGTCTCCAATTCGGTTTCCGAACCCGCCGCCGCACGCCGTCTCCGCCGCGGAGTGCTAGGGTTGCCATTTGTGGGCACATGCTGAGGCTATTTAAAGCGCGGACCGCACCCCGAGGATTGCCATCCCAGTGCGCATCTGCTAGCCTAGCCTCTTTGCCGGAGTCGCCGCCGTTTAGTCCCGAGAGCTCGCCGTAGTTCTTTGTAGCGCCGCCGCTCGTTTTCTCGCCGTTTCGCCGCCATCAAGCCTCCATCTGTCGCTCGAGTTCCAGATCTAGACTCGCCGCATCGAGCCGCGCCGGAGCTGCCACCTCTTCATCGTCGAGAGGAGCTAGTTCGCCGTCGGAATCGTCGTCGTCTTTGTCTCCGGGAACTCAGCGCCGCCGCGACATCGTCGTACTTCGGAGCTTCGCGCAGCCGTCAAATTTCCATCGATACCCGATCGCGCCACGCTCGCATCATCGCAGCGTGTTCGCCGTAAAGCTATGGTCGTTAGATTTAATCGGACGATCGGGATTGAGCCGCGTGTGCGTAGTGCGTTGGCCGTTGGATCGTCTCGCGGATGTGCGACGCGTGTCGGTGCGGGTATCGAAGCATCGTGCGTCGGGTGCACCGTGGATTGGTGTGTGTCGTGGACATGGTCCATAGACCGAACGACGTGGCATAATTTGATTGGCCCACGTATCGCGATGACGTCATGCTGACATCAGCCGATCCAAAGCACAGTATCTCAAGTCCACGGTGGACCAGCGTGTTTTTGTGGACTAAGTCCATGCGCCGGAGCCACGTGTCTGTGTCAGATTGGTCCACGTGTCGCTTGCGCATTAATCGGTAATTTCCAGTAGAAAAATAATTCGGGAAAATCAGAAATTCTATTTTCTGTATTTTCAGTATTTATTCAAACTTCAAAAAGCCATATCTTTTGCATTTTAACTCGGATTTAAGTGTTTCAAATTTGTAAAAAAATTTAAAAACAAGATATATTTATTGGTGAATTTTATTTTATTTTTGGAGTTTTGGTTGCTCTCTGTTTTGGTGTTTATTTGCTATTTTGGCATCGTTTCGTGTAGATGTTGAACTGCTCGGCGATCCGGAGGAAGATTCGTCGCATCAAGGACCAGCACCTAGTGCAAGGCAAGTTGTGCTTTGACCATGTTGCACCTGATTTCACAAAATTGCTATTTTGTCTCTTAAAATTATGCATGATATTTTATGTGTATAAATGATTTCAATTAATTGGGAATTAGATAATATGCCTATTTGAATCAAATCATACCTTGTCAATTATATGCCATGATCTCAGTGTCACCCTAAGATGGTTAATTAATAGTTGGTTAATATTGATAATCAACATGGGCTAGTTGGACCGTCATAGATTGCTTAACCATGCCACGTCATCACATGTGTCCGAATGTTGATACTTAATCTTGAATAATGGAATACAGAACAATGTTTAAGAATTGGTGTGTCATGTGTTGTCACACAGTGATATCAAGTTGTCGTGGCGAGGAGGTCACACAACTAGATTGAAATGTTGGTGGCACGTGGTGCTTGCTAATCAACTGGGGTGATAATGATTTAGATTGGGGCAAGTGGCAAGGGGTAGTGTGCCAAGGTGGGCCAGGATTGGCAGGGGTATGCGGAAGTCTTGCCTTGATCACTCAAAGGACTTAACCTTGCAAGCCTTTGACCTGAGTATTTCTTGCAACCACATGTCTGGAATGAGACAGCCTAGCTGAATAATTTGTGAAGCCTAGATTTCGGTGCTGTCGTGGTGAATAGTGAGTCCCGGGTTTACGGTTTAACTCAAATGGCGCAAGAGGGGGCTGTTGTGGTGGTTTAACCTTCAAAGTTGAAACCTTAGCGAACAAGATCGGGTCTAGGTGTAGCATTGTAAAGGCTTTGTTATGATCACTCGCCTTGGTGGTGTTTGGTTGTATCGTGTGGGTAAAGTGCATAACCTCTGCAGAGTGTACAATCTATTTGAATAGCCGTGCTTACGGTATTGGGCAATGCTCGGGAATTACAGTTAAGGGTTAGACTTTTGTTAAACAAAAACCTGTTGGGATGGCAAGGTGCCATGGACAATGGAAATTGATTTAGGATAGGGAACTTGGTTTACTTCAGAAATGCTGAATCTATTAATTATTGTTATTTGTTTTACTACTTTTCAATCTATTTACTGTATTCTTGTTAAATGCCGCTTTATTGCAAAATATCCTTATTAGCCATTCCCTTGGATTAAGCCAAGCATATAGAATATTAGACTTGCATTGTTGTTCACAACTTGTTGAGTGCTTTATGTACTCACCCCGACAACAACAACTTCAGAAGAGGAAGAATCTACGCCTTTCGTGGAGGAGGATTATATGGATGCGAATGCTTAAGGTCCGAGCCTCGTCAGTTGCCTGCGGTGAACTGGGGATCTGCTACGCTTATTTAATTTCCGCTGCTGCTTATTTTCTATTTCTTTTATAAGCCCTGTGTGGCAATAATCATGTAAGACAACAGTTACTATTAATTATTAAAGTTATGCTATATTCCGCTGTGTGTGACTGTGATAGCATCTATGTTGAGCCTGTGTGCACTAGCGTGATCCTGGACTAGTGCGGTATACACAGAGGGTCCGGATTTGTAAATTCGGGTCCCAACACAAGATCAACTCCAAAAATAAGTAAATTTCACCATTAAATAGATCATGTTGTTACAAATTTTTAGAAACTGGAATCACCTCAATCAGAGCTCATATGCAAAAGATATAGCTATTCAAAGTTTGAAATAAAAGATAAATCAGAAAATTGGAAAAACCGAATTATTTTTATACTGGAAAATGGCATTTATGATGTCAGCACCGAATATGATTTTCGCCTAATTATTTTTCTAAAGAAAAATGATTTTATGATGTCATGCTGACGTTAGCGGACACGTGGCCCAATTAGAAGGTGACACGCGTCGCTGGCGCATACTCGGTCCACGGTTCGGCCTTGGTCCACTGTGGACCTGGCGCATGGTGCCTCGGCTACGGCACCCGACACGCGGCGACACGTGGTTGGCTGTTGCGCCGGTGCGATCTGGTGCGCCTAGATCCGATCGAACGGCTACGGACAAGGAAAACATGGCGACACTTAGGCCGCACGATCAAGATCTAACGGCTAAGGTTGACGGAGCTGTTTACTATAGCTAAGGCGACGTGGCTCGATCCTTACCACGGGTTGAAGATCCAACGGTCGACGAAGCTTGCGACGCTGATGGCAACACGACAGCGAAGTCTTCACCGGACTTGGGGACGATGACCACGGCGACAGCGTTCTGGGGCGACTCCGGCGACGCTTCCTCCTCGGTTCGATGCGGCTGGGTGAGGGCGACACTCTGGCGACCTTGGCGGCGGCGGATGGAGACCGATGGCGGCGGAACGAGGCAAAAACTCCCAGCGGCTCCAAGCGCAACTACGGCGAGCTTTTGTGGGCGAACGGCGGTGGCTCGGGATGCGCGCGCTAGGGCTACGGGTGCGTCTCGGGGTGCGCAACACAGAAGTGGCGGTGGCACATTAAATAGCGGCCTCGACTTCCGCGATCTTGCGCGAAACGAGATTCGCTCGGATACGACGGCGGAATCCGGCGGGGATACGGATGACGACGTGGCACGATCACGGTCGTCCAGTCGACGATGATCGATGGCTAGCAACATGTGGCAATGCGGAGGAGGCACAGCTCTTAGATCTCGATCCGACGGTCATGATCCTAGGGTTTCGATGGAGCAGGCCATGAGGGCCAGCGTGGCTGGGCTGCGACGCGGACTAATGAGCCAAACCGATGGGTTTCAGCCCAACACCATTCATCCAATTTTTAAAACCTTTCGAAATGAAAATAATTCAGATAAATAGATAAAGCCAAAATACATAGCAAACATACTATGAAAAATCTCAAAAAATTCCAGAAAATACTCTAGGACATTTGGAACTTAAATAAAATATTTCCAACCAAATATCATTAATACTCTTCTCTGAATAATTAAAAGATAGCAAAAGGCTTTATTCAAAATTCCAAAATGAATTAAATAAAATCTCAGAAATTCAATAACAAGGAGAGATCATAGTAAATCCAATAGAAGCAAAAATTTGGGATGTTACAAACCCCCCCTCTTAACAGAATCTCGACCCCGAGATTCAGGGCTGACTAAGGAATAGGTTTGGGAATTCTAACTTCAGATCCTCCTCACGCTCTCATGTAGCCTCGCTCTCGGAATGTTTGCTCCACTGCACTCTGCAGAAACGCACTGACTTGCTTCGGGTTCTGCGATCTGCTACATCCAGAATCTTGATGGGCTGCTCCTTGTAGGTTAGATCCTCTTGCAGATCAATTGACTCTAATGGCGTCCGCCCTGCGGGCACTCGAAGACACTTCTTCAACTGAGACACATGGAAAACATCACGCACTCCCGCCAACGACTCCGGTAGCTCCAATTGATATGCAGCCTCTCCTCTGCGACTCAATATTTCAATCGGACCAAAATATTTTGGTGCAAGCTTCCCTTTGGCATGAAACCTGTTTACTCCCTTAAGAGGGGTTACTCTGAAATACACAAAATCACCGGGTTCGAAACTCAACTCTCGGCGGCAATTATCAGCATAGCTCTTCTGCCTTGACTGAGCACTCTTCAACCTTTCTCTAATCATGATGATTTGCACTTCGGCCTCCATTAAAATATCTGGCCCAAAAACTATACGCTCCCCCATCTCATTCCAATTTAGCTGGGTACGACATGATCGACCATACAAGGCTTCAAACGGTGACATTTGCAAACTGGCTTGATAACTGTTATTATAGCTAAACTCGGCATATGGCAAACATTTATCCCACGACGCGGCATAAGCTAAAGCATAAGCTCTCAACATATCTTCCAAAATCTGATTAACTCTCTCAGTTTGACCATCTATTTGAGGATGATAAGCTGTACTGAAATTCAGGCGAGTTCCCATTGCTTCATACAACTTATTCCAGAATCTCGAGGTAAATTGCGTACCTCTGTCTGACACTATTTTCTTCGGTACTCCATGCAAACACACAATCCTTGACATATACAATTCTGCCAATGATCTCCTGAATATGTGGTCTTTACGGGTATGAAATGGACAACTTTGGTCAAGCGATTGATTATGACCCATATTGAATCATATCCACTCTGGGTTCTAGGCAAACCGGTAATAAAATCCATATCGATTTCCTCCCACTTCCATTCAGGTACTTTCAATGGTTGCAACAACCCTGCTAGCCTCTAATGTATTGCCTTCACCCTCTGGCATATATCACACAAAGTGACATGCTCAGCAACTTCACGCTTCATATTAGGCCACCAAAATCTTACTTTCAGATCCTAGTACATCTTGGCACTTCCTGGATGAATAGAGTACTTCAATTCATGAGCTTCTTCAAGAATTAATTGCTTTAATTCCTTCTTATTTGGCACACAAATCCAACCTTTCATTCATAAGGTTTCTTGCTCATCCAACGTAAAATTCTTCGCTTTACCTTCATCCATCTTGGACTTAATCCTCTTAATTTTGGCATCATCTTTCTGTTCCTCTCTAATTTGATCCTCCAAGGTTGGCTTTACCTCTAGGGTAGCTACAAACCCTATTGGTACCACTTCCAATCTCAATTTCTGAAAATCCTTGCATAACACAGATTGATCCTTCTGTACTAACAAGCTACCACTGTAACTCTTTCTGCTTAAAGCATCGGCTACCACATTAGCCTTCCCAGGGTGTGATGCGGATATATCCTCTATTGTTGTATCGCCTCATGACTCTAAGTCTACAAATAATCACATTACTTGTTTTGCTGCTGCTAAAGTGCAAGTGAGTCACAAGAACGATGCAGGTTGTGTTGATAATGTGCTACAAGCTGAGAATTGGAATGCAAACCTTGGAGAGAAGAAAGGTGACTTGGTCATGCATCCACAGGGAGTAATATCCCTTTCTTTTGGAAATATGTCACCTGAGAAAGGAATTCTATTTGGATCCATATTTGTTAGAATTATTGACAGCGATCCATTGGAATGGAAGGCAAAGAAGAGTTACATGAGCAAGGCTGGTTCACTCAAATCTGTCCATCCATTTGATCATGATGCTACTGCTAATCACGACAGGTAACATATCTTTGGGCTATATGGATGGAAAGATATTGAAGTCTAGTTTCTAGCATTTCAAACCGTGCATCATTTGGACTTCCAAGGTGGGAGTTATGACTGTTTTGGTGGGAGTTGCACAGGTTGTCAAAAGCTGCGCGAGACCATATCTTGCTGTCCAACTTCCAAGGCATTGAACCTTTTATCTACCCAAGAAAACTCCTTTAGTTTCTTGTATAGTTTCACACCTAAGCTAGGAGGGATGTTCCTAGTATAAATACTTATGTATTTCCATCCGAATGGACTTTTGGATGTTCAAAATAGACAGCATAAGCCATGGTTGTTTGTGGCGCAAATACCATGTGTTTTTGATAAGTTCTTCCCGTTCTTGGGTTTGTTAGTGTTGGTGCAAGTCAAGAACGGCATGTTCTTGTGATTGTCCACTGAATCTATACGATTCCTCCACTCAATTCGCGTTCTTGTGTTGATCGCGGTTTGTGTGACCAGCCGCTTTTGAATTGGCTCTTTTGCCGCTTGAGTGCGAAAGGCCACGGTTATCGTCGTTGTACCGTGAAAGATTGGGCCACCTTTGCTCAACAGCAGGTTGGGTCTTCATCATCCGCATCGAGCTTTCGTTGCTCACGTGACGAGGAATTCTTGTGACTGATTTCAGATTGCTTGCAACAATGTCGGGGGCAAACCATCACGTTGGAGAAAATGAAGAAATTGTCGAGGAGCAGCTGCCAATTAACTCCAATCTTCCCACTACTACGCGTGCTCAGTTTGAGGCCGCGTCGGTCTTCTACCATGAGCGGGAGAATCGGCTTCGTGATGAGCTGAACTTGATGCACACCCGCATCACAGATGGGTTCAATGATGTCAATGCCAATCTTCGTCGTTTGGAAGAGATGCTACTGCCACAACAAGGAGATGATGCACCGAGTCAGCAAGCACATGTTCACGGTCGACGTGCTAGCTCACATTGCAGCGATGAACGGGACTTTGGAACTGATTTGGAGGACAACATATCTGAAGCTCGATCTGATTTTCGTCGTAATCGACATAATCACAATGACCGTCAAGGTACTAGACATGGAGGAATTCATAGGAGAGGTGTTGATCGTGAGGTGGATGGTATTGGTCATGTAAGAATCACCATACCGGAGTTCAAGGGGCGTGCTGATCCGGAGGAATATTTGGAGTGGGAGATGCGAGTCAATCAAATTTTTGACAACCATCGCTATTCAAGAAAAGAAGGTTCGTGTTGCTTCCATTGAGTTCACCAAATATGCTATTATTTGGTGGGATCAATTGAATCGCAGGGAGCGCCCATATACTTGGGAGGAGATGAAGAGAATCATGCGTTCTCGCTTTGTACCAGCAGACTACACTCGAACGTTGCACACAAAGTTGAGGCGGCTATATCAAGGTGATAAATCTGTTGATGAGTACTATCAAGAAATGCAAATACTCATGATCCGTACAGCTATTCGTGAGTCCGCGGATGCCACCATGACAAGGTTCTTTGAAGGGTTGAATGAGGATGTGCGAAACCGTGTTGATTTGATGCAATTCAATACCGCATAAGAGCTACTTCATCAAGCACAGCGTATGGAACTATGGTTGAAAGACGCACACAAATCTGTTGTGCATCATGGACGTGTCACTTCTAGTGGTTGGCGGCGCCATCACAGATGTTAGCGAAGGTCGTTCTTCGCCTATGACAGCTTGCGTCAACTAAACCAAGTGGATCATCTCCGAAAGAAGCATCAAGAGCGAGAGGGACAGCAAGCAAGGATTATTCCAAAGCTAATTCGTGCCTTCTCTACCGCTAGAACTCGGAATATTGAGTGCTTCAAGTGCAAGGGCAGGGGACACATGATGAAAGATTGCCCAAATTTAAAGGCAGTAATGCTTACCACTAATGGAAAGTATGTTTCAGAGAGTGATGCAAGTGAGAAATCAGATATGGGAGGTGAAGAACATGATGATGTGGTTCATTGTGACCCTGAAGATGGACAATTGTTGATGGCTCATAAGGTGGATCGTGATAGTGCTCCAATTGTGGAGAAGGGACAGCGACGTGCTATTTTCCAAACCGAATGCAAGATCAAGGGAAAACGGTGTAAGCTTGTGATAGATGGAGAAAGCTACAATAATGTGATTAGCAAGGATGTGGTTGATGCTTTGAAATTGACCACACAGCGCCACCCAAAGCCATATTACATGAAGTGGCTTCATAATGTTAGTAAGCTCAAGGTGACCCATACGGTGCATGTACCATTTTCCATCGATGGATATGAAGACAAGGTGGAGTGCGATGTCGTTGCAATGCATGCTAGTCAAATTCTTTTGGGGCGTCCATGGCAATTTGACCGGAATGCTACGCACCAAGGGAGGACTAACCGCTATACATTTATGCATCGAGGGGTGTTTGTTTCTTTGCTGCCCAAAAGTGGGAATGATATTCATTGTGACATCCTCACTAAGCTACAGAGTGTTTTGAAGAACAACTCGAAACCGAGGACGGTTTCGCTTGAAGAGGGAGGGGACGATGCAGATATATCCTCTATTGTTGTATCGTCTCATGACTCTAAGTCTACAAATAATCACATTACTTGTTTTGCTGCTGCTAAAGTGCAAGTGAGTCACAAGACCGATGCAGTTGTGTTGATAATGTGCTACAGTCGAGAATTGGAATGCAAACCTTGAGAGAAGAAAGGTGACTTGGTCATGCATCCACAGGAGTAATATCCCTTTCTTTTGGAAATATGTCACCTGAGAAAGGAATTCTATTTGGATCCATATTTGTTAGAATTATTGACAGCGATCCATTGGAATGGAAGGCAAAAAAGAGTTACATGAGCAAGGCTGGTTCACTCAAATCTGTCCATCCATTTGATCATGATGCTTCTGCTAATCACGACAAGTAACATATCTTTGGGCTATATGGATGGAAAGATATTGAAGTCTAGTTTCTAGTATTTCAAACCGTGCATCATTTGGACTTCCAAGGTGGGAGTTATGACTGTTTTGGTGGGAGTTGCAGAGGCTGTCAAAAGCTGTGCGATACCATATCTTGCTGTCCAACTTCCAAGGCATTGAACCTTTTATCTACCCAAGAAACTCCTTTAGTTTCTTGTATAGTTTCACACCTAAGCTAGGAGGGATGTTCCTAGTATAAATACTTATGTATTTCCATCTGGAATGGACTTTTGGATGTTCAAAAATAGACAGCATAAGCCATGGTTGTTTGTGGCGCAAATACCATGTGTTCTTGATAAGTTCTTCCCGTTCTTGGGTTTGTTAGTGTTGGTGCAAGTCAAGAACGGCATGTTCTTGTGATTGTCCACTGAATCTATATGATTCCTCCACTCAATTCGCGTTCTTGTGTTGACACTGCTCTTCTACCACAATCTAGCACAACCTTGTGCTTAGACAGCCAAGCCATTCCAAGGATAACATCTAATGATTGAGTATCCAAAATAATAAGGTTCACTAGAACTCTACTCCATTCATGAGCATCTTAACTCCCATACATCCTAAGTTAGATCGCAGTTCTGATCCAGGGGATTGGACCAAAAGCATGTACTTAAGGTTCATCACTTCTAACCCATTCCCAACAGCAAAATATCGAGAAATAAAGGAATGCGAAGCTCCATAATCAAATAGAATTGTAGTAGGTATTGAATTAACTAGAAACTTACCTAGTACGACATCCGATGCTTCATGAGCTTCATCAGTCATGATATGATTAACACGACCCCTCACCGTGGCTTGAGTCGTAGCTCCAGATTGAACAACTCCACGGTTTCCTCCTGGTGGAGGCGTCTTGGTCGGTGTAGATCCAAGGTTGAAGCGAACAGGCGTAACACCTCCTCTCTTGGGACATTTATTGGCAAAATGTCCATAATACTCAACACATAATTTAATAACATGTTCCATAATCATTAAGCAAGATTAACCACTTTTACATAAAATGATGACTCGTTGCACGGCTAAGCATTCTACTTGCGGTCTAACTAACCACATTGGTAATTATATCTACCAATTAGTATTAAACCATGCTAGGGTGACAATAAAATACGACATACAACATGGCAAGGTGGATGTTACTCAAAGTGGACATTAGCTAATCCCAACATATTTGAAACAACGATACTTGAACTAATATGCAATACTTTGAAACAATATACTATTTTAAGCATAGGTTCAACATGATCAAAGCACAACTTGCCTTCAAATATCTCCGACTCCTGCTCTGGACCTTGTTCAAGTGCTGGATCCTCGTTAACAAACTCACCGGGCAACTCGACATCTACGCGTAACAAGCGAGGAAGCAATAAATAGCAAATACAGAGAGCAAGATCAACTACAAAAATTAAATAAAATTCACCATTAAATAGAGCAAGAGTTTAAAAATTTTTAGAAGTTGGAATCACCTCAATCGAAGCTCATATGCAAAAGATATAGCTAATCAAAGTTTGAAATAAAAGATAAATTAGAAAATTAGAAAAACTGAATTAACCAATTTTTTTATACTGGAAAATAGCATTTATGACGTCATGCTAACATCAGCACCGAATATGATTTTCGCCTAATTATTTTTCTAAAGAAAAATGATTTATGACGTCACACTGACGTCAGCGGACAAGTGGCCCAATGAGAAGGTGACACGCTTCATTGGCGCATAGACTCGGTCCACGGTTCGGCCTTGGTCCACCGTGGACCCGACGCATGGCGCCTCTTCTACGGCACCCGACACGTGATGACACGCGGTTGTCCGCAGCGCTGGTGCGATCTGGTGCACCCAGATCTGATCGGACGGCTACGAAAAAGGAAAACATGGTGACACTTAGGCCGCACGATCAAGATCTAATGGCTAAGGTTGACGGAGCTGTTTACTGTAGCTAAGGCGACGTGGCTCGATCCTTACCGCTGGTTGAAGATCCAACAGTCGACGAAGCTTGCGACGCTGATGGCGGCACGGCGGCGAAGTCTTCACCAGACTTGGGGACGATGACCACGGCGACGGCGTTCTGGGGCGACTCCAGCGACGCTTCCTCCTCGGTTCGACACGGCTGGGTGGGGGCAACACTCCGGTGACCTTGGTGGCGGCGGACGAAGACCGATGGCGGCTGAACGAGGCAAAAACTCCCGGCGGCACCAAGCGCAACTACGACGAGCTTTTGCAGGCGAACGACGATGGCTCGGGATGCGTGCGCTAGGGCTACGGGTGCGTCTCGGGGTGCGCAACACAGAGGTGGTGGTGGCACATTAATTAGCGGCCTCGACTTCCATGAATCTCGCGCGAAACGAGGTTCGCTCGGATACAGCGATGGAATCTGACAGAGATACGGATGGCGACGTTGCACGATCACGGTCGTTCACTCGGCGGCGATCGACGGCTAGCAACACGCGGCAACGCGGAGAAGGCACGACCGTTGGATCTCGATCCAACGTTCATGATCCTAGGGTTTTGACGGAGCAGGCCACGTGAGCCGATGCGGCTGGGCTGCGACGCGGACTAATGGGCCGGACCGATGGGTTTCGGCCCAACACTATTCATCCAATTTTTAAAAACTTTCCAATTTAAAATAATTCAGATAAATAGATAAAGCCAAAATACATAGCAAAAATACCAAGAAAAATCCCCAAAAAATCCAGAAAATTCTATGGGACATTTGGAACTTAAATAAAATATTTCCTACCAAAGATCATTAATACTCTTCTCTAAATAATTAAAAGATGGCAAAAGGCTTTATTCAAAATTCCAAAATGAATTAAATAAAATCTCAGAAATTCAATAACAAGGAGAAATCATATTAAATCCAATAGAAACAAAAATTTGGGATGTTACAACCAGCCCAGTTCCGTGGACAAAGTTCATGCGCTAGCGACATGTGTTGCCTTCTGATTGCGCCACGTGTCTAGTGACATCAGCATGATGTCATTAATCGGGTCTTTCCTTAGCAAAATATTCAGCCAAAATCATATTTGGTGCTGACATCAGCATGATGTCATAAATGCTATTTTCCAGTATAAAAATAGTTAATTTGGATTTTCTATTTTCTAGTTTTTCTTTTGTTACAAACATTAACTTGCTCGTTCTTGCTCACATGAACTCCGATTGAGGTGATTCTAGTTTCTAAAAATTTGAAAAATCAAGTTCTATTTAATGGTTAATTTTATTTAATTTTTGGAGTTGATTTTGCTCTCTGTTTTTGGTATTTATTGCTTTTTCTTTCATTTTACGTAGACGTCGAGTTGCCTGGTGAGTTTGTGATCGAGGAGCTAGTGCAAGAACCAAGTCCAGAGCTGGATCTAGAGCTCTTTGAAGGGAAATTGTGCTTTGATCGTGTTGAACCCATGTTTAAAATATTATATAGTACCTATATTAAACGCCGCAACGTTCCGGCCTCCTCCCTATGCCCACGTCGCCTTCAGCATGATGTGGCTGTGTCGCATCGCGCGCTCACCGAGCGTTGTGTGTACGGCTCACACTCGCGTGAGCCACGTCGCCCACATTGCTAAGTCTGTAATTAGGCGTAAGTAATTTTTCTATTGGCTCATACACGATGAGCTACGTAGCACGGTGGTAATGCGCCTCGCCCGCGCTGGCCGGGTTGAGTGTTCGAGTCCCGCTTCTGCGCGCATGCCCGCGGGTGGTTTTTGGTAAAGCAACGCGTGTTGTGCGCGCGCTGAAGCTTGCGAGTGACGAGTGGTGCGCGCGGTGAGGGTGGTGGCCAAAACATGGCCACTATTTTTTCGAAAAAGACCCTAAGGCTTTCCAAAATTACGTATTAGTCCATTTTTATATGATGGCTCCTTTTTTGTGAAAAAGACCATGTGGCTTTCCAAAATTGCGTATTAGCCCATTTTTATTTAGAGACCCCTAAAACTGCCAAAATTTGTTTTCTTTTGCGTAAAAAGCCCCAAAAAATTATGATAGGAATATTAGCCTATTTTTTTCTTAATCCAAAGACTTCTGGATTTTCCTTTTTTATCATTACCTCCAAAAAATTTTAAAAAAACTTTCCGAATTTGCGTACAGACCGTTTACATACAGGTATTTTTTTGTGAAAAGCCCCTACAAAACCCGAAGTAGCACGAATTTTCCTCGTTGGCCACATGACGGTTGGCGCAACGTGCACTGCAGCCACACATCTAGTTGTTTCAAAGTATTGCATATTAACTCAATTACTACTTGTTTCAATTATGTTGGTTATAGTTATTCGTCCAATTGTGATATATCCACCTTGCCATGTCATATGTCATATTTCATTTGTCACCCCTAGAATGGTTTCATATTAGTTGGTAGCTATAATTGCCAATGTGGGTAGCTAGAACGTATGTAGTGTGCTTAGCCATGCAACGAGTAATCATTTTATGTGAAAAATGATTAATCTTGCTTAATGATTTTGGAACATGTTTATTAACTTGTGTGTTGGGTCTCGTTACACAATGTTGTTGTTGATAGCACTTGGTGCATGGTAAAGACAACCGGGGTGGTAAAATGATTTAGACTGAGGCAAGTGGCAAGTATTTGTGGTGGGTTAATGTGACACTTGGGCGGTCACATTGCTTTTTAATGGTATATGATGGTTTATATTGATGAAGGTTTTTTATTAGTCTTGCCTTGGTCAATTAAGGACTTAACCTTGCAAGAATTCGAACTGAGTCATTCATACAACCAGAAATCTGGTATGGGACAGACCTAGCTGATTAATTTGTTGTGTCTAGCTTTGGTACTACTAGTGGTGGTGTGAGCCCTAGGTTGTGGTAACCAGTCCTCGCACGGGTAGTCTCACATGGTGCAAGAGGGGGTCCTGGATGTGGTAACTTGTCCCACCAATGTTGAAACCTTAGCAGGTAGTACTGGGTTTAGACAGGGCATTGGAAAGGCTTTGTTATAATCACTCGCCTTTGTGGTGTGTGGTTGTATCTTGTGGGGAAAAGTGTATAACCTCTGCAGAGTGTCAAACCTATTCGAATAGCTGTGCTCACAGTACTGAGCATTGCTTGGTGATTACAATCAAGGGTTAGATTTTATTAAAACAAATGTCGGCATGGAGGCTTTATGCTTTTGGAAGTCAGAATATGGTTTAAGGTTGTGAGTTTGTTTATTTGGGAAATAACTGAGAAATTTAATATTTTTATTATTTGTTTTACTATCTTAAATCTATTTATGCTATTCTTTTATAAAATCTGTTTTATGCAAATTAACCATGTTAGCTATTCATTTGTAATAAGCCTTGCATATAGTATATTAGACTTGTATTCTGTGCACAACTTGTTGAGTGCTTTAAGTACTCACCCTTGATACAAAACATCATCAATTGGAGAAGAAGCTATGCCTGCTTTTGAGGAGTTTCAGGAAGGAGCAGACAACTAGGGTGCAAACCTTGTCAGTTGTCTGTGGCAAATTGAAGGGTTACTACGAATAAATTTATCTCTGCTGTAGTATATTTATTTTTCAGTCTTAGCCCTACGTGGCATATTCATGTAAGGTGGACCATAATGTCGTCTAACAAGTTATATTTAATTTGATGAAGTCTTTATTACGATATCGTCGAGTATGATCATGATATTCATCTATGTTGAGCCTATGTGCACTAGCGTGATCTTGGACTAATGCTGAATACATAGAGGGTCAGAATTTGCATATTCGGGTCCCAACAATTAAGGAAGATTAACCTTATCTCATAAAATGATAACTCGTGGCATGGCTAAGCATACTACTTGCGTTCTAGTTACCCACATTGGCAAATAATAGCTACCAACTAGTAAAGAACCATACTAGGGTGATAAATGATGGAGAAAATTTAAAAGTCATCGACCCACCCATAGGCTCGAAGCAAACAATGGAGAAAATTTGAAAGTCATCGAGGATTATGTGGAAGAGGCATTGGTGGCTCAAAAAGATACACAGTACCACTTTTACCCCACAACCCGGGGTAAGTGCTGCACTACTTGCTATACTTTGATTTGTACTGTACACACAACTCAAGGTTAGGTTGAATGACCATGGTGACATACCTGTGTTGGTTTCACTGGGTTTTATTTGTAATTCAACCAAGAAAGAACCGAGTTATGTATCTTGATTCCTTACATAGCAGAAGCCACAACTTGAAGCTTATCGCAAAATTACTCGACAGGTAATCATGTTTCCTCCGTAGATAACTCTCCTGTAGGTTGTTTAAGGTGTACGTTGCTCCTAGAATGGTCGAGGCTAACTTTTTGGAATCACGTAGGTCGTTAAAAGTGTGCAAAGTTTGTGGAGGGCCTTTTGGCAAGGATGGATCGAAGCTGAAGCACAATTTTAAGTTGTCAGTATCAGCTAGTACACAATAATCCTATATCACACTCCGTAATAATGCCTCTCGAGCTAACCAATTCTATATTTGTAGTGCCACCAGCGGGGAAAGGGAAATAACCTATGTGGATTTTACGTTTGCCAAAATATGCAACTCCTCTTGGGTACAATCAAGACCAATGAGATTTAGAAATGTGCTACAACTGCATTGGAACAGACCAATCTGATCAGAATTCAAGAATAACTTGTTCCTTCTTGCTGCCTGAGGTCATAAATCTAGAAGGCAAGTTCCACTCTGCCTAACTTGTGGAGTTGTATTATTTCTGAATTACCACTTGGGTTAATTTGTGAGACTTGTGCTGTGAATTTATGAATTGTACTGTGCATTCAATTGATAATATATCTGAGTTAATTTATGAAATGGATGTAATGTACGTGGTGTAATATGTAACCTGAGTTGATTTCTGAAATGGATGTGATGTACGTGGCGTAATATGTAATCTAAGTTAATTTCTAAAATGGATGTGATAATATGCTTGTCATGTAATCTGTAATCTGCTTGTTTCAGAGCCATGGCTAGTATTTCCTGAGACTAGCAAGTAAACTGAAAAAGTATATCAACACAAAGTAACATCAGAGTCAGTTGTTTAGGAAAAACTGTCTGTGAAACATCCCATATCATAGACGGTTCTTAGTATAAATTGTCTATGGTATTCTTTACACTCAGAACCGTCTGTGGTATTCTTTTCATAGATGGTTCGTAAATCGTATGTAATGAGTTGTCATTATCACTGACACATGATTAAAGATGGTTCGCAAAACCGTCTGTGGTGAGGTTTTTGAGCTATCTATGATAAGATTTTCTGCACTAGTGATGGCCAGGTAGACAAGAGGAGGCTGCATGGGGAAGCTCGATCTTGGGGTGGTGGACCACAGCACGACGAGCTTAAGCCGGGGAGGGGGAGGACGAGAGGTGGTAGCTAGGAGGGGATCAGTCGGGCGCTAGCTCTGCATGAAGGACCATGTGGAGGTCTACCCAGATTTGTGATGAGTATTTGACTTATATTTGAGCTTGGGTTACTGTTGTTTGAGTTTGATTTGAAATGGATTTTCAAATGGAAGCAATTTGAGGTCTTCTCTGTTTTCCCAGTGCTACCGGCCTTGGTAGCGCAGTGCTGCTGGGCGTGCGGTAGCACCGGACCCGAGTGCGGTGTGGAAAAACCAGAGATGGTGTATTTCGGGTTTTTGGCCGGGCGGTGCTACCGGCCATGGTATCCCGGTGCTACCGGGTGAGTGGTAGCACCGGACTTTGGAGCGGTGTGAAAATTCCAGAGAGGGGTGTTTTTGGTTTTGCGCAGAGCGGTGCTACCGGCCAGGGAGCGGTAGCACTGGTCCACCATGGGCGGTGCTACTGGCATGAGGGCGGTAGCACCGACCAGAATGAACAAAGATGAATTTTAAAGTGTGGACTTTGATGAATTTCTTGCATATCTTTGTGGGCATTGTTATGTGAGGAGTTTCCTTGTTTTGGATGGTTGCAGGTCGACGATACTAGATCATGGTGAGGCGAAGGATGACCTGGACTAGGCGAGGAGCGTCGGAGGTCCAAACGGTCGGGGATCGCCAGAAGATGATCGGAGACGGAGTTGTGAAAAGCCGTGAAGACAAGGAACGGATGAGATGCTAGCTAGGCGCTGCATGGATCAATGAGGACCATTGGATCTTGGTCTAGTTGATAGGTTAGCGGGTCTAGTTAGTGTGCTTCGAGAACCGTGCAAGAAAACTCATTATGTGTGTGGGTTTTGGGTTAGCCCTTGCATGGGTGGTTGAGTGCGTTAATCCTAGCCCTTGATGGATGCTCTAGGGTTTAGAGGCTCATCCAAGGGTGGTAGGTGGCCCAAGAGTTTTATAAATAGGGTGGAGGGGTAGCCTTCTCCCCTTGAAGGTTTTGAGGTTTTTGTTGCTCCTTTGAGCTTTGCCCACATGAATGTGAGGCTTTGTAACCTCTTCTTCCAGAAATGAAAATGTTTCCACAAATCATTTCTTTCCTTTACGCGTTACATTACGCATTTAAATTACACAATTTAAATTCCGTATTTACATTCTTGCAATTTACTTTAATGCAATTAGGATTTGCCTCCCCTCCTTCTAATTGCTTACAAATCTTTTTGCTTAGGTTGATGATTGATTTCTTCTCTGAAATTATGTTCCAATCATCTATGCTATCCATGCATTTTCTTGCAAGAAGTTCTTTGCATTCTTGAATGCTTGATCTTGTAGATTGCGTTGCCTTGAGTTTCTTCATGATCTTTTGCTTGCTGGATGAGTGGGGAGTCATTCAAGATCATTTTGATTATCATAACCCCACGAGCAAGCTTCGATCGAAGTTCTTTCGATTTTTGTTGAAACTTGGTGTGTTCTTCCTTTCTGGGCAAAAAGGTTGGAACTTTGACGTCAATCCTGGTGATTGAAGGTTGGAATAAGTTCCTGACATCCCGAGGACCTTATCTACCAAGTTTCGTGAGTTTCCACCTAGCCGATCAAAAGATACCTTGATTTTCCTTCTTCTGTCGTGCTGATTTTCACGGTGTTCTTCATGTTGTTCTTAAGCCTGGTGCTATCGCCCTCCTGAGCGGTGCTACCGCCCTCCTTAGCGGTGCTACCAGGCTGCCTGCGGTAGCACTGGCCAGACAGCCTTTGGCTCTTTTTGATCCGCTTTTTTTGTGTGTTATCATCGTAGGCTTGTTTGGATTATCTTTGGGGGTAAGTTTTTAAGTTGCGACTATTCACCCTCCTCTGATCGTCATCTCGATCTTTCATTTGGTATCAGAGCTGGTTTTTGCTCTTTCATCTATATCTTGACTAGTCTCAAGAGCCCTGGCGATGGACAAGTATTCCACCAAGCCTCTTATTTTTTCTAGAGTTGATTTTTCTTTCTAGAAATCATGGATGGAGTCATATATCACTGCCCAGGGCTTCCTGATATGACAGAAGTTGAAACTCCCGTATGAGGTTCCTGCCAATGAAAACGTCATGGCCGGCAATATGGCTGACGTTGAGGCGAACGCTAAGGCAAGTTACATTCTCATACAAGGTCTTAGCCGCAGTGAGTATGATAGGATTTCTCACCTCCACTCCGCTCACGAGATTTGGGAGACCCTCAATGCTTACCATGAGGGCACTACTCAAATCAAGACCGTGAGGCAGGATCAGTACAAGCGTAAGTACAACAAGTTTGAACAACACGCTGGTGAGAGTCTTAATGAGTGTTTTGGTCATTTTACCAAGATTTTGAGTGATCTTCGAGCAGTTGGTTGCATATACCCTGACTCGGATAATGCTCGACATTTCTTGACCGCACTCGATCTTCGAGTTTGGGAAATGAAAGTGACCACCATCAAGAACACTACCGACTTGTCGACCTTGACTCTTGATGGGCTTTACTCCCGTCTCAAGAATCATAAGATCGACGTCGTCTCTCGCAAGACGAAATCACAGTCGATGGCCTTGGTCACTGATCCGACTGGATCTTCCCTTGATCTTTCTGCTGGTTTCTCTCTTTCCGCCCTTTGTGAGCTAAGCGATGATCAACTGGAAAAATTTCCAGAAAATGAGCTGGCTCTTCTTGCTCGCAAATTTTCACATGCATACAAGAGAGTGAGAGAGACAAAGAGAGGTGGCATGATCACATGCTTCGAGTATGGTGGCCCAAACCACATTCGGGCTAATTGCCCCAAACTGGAGAAGGCAAAGAACGACACCGATAGTTCGGCAAAGAACGACTACATCGACAAGAACCGCAACAAGAAGCCTCCAGTTTGTGAGCCGACGCGTGAGAAGTACCACAACTTCTCCAAGAACAAGAAGCTCTTCCACCGCGTCCTCTCCGCGCTTGACGACATCAACCTCTCTGACACGGAGACATAGGGCGACGAGGGCGAGATGAATCGCAAGAGAAGAAGGGCGGCGATGACTTCTCCGGCATGTGCTTCATGGCCGACGTTTAAGGCATCAGTGACTCCGAGCTCTACAGCGACTCGGACGAGGTACCCTCCTATGACCAGCTCAATGAAGCTTTTGCAAATTAGGAAAATTTCATGCTAAAGGTAGAGCTAGGTGTGTGGAGCTAGAGAAGGAAGTAGCTACCTTAACTCGAGAGTTAGCTTCTCTTAGATCTTCTCCCTCTCGAGTCACTGATGACTGTTCTTTGTGTGATGCACTTCTTGTGGAGTTGGAGAACCTACGGACTATGCATGATAGTGTGTTGTCTGAATTAGATAGTCTTAGGTTGAAGAATGCTAGCGTTGATTCTGTTGATGCTATTCCACTAGATGCTAGTTTTCTTCATGCTCACTCTACTCCATCATTCTCTAATTACCCTAAATTGTTTGCTAAAATTGATGCCATGAGCGATCACCTTAGGAAGCTTTCTTCTAGAAACGATGAACTTGAAATACATGCTTCTAAGGACCAAGTCAGCTCATGTGAGGGCTGTAGGCAACTAAAACTTGACAATGAATCAATAATGTCAAATGTGCTAAACTTGCTAAGGACTTACTAGATAAGTCATAAAAAAGTTGCTTGCGATGTAATGTGATTGAGGGGGACATGGATAAAATCCATGTCGAACTTAGGAAGAAGTTAGAAGACCAAGTCCATAGGATTAGAAATGTGTCGTGCGTTTCTTGTGAGGCTCTCAAGATTGAGGCAGCTATGCTGAGGGAGAAAAATGCACGTGCTAAAAGAGCTTCTCTTTCCGGTTCTTCTTCTTCCTCTCTTCCCTGTTCTTCATGTGCCTCTTTCTTCCGAGAGTGTGAGTATCTCATGAGCACTCTTACGAAGTTTGTAGGAGGTAAGAAGAAACTCAATTTTATTCTAGACCAATCCAAGATTAGTAGATTTAAACAGGGTCTAGGATTTATCCCCTTGGAGCACGCTCGGGCGCATCCTCCCACCATTGTGCGCGGCTCCAAGAGTGGTGAGATAGTGGTAGCTCCCAGAGTGAATACCACTGTGTTTAGGTCTGCTGGGGTTGTCCATGGGATTTCTGATTAGAAGGTTGTTACTCCTGTTGCTTCTGCCTCTTGCAAGGCGAAGTACACATGCACCTTATGTAAGAAGGATGGTCACCTAGTAGATTTCTGTTTTAGACGCGCCAAGAACACTCGGCGTGAGCATGTTGCTGCTCTTAGGTGTATTCAAGGTCATCCCTAGACTTTGAATGCTCCTAAGGCACACACTGCTTCTAGACAGGTTAGAGAGTCACCTGTTTTTAGGCACCGTCCAGGACTCAGTTTTCATGTTGTTTCTTCGAGTTTTAGTCCTGGAGCTATTCGTGGTCTATCTTCCTGCCGTCCTCTTGATATTCCTCGTTTTTCCCATCGAGGTAGATATCAACGGCGTGAGGTGTTTTCGGGTAGGAGATTTAGGTAGCCTCACTAGGGTGGTCCGGCCTTTGCACCACGGCGGGCCAACCTAGTTCTAGCTCCTAGATCATCTACTAGAGTTACTACTGATCTTGTTAGGATTAACCGACAGAGAGATACTCGAGTTCAGTCTTCTTTTGTGGCTGGTACTCTGAGGCATCGTGTGGTTCAATATTGGGTCCCCAAGTCTTCACTCTATCCCAGTACTGAGTCATCTTTCTCTCTTATGTCTTGATCAGGTTCGTCAGATGGGAAAGGGAGATGTTTGGATTGTCGACTCCGGTTGTTCTCGTCATATGACCGAAGATTCTCGTTGGTTTTCTTCCCTAGCCTGAGCCCTCGGTGATGAGTTGATCACTTTTGGGGATGCTTCTTCACGTAGAGTCATTGCTAAAAGTACCATCTGCATTAATGACAATTTCATTCTTAAAGATGTTGCGTTAGTGAGTAAGCTGCAGTATAATTTGCTTTCTGTTTCTCAGCTTATCGATGACTCTTTCGAGGTAAATTTCAAAAGTATCATCTGTAGAATCCTCGATTCTTCAGGAAGGTTAGTTTGCGGGATTTCTAGATTTAGGAGTCTTTCGTGCTGATTTTTCTGTTTCTTTTGGAGACTATCTTCGGTGTTTGATTGCTTCAGAGTCTCGTGATCTCTCCTTCTGGCATAGAAGACTTGGTCACATTGGTTTTGATCATTTGACCCGAGTTAGTAGCCATGACCTCATTCGTGGTTTGCCCAAACTCAAAATGGTCAAAGACTTAGTTTGCTCTCCCTGCCGATATGGCAAGATGGTTGCTGCTTCTCATCCCCTAGTCACTATTGTGATGACTAATGCACCAGGATAGCTTTTACATATGGACACTGTTGGTCCAGCTAGAGTGCAGTCAGTGGGTGGGAAGTGGTATGTTCTTGTCATTATTGATGATTTTTCGAGGTACTCTTGGGTGTTTTTCATGTCCTCGAAAGATGAGACTTTTACCTATTTTAGGGGTTTGGTTTATAGGTTGTCTTTTGAGCTCCCTAGTGCCCTACGAGCTATACGCAGTGACAATGACACGGAGTTCAAGAACTCCTATTTTGAGAGTTTCTGTGTGGAGTCTAGTTTAGAGCATCAGTTCTCCTCTCCCTACGTCCCTTAGTAAAATGGCGTAGTAGAAAGGAAGAACAGGACCCTGGTAGAGATGGCCAGGACGATGCTAGATGAGTACAGTACTCCTAGGAAGCTTTGGGCTGAGGCTATAGCTACTGATTGCCATGTTTCTAATTGTGTATTCTTGATAGCACAATTGCACCACACTTCTTACGAGTTGAGGTATGGGCGAAAGCCTAGTGTTTATCATTTTCGTGTGTTTGATTGCAAGTGTTTCATTTTGAAGTCTAGTAAGCTGGATAATTTTGAGTCTCGTTCTTCTGATGGTATCTTTCTGGGTTATTCGACTTCTTCTCGTAGCTATAGGGTCTGGAGTTGCGATGCATATAAGATCATAGAGACCTGTGAGGTGACTTTTGATGATGCTAGCCCAAGAGCTAGACCTGACATTTTTGTAGAGGATGAGGATGATAGAGATGATGGTGCCACCTGTTTCCATTTCTGCACCTTAGGAAGGCTAGCCCTTGCCTTCTGACTCTCATGCAGCTAGTGGCTCTGCTTCTACCTCTTCTGTCCATGAGGTAGAGGCCACTTCTGCTTCTGTACCTCCCCGTCATATTTAGTATTCTCATCCACCTGATCAGATCATCGGCGATCTGTTTGAGCGGACCACTCGCTCAAAATCAGGTTTGTCCAGTTTCATTCTTCACTCTGCCTTTGTTGCCTCGTTTGAGCCGAAGTATGTGACTCATGCATTATCTGATGAGTCTTGGACTAATGCTATGCATGAGGAACTTGAAAACTTCGAGAGGAACAAAGTCTGGCAGCTTGTAGAACATTCATCTGGTCATAATGTCATTGAGACCAAGTGGGTGTTCAAAAACAAGCAGAGTGAGGATGGGGTTGTCATTCGCAACAAGGCTAGGCTAGTTGCACAGGGCTTTTCTCAGGTTAAGGGTCTTGACTTTGAGGAGACCTTTGCCCCTGTAGCTAGACTAGAAGCTATTAGGATCCTGCTTGCATTCTCTGCATCCCGGGGCTTCAAGCTCTATCAAATGGATGTCAAGAGTGCATTCCTTAATGGCTATATTGAGGAAGAGGTTTATGTCAAACAACCTCCAAGATTTGAGAACCCCAAGTTTTCGAGTCATGTATACAAGCTTTCCAAAGCTTTGTATGGACTCCAGCAGGCCCCCAGAGCATGGTATGAGAGGCTCAAGTCTTATATTCTCAGCCATGACTTCAAGATGGGCGTAGTAGACAAAACTCTGTTCATCAGACACCATGAGTCGTATTTTCTTCTCGTCTAGATTTATGTGGATGATATCATTTTTGGTGGCTCATCTCATTCGCTTGTGTCTCAGTTTTCTGAGGTAATGAGCACAGAGTTTGAGATGAGTATGATGGGCAAGTTGAGCTACTTTCTTAGCTTCAAAATCAAGCAGACTCGGGAGGGTAATTTCTTGCATCAAGGCAAGTATACCCGTGATCTCCTGAGGTATTTCGATATGTCTGACGTGAAGCCGGTGATGACTCCTATGGCCACCACTGCTATCCTCTAGCCGGATGAGGATGATGAGCCTGCTGATCAAAAGGAGTTTCTGAGCATGTTCCCTCTTGTACCTCACTGCTTCGAGGCTGGACATACATTTCGCTGTGTGTTTGTGCGCTCGATTTCAAGCTTCTCCTCGCGCCTCTCACCGCCAGGCGGTGAAGCGCATCTTCAGGTATCTTCGTGCTACCACTGATTATGGTATTTGATACTCTTCTTCTTCTTGTATGTCCCTTCGAGCCTTTTTCGATGCCGAATTTACTGGCTATAGGATAGATAGGAAGAGCACATCTGACACTTCTCTTGTTTCTTGGTCGTCTAGGAAGCAGTCCGGAGTTGCACAGTGCACCGTTGAGGCCGAGTATGTTGCTGCAGCCAGTTGCTGTAGCCAGGTGCTCTAGATGAGATCGACTTTGCGGGACTTCGGGTTAGAAATATAGAGTGTGCCACTTTTCTGTGACAACACTTCTGCTATTTGCATTGCTAAGAACCCAGTGCAGCATTCCCGAACCAAGCACATTGATATTAGATATCACTTCCTTAGAGACCATGTGGAGAAGGGGGATATCGTGCTTCAATTCGTAGAGAGTGACCTTCAGTTAGCCGATATCTTCACCAAGCCCTTGGATAGCTCCAGATTTGTTGCCTTGAGGAGTGAGCTTGGAGTCGTGAGTCCTTACGGCCTATCTTGAGGGGGATGGTTTGTATATTATGTATAATATGTTATCTTCCAGCTTTGCTTTCTTTTCTTTGTGTTTCTTCTGGGTGATATTGGGCTTGTTTTCCTGAGTTGAGTTCACCCAGTTAGACTTTTGGCATGCTTTGTATGGACCTCTTATCTTGTGCTTTAGGTTGCTATCATGCGTGATTAGCTGTTCTCTCTTCTCTCTAGGTTGAGTTCCCTCACAGTCTTATAAGTCTAGCAGGTGTTGGGCCTCCTGGATAGACAGGGTCTGTGTGCACTCCTTAGTTTGGGATCTAGAGTCAGCTTCCCTATGTCAGTCGCTGGGGAAGATAAGAGCGAGTCTGAGCCGTAGTGAGTCTCTTCTATCATATCCATGCTCAATAGCCATTCAGTTTCCAGTTTTCTTGACTTTTTCTCTTCATTCTGTATTTCTGGTTTTTATTGAGTTCATTTGGGTTTTCTTTACGCCTAATTATGCTAATAACTCAATTTAACCAGATTTGTGCTTTAAATTTGCTCATATGTTGAGGGGGAGTTTGGGAATCTGTTCATGCATTGCATATAGTCTTCATTTTCTGTTTTTATGAGCTTGTCTATTATGCAAATGATTTAATCTTCATGCAAAACACCATGCTACATCTTTTGAAGAAAGTCACTAGCTTAGATTTGTCCAAGTTCATTTATCATGCTAAGCTTGTTAAGATTTGAAAATTTAAATCTTTGAATGAAAACTTGATGAAACATGTTGCTTTTACTTGCTAGGTTTCTTCTCTAGAGGTTTATGCCATGATTTAAGAAATTTTGGAGTTCTCTAGAGTCCCTATAGCAATTTGGGTGAAACTTGTTTGATCCATACTAGAGTCCTTCAAATCGCTCATATATGCTTAAAATGAAAAACAAGAAAAATTGACTCGGTTTGTGCAAAATTGATCTCAACACTTTATATTCACAAGACTGCTTCCCATTGCACTTGGGATGAATTTGGTATGTATTGTGTATGACCAAGATCATTCTCTTAAGAGTTCCTCTTGAGATGATCGATAATAGCTTGAGTCAATCACTTGAAAAATGCAAATAAAGAAAACATATGTGGGTAAAGAATGTAAATTATGTCAAACATTTGCACCCCGCTATGTCATTTGAAGTGTTAAAACCAAAATTTGCATCAAATAAAAATGAGCTCGAAGGACCTTGTATGCACTTCTAGATTCCCCAAAGTGTTGTTGAGTAGGTTGAACTCTAGGTTCTCCAATTGATCCTATGAGTGGTTTTACTTCTAGCTTTGAAACTTTTGCTAAGTTTTGCACTAGTCAAATCTTTCTAGAATGAAATATTGAAAACTAAGTTTTTTCACAAAATGTATTGATCTTGGACATGTCTTAGTTTTGTCATAATCTGAAATTGATGTGCTTGGTGTCATATCTTGTCATTATAATCAATTGGATAATCTTCAAAGCTCTTTAGATTGCATTTCATGCATTCATGTTGAGAAAGGGGGAGAAAATATGAAATCTTGATGCCTATATTGTCAAAAGGGGGAGAAAACGTAGAAAAGTCATCATTAAAAGATGAAAATGTGAATGTTGTTTTGGATTTTAGAGTTTTTGAGGAAAACTTGCTCTTTCTTGAAATTAAATTCAAAATCCAAATCTTCCTTCTGGAATTTAAGCTCCAAAATCCTCTTCGTCAACTTGGTCATGGTTCCAATTTTTATCTTTGGACCAAGTTTGATTTTGCAACTAGAAATTGCTTTCTTCTTATCTTTTTCAAACTCAAAACATTTGCCTTTTGTGATGAGTATTTGACTTATATTTGAGCTTGGATTGCTCTTGTTTGAGTTTGATTTGAAATGGATTTTCAAATGGAAGCAATTTAAGATCTTCTCTGTTTTCCCAGTGCTACCGGCCTTGGTAGCGCGGTGCTACCGGGCGTGCGGTAGCACCGGACCCGAGTGCGGTGTGGAAAAACCAGAGAGGGTGTATTTCGGGTTTTTGGCCGGGTGGTGCTACTAGCCATGGTAGCCCGGTGCTACTGGGTGAGCGGCAGCACCGGAATCTGGAGCGGTGTGAAAATTCCAGAGAGGGTTGTTTTCTGGTTTTGCACAGAGCAGTGCCACTAGCAAGGGAGCGGTAGCACCGGTTCACCATGGGCGGTGCTACCGGCCTAAGGGCGGTAGCACCGGCTAGAACGAACAAAGATGAATTTTAAAGTGTGGAGTTTGATGAATTTCTTGCATATCTTTGTGGGCATTGCCATGTGAGGAGTTTCCTTATTTTTGATGGTTGCAGGTCGACGATGCTAGATCATGGTGAGGCGAAGGATGACCGGGACTAGGCGAGGAGCGTCGGAGGTCCAGACGGTCGGGGATCGCCGGAAGATGATCGGAGATGGAATCGTGGCAAGCCGTGAAGACAAGGAAAGGATGAGATGCTAGCTAGGTGCTGCGTGGATCAATGAGGACCATTGGATCTTGGTCTAGTTGATAGGTTAGCGGGTCTAGTTAGTGTGCTTTGAGAACCGTGCAAGAAAACCCATTATGTGTGTGGGTTTTGGGTTAGCCCTTGCATGGCTAGTTGAGTGGGTTAATCCTAGCCCTTGATAGATGATCTAGGGTTTAGAAGCTCATCCAAGGGTGGTAGGCGGCCCAAGAGTTGTATAAATAGGGGTGGAGAGGCAGCCTTCCCCCTTGATGGTTTTGAGGTTTTTGTTGCTCCTTTAAGCTTTGCCCACATGAATATGAGGCTTTGCAACCTCTCCTTCCAGAAATGAAAATATTTTCACAAATCATTTCTTTCCTTTACACATTTACATTACGCATTTAAATTACGCAATTTAAATTCCGCATTTACATTCTTGCAATTTACTTTAATACAATTTGGATTTGCCTCCCCTCCTTCTAATTGCTTATGAATCTTTTTACTGAGGTTGATGATTGATTTCTTGTTTGAAATTATGTTCCAATCATCTAGACTATCCATGCATTTTCTTGCAAGAAGTTCCTTGCGTTCATGAATGCTTGATCTTGTAGATTGCGTTGCCTTGTGTTTCTTCATGATCTTTTGCTTGCTAGTACGTGTGGGGAGTCATTCAAGATCATTTTGATCATCATAACCCCACGAGCAAGCTTCGATCGAAGTAATTTCGGTTTTTGTTGAAACTTGGTGCGTTCTTCCTTCCCGGGCAAAAAGGTCGGAACTTTGTAGTTAATCGTTGTGATTGAAGGTTGGAATAAGTTTCTGACATCCCGAGGACCTTATCTACCAAGTTTCGTGAGTTTCCACCCAGCCGATCAAAAGATACCTTGATTTTCCTTCTTGGGTCGTGCTGATTTTCAAGGTGTTCTTCAGGCTGTTCTTAAGCCCGGTGCTACCGCCCTCCTGAGTGGTGCTACCGGACTCCGGTGCTAACGGGCTGCATGCGGTAGCATCGGCTAGACAGCCTTTGGCTCTTTTTGATCGTCTCTTTTTGTGTGTTATCATCGTAGGCTTGTTTGGATTATATTTGGGGGTAAGTTTTTAAGTTACGACCATTCGCGCCCCCCTCTGATCGCCATCTCGATCTTTCACTGCAAAACTGTGGAGGATGAGGAGGGGACCGAGCGATGAACTGGTCGAGGGGATTTACCCACTTGAGTCTTGGTATTTAACATTTTTTTCTAATACTCTTGATTAATCTTTACTGTTTGCCCTTGTTGATGACTTAATATTGTATTGTATAGACAATCTAGTTGTATTCTGTGTAGAGATGAATTTTACAATTTTTTCGTAGATTTGCAATAATGGAGATACAAACTCTATGTAACTATTTCGCAAGCAATTCAAGTAGTACTCCCTAACCAATGAGAGCACTACTCAACCAAAGATGTTTCAACTATAATTTAATCATAATGAAATTATTGTCTATCTGGCACATTACATAAAAATAGAAGATTATGCCTATGAAATAAGAGATAAGGTTAGACAGGCATATTGATCAAGTAAAATTTATATTAGTACAAGACTATGTTTGTACCAATATAGCTTAGTCCTCCGAGTCTACACTATATTTGCATTGTGTCTTCGCCAATGGCTATATATGATAATCATATCCTCGGCACTCCAAAGCATATGCTATATATGTATTTGGGCACTACGATGAATGAAATTAATTAAAGCACATCCACATGTATGCATGTGGAGCAAGTCAATTGCATTGGCCCTGACCCTGAGGAGACGAACGAAAGCACATGCAAGAATGCATCCATGACATGATCATGTAAAGCGACTACTCACATACACGTACGTGCAGAGAATGGGCGCAGTCAGAAGAGACTAACCATGTATTAACTCACCACCGCTTCTCTTTAATTAGTCAAGATGGAATCGTCTGTGTGTCTCGATCGACAGGACGAGACACTTGTTTAACAGCTGCATACCAATTCCGTGTAGATGGACAGTAGATGTAGATGGATAGCAAGGGATAAGATTCTCCAAGACAATGTGTCCCATGCATGGCCCTACAGGAACCGTCTGTAATAAATTGTCAGTGATGACAAGAACTCACATACGGTCTGTGAACCGTCAGTGAAAATTATCATCACAAATGGTTCTAAACAAGAATCGCCTGTGATGTAAGCCTCATCACGGACAGTTCTAAACAAGAACCTTCTGTGATATAAGCCTCATCACAGACGGTTCCACTTTAGATGTTTCATCACAGACGGTTCCAAAGTAGAACCGTCTGTGACTATACTTACATCACGAGCACACTATGCTACAGTACTTCTCTGCTTGCACATAACATACGGCGGCATGCGCCACCTGTATAATCCATTTTGCCTTGGCTAAATTTCTTGTCTTCCAATAGGGAACCTGTAACATCCCAAAAATTTTGCCAAATATTATTTTCAATGACAACTTGTGCATTTGGCATTTTTCTAGAATTTATTGGATTTTTCCTAGAACTTATTTGAATCTATTTTAAATAAGGTATATTGACATTTTGTGAAAACAAATTAAATATATATAAGATTTATGTAAGGTTTTGCCAAAAATATTTTATTTGAGTTCAAAATGTCTCAAAGTATTTATGAGAATTTTCTTGGATCTTTCCTGATATTTTTATTGCCTAAAACTAATTTCTGTAATTATTTTAAATCAAAAACCCGAGAAAAATCGGTTGGAACAGTATTGGGTCGAAGCCCAGCACTGTGCGCGCGTGAGCCCAGCATTTGCGGCCCGTTCGACCCGTTTCGCCGCCGCCTCGCATGTGGACCGTTGGATCCAGATCGTGCGGTCTTCATCTTCGCGAAACCCTAGCGTCTCCAGCCGTTGGATCGGGATCGTGCGTCCAGGATCGCTTCACGTTAATTAGGAAAGATCTGATCGCATCCGTTGATTTTGGAAAGTGCGGATCGGATCGAATCCCGTTCATCGCAGATCGGATGGTTCACGGTCGTCGTCTCCGATTCGGTTTTCGATCCCACCGTCGCCGCCACGTGATTTAGGTTTGCCATATTTGCGCGCATGCCAAGGCTATATAAAGCGCGAACCGCACCCCGAGAACCGCCGTTCCAGTGCGCATCCGCAGCCCCAGCCGCCGTCGTTGTGTCGTCGCTGTTCATGCGCTAGAGCTCGTCGGAGTTTCCGAAGCACCGCCGTTCGTTTTCTTCGTTTTGCGCCGCCGTTGAGACGTCTTCTGCCGCATCGGTTCCAGTTCCGGGTTCACCACGTCAGGCCGCACTGGAGCGGCTACTTCTTCATCGCCGGAGCAGCCTAGTTCGCCGTCGGGAAGGTCTTCATCTTCGTCTCCGGGAGCCAAGCGTCGCCGCGACATCACCGGGACTCGGAGCTTCACGCCGCCGTCGAATCTTCATCGAACTGTCCAGATCGCGCCGCGTCATCTTCATCAACAATGAACATCTCCAGTAAGATGGACCGTTGGATCTGATATGAGCGGTCAGGATAGTGCCGCGTAGGAGTAGATCGGTAGCCGTCGGATCGTTGCGCGGATATACGACGCGTGTCGGCACAGAAGCTGAGGTGTTGTGAGCCGGGTGCACGGTGGGCAGGCGCTGTGCCGTGGATGCAGTCCGTAGACCGAGCAACGTGGCGCAACCCGATTGGTCCACGTGTGCGATGATGTCATGTTGACATCAGCCGGTCCACAGCACAGTACATCGAGTCCACGGTGGACCAGCGAGGTTTCGTGAACTGAGTCCATGCATCGATGCCATGTGTCAGCCTTTGGTTGGTCCACGTGTCGCTTGCGCAATAATGCGGTTTTTCTTTATAAAAATAATTCTGGAAATTCGGAATTTCTATTTTCAGTATTTCCATAATTTATTAAAACTTTGAATAGTTATAACTTTTGCATATGAACTCGGATTTGAGTGATTCAAATTTCTAAAAAAATTTAAAATCAAGATATATTTAATGGTGAATTTTATTTTATTTTTGGAGTTTGTCTACTCTCTGTTTTGATGTTTACTTGCTATTCTTGCCTCGATTCGCTTAGACGTTGCTTTGTTCGATAACCCGGAGGAGAATTCAACGCTTCAAGACCCAAGTCCAGAGCAGGATCAAGACTTATTCCAAGACAAGTTGGACTTTGATCATATTGTACCTAGTTTTACAAATTTGCTATATTGTCTTTAAACTATTGCATATTATTTTATGTGTACAAATAATTTCGATTACTTTGGGATCTAGTTAGCATGCCTAAAGTTGAATTATTCACCGTCCCTTGTCAATTGTATGCCATAATCTAATTGTCACCCTAGGATGGTTAAATTACCAGTTGGTTAATATTAACAATCAACATGGGCTGGTTAGACCGTGTTAGTCTGCTTAGCCATGCCACGTACCTGTCACACATTTGAAATGAGTTAATCTTGACTAATGTAATATGAAACAATGTTTTGAACTTGTGTGTCATGTGTGGTCACATAGTGATGTCGAGTTGTAGGGGCGGGGAGGTCACACAACGAGATCGAATTGTAGATGGCATGCGATGCTTGGTATTCAACTGGGGTGGGAATGATTTTAGATTGGGGCAAGTGGCAAGGGGCAGTGTGCCAAGGTGGGCCATGAATGGCAGGGGGTATGTGGAAGTCTTGCCTTAGTCACCCTAAGGACTTAGCCTTGCAAGCCTTTGACCTTAGTCTTTCTTGCAACCACATGTCTGGAATGGACAGCCTAGCTGACTAATTTGTGATGTTTAGATTTTGGTACTGTCGTGGTGATTAGTGAGTCTCGGGTGTATGAATTAACTCACATGGCGCAAGAGGGGGGCCTTGTTGTGGTGGTTTAACCCTTCAGTGTTGAAACCTTAGCGAGCAATATTGGGTCTAAATAGAGCATTGTAAAGGTATAAGTAATTATCATCTACCTTTCATTCATGTTTTAATATTTATGCAACATCCAAATGGTGATGCATAGAAGTACCTCTCGCTATTTAATGGCATGCATGCACGGTGCACTACAAGAATCAGGGAAAATTCGTGGGCCAAAAACCCACGAATTTAAGCTAAAACCCACGAATTTAACTTAAATTCGTGAGCAAACCTTCGAATTTAGTTCACGAATTTAACTCGACGAAATTAATTAATTAAATTCGTGGGTACTCACGAATTTAAGTTAAATTCGTGGGTTTCTACTAAGCCCACGAATTTAATTGGGTTTCTGAGTTAAATTCGTGGGTTTAAAACCCACGATTTAATCGATTAAATTAGTGGGCTAAAACCCACGATTTAATCATTAAATTCGTGGGCTAAAAACTCACAATTTAATCGATTAAATTCGTGGGTTTTTAGCCCACAATTTAATTGTCATTTTTACAAAAAAATGTATATTCCAAATGTATGTTTATATATATATATATATATCGCACTCAATACATATATGTATATATATCCAAATGTATGTATTTTTATATATATATGTATCGCACTCAATACATATAACAACTAAAGAAGAAAAGAAAAAGCAAAAGAAAATTGAAACTAAAAATTGCTAGCGAAGAATAAATAAGATCATCTATTTTGTTCAAATCGATCGAATCAGTAACACAAAGACAAACTCCACAATGAAGTTGAAGCGAGCGAATAATTAACAAACGAGACACCAAACCTATTACAGATTAAAATACTGAAACCAACCTTTAACTCTTCAAACCGGCTTAAAACTAAGTCTCCGAAATGTACAAAATTTTGGCATGACCTCTCTTGTAAATAGGACATCCACTCGTGAGACAAAAAACATTTGCGATTATAATATATATCAATCTCTCAAACCGAAGGAGACATTCTAGCAGATCCTTAGATAATCCAAACACACATCCAACGGCAATCTGTAAACTACGCAATGACGTACAACACATTACAACCACAATAGATACAATCCACAGTCCATTAAAATAAGTCCATCACAATAAGTCGATCACAACGTATCCATCACAACAAGTTATAAAGTACAACAGTTATACACCAATCGAGCTCACAATGGAATTCATGCCTCGGGGTTGTTGGAGTTGTGGGCGCTATCACCACCGTCGGCGCTGTTGAAGATGTCTTCTATGATGTCGTCGTTAGAACGTGCTGGAGGGTGTGACCTAGAAACCTGCAAGTTCAAGATTAACTTAGGTTGTGCTACAAGTCCACACGTGTGGCATATACGAGGTACATAGTTACAGACTCCCTCTTGTCACAAATACATATCGTTTTGGACATCGACATAGTTCTTAAAATACCACTTTTTGACCACTAGCTAAGTTCTATTATGGTATATTTATAAAATTGATAGAATTATTAATATTACGTAAAGACAAATATATATACAAGTATGATTGTCATGTATTCAATATAAACATTTAAAAAATATCATAGCCAAATTTTCAAAAGTTTGAATGTCACTACTACTGGAATGTACATCACAATCGGTTCTTTTCATTATCACAGTAGGTTTTGGTGGCGATACAAAGTCATTAGACAGTGATGAGGAGGTGCTATCACAGTCGGTTTTCGCCCGATAGTGACAAATTGTCATCACAATCGGTTCTAATCAATAACCGATTGTGATGTGCACCCACATCACAATCAGTTCCACCCACATCACAAACAGTTCTATCTAGGAAACCATCGTGATGTGGGTGCACATCACAATCGGTTCCCACATCACAATGGTTTCCAGCTTGGAATCGATTGTGATGTGCACCCACATCACAATCGGTCTTATCTTGGAACCGATTATGATGTGATGTGTGGGAAGCTAGAACCGATTGTGATGTGCACCACATCATAATCGGTTCTAGCTCAGAACCGATTGTGATGTAGCCTGAAAACAGCACAGATTGCACACAATATGCATTTCACATTCACAATATATATAGAACAAGAACATACTTTTTTACAATACACATATCACATTTGTTCACAATATAGAATACAAACATACTTAACAGTTAGTACACATATCACATTCACATGATATAATATTATTTACATATGGACTAGTAGGACCCTGTCTGGTCTCTAAACCTATCGTCCTCCGCTATAACTTTTGTCTAGTACCACTGGCATATGTGGTCTCGTAATTTGTTAAGATCTTTGTTTTGTAAGCTCTTGAGGGGGATATCGATCTTCTGCAAAACAAAAATGAGTGCACTAATTTATGTTTTAAAATTTATTTGTAAAAGTCTGAGTGTATTATGCATGTACATACACCTTAGGGAAAAGGTGTGAGCCGTCGACCAGGATCAGCATGTGATGAATGACATAGAAGCCGCACAGGTCGTCGTACCCCTGTTGATGACACTGTGAACAAAGAAAATCAAATTAAGAGATGAAGAATGGATGTCAGAAAAAATTAATCCTATGCTAGGCACTTGTACCTTGAAGCGCTTCCACTCCAGCTTGTTGCCTCGTTTGTTATCATGTTGCCCTCCTTCAGCAATGTAAGATAAGAAAGCCCTACATACATTGGAGAGATGCCATTGAGGCAAAAAAAATGAATGCAGTTAAATACAGAAAGTGTTAGGTTAGAGAGTTGTACTTATGCAAAACATGCTTGATGGCGTAGGCCATCGGTCTCTTCTCGATCGAGTTAAAAGTGTAGACTTTGTTTTTACTCAAAGTGACCATGAGTAGAACCCAATGGTTGCTATTATTAAATAGTATGCAGTGCAAGAAAATAAGTTCATATACGGTTTAAGTGCGTATAAGTAATTGAAGGGTAAAGTAGTACTTACTCCTCGTAGTACAGGAATAGAATGAAGTCCTTTTTCGACTCATCTTCCAATGCCAGATTGATGTGGTTGGCAAAGAACTCCGATTGAAGCCTAGCCACGATCGTAGACACCATCTTGTGGTCAACGAACCCAACTGGGTGTTGACCCGTCATGGCTCATTGCCTAATTATCCTGCAACTCGTGTCAATTGTTAAAAAACATAATACAAAATTCTATAAGTCATAAGCTCATGCTGTATGGTGCGATACTCATCGTGTCTAAAATCGTACAGCAAAAATATTGATGGATTTCAGGCTATACAAATGGAATAGATCCTCAAAACTCACTTGGAATGTCCCATGCTCATTGTGGTGGAAATGTCCCCCTCGATACCTCACATTGAAATCGACATGATGTTCGGTCTCATTCGCCTTGTCAATGTACCATCCATAGAGTAAGCGAGTGCACATACCTAGAGTATTCAATTCATTGCTACGGACAAGGGGCTTTCCATGTACGTACCCCTTATATTCTCGAGGGGGCTCTGTGGCCTCTGTGAACTTTGCTTTCTGGATAGAAGGAGTCTCCGAGGTCGGGACAAGGGGATTTCCATGTATTTGAGGGGGTGTTGTGGCCTCTTTCAAATTTGCCTTCTTGATAGAAAGAGTCTCTGAGGTCTCCTGTGGTTCTTTGGCTGTCATGCTAGTCCTTTTGCACACCAGCTCTGCACTCCACGTAGGAGTCAAATTGGTCGGAGGATTCATCATAGTGGTGGGAGTAGGTGCAGGTATGATAGGAACCTACAAAGCACATGCATATATAACGTTTTACAGTACTAGATGAACGACATCTGTGCTTACCCGACAGTGGTGGTATCTTCGTTCGGGGGGAACTCCAGCACATGAGATAGGAAGTCTTCGTGGACATAGTCCACCCGCACCCTCATGTAGCAATTCCCCAAAGGGTTACTATGCATCGTGTCAGTCTCCTTGCATGAAAATACAACCCCGCATCTAGCCTTAACAGGAAATTCGTCTTCCATCATGACGAGCTGGCACTTGGCAGGCTGAAGGACCAAGATGGCTATCAGAGGGGGGTGAATGATCCCAAATTAAAATTTTCCTTCCCTCAAAAAGATTCAACTAAGCCCTCAAAAGAAACAACCAAACAGAGTAATTAACTTGTTATGATCGGTGCTACCACTGCTGGGGCCGGTAGCACCGGGGGGCAGTGCTACCACTCCTAGGCCGGTAGCACCGGGCCTAAAGAACAACAAATGAACTCAGCACGAACTCAAAAATAAAAATGATGCAACTTTTGATTGGCTGATCCAAAACACATGAAACTTGGTATGCACCTTCGTATGGAGGTCAAGAACCTATTCCAACCTTCAATCCAAGAGATTGACGTCAAAGTTCTGACCTTTTTCAAACCAAAGAAAGAATGCACCAAGTAAGAGCAAAAACCAAAAACTTGATCTTGGACTTGCTCGTGGGGTTTTGATGATCAAAATGATCTTGGATAACCTCCCACATGTCAAAGCAAGCAAGAACACAAGTCAAGAACAATAAAAACCCGATCTTCCAAGAATGATCCTCTTAAGAGCAAAAGATCGATTTCTTGTAAGGAAGAAAACAAGATTTGCCAAGATGATTGGATAAGTTCTAAAGAAGATTCATCCGTCAATAATACATCCTCAGCATAAGAAGCACAAGCAAGTAGAAGGAGGGGAGGCAAATCCAAATGTGTGAAAAGTAAATTGCAAGAAAGTAAGTGCGGAATTTAAATGCTAACTTTAAAGGCATAATGTAAATGCGTAAAATAAATTCAGACTTGAGGAAATAAATATTTCATTTCTAGAAGGGAGGTTTACAAAGCCTCACAACAAATTGGGTAAAGCTCAAATGAGCACAAAGACATCAATGTTAGTGTTATGCCCTTGAGGCAATCATTTAGATGATTGTAACATGACTATGTTTATGAATAATAATATGATTATTGGTCCAATGAATGTATATCATTGTATTGATCAACAAGTATGTGACTTGCTTATGAAGCTCTTTACTTATTGATGTAATTCGATAAATATCTCTGATTGGATATCATCGTATAGGACAACGATGAATAGATCAGCACATGTAGTGATCGATGATCATGCTTCATAGATCATGAGATATGGAGATATCATCTATACATTGTGGACGTATGTTGAAGAACATGGGTTAGATAGACCCGCAATGGGACACTATGAGAATGTTACATTCTTATGTGTCATCAGTGTATCTCATACATAGTAGATGTATGATCTTTAGACCTGAGATTGTCATATTCCCTACATATATAATAATTTTCCTTGGGGCTATCCAATACTACTTCCTAACCGGATAGTTATAAAAGTAGCTTTCATGTTTACTATAAAACGTGCAGAGGGAAGTGAGCAGTCAAGATGGAATTTGCCACTTCAATGAAACGAAGATATATGACAAGGCCACTCGTGTGATATTATTAAGGAAGTGCATGGCCATGCCGTGATTGAGGAGTCAATCACAACTTATTAATATATCACGGATACGAGAGATGGATTGAATCATCAAAGGATGACATGCTTCTCGCCTTGAGTTCAATCTTCATATAATTGGCAAAGGGATTATTACATGAGTACTTTTGATAGATTCTGTCCAATTTGAGTATAGTATGTTTGGGAGTTGGCATGCTTTGTAAGGAGCCGCTACCGACTGTTGGATTGAAAAGGAGTTTTCCGAATCCATGTCCAACCGTACGTGAACCTGCAGGGTCACACACTTAATGGGCAGGGACGCATTAATTTGGATTGGATCCGTAATTAATGGACCTCGTGGGCTTAGCACACTGATGGACCCTGGTTTAGGGTTTCATCTCGTGGCTATATAAGGAGTGGAGGAGGGTGGGCGCAGGGTGGGTGCAGGGTGTGCTTTCCTATGATTTAAAAGTGTTTCACCCGAAACCCTAGCATCCTCCTCTCGCTGCCCTTGTCGAGCAACCAGGTGCTTGCACACCGACGCATGGCGTTCCATCCCCGGACGTGTGGACTAATGCGGTGATGCTACTGCGACTGCGGCGTGGGAGAACGATCCATGGCGAGGCGAGGACGATCCACTCCATCGACCCAACGACTGCGGTAAGGACGATCCACTACATCGACGAGCGAAGGATTCCATAACTGCGCGTCTAGTGGTAATCTAATGTATGATCCCCTTCTTGCGAGTAGCTTTCTGGTTATGCGGTAGATTTTTTTTGTGCTAGCGTAGCATACCGCATTCCTCTTCAATCAAAACCTTCAAAGAGGGAAGAGCTACCCATACCCCTCTATTTATACTACTCTTGAGCCATCCTCCACCCTTGGATGAGTTCCTTCAACCCTAAGGAACATATCAAGGGCTAGGATTGACTCACTCACACAGCCATATATGGGCTAACCCGAAACCCAACAACCATACCGGGTTTTTGAACACTTTTCAAAGCACACTAACTTGACCCGCTACTCTATCACCTAGACCGCGATCCAACGGCCCTCCTTAATCCGAGTAGCTCCAAGTTAGCATCTCAACCATTCCTCATCTTCTAGGTTCGCAGTGACTCTATCTCCGATCATCTTTCGATGATCCTCGAACGTCTGGACCTCCAGCGTAACTCGCCTAGTCCCGATCATCCTTCGCCTCACCATGACATAGCATCATCGTCGTGCGACCATCAAAGACAAGAAAAACCCATCACATAGCAATGTCTAAAAAGATATGCAATTGTACTAAAAAAATCTCAAATTAAATACTTTCTTGCTCATAAAGGCCGGTGCTACCGCCCTCAGCACCGGTAGCACTGCCCCCCATAAAATCCCTCAAAACAACTCTGTGGAAAAATCACACCGCCCTGAGGGCCGGTGCTACCGCCCCTAGGGCCGGTAGCACCACAATTTCTAGGTATTTCTCAAAGTGCTTCAAATTTCTAAATGGAGTTCAAATCAACCTCAAACCTAACCACCACATGCTTAAATAATGTCAATAACTCATCACCATCAAGAGTAGAATTCCACATGGTCTTTCAATCTCCCCCTTGATGAGTATATTGACAAACACCTGAAAGGCATAAATTTGAGTTTGAAAGAGAAGAAAAAGAAGAAGAAGAAGAAGAAGAAGAAGCAATTTGAAAGCAAAGCCAAACTTGGTCCAAATGAAGAGAGAATGAGATCATGCCCAAGTTGGCAAGAAGGATTTTAGAGCAAAACCAAAGAAAACAAGTTTTCCACAAAAGCTCAAAAAATCCACAAAAGCTTTAAATAATGGAATAAGAACTCACAAAAGCTCAAATATTCTTATGATCCTTAAAAAATTAGCAAGACTTCGCCAAGATCATAAAACCAAGATGCATTCACATTTTTACCTATAGATGATGGATGATGCCTTTTCTACGTTTTCTCCCTCTTTTGCCAATATAGGCATCAAGAAGGCATTTTCACCATTTTCTCTCCATTGTCGAATATGCATGAATGAAATGCATCCTAAAATAGCTTTGAGAATTATCCAAGTGACCATATATACAAAGTATGACACCAAGCTACTCAAGTTCAGATGATGCTAAATTAAGATATGTCCAAGTGCAAATGTCAATTTTGCTAGCAAGTACAAATAAGACTGTCATTTTTGCATGATTTAACAAGTGCAACACTAAGCATAGTTTTCAAACTAAAAGCAAAGCCATATAATGGATCAAATGGAGAATCTAGAGTTCAACCTACTCACCACTTTGGGAAAGCTAGATGCACATCAAGGTCCTTTGAGCTCAATTATGTTTGATGCAAATTTTTTGCTTTAAGACTTCAAATGACATAGTGGGGTGCAAATGTTTGACATTATTTGCATTATTTACCCACTTATGTTTTTTTATTTGCATTTTTCAAGTGTAATTGACTCAAGCCATAGTCGACCATCTCAAGAAGAACTTTTAAGAGAATGGTCTTGATCATACACGATACATTCCAAGTTCATCCCAAGTGCAATGAGAAGCTATCTCGTAAATACAATGTGTTGAGATCAATTTGCACACAGAGAGTCAATTTTTATTTTCAGTTTACCATTTAGATTAAGAGCATGTCAAAGACTTTAGTATGGATCAACCTAGCTTCATCCAAGTTGCTATAGGGACTCTAGTAGAAATCCAAGATTTCACAAATCATGGCATATGCACCTTGTGAGGAAACATAGCAAGTAAAAGCTACAAGTTTCATCAAGTTTTCATTAAAGTTTCATCAAGTACACAAAAACGAGTTCAAAGACAAAAACTTGGCCCTCAACTTGCTCGTGGGATCTGGATGATCAAGATGATCCTATATGGTTTCCCACATGTCATAGCAAGTTAGAACATTAGAGAAGAACCTCAAAAGCACGATATTCCAAGAATGATTCTCTAAGAGCAAAAGATCGGTTTCTTGCAAAGAATACGCAAGATTTGCCTAGATGATTGGGATATGATCTGAAGAAGATTCATCCATCAATCATACATCCTCGGCATAATAAGCACAAGCAAGTAGAAGGAGGGGAAGCAAATCCAACTTGCAAGAATGTAAATTGCAAGAATTTAAGTGCGGAATTTAAATGCTGAATTTAAGACATAATGTAAATGCTGAAAATAAATTCAGAGATGAGTAAATGAAGTTTTCAGTTCTGGAAGGGAGGTTTATAAAGCCTCTCAACAAAGTAGGCAAAGCTCAAAGGAGTACAAAAACCTCAAAACCTTCAAAAGAGGGAAGAGCTACCCCTGCCCCTCTATTTATACTACTTTTGAGTCATCCTCCGCCCATGGATGAGTTCCTTCAACCCTAAGGAACACCATCAAGGGCTAGGATCGACTCACTCACTCATACATGGGCTAACCCAAAACCCACAACCATAACGGGTTTTGCACGCTTTTCAAGGCATACTAACTTAACCCGCTACTCTATCTTCTAGACCGCGATCCAACGACACTCTTTGATCTGAGTAGCTTCAAGTTAGCATCTCATCCATTCCTTATCTTCTAGGTTCGCAGCGACTCCGTCTTCGATCATCCTCCGGCGATCTTCGACCGTTTGGACCTCCGGCACACCTCGCCTAGTCCTGGTCATCCTCCACCACACCATGATCTAGCATCGTCATCCTGCAACCATCAAAAATAAGGAAAACCCATCACATAAAAATGTCCAAATTGATATGCAATAAACATCACAAAATCACAATCTAATTTCAACTTCACTCATGAAGTCGGCACTACCGCCTACTAGGGCCGGTAGTACCGCAGGCCGGCACTACCGCTCCCTAGTAGCTGGTAGTGCCGCTTGCTCTCTCAGAGAAAACACCTCTCTCTGGAAAATAACAATCGCCTTAGAGGGCCGGTACTACCGCCGTGTCGGCACTACCGCCCACACTAGGCCGGTAGTGCCGCCTGGTCGGCAGTACCGCTCCTACCAGACTGGTAGTGCCGCTCTAGGCCTGACAGCACTCAAATTGCTTGAAATTCAAAATAGAGATCAAAACAAACTCAAACATGAACACCTCATGCTTAAATACAGTCAGTAACTTATCACCAACAAGGATAGACCTCCACATGGTCTTTTAACTTCCCCCTTGATGAGTATATTGACAAACATCCAAAAGGCATAAATTTGAGTTTAAAGAAGAACGAAGAAAGCAATTTGATTGCAAAGCCTCACTTGGTCCAAAGCAAGAGGAAATAAGATCATGACCAAGTTGGCAAAGAGAATTTTAGAGCAAGCCAATAGAAAGAACAAGTTTTCCACAAAAGCTCTAAAAACCTAATAAAACTCACAAAAGCTCAAATATACTTATGATCCAAAAGAATGGCAAGTTTTTACCATGATCATAAGAACCAAGACACGTTCACATTTTTATCTTTTAAATGATGCCTTTTCTATAATTTCTCCCCTTTTGGTAATATAGGTATCAAGATGGCATATTCTCCCCCTTTTAACATGTATGCATGAAATACATCCAAAAAGAGCTTTGAAAATTATCCAAGTGATCATATAGACAAAGTATGGCACCAAGCTACTGAAGTTCAGATTATGCTAAACTAAGACATGTCCAAGTGCAAATGTCAATTTTGCTAGCAAGGACAAATAAGACTATGTCATTTTGCATGATTTAACAAGTGCAACACTTAGCATAGTTTCCAAACTAGAAACAAAGCCATACAATGGATCAAATGTAGAACCTAAAGTTCAACCTACTCAACACTTTGAGAAAGCTAGATGTGCATACAAGGTCCTTCGTGCTCAATCATCTTTAATGCAATTTTTTTGCTTTAAGATTTGAATGCACATAGTGGGATGCAAATATTTGACATTATTTGCATTCTTTACCCACTTTTGTGTTTGTTTTTTTATTTGCATTTTTCAATTGTAATTGACTCAAGCCGTAGTCGACCATCTCAAGAAGAACTTTTAAGAGAATGGTCTTGGTCATACACGATACATTCCAAATTCATCTCAAGTGCAATGGGAAGCAGTCTCGTACATGTAATGTGTTGAGATCCATTTGCACAAAAGAGTCAATTTTTCATTTTATTTATCACTTAGATTTATGAGAATGTGAAGGACTCTGTTATGGATCAACCTAGCTTCACCCAAGTTGCTATAGGGACTCTAGTAGTAATCCAATATTTCAAAAATCATGGCATATGCACCTAGTGAGGAAACATAGCAAGTGAAAGCTACAAGTTTTCATTAAAGCTCAATTTCCATTTTTTTAAGCAAGCTTAGCATGATGAAGTAAAATGAACATGGCCATATCTAATCTAGCAGTGATCTTCAGAAAAGTAGCAAGGTGCATAGCATGAGAGACAGTTCATTTGCATAATAGACAAAGCTCATAAAACAGAGAATGAAGTCTATATGCAATGCATGAAGTAGGTTCTCAAACTCTCCCACAACAAGTGAATTAATTGTAAGCAAAATCTTGTTCAAGTTGAGTTATTAGCAGAATTAAGATCAAGTAGGGTCCAAATAAACTCAATCGAAGCCGATGTGACCTAGTCTCCTATGCCAGAAGGAGAGATCATGGGACTCTGAAGCAATCAAACAACAAAGAGAGTCTCTAGAAAAAGCAGAAAATCAGCACAGAAGACTCTCCAAAATCTAGAAATTGCACAAACTAACCCTCCTGATGAATCAAGGATTCTACGGGCACTACTCTTAACGCTTACCTTGAAAGGGTCATTAGTAAGCTAAGAGACATAAAGCAAATTGTATTGCAGCTTACTCACTAAGGCAACGTCCTTGATAATGAAATTGTCATTAATGCAGACGGTACCTTTGGCAAAGACTCTATCTGAAGAAGCGTCCCTAAAAGTGATCAACTCATCACTGGGAGCTCGAACTAGGAAGAGAACCATCTAGAATCTCCGGTCATATGACGAGAACAACCGGAGTCAACAATCCAAACCTCTCTCTTCCCCATCCCATGAACCTGAATCAACGAAAGAGAGATAGAGGTGACTCAGTACTGGGACAAATAAGAACAAATCTAGGCACCCAATAATGAATCACACGATGCCTCGAAGTGCCCACCACAGAAGTAAAAGATTGGATTCTAGCATCTCTATGATGCTCCACTCTCACAAGACCAAAAGCAGCACTAGCAGAAGATCTGAAGAGCTGAAACTGGGTTGACCTGTCATCATGCAAGGACGAACCATCCCAGTGAGGTTGCCCAAATCTCCTACCAGGAAACACCTCACGCCGCTAATATCTACCTTGAGGAGAAACATGAGGAATATCAAAAGGACAACAGGGAGACTAACCAAGAGCAGATCCAGGATGAAAACTCGAATGAACAGCCACTACTACAGAAAAGCTTATCACAGACAGTTCGGAACCGTCATCACAGACGGTTTCCCGAACCGTCTGTAACCATGTGTCAGTGATGTTACGGCATATCATAGAATATATCACAGACGGTTTTGAACTAAAACCGTCTGTGATATTATAACATCATATATGATTTTATTTAAAAACCGTGTGTGATGTGATGATATCACAGACGGTTTTTGTTTGAAACCGTCTGTTACATCATTACATCATAGACGGTTTTAGTTTTAAACCGTCTGTTACATCTTTATATCACAGATCGGTTTTAATTAAAAACCGTCTGTGATAAGACTTCCAACAGACAACTATTTTTCTATTTATTGGCTAGCCTCAGGAAATGCTAGCCACGCCCTCTGGAAAAAAGCAGATTACAGAATAACTAAACTCATGTTACAAAAACATTACAACCATTTCAGATTACAGGCATTACATCCAATTCATCAATCAAATCAGATTACATCATAGCGCGAAGCATTTTACATATAGATTAATATTGCACAGCACATCTCTTTCAGAAATGAACTCAGATATATTAACCAAATGTAACTCAATAGCATTAACCAATTAATAGAATACACAACTACAATTTACAAATCCACAACACAAGTTTGACAATTAACCCAAATGGTAATTCGGAAAAATCGACTCCTCAAGTTATAAGGCGCGTGGAACTCGCCTTTTTGTTTAAGACTTGGTGAGAAAGAAGGCACAAAGTCGTCCTCGAATTCGCTCGGATCAGCCTCTTCCAACGCAGTTCTTACCTGATTGGGCGTTTTCTTAGTGACAAGGAGTTCCATGTTGTGGCAAACGTAAAATCCAGAATGGTTATTTCCCTTTCCCTGCTGGTGGCACTGCAAATATAGATTTGGTTAGTTCCAGAATCATTATTACATATTTTACATAGGATTATTGTGTACAGCGGATCTGAAACTTAAAATCGTGATTCGACTTACCTACATCCTTGCCAGAAGGCCCTCCATAAGCTTTGTACACTTTGAACGCGCTACGTGATTGCAAGAAGTTAGCCTCAGCTATTCCAGGAGAAACGTACACGTTGAACAACCTACATGACCATGTTATCTTTGGAGGAAATGTGATTAATTACCTGGTGATTAATTTTGCGATAGGTTGTAAGTCGTGGCTGCCACTCTGTAAGGAATCAAGGTAAATAACCCGATTTGTCGATGGATGAATTACAATGAGAACCCAGTGAAACCTACATAGGTATGTCGGCATGGTCAATTAACAGAACAGAGTTGCGAGCATAGTGCAAATCAAACTAGCACTTACCCTAGGTTGTGGGGTAAAAGTATGAACTCTTTATCTTCTTGAGCCGCCAAGGCCTCTCCGACGTATTTATCGACAAATCCTAAATCTCTGTCCATTGTTTGCTTGGAGACTATGTGTGGGTCCAGGAAAACCACCGGTTGTTTGTTCTGTCTCGCTTCCCGGATCATGTATCTAAATATACGAAAGCATTGAGTCATATATATATATATGACTTTTATCGATATTACATGAATGTAGACTGTGAATGCACACACTTACAATGTCCAACATCTCAAGAGTGCGGCGTCGAGGGCGTCGAGGTTGAAGATGTCAAAAAGGTCCTTGAAGTCGGCTATGAAGAATCCCCCGATGACTCGTTGAATAGACGCTCAGGCTTGAAACTGACCGAGATACTCGTTATGCGGTCTTGCATTGGCTTTTTAGCTTGTTCCATGCACCAATTTTGCAATCTAATGCAAGCAATAGAAAGGTTCTTTATGCGCTCTCCTGTTACAAAAGGCTCTCCTAGCTGGTATACTCGGGCCAACGGGGCAATTGGATAGTCCAATTTCTTTGTGATCAGCTTCGCTTTGCCCTTGACTTTTTTTTGCCATAAGGAGTCTGCACGGGAGATGAGTGGGCACCATCCCACTGAATGTCCTTTGATGCAGGGGCACGAGATCCGATTTGGTGCCCTGCTGAGGTGCAGCATATGACTCAGGCAGTTGGGGAAGCAACGGTGATGGAGGACAGGCGTCCAGGGAGATGTCGCTGCTGGGCCACTGGATAAAAGTGCGAATGGCATCCCCCAGTGTAACAATCTCGTCGTTTGGGGGCATCGGTAATGGGACGATCTTGAAATTATCGCTTACACCATCCACAATAACCTTCGTGAATCCCGGTGCCACAAGGGTGCCGTGCACCAGCGCCCCTTCAATAAACAGAAACGCAACCCCCGAAGCAGCCGGAATAAGAATGGCACCATGGACAAGTCTCACTTGGAGAGTGCACCGCGTGGCCACCTACATAATGGTACACAATTAGCTACTGCATCTAACAACTATTTGTATGGAGCATTCAAGACATATATATAAGTACCTTGATGTCACAGACAGGAGATTTCCCGTGTTCATCTATGGGAGTGGCGGACGCACAGCTGCTCTTTTTGGTAGTGGGGCTGATTTGCCCACATACATCTGGGACTTGCGCAGGCTGATTATTGAGCCTTTCCTCGAGGCTTTTTATCTTATTGTTGAATTCTTCTCTTAGTCTTTCCTCAATCCTTTGTACCAGTCGTTCCTCTCGCTCTGCTTTGGTTCTCTTCCTACTCCGGTATTTGTCTGAGTCACCTGGAAATCCTGACTTCCAAGGAACAAAAACCCCAACGCCTCGCGTGCGACCAGGGTGTTCCTTGTTTCCCAAGGCTGTGGAGAGTGCATCTTTCTCCCTGTCTGGCAAAAAATTGCCCTCGAAAGATTGTGTACTCAACGCTACCTGCAAGATCCCGAAAAGTTAATTCACTTACGAAATTACGGACTAATTACGTACAAAATTGGAAGTCCGATATATTACCAGTCGTTGGCAGACTTCCTCGTCCATGGGGTTTGTAAAGGAGACTGTGCCGGAAGACGTGGCACTTGACCTTGCTCTCAGCCAGTCTCTGGCGCGTCGGTCAACGATACATGCAAATGGCACACAGGACTCCTCGTCCTCTCTCTCCCATTGGTCCCTCTTCCCCACGTACCCAGCGGTGCCAAGTCTGTGGGGGTGGGTGCTCCTTGCCTGCAGGGTCTTGTGGGCATCACTTTGACGCACGAATTCATCCGTCGTCTTCGCCTCAACAAAATTTTGCCATACGTCCTCAGTAATGAACCCGTACTTAGCAGGCATGCGTATACCATCACACTAAGCTCACAAAGTCTTTTGGGATATCAAACGAAGACATAATTTCTGTCACCAAGTCGTTGCGGCTCTCATCAGTCAGCGACTTCCAGGATGGACAAGTGATGGGGACCCGTTCCCGTGCGACTATCCCGCACAATGTCCTAAATGCATTCAACACCTTTCTTGGTTCGGTGGGGGCCTCATCCTTTTGATCAACCACCGTGATGGTATATCATTCCGTGGGCCTTTTATTTGCTCCTCTTGTACCTCGAGGAGGTTTTCTTTTCGATGACTCATCACATCCTTCAGACGGCGAATGAGGGGACACCATCTTGCAATCTAGGCTGGTTGTCGTGGCTCAATAGGAAAGAAAAGTAAACAAACATGGAAGGCTACCAATTGATGGCTGCTTTTATTTAATGGGTACAAAGGTAGTTCAGAGAAGGTAAGTTCAGAGAAGCAAATTTAAGAGAAGGTAAGTGAAGAGAATTAATACTGCTTACAAGTGACAATATACAAAACAATTCATGATATTTTAGTTATAAGTTCTCAGAAGAATTAATACTGTTTGCAGTGGTCATTACTGCAATGTTAATTTGAAATGTCAAGCACAAGCAAGAGACCTCAAATGAAGGCAAAGACCACATGCAGGTTCTCATGGAAATCTGTCATTCCAACCAATTAATCTGCTATATATTTTTTGTTCTACTGCTTACAATTATACTAAACAACATGCAAATGAGTTGTGCAACATGTGATTAGGATAGTGACCACTTTATGCCCAATCTCAACAACCCCAACACAAAAATGGTCGAGATGCAAAACGGAGCAGTGCTACTACCACTAATGCTTGAGCGAGTTCATCTGCAGCTTGAGCACATCACTAGTAGCTTCAGTTACACTACTGCAGAATTCCAAAAGCTATGAAACATAAGCCTCATCATGAATTTAGCATAATCTGGCACCAACAGATCTAACCCTAAATGCCCAAATGAATCAGCCCAATATAGATGAAGAGAGGGCCGGGGTTTCGGGAGAGAGGGAAGAGAGGGGAGCCATACCTCAGCTTGACAACGGGGATGAGGCGGGTCCAAGAGGGGGCGGCGTCGATGATGGGGAGGCATCGGCGATGGGGCGGCGTCAGCGATGGGGAGGGGTCGACGAGGGGGCGGTGTCGGCGATGGGGAGGCGTCAACTAGGGGGCAGAGACGAAGCTAGGGTTTTGAGCGCGTGAGTGGAGAATGAATGATCTGCAAGAGTGGCATTTTTATAGGTCTCCCATATCACAGACGGTTCTAGTTTAGAACCTCTGTTATAAAAACATCACAAACGGTTCTATATTAAAACCGTCTGCGATAGTTTTTATCGCAGACGGTTATGTATTAGAACCGTCTGTGATATAAAATATACCAGACGGTTCTATTATAGAACCGTCTGTGATGAAGATTGACACAGACCTTCATTGCTAAGGTAAATCCAGAGTTTGGCCTTCTTGACATAATGTATAATGTATATGGAATTGTAGATGAAGCAATATCAGTAAAGGAAAGGAAACTATATTAAATAAATCAGATGCATATATACACAAAGTTGTTTTTAATTTCGAGCATCTAATTACAAACAACTCTATGTACTTCTAGAGTACACTTAAAATCATAACTCCACTTGCTTATTCTTTTGTATAAAAATTAGCCCTTCATGATGATCGACGCGTGTGTAGCTAGCTTCTTCGGGTTGTTCTTCCTGGACTGTGATGCCCTTTCCGATAGGAGGCAACTCTTCGAATTGATTGTATTCTTCCTCATCTACTACATTCTCTACTCCGACAATCCTCCTTTTTCCCTGAAGAACTACATGCCTCTTCTTGTTGGACGGGTCGATTACATAGAATACTTGAACAGCTTGGTTAGCGAGTATGACAACCTTCGAACCGTTGCTTGCTTTCAATTTCAGTAGTTCAAGCATGGATGACAACCTTGTGTATTTCGACTTGCAACTTGGGAACAAAGGTTTCTCCGAGTCCTCCATCAAGCCTCGGAATTTATCGTATTCTCTATCATCACAGTTCCCTTCTACATCGTGCAGCATCTGATTCATATTATCTTCCTGCAACCTATCCTCATCGAAATCACAATCGATATGATCATCCGACATATCATTGACTTCGTCGACCATGTTAATACTATCTGCTTCCTGTATCTCCTGCTCTTCACAGTGACTGGTCCAACATGTATACCCCCTTTTGAAACCCCTCATAATCAAGTGTGCTTCGATCTGCGAAAAGTTTCGAAACATCTTCAGATTCTCACAATCAATGCACGGACAAGACATAAACTGCACCCTCTTATTAAACATATCCTCTTCTGCAGCTCTTCTAAAAGCGGAGACGCCATTAATGTACTCGGCACTCACACGGTTCTTAGTGTACATCCATCTTCGATCCATCTACGCCAAGCATATAGCATTTAGTGCTAAATATTAAAGTACACTAGGTGTCCTTATGCACACATTGCTAAATTATAACCAATTACTACCTTTGAGCAAAACAAACAAATGCATCTACAAGCTACATATCTAATTAAACAAAATCTTTAAATTAATTCTCTCTTTACCAAACTAGCTACCTAAATCTTATATATATATATATAATAATGCAGTTAGATTTAACCAATTCCTAACCTTTGATCACAAAGAACTTGCACATGCATGGACCTACAAGCTAGCTAGATCTAAACAATCTTCAAATTTCTCTTCTAAGTAATATCTTGAATATAAAGCAATTAATTAGAATCTAAGAAATTATATACTAATTAACCTGCTTAAATATAGAAAAGAACAATACAAGGATCTACAAGCTACATCTATATACAATTAATCTCTCTTCAAATTATCTCCTTACCAAGCTAGATCATGAATATAATGCAATTAAAACCCATTACTATCCTTAAATAGAAAGAACACATGAATCTACAAGCTAAATCTAAAGAATCATCAAATTCTATCCTTACCAAGCTAGATCTTGAACATACTGCAATTAGACACCATTACTAACATTAGATCACGAAAATCAAATGGATCATCAATCACCCTTCAAAATCAACGGTCTTCTTTTACCAAATCGCCTCACAACCACACAGCCGCAGCCAAATGAAAATAGATCCCGAAACCCTAAAATGCACCAAGTGGCTCGGGCCTCTGTATTTTATATTGCTGAGAGAAATCACAGACGGTTTTATAAAAAAACTGTCAATGATAAACATAGCATTCCAGACGATTTTATAATAAAACCATTTGTGATATATGACAGACGGTGTCTGGGACAATACGTGATATTACAGACGGTTTTATAAATCAACCGTCTGTGATATCTTCCCAGACGGTTTTTAACTAAAACCGTCTGTGACATTGATGTATATCACTGACGGTTTTTGTAGAGTACCGTCTGTGATAGTGTCACCGACGGTTTCAATATAAAACCGTCAGTGATGTTTATCATCACAGACGGTTTTAAGGAATCGTCTGTGATGAGGCGTCTAATATAAGCCTTTCTGTAGTAGTGAGCATGAAATCCAAGTCTTGGACGCTGCCCAAAAATAGGCGACTCTCTAACCTGCCTAGCAGCAGTGTGTGCCTCAGGAGCACTAAGAGTCTAGGGATGACCTGGAATACCCCTAAGGGCATGAACACGCTCGCACCTTGTGATCTTGGCATGCCTGAAGCAGAAATATGCTAGGTGACCATGCTTCTGATAGAAGGTGCATGAATACTTCACCTTGCTAGAGGCAGAAGCACCTTCTGGTCAGAGATCGCATAGACAACCCCAGCAGACCTAAATATAGTGTTGCTCGTTCTGGGAGCTCTCATGATCTCTCCACTGTTGGAGCCACGCACAATAGTGGGAGGATGCGCCCTAGTGTGCTCCAAGTAGTCAAATCCTAGACCTTGATTAAATCGGCTAATCTTAGACTGGTCTAGGATGAGATTCAGCTTCTTCTTGCCTCCTACAAACTTTTCAAGAGTGCTCATAAGGTACTCACACTCCTAGAAGAGAGAGGCACATGAAGAACAGGCGCGGAAGAAGATGAAGAAGAACCAGATAAGGAAGAACTACCAGCACGTGAATTTTTCTCCCTCATCACAGCTACCTCAATTTTGATGGCTTCACAAGAAACGCAAGGGGTATTTCTAAATCTAAGGGTCTGGGCCTCAAGCTTCTTCTTAAGCTCGACTTGAATTTTATCCAAGTCCCCCTCAATCTCAGCACATCACAATCAACTTTCTTGTGACTTAACTTGTAAGTTCTTAGCAAGTTCAACACACTTGACATTTAAGGATTTCTTATCAGGTTTTAGTTGCCTACAGCCCTCACTTAAGCTGACTGAGTCCTTAGAAGCATGCAATTCAAGTTCATTATTTCTAGTAGATAGCTTCCTAAGGTGAGTGCTCATTGCATCGATTTCAGCAAGTAATTTAGGCCAATTTTCACACATGCACTAGTGTGAGCATGAAGAAAACTAGCATCTACAAGAATAGCATCAACAAAATCAATGCTAGCATTCTTCAACCTAAAACTATCTAGCTCAGACAACACACTATTATGTATAGTCCTTAGGTTCTCAAGCTCCACAAGCAAGGCATTGCATAGAGAATAGTCATCAGAGATTCAGGAGAAAGAAGATCTAAGTGAAGCTAACTCCCGAGTCAAGGTACCTACTTCCTTCTCTAACTCCATACACCTAGCTCTAGCTCTAGAATAAATTTTTTCTAGTTTACAGAAAGCTTCATTGAGCTGTTCATAAGAGGGTACATCGTCCGAGTCGTTGTACAGCTCGGAGTCGCTGATGCCGTTGGTGTTCGCCATGAAACACATCCCGGTGAAGTGGTCACCACCTTTGTTCTTCTCTTGCAGATCATCCTCACCCTCGTCGCTCCAGGTCGCCGTGTCGGAGAAGTTGATGTCATCGAGTGCGATGAGAACACAGTGAAAGAGCTTCTTGTTCTTTGAGAAGTTGCGGTACTTCTTTTCACACGTTGGGTCACGAACTGGAGGCTTCTTGTTGTGATTCTTGTCAGTGTAGTCGTTCTTTCCCGAACCGCCAAAGTCGGTCTTGCCTTTCTCCAGCTTCGGGCAGTTCGCTCGAATGTGGTTGGGACCACCAAACTTGAAGCAGGTGATTGCCCCACCTCTCTTCCTCTCCCTCACTGTCTTGTAGGCGTGAGAAAATTTGCAGGATAAAAGAACAAGCTCACTTTCTGGAAAAAATTTCAGTTGTTCATCGCTTAGCTCGCAAAGGGCGAAAAGAGAGAAACCAACTGAAGTCCTAGAAGAGGATCCAATGGGATCGGTGACCAAGGCCATCGATTGTGACTTTGTATTACGAGAGAAAACGTCGATCTCATGAGTCTTGAGTCGAGAATAGAGCCCATCAAGAGTCAAGATCGATAAGTCTGTGGTGTCCTTGAAGGTGGTCACCTTCATCTCCCAAACCCGAAGATCAAGTGCAGTTAAGAAGTGTTGAGCATTCTTCGAGTCAAGGTACGTCCAACCAACCGTACAGAGATCGCTCAAAATCCTTGTAAAATGACCAAAGCACTGATCAAGGGTCTCACCAATGTGCTGTTTAAACTTGTTGTAGTCACGCTTATATTGATCCTGTCTCACCGTCTTAATTTGGGTGGTGCCCTCATGGTAAACATCAAGGGTCACCCAGATCTGGTGAGCAGATCGTAGGTGAGAGATCATGTCATACTCACTGCGGCTAAGGCCCTGTCGGCCATGACATTTTCATCGGTAGGAACCTCATATGGGAGCTTCACCTTCTGCCAAATCGGTAATCCCTGGGCAGTAATGTACGACTCCATTCTCGACTTCTAAAAGGGAAAATAAACTTCAGAAAAGATAGAAGACTTGGAGGAATATTTGTCTGTTGCCATGGCTCTAGAGATCGATCAAGATCTATGTAAGAACAAAATCGGGCTCTGATACCAATTGAAGGACCGAGATGGCGATCAGAGTGGGAGGTGAATGATCCCAAATTAAAATTTTCCTTCCCTAAAAAAGATTCAACGAAGCCCTCACAAGAAACAATCAAAACGAGTAATTAACATGTTCTGGCCAGTGCTACCATTACTACGGCCAGTAGCACTAGTGGACGATGCTACCGCTCCTAGGCCGAAACACCGGGCCTCAAGAACAGCAGATGAACTCAGCATAAACTCAAAAGTAAAAATGATGCAACTTTTAATCTACTGGTCCAAAACTCATTAAACTTGGTATGCACCTTCGTATGGAGGTCACGAACCTATTCCAGCCTTCAATCCAAGAGATTGACATCAAAATTCTGACCTTTTTCGAATTGAAGTAAGAATGCACCAAGTAAGAGCAAAAACCAAAAACCTGATCTTGAACTTGCTCGTGGGGTTTTGATGATCGAGATGATCTTGGATAACCTCCCACATGTCAAAACAAGCAAGAACACAAGTCAAGAACAATAAAAACCCGATCTTTTAAGACTGATCCTCTCAAGAGCAAAAGATCGATTTCTTGCAAGGAAGAACACAAGATTTGCCTATATGATTAGGATATGATCTAAAGAAGATTCATCCATCAATCATACATCCTCAGTATAAGAAGCACAAGAAAGTAGAAGGAGGGGCGGCAAATCCAAATGTGCAAAAAGTAAATTGCAAGAAAGTAAGTACAAGATTTAAATGTTGAATTTAAGGCATAATGTAAATATGTAAAATAAATTCAGACTTGAGGAAATAAATATTTCATTTCTGGAAGGGAGGTGTACAAACCCTCAAAACAATGTCGGTAAAGCTCAAATGAGCACAAAGACCTCAAAATCTTCAAAGAGCGAAGAGCCACCCCTAACCCTCTATTTATACTACTCTTGAGCCATCCTCCACCCTTGGATTAGTTCTTTCAACCATAAGGAACATATCAAGGGCGCCTAGGATTGACTCACTCACACAGCCATATATGGGCTAACCCGAAACCCAACAACCATACCGGGTTTTTGCACGCTTTTCAAAGCACACTAACTTGACCCACTACTCTATTACCTAGACCACGATCCAACGGCCCTCCATGATCTAAGTAGCTCCAAGTTAACATCTCAACATTCCTCATCTTCTAGATTCACAGCGACTCCATCTCCGATCATCTTCCGGCGATCTTTGATTGTCTAGACCTCCGACACACCTCGCCTTGTCCCAATCGTCCTCCACCTCACCATGACCAAGCACCGTCGTCCTGCGACCATCAAGGACAAGAAAAACCAATCACATAGCAATGTTTGAAAAGATATGCAATTGTACTCCAAAAATCTCAAATTAAATACATTATCGCTCCTAAAGGCCGGTAGCACCTCCCCACATAAAATCTCTCAAAATAGCTCTCTGGAAAATTCACACCGCCCTAAGGGCCGATGCTATGCCCCTAGGGCCAATAGCACTGCAATTTCTTGGCATTTCTCAAATTGCTTCAAATTTTGAAATGGAGTTCAAATCAACCTCAAACCTAAGCACCATATGCTTAAATAATGTCAATAACTCATCACCATCAGGAGTAGACCTCCACATGGTCTTTCACAGGTGCTTGAAGGAAGTGCGCAACTTAATTGAAAACATTGTTTAGCTTGCTCTCGTATCTTTAAGTTAGAAACAATTATTACCTTTAGCTAGAGACCGGTCTGATCATTTTTGGAAATGCAACTGCTAGGCCAGGGCACAGGCCTTTCTACGAGAGGTGAGGCCATCTGACTCTGACTCTAGGGTATCATCGCCACCATCTCGGCCCTCAAGGACTCCTCACATGCCATCATCTCCTCCTCATCTCCTCCTTTAGCTCCTCCCTCGACGTGTCCTTGAGGCGCTTTGCACGTGCCTCCCATGATCTTGATCTGGCACTGGTAGAGTCAACTTGGAAGAACGACCTCTTCGTATGCCCCGTACCTGTGGCAAGCACCTGGCCCTTATGGTTGGGCTTCCCGATCGCCAAAGACGGGATGTCCTTCGACCCTTGGCTCTGAAAGATTCTATGTTCTTTCTGCTAGCTTACCTCCTCTTGAAAAAAAGCGAATATAATCTAGTTCTAAAATACAACGGGAAGGGTCAACTAAAATGTACTAAGTTAGATGTCTTATGATGGTGGAGACGATCCGCTCGGTCGTGGGGTTTGGAACTACAAGCCGACCGTCGAAGGTTTTATCGTCCTTGCTAATACCTAGTCACGTACCCGCTCCTCACATATATGGGAGTATGGCATCGCCATCCCAGAGTTCACACAATCCTCGGTTAGTTGCGCCCACTCTGCCTTCTTCCCTTCATATCCAGCGGAACCAAGGTGGTACGCTTGTGTCACTACTACATAACACCATATCACTGCCGGTTCAAAACTGGCATCATTGCCGAATTTTGGAACCGGCAGTGATGTTTGTATCACTGCCGATTTGTATGAGAACCGGCAGTGATAGTCCGGTTCGTAAATCACTCGGTAAAGTAAAAAAAATTATTTGCATCCGGACTGACCACCCCGTATTCTACGCACGACCGCGCGTTGCAAGCCACAAGTCACGCGATTTGCGCGTGGAATACACGTGCGTGCGGTTGCTAGGACTCGAACTCACGATCTGCTGCCTCGCGCGAGCCCATCTTACCATCTCACTTATCACTCATTCCTCAACCAGTATAGGATATATTTTCCTTTTGTTCCTTTGTCTCAAAAACTTTTAATGGTTATTTGGATATCGTCGAGAGCTACAATTTTCATATAAATTTTATCTCCATCCTACTCCGTATGAAAAAGTTATGATTTTTCGAAAAATGGTTGATAGCATTATTACTGCCGGCTGGGAATACGAACCGTCAACCAGCAGTGATACCATTATTTGGATATTTAAATTACTTCAAATGAAAAAGTTGCCAAATAAAAAGTTTTAGATCTCGTCGAGAGCTACAATTTTTACATAAATTTTATCTCAATCCGACTCCATATGAAAAAGTTATGATTTTTTGAAAAATAGTTGATAGCATTATTACTGCCGGTTGGGAATACGAACCGCCAACCGGCAGTGATACTATTATTTGGATATTTAAATTACTTCAAATGAAAAAGTTGTCAACTACAAAGTTGTATATCTTTTTGAGATCTACAATGTTCATATAAATTTTATCTCCATCCGACTCCGTATGAAAAAGTTATGATTTTTCGAAAAATGGTTGATAGCATTATTACTGCCGGTTGGGAATACGAACCGCCCACCGGCAGTGATACCATTATTTGGATATTTAAATTACTGTAAATGAAAAAGTTGTCAACTACAAAGTTGTAGATCTCGTCAAGAGCTACAATTTTTATTTAAATTTTATCTTCATCTGACTCCGTATGAAAAAGTTATGATTTTTTGAAAATATCAGTAATGTCGGTTCTTCTAAAAACCGGCAGTGATAGTATTACTGCCGGTTCGAACACGAACCGGCAGTAATAAGGGATTTATCATTGTCGGTTCATCCGAAAAAAGCCGTTACTGCCGGTTTTTTATCTGAACCGGCAGTGATAATATTATTACTGCTGGTTTTTGATGAACCGGCAGTGATATGGCGGTAAGGATCACTGATTCTGTAGTAGTGTGTGTTTTGCCTCTGGATAGCGATGTTCTTCTCTCTCAGCTCCTTCATCTTAGGCGTACTCTTTATCCTTGTAAACTCCTCCTAAACATCAGGAGTTACAAACGGATACCTATCGAAGGGAGTACAGCCTTTCAGCACGTACTCACCATGCATGATAACTCTAAAGTACCTCAAAGATACACCTATTCTCTTCAAGGTGTACCGCCTCGCATTGCTTTAATCTTCCTCTGGTATAATCCATTTCCCCTTAAATTTGTCCCACAGCCGATTCTTTTACTCGGTGCTGACTTCCTTCCTCCAATCCTTAATCGTGATCGGCACTCTCTCCCTCACCAATTGACTGAAAAAAGATCGATAGCGCCCCTTATACTTGGGAGGACCCATGCAAACCCCCGTGGCATCAAAGTGGAGAACCTGCGGCGTTCTCTCTGTGGCCCCTTTATTCAGTCATTTGGCCTTTCTCACCTTACTCGGCCCCTCAACATTTCTCACCTTACTTGGCCCCTCAGCATCACCTTATATTTTGTCTGGCATTGAGCCGATGCTCTCTTTTTGCGATATTTTGAATATATATATCAAACATAAGCTTGATGAGAGAAAGCAATTCATATATTTTAGGTGGTCATATATATCACATGAGAGAAAGAAATTCATAGCAATTATGTCGAGTTGATAATGAATCTTGTAAATTAATAGATTAATGGATAATTCAAAGGATATTATTGTACTAGCATATTGTATTAAATTAATATATTAATGGATGATATTAAAGAAACGTCTATGTCGACTTGACCAACTAAATACGTATCAACGATGACTCCAAATCTCTAATTAGGTTAGGTCCTAATCCCATTTGAGGATATGTGGTTCAGGCAAGTTTCTAAGCTGTTGTACAACTCTAGAAAAAATTTCGACAGCATCTCCCCACTGTTCTCCAAATACACGTCTCGACAACAAGCCAAGAGGGTGTGTATCCAGAGAACACCAGAGAGATGCTGCCGAAACTTTCTCTAGAGTTGTTCAATAACTTAGTAACTTACCTGAACCACATATCCTCAATCTGTCCAAAAAATGTGCACAATTCAAGATTGCTTGCTTATAAATATGTTATTTCAGCATATTTATAAACAAGCACCCTCAAATGTGAGACGTAGTTTACGCAACCTAAACTCTAACATTGATAATTTTAGCATATTTCTGGATTGTTGAATAAAGTGTGATAATAAGAGCAAGTATATAATACTAATCCTAATTAACAATATGATGAAAATTACATAATTAAAAGATAGCAAAATTGACATAATCAAAGAGATAAAGCATATAATAAAATTTATGTCAACTACGCAGTGAATCATGTCTGCTAAAGAAAATTAATATATAATTGACTGATAGTGCTCTTAGGTGTCGAGCTGTTAAAGATTAATCTTTAGCCTCCTCGCCACCAAGTGTAGGGTTGCTAGAGACTAATATCTTACCTCGTCTACACTTGAGTCAAGTTATCACAATTAGACTAAACAATTAACTAAGCAAATCAGGCCTTGAACCCTTACCTTCCTAATTATGCACAATAAAGTATTTAAAGAATCAGTTTCACGGTTCATTGACCAGAATTCAGATTAAGGTCAATTCGGCCAGCCGGTTCTAAAGTCAACCAAATCAATAGAGCTGTGGCTAGATTAACCAACAAGTATTCAGCAGTGGTTAAAAGAGCATTAATGCGACATGCACAGTAACATTTGAGGATAACAAAAGGTACTAAATCAGGAACAAGCTCTCCAACAGTGAATAACTAGCAATACTTTCTAGCAAAAACAGGAAGCATAGCTAACAGTACAAGGCTATATTTACAACTTCAATTGTTTAATTCATCAATTGACCCAATTGCATCATAGAGCATCCAAATAGGCAGCAAAATGTAAGAATATTTTAGAAAATACTCACAAAGGAACAAGCACTCAAAGCCTCAAATCAGCCCCTTCGCACATGTGACACACCGAGTGCGAAGTTTTGCCTCAAATCAGCTGCAAAAGATCAATTTCCATACCAATTTTCCTCCCAAAGGCTCAGCGCACAAGACCAAGGTTTTGGCACAGCAAACACGGGAAAACATCACTGTACAATAGGAGCAAAGCTCCACCGATTCGGCGCACAAGCCACTCGGCTAAGCACCAAATCAAGGCTCCAGAGCGCAACCTCGTGGCGTGGAGGCAGCGTGGAGGTGAGCTCGAGGTGGAGGTGAGCTTGGGGGAGGCAAGCACTGGGAGGAGGTGGCCTTGGGGAGGCGTGGAGATGGCGTGGGGGCTAATGTGGATGTGGCGTGGAGGCGGGGCCAAGCGTGGGGAGGAGGCAGCGTGGGGGCGGCATGGAGGCCGTGTGTTGATGGGGAGTGGATAGGGCTGGCGGCGGCAATGGGGATGGGGCTGGAGGCGGTTTGGGCAAACGAAGAGTGACCAAGTGAGTTAGGGTTGAGTAGTTGGCTTTGTAGTGAGGTTCTATTTGTGTCGGTTCTACGTAAGAACCGATTCCATGCCAATCATCTATTTGTGTCGGTTCTACGTAAGAACCGATTCCATTGCCGAATAATCTATTTGCGTTGGTTCTACGTAAGAACCGATTCCATTGCCGAATCATCTGTTTGTGTCGGTTCTACATAAGAACTGATTGCATTTAGGGGTGAAAACGGGTCGGATACGGGCGGATATTGCTTTTCCCGTATCCTAACCCATATTTTTGTCCCGGATTCGGAACCGGATACGGGCTATCCGGATCCGGATACGAATCCGGATTATTCGGGATACGGATACGGGTCGGATATGTGACGGATTCGGATCGGGAATGGATAGGAATATACGGATAACACGCGCATACATTGAGTAATATATGGTGAATCAAATTACATAAATAAATGCCAATTATAACAAATTATATATCAACAAAAGCAATCGCCAGTCGACACTTTATATTGGTAGCCCAAAGTAAATCTTGAATTCTTGATGTAGTAATAAAAGCCATAGTGTACCACATCCACAGTCCACAGATCAAGCAGTCAAGCACCAATTCAAGAAACAAAATACTGATCATTACAATGCAGTCATTACATAAGGATCAAAGTTCACTTGAAGTCCTTAAGCAGAAGTAGATGCACAGGCAGACCGTCCATGTACAACACCCCAGATCATGTCATACATATTTTGCTACTCTAGTTACAACAAGCAACATACATAGGAGGTGATAGCACTCTGAATTTTTCCTAAACCTGCTTGCTGTTTAGCATTCATATCAACAGTGGGTGCTCAGCCGTCATACTCTTCAACCTAATAAAAAGATTTTGCTCCTCAGGAAGAAGAAAATCAACTAGTAATGGTCAAGTAATGAGCTAATTAGAAAGTTAAAATTTGATACATGGGGACACAGCAACAAAAACATATTAGAACAAGAACAAACTCTTGAAATAATATTAGAGTAGCATACATTTTTTCCACTTTGAGGTTTATAATAGTCGAGTGCTAACAGCTATTGCTAAGAAGATTCACTGATTCTTAACTATTTCCATTCCTCACAACAGAGCAAAAACATGCAGAAAAAAAATCATAAACAGAGAGCAATGAAATAGTTCCTTCATGATTCAATTTCTTCTCTTCAATCAATCACACTATAATTCTAGGACATAAGTTATTGAAATAAAGGCTCATGAAAGGTGATGTAGGAAAGGAAATGAACGTCATGTCTCATACCATAATTTAAGCGAGGTTAACACGATAAATTTTGACTTTTGAATACAAAAACTTACTATCGCGGTGGTAACTAAACAAATCAAGCTATAGACCTTTCATGCACATATATAAAAATCTCTCGTGAATCACCGACCACATCCAAGCAAAGAACTCACATCATACATACCACATCCAAGCAAAGAACTCACATCATACATGCCAACATAATTATTTTGCAAGAACTTAACGAGAAAAATCTTTTTGAGACCATTCTACTCCTCCAATAATCGATTTGCATAACATATAGCCTCCAACTCCAACTCAAAACTTATGAGTAAAGTAATATTCACTTCAATAAGTAAACTGAGAAAAAATCTATCACAAAGATGCTATTTTAGTATCTTTACCATAAACTTGCTTCCAAAGAGCTCCCACACTATTTATATGAAGCCAATAATCACATGGTTATGGAGCAAATGCTGAAGATATTATTCAAAAGAGAACTTAATGAATTATCTTGACCACACAGAACATATGCAAGCAAAGAAACCGTAATGCAAGACACACCGAGAAGGATTTTTTCTTGAGCTGAAATAATACTAATGTCTCGAGCTACTTGTTGCATGGAATTACTTCGGAGTTATTTCACAAGATTATGTGGCACAACAATTTTCCATTAAGCAAAGGAAAGGTTTGAGAACCAATTACCTAGACGACTCCTCAATCCTCATCATCAGCTATTTCGTCTTCATCCTGCAATTTTGTTATGCCAAACTATAAGTAAACATATAAGTTAGTAGCAAATGCCAACTAAAGAAATAAAGAATGCCATACCACAATCACCGTATTCGCAATAAGGGTTTGTACAACCTCAAGATCATTGATTATAGATGCAACCTTGTTACCAGAATCTGAAAATTTTAAAGAAATATACATCAGTAAGTAATAGATTTTCTTATACAATTATATTATAGATAGAGAAACAATATAATCTTTCACCTTTTCTAGATGCTTTTACCCAATCCTTGGTACAGATCAATGCCTCTACAATCTCAGGGTCTAGACGGCTGCGAAATGGATCAATGACATGGCCACCAGCATTGAACGCAGATTCAGAAGCAACAGTTGACACTTGCATGGCCAACACATCACGAGCAACTTGTGATAGAATAGGATATACATCTTGCTGATTTTTCCACCATGACAAAATATCAAATTTGTGATTGGATTTAGCAAGCCTTAGTGGTGGTTCTGCCATGTATTTATCCAAGTCATTTGCATCACCTTGATCTGTCCCATGTGTATCATATAAGAAGCTCTCAAGTTCATCATTTTCTTCTTCCATAGAGTCCTCTTTTGGTTCAGAAGTTATATTAGGTGCACTAGTACTCTTTGAGTAAGAAGAAGCATATGCATCATACAACTGCTTGACAACTTTAGTAAATTCTTCAAGTTCAAGTTCATACAACACCTGACCGTAAAACTTTTTCATGTAAAATTCTATGCACTTCCTCTTTCTCCTAGGGTCAAGAAAGCAAGCCACAGCAAGAACAATGTTCGACTTCTTCCAGTACTTTTCAAACTTAGCGTGCATAGAAAATGCCATCTTACTAATAATGGTATCAGTGCTAGCACACCACTCAGAAATCAAAAGCTTAATGTCACAAAAACATGGATAAAACATATTTGCCGTTGGATATAAAGTACCAGAGAATAGCTCAGTGACATCATGAAATTTCTTTAAGCACTTACAAAGTGTCAATGCCTTTTCCCATTCATCAACTGATGGAGCTATATTCTCATACCTACGGCGTTCCATGCACACAAGCCGCTCAAAAGCTTTCCTATAATATAGAGCATCCCACAACATAAGATAAGTGGAATTCCACCTCGTTGCAACATCTAATGAGACACCCCTCTTTGTATCCAACTGACATTGAGATGCACATTTCTGAAACTCCTCCCACTGCAATGGAGAGCCCTTTATAGCTACTACGAATGATCGAATATGATGAACTGCAGATGCAATTTCTTGCAAACCATCTCTAGCAACAAGATTTAATATGTGATTACCACATCTTGCATGGAAGAACATCCCATCACATATTAGGGGACTTTGTGTTTTCAGTTCAGCAATTACATCTTTAACACACACTTCATTTGATGATGCATTGTCCAAAGTTAGAGAAAATAGTTTCTTCTCAATGTACCATCTCATAATACTAGCAGTAAATGCTTCAGACAGCTTAGCACCCGTGTGCCGTCCTCCTATATGCATGAAATTGATAATTCTTTTCTCAATGCACCAGTTGTCATCAATCCAATGAACAGTGACACACATATATCCTTTGTTCTGATTTGATGTCCACATGTCCATAGTTGTGCTAAAGCGGCACTGAACAGATTTAAAACATTCAAGCAATTTATTCTTTTCTTCTACAAAGATATCCATTAGTTCCTTCCTAACAGTGACACGACTCTTGATTGGAAAGTTGGGACGCAGAGATTTGATGAACTCAACAAAATATTCATGCTCAACAATATTGAAAGGATACTCATGCATGATTATGGCCAAATAAAATTTCCTTAAGCTGATTTCTTGGTCATACCTGTAAGGCTCAATCACACTTGAACCATCCTCATGATTCTTTTCTAGTTTCAATTCTTTGCTGGCACGGCTTCAAGTTATGTTTGTTCTTTAAATGGTTCCAGAAGACCTTTGTACCATTGGCACTCTCGCGTCTAGCCTTGTAAACACAATGGTTGCATTTGGCCCACTCTTGGACAACATTCTTGCCTTCTTGCATAGTTGTTACAGAATACTTGGTGTAGTGATCCCAGACACGTGATGTACTCTTCTTCTGTCTCTTTACTTGAGGCTCATCATCTGTCCCTTCCACTTCCACCATAGCAGCAGGGTTTGTAGCAGGGTTTGTATCTCCTGTGCTACTAGGCCCACTACCCATGCTTGGAACAGCTTGACTTGGTCTTTGTCGATGATACACTTACACTTATACTTGCGGTAGCACTTGATGCGATGCCATGTTCTTCCTAGTATAGAAAAAATCATCGAAATGTATTGATAGTTGCATGCCAACGATCGATGGTTGTATTGTTTTGAGTGTTGTATTTTGAGTAGCGGTAGCTTAGCTAGTAATTGCATCTGTATGTCACTATAAGTACATACATTTAAATGATAAATGCCTAAATGGTATGACTTAGAGAAGACCAATTTGAACATGATTCTTGAGTTGAACCTTCGAAATGTATAATAGGCATCATGTTGACAAAATGTATAATAGGCACCTTTGATATGAAACTTAACCTTCAGTCCATTATAATCAAATCATTGCTATGTACATTCTATGCTGCATTTTGTCACTCTAGATGAAAAGTTACAGTCTTAAGTAGAGGCTTGGTTCCTTGGTATGAAGCATCAAGTACATTAGTTAATGTAAAGGATAATGATTAATTTGTCATCAAATGGTTCCACAGTGTAGTGGTTAGCACTCCAGACTTTGATTAGGTATATATAGGTTCAGAGGAAACAGCTATCAGGCAAATGGTACCACCACCAGGTTCATCCACAGGAACTCCCAACTTATATCTAACAATTAGGCCATAACAAGTTAACAACAAATATTATATGTACCTTACACAATGCAACAAACCATGGATCGGTAGTACAAACAACGGTTACTCAGATCACATGCATTACGAATGCGAATATTTCTCAATCTTGCAAGGCTTAATTTAGATGGCTCGCATTGCATATTCACTATATTGTTCTTTTCATTCTTCAGTATCACATATTCACATATTAACATATATCCAGTGCAAAAGTTTATAGCATTAGCAATGAAGATACACACCTCACAGAAAAGGAAGATTGGGACTTGGGAGGAAAGATGAGCGAACCTGATGTGGAAGCACACGCCGGTCGTCGGTGATGGAGGAGCAGTCGTCGCGCCCAGATGTGGAAGCACACGCCGCGCAAAGTCTGCCGCCAGAGGTGGATGAGCAGCGCTGGTGCCGTCGGGGGGAGGTGGAGTGCTGGCCGGGGGCAGTCGCCGCTAGGGGTAGAGTCGGCCGGGGGATGGTGGTCGCCGGGGGATAGTGGTCGCCGCTGAGTCGAGACGTGGGTGGGGGAGTGCCGGCGTCGGCCAAATCGAGCTGTGGGGGAGCGCCGACGTCGGCCGAGCGGAGACGTGGGGGAGCACCATCGTCGGCTGAGCGGAGACGTGGGGGAGCAGGAGCACCGAGCACCGGCGTCGGCCGAGTTAAGACGTGGGGGAGCGCCGGCGTTGGCCAAATCGAGACGTGGGGGAGCCGGGGAGCGCCGGCGTCGGCCGAGCGGAGAAGTGGGGGAGCACCGGCGTCGGCCGAGTCAAGATGTGGGGGAGCGCCGGCGCCGGCGTCGGCGGTCGGCCGAGCCGCCGATGGGGCTGGGGCGGATCGGCAGGGAGGCGGGGAGACTGGAGGGAGTCGATCCGGCGGGGTTTCACCGTTTGAGCTTTGACCATTCGCCACTTTTCGATTCAGCCTTCACGGCATGGGTGGATGGGCCGCCGTGGGCGCCTGCGCGGCTGCGCCTTGGGCCTGGGAGGCTGGCCTGCTGGGAGTGGGCGGCTTGGAATTGCCGAATTGGGCTGTCCGGATATCCGGATGACCCGATTTCCCGTTATCTGGTTCCCGACCCGTATTTTCCGGATAGCATGCGCTCCGAATCCGACCCGATATCCGTTTTTAAATATCCGGATCCGGATCCGAATCCGACCCGATATCCGTTTTTCATCCCGGATCCGGTTTTAATCGGATCCGGCTCCGGATCGGGCGGGAACTATCCGTCCCGTTTTCACCCCTAATTGCATTGATACTTTTTGTGTTGGTTCTCCTTAAGAACCGATTGCAATTATGATCTTTGTTTGGATAGAAAGCAAGGACATCTTTATAAGAAGCAACAAAATATCACTTGATCGATAATCATGTAGGGGCAGCAGTGTGGGGGTAGGCGAGGGCAGGGGGTCAGGGTCGGTGGGTGCAGGGCGTTGCGAGGTTGGGGTTAGGGGGAAGGGTGGCGTGGGGCCAAGGGTTGGAGGGAGGGGCAGCGCAGGGGGAGGGGCAGATCAGGGTAGGTGCAGGGGTGGCAGCTAGGGAAGAAAGAAGACCACTCGGGGAAGAAATGGGGAAGAGAGGACCCGGCTGGGAAGAAATGGGAAAAATAAGGGCATCACAATCGGTTCTCACTGAGAACCATTTGTGATGTGCATGTACATCACAATCGGTTCTCACTAAGAACCGATTGTGATGGCTCGACTGACCATCACAATCGATTCTCAGTGAGAACCGATTGTGATGTCTCTTTTTCTTAAATTTTCATGTCTTAACTAAATTAAGTACATATGAGCTTTCCAAACCCAAAACTAAAATTCCCACGCGCTAAAAAAATATCGTTGCATGTAAATGATGCTCACCAAAAGTTCTACTTTTGGCTAGAGCAAAGTAAAGGGAAAACAGAAGTTATGTACAACACAAACATTTCAAACACATAGCATTATTTACATGGACATAGTCTCTTTATTTAAAATACAACCCTTCTTGATGATTTACGCGAATGTAAATTGTTCCATGTGTGTCGCCGCCGCCGCTAGGACATGCCCCATCTGCAAATGGAGGTTTCTCATCAAATTGGTTGTACTCATCTTCATCTACGACATTTTTAACTCTAATGATCTACCTCTTGCTATGAAGGACGACGTGCAACCTTGGATTAGTCAGATCACGCACGTAAAAGACTTGAGTTGCTTGGTTCGCAAGGACGAACGGTTCATCTTTGTAGGTGAGTCTATTAAGATCCACAAGAGTAAATCCTTCCTTGTCGACCTTCACTCCATGTGAAAGTCCCATCCACTTACATCGGAGCAATTGAACTTGGTATATTCTGTAATTGAGTTCCCAAATTTCTTCTATCATCCTGTAGTAGGAGTTCATTGCAGTTGAGGATCCTCTTTTCGAGTGATAATCATTGGACAAAGCATCTATGCTCACACCACTATTTTGAACAAGCATCTTGGCTTTCAGAATAAAAGGTGTAGCCATTAATATCGTGCCCCTACCTTGTCTGTACATTAAATATTGGTCTATCAGCCAACTATTTGACATTCTCACTAACGGAGACCTTCGCCGTTTCTTTGAATCATGTGAGAAATCGATCGTTGTGTTCTCGCATTATGGAAATGTATATGGATTCTCTTGCCATAATATCAACTTGTGCTGCTCGATGTATGGATGAAATTTTGCGCTGTGCTGCAAGACAGTCAAATGCTCTTTATAATACATATCAAACCGTGGACTCATTAGTTTGGACCCTAATAGTTCCTTTGCAACCAAGTTTGCCCTCATGACGAGATATAGGAATACCAATTGCTTGTCTTTTACCTAGATAGTCCACTCATAACTCAATAACCTCTTCAGTCTCAGAACCTTCAACAATACTACTCTCAGGCTTCGACCGATTCCTCACATATGACTTTAATATACCCATGTACCTCTCGAATAGATACATGTAACATACGAATATGGGTCCACATATCTAAATCTCACTAACAAGGTGGACGATAACGTCGAAGAATGACAGCGGAAATGCATCTCAAGCTAACATAGAGTCAGCACAATCTCACTCTATAAGGTTTCTAGTACATCGGGATCAATAACCTTGCAAAAAATCACATTGAAGAAATAACATAGCTTTGTGATTACCAACCTGACATTCTCTGGCAGAATATTTCTGATTGCAATAGGGAGCATTTGGGTCATCAAGACATGACAGTCGTGGGACTTCATACCAATCAACTTCAAATCATCTATGGACACAAACTTTTTAATGTTTGTGGAGTAGCCCGATGGAACTTTAATACCTTGGAGACACTTGCAGAGGTCTTCTTTCTCCTTCTTGGACAAGGTGTAGTATGTAGTAGGGATGTACAGACCTTTTTCATCCCCTCTATCACAGCAAGCTTGAGCCTGATTCCCATGTAGGCCATGTCGCGGTGAGCATTCACACCATCCTTGGTCTTCTCAGGTATGTTCAACAGGATGCCAACCAAATTGTCGTAAACATGCTTCTCAACGTGCATGACATTAATAAAATACCAAACATCTAACTCCTTCTAGTATTTTAAGTCCCAAAATATCGACCTCTTCTTCCAAATGGTCCTAGGATGAATAGATTTACGACTCTTTCCATACTGAACATTGATATCCTCCACGCGAGAATATACTTGACTTCCACTCATAGGCTGCGGGGCCGAACGAATTTCCCTTTTCCCATCAAATTTGTCATCCATCTTACGGTATCGATTACTTCAAGGTAGAAACCTACGGTGACCAATGAATATAGTTTTCTTGAAATTCGGCAACCACAAGCTCTCAGTCTCCACTTCACAAATATGACATGCTTTTACTCCATTCGTATTGTAGCCCACCAAATTATCAAGGGTTGGAAAATCATTTATAGAACAAAATATCATAGCTCATATGGTGAAGTTCTCTCTTTTGTATGCATCCCACACCGCAACCCCCTCATTCCACAATTTTACGAAATCCTCAATCAGTGGTGCTAGGTGCACATCAATATCATTTCTCGGTTGTTTAGGTCTCGAGATTAGCAACAACATCATGATATACTTTCACTTCATGCACAACCAAGGAGGGAGATTGTAGATACACAACAGAACTGGCCAAGTGCTGTGACGACTGCTCATATTACCAAACGGATTCATTCCATCGATACTCAATCCAAATCTTGTGTTCCTCACCTCGGCACCAAACTCCTTATGTTTCCAATCAATGTTTCTTTATTTAGACGAATCAGCAGGTGCCTTAGCTTGCCATCTTTCTTTTGAGATTCATAATGCCAAATCAATAATTTTGTCTCTTTGGGATTTGCAAACAACCACTCCAAACGAAGAATGATAGGCAAGTACCACAATACCTTAGCCGGTACCTCTTTGTTGACCTTTTTCAATCGTCGACTTGGCTCTTACGCTTCTTGTCATTACGCTTCTCTTTTTGTTTGTACCGGGCTACACCACAAATTAGACAAACATGCAATTCCTTATGCTCGTTATGGCATAAAATGCAATCATTCGGACATGCATTTATCCTTTCTATTTCCATTCCCATGGGATATACTAGCTTCTTCGCTTTATAAATGCTTGTTCGCAACTCATTTCTCTCCGGAAGCACATCCAATAGAAGAACTAAGAGTGGATTGAAACTTGTATCTATCCAACGGTGTTTTGCCTTCAGTTCGGACAATGCAAGAACCGAACCCAACTTCGTGTATTCCGCTTTGTAACTAGAGAACAATGGTTTGGCATCGTCTTCCATCAAGCTTTTAAACTTTTCAAACTCTCTTTCCATGTAATTTCCCTCCACATCCCGCAATATTTGCTCTAAATTGTCTTCCTCAAATATATCACACTACAACTCGTGATCACGTTCCAGCATGTCTTCGTTGCATACCGAACAAGTAGTATTTGTCTCCCTATGATGGATCCAATACGTGTAATTCCTCACGAAGTCACATCGAATCAAGTGGTCTTCAATTTGAGCTGAGTTGTTAAATCTCCTAAGATTGGTGCAATCAAAGCAAGGACAATACATGTAGTTTACACCCCTCTTCACCATATCTTCTTCTACAATTTTTTTGAACTCCTTAACACCTCTCTGAAATTCAGCACTCACACGGCTTTTTTGATAAATCCATTCATCACGGTCCATCTACAATTTAACTACGAACACTAAATTAACAAAAAACTAGAGTGCCACTAGCTAGCTATGTCAAATATTGAGACATCATTTAATTACCTTCGTAAAATGGAGGACGGATTCCAAGATATATAATTTTACTCCTAATACCTTTTTCCCTAGTTAAGAGCATTCAATTCCCTAGTTAGGAGATATACATTTAAAATATTAACAATGATATCGAATTACCTAATACAGTAAGCTTGCAATTCTTTGGACTTCAATAAAACAAAATAAGGGTGGAAGCATTAACAAAGTTGAGGGATTGAATAATCTTAAAGAAATTTATATCTGTTGACCAACTAATTAAGTACCAAAGATGACTCCAAATATCTAATGAGGTTAGGTCCTAACCCCATTCGAGGATATGTGGTTCAGGTAAATTCCTAAGCTGTTGTACAACATAGAGAAAATTTCGACAGCATCTCCCCGTTGTTCTCTAAATACACACATCTTGACAACAAGTCAAGAGGGTGTGTATCCAGAGAACACCAGGGAGATGCATGTTACTGAAACTTTCTCTGGAGTTATACAACAGCTTAGGAACTTGTCCGAACCACATATCTTTGAACTGTCCAAAAAACATAGACAATTCAAGAGTGTTTTTTTATAAATATGCCATTTCAGCATATTTATAAATAAGCACCCACGAACGGGAGATGTAGGTTACGCAACCTAAACTCTGAATTACAGCAACAACAATTCTAGATTAACACGAGAGTACTAAAAAGCAGATAAATGGATGTGTTTTTGTGAAATAAAGGGTGTGAAATCTAATAGGATATATACAATTCTAGTGCAACCTAAACTCTCTTTGCGACATATCGAATTACCTAGTGCAAAATTGAAGAGATTTGAAGGACTACTCACCTTATGAAGAAAACCACAAATGAGGGAAAACTGAGGGGAAATCTCCTTAAGTTAGGGCTTCAACTTTACCATCTTAATACATTTCATAATTTCTCACCCAAGTATTAGTTCCAACCAGAGTATGTTGTCTTTTTTGGGGCGGTTGGGGCGGTGGCGGTTTTTTTTTTGCCTCTGAAACAATAGAAGAGAGTTCAGCCTGAGGGTATATATAACCTAGTGAGGCACACCGATTGTGATATATGCAGGTGCACATCACGATCGGTTTTTAGGTGTTCTAACCTGAGAACCGATTGTGATGATTCTCCACTAATTATTAACATCTTCGTTGAATCATCTATCACAAATCGGTTTTTTCCTGAAAAGTTGGGAACCGACCTAGATAAAGCGATAGTGTTGTACTATTCTTTAGTAATGTGTACACATCCTAAAACGACATGTATCTGTGACTGAAGGGAGTATATAATAAGCTTACATGTGATTCATCTGATCAGACACAAATATGCATGCACTACGCCAAAACCTGCAATAGGTGACGGTCTATTTGTGGCGGTTTTTTTCGAACCGCCACAAAGATAATTATCAGTGGCGGTTCAATTTCATAAATGGCGGGAAAAATATCAGTGGCGGTTCTATCCTCGAACCGCCATCGATAATCGATATCGATGGCGGTTCGAGGTAGAACCGCCATCGATAACAATACATTATCGATGGCGGTTGGAGGCTAGAACCGCCATCGATAACTAGGTTATCGATGGCGGTGCTATCCTCCAACCGCCATCGATTTATTGATTATCGTGGCGGTTCTATCCTCGAACCGCCATCGATAATGATTATCGATGGCGGTTCGAGGATAGAACCGCCACGGATATGTTATTAGTGGCGGTTCTAGTTAAAAACCGCCATCGATAATATTGCCTATAAATAGGTGGTCGAGCAAGACTTTGGTCTTCTTCCTCCCGAGAGCAAACCAAAACTTCTAAATTTCAGATTTCGCTTTCTCCAATTCTTGTGCTTGTACTTCCTCTAGTTGTTCCTTGGTGAGTTATTTTTCTCCTCTCTTGATTTGTGTTAATCTTGTTGCAATTTAATTTTTAAACCAAGTTTAATTAGGGTTTATATGTAGATGAGATGAAAAGTTTAGATTTTGTTTATTTTTATTTAGGTACCATTTTGTAGTTGATGAATTTATTTCTAGCTAGGTTCATTAGATGATGTTGTGTTCCTTTTATAGATGATGAATTATGATTAAGCATATATTTAATATTAATTGCATTTTAAGTTAATTTGATACATGATGAATTTATTATCTAGCTCCTTTAGATGATAAGTAATTAGATTGGTTTTTTAATTACTATTAATTGGGTTCTATTAGTGTACGGACATGTACATCTTGCATATATATGAATTTATTATCTAGCTCCTTTAGATGATAAGTTATTAGATTAGTTTTTTAATTACTATTAATTTGGTTCCATTAGTGTACTAACATATACATCTTGCATATAATAAATTTATTTAATTAAGATTATTGGGTATTAATATAAATGAAATTTTAGTTAATTTGGTAGGTGGGTGCTCATCATTTTAGATGATGAATTTATTATCTAGCTTCTTTACAGGAAAAGTATTCAGATTAGTTTTTTAATTACTATTAATTTGGTTCCATTAGTGTGGACATATATTAAATTTATTTAATTAAGATTATTGGATATTGATATACATGAAATTTAAGCTAATTTGGTAGGTGGATGCTCATCATTTTTAGATGATGAATTTATTATCTAGCTCATTTAGATGATAAGTAATTAGATTAGTTTTTAATCAATTTTTATATGTTAATTAATTTTAGATGGACCGGAGATGGATGTACAATGCGAACCGTTACAGCCGAGATTACATCGACGGGGTATCTGCTTTTCTAAGAGCCGCTGAGGAGAACAAATTGCATAAGAAGACGGAGTACATACATTGTCCATGCATTGATTGCAAGAATGAGAAAATGTTTTCAGACAAAGAGCACATCCACTTGCACTTGATTCGAAGAGGTTTTGTACTTGGCTATACACGTTGGACAAGTCACGGTGAAGAGGAAAACGTACATGAAGGTGATAACGTATTGGATGATGGAGAAGGCATTATGGCAGCTGACATCAGTTATGGATCTGATGAGGATAGGTTGGACATTGATGACGATAATAATCTTGCTCAGATGTTGCGCGATGCAGAAGGGAACTACACTAGTCGAGAGAGTTTAATCAATTCAAGGGTTTGTTGGACGACTCGACACACCTTTGTTCCCTGGTTGCAAGGAGGAATACACAAAGTTGCACACCGTGCTTTCACTTCTAAAATTGAAGGCAAGCAATGGTTGGTCCGATAAAAGTTTCACGCGCTATTACATCTCTTAGCGGACATGCTTCGGATGGAAACGTATTGCCGATAACCACTTATTTAGCTAAGAAGGTTGTATGTCCATTGGGATTGGAAGTAGAAAGAATACATGCATGTCCAAACGATTGTATACTCTATCGCAAAGAGTATACGACATGCATGTATGTCCGATGTGCAAATCATCGCGATACAAGCGTAAAGACCATGACAATGAGGGCACCGTGGTGAAGAAAGGAGCTCCCGCTAAAGTGGTGTGGTATTTACCGGTAATACCTCGGTTGAAGCGCTTATTTGGAAACAAAAGCATGCCCAATCGATGCGATGGCACCTTCGGAGCGTAAAAGGATGGAAAGTCGAGACACCTGCCGATTCTCGCCAAAGGAGAACCATCGATAGGCTCTTTAGGATGGACTTCGGAATGAACCGAGGAATGTAAGGTTTGGGTTGAGTACGGATGGAATGAATCCTTTCGGTAACATGAGTAGTATTCATAGCACTTGGCTGTGACTCTCTGATCTACAACCTTCCTCCTTGGTTGTGTATGAAACGAAAGTACATTATGATGTCGCCGCTTATCCAAGGGCCGAGACAACTTTGCAATGATATTGATGTATACCTACAACCATTGGTGGAAGATCTTGTGATATCTTGTGGAACGAAGGTGTACAGGTATGGGATGAGTACAAGCGAGAGTACTTCACCCTACGCGCATTGTTGTTTTGCACCATCAATGATTTCCGCCCTTGGTAACCTATCCGGTCGTCTTGTAAAGGGGCCAAAGCATGCCCCATTGCATGGATGAAACCGCAAGTGTGTGGCTCAATAACTCAAGGAAAACTGTACATGCATCACCGCAGTTCCTTCGAGAATCACCCCTACCGCAATATGAAGAAACAATTCGACGGGACAAAAGAGGATGGTATAGCTCCAAGGCCTCCTCGTGGGGAAGAGGTATATGATATGGTTAAGGATATTAATGTTGTACTTGGAAAGGGAGAGAGTAATAATAAATCGAGGTCTCGTCTCGAGAAGATCACATGGAAGAAGAGATCGATATTTTGGAACTTGCCCTATTGGAAGGACTTAGAAGTTCGACACTTTGCATAGACGCCATGCATGTAGAGAAAATGTATGTGATGCTTGATTGGTATTTTGTCAATATTCCTAGCAAAACTAAGGACGGACTGAAGGCACGAAGGGACCTGGAAGATATGAAAATCAGAGCTGAGCTACATCCTCGAGACAACGGGAAAGGCCGACTTTACCTTCCCCAAGCTTGCTACACTCTATCCAAGAAAGAGAGAACAGACCTCTGCAAATGCTTGCATGGTGTGAAAGTTCCATCCGGCTACTCCGCAAGCATCAAGAAACCGTGTCCATGAAAGATTTGAAGTTAACTGGCATGAAGTCTCATGATTGTCATGTGATGATGACACAAATGCTTCCTATTGCAATTAGAGGTATTTTGCCTGAAAAGGTCCGAGAAGCAATCATGAGGTTGTGTTTCTTCTTCAACACGATTTCACAGAAGGTCATCGATCCCATCGGACTTTCTGAACTACAGAATGATGTGGTGAAGACACTATGCCAGCTAGAGATGTATTTCCTCCATCATTTTTCGATATAATGGTTCATCTCATTGTTCACCTTGTGAATGAGATAAATGTATGTGGCCCCGTATTCTGCATCGATGTACCCGTTCGAAAGGTACATGGGTATCTGAAGAAGTATGTACGCAATCGATCTCACGGAGGGTTGCATTGTGGAAGGTTATGCAACCGAGGAGGTTATCGAGTTTTATGTGGATTACATGGAGGGGTGGAACCGTAGGAGTGCTCAGATCTCGCCATGAGGGTAGGCTAGCCGAAAAGGGACGATTGGAAGGAAATCAACAAATTCTTACGATCATGGATTGTTCAAAAGCTCATTTCACAGCCTTGCAACAATCGGTTGAGGTGTCCTCGCATATGGACATGCACAAGGATAAGCTACGAGAGGAAAATCGTGGACGATCGAGGCTTGGGTAACAAAAGAGCATAACCGCTTGTTCAATCATTGGTTCAAAGAGCATATGACTGGGAAAGAAACGAGTGTTATGTTGAGGTGGTTGGCAAAAGGGCCATCGTACAATCTTGACATGGCAAGGATACGACATAAATGGATATACCTTTTACACGAGATCTCGGGATAGCAAAAGCACTTACCAAAATAGTGGTGTCGCATAGATGCCTATGACAACACAGCGATGAGAAGACTAGCTTCTATGGGTTCATAGAAGAGATTTGGGAGCTCGACTATTGTATTTTTAAGATCCCGATGTTTCGTGTCGTTGGGTACAACTCCCAAAGGGTGTCAAGGTGGGCAAGCACGGCTTCACTACTTTGGACATCGAACATGTCTGGATCAGAGATTTAACCATTCGTATTTCATGGGCAAGTAGCACAAGTCTTCTATGTAATCGACCGACGATAAGAAGCGGCATGTAGTTCTTCAGGGAAAAGAAGGATCGTCGGAGTTGAGAATGTCGTGGATGAGGATGAGTACAACCGCTTGACGAGTTGCCTCCTTTCGTAGATGGCAACATCGTGCTCGAGGAAGAAACCACTCAAGAAACTACCTATCATCGCGACGATCATGAAGAAGGGCAAATTGTGAAAGAAAATAATTAGCTATATACGAGTAATGGCAATGTGATGTATGGAGTAATGGAAATATGGTGTTATGCATTTGTGTGGAGTAATGGAAATGTGGGTCATTAATATATTACTATATTAGGATTATATAGGTAATTACTATATTCCGATTACACAAGTTTTAATGGTTTCTCCTCCGATATGAATTAAAACCAAATATATTGTACATAGTACATAAGGCATTTATGATATTAGAACATATTTAGAAATAATATTCTATTCTGTATACATCCTAGAAGATATGAAAATAAATGAGAGATTATATAGGGTATATTACTATATTAGAAATATATATGGTCATTACTGTTACTCACGCGCGGACCACTTGAAGTAGTCCGCAAAAAGTTGCTCACGCCGACCACTTGAAGTAGTCCGCGCAAAAGCTTATGTTAGATAACTTTATCGCTGGCGGTTCTTAAATGAACCGCCACGGATAGATTTATCGCTGGCGGTTCTTAAATGTAACCGCCACAGATATTTTTATCGCTGGCGGTTCGTATAAAGAATCGCCACGGATTATATATAGATCGATGGCGGTTCTTGTGAAGAACCGCCACAGAGCAGTGAATCTGGCGGTTCGTATAAAGAACCGCCACGATAATTATAGACGCTGGCGGTTCTTGTGAAGAACCGCCACGATAGTAGATCGATGGCGGTTCGTATAAAGAACCGCCACGATAATTATATCATCGCGCGGTTCTTTTGAAGAACCGCCACAGATAGTAGATCGATGGCGGTTCTTGTTAAGAACCGCCACGATAAGGCCCCACATATAAAAGTCGATATACTATTCTTCTTCTCACCGCTGTTCTAACCCCTAAACTCCTGCCGCTTCACTTCTTCGCCGAGCCCGACGCCGCCACGGTTCGCTTCGACGCCGTCCGACGCCACGCCACGCTTCGACGCCGTCCGACGCCGTGGTTCGCCTCCCGACGCCTCGACACCCGACGCCTACCAAGGCTCCTCCACCGACGCGCCCGACGCCGCCCCGACGCCGCCAAGGTATGTCATAATCATAAGTAGTAGTTACTTCTTCCATTTTGACGAATAGAGTTCAAGTAGTTGATAGCGCCACCTAAGTAGTTATCTCTTCTCTTTCGAGATGTAGTAAACTATGCGTAAGTCGTATTTGACTATGGATAAGGAATAGTTCTTGCCTATCTATCCGAGTATTTGCCTATTCCTAAGTAGTTATTGACTATCCATAACCTTTATCAAGATTCGACCTCTTGGGCAAGCCGTAATCGCAATTTTAAAAGCTAGTATCTTGACCTCTTTCTTTCCTCCGCCTAAGGCCTGCATTTTCCTTCTCTCATGGTTGCTTATGGTGAGTGCTAATTCCTTCCAATTGCAGTCCTTCGAGGTTATATCCTGGTATATGAAAGAGAAGATCAATTCCTTAGGAGACAGTATCGATGCTTGCCACAGGAGAAAGATCACTAGGTTCACCTCGATCCGATCAATAGGGTTCCCTAGGTACATTCCGCTTTTTGGAAATCCAGCAGGATAGTAGCTCCTTTTCGAGGGCAAAAACAAGTTAGGCTATCCGAGATTTTCTTTTTCCAGCTTTTTGAGTGAAAATAAGGAGTGCCCGCCATCTAAAGTGCTACCTAAGTTCCTCCAGTGCGCAGGTAAAGGGCGCACACGTGTTCAGAGCGAGGAAAGGATCAAGGGTGCGAGTATGCTTCTTACCCGCTTTATCCGCTAGGTCTAGGATTGGTTTTGTTAACTAGAGATCTTTTCCGAGCGCTTACACCTCTTCCATTTAGTGCTTGAAAGTTGCGTGGCGCTTGACAATCCAAAATTCATTGTCAAATCTTGCCATGCAAATTGTAAGAATGGGTAAAGGCTACACTAGACAAACTGGTTTGGATCTTTTCCCTTTGCTAGTGAAAAGTTTCACATTGCTTAACAAAATTCTCTACTCCCTATTTCATTCTTATTCAAGAAAACAATTCCTTTAGTCTTTGGTTGGTTGTCCGCATTGCCAATGCCCTCCAATGGTACTTCAATGGAAAGCCACAATTAGTTTAGTTTGTAACGCAGAGTTCTCTCCAATCCAAATTTTTCCTTGCTTGCGGATCAAACCTTGATGCAATTCAAACCCATCATTGCGCTGCTATGAACGTCCAACTATGCTAGTTGTTGTGCTACATTGTCGGTGGCATCGTAATTCACTACCTCTTGAATACACGAGGTTGCATCCTCGATAAAGCTCGCAAATTCATGAGTTGTCCAGCCCATGACAATGCGCTGGCAACCACATTCTCCTTACCCTTCTTGTAGACAATTCGGTACTTCGTGCCCATCAATTGAATGCCCAATTCTTCGATTACTTTTATTTCTAGTTCTCGAGTTAAACTTCCGCACTTAACCCATCGGATCGCCAAATTCTAATGGTTCCATACTTTACCTCTTTCGATTCGCACATCCAAGGTCGATATGGAGGAGCAATCCACCCCGAGCCCGAGCCCTAGCCCTACCAGTTCCTCAACCTCCACCCAACCACCGGTGTTGCCGCCGATGTCGACATACCAGGCAAGACCTCGTGGCCGAGGAAGAAATAAGAAGCCCAAGGCCAGTATACCATCTCGGAGGTCTCGTGTCAGGCCCCTAGTGCACCGCCAAAGTTCGTAGCAAAGTACGTAACAACCTGCGGGTATATCGCAAGGAGAGAGTGCCAATCACCTTTTGGATTGGCACAAAGTGCCCGATACCATCAAACGGATCTATGGATCGAGCTGAAACAAACCTTCGAATTCTCAAGAAGATGAACACCGCAAGGCCGGGATACGTTGATGACCATAGATGCGGCATGGAGGAACTTCAAGGCCAGTGAATACTACTTATGTAAAGAAAACCGATCGCCATCGGGACTACCCAAACTTAGAACCATATTGGGATGATTTCGTGTCGATGAAGCAAAGTGAAGCAGCAAAGAAGTCCAGCGAGGACCACATAAACATCGGAAGAAGGAACATCCATCCACATAGACTTGGTACGGGTGGGTACGCTGGTAAAATCCCTCAATGGGAGAGGCAGGAAGCGTAATCACTACAATGACCGGTACAAGTCAATTGGCCGGACTACAGATCGAGTCAAGCACTACGTGCTAGCGAGGGCAAGTGTCACGTCCGTGGGGCTTATCCTTCGTAAATAGCGACGACGGCAATGTCACAAAGGGTCCAGGAGTCAGACGTCGAGTCTTCCCAAGGAACATTCCAACCAGATAGGGAGAACGATTTAACTAACACGCGCCCTGGGAAACAAGGAGCATCCCGACGAACAAGAGGTGTCGGGTTAAGGTTCCGTGGAAGACAGGATTCCCAGAGCACCTTCACACTTACAAGAGCCGAAAGAGAGCTAGAGAAGCGTTTGCCGAAATAGAAATGATGAAGGAAAAGATGCTTCGAGAATTACAAGGCACAATTGAACAACAAGTACAACGACAAGTACAACAAGCCATGAGCCACTCACAAGCCGAGAACATTATTACGACCAGCCCTCCGAATCGTCGCAGCAGTTGCGCATCCGCCCCAATTGTGAACAGGACATGGGTCATTATCCTGTGGACGACATACATGACCCCACACCGTGCTACCACTTTGCCCGTCATGAACATATTCATTCAGCCGGTACAGCATAGCGCACCCATGCCAAGAAGGAGGTGTATTGCACAACTCGCGATAAGCGCCGGATATGCAAAGGTTCAGTGGACACGGTTAATCCCCGCCGCCAACCTCGGCTAGAAATGCCCCGAACGACGAGGTTACAACTCTAGGAAGTGCCGCCCACACATTCATCCAAAGGGCGCAAACGTGACATCACCTTGGACCATCATGAAGTGCCTGCTCCTCCCGAGGTGAACTCGCCACCCTCCCGAGGTGAACTCGCCACCTCTCCCGCAGTGAACTCCGCCGCCTCTCCTCAAGGAACTCCGCCACCTCTCCTACAAGAAACCTCGCACGACCGCCACCAACACATCAACAGATGAAAGTTAGTGCGACAACTTCAGCTGACCGACTTAAAACCCTCCTCTCAAGGCATGGCGTAATAGACAAGCCATATCGAGGTCAGCGGCTTAACGGAGTATGATGTTGTGTGCGAGAAAAGTAAGGGTAAAGCGGTCTCCAAAGGACAAGTCAAGAAAGATCAAATACGAATTGGGAAGCCGCTTGTCACCCCTTCAAGCTTCATAGTCTAACAAAGGCAACTAAGGCGATTACATGAATGGTATATGGAGCGATCGAACCACCATGTACTCCCAAGGTGATCACCGCCATTTTCAGAGAGGAACATTTCCACCATGAGGGACTGGCCGCTTCATGATAGAATTCAATGAGTTGCACAACATGTACTATCAAGATGCCCTCGACGTGTCTCTTATGAGATGTCGGTCACCGTAAGTGTCCAATATAAAAATCATTGTCTACATTCATGTAATACCGATAAATGTGATGTCTAAATCATTTGTTATGTAGATACGAGTTGATCGAACTAAAAGAACCAAAGGGCGATGGCATGCCTCGATCCGGAACGGTTTGCCACCGAAATCAAAAGAGTACCAAAGGAGGTCGAGGACTACGATATAACGCCTCATCAAACTCCAAGACAAGGAGTTCATACTTTTACCATACAATTTCAAGTAAGTGGCTCACTAGCTAGTTCAATTACTTGTTGATCTCGTTCTTTGCTCGTTTAGGACTAATGACTACGGCATCATACATGTGTACGTAGTTTCCATCGGATTCTCGTAGTAATTCATCCGGATAAAAGCAAGATGTCGATCTTGGACCCGCGGGACAAAGATCCAAAAGACTACAAAGATATGACAAGTCTAGTGAATAGGGCCTTCAAAGCATATTGTAAAAGTGCTCAAGACACCGCCCTTTCCATAAATCAACGATAATCCGTACTAAATTTCCGACGCACAAAAACAATTTGTCTATATCGCACTCGTAGTCAATAACTCCTTCAATGTCGATAAGTTTATTCAATTTTTGCGAAGGCCACAAGCACCGCCAGAACAAATTTATGTGGGTACTTCGTGTGCCAATACATGCGCGAAATCTTAGGCTCTACAATAGTAAACAATGACGAGAGGTTTGTCACGCTAACATCACACATTGATTTGCACATCTCATTCTCTATATAAGCTCTTAAGACAAACTTTTCTATCTATAGCGCTTGAAGTTGCCTATGGAGGACTGGTTCCAAATGAAATCCAAGGCATTCAGTGACAGCTCGCCTACTTCATTATGAAGGAAGTACTCAACAAGAACGGCGAGTTTCATGACCCGATAATAACGATGAAGTCTTCCATACTCATCTACCACCTCCCGAGGCCCCTACCAACAAAGAAGACTCGTGAGGCTTATAGTTCACAAAACTAGTTAATTTTTTCGTACGGTGGTGTAAATTGATGTTTCATTGAATGTCAAGTTTAGTATTGGATGGCATGGCTTGCATATGTTCTAATTTTTGTCATTTCATTTAAGAAGTTGTGATTGATCTGCGCTTGTGTTGTTGCCCTTCTCCCGTGTGTGTGTGTGTTGATGGGTGGTGTGTGTGCGTGCGTGCGTGCGCTCTAGACGAGGAGCTCTCCCTCTATTGCTTTTCTCTGTGCCCTTTCATGATGGCTAGTAGAGCTTTTATAGACGTGGGTGATGGATGAATACGGAAAGAGCTCATTTCAAAACTGCACCATTACAAAGAAGTTTATTTGATTGCTTGATTTAGTTGTCAAGTTTCCTTTTGCATCTTTACCTTCCATTCATAAGATATTTGATTACATGGTCCTTATATTTTTAGATGGTGTGTTTTACTCTAATGTATGATAGTAAATGCCATTAAAAATAGCTAAATGGAGATTATAGAAGGAAAATAGTAAAAGTAGGATCAAAATTGTAGAATGATATGTATTTAGGAATAAAAATTGAAAAATAGAATGTCACATATTCAAAAATAGAGGGAGTATAAACTAGCTAATGCATGTACAATATCTGGAGGATGCCACGGCATTCACATGGAATAAGACGGCAATGGATCGGCTAGATTTGTGATACAACAAAAGTGATCTATTTAGCTTTCCATAGTATGATATATAATGACTTCATTTACATACTCGAGAAATATTGATGCAAAGATGACTGAATCGAGGAGAAGGGAGCAGTCCAATGGGAGGCATGCCCTACACCATCACCATGATCGAGCACCTCATGCATGAGACACTTTAATTTGTACATTGTAATTGTGTATATTGTAATTGTGATATGCAAAATCTGTGATTGTAATTGTGATTGATGTATTATATGTAATTGTGATTGATGTATTATATTGTAGTTGTGTATATGCAAAATCTGTGATTGTTGTACATTATAATTGTGCATATGCAAAATTGCAATTGTGATTGATGTATTATATTGTAGTTGTGTATATGCGAAATCTGTGATTGTTGTACATTGTAATCTGTGTATGCAAAATCTGTGATTGATGTATTATATGTTTCGAGGGCATGGCTAGCAAGACTGAGGCTAGCCCAAAATGCAGTTTTTATTTTTTCGGTCGTGCACTATCTGTGGCGGTTGGTGGATAGAACCGCCACGTATAATATAGATCTGTGGCGGTTGATGTAGAGAACCGCCACGTATAATATAGTTATCTGTGGCGGTTGGTGGAAGAACCGCCACGTATAATATTTTTATCTCGTGGCGGTTGTAGAAAGAACCGCCACGTATAGTGTAGTTATCTGTGGCGGTTGGTGGATAGAACCGCCACGTATAGTATTGTTATCTGTGGCGGTTGGTGGATAGAACCGCCACAGATAGTATTGTTATCTGTGGCGGTTAGTATGTAGAACCGTCACAGATAACACTTATCTGTGACGGTTAGAAAACCGCCACTGATAATCCTCGATTATCAGTGGCACTATATCTGTGGCGGTTCAATAACCGCCACTGATGGCGGTTATGAACCGCCACTGATGACGTTTTTTGGTGTAGTGATGATACATAATATAGGCTAGCTTCGATCAATAGCAAATATTATTGGATCATTTAGTAATTATTTGGGAATTAAGATCATATCTTCCAACTCCAATTCGAATAGATCAGAGCTAGAGTCACTCTCCCAACGACCATCTTCTTCACCTACTGCCTGATGGCCATCACTTGATGCTGCATCTAACATCTTCTCATGGTGCTCCTCCTCCCAAGCACTGCACCTCACCACCCACCTCTCCTCATCACCGTTGCCCCTCACAACCCTAACACCCTGCAACCTCCTATCCCCCATCACCACACCCAAATCATGGCCACAACCTTGCATTCTAGCAGCATAAGCTGTGACATCACTGCTCGACGAGGACATCTTCAGCGGCTCGTCGACGGCCGGCGTACCTGTCGCCGGCGAGGGCTTCTTACGAAAGTTCGCTTCCGGCGATACCAAGGAAGTGAAGAAGGCGGCGAGCTTGCTCTTAGTCTTGACTCCCAGCTGAGCATGGTAGCTTTCTTCCATCATCTTCTTGTCATGCATCATCTTCACTTGGATCGTCAGGTCTTCAGGCTCCCGGACGTCGACAGTGGCGGTAACGCGGTCGGCGAGGGCGCCAAAGAAGTAGCGCGTGGCTCCGAATACGTCGAGCTCGCCGGAGCTGCCGTACTGCCGGCGGCGCTGCATTGGGAAAGCTTGTCTGAGACGGTTGAGTGCAGCTAGCTAGCTAGTGTGGTGTGTTCGTGTGCGTGTGGGATTACATACTTGTTTATAAAGCTGTGGGGAAGGGGATATGTATGTTGCTGGACGTGAGACTGATCGAGAGGGGATGAATTGAATAACAGAATGGGGCCGGGGAGGCAGCACAGCAGCCCTAGGGAGGCAGCACAGCAGCCCTAGTACATCCTATGTCACGTAACAAGAAAGGAATGGGTTTTATTGTTGTAATGAGAGAAAGTGGAGTAGAAATCTCATCCTTGTTATAGCTAATGATTTCAGTGTCCGATTGGCCATGTATACTCCACTACTCCACCTACATGTGAATCCTGCTTTCTCATAGACATAATGTTTTAATAGCAGTATAAAAGAGAAAACAAAAAAAATCGTGGGGCTGTCTATATATGCATAGGCTGTCATAACGTCTTCTCCATCGTATACTCACATGGTTGTAACAATCGGATCAAAATTGTGTGGGCCTCATTCTTCTCCCTCACTTCATAGATATTCCCTACCCTCAGTCCAAACCCTAATTCCCACCACCACCGTCACCATGCCATTTCGCCTAGCTAGCGAGCCACCCTGAAGTTGGTGGCTCACTAACACCTGCCATACTTTCGTCTCTTGCAGCAGTTGTTAGCGCCACCGACCTCCTAATCTCACTACTACAGAACAGCACATCACTGCCGGTTCCAAAACCCCATCACTGCCGGTCATTGGCGCCAGCAGTGATTGGTCGGCAGTGATACTCGAGGATTATCACTACCGGCTCAGGAACCGGCAGGGATAAGGATTATCACTGCCGATTCTACCTACAACCGACAGTGATACTGGACTATCACCGCCGGATCAAACCAAAATCCGGCGGTGATAAGGATTATCACCGCCGTTCTATCTACAACCGCGTGATGATAATTATCACTGCGGTTATATATAAACCGGCAAGATATTGTACTAGCACTGCCGGGTTGTACCATAATCCGACAGTGATAGACACATATCACTGCCGGTTTTCTCCAAGAACCGGCAGTGACAAGCTTGCATATTTTTTGTACAATATATATATATATATTTATATAATTGTTTACAGTGTCCATATGTAGTATATAAAGCATCGTTCAAATCATAATTCAAATATATGCATGTATCGACTAAGCATCGTTAAAATCATAATTCAAATATATTAAATTACGCATCACATAATTTGTTTTTACAATGATTTATTTACAAATGTAGCTCGACTACATGTCATCCCGTTCGCTTTGATTTTACAAAGAGTCGAAGTAGACAAGTCACGCGTCTAGGCCGTAGGAATGAGGGCGATGAGGCTACTCGTGGAACTCGCCATTTGGATTGATGATCTCATCATGAATGAATCCGGCGATCTGTTCTTGAATTGCTATAATTTCTGTCAGCAATAACTTATTGGTTTTCAGTTTGGAGCGCTGTTTTTGAACAAAAAAGGAAGTTACTTAATGATGATATTTGTTAAATAAAAAAGGGCATCAAAGTGTAATTACGTACCATGGCTTCGTTATAGCCGACACTCTCCGTGACAATTGAATGCATATTTGTACATACATAGAATGCACATAAATTGTTTCCGGTCCTCGCTTCATGCATGGAAAGTCATTTATTATTTCCAAATTTTTCTGTATGGACGATATCAACACTTTTCTTGCAGCATCGCAAAGTAAAGCCCTGTGAATGATTTTGAATAGTAATTAAACTTAAATGCAATAGAATGGAATTTTGCTAGAGTAATAACGCAACGATCGAGTTTACCTGTTCAGCATGTCCCAAAGGTCTTGGTACAGATTAGTTTGTTTCTCCTTGAGTCCAAGACAAAAATCCTGCTAGCATCTAACTGGATGACGAGGAGGACCCAATGAAACCTGCACATATATGTCAACGTAGTCAATTACTCCCACATCGTACGTGTTACGCAAAAATAGTAAAACGATATTAGAAGTCAGGAGATACGTACTTGAAGTTATAGGGTAAAAGTACGGAGGTTTTGTATTGCAGCTTCAAAAAAGTATTAAATAAATAGTCTTCAACGAACTGTGGATTGTCGTTCACAAGTTTCTCGTTGACGAGCCCCGGATCTAGGAATGCTAGATTGTCATTGTTGTTTCTTCTACATGTCTGTACCTCCATTCTACATAAGAAAGAAGTTAGAGATGCAATTAAACAGTACAGAAATGCTCAACGATATACGGACAGACTTACAAAGTCCATAGTCTAAGTATGTTCACGTCCAGGGCATCTTGCTGGTACAACATATACAGCTCCGTGAAAAGGACCCAGCAGATGTTATCCCCATTGTGAAAATGTTGCTCTGTGTATCTTTAAGTTAAAACTGACTTTAAGCCTCAGGACCTTAGGCTACTTACATGAGCTCTGGTCGCTCAAACTCTAGTCTGAAGGCTAATGAAAAACTAATCGCATGTGATTCCAGACACCAAACTCCAATCTTAACCTAATTAAAGCCACGCACGCGTATGATTCCAGAGTCCAAACACCATGCCACTCGCATTGGATGCCCGGCAAAAGCAGATTCGCCGACGTCTCACCGCGATGAAGCCGTTGCCGCCCATTCCTTGCCATCGACGCACCCCAACGGCCGGCGGGAGGACGCCAGGACGCCGACGGCCATGGCATTCGGATCTAGTCACCTCCGATTTGAAGCGAAAAAAATGAAAAGAAAGTCACCTCCGATTTGAAGCGACGGCGGGGCGGTGAGGTCCGGGCGGTGAGGTCGAGACGACGGCCGGGGCGATGCGGGGCGACGGCGGGGCGATGCGAGGAGACGGCGGCGGCGTCGGTTGAAGTGGAAATGAGGGCCGAGTGGCGCGGCGTTCAATTTATAGGGTTAGAGTATCACCGCCGGTCACCACAAAACCGGCAGTGATACACTATCACTGCCGGATAATAAAGAGAACCGGCAGTGATAGTTGAATTATCACTGCCGGTTCAAGCTCAACCCGCAGGTGAAAGTTTTATCACCGCGGCTCAAGCTCAACCCGACAAGTAATAATACATTATCACTGCCGGTTCAAAAAAAAACCGGCAGTAATACTTGATTATCACTGTCGGGTTAATACTACAAACCGGCAGTGATAAAGCATCTGCGTCATCATCACGTGGCAATCGTGAGACTTCATACCAATTAATTTTAAGTCTTTCATTGAGACTAGTCTCTTTATGTTGGCAGAGTATCCGGACGGAACTTTCACTCCGTGCAAGCATTCGCATGAGCTAATTTTTCTTTCTTGCTCGTGAGTGTAGCAGTCATGGAAGGTACTTTTGTATCCATGTCTCTGTGATGCAGCTCCTTCCTGAGTTTCATATCTTCAAGGTCCATCCGTGCTTGGAGAGTATCTTTTGTTTTGCCAGGTATATCCAGTAAGATACCAAGCAAACTGTCACACACGTTCTTCTCTATGTGCATGACGTCGATTGCGTGTCGCACTTCTAAGTGCTGCCAGTAAGGTAGGACCCAAAATATCGATCTCTTTTTCCACAAAGGAGCCTTATCACGGAACTCGGGATAGATGTACCGCTCTGCTCCTTTCTCGTGGATAATTTTAAGATCCCTTACAGCTGCAAATATCTCTCTCCCAGTGATTCTTCTGAGCTAAAGCGGTCTCCTTTGTCCCATCAAAAGCTTTCTTATTATTGCGGTATGGGTGATCCTTGCGGAGTAACCTACGATGCCGCATGTAAGACATTTTTCGACAGCTTCTTCACCACCGACTAGCTGTACCATCTAAGCATTGGACGATCCATTGAAGCCTTTTGTCGTCCGGCCCGACAGTTACCAAGGGCAGGGTAATCATTGATGGTTACGAACAACAATGCGCGTAGGATAAAGTTCTCTTTTTATACTCATCCCATACCCGTACTCCATCGCTCCACAAGATTAGAAGATCTTCAACCAATGGTTTGAGGTACACATCGATATCGCTGCCGTGTTGCTCGGGCCCTTGGATCGAGAGTGGCATCATAATGTACTTCGCTTCATACAAAGCCAAGGAGGAAGGTTGTAGATACATAGAGTTACCGCCAAGTGCTATGACGATCGCTCATGTTACCGAAAGGATTCATCCCATCCGTACTCAACCCGAACCTTATATTCCTTACATCATATGCAAAGTGCTTCTTATATTTTCTCGTCGATGTTCCTCCATTGCACGTAGTCGAGGGTGTCCGAGCATTCCATCGTTTTACGCTCTTCGCGTGCCATCGTAGCAATTGGGCATGCCTTTGTTCGCAAACAATCAATTCAGACGGGAATTATAGGAAAATACCACACCACCTTACGGGAGATCTCATCTTCTTACGCTTCACCCCGACATCTTCATTATCGATGTCATCATCGCGTTCTTATACCGCTTTGCTTTGCAAACAGCACACCATCAAGTCCGCAAACTCATTGCAATACAACATGCAATCGCTTGGACATGCGTGTATCCTTTGTACTTCCAATCCCAACGGCGCACAACCTGCTTGGCCCGTTACGTACTTGTAGGCAACACGTTACCCTCTGGAAGCAAATCCCCCAAGAGACATAAGAGCTCAGTGAAGCTCTTATCGGACCAACCATTGCTTGCCTTCAACTGCAGTAGTGTAAGCACGGTCTGCAATTTTTTGTGCTCCTCCTTGCAGCCTGGGTACAATGGTGTCGTGGAGTCCTGTACCATATGTTGGAACTTTTGAAACTCTCTTTCACTCGTGAAGTCTCCCTCCCCATCACGCAACATTTGATCCAGATCGTCGTCGTGGCTGTCGACAAACGTATCTTCAACTGCCGTCATACCGTTGTCTCCGTCATCTTCAATAATGTGTTGCCCTTCATGTACAATGTCATCTTCGCCGTGCTTGGTCCAACAGGTATAGCCAGCCTTGAAACCTCTTCGAAGCAAGTGTGCACGTATCGACTCTATGGTAGAAAACAGCTTCTGATTTTTGCAGTCAACGCATGGACAGCACATGTAGTCCGCCAGATTCTTCGACTTGTGCGCCGCAGCCACGTTTAGAAAATAACTCACACCATTAAAAAACTCTGCCCCACAACGGTCCGTGTCATACATCCACCTTCGGTCCATCTACAATTAATTAAATCAAACATTACATACGCATATAATTGCAAATAACAAATAATTGTAAACGATTAGATTTAAAAACATATGTAGCAATTTTGACTATATTAAAATACATCAACCTTTTTCCGTTATGTAAATATCCATATAGCAATTTTTTAGTATTGTAAAAAATGAAAATAATTGTAATAGTTAGGATATATTTAGACTATATCAAAATATATCAATCTTTTTTCATTGCGCCAATATCCATCTTGCAATTCCTTATTATTTACAAATTTGGAAAAATTGTAAGTACTTAGGATATACTTTGAGTACATTAAAATATATCAACATTTTTTATTAGGTAAATATCCATCTAACAAGTTTTTATTATTTCAACATTTGAAAATACACCTTTTTCATTATGTAAAAATCCACGTGGCAATTTTTATTATTTACAAAAATAGAGATCAAATTACTAACCTCGAAAAGAAGTACAATACAAATTTTAACAAATTTTTCGCAGCAGATCGTTGCAATCTACAAATTGAGCAAAGACAGAGCCTCTCTGTCTTTGCTCGATCGGCCGGGAGGCAGGGTCTCGATTATATAAAGACTTATCACTGCTGGTTCTGCGCGAGAACCGGCAGTGATAAGCTTTGAATGCGCCGCGAAAAACATATTGCGCTGGAAGATAATATCACCGCGGTTCTCGCTTTAACCCGGCAGTGAAAATGCAAGTATCACCGCCGGTTTAAGAACGACCGGCAGAGATATATCTCTGCCGGTTGTTGTCTCAAACCGCAGTGATATCTTGCTTTTACCGCGGTTGGTTGCATGAACCGCAGTGATAAGTTCTACCTCAACTTAACTTTCGAACCGGCAGAGATACGTTATCACTGCCGGCTCGGTCCTAACCGGCAGTGATATGCCGGCAAGGATTGGCTGTTCTGTAGTAGTGTCTACTACTGTGCCGCCACCACGCCTCTTGCTATCGCACCACATTCTTCCTTGTCTCCAGTAGCTCACTACCACAAGATGATCCACCACCGCTAGACTTGGGCAATAGGCCATGTCTTTTTGGGCTGGCCCTTGGTATAGGTGGTCAAGCATGCATGCCCCAAAGCATGGAACAACATGGTTACCTTTAGGCTGGGTCAGCATGGCACAAATCATGGGCCATGTTGGGCCTGAAAACTCGATACAATGGGTGGTACGGCACGGCATGCCCAATTGGGATGTGCCTAAGTCGACCTAGCATAAAAGCGGCCCTTTCATAAAAGCAACATCCTATCTACAGCTCAGCCCATCATCAACTACTACCCCTAGCAACTCAGACCATCATCAAATACTACCTCTCCCCTTCACCTCCTCCCATGACCCATCCAACGTAGTCGCCATCTCCTCGCTCCTCCGTCGTCTCCTCTCGCCCTCCTCCACCCTTGCTTCCTCCCTGTAGACCTAGAACGCATGAATGATCTGGACATTAGAGAGTAGTTAGTTTGTATGCATGCTATTACTGTACTCTTTTCCTTACGAGGGGAGCCCCACCTTGGGACGTAAGGTTTTTAATGAGACAGTAACTTTGTATACATACCCAATGAATAAATAAAATTAATTCTTTTTCCTAAATAATTCTGTGTACCGGATCCTCACTGGCGATCGACGTTTGCTGGCAGTTGACGCTGGCGATGGACCGAGAACGGTGACATCCATGACTCCACACGTCTAATAGGACAAGGCTTGAATCAGCATAGCACGGTGGCAGCACTACTACATAAAATAATATCACAGACGGTTCAAAACAGTCATCACAGACGGTTTTGTGAACCGTCTGTAAGTATGTATTTAGTGATAATAATGGCGCATCACTAATGGTTTCTGAACCGTTAATGAAATTCCTATCACAGACGGTTCTTCTGTGATATATTGATAATAACTGTTTGTGATAATGGGGTTCAGCTTTAAAGGAGTACCGTCCGTGCTATGTTTTTCCATACGGTTCATTATTAAGAATCCAATACATTACCAAACAGTTAAGCTTTAAAGGAGTTCGGGCAGATTCCATTATGATAAACTTAGAAAAAGCTTTTCCTTTTCAGGTAGAAGCTTCCCGAGCAACTAATGAAACTGAAGTAATAACGCATAACACGACAACTTTTCTTCGTAAATTGCTGGTAGCTATTTAGCTACACAAATTCATCTCTAAAAATCGAACCTGTCATCACCAAGAATCCAAACTGGCACACAAATCAAAACTTTTACCAAGCTAAATCTCATAAACCATCAGGCACCAGCACGTATCTTTCATCGAAAACATCGTATCACCATATAAATCACAAGCTGTAGTCATAATTCCCTACTGAATTTGCATTACCTCATCCCAAAAATCCAATCTCTCACCATTAGAACCCCCCAAAATCAGCACATAATTAAGCCCCAATAATTCCCCCCTGCTAAACTGCTACTAAATATGCAGAAAAACGATCTCATGCCAACCCACTGATCGATTCCACATAGAAGCAAGCAACCAGACTCGCACCGTACACAAGCATACGCAGATGAACACGCCGAACAGGGAGACGAGAGGAGATCGAAGAATCTTATACCTGGGTGCCACACAAATCTGATGGCCTCCTCCTCCAAGTAGTCCCCGAAGGACTAGTTCCCGAGCATCTTGAGGAAGCACTACTACAGAAAGGCATATATTAGACACGTCATTACAGACGATTTAGAAAAACCATCTATAATGAGGAACATCGCTGACGGTTCTATAGTGCAATCGTCAATAACATCATCACAGATGGTACTCAACAGGTAATTAATTAATCATGTTTCCTTCATAGATAACATGGTCAGGTAGGTTGTTCAAGGTGTATGTTGCTCATAGAATGGCTGAGGCTAACCTTTTGCAATCACGAAGTTCTTTCAGAGTGTACAAATATTATGGAGGGCCTTCTGGCAATGACAGGGCGAAGCTGAAGCATGATTTTAAGTTTTCAGTATCAGCTATACACAATAATCCTATATAAACTATGTAATAATGACTCTGGAACTAACCAATCCTATATTTGCAGTGCCACCAGCAGGGAAAGTGAAATAACCGTTGTGGATTTTACATTTGCCACAACATACAACTCCTCGTCAATAATAAAACGGCCAGTCAGGTAATAACTGCGTTGGAAGAGGCCGATATGATGCGAATTTGAGGACAGTTTTGTGCCTTCTTGCTTAGTCAAGTCTTAAATCCAAAAGACGAGTTTCACACTACCTTATAACTTCAAGAGTTTTATTTTTTCTAAATTACCATTTGGGTTAATTGTCAAACTTGTGCTGTGGATTTGTGAATTGTAGTTGTGCATTCAATTAATTGGTTAATAATATTGAGTTCCATTGGTTAATATACATGAGTTCATTTCTGAAATAGATGTACCGTACAATATTAATCTATACGTAATATGTTTTGCATTGTGATGTAATCCGAGTTGATTGCTGAAATGGATGTAATGCTTATAATCTGAAATGGATGTAATGTTTGTAATCTGAGTTGAGTTAATCTGTAATATGCTTTTTCCAGAGGGCATGGCTAGCATTTCCTAAGGCTAGCCAATAAATAGAAAAAGGGTTGTCTGCAGGAAGACATATCACAGACGATTTTTAATTATAAACAGTTTGTAGTGTAATGATGTAACAGATGGTTTCAAACTAAAATCTTCTGTGATATTATAACATCACAGACGGTACTAGTTAAAAACCTTCTGTGATTTTTGTAACATCCTGAAAGTTTAGAACAGTAAAAGGTGTGCGGTATAAAATTGAGAACAAGTGTTTCTGAGGTTTTAACGTTGTTTGCTCCAATTAAAATTTCTTAGACTTTGTGTTATGGGAAAAGATTAAATAAAAAGGGAAAAGCAAAGAAAAAAGGTAAAAAGATGAAAATAAAATTTAGAAAATTTTATCATGAGTCCTATTTGAGCTGGTCATAATGTTTGACCAGTAACTAGAATTTTTATAAACTTAGGGGTAAGTTAAATAAAATATGTATCTACTTTTTAACTAAAAACAGTGAATCAAAAAGTGGAAAGAAAAATAATTAATGTCAAGAAAATCCAAGGAAATTTATATAAATCCTTGGAGATATGATGCATCACTGGTAAAATTTTTATAATTAAATTATTTGAAATAAGCCTTTTAAAAATTCAAATGCAGTGGGTCCAAAATGTAAGGAAAATGATTGTCAGAATTTTTATAAAATAATGGCTCATGTTTTTGATTTTAAAATTTTACAGTAGTCCAATAATAAGGGTTGGAAACTCTCCAAAAAGTTTCAAAAATAAATCCTAGAAAATGAACCTGTAATTAAATCAAAAACCGAAATCAAAGTTTAGAACCAGGGTACAATGTCAGAATTTTAATAAATTTCCCAAAATGCGTTTTTGTCTAAAAATTTTCCAGTAGACGTGTGACTATCATTAATACTTATTCAAAAAGGTTGGAAAAATTTGGAATTAGTTTAGAGCTTAAACCAATGCGAAATCTAGAGAATTCCTGTTCTGTCTTATCACATTAAAATCGGTTATCTCGCTGACAAGTGGGCCCGGCCCTGTTGAAGCGTTGACGCTACCGGTCACCGAGGCGTGGCTGTCTCGCTGCCAGTGGGCCCCGCCCCACCCGTCAGCCTCAGATCGCGATTTTCCTTCCCTTTCTTCTCCCCTGGCCGAGGCGAGTCGCCGACACCACCGTCCTTCGCGTCCGATTCATCACCTGCTCCCGTCCGGCGCAAGCGATGGCCTCCACGTTGCGAGGAGTCTTCCCCACGCCTGTGCTCGGTCAATCATGGTCGAGCCGCGTTGGAGAGATGGCAGCGTCGCAGCTCGCGCTCGGTACAGAAGAAGCCGACCGGAGTAGTGCGCCCAAAACCGCGAATGCGATCAACCTCACTTGGCTTTATGCCTTGTCCTCGCGTCGCACTTCTCTGCTGCTCCTCTCTTTTTCCACTACACCAAGCTGGGAGCCTGGGAGGCGTCATCTTCCCCGTTCGTCCGCAGGAACCCGAAAGGGGGGAAAACGTGGAATCGGGTGAGTCTTTCCCCAATCTTCCGAATTGACCTCACCTCGAGCTTCTCTAGCACCCAAGGGTTACTGATCACTCGCTATTTTGGCTTCATTTCGCTCGTAGCGCCGCCAAGACGCGCTCTTCTTCCTCTCGGCCGGCGCACGGTGGCAGCTCGGTGCAAGCCTTCTCCGACCCAGCCATCCGGTGAGTTCGAATCCCCTAGGGTCACTGTAGCTCGCCTAGCCCTAGTTCACCGGAATGGTACCCGTTAGCCGAGGTTTCACCGTCGCAGCCATGGCGCCGCCGCACCCTCACGGTGGCGGCCACCTTCCCGACCACCTCCCGGCGAATGGATACCACCCATGGGTGCGCACGGGTTTGCTGGTGCCCATGGTGCTGGCCATTTCGCCGCGGCGGAGCTAGTTCGCCGGCGGCGAGCGAAAGTCCGAGGTGCCCTATTCTGGGTCACTGACCGGTGGGACCCAGACGTCAGCGAGGCTGGGGATTTTAAACTCGTTTTTGGTGCGTGCAGCGAAAACCGTTTTCTCTGATCGAAAGCGCATTTTGCAATTTTAGTTGATTTTCAGAAACCGGCCAAAATTCAAACGCTTGTAACTTTTGAATCGTCTAGCCAAATTGAGTGAAACAAATTTCTAAATTCGTATAAAATTTTGTAGTTTCAGAATATACAAAAATTTCTGAAGATGAGTAAAATGTGATTTTAGAAAAAATTAAAGAGAAGCTTAACTGTAAATAGGATGTTATGAATAAAATATTTTTGGGATGATCCACTTAAGGAAAAGTAAATTTTTGTTGAGTCTCTGGGTTATGAGTATTTCAAATAAACAACATGTTCTCTTGATACTTTATGATATAACATGTTTGCTTAAAAATGAATATTAAGCATGAAAAATGAAATTGAGTAAATGAAAGAAAAGATTAAAGTTTGAATGTTTAAAAGTACATTCTATTGAGGTATAAATCATGGGGAGTTGCTCTTGTAAAAATACTTAAATAAAAGTATATGAGGTAATTGTTCAATTAAGAAAAACAACACTAGTTATAACCAAAATAGATATAATTTGCTATGAACAAGTTCAAAATAACTCAAATTCACTTTTAGAATGTTTTTAAGATCATGCCCTGATGTCAGGATGAAAATGGATAAAAGATGTTGAATAGTTTAGTAATAAATGAAAATGAAAAATTGAAAGGTTATAAGTTAGTTTTTGATGTTCATATAGCCCTTTTTCAACATATGATAAAATGGATTATATGAATGAGAAGAAATGTAAAAATGGTATAGAAGCATTTCAAAAAGTATATTCTAGTAGATTCTGGAAAAAGAATGATATTTTGTTAAGGTTTGTATGCAAAACAAGTTAAGGGAATGAGTCTACTTTTTATGTTTTGCTGAATGATTGAAACAATCAAGCTTTTTCAACCCTGTGTAAAATAACTCATCCAAGTAAGAAATTTTGGAAGAATAGTGTAGAAATGACAACCAAAGTTTTTTCTACCAGATTCCAGAAAAATATTCTGTTTTAGAGTTTTGGTTCACTTAGTTTTCATAAGTGTAATAACCTTAAGTGATATGATTTAGTCCTTTTTCCTTAGCCAGTTTTGTAGCTAAGTCCAGAGTTCAACCAAGCCTTTTCTTTAGTAGTTTTCAAGTTTCATCCAAACCCTAAAAGTTAAAAGAAGTTGTTAGACTTGATAATTAAGGTATGCTCTAGCTAATTCAATACTTAAACTCAAATTTCTGTAGTCGATGCACATCAATCTTGTTAGGTTTATAACCCTAGATGATGTAGTTTTTCAAAGTGCCCTCTTCTTGGTTCTTTTGAGAAAAACAGAGAGGTTCTGGTTCCTCTGTTTGTTGCATCCTCCAAAGAAGCAAATGAGTAATCATTTCATTTCAAATAATTTTAGCATCTATAATTCGATGTTTAAATTCAAATATTTCATGAATAGCAGTTGCCTGTTTGATTCGAATTGTGTTTACCTGTTTATCTGTCTGTTTTCTTTTTGCCATTTGGAGTTTGCTGATATTCTCTTTTTCTTCTTGTTCGCAACGAGTAGAGACCGACATCATCGAAGAAGAAGAAGACGGTTCTGCAAATCCAGATTTTATTCCTGACAGTGATTTGCAAGGTAAGCAACTCCTTGATCACGTTGAGCCTGATAATTCACCTACTATATGTTGTTTTTGCTTATGTACAGTGCATCCGGATAATTCCCCCTAAAAGTGCTATTTTGGGTTAGAACTGTAGTTAATCCTGTAAATTATGGTTTGTCTCAATCTGTATGCATGGACTTGTGAACCTTGTAAACCTTAGATTGAGCTAGACATACTTAATGTCATGTTTGGGTATAACCGCTAGCATAATAATATTACCTGCTTAAGCCTCTCGTTGGTGTTTTCAGTCTTTTCAACCGTCATATAATCTTTTGGGAACTGGTTGATGATAAATTGCTAAAAACCCTCAAACAAAATTATGTTTTGACGCGGGTGGTTATTTGGCGCTAGCTTGATTGTGCAAAAGGATTTGCACGTAGCTAGGTGGAGTATCGCCTGTGTCGATTAAGGACCGAGCAAATGGGATGTTGTAGAACCATGTTTCGTGCAACCACAAGGGCTTGTATGGGCGGGTCTTAGCTTAATAAGTTGTTTAGATTTGGTTTTGCATCTATGGAAGGCGGGAGATTGCACAGGCAGTCCGGTCAGGTCTGTCTGTAGGGGTTTCTACATACCAATGCAACGGTGTACGCCTTGTCCTCGGACAGACGTGGTGTGTGTGTGATAAATGTGGATCCACGACTTGGGTGAGTGTCTCTGCCTTCGTGGCGAGGTTAACGTCCCGGCTGGTGTAAAGCCATATCTAAATAATGTAACAGCTTCGTATGATCTCCTTGCCGACACACCGAAGGAAGTGTGTTAACTGGCCTGGCAAAGAGGTTGATCATTCCTTGTGGGTAAAGTGTACACCTCTGCAGAGTGAAAAATCTGATCGATTAGCCGCGCCCGCGGTAATGGGCACTTGGGGAAAATCCTCCCAATGCTAGAGTTTTGGTGATTTCCAAAATGGGTTGGGGTTTTGAGAAACTGTTTTACAACCAACTTTTGTGTCAAAGGATCGACACCGGGGTTTTATGCAGTCGGGTAGACTGGGTTGAAAATCTGGAATATTTGCTTACAATTTCTGTTTTTCAATTACTTTTATTAAAATGCGAATGTTGCAATCTATTATGCTTATTTACTTTAATGTTTTCATTCAACTGCAAAATAACCATAGCCTGTCATTTGCTCAACCTGCATAATTACTTAAATGCATCTGTGAACCAATATAAGTCTTGCTGAGTACCAATGTACTCAATCTTGCATCTGCTGTCTCAGAGGAAGAAGACTGCGAATTGCCGGACGACGCGTTCTTTCAGGCAGGTCTCGGGGGTTTTGACGATAGTCTCTTCTAGGTTGCCTAATCAGTGCCTGAGGGTTTAGTGGGCATCCGCAAGGCTGTTTGGAATTTTAGTTTCCTTTTGGTTTTCCGCTTTTAATTTCCGCTGTTAAAATGGTTCAAATTTGTACTGAACTTTGTATAATTATTTCAGTTGTGTAAGATCTTCTATATGTTTGCGTGTATGATTTTGATACGAATGTTGTAAACATGTGAGTGCTAGCTACTGATCCAGGGAATAGCACAGTAATCACATGGAGTTTCTGCTCATCGAACGGGTCTCACAAAGAAGGGTATCGAGCCATCCGATTGTAGGAACCTTGAGGAGAAATGGTCGCTAGTTAGAAGTGTGAAAACTTAATTTGGAAGTAAACAAAACTCTATCCACTACTAATAATGAAATTTAGCCTACTGCTAATTTTCTTGTTTGTAGTTCCTTAGCTCTTCCTAATTATGTTTATAAGCTTATCTTGTCTTGTATTTTGTAGATGGCCCGGTTTGTTCCTTGCCACGAGTCGAGAGTCCCGAGCACTCGTGTATGATGGGAGTCTTTGCGTTGCTTGAGAGTCGTCGGTTGAGGGGTGCCCGAGATATGTGGTTTTCCAGGCGTACTTGAGCCCAGTGACCAAGGAGTACGCCGCTCGTGTGTTTATTCCTCCTAGGCCGGCCCACAGTGAGGGAGAGAGGAGCTATATGGGTAGTGGGTCGTCGATAGACGCTTCTATGAATGAAGAGGCATACCTAGCCATAGTACGACTCCGGCACGTGTTACCTGACTTGAGCCCTCACCATTACTACCTACCTGGGAGACCGTTGGTAGGGAGTAATGTGTATAGGGATCACGTTGGAGTGGGAAATGGCAATTTAAAGGTCATGGTGGAGTTTACTAATAGGTTAGATAGCTACTACGTGAGGTTGGCGCAAGAGTTGCTTGAGACTCGGCGTCGTGTGGCATTCTTGGAGTCCCGGGTGACATTGTGTGTGGCGAGGCGTGCCTTACCACGCACGGTGTTAACTAGTGAGGCTCCGAGGATTCCGCGCGCAACGCCTCCACCTATGTCTTATGTGCCTCACGCGGAGTGGGTGCAAATGCCATGATGTCAACTATTGGGAGTTGCCCTAGGCTCATTAATGACAAGGGCATCAATCCATATAGTATTTGCACCTACCGCCCTAGCACTCCACGGGTATATCGCCGAAGGAGATGTGTAGTTAGGAATGTGGGAATATGAAGTAGTGGAATGAAATGTAGAAAAATCTAGTAGTATGTGGTAATGTAATTGCTAAGATGTGATTTTGATGTAATATAAGTGTTGCAAGAACCTTGTAAATATTGAGGGTTGTGCTGAAATTATTAGTTAAAGTAGTCTCATTTTGTAACTAAGAATAGGACTTGTAAAAATGTAAGTGTGAGATTAAGCTCTATGTGATCAAACTAGTTTGTATGCTTCTAAACAAGGTGCTAAATTGTTGAAAATGGAGGTTGCTGCCGAAATGCCAAAGGAAATGGTTTTATTGGTGCTGGTAGTAACATTTGAAAGTGTGATTTTGTATTGTCTAGTGTATTGAGTGTATGTATGTAAGAATATGTGTTGGTTTCCTTTTCTGTATTGCAAATTGTGATGGTTTTGGTGGAAGGACCAAGGTCACAGGATATAGCAATGACTTTCATATGAAAGTGATCCATATCTATGTATGCAAATAATATGTGTGATGAGGTGTAGTGTTAAGATTGCTGTTGAGTGTAAAAATTGGATTAATGCTTTGTATGTGTGCTAGTGAGAAAGGTATTTGATAGTCTTGCTATATTGTGTTTGTGATGGAATGGCTGTGGTTCTGGGAAGTTCTTTGAAAATGTAGGGAGTGGTGATCCCAGGTTGTGTTGGTAGTGATGTTGGAAGAAGTAGTAAGGGCTAGATAAAAATTGGAAGTCCCTATATTTGTGTAGAGTTTTGAATGTGCTCTACTCTTCTTCCTGTATTATAATTGTGATAGTTTGAAGAAAGAATAAAAACCGCAGAGGAGAAGTAGTAAGAATAAATTCAAATTTCCTAGTTGCTTAATACTTTGAGTATATCTGGGAAGGGTTTGTGCTGTGAATTTTTCTCCCTGTAAGTTTGGAGTGTTGTGTTGGTGAGTGTTCAGATGATGAGAACCTGAATTGCAGGAAAGAGTAGTAGTGTTAGTTTGCTAAAGTATGTATATACATATGTTTGAAAGCATGAACCCAAATGACAAGGAGATTGAGTTGGATGTTGTGTGAAAATAATTTGCATGTACATGTTTTAGTGGTAGCTAAAATGTGAGCTAATCTATATACATGTGTGCAAGTAATATATGAGTGGCATGTTTTGCAGTATAAAGTTTTTGAGTTGCTTCTTTTCTGTGTGAATTAATAGTGGTGATTTTCTCTCGCAAATTTTAGCTTTGAAGTGGAAGTTTTCGATGAGATAATCATTCACGACAATTAAGAGAGTATGAATTAGCTATGTGAAATATTGTGCCGGCCATAAATTTTAAAGCGATGTTCTTTTCTTTGGTGTACTAAAAGAGTGTAATTGCAGGATGAGGCCGACGAGATCCCTTAGTCAGATTTTGGGTTCGGGTGCGGCTCAGGATGCTCGTGACCCTCGAGCGAGTATTTCTACGTCGGCCCAGCCGAATCCTCAACATCCCATGACGCGGGCTTCTTCTTCGAGAGCTGCTCGTCGTGATGTCCCGGATCCACCGCCTGTTCAAGAGGAAATCCCGGAGGGACAGTTGCCTCAGCCGCCTACAATGGCGCAAGTCCTGGCTATGATCGAGCAAGGAAGGCAGGCGAATGCCCTGTTGCTTCAGCAGATAGCCCAGAATACGGCGCCTCAGAATGTGGTTCGTGGGGGAAATGGTGGAGCACCTCAGGTGTCTAAGTTGAGTGAATTCTTAAGGACACAGCCACCAGTTTTCTCCCTACTACCGAGCCTCTCGATGCTGATGATTGGTTGAGAGCTGTGGAGAGCAAGTTGGCCATTGCACAGTGTGATGATAGGGAGAAAGTCTTGTATGCCTCCTATCAGTTGCAAGGGACCGCGGCAGTTTGGTGGGAGAACTACCAAGCAGTGCTTCCTGAAGGTCGAGTGGTCTTATGGCCTAAGTTCAGGGCTGCTTTTCGCCGCACTCACATTCCAGCTAGTATGATTGAGGTGAAAAAGCGGGAATTTCTGGACCTGAAGCAGGGGTCAATGACAGTGATGGAGTACTTGCACCGCTTCAATCAGCTGTCCAGATATGCCACATATGAAGTAGCTGATGAGGCGAGGAGGATTGAAAGGTTTCGGGAAAATCTGAATGAAGAGATTAAGTGGGCCTTGATTGCTCAAGACATCGATGACTTCCAGACCCTCGTCGATAAGGCAGTGAGGGTGGAACACGGTAGCCGCAATGTGCTTTGAAAAGCCGAAGCGCAAGTGGCTTGCGCGTAGTTCCACCGAGCTGGATCGCCTCGATCACCGGTGGCGATCGACTAATGTTAAATCGACCACCACCGATTCAGCCCAAAGGTCCAGCGCCGAGCTCGGCGGTTCAGAGTCGACTCCCGCTTTGTTCGTGGCGATCATCGCAGCCCGATCCGTCGAGGCAAAGAACCGAGATCGATCGCTTTGTTGTTCGAAGCGAGCCGCTAATGTCACTTGCTTTCATTGCAACGAGCGTGGGCACTAAGCCAACGCTTGTCCTAAGAAGAAGGCTGGACAGCGACCTCAAGCTCAGGGCCGCTCACAAGATGGGGCGAAGCGGCAATCTCAAGGATCGGCTCCACCACCTACTCAAGGTGGTAATGTGCGGCGTCTTCATCACGTGACGACTGAAGAGGCGCAAGACGCGCCGGATGTCGTGCTTGGTATGTTTCCCGTGCAATCTGTTCCTACCTTGGTGTTATTTGATCAGGAGCTTCTCATTCTTTCATCTCAAAGAAGTTTTCTGAGCAACATAATTTGGAGGTCTCTCTTTTACCTGTTCATATGATTGTGCAATCACCTGGAGCTACTATTAGAGCTACTAGTTTATGTTCTGGGGTTGGCATAGAGATCAATGGGGTTATGTTTTATGCTGATCTCATCATGATAGAAACGTCTGGTTTGGATGTGATTCTGGGCATGGATTGGTTAGCTAAAAGTAAGGGTTGTATAGATTGTGCTAATCGATCCATAACCCTTGAAAATCAAGAGGGGGTGCATGTAGAATTTACCTCAAGTACTGAAATTTCAACACCTCAGATAGTCTGGTATTCTGCCTCTGTTTCTAGTTTAAGTGAAGTGGCAGTCGTTAGTGAATTCCCGGATGTCTTTCCTGCTGAATTGCCGGGAGTACCTCCGGACCGCGATATGGAATTTGTGATTGATTTGGTGCCGGGAACTGCACCGATATCAAAACGACCATATCGGATGCCTCCAAATGAATTGGTAGAATTGAAAAAGCAACTTAAGGAACAACTTGATAAGGGGTTCATTCGTCCCAGTTCTTCGCCCTGGGGGAGTCCGGTTCTTTTTGTAAAGAAAAAGGACAATAGTCTGCGTATGTGCGTAGACTATCGTGCCTTAAATGAGGTGACCATTAAAAATAAGTATCCGCTTCCCCGGATAGATGATCTGTTTGATCAATTGAATGGGGCACAAGTCTTCTCCAAGATAGATTTAAAACTGGGATATTTTCAGTTGAAAATCAGACCTTCAGACATTCCGAAGACCGCCCTCACTACGCGTTACGGTTTATATGAGTATACCGTAATGTCGTTTGGGCCGACAAATGCTCCAGCAAGCTTTATGAATCTGATGAACAAAGTCTTTATGGAGTATTTGGATAAATTTGTGGTGGTCTTTATAGATGACATCCTCATTTATTCCAAGAGTGAGGAAGAGCATAGGCAACATTTGCACTTGGTCCTTAGTAAGCTTCGGGAGAACAAATTGTATGCCAAGTTTGAGAAGTGTGAATTCTGGTTGAAAGAAGTCGCTTTTCTGGGGCATGTTCTGTCCGAAGGCGGAGTTGCCGTCGACCCAAGTAAAGTAGAAGCAGTATTGGCTTGGGAAAGGCCGCAATCAGTGCCAAAGATTCGAAGTTTTCTAGGCTTCGCCGGATATTATCGCCGGTTTATTGAAAATTTCTCTAAAATTGCTAAGCCGCTAACTCAGCTTCTGAAAAAGGAAAGGAAATTTGAATGGACTCCTGGTTGTGAGGAAAGTTTTCAGAAACTGAAAGAAAAGTTAACATCTGCTCCGGTGCTCATCTTGCCAGATATTAATAAGAGTTTTGAAGTGTATTGTGATGCATCGCTTCACGGCCTGGGTTGTGTGTTGATGCAAGAGGGTCGGGTTGTCGCTTATGCTTCTCAACAACTCCGTCCTCATGAATAGAATTATCCCACACATGACCTAGAGCTAGCTGCAGTTGTGCACGCCCTGAAAATCTGGCGGCACTATCTTATTGGAAACAGAACGGAAATTTACACCGACCACAAGAGCCTCAAATATTTCTTTACTCAGCCAGATCTGAATCTAAGGCAAAGAAGATGGCTAGAGCTAATCAAAGACTATGATCTCGGCATTCACTACCATCCTGGTAAAGCCAATGTTGTGGCCGATGCTCTTAGCCGCAAGCTTTATTGTATGTTGGATTCAAATCAGTCTGGGTTAGTTCACGAGTTTCAAAAACTCAATCTGAATTTAGTTGAGAATGGTTATGTGGCCACTCTGCAGTTGCAGCCAACTTTGAAAGGTCAAATTAAAGCTGCACAGTATAAAGATGAAGTAGTTGTTGAGATTCGGAATCAGTTAAAAGAAGGCACGGATTCTGAGTTCTTGGAAAGCCCTGATGGGATAATCATGAGAGGAACTCGAATATATGTGCCGAATGATCCCGAGATCAAGAAACTATTTTTTGCAGAAATTCATGAGTCACCATTATCTATTCATCCCGGTAGTACCAAGATGTACCAGGATCTTAAGAAGGAATATTGGTGGCCCGGTATGAAGAAGGATGTCGCTGAATATGTCGCAAAGTGTGATGTATGTCAACGAGTTAAGGCTGAACATCAGCGTCCAGCTGGACTTCTTCAGCCATTGCAAATTCCAGAATGGAAGTGGGATGATATCAGTATGGATTTCATTACTGGTCTTCCTCGAACCCAGAAGGGGAGTGATTCCATTTGGGTTATTGTCGACAGGCTGACAAAGGTAGCTCATTTCATACCTGTCAAGACTAGAGACTCTACAATTAAATTGGCAGAGCTCTATGTTTCAAATATTGTGCGGTTGCATGGTGTCCCGAAGACGATTGTGTCTGACCGTGGATCACAGTTCACATCTCATTTCTGGGAACAGCTGCACAAATTGTTGGGAACCAATTTGAAATTCAGTTCTGCCTACCATCCACAGACTGATGGGCAGACTGAAAGAACAAATCAGACTCTTGAAGACATGTTGCGGGCTTGTGTCTTTGTCTTATAGCACGAATTGGGAGAAGTGCCTCGCATTTGCGAGTTTTCTTACAACAATAGCTTTCAAGCTAGTCTGCAGATGTCACCTTTGAGGCCCTTTATGGAAGAAAATGTCGAACACCACTTTTACGTGCGAAGTGGGTGAAAGACGGTTCTTGATCTGATTTGATTAATGAAGCCCAAGAACAAGTGGATTTAATCAGAAGCCGGTTGAGGGAAGCTCAATCTCGCCAGAAAAGTTATGCCGACACCCGTCGACGTGACTTAAGCTTCGAGGTTGGCGATTATGTTTATCTTAAAGTTTCACCTCTTCGTGGAGTTCGCCGATTCCAGGTTCGAGGCAAGCTCGCTCCTCGGTATATTGGACCTTATTGCATCCTGGAGAAAATGGGAGAGAAGGCATATAGATTGAAGTTGCCTACTCAGTTATCCAGTGTGCATAACGTTTTCCATGTGTCGCAACTGAAGAAGTGTCTCCGTGTTCCGACTGAACGTACTCAGTTGGAAGATCTTGATCTTCAGCCTGACTTAACCTACCGAGAGCGTCCGGTGAAAATTCTTGAAGAAGCGGAGCGCCATACTCGAAACAAAGCCCATAAGATGCTAAAAGTGCAGTGGAGTAATCATTCGGAAGAGGAAGCGACATGGGAGCGAGAGGATCGCCTTAGGGAAGAATTCCCGGATTTCTTTTAAACCCCTTTTTCCTTTTAGCCTGTCAAATCTCGGGGGGCGAGATTTCTGTAAGGGGGGTGGATCTGTAACATCCTGAAAGTTTAGAACAGTAAAAGGTGTGCGGTATAAAATTGAGAACAAGTGTTTCTGAGGTTTTAACGTTGTTTGCTCCAATTAAAATTTCTTAGACTTTGTGTTATGGGAAAAGATTAAATAAAAAGGGAAAAGAAAAGAAAAAAGGTAAAAAGATGAAAATAAAATTTAGAAAATTTTATCATGAGTCCTATTTGAGCTGGTCATAATGTTTGACCAGTAACTAGAATTTTTATAAACTTAGGGGTAAGTTAAATAAAATATGTATCTACTTTTTGACTAAAAACAGTGAATCAAAAAGTGGAAAGAAAAATAATTAATATCAACAAAATCCAAGGAAATTTATATAAATCCTTGGAGATATGATGCATCACTGGTAAAATTTTTATAATTAAATGATTTGAAATAAGCCTTTTAAAAATTCAAATGCAGTGGGTCCAAAATGTAAGGAAAATGATTGTCAGAATTTTTATAAAATAATGGCTCATGTTTTTCATTCTAAAATTTTACAGTAGTCCAATTATAAGGGTTGGAAACTCTCCAAAAAGTTTCAAAAATAACTCCTAGAAAATGAACCTGTAATTAAATCAAAAACCGAAATCAAAGTTTAGAACCAGGGTACAGTGTCAGAATTTTAATAAATTTCCCAAAATGAGTTTTTTGTCTCAAAATTTTCCAGTAGACGTGTGACTATTAGTAATACTTAGTCAAAAAGTTTGGAAAAATCTGGAATTAGTTTAGAGCTTAAACCAATGCGAAATCGAGAGAATTCCCGTTCTGTCTTATCACATTAAAATCGGTTATCTCGCGACAAGTGGGCCCGGCCCTGTTGAAGCGTTGACGTCTGGTCACCGAGGTGAGGTCAGTATCGCTGCTGGTGGGCCCCGCCCCACCCGTCGACCTCGGATCGCGATTTTCCTTCCCTTTCTTCTCCTCGGCGAGGCGAGTCGCCGACACCGCCGTCCTTCGCGTCCGATTCATCACCTGCTCCCGTCCGGCGCAAGCGATGGCCTCCACGTCGCGAGGAGTCTTCCCCACGCCTGTGCTCGGTTAATCGTGGTCCAGCCGCGTTGGAGAGATGGCAGCGTCGCAGCTCGCGCTCGGTACAGAAGAAGCCGACCAGAGTAGTGCGCCCAAAACCGCGAATGCGATCAACCTCACTTGGCTTTATGCCTTGCCCTCGCATTGCACTTCTCTGCTGCTCCTCTCTTTTTCCACTTCACCGAGCTGGGAGCCTGGGAGGCGTCATCTTCCCCGTTCGTCCGCAAGAACCCGAAAGGGGGGAAAACGTGGAATCGGGTGAGTCTTTCCCCAATCTTCCGAATTGACCTCACCTCGAGCTTCTCTAGCACCCAAGGGTTACTGATCACTCGCTATTTTGGCTTCATTTCGCTCGTAGCGCCGCCGCATCGCCGCTCTTCTTCCTCCCGGCCGGCGCACGGTGGCAGCTCGGTGCAAGCCTTATCCGACCCAGCCATCCGGTGAGTTCGAATCCCCTAGGGTCACTGTAGCTCGCCTAGCCCTAGTTCACCGGAATGGTAGCCGTTAGCCGAGGTTTCGCCGTCGCAGCCATGGCACCGCCGCACCCTCACGGTGGCGGCCACCTTCCCGGCCACCTCCCGGCGAATGGATACCACCCATGGGTGCGCACGGGTGTCTTTGGTGCCCATGGTCTTTGGCCATTCGCCATGGAGCTAGTTCGCGGCCAAGGCGCGAAAGTCCGAGGTGCCCTGTTCTGGGTCACTGACCGGTGGGACCCAGACGTCAGCGAGGCTGGGGATTTTAAACTCGTTTTTGGCGCGCGCAGCGAAAACCGTTTTCTCTGATCGAAAGCGCATTTTGCAATTTTAGTTGATTTTCAGAAACCAGCCAAAATTCAAACGCTTGTAACTTTTGAATCGTCTGGCCAAATTGAGTGAAACAAATTTCTAAATTCGTATAAAATTCTGTAGTTTCAGAATATACAAAAATTTCTGAAGATGAGTAAAATGTGATTTTAGAAAAAATTAAAGAGAAGCTTAACTGTAAATAGGATGTTATGAATAAAATATTTTTGGGATGATCCACTTAAGGAAAAGTAAATTTTTGTTGAGTCTCTGGGTTATGAGTATTTCAAATAAACAACATGTTCTCTTGATACTTTATGATATAACATGTTTGCTTAAAAATGAATATTAAGCGTGAAAAATGAAATTGAGTAAATGAAAGAAAAGATTAAAGTTTGAATGTCTAAAAGTTCATTCTAATGAGGTATAAATCATGGGGAGTTGCTCTTGTAAAAATACTTAAATAAAAGTATATGAGGTAATTGTTCAATTAAGAAAAACAACACTAGTTATAACCAAAATAGATATAATTTGCTATGAACAAGTTCAAAATAACTCAAATTCACTTTTAGAATGTTTTTAAGATCATGCCCTGATGTCAGGATGAAAATGGATAAAAGATGTTGAATAGTTTAGTAATAAATGAAAATGAAAAATTGAAAGGTTATAAGTTAGTTTTTGATGTTCATATAGCCCTTTTTCAACATATGATAAAATGGATTATATGAATGAGAAGAAATGTAAAAATGGTATAGAAGCATTTAAAAAAGTATATTCTAGTAGATTCTGGAAAAAGAATGATATTTTGTTAAGGTTTGTATGCAAAACAAGTTAAGGGAATGAGTCTACTTTTTATGTTTTGCTGAATGATTGAAACAATCAAGCTTTTTCAACCCTGTGTAAAATAACTCATCCAAGTAAGAAATTTTGGAAGAATAGTGTAGAAATGATAACCAAAGTTTGTTCTACTAGATTCCAGAAAAATAATCTGTTTTAGAGTTTTGGTTCACTTAGTTTTCGTAAGTGTAATAACCTTAAGTGATATGATTTAGTCCTTTTTCCTTAGCCAGTTTTGTAGCTAAGTCCAGAGTTCAACCAAGCCTTTTCTTTAGTAGTTTTCAAGTTTCATCCAAACCCTAAAAGTTAAAAGAAGTTGTTAGACTTGATAATTAAGGTATGCTCTAGCTAATTCAAGACTTAAACTCAAATTTCTGTAGTCGATGCACATCAATCTTGTTAGGTTTATAACCCTAGATGATATAGTTTTTCAAAGTGCCCTCTTCTTGGTTCTTTTGAGAAAAACAGAGAGGTTCTGGTTCCTCTGTTTGTTGCATCCTACAAAGAAGCAAATGAGTAATCATTTCATTTCAAATAATTTTAGCATCTATAATTCGATGTTTAAATTCAAATATTTCATGAATAGCAGTTGACTGTTTGATTCGAATTGTGTTTACCTGTTTATCTGTCTGTTTTCTTTTTGCCATTTGGAGTTTGCTGATATTCTCTTTTTCTTCTTGTTCGCAACGAGTAGAGACCGACATCATCGAAGAAGAAGAAGACGGTTCTGCAGATCCGATTTTATTCTGACGGTGATTTGCAAGGCAAGCAACTCCTTGATCACGTTGAGCCTGATAATTCACCTACTATATGTTGTTTTTGCTTATGTACAGTGCATCCGGATAATTCCCCCTAAAAGTGCTATTTTGGGTTAGAACTATAGTTAATCCTGTAAATTATGGTTTGTCTCAATCTGTATGGACTTGTGAACCTTGTAAACCTTAGATTGAGCTAGACATACTTAATGTCATGTTTGGGTATAACCGCTAGCATAATAATATTTCCTGCTTAAGCCTCTCGTTGGTGTTTTCAGTCTTTTCAACCGTCATATAATCTTTTGGGAACTGGTTGATGATAAATTGCTAAAAACCCTCAAACAAAATTATGTTTTGACGCGGGTGGTTATTTGGCGCTAGCCGGTTGTGCAAAAGGATTTGCACGTAGCTAGGGTGGAGTATCGCCCGTGTCAGATTAAGGACCGAGCAAATGGGATGTTGTAGAACCATGTTTCGTGCAACCACAAGGGCTTGTATGGGCAGGTCTTAGCTTAATAAGTTGTTTAGATTTGGCTTTGCATCTATGGAAGGCGGGAGATTGCACAGCAGTCGGTCCAGTCAGTGCATCAGTAGGGGTTTTACATACCAATGCAGCGGTGTCGCCTTGCCTCGGACGAGACGTGGTGTGTGTGTGATAAATGTGGATCCACGACTTGGGTGAGTGTCTCTGTCTTGAGGCGAGGTTAACGTCCCGGCTGGTGTAAAGCCATATCTAAATAATGTAACGACAGTATGATCTCCTTGCCGACACACCAAGGAAGTGTGTTAACGGCACAGCAAAGAGGTTGATCATTCCTTGTGGGTAAAGTGTACACCTCTGCAGAGTGAAAAATCTGATCGATTAGCCGCGCCCGTGGTAATGGGCACTTGGGGAAAATCCTCCCAATGCTAGAGTTTTGGTGATTTCCAAAATGGGTTGGGGTTTTGAGAAATTGTTTTACAACCAACTTTTGTGTCAAAGGATCGACACCGGGGTTTTATGCAGTCGGGTAGACTGGGTTGAAAATCTGGAATATTTGCTTACAATTTCTGTCTTTCAATTATTTTTATTAAAATACGAATGTTGCAATCTATTATGCTTATTTACTTTAATGTTTTCATTCAACTGCAAAATAACCATAGCCTGTCATTTGCTCAACCTGCATAATTACTTAAATGCATCTGTGAACCAATATAAGTCTTCTTTGAGTACCAATGTACTCAATCTTGCATCTGCTGTCTCAGAGGAAGAAGACTGCGAATTGCCGGACGACGCGTTCTTTCAGGCAGGTCTCGGGGGTTTTGACGATAGTCTCTTCTAGGTTGCCTAGTCAGTGCCTGAGGGTTTAGTGGGCATCCGCAAGGCTGTTTGGAATTTCAGTTTCCTTTTGGTTTTCCGCTTTTAATTTCCGCTGTTAAAATGGTTCAAATTTGTACTGAACTCTGTATAATTATTTCAGTTATGTAAGATCTTCTATATGTTTGCGTGTATGATTTTGATACGAATGTTGTAAACATGTGAGTGCTAGCTACTGATCCAGGGAATAGCACAGTAATCACATGGAGTTTCCTGTTCATCAGAACGGGGTCTCACAATTTTAGTATATAACAGATGGTCCTAGTTAAAAACTGTCTGTGATATCTTCTATCACAGACGGTTCAGAAACCATCTGTGATACGCCATAACATTACTGACACATAGTTACAAACGGTTCGGAAAACTGTATGTGATGACGGTTCCGAACCGTCTGTGATGACCTGTTCTGTAGTAGTGAAGGTGTGGTGGTAGGTGTCCTTCCCCACATGGTTGAGGTCGTTGTGCTTGCCGTCGGTGTGGATGCACTTCTAGGTGTTGCAGGAGCGGCTCAGGCGGCCGAGCGGCGAGTCCAGCACCACAGTGCCAAGGAATACTGGCTTGAACTAGTTCATCCCTGCATTAGAGAACAATAGCGTGGGGTCGTCGAAGGGGTAAAACCCTAGAGTTGGGCATGGGTAGAGGAGCAGGCGTCCCGGATCTAGACGGAGGGGGAGTTTGGTGTGCCATGGCTGACCATGGGTGGAGGGGGAGGCTGGCCAGATTTGGACACCACCGACTAGATCTGGATGGATGGGGACGCCCCTGGAAACATCTAGACGCCACTAAATCTGGACTGTGGAAGCGACAGTGGTGGAGGGGTGACATCGGCTTCGCGTGGGTGGAGGGGGGAGGCTGGTTCGCCATTGCTACACATGGGCGTAGAGGGAGGGCAAAGTGCGATGGTTGCAATGATATGTGTCGGGCCCCGAATCTGCAAATCCGGACCCTCTGTGTATTCTGTGCCAGTCCAGGATCACGCTAGCACACACAGGCATACAGGGTTGCACATCACAGACAATCACAAGGATATAAGAATAAATAGTGCAAACATGTATATAAACCGAGTTGTACGACCTTATGGTCTCCTTACAGATAAGTTAGCCACACAGGGTTTACATTAATCAAAGTAAAGAAATAGCAGCGGAACATAAGTAAAAGTCGTGGAAGCCTTCATCTTGCCACAGGCAACCGACTGGGCTTGCCCCCTAGTTCATCGTGTCCTCGATGTACTCCTCCTCCCAAACTGGTGTAGTCTCCTCCACTGATGTTGGGGTTGAAAGCAAGGTGGGGTGAGTACACAAGGCACTCAACAAGTAATGCACAGAATGCAGCGCTATTACTATATGCAGAGCTTATTCCAAAGGATTGGCTTAAATGGTTCTTTTGCATCAAGCAGCATTTTTAACCAATATCTTAGTTAGATTAAAGCAGTGGAACAGTTATACGTAATAATAATTTCAAATGGTTTTTCCCCGAGGATTCTCGGCACACAGCCTTAACAGTTCATTTTTAACACTTGGCACACAGCCACCCCTTCCATGTTTTGTTTATGAAAATCTACCCCTTGACTGTAATCCCCGAGCAATGCTCAATACCGTGAGCACGGCTATTCAATAGTTTTGACACTCTGCGAGAGGTTGTACATTTTACCCACAAGATCTGACCGCTCACCACACGGTGATTGTCGCAACAAAGCTTTTAAGGACTTCTACCTTAACCAAAGAACCTCTCGTGTATTGCCTTCACTATCACTTCCCTCACAGAGCCAAGTATAGGACCGGCCAATCACCGTTGGATGGGCACCAAGCCGTAGCAGTGCGCTCCCCATACGGATACACCCCACGTGTCTTGTCACCCCGAGTATCGGAGGAAAGATATCGAACCCTAGTCAACTAGGTCTGCCCATATCGGACATGTGGTTGTGCGGGTGACTCGGATCAAAGGCTTGCAAGGTGAAGTCCTTAATCACCAAGGCAAGGCTTCCAACACTCAACAGTGGCACACATTAGCGTGGCACACGGACTCACAACACTCATCAACCCAATGCCACACAGGCCCACAGCACACACACCTCTTGCCACTTGCCCCAGTCTAAATCATTTCCCACCCAGTTGATTATTGTGCAACACATGCCGGCAATAACTCAACATCGGTACGGAACCACACAGGTCGCGGTACCTCAATCTCATCATGTGGCATCATCACACCACTTTTCAAAATACATTCAATATGTCTTTAATCAATATTGTAGCATTTTTCCGAAAGAACACTCATGATTCGTTGCAAGGCTAAGTATTTACTCGCGATCTAGCCTCCCGTGTTGGCACAATATTAACATCCAACTACTATAATCAAACTTAGGGTGACAATGATTTAGGGTACTGAGTTTACTAGGAACTTACCCAGTACAACATCCGTGGCGTTCTGGACTTCATCCGTTGTAATGTGGTTGACTCGGCCTCGTGCAGTTCCTTGGGATGGAGTTGCTGCTGTTGATGCCCCGCGGTTCACGATTGGCGCGGGAGTCCTTGCCGGTGTGTTCCCCAGGTTAAAGCGGACCGGGGTGACACCTCCCTTCTTAGGGCAATTATTGGCAAAATGCCCCATTTCATTGCAATGATAGCAACGTCTTCCCACTGCCTGAGAGGTTCCTCGATCGTGCCACGCTTACGCCGAGTTCGAACATTCGACCTTTGGGCGATTTGCCGGCAGTGGTACCCTATCATTTCCTCTGGGCTGGTACCGGATGAACTGTTGAGGTGCCGTCCTCTGCCTCTGCTGGCCCTGACGACCTCCTTGTTGCGCCATTCTGCGCTTCCTGTTGTCATCCAACTCTCGGCGCTTGTCCTCTAATATAAGAGCTTTGTTAACTAGCTCTTGGAAGTCAGGGAATGTGTGGGTGATCAGTCCCACCTGCAACCCTCAACAGTGGCACACAGACTCACAACACTCATCAACCCAATGCCACACAGGCCCATCTGGCACACAGCCTCTTGCCACTTGCCCCAGTCTAAATCATTTCCCACCCAGTTGATTATTGTGCAACACATGCCGGCAATAACTCAACATCGGTACGGAACCACACAGGTCGCGGTACCTCAATCTCGTCATGTGGCATCATCACACCACTTTTCAAAATACATTCAATATGTCTTTAATCAATATTGTAGCATCTTTCCGAAAGAACACTCATGATTCGTTGCAAGGCTAAGCATTTACTCGCGATCTAGCCTCCCGTGTTGGCACAATATTAACATCCAACTAATATAATCAAACTTAGGGTGACAATGATTTAGGGCATACAGTTAATAATTCAAGGTGGCATAACAAAATGGGTTGATTAACTACATTATCCCAAATTAATTTAAATTCATTTTAAATAATTAGCATGCATAGTTTCAAGGCATAAATTACATTTTAAAACCTGGGATCAAAATGATCAAAGCATCACTTGCCTTCAAAGAGTTGCTGGTCGTGTTCAAGCTTGGTCTTGGCGGCAATTCTTCCTCGAAACTTTCCGGCAAATTTGCGTCTACGCGTACAAACAAAATATGCAATAAATAGCTAATACAGAAGACTAGATGACCTCAAAAATTCAAATAAAATTCACCATTAAATAGCTCATAATTTTATGAATTTTTAGAAATTTGAATCACCCAAATCCGAGTTAAAATGCAAAAGTTATAGTCATTTGAAGTTTGAATAAAATCTGAAAATACAGAAATTAAGAAAATCCGATTTTTCTGAATTATTTTTATCCTGAAATTCGCATATATGGCGTCGACATCGCGTCATGATGGCGTCAGCACAGAAATGAATTTGGTCGAAATATTTTTATACATAAAAATATTTATGGCGTCATCGGCGACGTCATCTCGACACGCGGCACGCCCGCAGGCCGCCACGTCGCTCTGATCTATGGGTTGGGTCCATGGTTGGCTCACGTCCACCGTGGACTTGGTTCCGCGAGCAGTGCAGCCACGCGGCAAAATCGGACCGTTCGCTAAAATCGGCGGTCGGATCCTATCTGCTTGCGGCTCGGCGGCGCCTCGAATCTGCGGCGACACGCGCGGCGCAATCGCAACGGCTCGTTTGAATCAGCGGCGAGATTGGTCACGCTTGGTCAAAGGAAACACGCGGCCGCACGCGATTGGTTGGAGGTGCGGCGCTATCACCGCCGCGCGTTAATTTGAGCGGCGCGGATCCTAGAGCAAAACGGTCCGAACTCAACCGTTCGGATCCGATCCAACGGCTCAGTTACGGAGTCGTTTACTATTCATGGCACGGCGTGGCTCAATCCTCTGCGTACACTAACGATCCAACGGTGAGATGAAACTAAGATACGAGACTAGGTCTAATCTCTACCGTTCAATCCAGATCTAGCAGTGCAGATCTACTCTAGAAGAACACAAAGAAGGGTGGCGTGGGCGAACGAGCGTGCGATGAAGATCGGACGGACGACGAAGCTTCGATGAAAGCGATGGCGGCGCGAAGAAAAGGCTGCCGAGTCGAGGAAGATGGCGCAGCCCACGGCGCTCTGAGGCTTCTCGGCGTGATGAAGTGGCTCGTTCGGCGGCGTGGCGGAAGGATTACTCCGGTGACCTTGGCGGCGGCGGAGAGAAACCGGCGAAGCAAGCGGCAAAAACAGCGGCACAAAGAAGGAACTACGGCGAGCTCGTGCGGCGCTAGAGGAGTCTCGGCGTGCGTGCGAGGAGTCAAAGATGCGGGTGAAAGCCTCGCACGGCGCCTTCAGCGGGACTTAAGGGCTGCCTCGGCGTGCGCGAAGCGGTCGGCGAAGTCACGGCCATCAACGCCCACGTCTCTCCGATGATCTCGCGGGGCGAAGCAGCGTGGCGCGATCACGTGCGTTCGTCGCGGCGACGATCCGAAGGCTCACGCGCGGCGGCGTGCACACCACAGCATGCGATCCGGATCGGATGGCTTGGGCTAGGCGGCGCTAGGGTTTTGGCGGGGCGGGCTGCGACACGCACAGTAATTGGCTCGGCCCATTACTGTTCATGTGATTTTTAAAACATTTCACATTTAAAATAATTCCAGAAATTCAATTAAATCATTTGGGCCTTTTAAAATAGCTGAAAAATTCTAGAAAATTTCCAGAAATTACTTTGAGATATTTGGAACTCAATTAAAATATTTTCAATAAAACTTTGCAAAAACTTTTCCTTTATCTAATTTGTTTTCAAGAAAGGCTATATTTGAATAATTCCGAATAAATTTCCAAAATTTCTCAAAAATCAAAAATACTTCAAACTTTAAATTAGAGCAAAAATTAGGGTGTTACAAACCTCCCCCTTAATGAATCTCGTCCCGAGATTGAGTACATCTGAAAATAGGTTAGGAAACTCCTTCTTCAGGTCTTCTTCGCGTTCCCACGTGGCTTCATTTTCCGAATGGTTACTCCATTGAATTCTGCAGAAACGTGTTGACTTGTTCCTTGTCTCTCTGTCCATTACATCCAGAATCTTCATCGGATGTTCTTTGTAAGTCAGATCTTCTTGCAGATCAATTGCCTCCAAAGGTGTTTGCTCCTCCGGTACTCGAAGACACTTCTTCAGTTGTGATACATGAAATACATCATGCACTCCTGCCAAAGACTGTGGTAATTCCAACTGATAAGCAACTTCACCTCTGCGGCTCAAGATCTTGAATGGTCCGACATATCTGGGTGCGAGTTTCCCTTTTGCATGGAACCTCCTGACTCCTTTGAGAGGTGTGACTCTAAGGTACACAAAATCTTGGGTTCAAAGCTCGGTTCCTGTGACGGTTGTCGGCATAACTCTTACGCCTTGATTGTGCAATCTTCAATCTTTCCACGATCGAGGCGTCTGTTCTTCCGCTTCTTGAAGAATGTCTGGTCCAAAAACAGGTCGTTCTTTGTCTCATTCCAATTCAATGGTGTTCGACAGGACCGACCATACAAAGCTTCAAATGGAGACATCACAAACTACTTTGATAAGCGTTGTTGTAACTAAACTCAGCATAAGGCAAACACTTGTCCCATGAGGTGGAATATGCTAAAGCGCAGGCTCTCAACATATCTTCCAATATCTGGTTAACCCTCTCAGTTTGACCATCTGTCTGCGGATGGTAGGTCATCTTGAAGTTCAAGCGAGTCCCCATTGCCTCATGTAGCTTACCCCAAAATCTGGAGGTAAATTGGGTACCTCATGCGACACTATCTTTTGGTACTCCATGCAAGCGAGCGATCCGTGCCATATAAAGTTACGCTAACCGGTCTCGGAATAAGTGGTCTTCTTGGTATGAAATGTGCCACCTTGGTTAAGCGATCCACTATGACCCATATGGAATCATATCCACTTTGTGTTCTGGGCAATCCGGTTATGAAATCCATACCAATTTCTTCCCATTTCCATTCAGGTATCTTTAAGGGTTGTAATAGCCTGCTGGTCTTTGGTGCATAGCTTTGACTCTTTGGCATGTGTCACATAATGCAACATATTCGCGACTTCTCGTTTCATGCTTGGCCACCAAAATCTTTCCTTTAAATCTTGGTACATTTTCGCACTTCTGGATAATTGAGTATCCGAGTCATGAGCCTCCTCGAGTTAATCGCTTCAACTCCTTTTTGTTCGGTACACAAATCGCCCTTTAAACCACATAGTACCTTGTTCATCGGTTTGAAATCTTTTGCTTTGCCTTCATCCATTTTGCCCTTAATTCTTTTGATCTTATCATCATCTTTACGCCCTTCCTTGATCGATCTTCGGGTAGGTCTTACTTCCAAGGTTGCTAGGAATCATACGGTACTATTTCCAGTTCTAATTTACGGAATTCCTTACACAATTCTCTTGACTGTTTCCATCAAAGATATTTACACTGTGGTTCTTTACGCTCAAGGCGTCGCCACCACGTTGGCTTTACCGGGTGGTAGTGAATTCCTATATTATAATCCTTGATTAACTCTAACCATCTTCTTTGCCTCATATTTAGGTCACTTGCGTGAAGATATACTTAAGACTTTTATGATCTGTATACACTTCACATCTATTTCCGATGAGATGATGACGCCATATTTTTAGTGCATGCACCACGGCTAATTCCAAATCATGAGTCGGATAGTTCTCCTCATGTGGTCTCAATTGCCTCGATGCATAGGCAATTACCTTCCTATTTTGCATCAACACGCATCCCAATCCACGACGCGATGCATCACAATAAATGTCGAAGTCTTGATGAGCGTCGGTAAAACTAGTACAGTGCCGATGTTAATCTCCTCTTCAACTCCTGAAAACTCTTCTCACACTCAAAGTCCATAAGAATTTCCTTTCCTTTTCAACAATTGCGTAAGAGGTCTACAATCGTAGAGAATCCTTCGATGAATCGACGGTAATACCCGCCATTCCAAGGAAACTACGGTTTGGGTTACCGACTTGGGTTGCTCCCAATGCGAACCGTCTCCACTTTCTTTGGATCTACCGCAACTCTGCTGCGGTCATTATGTGTCCAAGAAATTCAACCTTATTCTTCCGAAATCACATTTGCTAAATTTATGAAACAAGCTGTTGCTCTCTCAACTTTTCATGGACTAGCCTCACATGCTCGGCGTGCTCTCTTCTCGTCTTGGAATAGATAAGGATATCATCTATGAATACAACGACGAACTTGTCCAAGTATTCCATAAAAACCTTATTCATTAAGTTCATAAAATATGCTGGTGCATTTGTCAAACCAAAGGACATCACTGTAAACTCGTAGTGCCCATATCTTGACGAAAATGCAGTCTTCGGAATATCCTCTGATCGGATCTTCAATTGATGGTATCCTGATCGGAGATCAATTTTGGAGAAGACTCCTGCTCCCAAACTGGTCAAACAAATCATCGATCCTGGGTAGAGGATACTTATTCTTTATCGTCACATCATTGAGTGCACGATAGTCTATACACATCCTAAAACTCCTGTCCTTCTTCTTGACGAATAAGACAGGTGCTCCCTATGGCGATGAACTAGGTCTTATAAATCCCTTTTCCAGCAGCTCTTCAATTTGCTTCTTCATTTCCACCAATTCTTCTGTGGACATCCTGTAAGGTCTCTTAGCTATGGGAGCTGTCCCTGGAACCAGCTCTATCACGAACTCGATATCTCTATCTGGCGGCATTCCAGGTAAATCTTCCGGGAAAACATCCGGATATTCATTGACTATGGGCACTTCCTCTAAGCTGACAGTCTTCACGCTGTTGACCATCAATTGTCCATCCCGCACTGATTTTGCTTCAAACTCAATCTTCTTTCCATCCGGGCTTTCGATCGATATGACTCTTTTTCCGCAGTCCAGCACTGCCTTGTGTTTGGTTAACCAATCCATTCCCAGGATAACATCCAAGGTTTGGGTATTAAGGACGATTAAGTTCGCTAGGAACTCAACTCCATTAATTATTAGTCTTACCCCAGAACATCCTACTTTAGATCGGAGTTCTGATCCAGGGGATTGGACTATGAGCACACATTTAAGATTCACTATTTCCATATCATTTTGAACAGCAAAATCTCGGGAAATAAAAGAATCGAAGCTCGGAATCAAATAAAGCGATGGTGATGCGAGTTTACTAGGAACTTACCCAGTACAACATCCGTGGCGTTCTGGACTTCATCCGTTGTAATGTGGTTGACTCGGCCTCGTGCAGTTCCTTGGGATGGAGTTGCTGCTGTTGATGCCCCGCGGTTCACGATTGGCGCGGGAGTCCTTGCCGGTGTGTTCCCCAGGTTAAAGCGGACCGGGGTGACACCCCCCTTCTTAGGGCAATTATTGGCAAAATGCCCCATTTCATTGCAATGATAGCAACATCTTCCCACTGCCTGAGAGGTTCCTCGATCATGCCACGATTCTGGTGAGTGCGAACATTCGACCTTCGGGCGATTTGCGGCGGTGGTACCCTATCATTTCCTCCAGGCTGGTACGGATGAGCTGTTGAGGTGCCGTCCTCTGCCTCTGCTGGCCCTGACGACCTCCTTGTTGCGCCATTCTGTGCTTCCTGTTGTCATCCAACTCTCGGCGCTTGTCCTCTAATATAAGAGCTTTGTTAACTAGCTCTTGGAAGTCAGGGAATGTGTGGGTGATCGGTCCACACTGCAACCTGCATTTAATCCCTTCATGAAGCGGGATTATGCGGCCTTATCCGTAGCCACGTCCTGCAGTGCGTAGCGTGCGGTTAGGTGAACTTGTTGGTGTCGGCCTTGTAGCCACCACGCTTGAGCTCGAATTCCTCCTTTTGAGATCCATGATACCCTCGGGTACATGGTGCTGGCGAAAGTCGAGGTGAATTCCTCCCACGTGATACTCTGTGGGCCCTCATGAGCTGCACAGAAGTTTTCCCACCATTCTGCGGCAGTCCCTTCGAGTTGATGAGAGGCATAGAGTACCCTCTCATATCCTACACCTTGGGCAATGTGCGACTTTCTTTCAATTGTCCTTAGCCAATCGTCCGCTTCCGGTGGATTGGCGTTACTGAAAAAGTAGGTGGGCGGGTTCTCATAAACTCCGACAACACGGAGTATGGGTGTGGTCCATGGTTACCCCGGGTTGAACATTCGCGGCACTTGGTTGGATATCTGCGCATGGTTTGAACCATCGTGTTCATAAGTTGAGTCCAGGCGATCAAGAAGGCTCCCGTGTCACGCATATCGACTGCGGCGGTTGAGAATCGGCTCTTCATTACGGTTATCCGCTGGTTAGCTCCACTTCATTGGCTCCAACATTTCCACGTGTCCTCACCATCATTGCAAGCTTCCAAGGTTAAGAAAAGAAGAAAGCATGACAAGTAAAAGAACTTATGTGGGAAACAGTGTAACTTAAATTATTTAGCCACTTTATTGATATAATATAAAGTCGTATGGTTGCTCACAAGTGCCTAAGGGCAATGCAACGCATCTGGGATACTCACAACCAAAACAAGTAAGCAAACATAGGAACCCATGACGACTCACACCTAATGGTGACTCAAGAAAAGACGCGACTCAACCTTGAGTCTCGACACTATACTCTACTAGACTCGATCACTCATCGAGCCAACCGGCTGCGGCTCCCGGAGCATACAGTGGGTGCTCGGCATCGGGCAAACGGTCTGGTGACCTACTACGGTGGTGCAAAGACCCCATCGACTCCCTGGTCCCGGGGCTGCTGCTCGACCTTGGTGCCACCTGCTCTGGCTCCTCCGGATCTGGATCGTGTAACTCCAGGACTGGCTCAGGCTCGGGTCCATCTGAGCCATCTCCAACTCTGGACCTTCGCATGGAGTGAGCTAAGCCCTCCGCGGTGGATCCTCGCCTCTGTGACCTCGGCGCGGGTCCTCTGCAACTCCCGGACTGTCTCGTCCAAGGCGTCCTCCTGGGCGATGACGTACCTCGCCAGGTGGGTGATAGTGGCGTCCTCCTCCACAAGCTCCATCCTGTCAAAATGATTGTCTCGACGCGGATGGTGATGAAAGACGGTGCCCTCCAACTCTGTGGAGTAAGTGCGGGCAATCTGCCGCATCGCCTGTCACGCCGTCTCCTGGATTCCGGCCTCAAAAGAAGACCTCCTGACCGAAATGTAGATAGGATGGCTCGCCCTCGTCATCTCCCGAGCATACACTGTGATCTTGACATCCCAGGCGACGTCAAGTCCCGCCGTACCACCAAGTCCTCGATCACGATGCTGGTGTCAAAACCTCAGAGCAACTACATCATACGCCATAACTCTTGGCGTATCCTCCGTCACGCTCTCCATAGGTGTGGATCATCCTCATCTGCCAAAATAAACCTTGTTTAAATTAAACAGAGAGTAATAAAAATTCAGCATAGGTATGAATAAGGGAGAACAGATAAGTCGAGATTTCTTTGACATTCTTGCTCAAGTTGATTAGGTCTTTAGAAAATAGTTTTACCCTCCTAGGCACAACCAAACTAGGGTCAAGACCTCATCAACCTGCTCGATACCACCTCTGCCGGGCCCGAATGCGCAAATCCGGACCCTCTGTGTATTACATGCGATCCGGGATCACGCTAGCACACACAGCATACTGAGTTGCACATCACAGGACAATCACAAGGATATAAGAATAAATAGTGCAAACATGTATATAAACCGAGTTATGCGACCTTATGGTCTCCTTACGGATAAGTTAGCCACACAGGGCTTACATTAATCAAAGTAAAGAAATAGCAGCGGAACATAAGTAAAAGTCGTGGAAGCCTTCATCTTGCCACAGGCAACCGACTGGGCTTGCCCCCTAGTTCATCGTGTCCTCGATGTACTCCTCCCAAACTGGTGTAGTCTCCTCCACTGATGTTGGGGTTGAAAGCAAGGTGGGGTGAGTACACAAGGCACTCAACAAGTTATGCATGAATGCACGCTATTACTATATGCGAGCTTATTCCAAAGGATTGGCTTAAATGGTTCTTTTGCATCAAGCGGCATTTTTAACCAATATCTTAGTTGGATTAAAGCGATGGAGCGATTATACGTAATAATAATTTCAAATGGTTTTTCCTGAGGATTCTCGGCACCGCCTTAATAGTTCATTTTTAACACTTGGCACACACCACCCCTTCCATGTTTTGTTTATGAAAATCTACCCCTTGATCAGTAATCCCGAGCAATGCTCAATACCGTGAGCACGGCTATTCGAATAGTTTTGACACTCTGCGGAGGTTGTACATTTTACCCACAAGATCTGACCGCTCACCACACAGTGATTGTCCGCAACAAAGCTTTTAAGGACTTCTACCTTAACCAAAGAACCTCTCGGTGTTGCCTTCACTATCACTTCCCTCACACAGAGCCAAGTATAGGACGGCCAATCACCGTTGGATGGGCACCAAGCCGTAGCAGTGCGCTCCCCATACAGATACACCCACGTGTCTTGTCACCCCGAGGTATCGGAGGAAAGATATCGTAACCCTAGTCAACTAGGTGCATCCCATATCGGACATGTGGTTGTGCGGGTGACTCGGATCAAAGGCTTGCAAAGTGAAGTCCTTAATCGACCAAGGCAAGGCTTCCAACACTCAACGATGGCACACACCCAATGTGGCACACAGACTCACAACACTCATCAACCCAATGCCACACAGCCCACACGGCACACTGACCTCTTGCCACTTGCCCGAGTCTAAATCTTTTCCCACCCATTGATTATTGTGCAACACATGCGGCAATAACTCAACATCGATGCAGAACCACACAGTCGCGGTACCTCAATCTCATCATGTGGCATCATCACACCACTTTTCAAAATACATTCAATATGTCTTTAATCAATATTTTAGCATTTTTGAAAGAACACTCATGATTCGTTGCAAGGCTAAGCATTTACTCGCGATCTAGCCTCCGTGTTGGCACAATATTAACATCCATCTAATATAATCAAACTTAGGGTGACAATGATTTAGGGCATACAGATTAATAATTCAAGGTGGCATAACAAAATGGGTTGATTAACTACATTATCCCAAATTAATTTAAATTCATTTTAAATAATTAGCATGCATAGTTTCAAAGCATAAATTACATTTTAAAACCTGGGATCAAAATGATCAAAGCATCACTTGCCTTCAAAGAGTTGCTGGTCGTGTTCAAGCTTGGTCTTGAGCGACGAATTCTTCCTCGAAACTTTCCTACAAATTTGCGTCTCTGGCGTACAAACAAAATATGCAATAAATAGCTAATACAGAAGACTAGATGACCTCAAAAATTCAAATAAAATTCACCATTAAATAGCTCATAATTTTATGAATTTTTAGAAATTTGAATCACCCAAATCCGAGTTAAAATGCAAAAGTTATAGTGATTTGAAGTTTGAATAAAATCTGAAAATACAGAAATTAAGAAAATCCGATTTTTCTGAATTATTTTTATACTGGAAATTCGCATATATGACGTCAGCATCGCGTCATGATGACGTCAGCACAGAAATGAATTTTGGTCGAAATATTTTTTTATACATAAAAATATTTATGACGTCATCGCTGACGTCATCTCGACACGTGGCACGCCCAGAGGCTGCCACGTCGCTCTGGTCTATGGGCTGGGTCCACGGTTCGGCTCGGTCCACCGTGGACTTGGTTCCTGAACAGATCGCGACCACGCGGCAAAATCGGACCGTTCGCTAAAATCGGCGGTCGGATCCTATGCTCTGCGCGGCTCGGCGGCGCCTCGAATCTGCAGCGACCGCGGCGCAATCGCAACGGCTCGTTTGAATCAGCGGCCGAGATTGGTCACGCCGGTCAAAGGAAACACGCGCGCGCGCGCGATTGGTTGGAGGTGCGGCACTATCACCGCCGCGCGTTCGAATTTGAGCGGCGCGGATCCTAGGGCAAAACGGATCTGAACTCAACCGTTCGGATCCGATCCAACGGCTCGAGTTCTGGGCTGTTTACTATTCATGGCGCGGCGTGGCTCAATCCTACGCGTACACTAACGATCCAACGGTGAGATGAAACTAAGATACGAGAGACTAGATCTAATCTCTACCGTTCAATCGGATCTAGCAGTGCAGATCTACTCTAGAAGAACACCAAGAAGGGTGGCGTGGGCGAACGAGCGTGCGATGAAGATCGGACGGACGACGAAGCTTCGATGAAAGCGATGGCGGCGCGAGAAGAAAAGGCTGCCGGTCGAGGAAGATGGCGCAGCCCACGGCGCTCAGGCTTCCGGCGTGATGAAGTGGCTCGTTCGGCGCGGCGTGGCGGAAGGATTACTCGGTGACCTTGGCGGCGGCGGAGAAACCGCGGCGAAGCAAGCGGCGAAAAACGGCGGCGGCACAAAGAAGCAACTTCTGGCGAGCTCGTGCGGGCGCTAGAGGAGTCTCGGCGTGCGTCGAGGAGTCAAAAGATGCGGGTGAAAGCCTGCGCACGGCGCCTTCACGAGGACTTAAGGGCTGCCTCGGCGTGTGCGGCGAAACGGCGGAAGTCACGGCCATCAACGCCCGTCTCTCCGATGATCTCGCGGGGGCGGCGGCGTGGCGCGATCCTCGTGCGTTCGTCGGCGACGATCAGAAGGCTCACGCGACGGCGATGTGGCACACGCGACGCGCGATCCGGATCGGATGGCTTGGGCTAGGCGGCGCTAGGGTTTGTGGGGCGGTTGCGACACGCACAAGATGTGGGCTCGGCCCATTCTTGTTCATGTGATTTTAAAACATTTCACATTTAAAATAATTCCAGAAATTCAATTAAATCATTTGGGGCTTTTAAAATAGCAGAAAATTTCTAGAAAATTTCCAGAAATTACTTTGAGATATTTGGAACTCAATTAAAATATTTTCAATAAAACGTTGCAAAAACTTTTCCTTTATCTAATTTGTTTTCAAGAAAGGCTATATTTGAATAATTCCGAATAAATTTCAATAAATTTCCAAAATTTCTCAAAAATCAAAAATACTTCAAACTTTAAATTAGAGCAAAAATTAGGGTGTTACAATATGCAATAGATGTGTGCGAGTGGGTGGAGAGGGAGGGTGTAGGCAGAGGAAAATAGTCATGGGGTACGGGGGCTACTTGGACGCGTTGGACAAATAGGGTATATCATCAAAAATGGTTTTGTAAAAAAACCATCTGTAATGTGTATCAACATCATCACAGGTGATTTTATGCTAAAACCGTTTGTGATATCAATTGATATCAGAAACGGTTGGTCAATAAAACTGTCTGTGATGTGAATTTGCAACATTACAGATGGTTTTAACCACCAACCGTCTCTGATATAACATTACCATAGATAGTTTTTTAAAACCGTCTGTGATGAGGCGTCTAATATAGTCCTTTCTATAGTAGTGTTGCACGGTGTGCCTTAGACTGTGCCTGGACCTTGCTAGAGGTGAGTCAGACCAACACGACACAACATGTTGAGGTGGTCATGCCGAGCAAGCACATCACATTGCGGCCCGAAGCCCATTGGGCCTATGCCATGTTGGCATGGCATGACCCAACTCTCACCTCTAGTCACCGCCCATTGCCTCGTGCATCCAAAACCCTAACTTGACTTCTTAGATCTGTCACTATCCTACCACCCCTCACTACTACAAAAGGACTCATATTAGACCCCGCATCACTGATGGTTTCAAAAACCGTCTGTGATGAGGGTTCATCATTGACGGTTTTTTTTTGCAAAAATAGTCAGTGATGAGTGCCATGCTCATCACAGACTGTTTTGACCTAAAATCATATGTGATGTGCACCTCACCACAGACGATTTTGAGCTAAGACCATCTTTGATATAGTTTTATTATAGCCATACTGATCAGTTCCTCCCCCAAACCCAGCTCTCGGCGTCCTACTCCTCTCCCAAACCCTAGCCCCCAATGCCCTGCTCCTGCCCCCAGTATCCTCCTCCCCGACCACTCTAGTCCACTCTTTCTTCCAAACCCCAGCTAGTCCCCTGACGCCTCCTCCCTCACCGCCGACCCCGCCTCAGACTCCAACCTCCACCAATGCGTAAGCGCACTCTCGCTCGTCAGCAGCCTCAGCATCTCCATTGGCATGACACACCCCCTCCATAGCACAGGCTCCCCTAAACCAATTCGGTTGCTTGCCATGTGTCTTCCTGCTACCTTGTGGCTTCCGTGATTTCTAGGGTTTTAGCAGGATTTTCTTGCGTTATGCTTCTTCTGGTTCTACTCCTTCTCTGCGGTTCGCTTGACGCATTAGTAGCGGTTCGCGGGCACGTGTCTCGGGCCGCGGCTTGAAGGAATCTCGAAGTGATTAAGAATTCCTCATTCATAAGGGATTTTACGCATGTGTTGATTCTAGGTGGTGCTGCCGTATTCCATGTTGTTAGGTGAATTCCATTGTCTAGTTTGGAACTATGGATGGATTTTTTTAGAACAATTGTGGCTGGGTTTGCCTTCGGGTATTGGGGATTTTTGGGAGTGGATGGGTGCCCATTCCTCCGATGTAGCACTTGAATTTTGGGATTTGAGACGAAAATTCTGTTCTTGCTCGTGCTCTTGAATCTTTTGCTTGGCTTTTTGATTTAGTTCAAGTTGAGTTTGGCTACGGTTCTATCCGCTGCTGAGGGTAAAGGTTTGGGGATTTTTATCTTGCCACTCTGCTCCTCACGGCCTCACCCAATCTTTTTGTCTTCCAGCTTCCCAAGCTCTACTCCTAGACACCACCTCATCCACTAAAATCTTCTTCACTCAGTTTTTGCACTCGATTTTCCCTTGGTAAGGAAAAAAACCGTCGTATGCTACCTCCATTACCACCGTTTCATTAGTTCCTTTGTATTTATCTCCATTATTTTTTCTCAGCGGACATTGCTGAACATGGATGGTAGATGGGAGCGGGCAAAATTGGTGTTGAGTCATCACCATCTGTAGCTTCTCTTGTGGTAGGAGGTTCTTATTCTAGGATTTTAATTGTTGTATGAAAGACTATGTGGAGGTCTATCCTTATTGGTGATGAGTTATTGACTGTGTTTAAGCATGAGGTACTCATGTTTAAGTTTGTTTTGATCTCTATTTTGAATTTGAATTAATTTGAGTGCTATTAGGCCTAGAGCGGCACTACCAGCTTGGTGTAGGCGGTAGTGCTAACACGGTGGCAGTACCGGCCCTCTGAGGCGATAGTTATTTTCTAGAGAGATGTGTTTTCTCTAAGAGAGCAAGCGGCACTACTAGCTACTGGGGAGCGACAATGCCAGCCTGCGGTACTACCAGCCCTAGTAGGCGGTAGTGCCGACTTCATGAGAGAAGTTGAAACTAAATTATGATTTTGTGATGTTTATTGCATATCAATTTGTACATTGCTATATGATGGGTTTTCCTTGTTTTTGATGGTTGCAGGACGACGGTGCTAGATCATGGTGAGGCAGAGGATGATCGGGACTAGGCGAGGTGTGTCGGAGGTCCAGACAGTTGAAGATCGCTGGAGGATGTTCGGAGATGGAGTCGTTGCAAACTTAGATGACAAGGAATGAATGAGATTCTAACTTGAAGTTGTTCGGATCAAGGAGTGCCGTTGGATCGCGGTCTAGAAGATAGAGTGGTGGGTTATGTTAGTATGCTTTGAAAAAGCGTGCAAAACCCGTTATGATTGTGGATTTCGGGTTAGCCCATGTATGAGTGAGTGAGTCAATCCTAGCCCTTCATTGTGTTTCTTAGGATTGAAGGAACTCATCCAAGGGTGGAGGATGACTTAAGAGTAGTATAAATAGAGGGGTAGGTGTTGCTCTCCTCTTTGAAGGTGTTGAGGTTTTTGTGCTCCTTTGAGCTTTACCACTTTGTTGTGAGGCTTTGTAAACCTCTCTTCCAGAAATGAAAACTTCATTTACTCATCTCTAAATTTATTTTCCGCATTTACATTATGCCTTAAATTCAGCATTTAAATTCCGCACTTACATTCTTGCAATTTACATTCCCGCAAGTTGGATTTGCCTGCCCTCCTTATACTTGCTTGTGCTTCTTATGCCGAGGATGTATGCTTGATGGATGAATCTTCTTCAGATCATATCTCAATCGTCCAGGCAAATCTTGTGTGTTATTTGTAAGAAACCGATCTTTTACTCTTGAGAGAATCATTCTTGCAATATCCTATTTTTCATATTCTTCTCTGGTGTTCTAGCTTGCTATGATATGTGGGAAACCATCTAGGATCATCTTGATGATCAAGATCCCACGAGCAGGCTGAGGGCCAAATTTTTGTCTTTGAACCCGTTTTTGTGCACTCTTCCTTCAATTGGAGGTGAGAACTTTGACGTCAATTCTTGCAATTGAAGGTTGGAATAGGTTCCTGACATCCATAGGAAGGTGCACATAAAGTTTCACAGGGTTTGGATCAGCCGATCAAAAGATTCATCGATTTTCATTTTGATGCCGTGCTGATTTTTACTATTTTTTTGAGCTGATTCACTGTACGCGGCACTACTGCTACAACAACCCGGTAGTGATGGGGTACTGTTCATCCAGCAGAACCGGGGCTGAATAGCGGTAGTGCCGCCCCTGCTGAAGATTTCTGGAATTTTATTTTCTCCACTTTACTTTGATGAAGTGAGGTTCTTGGTTGGTTCTTTGAGGGAAAAGTTTTAATTTGTGATCATTCACCCTCCCCTCTGATCGCCATTCTAGTCCTTCATTGTAGTAGTACTCGGAGGTTTTTTTAGTGCTTTTGATTTCGGCTTCTCCTTCTTCTTGGTTTTTTTTGTGTTTTTAAATATTAGTTTTCATATGCATTTACCATTTGATGTTGTAAAGTTTGTCGTAATAACTTGTGAGTGTAATGCTTCCTGTTAATTTTTGTTTGCTAAGTTTGATGCAGTGGGATCATGGCTCATATTCTGCCCAGTGCTCAGCCGCAAAGTAATGAACACAAAAATGCCGATAATCTGTCACTTACAGCCAGCAATTCAGTTACTTTCTCTATTGCTTCAAAGGTACCCCCTTTTCCTTTTTAATTTTACATGATCACTAAATAATCTAATAATATAAGTGTTTCATGCAGGAAACACAATTCTGAAGTATCAACAATAACAGATGACCGGTGCTCCACCGCGTGCCATTGTTAGTGCAATGAAGCTGTCCCTCCCTCCTTCCTTCAATGCGTGTGCTTATGTGGATTTATGTCTGGTTGTTTGCTCATGTACTCTTATGTTAGGTACCAGCAGCAGGAGAAAGCTCTGGCATGGCTCCTGTTGCAAATACTAATAGACAATCAGGTGTTACATACAAATCTTACAGGAGCGGTTTTTACAAATAAATTATCAGTTTGTGATCATATGGATATTCAGATTTTTGTAACAATTTATCAATCTGTAGTAGATTGAAGTATGGGCTCTTTAAGTAAATTGATGGTATTTTCCTAAAAAAGGAAGTTTTTGACTTGGATGAGTTACAACTAGGTTGCTGATTACAAAATGTTAGTAATAACTGGAGAGTAGGAATCAAGGTCATTACCTGGTCCTTTGTTCTTTTAAGTCAAGTTAATTAATTGAGTTTCTAGAAACCATTTAAATGGTATTCAAATAATCAAATAGAAATACATATGGATGTCCATTGTACTGTATTGAGATTGTTTTATTCCGTAAAATTTGGTCTTGCCAATTGCCAAGCTCACTAGGTATTTCTAGGTGGTTAACTATATACTGAATTGATGCAGCCATCGAAGAGGGAAGGATAAATGGCTAGTCAGACATGGATCAAATGCGGCGTTAGGGTCCACCCCCAGCTATAAATGCAGGCATCCTAGAAAAGCAAAAGTCCCCTGTTTGACATGACCAATCCACTTCGAAAGATGTTGTGGTGAGTTCTTAGATTTCTCGTGTTGCCTGATGTTGCTGCTGTGATCACAAAATAGGTGGAACCCAGTATTGCCCGCACACACCTACCTCAGTGATTGGATATATATTTCTGCATCTCTTTTCTCCAATCCTGCCACTTCAACACTGAATCGCACTGTGGTCTCCATGGAGATCCTAAAGTGGCTGCCATTTCGTAGTATAACTTGTTCTTTTCTTGGAGATTGCCACAATTGGTTTCAAATTTCAGATAGGTCTTGTACTGTTAAGCTTCCTTTTTTTTCTTTGAGCTGCTGTCTGTAACGTCCTGGAAATTTGAACAGTAAAAGATGTACGGTATAAATCTGAAAATAAGTATTTCTGGAGTTTCTTGGTATTATTTGTTCCAAATGGAATTTCCTTAGATTTTTTTTAGTGTTATGTGAAAAGATTAAATAAAAGGAAAACAAAAGATGAGAAAAGGAATGGGGTAAAAAGATAAAAAGGGAGATGGTTAAAGTAATAAAAATTTCTAGTAACCCAAGCTGTACTGGTATTTCAGTGGGACCAACAAATAAATTTTCATGCATAAGAATTTAGAATAAATAACTAATATGACTAACTTTGACTAGAAACAGTGAATCAAAAAGGAAAATGAAAAACATAACCAACGTCAAGTAAAGCCAAGAAAATTTATACAAAGCCCTGACTGTATAACACATTACTGGTAAAATTTTCATAATTTAATAAACTGGATTAAGCATCTCAAAAATTCAATTACAGGGAGTCTAGAAAATATCGAAAATGAGTGTCAGAATTTTTAAACAACATCTGCTCATTATTTTGACTCAAAAATTTTATAGTGATCTCTTTATAAGGATCTGAACCTCTCCAAAAAGTTTCAAAAATAAATCCTAAAATATGAACCTTTAATTAAATCAAAAATCGAAATCAAGGTTTAGGGCACAGTACAGTGTCAGAATTGTAGTAAATCGTCTAGAGAGTTTTTTTGTCTCAAATTTTTACAGTAGATGTGTGACTCCCAGTAAGCCTTGGTCAAAAAATTTGGTAAAATCTTGACTGAGTTTGAGACTTAGGGCCTATTTGTTTTAGCTTTTGATTCTGCATTCTGATCCCAAAAGTAGAATCAGAAACAAACAGTCTGATTCTAGAATCCGATTCTGACAATCCACCCCACTCATATACACTAGAATCCACAATCCACTTCATATGTGCTTTTGGATTCTAGCTTTTGGAGAATCAGCTTCTCAAAACCACAATCCGAATCGATTTTAGAGAATCAAAAGTTTGAAACAAACAGCCCTTAAACTAATGCAAAATCGGAGAACTCGTCGGTCCCACGCATTGATCATCGCTTTCAGCGACAAGTGGGCCCAGCTCTGTTGAGCTGTCGCGCGGGCGGCCGAGCGAGCCTCGCGATCCTCTGCGGTGGGCCTTGGCCCCACCTATCATCCCCTGCCTGGCGACGTTCTTCTCTCCTTCCTCTTTTCCCGACCGAGGCGAGGCGACATCGTCGTCCGGTCTTCAACCACTCCCGTCCGGAATCGCTCATCGCCGTCCACGTAGCGCGCCGCCTCCTCCACGCCTGTGCTTGATCGCCTTTGGTCGAGCCGCTTCGGAGGCGAGGCTGCGCCGTTGTTTGCGCTCGGCACAGAAGAAGCCGACCGAAGCAACGACCTAAATCCGAGCCCAACGCAAGTGTGATCGCAAGCCTTAGGCCTTGAGCTTCCCCTTGCGTCGCAGGTTCGTCTCCCTTCCTCCCATTTTCTTTTCGCCGAGTGGAGAGCCTCGCACGGGGTCGTCTTCCCCGTTTCGCCGCAAGAACCCAAAAGGGGGAGAACTCATCAATCCAGGTCAATTCGTCCCTGTTCCTTCGAATCGGTTCCATCCGAGGCATCCTCAATGCCCCTACGTTACTGATCAACCACCGTTTTGGCTTCGTTTTTCCTGCAGCGCCGCTGCACCGTCGCCCTTCTTCCTCCCGGCCGACGCACGGTGGCAGCTCGATACAAGCCTTCTCCGACCCAGCCGATTGGTGAGTCCGAATCCCTTTGCCCCACTGTAGCTCACCTAGCCCTAGTTCATCGAAATGTCGGCCGTTAACCGAGTTTTCGCCGTCGCGGCCATGGCGCCGCCGCACCTCCACGGTGGCAGCCCCCTTCCCGGCCACCACCTCACGAATGAACACCACCCCTAGATTTGCCTTGGCGTGCTGAAGCTAGAACCGCCATCCATTCCGCCGCGGCGAAGCTGCTTCGCCGGCGGCGAGCAAGAAACCGCGGCGCCCTGTTTTGGGTTGCTGACTGGTGGGTCCCATACGTCAGCGGGTCAGCGCGTTTGAATGCATTTCCGATTTTTGATGATTTTCATAAGCCGGCTGAAATTCAAATGCCAATAACTTTTGAACCATCTGGCCAAATTTAGTGAAACCAGTTTCTAAATTCGTATAAAATTCTGTAGTTTCGTAATATCCAAAAATTTATTGAAGGTGAGTAATATGTGATTTTAGGAAAATCAAAGAGATGCTTAGGTGTAAATGAGGCCATGTGAATAAAATATTTTTAGGATGGTTCAGTTAATGTAAGATAAATTTTTATGGAGCCTCTGGGTTACAAGTATTTCAAATAAACAAAAATGTTTGCATGTCACCTTGTTGTATATCATGTTTACACAAAAATGAATATTAAGCATAAAGATGAAGTTATGTAAATAAAAGAAAGAGTTAAAGTTTAAGTGTTTAAAAGTTCATCCTGAAGGGGCATAGACCAATAGGAGCTGGCACATGTGGAAATACTTAGGGAAAAGTATAAGTAATAGTTGTTCAATAAAGAAAAACAACACTTGTAATGGCAAAAATAGATGTAACTTGCTATGAACAAATTCAAAATAGTTCAAATTCAGTTTTGAAATGTTTTTAAGATCATGCCCTGATGTCAGGAAGAAAATGAATAAAAGATGATGAGTGGTTTAGTGGTAAATGAAAGTGAAAGATTGAAATATTGTAAGGCAGTTTTTATGTCCATATAGCCCTTTTAATCATTTGATAAAATAGATTATATAAATGAGAAAGAATGTAAAAATAGTATATAAACACTCCACATAGTATATACTAATAGGTTCTGGAAACATAATGACATTTTGCTAAGGTTTGTATACAAAACAAGTTAGTATAATGAGCCTACTTTTTATGTTTTGCTGAATGTTTGAAACAATTAGGCATTTTCAACCATGTGTAAAGTAGCTTATCCAAGCGATATTTTTAGAAATAATAATGTAGAAATGATAACTGAAGTTTTTACTACTAGATTCCAGAAAAATATCTTATTTAATAGCTGTGCTTTACTTAGTTTTCATAGGGGTAACAACCTTAAGTGATATTGCTTAAGTCTGTTTTCCTTAGCCAATTTTTCAACCCGAGTTAAGTTTTCAACTAAGCCTTTTTAACAATAGTTTTTAAGCTTTGTCCAAACCCTAAAAATTAAAAGAAGTCATTATAATTGACAACCAAAGTATGCTCTAGCTTGTTCAGGATTTAAACCCTAATTTCGTTAGAAGTTGCTCATAAATCTCATTAGATGAATAACCCTAAAAGTCATGATTTTGAATGTTCACTACTTGAAGTCATGTGAAGGCAGAGAGTGTGTTTTCCAAATATTTCTCTTTCTTGCCTTCTTCCAAAGAAGCCAACCTTCTTAATCTAAATAATTTTAGCATCTATAATTCGATGTATGAATTCAAATAATTCGTAAAAAGCAACCCCCTGTTTGGTTCGAATTTGTGTTTATTCGTTTGTCTGTCTGTTTTCTTTTTGGCGTTTGGAGTTTACTAATGATCTTTTGTTCTTCGTTTTCTCAACGAGTAGACACCGACGTCACTGAAGAAGAAGACGATGGTTCCGCAGATCCAGATTATATTCCTGACAGTGAATTGCAAGGCAAGCAACCCCTTGAACATATTGAGCCCGATAATTCACCTACCTTATGTTGCTTTTGCTTATGTACAGTGCATCTGGATAATTCTCCATAAAAGTGCTAATTTGGGTTAGAACTGTAGTTAATCCTGTAAATTATGGTTTGTCTCAATCTGTATGGACATGTGAACCTTGTAAACCCTAGTTTGAGCTAGACATACTTAATGTCATGTTTGGGTATAATCGCTAGTGTATTATTCCTGCTTAAGCTTTTCGTTGGTATCTTCAGTCTTTTCAACCAGTATATGATCTTTTGGGAATTGGTTGGTGATAATTTGCAAAAAACCCTCAAACAAAACTATGGTTTGACGCGGGTGATTATTGGCACTAGCCGGTTGTGCAAAAGGATATGCACGTAGCTAGGGTGGAGTATCGCCCGTGTCGGATTAAGGACCGAGCGATGGAACGGTGAATCCATGTTTTTCGTACAACCACGAGGGCTTGTATGGGCGGGTCTTAGCTTAATAAGTTGTTTAGATGTGGCTTTGCATCTATGGAAGGCGGGAGATTGCACAGACATTCCGGTCAGGTTTGTCTGTAGGGGTTTCTACATACCAATGCAACGGTGTACGTCTTGCCCTGGATAGAGACGTGGTGTTGTGTGTGATAAATGTGGATCCACGACTTGGATGAGTGTCTCTGTCTTCATGGTGAGGGTTAACGTCCCGGGCTGGTGTAAAGTCACGTCTAGATAATGTAACGGCTCTGTATGATCTCCTTGCTGACACACCAAAGGAAGTGTGTTAACTGGCCTAGCAAAAGAGGTTGATCATTCCTTGTGGGTAAAGTTATACACCTCTGCAGATTATAAATCTAATCGATTAGCCGCGCCCGCGGTAAAGGGCACTTGGTGACGTTATTCCATGCTAGAGTCTTTTGGTACTTTCAAAAATGGGTTGTGGTTTTGGAAACCGTTTTATAACCAACTTTTGTGTCAAAGGATCGACACCGGGGTCATATGCAGTCGGGTAGACTGGGTTGAAAATCTGGATTAATTGCTTAACATACTGCATTTCAATTGCTTTTATTAAAATGCAATGTTTCAATCTAATATGCTTATACATTTTTAATGCTTTTATGCAATTGAAAAATAACCATAGCCTGTCTATTGTTCAGCCTGCATAATTATTTATTTGCATCTGTGAACCACTATAAGACTTGCTGAGTACCAATGTACTCAATCTTGCATCTGCTGTCTTAGAGGAAGAAGACTGCGATCTGCCAGATGACGCGCTCTTTCAAGCAGGTCTCGGGGGTTTCGACGATAGTCTTTTCTAGGTTGCCTAGTCAGTTGCCTGAGGGTTTAGTGGGCAACCGCAAGGCTGTTTGAAGTTGTTCAGCTTTCTTTTGGTTTCCGCTGTTAAATGTTTTAATTTTGTACTGAACCCTGTATAATTATTTCAGTTATGTATGTCTTTCTGTTTGTCTACGTGTATGGGTATGATATGAATGTTGTAAACATGTGAGTGCTATCTACTGACCTAGGGAATAGCACAGTAATCATATGGAGGTTCCTGTTCATCAAAACGGGGTCTCACACTGTCTCGGTTGGCAATTTTTCAGGCTTTTGCGAGGAGTATGAGGTTGTGTGTGCTGATCACATGGCTAGTTGTTTGTACGGTAGCTCATCACACCGACGAACATCCGCTGTCTAGGATCGCGATCAAGAGGACGAAACTCATTGTCCACAAGTCGACAAATGTCAGGGCGTCCCCTTTGGTTCTTGTACTGATGGTTAGCCCCAATTCTCACCACTGTTGTTTAACAGTTGCAAAATGATACTTTACTGATGATACTTTGGGGGCACCTGTGAATTGTGATACTCCAAGGCCAGAACAGTGAATGGGTAGAGGTAGAATTCTTCCATCTAGATCTCTCCATTGGTGATTGGATTGTGTTTTCTCTCCTACCAATTTGAGGTAACAGTATTGGAAAATTTAGATTTAGACAAATTGATTGCCACATGAGTCAATCCAATTAGGCATTTTCAGGTGTATCTAAAATGCTAGGCATAAGGTTTGATTATGTGTTTCTTGTTTGAAATTGTCCTTGGTGAATATTGCTGGTAATGATATTGTGCAAGGAAACAAGAAACTGATATTAGGTAAGTGGTATTTTTAATTGGTTGGAAAAGATAAAAGCTACTTTGATTTTACAGTTTGCACATAATTTGCAGGTGAGCAAATATGCAAAAACTTAAAAATAACAGTTTGGACCATTGCTTATACAAGTCAATCATGCCCACAAGAGATTGATAATTTACATGTACACTCAATTGACAGTTTGGACCATTGCTTATACAAGTCAATCATGCTTGCAAGAAATTGATAATTTACACGTACACTCAATTATATGGTTATGACACATTAAATTATGGGTAAACATTAGAATCGTCAGTGATATGTAGTCATAGGTGATGACTACACATCACATACAGTTCTAAATAAGAACCGTCTGTAATGTCTCTTTCCACAGATAGTTTGAAAATTGTCTGTAATGTGTCCTTACATCACTGGTACATTGTTACTAATGATTTACAAAACTGTTTGAGATGGTAATTTTAAACCGTTCGAGATAATAATTTTTATAGTAATGCCTCCTCCAAAACTCCAATCCCGTAGCAGGTGGCATGAGCATTGCCAGCCGTGGGAACGAATGCCAGTGGTGAGCAGGACCTACGGGGGACCGGCGATGAGAATGTGGACTTTGTATGTGTGGTCACATCATGCTAGATTTTCATGTCGTCAACAATCCATGATGACTGTAGGGCATATTGTGATCCTCATATGTGGGGGCGGCACACCCATACAAGATCTCCAATACTTATATAATATATCTTCCCTCCGTACTCTTTTTTAGATACTCTTGCCTTTTTATATACTAATTGAAAGTTTTTTTAAAGCACCCATGTTAATAAAAAATACTAGAAATTCTCAGGTTAATCTTAAAAAAAGAAAAATTGTTAGAAAATCCTACATTATTGTAAAAATAAGAAAATCTTGATTGTCCAATCCCCTTAATTATTTTCATGAACGGCTTAGATCTATTTCCATATCTACTCGCCATCTTCAAGCGGCTAATAAAGGAGCAATGACCTGAAAATAGAAAGGAAGATGAGAAAATATTATTGCATACATTACAGAGATATACGGTAAATTAGAGTAATACCATATGAAAGGGAAGCTTTGATTTTCTTATTTACTTGTCATCTTTAAGCGTCTAATAAAAAACAATGACCTAGAAATAAAAAATAAGATAAGAAAATATTATTGCATACGTTATGAATTATAGCTATTTATAAAAATTACTAACCGTATAGACACACGGAACAACGACTAGTGATCAGTAACTTGGAACCGATGATTGCTACTGCTCCCAGCAGACACAGTGATCGAAGTTGACACAAATTAATTAGCCGCACAAAGTACTAGTGTACTTTGGGCTGAGCTCAGACTAGTACCGCAAGCAGAAAAATTTGCCGTATTGGCCCCTCGTCGTCCGTATTTTCGAAAATAGCCACCCAAACGACAAAATTGCAGAAATGGCCCCCTGGCCCACGCGTGCGGCGACCTGGAGACGCGGCAAAATTTTTTGGAATTTTTCCCTCCGCGCGGGCCCACCTTGCCGCTGCCTGGACAAGCGACCTCCGGCCAAAGACGCGTGGCGGTGGGGCCCACCGTGCCGCGCCTGGCGAAGCTGCTCCCGCCGCGCCGTGGGCCCGCCGAGCCGCGATTTGGAGGTGCGCCTCGCTCCCGGGCCGGAAAAATTTTTTTTTTTTTCGCCGTCCGGAATTTTTTTTTCCACGGCGGGGACCGCGAAATCCGATGGTCGCCGATCGCTGCTCTAGGCCCTACCGTGGCGGCGGGCGAGCGTGGAGAAAAAGCAGCGTGGCGGTTTTTCTTTTTTCAGAGCATGCGGCTAATATTTTATATGTCTGTATTTATGATGAAAAAAATTATGTTGGAATGTAAAATTTTGGAATTGTTCACTGTTGTAGCACGACACCTATAATTTTTTGCACGATTAGCCGTTCTTCGAATAAAATAACCGAACTAACGGGAAAAAATAAACGGGGTTACGGACCACCGAAATTGCAAAAAAATCCAGCGTGCGCGTCCATTGGATTGTCTTTGTTTAGAGGCAATTTCGGTTTTTTTATCCGATGGACGGCTAATTGCGGGAAAAATTATACGCATAGGGCTCGAGCAAAAAAATTCTAATTTTTCTTGTATTGGCCATAATCGAAAATATGGTCGCAATGAAATGTTGGAAATTAACCAACTTAATGCACAATATTTTTGTGGGAGGATACATTCATATTTCAACGGCCTCTTCCGATAGTGTTTGAGCGCCAAGGTGGAGGTGATCTGAAATCGTCATCATCATTTACCCCTCTCGGTGTTGTTTGAGCGTCCTCTTACATTGTTTTTGAAGGGCTCTTTGTAGTAGTGTTTGAGCGGCCTCTTAGATAGTGCTTGAGCGCCAAGGCGGAGGTGAAACGAAATCGTCATCATCATCATCATCGTCGGTGCATAGTTAGGAGCATCCCCTCCGGTGGTGCTTGAGCGACCTCTTCCGATAGTTCTTGAACACCAAGGTGGAGGTGAAGCGAAATCGTCATCATCGTCGTCGTCGTCATTTGCATAGTTACTAGCATGCCCCCTCGGTGGTGGTTGCATGTCCCCACAGCGAGTTGATGATGCGTACTCTTGTGTCGATCTCTACCCTCCCGTTAGATCCGCTTTGCGTCTTGTGTGCCAACCGGGCATCACACCCCGCCAAGAGCATGTACATCGCTAAGAATTCAGGATTGTTTTGTTCAAGAACTCTTCATCCTCTGGAAATGACTAACATAGAAGACGAACATACAGTAGTGAACTTATGTGTAATAGTTAAAAGGTTAGTAGGTGAAAAATATGAAATAACTAACCTTAATATGCTCGTGCATATCGATCGGGTAACATCGCATACCTTGTAATATCTTGTAGAGAAACACAGTAGAAGAAGGGTGGTCGCTAATTCGCACACCACAGAAATACCTCTGACGCCATCATTGCAAGTGCGCCTTCAGGTCGTCGGCGGTTAGAAGGATCAGGCCAGATGTTGTCAAGGCTTGCCTCCGCAATGTCGGGCGCCACTCTTGTAATTTGGACACCACTTTACTTAGGTTCTCCTCCTTGAATGGATCATCCTTCCCACCACGCGTAACCTTCAGCGTGTGATGAAGAGCTCTGTTGCTCATATCAGTGTCCACGAAAATGCTCTGGTAGAGGAGGATCCAGCCATGTTGAATAAGTGTGAGTGGGAGCTGTGGTTGTGTTCCTACGGTTTTGCCCTTTATAGACTCGAAGTGTATGGACTAAGTGTTGGAAAGTAAGATTGAAGCATACAGACGGGTTGTAAAACCACGCCGCAGTGTGTAGTCTAGTCGGGTTGAAAAGGCAGTCATACATGCGAATTGTCAGCACTGACAAAAGTAGGCTGTGAGTGGTCACTTCGAGTTGTGCCAGCATGTATGACAAAGCCTTTGTGAGAACGAGTAGAAAAAAGATTAGAAGTCCTTCAGCATGTGGTCAAATCGACGTGAGGAAGCTACAGGTGGAGTGTTGTGTAATCGACCTAAAAAAGTTGTAAGCATTGGGCACGTCAGTTTGCTAATCGCGCTGGAAAAGCCATTGCACGGTCGTCGTCTCCATGAAAGGTTCTAGTTTTTGGAATCTGCGCTTGTAGTGATTGTTTAGGGTATTTCGGGCTATTACTCTATAATTTGTCATCTAAAAATTTTATTTTACTGGAGTATCTTTTGTGGATAAAATGTTAATCTGTTAACAATTTGATGAAGATAATATCCATTAATGACAGAGTGATCGTCAAGCGGTGATGTTTTTGAAGTGCTTGATGGTTTGATGTTCAATGGTTTCATGCATAAAAGGGTTGCTTATCCTCGTGAGTTGTGTAATCGTGATGGACCATGGCCTTCATCGGTGATGTGAGTAAACAAAAATCATATGTGATGAAAGCAACATTCATATAATAGACTTTAATGCTATATAAGCCTTCTCAGCAATTAATACAATACCTCAGGTAAGCACTAAAATCCATCAGCATTACAATATCTTAACAAGTCTTAGCAACATCCATTAGCATCACAATAACTTAACGAGGCTTAACAAGTCTTAGCAATATCCATCAGCATTACAATAACTTAACAAGTCTTAGCAACATTACAATAACATAGCAAATCTTAGGAACATGCATAAGCATTACAATAACTTAACAAGGCTTAACATTATAACAGGACTAGTCTTTTCCCGAACCATCACTATCAATGTCGATACCCTCATCTTCACAATACTGCCAATCATCACGCTTACCCTCGTCGTCGCTTTCGTAGTCGTAAGGAAGACACAGATCAGGGTCTACATCCCCTTCAGGCTCCGCATCCTCTTCCGGCTCTACTTCATCTCTTTGCATCGATTCACGTGACTGTATGGCAACTTGCTCAAGGCTACGAGCTATAGCTTCGATATCAATCACAAAACCATTGTGTGCATTGCCACATGGACATGTGTCAGGACTAAAATTGTCTTGGGCAATTTTGTTTAGGTCAGATGCGATGCACTCTATTTGTTCCACTTGTCCATGCCAATCCTTTCTTTGAGCTTCTCGAATCCTTGTTCATCTACAAGTATTTCAAGTGTGTAATTAACAAACCTAATCTTTGCTCACCTCGAGCGTGCAAGCCCTATTCATTGCAATTCGAGTTTAAACCACACATTCAATTCATGTTAGGGCTCATACCTTGCGGATCGGGTCGATCCCGCGGCACTGTCGAAGAGGTCGATGGCTAGCGGATCTAGTCGGCGACGGCCGACGCGCCTCCACGCCGGTTTGCGATGGAGCGCGGGCGATTGCCTCCTTGCGGGTTCGTCGCGGGTGCGGAGGCAACGATCCTTGTATGCAATGAGCAGGAGAAGCGATGGGAATCTCTCTCGTCCCCGCAAAGATGGGGAGGTGTTTGGGAGTCCGATGGAGACGACCGGATAAGTAAGCTATTTAAAGTGATTCATCACAGCTGCATGATCTGTCACCCACCATTAAAGCTGCACGACCTGTCACTACACATCATCAAAGCTGCATGACCTGTCACCCATCATTAAAGCTACTTTCTCTACGCGTCGTGAAGTCGGATAATTTTCAAAATGGCCCAACGTGCCCAAGCTCCTGAGGGCCGCCACGTGTCTGGACCTGCGCGCCCCCCCACCGGCCCCCCTGCCCACTGCGCGCTGGCTCCCGCTTGCCGCCACGTACTACGCAATACTCTACTTCTCTCATGCCATATCTTGTTATTTATGCAATTTTGTCGTTACGGACGCTAGTGTTCAAAATATTAATGCGGAAATATTAAAGCTGATACCTGTGACTTGTCTAATCGGCCAGGCAATCGTGAATTGTATAAGTTTGGTGGACATATATTATGGAAGCAACATACCATATTGACATAATAAGAAGGATTATCATTCTTAAAGCAGTACGAATTCGCCGACATCAATTACATATACACACTTTAGTACAGCAATAGAACCGGTCGCTGACTCGTAGCTCAACTCGGATCTGTTCCCCGCTTTCGCGGATGACGGAGTTGGTCTTCTGGGAACGTGAACCGGTCGGTAGCGTGTGTTGTGCTCCGTAAGTCGTCTTTGTGTCTCTTGCGGCGGTGGCATGTGTGCGTGGCCAACATGTCTTCGACCCACCCAGAGGTCAGCAAAGTTATGTTAGTGCCGTGCTCAACAGTGAATGAGTGCAATAGGTACCTCAGAGTACACGTAATACTTACCGATGCTGGTCGCTCGGTCGTGGAGTGTTGTGCCCACTGAGAGAACTCATCCCTGAAAACCTGCACCCACGTATTGTTAGCACGGCTAAGCGTTGGAGTTCTATACAACTGGAGAAACATACCCCCCCTGTCGGCCGCACTGATGATGAACCTGCACCATATTCGTCGGTGTAGTATGGGGCGTAGTTCTGGCCCAACCAAGTTTGCTGAGGAGGTCTTTGTGGTAAGCGTGGCGTGAAGCCACCCCAAGCCGAGCTTCTTTGGAGGCGGTATTGAGCTGGCGTGTCCACCTCGGCCTGCAAAATAGCATGATATGAATGGAAATGTTAGCTAACTCAGAAAAATATAGGTTCAATACGAAGTGATGACTTCAACGAAATATAATGTACCTCACGTGCCGACTGCGTAGACCAATTGTGCCTGCCTTGGGGGGTGTAGGTCCGCCGAATGCAACATCATGAGGTAGACGGGCACGACGCGATGCACCCCTCCATGAACTTCTTTGGAGGCAAGTCCCGATCGAGCGAGTCCGGGTCCGAGCATGTGCTTACCTCGGCGGTGGAGCGGTAGTGAATATCCCGCCACACCTTCTTTGTGACAATCAGTCTTGTGTGTAGAGTGAACAAGAAATGCGAAGTCCATGGTTGCCATATGATGTCGTTCTCGTGTAGGGTCTCGAGTAATTATGATACTCGGGATAGGCTCGACGAGGCCTCTCCCTAGCCCATCCCAACCGACTGGCTGTCCACCGTGTACCCATGGTAGGCCGGTCGACCGGGTCCCAAGCCTCATCGTAGAATGGAGCCTCCGATGGATACGGGTGCACGGCCGCTTAAAGTACGCCGCCACACGGGAAGTGCTCCGGGACCAAATCAAGCGGATAGTAACAAGCGCAAGCACGGGCACATCTCCCGTAGTCTTCAGGCATGCTTCGCACAATCCCCTGTATGTCGCGCAAAGCACCGCTGATCCGAAGCTAAACTGTGGCACGTCGTCCAGCTGGGTGTCAGTCAATGCGGGTGGACCACCACTGCCCGATGTCTTCATTTGGGTGAAATTCATTGGCAGTAATGTCCTCTCGGACGCTACCACGAGGACTAGAGGTTTCTCCTCTATCCACAAAGCGCACATAAACCATCGGGCGACGATGTATCTGCGCCTGAGGGTTCATCACAATTTGCATATATTGCCCCCACTGTGAGCTGCCCGCGATCTTGCAGAGCGCCCACAAATAGTCCGTCGAACCAGCCACAGCTCTAGCATGTAGGACTTCGATTACAAGCTTCTTTCGGCAGGTCTCCTCGTCGAATGCGCTCCGCACGCACCTACGGAGCTCGCCCAGGTCCATCTCCATCAGACCCGGAGCCCGGATCACCTTCCATTCGCAGTTCGAAAGGTCCACCCCACATGGACCATCTCGAACAACGCCGTCGCCATAAAACACGAATAAATCATGCATATCTGCCATTTAGTACCTACCATAACAAATGGCTCACGCCCATTATATCCTATCCAAACGTATAGTTCGTCAACTTGTAAAAACTAGTACGATGGAAAATCTGGCCATCATTGATTTTCACGTCATACTGTTAGTGTAATTGTTATAGTTATGCATACATTATGCATTATTACTACTATTGTACGTAGTACTAAAAATTTCATATCCTGCTGGTACTACACTAATATAACCATATTCGTAATACTAGTTTTTTCGCTAAATTATGTCATTATTTACGTCATGAATAATTGTTTTACGAGCTCCTAAATATAATATTATTCACCTCACATGTACAAATGCCGGTATGCCATGTATTATTAATTCCAATAAAATCACAATAAATACACACCATTATTTACACCGGGTATCATCAGATTTATGTTAATGTTCTAGCCCAGCAGGATAATTATTTTGCGCGACTAGCGCAGAACCGACAAACTTTAAAAAACGGCCGTTGTACAGGGGACGGGGAGCGCGGGATATTTTTTGATTCAATTTCTAGCGGTCTTGATCCGCTGGACATAATTTTTACCTTTTATTCCAGATCTCAGCGGACCCTGCCCGCTGTTTTTTCCATCTGGGGAAAAAAGTGCACAATAATTTCTAGTGGTTCGGAACGCCGCATTCCGTGAGGGATTCCAAATTTTTTTGTGGAAATTTTGGAATCCCTTACGGAATGCAGGGTTCCAAACCGCTGGAAATTATTGTGCACGTTTTTCCCCATATGAAAAAACAATGGTGGGTCCAATAAATCCTAATAAAGTTAAAAATTATGTCCAATGGATCAAGACCGCTAGAAATTGAATCAAAATATCCCGCGCTCCCGAATTTTGATTCCACCGCATAACGGCCGCTTTTTAAAGTTTGTCGCTTCTCTGCTAGTCGCAAAATAATTATCTTCTTGAACTCACATTAACAAAATCGTGTAATCTCCATTAACTACAATTTTACAATACATCAACATAGTCATTTCACACAGTGCTACTTGCACTATCATCACACCAACTTGTCTCATTTCACGTACTAGACAATAATCTACTACTGTCATACCATGTCATATTATTTACGCAATTTTTCTCAACACGGACGCTATTTCAACTTTCTAAAAACTTTCTCATTTCATCTACTGCTCGTTGTAGTGATACTGAGGTCTCAAGTACTGGTACTTACACTAATTTTGTACTAATTATGCTAATATTCCAATATTATTATAATACTATCCTCGAAGAATTCATACTAACCTTCCTGAAGGTGTGCTCAAGATCACTAAAGCCCAAAAATCGTGCAAGATAATCTTCGTACACAATACCTGCAAAATAAAATACCAGAATCAAATACTACGTAACAATATTACTCCAAACATAAATGCCAGCAAATTTCATATTCTCGTTTCTTCTTCTTTTTTCCTGACCCTTCTTTCCCCCGCCTCTCCTCCTTGCGCTCGCGGTTGGAGGAACTCCCTCAAAAACTCTCGAACTACCTCGCTCTAGCACTGGTTTCTTACTCTCGCCGACTGGCTGATGCAAACCATCGCAGCGGTCCTCTTAAGTAGCTGGAGAATTGAGACATGCGCTATCTGCTGCATCAATTGCGGACGCCGGTCGATGCTTTCGGTGCATGGAGAAGACGGATGGAAGTGATTTAAAGCGGAATCCGATGCTATATTCTCCGGGGTCCTGCGTTTGGAGCTTGACTCGTGGCTGAGGGGGCCGAGCAGGGAGGTTGCCGCTGAGGCGCGTGGAAAGAAGTCTCGCCGTAAGGTGCGCACGGCGGTGGGGGCCTCGGGGAGCCGCAGACCGGCCGAAGCGCACGACGGGCCCCACCGCGACTCTGCAGGGCAGCCTCGCGGCTCGGCGGGCCCACGGCGCGGCGGGAGCACCTCGCCAGTAGCGGCGCGGTGGGCCCCACCGCCACGCAGCGTCTTTGGCCGGGGCCGCCGTCGTCGAGCGGCAAGGTGGGCCCGCGCGGAGGGAAAAATTCCAAAAAATTTTGCCGCGTCTCCAAGTCGCCGCACGCGTGGGCCAAGGGGCCATTTCTGCAATTTTGTCGCTTGGGTGGCTATTTTCGAAAATACGGACGACGAGGGAGCCAATACGGCAAATTTTTCCCGCAAGCACGGGCGACACACGTACATCATCTGCTGTGTTTGTACATGTAACATCCCAATGTAAACACTTTTATTTATTATTATTTTTAATGTAACACTACTGCAGAACATCATATCACTGTCGGTTCCAAACTGACATCACTATCGGATATTGGGACCAGCAGTGATTGGTCGGCAGTGATAGTCCGACTATCACTACCGGTTCTAGAACCGGCAGTTATGTCGGTATCGCTGCCGGTTTGTATGCGAATCGGCAGTGATAGTTGTATGAAAAAGTTATGATTTTTCGAAAAATGGTTGATAGCATTATTACTGCCAGTTGGTAATACGAACCGCCAACCAGCAGTGATACCATTATTTGTATATCTAACTTACTTCAAACGAAAAAATTTGTCAACTATAAAGTTGTAGATCTCGTCGAGAGCTACAATTTTCATATAATTTTTATCTTCATCCGACTCCGTATGAAAAAGTTATGATTTTTCGAAAAATGGTTGATAGCATTATTACTGGCAATTGTTAATACGAACCGCCAACCGGCAATGATACCATTATTTGGATATCTAAATTACTTCAAATGAAAAGTTGTCAACTACAAAGTTGTAGAACTCGTCGGGAGATACAATTTTTATATAAATTTTATCTCCATCCGACTTCGTATGAAAAAGTTATGATTTTTTGAAAATATCAGCACTATCGGTTCTTCTAAAAAATCGGCAGTGATAGCATTAATAAGGGATTTATCACTGCCGGTTCATCAGAAAAAGCTGTTACTGCCGGTTTTCCATCCTAACGGAAGTGATAATATTATTACTGTCGGTTTTTGATGAACCGGCAGTGATATGATGACAAGGATCACCGATTCTGTAGTAGTGTAAGTCTCTAAAAATTCTCACTAATATTTCTCGCTAACAAAAGCTTAATAAGGATTTTCAAAATCAAAAACAATTTATATTATGATTAAATCGAACATCAACTATGGTCAAAACTATTTTATTTCGGTTCTTTGTGCTTTGAAGTATTTTTCAGATTTTGCTAGGAATTTTTTCAAGTGCATTTGATATTTTATCCGTGCTCTTTTTTGTTTTCTGATATTTTCTAAAAATAAAATCTATTTAAAAGTCCGGAAATCCATGTGGGCCAAATCATCTCTTCCTACCCACTTCCCTCTTCTCTCTTTCGATCCGCTAGTTCTACTCGGTCCAGCAACTTCTACCTCACCTCCCATTCGCGTGCGGCCCACACCACCAACCAGGTGTAAGGACCCGAATCCACTGATTCAAACCCACTGTGTTTACCGCAGTAGTCCCAGGATCAACGCTAGTGCACACAGCTCAACATCGGTACATATCATATCATACTCAACGATAATAGAATATTACTCTATTTATTGATATAGCTAAGTGTATGATCTTATGACCGACTTACATTATTAAGCCATGCAGGGCAAAACTGGAAATATAAGCTAAGAATTAAGGAGCGGAAAGTAGAAAACGTAGATATCTCATCAGTTCACCACAAGCAACCGACAAGGCTCGGACCCTAATGACTCGTGTCCTCCTGGAACTCCTCCAACACAGGTGTAGATTCTTCGACTGTTGATTATTGTTGTTGGCAAGGGTGAGTACTTAAAGCACTCAACAAGTTGTGCACAGAATGCAATTCTATATAACTATATGCAAGGCTTATTCCAATGAATAGGCTATCATGGCTATTTTGCAAAAAGCAGCATTTATGAACAAATATAATAAATAGATTGTAAAGACTGTAAAACAAATAACAATAAATAGATTCAGCATTTCTGAAGTAAACCAAGTTTCCAATTCTAAGTCAAATTCCATCTTCCACATGGCATTCCGCCATCCCAACCAAGTTGTCCATTTCATTAAGCTAACCCTTAATCAGTAATTCCGAGCATTGCTCAATACCATGAGCACGGCTATCCTAATAGTTTCACACTCTGCAGAGGTTATGCACTTTACCCACGCGATACAACCAAACACCACCAAGGCGAGTGATTATAACAAAGCTTTTACAATGCGTTGGCTTAACCCTGTACCACCCGCTAAGGTTTCAACACCGGTGGATGGTTACCACATCCGTGCCCCCTCATACGCCATGTGAATTACTCCATAACTCGGGAACTCACACCGACCACGATAGTACCAAAATTTGGACATTGCAAATTAATCAGCTAGGCTAGCCCATACCAGACATGTGGTTGCATGATTGACTCAGGTCAAAGGCTTGCAAGGTTAAATCCTTAGAGTGATCAAGGCAAGACATCCACATACCCTTTGCCCATCAGGCCCACCTTGGCATACTCGCCCCTTGTCATTTGCCCCAATCTATGTGAATATCACCCAATTGATTACCAAGCACCACGTGCCATCAACAATTCAACATCGTTGCGTGACATGACTCGCCACAACAACTCAATCTCATCGTGTGATCCCACATGACACACAAGTTCATAACATCGTTCCATATTCCATTAGTCAAGATTAATTATCAATGTCTCAATCACATGTGATGACGTGGCATGGCTAAGCAAATAATACGGTCTAACCATCCCATGTTGATTGTTATTACTAACCAACTATAATAAACCAATCTAGGGTGACAAAAGATTATGGCATACAATGACAAGGTAGGGTATAGATCAAATTGGTAGCTTAACTAGATCCCAATTTAGATTGAACAATTGTATACTTGAAATACTATGCAATAAAGTAAAACAATATAGCAATTTTATAAACATGGGTTCAACATGATCAAAGCAGAACTTGCATTGAAATAGGTCCTGATCTTGATCTGGAGCTTGCTCTTGAGTTCTTTGGATCTTCCTCCGCGTCGCACAATTCAACGCTCTCGCGTCAAGGAGAAAAGCAAATAAATACCAAAACAGAGAGCAAATGAACTCAAAAAATCAATTAAAATTCGCCATTAAATAGATCTCAATTTTACAAATTTTTAGAAATTTGAATCACTCAAATTCGAGTTAAGATGCAAAAGATATAGCCTTTTGAAGTTTGGAATAAATACTGAAATTGCAAAAATTAAAAATTCGGAATTAACAGAATTATCTTTAAACTGAAAACAGACTTATTGCGCAAGCGTGACGTCATGCTGACATCAGCCCTGATGTCAGCCAATCAGACACTGCCACGCATCCTGGTCCATGGACTCGGTCTACGAGACCGCCTCTGGTCCACCGCAGACGCGGTTCATGGCTCCTCGCAGAATGTGCCGACACGCGGCGACGCTTGATTGGTCCATCTCTGCGGCGCAGCATCCACCGCACAGATCGCATCTAACGGATGCAGATCTCCAACTTACGTGGCACGATCTCTGCCCTTCGGTAGAAATCCGACGGTCCTTGAAGCTTCAACGCGACGATGGCAGAGCGGCGGCACAACTCCATCGGCCTTGGAGACGACGACCTCGGCGACGGCGTTCTGGCGACGAAACAGCGGCGTTGCTCCCCCACACCGACGCGGCACAGCACGACGGTCTCGGATCCGGAACCCAACCGACGAGAAACGACTCGACGATGGCGCAAAAGTACGAAACAAGCGGCGGCGCAAGCAACCAACTACGGCGAGCTCCCAGGCGCGATCTACAACGGTTCTCGCGGAACGGTTCTGGCTAACAACTACGGCACACGGCGACGATTCTCGGGGAGGCTACGGACCCCTTAAATAGCCCTCGACGTCAGCGTATTGCGCCAGGGATGCCAACCGACGCAAGCGCGGTGTCCTTCTCGACACGGCGGCGCGACGAGTCCCGCAGGAGGAGACGACACCGCTAGCCGTCCGCTCACGATCCATCGGTCACGATCTCGCGGCTAAGATCCGATCCCAACCGCCACGATTTCTTTCCAACGGCGAAGATCCATCCGACTCGAACCGTGCGCCTTTGCCTCACCAAGGCTTATCTCGATCCAACGGCGGAGATTTGATCTTCGAGAAACAGGCTAAATGGGCGCGTTACTGCGGGCGTCAGACGCATACAACGATGGGCGAGCCCAACACTGTTTCGCCCATTTTTAAAGGATTTTCCATTTAAAATAATTACAGAAATTCATTTTATTTGTTTTAGGCAATAAAATAATCAGGAAAATTCCAAGACAATTCTCAAAAATACTTTGAGACATTTTGAACTCAGATAAAATATTTTTGGCAAAACTTTATTCTAACTTTGCCTAAATTTAAATGGTTTCCAACAAAGGACCAATATACTTAATTTAAAGTTAATTCAAATAAATCCAGAAAAATCCAAATAAATTCCAGAAAAACATAAAAAGCACAATTGATAATAAAATAATATTTAGACGAATTTTTGGGATGTTACAAACCTTCCCCCCTTAACAGAATCTCGACCCCGAGATTCAAGGCTAACTAGAGAGTAGGTTTGGAAACTCTGACTTCAAATCTTCTTCACGCTCCCAGGTTGCTTCACTTTCGGAATGATTGCTCCATTGAACTCTGCAAAAGCGAATAGACTTGCTTCTAGTTCTACACTCTATAACATCCAAAATTCTGACTGGCTGCTCCTTGTAAGTCAAGTCTTCCTGCAGCTCTATTGCGTCCAACGGGGTTTGTTCATTGGCACTCTGAGACATTTCTTAAGTCATACATGAAACACGCCGTGCACTCCCGCCAAAGACTCGAGGCAATTCCAACCGATAGGCCACCTCTCCTCGACGCTTTAAAATTTTAAACGGACCAACATATCTTGGTGCAAGCTTCCTTTAACTCAAACCTTTAACACCCTTAAGAGGGTAACCCTGAGATACACATAATCCTCTGCTCAAACTTAAATCTCGGCGTCGGTTATCGGCGTAGCTCTTTTGCCTTGACTGCTATCTTCAACCTCTCTCGATATCGCAACTTGATTTTCTCGCTTCCTTGAGAATATCCGTCCAAACACCAATCGCTCTCCCATCTCATTCCAATTTAACGGTACGACAAACACGTCGCACAATGCCTCAAACGGTGACATCCAAAGCTAGCTTGATAGCTATTATTGTAACTAAATTCGCATACGGCAAACATTTGTCCCAAGATGTAGCATAAGCTAAAGCACAAGCTCTCAACATATCCTCCAAAATCGATTTACCTGCTCGACCATCATCTCGGTTGATATCTGATATGTCAGAAAAATTCAAAGTAGTTCCCATTGCTTCATGTAACTTGTTCCGTAATCTTGAGGTAAATTGGGTACCTCACATCGACACAATCTTTTGGGCACTCCATGCAAACATACAATCCTTGACATATACTGACTACGCTAAACGATCTCCGAGTATGTGGTCTTCATCGGGATAAAATGAGCGACCTTGGTCAAACGATCCACAATAACCCAAATAGAATCGTAACCTCTCTGAGTCTTGGGTAAACCGGTGATAAAATCCATACCAATTTCCTCCCACTTCCATTCAGAATTTTCAACGTTGAATAAACCACCGGTCTTTGATGCATGGATTTTACTCTCGACATACATCGATAGAGCAACATGCTCACCACCTCACGCTTCATATTAGGCCACCAAAATCTCTCTCTCAAATCTTGATACATTTTGGCACTTCCCGGATGAATTGAGTACTTAGAATCGTGAGCTTCCTCAAGAATCAGTTTGCTTGACTCCTTTTTATCCGGACACAAATTCGCCTTTGAAGAACATAGTTCCTGCTCATCTAGAGTGAAATCCACCGCTAGGCCTTCGTCCTTCCTAGACTTGATCTTAGTGATTTTCTCATCATCTTTCTGGCCTTCTCTGATCTGATCCTCCAGTGTTGGTTTTACTTCCAAAGTCAGCTACAATTCCTTGCGAACGACTTCCACCTTCAACTTCAAATTCCTTGCATAGGTCCGGCCGATCCTCCATTGACAGCAGATTTGCACTATGACTCTTTCGACTTAGAGCGTCGGCTACCACATTAGCTTTTCCAAGGTGGTAATGAATTCCCACATTATAATCCTTAATTAACTCCAGCCATCTTCGTTGTCTCATATTAAGATCTGCTTGAGTGAAAATGTATTTCAGGCTCTTATGGTCAGTATATATCTCACATCTATTTCCTATGAGATAATGACGCCATATCTTCAAAGCATGCACTACGGCAGCTAATTCCAAATCATGCGTCGGATAATTCGCCTCATGCGGTCTCAACTGCCTTGACGCATAAGCAACAACTTTACCATTCTGCATTAACACGCACCCCAAGCCTTGCTTTGAAGCATCGCAATAAATGTCAAATCCATTCTGCACATCTGGCAACACTAATACGGGGGCAGTCGTCAAACGCTTCTTCAATTCCATAAAACTTTTCTCGCACTCTGGCGTCCATGCAAACTTCTTTTCTTTCTTCAACAACTGCGTCAGGGGTTTAGCAATCGTCGAGAATCCCTCTATGAACCGACGGTAGTATCCTGCCATTCCCGTAAAACTACGGATCCGAGTAATGACTTGGTTGCTCCCAATGTAACATCAAGGCCCACTTTGCTTGGGTCAACTGCAACTCCTTTAGTAGTCAGCACATGACCAAGAAATTCAACTTTCTCCTTCCAAAAATCACATTTGTTGAACTTAGCATACAGCTGATGTTCTCGCAGCCTCTCTAAAACCATCCTCAAATGTTCCGCATGCTCTTCCTCTGTCTTCGAGAAAAGTAAGATATCGTCTATAAAGACCACAACAAACTTATCCAAATACTCCATGAAAACCTTATTCATCATATTCATGAAATATGTAGGGGCATTCGTCAATCCAAATGACATTACTGTGAACTCATAGTGTCCATATCGCGTAGAAAACGCAGTCTTAGGCACATCCTCCGCTCGGATCTTCAACTGATGGTATCCTGAACGAAAATCTATTTTGAAGAAAACTCTGGCTCCTCTTAACTGATCAAATAAATCGTCGATCCTGGGCAATGGATACTTATTCTTGATCGTTACCTCATTAAGTGCACGATAATCAATGCACATCCTAAGACTTCCATCGTTCTTACGAACAAACAATACCGGTGCTCCCCACAGTGATGAACTTTGTCTAATGAAACCTTTCTCTTGTAGTTCCTCAATCTGCTTTTTCATTTCCACTAACTCATCTGTAGGCATCCGATAAGGTCTCTTTGATATCGGTGCTGTCCCTGGTGCCAACTCGATAACAAACTCGATATTGCGGTCTGGTGGCAACCCTGGTAAATCTTCCGAAAATACATCCGGGTATTCTCTGACTACTAGCACGTCCTCTATGCTGATGGCTTGCACGCTGTTGACCAATAACTGCCCATCACGAACTGCAGTCGCTTGAAATTCTACCTTCTTGCCACTAGGGCCTTCCAGAGTCACGATCCTTCGGCCACAATCCAAAACAGCCTTATGCTTAGACAGCCAATCCATTCCAAGGATAACATCTAGGGATTGTGCATCTAACAAGATAAGATTCGCTAGAAATTCTATCCCATCCATGAGCAACTTAACTCCTAAACACCCGAGGCTAGATCTAAGCTCAGATCCTAGGGCTTGGACTAATAGCACACATTTAAGATTCACCACTTTAAACCCATTCTTGGTTGCAAAACTTTGAGAAACAAACGAATGCAAGCTCGTAATCAAATAAATCAGAAGCGGTACCGAGTTAACGAGAACTTACCCAGTACGACGTCTGTAGCCTCTTGAGCTCCATCCGCGGTGATGTGGTTGATCCTACCACGCGCTGTTGATTGAGGGGTTGCTCCAGCTTGACCGGGCGCACGATTTCCTCCTGAAGCCGGTGCCTTGGCAGGTGTTGTTCCCAAATTAAAGCGAATTGGCGTGATGCCTCCCTTCGTGGACACCTATTAGAAAAGTGCCCTGCTCATTGCATGTATAGCATCTCTTGATTGCGCATCACGACTTCCTCCTAGTGCATTACTACCCCGTGGTCAAGGCCCAAAGTTCGATTAGCGAGGCGAGGTGCGAGGTTGCTGCCTTATTCACGGTGGCGGTTGGAATCTGGCAAACTGTTGTGGTGACATCCTCGTGCATAGGTGGTTTGGACGCCCACCCCGATTAGTCATCAAGCGCTACGCTTCTCACTAACTCCTTGCGCTTATCCTCCAAAATCAAAGCCTTATTAACTAGCTCCCAAAATCTGAAAATTGTGGGTGATCGGTTCCACTCGCAATCTCAATTGATCCCTTCATAAACGAGACCGCTTAGCTTTATCTCTCACTACATCTTCAGGGGCATAGCAAGCTAACTGGGTAAACTTATTCAGATACTCGGCCACTAGCTAGCCTCCTTATTTCAGAGCCCCGAATTCTTCCTTTTTAAGGTCCATAATTCCTTCTGGGACATGATATTGGCGGAAAGCGGTAGTAAACTCATCCTCGTAATCTCTGCGGGGCTCCATGTGCGCACGCAATTCTCCCACCATTCTCGCGCGGTTCCTTCCAGCTTGATGAGAGGCGAGAGCACCTTCTCATTGCCCTCGCATTGAGTAATATGCGCTTCTTCTCAATAGTCCTTAGCTACCATCGGCTTCCAAAGGATTAACATTCCAAAGAAGGTTGGCGGCGAGTCCTCATGAATTCGGCAGCTTGGAGTAAGGTCGAGGTCCACCATTGTTGTTCCGAGTGCATGGTTGTTGTTGGTTGTCGCTACATTGGTCATTTGTTGCATCTGCCGCATCATAGTCTGCACTAGTTGAGTCTGCGCGCAAGAAACGCCCCGTGATTCTCGCATGTCCACTCGGCGGTGGTGGTTGGGGATGGCCTCCATCATTGGGGTTGTCATTCGCATAGTCCACTTCCCGAAGCACCGTTGGTTCCACAAGTATTCACCATCTGATGATTGCCTCTTGGGTTAGGAAAGGTAGATGTAGCATAGATAAGAAGCAAGAATTTCTAAAGCGGGAAGATAGGTTATACCCAACCTAAATAATTCTTTATTTATTCTTGGTATGGTCGCTTATTTAAGCCTACAAGCTTTGCAACACATAACGCACACTCAAAGATTACAAAGAAGCAAGCTAAACACGAAACCTTAACGTCTACTAAAAGGTAAAGACAAAACTTAAAGACGCGACTCAACACTCGAGTCTCAACACAACTCCAAGACTGACTCTCACTCATCCAGCCACCCTGGCTGAGACTGATCCGGTGCATACACCGGCGAGTGAGCTGGCATAAAAGCGAATCCATCCTCATGACCTACTGCTGGCTCCTCCGCAACAACAGGTGTAAGGACCCGAATCCACTGATTCGAACCCACTGTGTTTACTGCACTATTCCCAGGATCAACGCTAGTGCACACAGCTTAACATTGGTATATATCACATCATACACAACGACAATAGAATAATAGTTCATTTATTGATATAGCTAAATGTATGATCTTATGACCAACTTACATTATTATGCCACGCAGGGCAAGACTGAGAATATAAACTAATAATTAAGCGTGGAAAGTAGAAACGAGATAGCTCATCACTTCACCACAGCAACCAACAAGGCTCGAACCCTAATGACTCGTGTCTTCTTGGACTTCATCTTCCAACACAGTGTAGATTCTCAACTGTTGATTATTGTTGTTTGGCAAGGGTGAGTACTTAAAGCACTCAACAAGTTGTGCATGTAATGCAATTCTATGTATCTATATGTAAGGCTTATTCCAATGGATAGGCTATCATGGCTATTTTGCAATAAGCAAGATTTATGAACAAATACAATAAATAGATTGTAAAGAATGTAAAACAAATAACAATAGTAAATAAATTCAGATTTCTCAAGTAAACCAAGTTTCCAATCCTAAGTCAAATTTCATCTTCCATATGGCATTCCGCCATCCCAACCATGTTGTCCAATTAATTAAGCTAACCCTTAATCAGAATTCCCGAGCATTGCTCAATACATGAAAGCACGGCTATCCTAATAGTTTCACACTCTGCAGAGGTTATGCACTTTACCCACGTGATACAACCAAACACCACAAAGGCGAGATTATAACAAAGCCTTTACAATGCTCTATCTTAATCCGATACTACCCGCTAAGGTTTCAACATCATGGATCTGTAAACCACATCCGTGGCCCCCTCTTGCGCCATGTGAATTACACCGACCCGGAACTCACACCGACCACGATAGTATCAACATTAAGACTTTGCAAATTACTCACTAGGTGGCCCATACCGTATATGTGGTTGCATGATTGACTCAGTCAAAGGCTTGCAAGGTTAAGTCCTTAGTGTGATCAAGGCAAGACATCCACATACCATCGCCCATCGGGCCCACCTTGGCCTCCTCGCCTTGCCACTTGCCTCAATCTAAGTGATTATCACCCGCTTGATTACCAAGCACCACATGCCATCAACAATTCAACATCGCTATGCGTGACATGACTCGCCACAACAACTCAATCTCATCGTGTGATCCCACATGACACACAAGTTCATAATATTGTTCCATATTCCATTAATCAAGATTAATTATCAATGATTCTGACACATGTGATGACGTGGCATGGCTAAGCAACTAATACGAACTAATCCTCCAATGTTGATTATAATTATTAACCAACTATATTAAACCAATCTAGGGTGACAATGGATCATGGCATACAATGACAAGGTAGGGTATAGATCAATCTGGTATTTTAGCTAAGCCCAAACTAATTTGAAACAGTTGTATAATTGAAATATATGCAATAGTGTAAATCAAACATAGCTATTTTATAAACATGGGTTCAACATGATCAAAGCACAACTTGCCTTGGAATAGGTCCTGATCTTGATCTGAAGCTTGCTCTTGAGTTGTTTGATCTTCCTCCGAAGCGTCACACAATTCAACGTCTACGCGTACCGAAGAAGAAAAGCAAATAAATACCAAAACAGAGAGCAATCGAACTCAAAAAATCAAATAAAATTCACCATTAAATATATCTCAATTTTACAAATTTTTAGAAATTTGAATCACTCAAATCCGAGTTAAATTGCAAAATATATAGCCTTTTGAAGTTTGAAATAAATACTCAAATTAGAAAATCGAAATTCGAATTAATGATTTATTTTTAAAACGAAAACTGATTTATTGCGTCATCATGACGCGGCAAGCCCATGACGCCAACTGGACCGACCAATCGTAAGCCGACGCGTGTCTTCGGCGTATGGATCGAGTCCACGACCCGCGCCAGCCCACGGTGGACTCGGCTCACAGCGCTTCGGGCTCTGCGCCTGACACGCGGCACGATCTGGTTGGCTCAACCAACGACGCAATCTTGGCCTTCCATCACTGATCCGACGGCTCATGCTAGCGATGACGTGGCTTACCGACACGTACTCCACGCGGCGAGATCTGACGCTCTTAGTCCAAGATCCGACGGTTGCAAATGCTCGCGAGGTTCGACGATGAGCTCGGCGGCGCGTTCACCGGAGACCGAGACGAAGGCGAGCCCGACGGCGCTTTGGCGATCAACAGGCAACGAAGACACCTGGAACCGAAGCGTCTCCCCGCGGCGATTCCAGATCTGCCCTCAACGGCGGCGGAAGGACACCGGTCGGCCACGAAAACGAAGAAAACGGCGACGGCGGCGCTCGGTGTTCAACCCAAAATTCCGACGAAAGGCTGCGGCTCTCGGGCTACGTGCTTAGGGCTTTTGCTCACGGCCTCCCAATAACACGCGCACCCTCTTATAGCCATAGGAGTCCGCGTGCCCGGCTTTCATGCGCGGTGTCCATGGCCGACACGGAGCTGGACTCGGAGTCCTCATCCGAGACGACGCACCAGGCACCGACACGTGGCAGGGTGAACGGCGCTGATTGTCTCGCGACGCGTCTTCATCCGTGATCATCCGATCCAGATCCAACGGCGCAGATTCAATCGCTCTAGGGTTTACCCGAGATGGGCCAAATGGGCCGCGATTCTCCGGGCCGCACGCGCACAGCACACGGGCCGGGCCCATTACTGTTCCGGGATTTTTCAAAAGGTTTTCTCAATTAAATTAATTCCAAAAATTCATTTAATTTGTTTTAGGCAATAAAACAATCAGGAAAATTCCAAGAAAAATCTCAAAAATACTTTGAGACATTCTGGACTCAAATAAAATATTTTTGCCAAAACTTTATTTTGACTTTGCATAGATTTAAATACTTTTGAATAAAAAGCAATAAACTTGAAATAACATTTAATTCAAATAAATCCAGAAAAATCCAAATAAATTCCAGAAAATCACAAATGCACTTCTAAGCAATAAAAACCTAATTAAGCCAAATTTTGGGATGTTACAAACCTCCCCCTAATGTAATCTCGGCCGAGATTCGTGGCTAACTATAGAATAGGTTCGGAATTCGACTTTAAATCTTCTTCTCGCTCCCAAGTGGCTTCACTTTCTAATGATTGCTCCAATCAACTCGCAAAGCGAATAGACTTGTTTCGGTCTTGCGCCCATAACATCCAAAATTACGATCGGTTGCTCTTTATAAGTCAAATCTTCTTGCGGCTCTATTGCATCCAACGGGTTTGCTCACGGCACTCGAGACACTTCTTAAGTCGCGATACATGGAATACATCATGCACTTCGCCAATGACCGAGGCAACTCTAATTGATAAGCTACCTCTCTCGACGGCTCGTAATCTTGAACGGACTAACATATCTTGGTGCAAGCTTCCTTTAACGTGAAATCTTTTAACGCCCTTAAGAGGGTAACCTCGAGATACACATGATCTTCTCGTTCAAAACTCAAATCTCGACGACGATTATCTGCGTAGCTTTTCATCTTGACTGTGCTATCTTCAACCTCTCTCGATCATTGCAACTTGACTTTCTCGCTTCTTCGAGGATATCTCGGTCCAAACACTAAACGCTCTCCGCTTTCATTCCAATTCAACGGAGTACGACAAGCACGCCCATACAATGCCTCAATGGTGACATCTGTAGGCTAGCTTGATAACTATTATTATAATCAATTCTGCATATGGCAAACATTTATCCCAAGATGTAGCATACGCTAAAGCACAAGCTCTCAACATATCTTCCAAAATCGATTTACTCTTTCACCACCATCCGCTCATGGTGATATGTCAGACTAAAATTCAGACGGGTTCCCATTGCTTCGTGCAACTTATTCCAAAATCTCGAGGTAAATTGGGTACCTCTGTCTGACACAATCTTCTTTGGCACTCCATGCAGACATACAATCCTTGACATGTACAATTCTGCCAAACGATCTCCGGAGTAAGTGGTCTTCACTGGGATGAAATGAGCGACCTTGGTTAGACGATCCACTATAACCCAAATGGAATCGTAACCTTTCTGAGTCTTAGGTAAACCGGTGATAAAATCCATTCCGATTTCCTCCCACTTCCATTCCGGAATTCTCAACGGCTGCAACAGACCAGCGGGTCTTTGATGCATAGCCTTTACTCTCTGACATACGTCGCATAATGCAACATGTTCAGCCACTTCACGCTTCATATTTGGCCACCAGAATCTCTCTTTCAAATCTTGGTACATCTTAGCGCTTCCTGGATGAATTGAGTACTTTGAATCATGAGCTTCCTCAAGAATCAATTGTTTCAACTCCTTTTTATCCGGTACACAAATTCGACTTTTGAAGAACATGGTCCCTTGTTCATCCAGAGTAAAATCTAAGGCTAGGCCTTCTTCCTTTTTAGCCTTGATTTTTGAAATTTTATCGTCATCTTGTTGACCTTCTCTAATCTGATCCTCTAGTGTTGGCTTCACTTCTAGCGCAGCTATCATTCCTTGCGGAACGACTTCCAATCTTAACTTCTGAAACTCCTTGCATAATTCCGGTTGATCCTCCATTGACAATGTATTTGCGCTATGGCTCTTTCGACTCAGAGCATCTGCCACCACATTGGCTTTTCCAGGGTGATAATGGATTCCCACATTATAATCCTTAATTAGCTCCAGCCATCTTCGCTGTCTCATATTCAGGTCAGCTTGAGTGAATATGTATTTCAGACTCTTATGGTCCGTATATATCTCACATCTATTTCCTATGAGATAATGACGCCATATCTTTAAAGCATGCACCACGGCAGCTAACTCCAGATCATGCGTTGGGTAATTCACTTCATGTGGTCTTAATTGTCTCGACGCATAAGCAACGACTTTGCCTTCTTGCATTAACACGCATCCCAAGCCTTGCTTTGAAGCATCGCAATAAATATCAAATCCATTCTGCACATCTGGCAACACTAATACGGGTACATTGTTAAACGCTTCTTTAATTCCATGAAACTTTTCTCGCACTCAAGCGTCCATGCAAACTTCTTTTCTTTCTTCAACAACTGCGTAAGAGGTTTAGCAATTGTCGAGAATCCTTCTATGAATCGACGGTAATATCCCGCCATTCCCAGAAAACTACGGATCTGGTAATGACTTCGGTTGCTCCCAATGCAACATCTGCGTCCACTTTGCTTGGGTCAATCGCTACTCCTTTAGTAGTCATTACATGACCAAGAAATTCTACTTTCTCCTTCCAAAATTCACACTTGCTAAACTTAGCATACAATGATGCTCTCTCACCTCTCTAAAACCATTCCGAGATGTTCGCATGCTCTTCCTCTGTCTTGAGTAAACCAAGATATCGCCTATGAAGACTACAACAAACTTATCCAAATATTCCATGAAAACCTTATTCATCATGTTCATGAAATATGCTTGGCATTAGTCAATCCAAATGACATGATTGTGAACTCATAATGTCCATATCGCGTAGAAAACGCAGCCTTAGGCACATCCTCCGCTCGGATCTTCAATCGATGGTATCCCGAACGAAGATCTATCTTAGAGAAAACTCCAGCTCCTCTTAATCGATCAAATAAGTCATCGATCCCGGGCAACGGATACTTATTCTTGATCGTTATTTCATTCAAAGGCACGATAATCGATGCACATTCTAAGACTTCCGCCCTTTTGCGAACAAACAAAACCGGGCTCCCCGGTGATGAACTTGGTCTAATGAAGCCTTTCTCTTGCGCCTCAATCGCTTCTTCATTTCCACTAACTCGCTTGGTAGGCATCCGATATGGTCTCTTTGATATCGGTCTGTCCCTCGTGCTAATTCAATCACAACTCGATATCACGGTCACGGCAATCCCGCAAATCTTCCGAAACACATCCGGTATTCTCGCTCATCGCACATCCTCCATGCTGATGGCTTTCACGCTGTTGACCACTAACTGCCCATCTCGAACTGCGGTCGCTTGAAATTCTACTTTCTTGCCACTAGGGCCTTCCAAAGTCACGATCCTTCGGCCACAGTCCAAAACGGCCTTATGCTTAGACACCAATCCATTCCAAGGATGACGTCTAGGATTGCGATCTATCAAGATAAGATTCGCTAGGAATTCCATCCCATCCATAAGCAACTTAGCTCCCAAACACCCAAGGCTAGATCTAAGCTCAGATCCTGGGGCTTGGACTAAGAGCACACACTTAAGATTCACCACTTTAAATCCATTCTTGGTTGCAAAACTTTGAGAAACAAACGAATGCGAAGCTCCGTAATCAAACAAAATCAGCAGTGTAATCGAGTTGACCAGAAACTTACCCAGTACGACGTCCGTAGCTTCCTGAGCTCCATCCGGTGATGTGGTTGATCCTTCCACGCACTGTTGATTGCGGGGTTGCTCCAGCTTGACCTGGCGCACGATTTCCTCCTGAGGTTGGTGCCTTGGCGTGTGTGTTCCCAAGTTGAAACGAATCGCGTAATGCCTCCTTCCGTGGACACCTATTAGAAAAGTGCCTGCTCATTGCAAGTATAGCATCTCTTCACCGCGATTGCCGATTTCCTCCCGGTGCATTGTTGCCTGTCTTTGGTGTCCAAAGCTCGATTGGCGTGGCGAGGTGCAGGGTTGATGTCTTGTTTCACTAGTGGTTGGAATCTAGCAAATTGTTGTGGTGACATCCTCAAACGTAGATGGTTTGGACGTCCACCTCGATTATTCATCAAGCGCTACGGTTTCACCTAGCTCTTTGCGCTTATCTTCTAGGATCAAAGCCTTATTTACCAGCTCTCCCAAAATCTGGGAAATTGTGGGTAATCGATCCCACCAGAGTCCCGAGTTCACCCTTCATGAAACGAGACTGCTCGGCTTTATCTGTCGCTCGCCTTCGGGGCATAGCGAGCTAATCGAGTAAATTTGTTCAAGTATTCGCCACCGGTTGGCCTCCTTGCTTCAAAGCTCAACTCCTCCTTCTTAAGATCCATCATTCCCTCCGGGACATGGTATCTGGCGGAAAGCATTAGTAAACTCCTCCTGTGTTATCTCCCGTGGGGCTCCATGAGCGGCACAAGAGTTCTCCCACCACTCTGCGCGGTCCTTCCAGCTTGATGAGAGGCGAGAGCACCTTCTCATTTCCTTCACACCGTGTGATGTGCGATTTCTTCTCAATGGTCCTAAGCCACCATCGGCTTCCAAAGGATTCACATTTCTGAAAAGTTGGTGGCCTAGTCCTCATAAAACTGATAGCTTTGACATAGGTCGAGGTCCACCATGATTGTTCCGAGTTGCGTGGTTGTTGTGATTTCTTCACGCATTGGTCATCTCTTTGCATCTGCGCATCATTGTCCGTGATCGCTTGAGTCTCACGCGCGAAATGCTCCTAGATTCTCATGTTCATCGTCGGTGGTTGAGGGCTACCTCCATCATTGGGATTGTCATTCGACGCATCCACTTCAAGCACCGTTGTTTCTCGAGTATTCACCATCCGATGATTGCCTCTTAGGTTAGGAAAGGTAGATGTAGCATAGATAAGAAGTAAGAATTTCTAAAGCGGGAGATAGGTTATACCCAAACTGAACAATTCTTTATTTAACTTGGTATGGTGCTTATTTAAGCCTACAAGCTTTGCAACACATAACGCACACTCAAAGAATACAAAGAAGCAAACTAAACACGCAACCTTAACGCCAACTAGAAAGGTAAAGACTAACTTAAAGACGCGACTCACACTCGAGTCTCAACACGGCTCCAAGGTCGACACTCACTCATCCACCACCTGGTGAGGTGACCGGCGCATACACCGGTGGATGAGCGGCATCGGAGCGAACCTATCCCGATGACCTACTACTAGATCCTCTGCAACAACGGGTCTCACTCTCCTCTCGCTCCCACTCTCGCTCCTCTGATCCTCCTCGACTCCTCGGTGCTCCTCGACTCCCCGAGTCACGCGCCCACTCGCCCTCAATCGCCTCGGTGGCCTCTCCACTCGGTGATCATCCCGATGGTCAAGCACGGTCACCTCAAGCTCCCGCTCTGCCACTCAAAGTGCCTCGTACGCCTCCAGCCCCGAGTAGTATCTCTCATATGATCCTCCCGGGCAAGGGCGAACTCGCAAGGTGTACCGCGGTGGCACACTCGTTCTCCACGATCCGCCGGGCGCTGCATGCTTGAACGTCTGGGTGAAGGCGGAACATCGAGTCGTGAAGCTCGTCGGCGTAGTCGCGGCAGAACGGCGAAGAGCAAGTCGAGCAACCTCTGAATTGCAACTTCATACGAGAACCTTCGCGAGACGTTGATTGGCTCTGCTGGTTTCTCGCTTCTCCCGAGCGTAGATGATTACCTTGCAAATGAAACCTCGGTGTACACCGCTTCATCGCCCAACCGCCTCCTCGGTAAAGTGGGCGTAGAAGCCTCAAGCGTCCCAAGTACTCTCCACACTCCATGGCGAGCCGCCACCGACTCCTCAAAGGTCGAACGATCGGCATCCGCTCCACAAGAACTTTGAATAAGTTCTCCACCAAACGGCAAGTAAGACGGTAAATTCAGCAAAGGCGAAGTAGAGAATGAGATGAGTCGAGAGTGTTTTATTAATTAAGTCTAGATTTTCCTTTAGAAAATAGTTTTGGACTCTCACAAGACACCTCCACACTATCTAGGGCCAAGACCTACGAAGATGCTCGATACCACCTCTGTAAGGACCCGAATCCATCGATTCAACCCATCGTGTTTACGCACTATTCCTGTGATCAACGCTAGTGCACACAAATTAACATTGGTATATATCACATCATACACAACGACAATAGAATAATAGTTCATTTATTGATATAGCTAAATTTATGATCTTATGACCAACTTACATTATTATACCACGCAGGCAAGACCGAGAATATAAATTAATAATTAAGCAAATGGAAAGTAGAAACGAGATAGCTCATCAGTTCACCACAGGCAACCAACAAGGCTCGGACCCTAATGACTCGTGTCTTCTTGGACTTCATCTTCCAACACAGGTGTAGATTCCTCAACTGTTGATTATTGTTGTTTGGCAAGGGTGAGTACTTAAAGCACTCAACAAGTTGTGCATGAATGCAATTCTATGTATCTATATGTAAGGCTTATTCCAATGGATAGGCTATCATGGCTATTTTGCAATAAGCAGCATTTTATGAACAAATACAGTAAATAGATTGTAAAGAATGTAAAACAAATAACAATAGTAAATAAATTCAGGATTTCTCAAGTAAACCAAGTTTCCAATCCTAAGTCAAATTTCATCTTCCATATGGCATTCCGCCATCCCAACCATGTTGTCCAATTAATTAAGCTAACCCTTAACTGTAATTCCCGAGCATTGCTCAATACCGCGAGCACGGCTATCCGAATAGTTTCACACTCTGCAGAGGTTATGCACTTTACCCACGTGATACAACCAAACACCACAAAGGCGAGAGATTATAACAAAGCCTTTACAATGCTTTATCTTAATCCGATACTACCCGCTAAGGTTTCAACACTGGCGGGTCTGTAAACCACATCCAGGGCCCCCTTCTTGCGCCATGTGAATTACACCCTGACCCGGGAACTCACACCGACCACGATAGTATCAACATTAAGACTTTGCAAATTACTCAGCTAGGCTGGCCCATACCAGACATGTGGTTGCATGATTGACTCAGGTCAAAGGCTTGCAAGGTTAAGTCCTTAGTGTGATCAAGGCAAGACATCCACATACCATCTGCCCATCGGGCCCACCTTGGCCTCCTCGCCCCTTGCCACTTGCCTCAATCTAAGTGATTATCACCCAGTTGATTACCAAGCACCACATGCCATCAACAATTCAACATCGTTGCGTGACATGACTCGCCACAACAACTCAATCTCATCGTGTGATCCCACATGACACACAAGTTCATAATATTGTTCCATATTCCATTAATCAAGATTAATTATCAATGATTCTGACACATGTGATGACGTGGCATGGCTAAGCAACTAATACGAACTAATCCTCCAATGTTGATTATAATTATTAACCAACTATATTAAACCAATCTAGGGTGACAATGGATCATGGCATACAATGACAAGGTAGGGTATAGATCAATCTGGTATTTTAGCTAAGCCCAAACTAATTTGAAACAGTTGTATAATTGAAATATATGCAATAGTGTAAATCAAACATAGCTATTTTATAAACATGGGTTCAACATGATCAAAGCACAACTTGCCTTGGAATAGGTCCTGATCTTGATCTGAAGCTTGCTCTTGAGTTGTTTGATCTTCCTCCGAAGCGTCACACAATTCAACGCCTCACGCTGCATCAAGAAGAAAAGCAAATAAATACCAAAACAGAGAGCAATTGAACTCAAAAAATCAAATAAAATTCACCATTAAATAGATCTCAATTTTACAAATTTTTAGAAATTTGAATCACTCAAATCCGAGTTAAATTGCAAAAGATATAGCCTTTTGAAGTTTGAAATAAATACTGAAATTAGAAAATCAGAAATTCGGAATTAACAGATTTATTTTTAAACGAAAACTGATTTATTGCGCCATCATGACGCCGCATGACGCCAGCGCTGAACCGACCAATCGAAGCCGACGCGTGTCTTGGCGTATGGATCGAGTCCACGACCGCGCCAAATTTCACGGTGGACTCGGCCACAGCGCTGCTCTGCGCACGACACGCGCACGATCCGTTGGCTCAACCAACGGCGCAATCTTGGCCTTCCATCATCGATCGGCGGCTCATGCCGGCGATGACGTGGCTTACCGACACGTACTCCACGCGGCGAGATCTGACGCTCTTAGTCCAAGATCCGACGGTTGCAAATGCTCGCGAGGTTCGACGATGAGCTCGGCGGCGCGTTCACCGGAGACCGAGACGAAGGCGAGCCCGACGGCGCTTTGGCGATCAACAGGCAACGAAGACGCCTGGAACCGAAGCGTCTCCCCGCGGCGATTCCAGATCTGCCCTCAACGGCGGCGGAAGGACACCGGTCGGCCACGAAAACGAAGAAAACGGCGACGGCGGCGCTCGGTGTTCAACCCAAAATTCCGACGAAAGGCTGCGACTCTCGGGCTACGTGCTTAGGGCTTTGCTCACGGCCTCAAATAACACGCGCACCCTCTTATAGCATAGGAGTCCGTGCCCGCCGGTTTCTGCCATGGTGTCCATGGTCGACACGAGCCGGACTCGAGTCCTCATCCGAGACGACGCACTGTGCACCGACACGCGTGGCGGGTGAACGGCGATTGTCTCGCGACGCGTCTTCATCCGTGATCATCCGATCCAGATCCAACGGCGCAGATTCAATCGCTCTAGGGTTTACCCGAGATGGGCCAAATGGGCCGCGATTCTCCGGGCCGCACGCGCGACAAAGACACTGGGCGGGCCCATTACTGTTCCGGGATTTTTCAAAAGGTTTTCTCAATTAAATTAATTCCAAAAATTCATTTAATTTGTTTTAGGCAATAAAACAATCAGGAAAATTCCAAGAAAAATCTCAAAAATACTTTGAGACATTCTGGACTCAAATAAAATATTTTTGCCAAAACTTTATTTTGACTTTGCACAGATTTAAATACTTTTGAATAAAAAGCAATAAACTTGAAATAACATTTAATTCAAATAAATCCAGAAAAATCCAAATAAATTCCAGAAAATCACAAATGCACTTCTAAGCAATAAAAACCTAATTAAGCCAAATTTTGGGATGTTACAACAGGGTCTGCACTCTCCTCTGGCTCCCACTCTCGCTCCTCTGGATCTTCTTCTTCTTCGGTGACCTCGTCCGGCTCCTGAACGACCTGGTCCGCTAGCTCCTCAGCTACCTGCAAGGCCTCCTCTAGCTCGCTGATGACTCTGGCTGCGGTGTCATGGGTCTCCTCAAGCTCCTGCTCCGTCACTCTGAGTGCCTCGTACACCGCCTCCGACCCCGAGTGGTCTCTCTCATATGCTCCTCCTGGGCAAGGGCGAACTCCGCAAGGTGTACCGCGGTAGCACACTCGTCCTCCACGATCCGTCGGCATCGGCATGCTTGCACATCAGGGTGAAGTCGAAACACTGAGTCGTGAAACTCGTCGGCATAGTCGCAGCAGACACGACGAAGAGCAAGTCGGGCAACCTCCTGAATCGCAACCTCGTATGAGAACCTCCTTACAGAAATGCTGATCGGCCTACTAGCTTCATCATTCTCCCGGGCATAGATGATCAGCTTGCAAACAAATCCTCGGTGAACACCATTAACGGTCCAGCTGCCTCCTCGGTAAAGCGGACGATAAAAACCTCCAAGCGTCTGAAGAACTCTCCACAGCTCCATGGCGTAGCCACCTGCTGACTCCTCAAAGGTCGGAACGATCGGCATCTGCTTCATAAGAACTTTGAATAAGTTCTCCACCCGAAACGGCAAGTAAACGGTAAATTCAGCAAAGGCGAGAAGTAGAGAATGAGATGAGTCGAGAGTGTTTTGTTAGTCAAATTTAAATTTTCCTTTAGAAAATAGTTTTGGACACAACTCGACTTCTCCATACTATCTAGGCCAAGACCTACAAGATGCTTTGTGATACAACCTCTCGTAAGGACCCGAATCCATCGATTCGAACCCACCGTGTTTACCGCACTAGTCCTGTGATCAACGCTAGTGCACACAACTCAACATCGGTACATATCATATCATACTCAACGATAATAGAATATTACTCCATTTATTGATATAGCTAAGTGTATGATCTTATGACCGACTTACATTATTAAGCCACGCAGGCAAAACCGAAATATAAGCTAAGAATTAAGCAATGAAAGTAGAAAACGAGATAGCTCATCACCACCACAAGCAACCGACAAGGCTCGGACCCTAATGACTCGTGGTCCTCCCGAACTCCTCCTCCAACACAGTGTAGATTCTTCGATGTTGATTATTATTGTTGGCAAGGGTGAGTACTTAAAGCACTCAACAGTTGTGCAGTAATGCAATTCTATGTAACTATATGCAAGGCTTATTCCAATGAATAGGCTATCATGGCTATTTTGCAATAAGCGATGTTTATGAACAAATATAACAAATAGATTGTAAAGATCAGAAACAAATAACAATAAATAGATTCAAGATTTCAAGTAAACCAAGTTTCCAATCCTAAGTCAAATTCCATCTTCCACATGGCATTCCGCCATCCCAACCAAGTTGTCCATTTAATTAAGCTAACCCTTAATCAGAATTCCGAGCATTGCTCAATATCGCGAGCACGGCTATCCGAATAGTTTCACACTCTGCAGAGGTTATGCACTTTACCCATGCGATACAACCAAACACCACCAAGGCGAGTGATTATAACAAAGCCTTTACAATGCGTTGCTTAACCCGGTACCACCCGCTAAGGTTTCAACACTGGTGGGACTGGTTACCACATCGAGGGCCCCCCTCTTGCGCCATGTGAATTACTCCATAACTCGGGAACTCACATCGACCACGATAGTACCAAAATTTGGACATTGCAAATTAATCGCCTAGGCCGCCCATACGGATATGTGGTTGCATGATTGACTCAGTCAAAGGCTTGCAAGGTTAAGTCCTTAGAGTGATCAAGGCAAGACATCCACATACCCTCGCCCATCAGAACACCTTGGCATACTCGCCTTGTCACTTGCCCCAATCTAAGTGAATATCACCCAATTGATTACCAAGCACCACGTGCCATCAACAATTCAACATCGTTGCGTGACATGACTCGCCACAACAACTCAATCTCATCGTGTGATCCCACATGACACACAAGTTCATAACATCGTTCCATATTCCATTAGTCAAGATTAATTATCAATGTCTCAATCACATGTGATGACGTGGCATGGCTAAGCAACTAATACGGTCTAACCATCCCATGATGATTATTATTACTAACCAACTATAATGAACCAATCTAGGGTGACAAAAGATTAGGGCATACAATGACAAGGTAGGGTATAGATCAAATTGGTAGCTTAACTAGATCCCAATTTAGATTGAACAATTGTATACTTGAAATACTATGCAATAAAGTAAAACAATATAGCAATTTTATAAACATGGGTTCAACATGATCAAAGCAGAACTTGCCTTGAAATAGGTCCTGATCTTGATCTGGAGCTTGCTCTTGAGTTGCTGGATCTTCCTCCGAAGCGTCGCACAATTCAACGTCTACGCGTACCGAAGGAGAAAAGCAAATAAATACCAAAATAGAGAGCAAATGAACTCCAAAAATCATTTAAAATTCTCCATTAAATAGATCTCAATTTTACAAATTTTTAGAAATTTGAATCACTCAAATCCGAGTTAAGATGCAAAAGATATAGCCTTTTGAAATTTGGAATAAATACTGAAATTGCAAAAATTAGAAATTCGGAATTAACAGAATTATTTTTAAACTGAAAACAGACTTATTGCGCAAGCGTGACGTCATTGCTGACATCAGCCGATGTCGATAATCGACGCCACGCGTCTGGTCCATGGACTCGGTCTGGGACCGCCTCGTCCACCGCAGACGCGGTTCATGGCGCCGCAGAACGCGTGACACGCGGCGCGCTTTGATTGGTCCATCTCGCGCGCAAAGATCAACCGCATGATCGCATCTAATGATGCGATCTCCAACTTACGTGGCACGATCTCTGCCCTTCGCTAGAAATCCGACGGTCCTTGAAGCTTCAACGCGACGATGGCAGAGCGGCGGCGCAACTCCACCGGCCTTGGAGACGACGACCTCGGCGACGGCGTTCTGGCGACGAAACAGCGACGCTGCTCCCCCACACCGACGTGGCACAGCACGACGGTCTCGGATCCGGAACCCAACCGACGAGAAACGACTCGACGACGGCGCAAAAGCACGAAACAAGCGGCGGCGCAAGCAACCAACTACGACGAGCTCCCAGGCGCGATCTACAATGGTTCTCGCGGAACGGCTCCGGCTGACAACTACGGCACACGGCGACGATTCTCGGGGAGGCTACGGACCCCTTAAATAGCCCTTGACGTCCGCGTATTGCGCCAGGGATGCCAACTGACGCGGCGGCGGTGTCCTTCTCGGACACGGCGGCGGCGCCCGAGTCCCGCACGGAGACGACACACGCTAGCCGTCCGATCACGATCTCGCGGCTAAGATCTGATCCCAACCGCTGACGATTTCTTTCCAACGGCGAAGATCCATCCGAGTCCCGAACCGGTACGCCTTGCCCTCACGCGCGCGATCTCGATCCAACGGCGGAGATTTGATCTTCCAGAAAACGGCTAAACGGGCCGCGTTACTCTGGGCCGCACGCATACAGCGTATGGGCCGAGCCCAACACTGTTCGCCCATTTTTAAAAGGATTTTCCATTTAAAATAATTACATAAATTCATTTTATTTGTTTTAGGCAATAAAATAATCAGGAAAATTCCAAGAAAATTCTCAAAAATACTTTGAGACATTTTGAACTCAGATAAAATATTTTTGGCAAAACTTTATTTTAACTTTGCCTAAATTTAAATGGTTTCCAACAAAGGACCAATATACTTAATTTAAAGTTAATTCAAATAAATCCAGAAAAATCCAAATAAATTCCAGAAAAACATAAAAAGCACTATTGATAATAAAATAATATTTAGACGAATTTTTGGGAAGTTACACCAGGCCACACCCCGCCTTGCCGCCCTACTTCGCACCCGACTCGGGTGTAGCCTAGCCCAAGTCGCCACCACTGCTTGGATTTATTGTGGGTGTCGTGCCACCAAACCTTAGTCGCCCTTGAAAAACTGAGGCAACTCCTGTGTGTATTGCCCTCATTCTACACCCCTTCAACCCCATCCACTCCACAAAGAGACATGCCGCCACCGTCTTCTTCATCTACAGCGACAAAACCACTGTGCACGCTGCTTTCTCCTCCGTTCCTTGCCACTCCAGTGAGTTCTTCGCAAATCTGTAACATCCCAAATTTTGTTTTTTTAGATTTAATTTGATTTTTATTTGTTATTGAATTTTTGAGGTCTTATTTAATTCATTTTGGAATTTTTGAATAAAGCCTTTTGCTATCTTTTAATCATTCAGAGAAAATTATTAATGATCTTTGGTGGAAAATATTTTATTTAAGTTCCAAATGTCCCAAAGTATTTTCTAGAATTTTTCGGGATTTTTCCTGGTATTTTTGCTATGAATTATAGCTTTATCTATTTATCTGAATTATTTTAATTCAAAAATGGTTTAAAAATCGGTTGAATAGTGCTGGACCAAAACCCATCGGTCCGGCCCATTAGTCCATGCCGCAGCCCAGCCACGCCTGCCCGCGTGGCCTGCTCCATCAAAACCCTAGGATCATGACTGTCGATCGAGATCCAACGGCCGTGCCTTCTCCGCATTGCCGCGTGTTGCTAGCCATCGATCGTCGTCGAAAGGACGACCGTGATCATGCCACATCGCCCATCCATATCCCCGCCAGATTCCGCCGCCGCATCTGAGCGAATCTCATTTCGCGCAAGATTCACAAAAGTCGAGGTCGCTATTTAATGTGTCGTCGCCACCTCTGTGTTGCGCACCCCGAGACGCACCCATAGCCCTAGAGCACGCCCGCTGAGACACCGTCTTGCGCCCGTGCAAGCTCGCCATTGTTGCCGCTTCATGTCGCCGCGGTTTTCGTCTCGTTCCGCCGTCGTCGAGTCGTCTCTGCCGCCGCCAAGACCCCCATTGAGTTTGCCATGTCGAGACGCTTCAGACGCGCCAGCTAACGTCGCCGGAGGTGCCCTAGAACACCATCGGCCCCGTCTTCCTCTTCGTCTTCGGTGAACTTGCTCCGTCGTACCATGGTCGCCGTTGCAAGCTTCATCAGCCGTCGGATCTGGTGAGCGCTGTTGGATATCTTCCACATGTCGTCTGCCGAGGTAGCCGCGTCGCAAGTCCGTATCGCGTAGCGCTAGCCGTTCGATCCGGATCAGACCGCGTAGAGTCAGCCGCGTAGCGTTGGTGTTAGCTCGCCGCGTGTCCACCGCCGCAGCCCCATCCGCTGAATCTTGACCGTCGATTTTGAATCGTGCGGCCATGATCGCATCGACGCCGCGGCCAACCGCGTGTCGGGTGCCGTAGTCGAGGTACCATGCGTCGGGTCCATGGTGGACCAAGGTCGAACCGTGGACCGAGTCCATGCGCGAGTGACGCGTGTCGCCTCCTGATTGGGCTACGTGTCCGCTGACGTCAGCATAACGTCATAATCTGGTTTTCCTTCGGAAAAATATTTCGTCCGAAATTCATTCCTATGTGGACGTCATCATGAGGTCATGCTGATGTCATAAATGCTATTTCTAGTTTAAAAATAATTCGGTTAATTCGGGTTTTCTAATTTTTTTATTTATCTTTTATTTCAAACTTTGAATAGCTATATCTTTTGCATTTGAACTCCGATTGAGGTGATTCTAGTTTCTCAAAATTTGTAAAATCATGCTGTATTTAATGGTGAATTTTATTTAATTTTTGGAGTTGATCCTACTCTTTATATTTGTTATTTATTGCTTTCTCACTCGTTACACGTAGACGTCGAGTTGCCTGGTGAGTTTGTCATCGAGGATCCAGCACTTGAGCAAGGTCCAGAGTAGGAGTTAGAGCTGTTTGAAGGCAAGTTGTGTTTTGATCATGTTGAACCTATGCTTTAAATATTATATTGTTTCAAAGTATTGCATATTAATTCAAGTATCGTTGTTTCAAATATGTTGGGATTAGCTATCATCCACTTTGAGTTACATCCACCTTGTCATGTCTTATATCGTATCTCATTTATCACCCTATAATGGTTTAATACTAATTGGTGGCTATAATTGCCAATATGGTTAGTTAGACCGCCAATAGAATGCTTAGCCGTGCAACGAGTCATCATTTTATGTAAAAATGGTTAATCTTGCTTGATGATTATGAAACATGTTTACTAAATTGTCTGTCGGGTGTTGTCACACAATGTTGTTGTTGTTGTTATTGATGGCACGTGGTGCATGGTAATCAACCGGGGTGGTAAAATGATTTAGACCGAGGCAAGTGGTATGTATTTGTGGTGGGCCAATGTGGCACTTGGGCGGTCGCTTTGCTTTTTATTATAATGGTTGGTTCATGGTTATGATGATTTTTAGTTAGTCTTACCTTGGTCAATTAAGGACTTAACCTTGCAAGAATTTGAACTGAGTCATTCATACAACCACATGTCTGTTATGAGACAGACCTAGCTGATTAATCTGTCGAGTCTAAGCTTTTGTACTATTTATGGTGGTGTGAGGCCCGGGTAGTGGTAACCAGTCCTCGCACGGGTATGCTCACATAGCGCAAGAGGGGGCCCTAGATGTGGTAATCAGTCCCACCAATGTTGAAACCTTAGCGGATAGTACTGGGTTTAGATAAACATTGGAAAAGCTTTGTTATAATCACTCGTCTTTGTGGTGTACGGTTGTATCTTGTGGGTAAAGTGTATAACCTCTGCAGAGTGTAAAACCTATTCGAATAGCCGTGCTCACGGTACTGAGCATTGCTCGGTGATTACAAAGGGTTAGATTTCATTAAAAACAAATGTGGGTATGGATATGAAATGTGGAATAAGGTTATGAGTTGGTTATTGGAAAACAAATGAAAAATGTATTATTGTTATTATTTTTTACTGTCTTTTAATCTTTTTATGCTATTCTTTTACCAATGCTGCTTATGCAAATTAACCATGTCAGCCTATCCTTTGTAATAAGCCATGCATATAGTATATTAGACTTGCATTGTTTGCGTAACTTGTTGAGTGCTTTATGTACTCACCCCCTTGCAACGGTACTGCTTTTGAAGAGGAGCTTCAGGAGGAGACGAATAACTAGGGTGCGAGCCTTGTCAGTTGCCTGTGGCAGATTGAAGGGTTTCTACGCTTGTGTTTATTTCCGCTGCTATTTATTTACTTTCAATCTTAGCCCTGCGAGGCGTATTCATGTAAGGTTGACCATAAGGTCGTCGAACAGTTATATTTAATATTGATGAAGTCTTTATTATGTTACCGTTAAGTATGATTGTGATATTAATCAATGTTGAGCCTGTGTGCACTAGCGTGATCTTGGATTAGTGCAGAATACACAGAGGGTCCGGATTTACATATTCGGGTTCTGACAAAATCCGACCGCATCATTGTGTGTTCTAGCTTCTTATCTTCTCACCCCTCGAGTTAATTCGAGTTTGGTTCACTGTGTGCATAGATCAAGCTAATTCAATCTCTTGCGTCGCTACCAGTTTATCTTCAGATTCTACCGCCACGAGTGAGTTTGCGTCACTAACCACACCATTGGGTTCGCTGTCTTGTGTTCTAATCGATGCTTCCCTTCCTATCGCCAGAGCATCACTAGAGGTCACTACTACAGAATGGTACGACACTATCGCTTCATCTGGGTCGGTTCTTAACTTTTTAGGAAAAAAATCAATTGTGATAGATGATTCAATGAGGGTGTTAAATAATTGGCGGGGAATCATCACAATCGGTTCTAATGTTAGAACCGATTGTGATGTGCCTAATGTTACATCACAATCATTTCTAATCTAGAACCGATTGTGATGTTCACATTCACATCACAATCGGTTCTTAGGTTATAACCGATTGTGATGTGCGCATTCATATCACAATCGATTCTTCAAAAGAACTGACACAAATGCTAGCCTCATTGCAATCGGTTCTATTGAAGAACCGACCCAAATGCTAGTCTCATTCCAATTGGTTCGATTGAAGAACCAACACAAATGCTAGCCTCATTGCAATCAGTTCTCTTGATGAACCGATACAGATGATAGCCTCATTGCAATCGGTTCTATCCAAGAACTGACAAAAATAATGGGCTCGTTGCAATCGGTTCTCTCGAAGAACCTACATGACCCATCCAGCACCACCAAATAATCTCGCCGCCTCGCCCTCACCCTCGCCCTGTCCCCTCCCTTCCTCCCCTCCATTTCCCCCATCACCGGCGCTCTCTCCTCCTTCCGCACCGTCCCACCCCCGTTGCCTGACCACGCTGGCACCCTCGCCACTTGAATTCCTCGTGGGACACTGCCTCCAGATCCGGCGGTCTCCGTGGCCGACTGATTCGATCAACTGCCCCCTATGGACAACCTGCGGTCGGAGATGTGCTTCGTGCAACTTATCATCCCCGCCAACAGCGCAAGCTTCGCTGTCACCTACCTCGGCGAGGTTAGCCTCCCCCAGTTAAAGGACGGCGTGTCGCCCCTCGCTCCAACCTACCTTTCACTTTTAACCCTCCTCTCCTTCCTCTCTTCAATCTCGAGGGAGAGGGCGAGGAGAGAATGAAGAATCCGATGGATCGACATCATGTCAGGCTTGAAAATGTATGAGTCCGAATCAGGTTGCTGAGGATTACTAAAAACCATTCGAACTGGAGATCCAAGGAGCCTGAAGGGAAGATTAGGAATTATGATGGATGGAGGGACCCGATTTATTGATAACGACCTGGGCTGGATCCAACGGCAAGAATAGTAACTAGTAATTACTATTTAGCGTAAAAGAGTAATTAGCTTTTGTTGATTGTAACTTTCATTTACCTGCTGTAATCTCTGCAGCCTTCTTAAGGTTGTTGGAGTTGTCGAAGTCAGATCATCGAATGAATGAAATGAGTATTTGCCTTTTTTGTTTGCTTTCGCTGGTTTATTTCCGTAGATTAGTCCACTTCATTCGGATTATGCTGGTTCTTGACAGATTGGTATCAGAGCTAGGCAATCCTCGACAGCGATTGTTTCTGTGAAGAAATAGGTTGGTGAGGAATTCAAATACTCTTTGTAAAATCCCTAATCTCCGGATAGAAGTGAAGATGCCAGAAGGAGCAATACTTGGAGCTGTTGGGGAAGAATCAGAGTCTCAGTTGGTGGTGGAGGTAAAGGAGATCAAGGGAAAGATCGCTGAAATGCAACAACAAAATCAACAGATGGGAGAGAGTATCAAACATATGCAGATCCAAATACAAGAGAATAGTATTCAGAAGCAGAAGCAGATGGAGGCATTCATGGGTATATTGATGGCTAGAGAATCCCATAAGGAACTGCAAGGGGAAAGAACGGCGCCACCTGGGGATCGATCGAGGAGGTTCACCAGTTGCTGCAGATCACATAGGTGTAACCCCTGCCAGTGGGTACTCAAATGGCTCTAGAGGATGAAGTGTCGGACCAGTTCAGCCTCCTAATGTTACAATCATGGCAACCAATATACCACAAGAACCAAGGAATTACAGTGAAGGAATCCGGATGCAGATGAGTTCAACAACTTCAACAATACCAGTAAATCTTATTCAAACTCCTGGGGTGATTCCTAAACACTCTAGTGGAAGTAATTTCGCACCACAATATACGACGGCCACTACCATTAATGCATTACCATATGGGGTGGGGCACCAGACTTATCCTGGATTAGGGTATATGAGACCAAATCAGCAGTGGGGACAACATTGGGTAAGGCCTCCCGATTTGCAATATGGATTACAACCCCCGTGGCTAACTAATCAGAACAGGGAGAGGAACTATTATGGTTAGTCCTTCAGCAAAACTAAGTTAGAATTCCCAAAATTTGAAGTTGACAATCCGGAGGCCTGGATAAGGAAAGCTGGCAAGAACTCCTCAAGAACAGCAGGTATCGATAGCAGAGGTATACATGTTGGGAAGAGCTGACCAATGGGTAACAAGCAACAATATAGATATGAGTAACCTGACATGGACACAATTTTGCGACATGATATGTAAAAGGTTCGCTGCAGAAAACAAGGTGGACATCGCAGATACCTTTAGAGGGTTGCAGCAAATAGGCTCAGTCAACACATACATAGATAAGTTGAAGAGGTTATGGCTTTGGTGAAAAGAAGTAATCCAGCATTAAGGGAGGGGTATTTTTTGGATTTCTTTGTGTCAGGATTGAAGGAATACATCAAAATACCCCTGAAATCTTTGGATCTCAAGACACTAGCAGATGCATATGTACATGCAAGAAATTATGAAAACATGCCAAACTATAAGAAACCAGTCAATTGGCCTAATAGCAATGTGTTCAAAGGAAGTTATCAGGGAAGTAGTGCTGTCGGAAAAAGTAGTAGAACTACAAACATGGGAGCTGACAAATGGAATAATGGAAAGTGTTTCAAATGCCAGGAACCTTGGACTCCAGGACACAATAGTGTTTGCAAATTCAAGAAGACCATTCATTTAATTACTATGGAGGATGAGAAAAATGAGGAAGAATCTGATGAGATTAAGTTCAATACTAGAACCATCTGTGATCCAAAGTCCCACGAGCATAAGTCCCAGCCGGCCTCTTGCCCTTTGTCTGTGCGTGCCCTAGCCCTTGCCGCCATCCGCCTCCACCACCTCCACCCGCGCCCTAGCCCTAGCCTCCCCATGCCCGGCCTCCCTCCAACCTAGTCCTAGCCCGCGCCTGCGCCTCCCTCTGCCCCGGCCTCTCCCCGCACCGCACGTCACCCCCTGACCGGCCTCTCCCCGGTGTCGCCCGGCTCCACCAACACCGGCTTCGTCTCGGCGGGATCCGCCCCTGTCGTCTTCGTCTCCCCCGAATCCGCCCGTGTCGGCTTCGTCTCCCCCGGCTCTGCCCGCGCCGGTTGGTGTCGCCCGCCTCCGCCTGCGCCTGTTACTCTCCCCGCACCGCCTCGCCCGTGCCGGTAAGTCTCCCCGCACCGCTCGAGTAATTTTGAGATATTAGACTGCTCTAGATAATTGATTTCTCAGCCTGAATAGTAACATCAGTATTGTAAATTAAGGGGAATGATGGGGATGTTCGTGGTTGGGCATCGCAAACTAACAATCATTTGGCTATTTACTGAAGGATAGAGTCATGGACATAGTTGTTTGTATACTAGCTTATTGTGCATATTTGGAAGGAGTTCATGCTTTGTCGTCTGTTTGAGCTTGTTGATATGTTATTTGGACATTTAATAAAAAAAACAAAGCTATGGTGAAATGTTCTTTTATGTTGCTAGTACAAACAATCCCTGTACAATTTGATACTCTTATGCTCAACATGCTCCTTAGATATGGGACATGGCTTGTAGTTTTTGATCTTAGAAGCTATCCTATAAGTAGTTGGTGCTATGGTATAAAATGTGAGTACGTTATTATGCCTTGACTTTGTACAATAATGAAGTACTGCTTGCTCTAAACTCTAGTGTTAGACTAGAGATATGTGGTTATTCAGGATACTAGAACAGAAGATTTGCCCTGAAAGTGTAGCACTTCATGTTCTGCTTAGTACTACTGCAGTACAGTGTTGATTTTGTTTTTGGTTCACAGCTTAGTTCATTGTTGTGAACTGGTTTGCTGCTTTTTGTTCGATGTTTCAAGTTCATTGCTTTGAACTGGTTTGCTGCTGCTTGTTAGGATAATTTTTGCAATCTGGTTAGGATAATTTTTGTCAATGTCAATTCATAGTTCAGATCACAAATGTTTCATGCAGATTTATTACTGTTAAGTTGAGAGCTCTCAGATTTGAATTCATCCCAGGTTTATTTGTGAATGATCAATTAGTTGCTTTTTTCTGTCAAGATGTTTAGTTATCGAGAAGTGCTTCAATGCTCTCCCAGAACAAAACTGCACTAATCTAAAAGTACTTCAGCTAATTACGACGAAGGGCAGATTAGTCATTCAAAAACTTCTAAATAGGGCCGTGGATCCGAAGCCCAACCCGCAGGCCCTAACCCAACGTCGCGTCTTCCCCACCACGGGCAACAAGCCACTTCTATCGAAACCGCTCCCCTCCTGTCATCCGCTCGAACCTCGCAGTCGCATCTTCCTCTCGTCAATCGAAAATCGCCTCATTATCCGCCTCGCATCGCCCTCCGCCTCCCGTAGCTCTCCTCCTCCTTCGACCGACGTCCTCCGTCTCCCGTCGCTCGCCTCTTCCTCCGCCCGACGTCCTCACATGCTCCTCCGTCTCCCGTAGCTCGCCTCCTCCTCCGTTCGACGTCCTCGCCTCCCCGCGACCCCCTTTCTTGTCGTAACTACTCCTCCAATGCCCGGTTGCCGTTCGCCTCCCGTCGCCGCATCCTCCTCCGCCCTACCTCCATCTTTGCATCCTCCTCCGCCCTACCTGCGTCGGCCTCCCCGCACCTCCCGTCGCTGTATCCTCCTCCCTACCTGCGAAAAGGTCCGCTTCGCCCACAATACCCTTCTCTCGTCGCCACTCCAACGCTCGCCTCCTCCTCAAACCCCGTCCTCGCCGCCACCTTAGACCAAACCAGAGGCTGAAATCGGCTCTTCCTCCTTTGCCACCTCGTCGCCTCCCAGCACAAGAACCAGAGCCGCCTTAGCACCCCCAAGCGGCCTCGGCATCGCCGGACACCGCAGCGACCGGCTACACTACGGTGGGGGAGAGCTGTCCATCAACGAGACGCTGGCGTTCATGTTCCAGATGCCCTCCGGGCGTGTGCTCCATCGAATCCCCTTAATCTCCCCCGGAGTGTACCGCGACGTCAAACGTATCTGTGAAACTGATTTGCAGGTGACATGAAACGTATCTGTGAAACTGATTTGGGATTGATGTCCCAATATTGCTTAACCAAGCATGTTTTTAAGATCAGCAAGCAGTTCTTGGGAAATGTTTCGCTCAAAATCAATGTTAAGGTACTGATTAACTCATCACCTGCTTACACATCAAATGTAGTGTAGACCAGCAAGTTAACTTGGAACCCTGCTTATTTATTTCATCTTGGATTTCATGATACGATTAAATTCAGTGGGAGGAAGAAACACCGTGCTCTTGGATGTGATAAGTTGGAGGATTCCATTGGTCATTGACATACCAACTATGATATTTGGTGCAGATGTAACGCATCCTGAAACTGGGGAGGACTCTAGTCCATCCATTGCTGCAGTTAGTATCAGCATTACTCTTCTTCCTCCACATCAATATGCATTATATTCTCGTCGGATTAGGCTTTTTGTTTTCCCTTTTTTGTAATAAGCCGCTTGCAGGTTGTTGCTTCACAAGACTGGCCGGAAGTCACAAAGTACGCTGGATTGGTATGTGCGCAGGGTCATCGGCAAGAGCTCATTCAGGACCTTTACAAGACATGGAACGATCCTCAGAGAGGCACTGTAACAGGAGGAACAATGTGCTCTTCTAAAGTGGAAAACTAATTAAATGTTTTTTTAAATGAGCTATGAACTTATTTGCCGCGCTGCTTTTGTTATGCAGGGAACTCTTAATATCCTTCAGGAAGGCCACCGGCCAAAAGCCATTGAGAATAATTTTCTACAGGTGTGCTAGTTCGAATATTGGCTATGAACTATAGTTTGTCGAGGACAGTAGTCAAATATTATGATAACCAATTTAATGCCGTGTGAATCTTCTACATGTACGATAGTGTTTAGGTTGGCTATCTCTTGTAGATTACAAAAATAGCCATTGTTAAGGCTTTTTATGTTGCAATTAAATTATGTTATCTGTTAGTTGTATTAATACTTTTATCTCTTTCAGGGATGGCGTTAGTGAAGGCCAATTCTACCAAGTTCTCCTTTCTGAGTTAGATGGTATCCCTAAGGTTGGATACACTTGTATTTTCTTATGTAGATCTTGTAACCACCTTTTAAGAGTTGCGTACCAAATGCTTTCTTCTAGGCATGTGCATCCCTGGAACCAAATTACCAGCCTCATGTAACATTTGTAGTGGTTCAAAACCGTCACCATACAAGTCTGTTTTCAAACAATCACAAAGACAGAAGTAGCACGGACAAAAGTGGGAATATTTTGCCAGGTAATCTTTTTCATGACCTGTACATCTTTAAGTTATGGGATCTACTGCAGATTATAGTTTAACTAACACATTGTAAAAAATTGTAGTACTTCAACTAAAATTGTTTGTTAGTAAAGTTGTTCCATTGGTTGATTTCTAACACACTACATATTTCATGCTATACGTTCATGCATAAGTACAATTTCCTTGGACTATTGAAACTTTGTTTTGGGTGAGCTAATTTTATGATGTTGCATTTACTATGTTATTCCCTTGTTTCTGTAATTGCTCACTAGCTGCCCAAAACAGGAACCGTTGTTGATTCAAAGATATGCCATCCAACGGAGTTTGATTTCTACCTCTGTAGTCATGTAGGAATTCAGGTAAGAATATTGTACTGGTCCTTGTGGAAGGCTGACATACTGAAATTGTCGTTACTCTGGTCCCGTGTCTTGTGATTAAGTATTTGAAGAGACTGCATATTCTCTTTTCAACAAGCTATCACTGTACCTAGTTACCTACTGAAGATGACATGCTCAAACGAATAAATTAACCGATGCTTATGGCCAATTTTTTAATCATGTGATTGTACAACCATGGTACTTGCATCAGTGAAGTGTTGTACTGCAAGCATGGGAGTAGATCTCAACACTCTGCTCTGATTTCTGAAATGCGTGACGTGCGTGTTTACCAGGGAACAAGTAGGCTAGCGCACTACCATGGCCTCTGGGATGAGAAAAATTTCAGTGGTGACGAAATGCAGACGTTTTCAAAATTAACCTTTGCTACACGTACGACATTACTGCTTTATGTTATGCTTGCCCTCTACATTTTGCACTATATCGTCTTTTAAGAGTAGACTGATGATCTATCTATATGTTGATGCAGTTACTTATGGTGCACACGTTCGGTTTCTGTTGGTATATTCTTCTGCACCCTTTTAACACTGTTCCCCTAGGCGGCGCCTAAGTGCTATGCCCCTCCTGCCCGCCTAGACGGCTATTAGGTGCTAGGCATCGGTATGCCGTCCGACTAGCGTCTAGCGCCTAGGAGAACACTAGCGCCTAGGAGAACACTGGCACCGAAACATTTTCCAGTTTCCTACTTGGTTTTCGTATTTTGTCATCCTTGTGCTCAAATCTGAGATGCAATTTTGTATTTTTATTTCTCCAACAGTCCCACCTGCATACCATGCACATCTGCTTACGTTGCGAGCGCGGTTCTACATGGAGCCAGAGATGTCAGAGAACCAGACGCCAAAGAGCTCCAGTGTGACGAATGGAGTTTGGGTGAAGCCTTTGCCTGCTGTGAAAGAGAGGGTGAAGTTGTACTGTTGACAAGGAGACTACTTTAACTATTCACATTCTGTACCTAACATTGTAGAATTTAGTTGTAGAGATTAGGTTAGCTTTCTCCCGTAAAGAAGAGGAGAGCATTTGGATCCTGAACAATCTCTTGATTACCTCTGTAAAGCACTCAGGAACGCCTGTATAATAGTTGTTTGATCAGATGGCATCCAGTCTGGAAACAAAAGGTGCTCTAAGATGGTGATGAAATCTGCTTTTATGTTCTAGAATTCGGAATAGAAACGGAATCAATTAGAGATAATTAGAAAGTTAGATAGAGTTCGATTGTATTACGATTTTAATTCTCGCTATAAATAAAGGATACAGGATCTAATAGGATAGACACAAATTTCTCCAATACTACAACATTGGTAAGAGATGCGGCTGCAAATGAAGTTCATCATTTTGTATAGTACAAACTACAGAGGAATAGAAGTTCTATATTAAGAATAGAACAGAGTAAGGAGTTCGTTACAGCACATTTGCTAACACATAAAGGCAAATACTAAGTTGGGAAGGCTATCGGATACAAGTCCTTCAGAACTAGGCTTCAGAGAACATTGAGGTGATGATCAAGAATGAATTCCATCTCCATCATTGTGCAGCGATGTTGGCAGTGCTAGTATGCTACCCATGAAGCACTCTACAATGCAGCATAGATGCGTTCACTGCCAATTCTTGGAAAATTAAGGTGAAAGTGAACTGATTTCTGCTGTTGAGGTTTCCCAACAGGGTGCAGGTATACGGAGGCAGAAACAACCCTGAAAATTGAGCAAGAATTCCTTATACAATCATGGGTTAAAAGGTTCCAATGGAGAGAACCTGTGATTACGCTTTCATCAGCACTTACGTAGATCCAAGGAAGAAAGCAAGTGATAGATGGAAACCAAACAAAAAGACAGATACCACTGCTGTCAGAAGCATTGCAACTGAAGTTGAATACACCTGTATGTATGCAAGGACACATGGTCAGACAAACCAATACATTCTTTGATCTGCTTTAATAATCATAAATGGAATTTTGAGAACTTTATTTATTCAGGTGCCTCAAATATCAGAAGGTTTGAAATCTAGATATCAGGCCGATGCTTTATAGTTCTCTTGCTTCTACAAAGGATGCGTGAAAATTGTCCAATGTTTTGCATAGAGAACAAGATGCCTTTTTTATTAACATATTTTCTCAGATAACAGAATTGAGGAATAATGTAATTTCTTTCTAACAGAATGTGGAATGCCGTAATTTCTCAAATACAGATTGTGGAAAATGTAAGAATAAAGAATGTATTAACTTGCACCCCATTAAGCAGGCATGGACAATTATTGTATAAGGTTGACGCTGTTGCTGCTAAGAAATACAGGCAAGCATAAAATAAGGCATAATCTAAGGTGTTATCTAAATGTAAGCCATGTAGGTAACACAAAAATGCTGCGCTGTTGAAAAAGGACTGTAAAGTGTAAATTGCATTTCACAATCCATAATTGCTTAAATCCACCATCAATTTTTGTAGTCCACCAAACATTGGTAATAGAAAGATCCAAAAGATCTCCAATTGGCATAATTCACTGAGATAAATATCTAAAACTATAGGTGAACTAGTGATGCATTCTGGAAGAGTTCTAATGCCATGCAACGAATAAAATAATCCATATTTTTCTCTAAATGGAAAACAACAAGAGAGGACAATGATTCGATGAGAATATTGAAGGTTGTAATCACAGACTGCCACGTAAGCATGAAATAGATGTCTCAGTAGGGGCAACCTGAGGTAACACAGTGGCTACAATTATTAGCATGTGCAATTATTTCGGCAAAGATGTTCATAACGCATTTATTTAAACCTTGAAACCAGTTCAAGTTCAAATTTTGTACATTGACAATATTGCCAGCATACTTCATCACCATTGATTCAGCAATTCCACTGCAAAGCAAACAAAAACACTGTAAGGCAAGTTAAACCCCAAAATTTGAAGTATGTGGCATCATTGTTCTACATTATAGCACTCTATAAGCAGTTTTCAATGCAAAGTGCAGTGCAAAAGTTTATTTTTTAAAGAAAGGAACTTAAATACAAAAAATCTGCTGCAAGATTTGAGGAGAGATATCTTGTTATCACTTCATAAGCTAGGACCGAAATTCCATTACCTGATTGTTTAAAAAATTGTAGAAACTAGATCATGCCGTAGAGATCATAGGAGAATATTCTATCATAAGAAGAAAATTTAAGATATCTGCAGTCATGATATTCTTCTGAAATCTGCGGTCACAATACATGCATATCGAACCAACAGGTTTGAATATTATTAGCAGTTCTAAAAATTGAATAACCTGAATTTCAAGTATATGGCATCATTGTTCTACATTATATCACTCTACATGCAGCTTTCAATGCAAAGTGCAGTGCAAAAGTTTTTTTTAAAGGAACTTCAATACAAAAAATCTGCTACAAGATTTGAGGGGAGATATCAGGCGGTCGTTGCGCAACAATCTCCCGTGGTGATCTTGCGCAACAGGACTCTCGCTAGCTGATCTCGCCCAACAAACACAACAACTCACAGGTTATAACTCATCTATATATACGATCGGTTACTCTTTACATACCTTATCTGGCTCAGCGACGACGCCCTGAGCAACAACGTCAACAAACCATCTCTACTTCCTTTCATCCCGGCTCGGCAGCTGCGTCGGCAACAAATCGGCAGCGCGTCGGCAACAAATAGGCGGCCGCGTCGACATCAACACCATCGCATAGTAAGTCCTTGTGCTTTCGCATAAACACCGTTGTCAACGGACCGCGCGCTGGCGTAGAGCGCGCTGAGGGAGCCTAGCGCTCGCTCGGCTTGCTTGTCGAGGACGCGCAGCGTAAGGCCCGTGGGCAAGCGCAGAGGCCGATGAGGAAGTCCACCGCGTCCTTGCGCGCCTCCGCGTATAGCACGCGCCGTGACCTTTTGTCCAGCAGTAGCTTCAGCTGGGAGGAGGCCGGCAAGTGGAAGAGGAAGGAGGCGGAGAGAGGGAGGAGGCGGGGGTGGAAGAGGGAGGCGGCGGGGAGTTGGTTGGCTTGGCCTTGGCCTGCATCGCGGGATTATAGGCGTCGGGGAGGTGGTTGGCTGGGCTGTGGCCGGCGTCGTGGGTAACGAAGCTAAGCTCTGAAACTGCCAGTACTAGCGTGCTTGTTTGCTTTGGAAAACACGAGGGCTGAATAAGATCTAGGGGTCCGGAGTGAGGGAAAATTTTAATTGGGACTCTTTCCTTGATTAAAGAATAATTTTTTACTTCCAGTTTTTTAAATTAATGATAAATTTGCTATCTGTGTTTGTTTTAAAACAAACATTACATGTTGTATTAACACATGATTTTTTTTCGAATCAGAAAGGAGTATGAATTTTGCTTGTTCAACAGAAACTCTTTGTGAACTCATAAATAATTTGAACAACGCCCAAATTGATGTTATCAAAACTCTAGGATTGGAGTACGTACTGAAAATGAAAGTAATTCAACTACATCCATCATTGTTAAAATATATTATTGGTACGTACGACATATCTGATGGAACTTTCAAAATTGGAAGTAAGTGTTTAGAAATAACCAATTGGGACATCTACTGCATTTTAGGCCTCCCCTACACTGGAACTATTGTGCGAAGTATTAAACCATTACCCACTAATAATTCATTGGTCAAGAGATATACAAAGAACATAAGTAAGAAGATATTGATAAAAGATATATTAAAGGAAATTCAAAAAAGTAAGGATGCAAATGAACATTTTGTTAGGATGTTTATGTTAACATTGATGGGAACAATATTAGCACCTACTTCCCGTGAGAAAGTGCCTACATCGTATTTGAGTCTATTGCAAAATATAAAAGACATAAAAGACATTAATTGGAACGAGTTCACATTGAGGTTTCTAATGGACAACATCAAAAGTGTTGCCAGTGGAAGGGGAGTCAGCATATACGGCCACAGGAAATGGCCAAATGGAAATTTAATGCTTTTGCAAGTGAGTCCCACTTTACTCAATTTGAATTTTTTTAGAGGGCAGCATCATCCAATTATTATATGTTATGCAAATATTGTGTAGATATGGTACTGGGAGCACGTCCACACTATAGATTCAGATTTGATTTATAGCGCTCCAATTTTTCCCTTGATGGAGCGATGGGACAAAGAGTTAGCTTTTAGGAGAGATGAGTATGACATGTCAAAAGGATACGGTGTTGGCAAGGTATTGCATTGACTGACACGAAAATATTATGTATGTCAAATGAACCGTGCATTGCTATGTTTGTATGGATAACATTAACTTAATGCCTTTCAAATTGTGCAGGTCATAATGGATATCAAGTGCGATGTTGATAGAGACAAAAACCAGCAATCATCATTGCGAGCAGGACAGGTACTAACTTTCATTTGTAATATTTTTTCGTTGTTATTCATAAACCTCAATTTATCATGTGTAGAAGGGGCACTCAAGACACATACTTAATGAAATTTTAAGAGTGGTGCTAGCAATCGAAGTCAAGGTTGACGACACTGTGAATAGAATTTCTGCCTTGGAGAGAACAATCAATCTACGTGGTACAAATGCCGAGGTAAATTTATTGTGAACGAATAACTAAAATTGTACACATTTGTACTCAATTTAAAGTATATCTTTTTTTTTGCAATCAGGATGTTCTCAACAATGACACGCTTCATAATTCACCGTCATTTGCAAATAAGGAAAGTCCACACAACATGACTCCCCTTCAAGAGAATGTTAGTAGTGGTTCATGTGAGTCGACCAATCCTTTTGACGAGCCAAAAAGTGGAGTTAACATGACGACGCGGGATGGGATGCTTAAAAAATCATGAAATTATTGATGTAAGAACTTCATCATCTACGGATGATGTTGTTGATCTTACGATTGCACATAGAGTCAAGGATGGAGCTAGGGTTAGAAAAGCAAATCCTAAGCTTAGATCGCCCGTGGCTTTCATGAATAATACATATAGAAGAATCAAGACGGCAATCGACACCCACAAGAATGAAGGTAACACTTTTTATAATTATTATGAATGTTCTATACACAATGAATGTTCTATACACAATTCTTTGAATACTATGTATATAATTTTTTAAATAATTAATGATATCAAATTTGAATTTTAGGAGTGGATGCTAAAGAATTTGTTTGTATTGAGTACGTCAAGCAGTATTTGTCTTCGAGTCCGAACACCATCCTAGTTGACTTGAGGAATGGCAATGATTTTAGGGCAAAGGATTTGAAAAGCCTTACAATCCCGTCGTCCAAAGAAGGTAGGGATAAATACATGGGAGATAAGGTAAGTCACTAACTTTTTTTTTGCTAAATTATACTAATCTTAGAATATAATATGTGGTAGTCAAATCCGATGTCGTCAACTGTGCAGCTTATGGAAGGTTATATTGGATTTCTTTCGGATCGTCGCATCGAGGATGTGGTAGAGAAAAAAAAAATTGCGTTCGGTTCGATCTTTCATCGATGGGTACAGTCTATTAGCGTGGAGCGCTACATAAATCGCAAGGGTCAACTAGACTATTTAGTAGGTCAAGCACTAGACCTAACAGAGAATGAATTGGTAAAATAGGAAGCATATGTTGTACTTTGGAATTAACATCATTACATATTTTAACCATAAATTTTTGTAGGTTTTTATTCCATTGTTGGTCAGGGAGCATTGGATCCTCCTTGTCCTTAACAATAGGAAGAAGGAGTTCCAAATCTTGCATTCTCTATGGGATCTTCAAAACTACAGAAATCACGTTGAAACAGTGGTGAGCCATTTATTTCCATATTTTAAAGACAATTATTTGTTAAATCTAACTATGATGATGTTAACAATGTTTTGCACAAACGCAGATTAATGGAATAAAAAGGTTGCTAGGCATAGCGAGAAGTACAGGGGTCAATATGGCAGATGTTAACAATTGGAGAATCAAGAAAATTCATGGTGTCCCTACACAGCGTGACACGTATGTGCTATTATTAATTGTGTACTACTTATTTTATGTACTAACAATTACCTATCCAATATTTTAGGAGTTCCTGTGGCCTTTATGTATTGAAGTACATAGAGTTATGGAATGGATCACATTTGATAAGAAACTTTACACAGGTTCGACTATAATAACTACTGTATTAGTGATTTTTTATTTATAATTGATTCCAATTAGTTGTAATCACAATAATCAACGATTAATGTCTCCTATGCAGAGTGACATTCAATCTTTCCGAAGAAAAATGCTTGTAGAGTTTATCTTCTCCTAACAGAATTGCTTGGAAGATGTCAAGAAGGAAATCAATCAATTGACAGCTAGAATATAAATGCGAAGTTCAGTTCCCTGGGATCTACCATTGTTTGATTTCATCGAAGGATGTAAAAAATGCTAATTTTGTTTTCTATGTTATTTTTAAGGCACCTTTGATGAACAATTGCAGTTTATTTCATCGATGCAGTAATTATTAAATAAATTTTGGAATATACATTATTCCTAATAGTGAAGAATGTTGTCTCATTTCTTCACAATTTTTGTTGTATCAGCTTTTTCATATTTTTTATCGAACAATATACCATCCTCCAGCTCCTCCACTACTTAGTCTACAGTTAGTCGGTGGCCCCTTATTCTAAGTTCTAACTCCTCCCAGGAGATCCGCCTCAGACATATGGTCGCCAGTTGCCACCCCATCTTCGCAAATCTCTGCCTTTTTTTGCCCGTGCCTTCGTGCTTCTCCGTCGCCAGATTCAAATACGCGTGCTCCGACGGGGAGCTGTTCGACTACATCACGGCTAAGGGGAGCTACTCGGAGCGGGACGCCACTGCCGTGTGCTGGGACATCCTCACCGTCGTGCACGTCTGCCACTTCATGGGGGTCATGCACCGCGACCTCAAGCTAGAGAACTTCCTTCTCGCCAGCGCTGCCAAGGACGCCCCGCTCAAGGCCATCGACTTCGGCCTCTCCGTCTTCATCGAAGAAGGTTAGTACCGCCACACCACACGTACAAACACATACACACACCTCACATACTTAGCTCATCGTTACATACAAAATACAACCATTTTCCTCAACAAATGCAGGTAGATTGTATACAGACAAGGTCGGAAGTGCATACTTCGTGGCGCCAGGAGTATTGCAGCCAAATTATGGGAAAGAAGCTTAGCCCATAAATGGAAACATCTAGTTGCATTAAAACCAAAATGGTATTATTGATGTCTTACCCGGTACACATTTCTTTAATCTAGCTAGGTTCTCTCATTGAGGTAACTGTCTGATACTTTAGATTTGAGCATTGAAATAAAATCTATGATTCAGTATCTATTTTGTCCTTTGCTTTTCGGTTCATGTGATTTAGCTTCTGTGTGGAGCTGATAACTGATTCACAATATTTTTGAAGAGTAATGCGTGTACAATAGTCTTTTTCAATGTAAAACTGAGCTCAGCCTTCTGAAATATGTGCCATTATGATAGAAATATAATATTACTAGTACTACGTAAGGTACTTCAATAAAATTTACAAGTATTCTTCCATTTATTTGGCATTTCAGACCATAGGATCGTTGAGGGCAATGGCTATGGGTGCTCCCCTGGAAGATGCTCGTGGCCTTGCACAACGTTATAGCCAAATGAGACATGAAGCTGAGATCCCTGTACGTACTAGCAGCTCAATCCTCGCTGCAAATGGGGAATTTCTAGTTATTAATACTTCTATGCACTCTGATCCTGCTTGTGTGTTCAACAGTCAGCTGAAATTGCTAAAATGATTAGGACGTGGCTGTGTTAGGAAAGGAAGCAGCTGCTGCGCTACAAAACTTCAACAGTCTGAAGCTAAAATGATAGAGCACAAAGCAAGCATGGCTGTATTAGGAAAGGAAGTAGCTGCTGCGCTTGCTGCCATTGAATCTCAGCAGCAACGGGTAACACTTAAGCTCAATCCATTTGAGGTTAGCTGCAATACTTGATGATGTTCAAGCTGAGGAAGAGTTTTCACTCTGCTTGACATGTTATGTTGTCAATATCTCTTGTGTTTCTAAGTTTTGATTTATTCTTCTTCGTAGATGTGCTCTGAGAAGCAGAAGAGAGAATCTGCACCGCCTATTATTCCTTCTCATAAACGTCTTGAGAAGGCCCAATACTTCCTTGCTGAGACAGTACAGCTGCTGTGTTTCTCAAAGATGTAGCTGCTGGATTATGCTGCTACAGATGTTTTTGAGCATCCAAAGATGCTATATTTTCGGTCATGCACATTTATGCTGGAGAGCCCAAAGGTTACAGCTAGATGCTTAGTGATGATTGTACATACAAGTGTACTGGCAATTTTCAGGGTTAATTTGGTTTGGCACTTTAAGTTATATATCTGAAGGCCATGTCTCTTGCAAAGATTATAGCTGCTCACTATTTTAGCATAAAAACCTTGCCAAAGAACTGTCCACAATGGCTAGAAATACAGAAGAGATTTGTGAATTATTGCATTAAAAGAGAATGATAAATCTCAAGATTATTTGCTGCACTTACAGTAAATCATGATATGATGATAACCTGTATCTGGATAACGAACAAATTTTTTGGGGCATCAAAGCGACACAGATTTTCAGAAAAGAAAAAAAACATCTTATGATTTACAAATACACTGTTCTTTTGTGCCTATTGGACAAAATCTTGCTAATACTAGTCGAATTCTAGAACCACTTTGTACATGCCTTTTCTCCCTGGCCTCGTGAGCTTCTCTTACTTGGCTGATGGAAAAACTCTTTTCCACAGGTATCTCCAATTTCCCAGCCCCCGAGAGCCTCTAGATCTCATGAAGTCCTTCAGGATCAGCTGTCATGTATTCCACCAATACTCAGAAATTTAACTAGAAAGAAACATCACAAAAGTTCAGAACATCTTACATAAATAATGTAATAGGTTACATATATAGGTAAAGAGCTTCTGTGAAGTATTGCATTCATAGAAAGGCATGACAAATCTTGACAAGAGAGCTAAATTTGTTTCCACCTATAGATCAATGCATGAGCAGAATGCACATTAATAAAATTGCATATCATAGTCAACACGCATATCCTGGTTGAATTTGTAACCCAACGAAAGAAACCATTTTGTACTTCAATTCCAAGCCTATTGATTTGAATTGTGGACCTAGATGATTTATGACAAGTTACCCTGGTAATCTACAGTAAATTAGATCCCCTCAATGACAACAAATTTTCCGAAACAAATTATGCTAATAGATCAAAATATACATGGCAATGAAACTCTTTACCTATTCCATGAGAATAACGATACTGCATCTATTTCTTTAGTAAAGCAGCAGTAGCAACAGGAAGTCCCACAGCTAATCCGTATCTATGTGCTAGTGCAGCTGCATCTCCCTAGTCACGTACAAGGGCAATAAAATAAGGAAAGAAGGATAAACACAAGAAAAAGTGAATAAAAAAAACAAAGATGAAAGATTCATCACCTGAAGGGTAATATAGTGTCCACCTCTCCTCAGAACATTGATGCCAATTCTTTCAGTTTCAGGTACTCCTATAGTATCTAACACAGCATCAAACTTTTCGTTAACTGCTGATTCAGTAACATTATGCTAAATTGCAAGTGTAATATTTCATAACTCATAAGAGAAATGGGAGATTCGGCAAAGAACAAAGATACACAACAGCAATCAGTTCTTTATGTTCAGCTTCACAGAACAAACCGGAGGAAAAAAAATGTGATTCAGGATTCCTTTTTCTACATGTATGCATGAATTTAACAGGCAATATTGTTAAAAAAACTACAGTGATAGAGAAAAACCACGAAGATTGCCTCTTTGTCTAAAACAGAAATCGATTGCCTCCAATTCAAACGAATGAACAAAAATAACTTGAATAGTTCGAAATGCTGCCACTAAATAAGACATGAATAACATTTTCTGACAATGACCAGACTAACTAACAGATCAGTTTCCAGATTGACCAAAGGCTTCAAAATTGCTATGTACCGAGTATACGGCAGAAGCTGAAGAAAGGAAAACGTAGTACATAATACCATAAGATTTTACAAATACTCCTATGTGTTTCTATGAAAATAATCATGCAATATGTTTCTGGCTGTCTACTGCACAGGCAAACCATGAGGACCACAAATATAAGTAAAGCATGCCATGCAGTCAATGCAGCAAATGGGATTTGCACTAACCTCCTGTAATACAACAAAATTCAGCTCTAGCAACTTGTAGTAAGGCGCCTTTTCACAAGCAAGTGGCACAAACCAAAAAGCATGAAAATTCTTCTGTCGCTACTAAACACTACAAATGAAGAAACTCTTTTCTGGAACTATCAGATGTACATTCTTGAAATGGAACATGTAACTACAACTTACTTTTCTTGCATTACCAAGGGGCATTTATGAATGTCATGGCCTGGTTGCCGACATGCACCACATAACCTCGGACGATGCTCATCAAATGCTCTTATTCTCCTAGGTGCACCCTTGGTTGCTGCACAAGTGGGATCAAGAACAGAACCTTGAGGCATAGAAGATGACTGATCATTCTCACCAACATGTGTGGGCATGACATTGGCTGGATTAGAACAATTTTTCTTTTTCGACAGCTGATTAACAATATATTCCTTCAGCTCCTCAAACTCATCATGACTATTGGATGCCAAGTCAAACAGTTCAGACCCTAAGGTACTCAATTCATAATAGTGTGTTTGCTTCTCTAACCAAACATGCAAATCACTTTTCCTAACAGAAGGAAGACCACCTTTCGCTTTTTTGGATAGTCGTTGCAGCACAATACAACATGGTATGACCTTAACCTCCAAATACTTCAACACACGGAGAATGTGTCTGCAAGGGATCCCATCGCTCTCCATCTTTCGACAACTGCACTTTATAACAGCAGCAAGCCCAAGAAAATAGTCAACACAAAATGCTTGTCCTTCTTTCTCAATCGAAATAACCATGTACCTAAATCTACCATCATGTACCACCACATGAACATCAAAACTATCTACCTTTTGTAACTCTTTCTGCACTATATCAAAATTTGAAGACTTGAAAAGATGTCCAGCGGCCTCTTCAAGTTCTCTACTGTCAATAATAGCAACTGGCCAAGTTTGTGATGCCTTACAATCAAACTTAGCCTCTCTTTGATGCATGCCAGAAATGCAGACCTCGTAGTGCTCAAGCAAGTCAACCAAAGACATGTACTAGTCTAGATGCCTGTGAAGACGTGAATTTAGACTCTCACTCCGTTGGTTAGTTCTCATGCCTAGAAAATACTTGTCAGACAAAAAAGCAGTAGCCCACAATCTCCGCTTTCTATACATTCTGTTCAACCAATCCCGGTTCCTACTGGTTTGGTACTTGGAAAGAAACACATTCCACTTTTCCTCAAATCCAGCAGGCGAACAAGCATCATATATAAACGACCTAAATATGCTGAGGCATGTGTGGTGAAGATGTTTTTTAATAACTTTTTTTGATATGCCAAGAGCATATACGATGATTACTTTCTTGGAGCAATTGACAGATAGCTTTCATCATTGCATTGTCACTGTCTGTTATTATAGACCTTGGCTTCTGTTGACACATTGCCCTCAAAAACACACCAAGCAATCAAGTATATGATTGTACACACTCATCAGATACAATACCACAAGTAAAAACTGTAGTCTGACGATGGTGGTTCAGTCCTACAAATGGAACAAAAGGCATGTTGTACCTGTTCATCCGATATGTGCTATCAAATACAACATCGCCAAATGATTGGTAGTCCATGCGTGATTGTGCGTCGCACCAAATAAGATTTTTTAGATGGCCTTCAGCATCAACTTGGTACTCATAAAAGAAATCAGGATCCTTGTCCCTCCTAGATTTCATAATTTCAAGAGCTGCATTTGCATCACCGTCCACAATTCTTGACCTCTTATACCTGGATGAGAAATTATATATGTCCTTCTTAACAAATCCAACCTTGTCATATCCCCCATGCTTACACTCCATGACATTCATTATGACATGCTTACGAATGCCCATCGATTCCATTAATATTATTTCAGATTTCTGATGATCCTTCATTTTCCTGTGAGATCAAAGAAAAGGAGTTTCATCGGGAGATGTCAAAGCGTGGTTGTGCGCATCAACAAAATCATCCACAAAACAAACTCCACGCTCCTTATCAAGCCTGATGCTGAGTTGAGCCTTACAATTATGTCGACTCTGTGCTCTTTCCCTCCTTACCCGACCATTCATGTTATTCCATTTAGAATCTCGACTCCCGTGCTTAGAGCAAACATAGCGTCTGAAGAAAATAACTCCAACTTTCTTTTCACGCCTCACGATATTCTTCCTAACGCTAAAACCTTTCTTTCTAGCATAATTATTGTAAAAACTGTAACACTCGTCTTCACTTCGAAAAGCCATCGTAGCTATATTCTGATACTCATCTAGAGCCGCACTATTTTCCTCCAAGTTGCAACACATACCATGACTGCTCCTAGAATCATGAGACTCCCCGACATTTTTGCTTTCCTGTCATTAAGAAAAAATGCTCTGCCCCCATCATTTATTAAAAGCAAAGTGAAGTTTATCACAACAAAATGCAAGTACACCTCATTAACATCAAAGAGTAAGCCAATCGAATTATTATAGACAGAGACTAGCATGAGCATGGTAAAATAGCTCAACATAGCTCACACAACGAAATGAACCGAAGCTGTTCCACCGAAACAAGTAATTCATACCACAAAATAGTATAGACAATGTTGCTATATAATTCCAGAAAACAAAAGAGACATGTGCTGCACCATATCACAAACCCAAATAGCATGCTGATTGAGCAATAAAGTTTTCTCTTTACTTTTCACTTAAGACTTAGAAGTGAATAGTTCACAACTATCATGCAACAAATGCAATACTTATTGTTCCGAGAATTAATATATAGATGAAAATTTTCTCCTAGAATGCTGACAATGGCAAACATAATATAATAAAACCTCATAAGCATAGGTGAAATGAGATTTGTGAACCAATAAAAAACAAAAGAAATGGTACATAAAAAAGAGGAGGATAATCAAAATCATTGCTTGGTCATTTTTTTACACACTGGCTGAGTCTATGAGCACTAGCAACGGGATTATAAAATATTTTTACACACTGGCAGGAACACACTAACAGAAAGTTAAATTGACCTAGTAGCAATGTAGTAGTCAGTACTTGCTTTCCACATGCTACAAGGATATAGTTCACAACAATATTTTCCTTCTGACTAGATGAATACAATATATCTCTATATGAAAAATTCAGATCATACAAAACTAACCGCTATATGCCTGTTGTTGTACTCACTACTGCATCCATCTTCAGTGGAACACTTACATTTCTTAGTAGATGCAAAGGCATCCTCTGAGTTGGATAAACTGTCGGTGATTGAGTCATACGAAGAACCATCGCCATATTCACTATCATTTTCAACACTCGTGCTAAGAAATTCCTCCATCCTATCAAATAAACATATTACAATTTTCCATCATACTAAGATATCTTCCTCATTAAAACTTAGTACTGACTACCTAAGGAATAAAAATTTACCTCTACCATCGAATCCAGAAGTACTCACACGCGGTACAACTCCTACCTCTTTTATAAGCCCTGGGTTATCGAACTACCTGCCAGTAAAACACAGCACATTACTAGTGCACTAGGTACTCCAAGAAAGGAACAAAGACAAGACAATAAATCATGCACCTCATCCACCAGTCCCCATCAACTGAAGACTTGATGAAGTGCATCCTCAGTCACTTGCCCAGGGTAGAGCAGATGGCGAATGGTAATGCGAAGGAGGGATCCAGCGGATGCCACACGCTGCATCTCCTGAGTTGCCATTTCATCGAACATGTGGCGAGCAATACGACTCTGATACCAAATGTCACAGTCCAGCCTTGCTAATGCAAATCACACTAATAATTGAAGAGTAATCGGAGGGAATTGGATAGAAATTAGACTAGGGTAGGCAGCAAGAATGGAGGAGATACAAAGAGTTGAAAGGACTTGAGGGAGGAGGAAGGCAAATGCCTGGTTCGTTTCTGTTCCTCTCATCTGATACAATTGATGGCCTTTCATAGAACCATCCTACCCACATATACAGAGATACCCTTCCTAGACCCCACCTGTTAGCTTCAATGTTTAAAAACCCACTAGACAGTTAGCCATATTCTTGTGGTACATGACGCAGCCTTCCAGCACCGAGCCAAGCTCTTGCCGTCCCTCTGCCCCAGGCCTCGTCGAGGCAGCTTTTCTCGGCCGAAACTTTGCCGCGGTAGCCCTCCTGCGCCAAGTACCCAAGCCCTGCCATGACAGCTGAATCTCGAGCTCATCCATGCGGTGGTAGAACTTTGGCAGCGTCATGACAGAGCTTCACCGCCCACCTTAGCCAATCCGTTGCCGTGATAAGCTTTACATGGCACGGCCTGTCACATCTCCACGGAACTTGAGCCCGGCCTGTTGTCCCTCTGCCCATGCCACCTCCGTGGACTTCCTGTCAACTCCCTGCTGCTCTGCCGAGCTCGCGTGTGCATAAATTCTGGGGAGGAGATGAAGCTAAGCCAACCCATTCCTCCCTGTCGCTGAGCCCCCCTCTCTTCACTCTACTTAAGCCCCGCCATAGCCATCCTTTGCCCTGCTTGGCCGAGAGCTTGCCCCGTTAAGCCTCGAAGGCTGAAGAATAGTGAGGTGCGGGATTTCGAAAATCACTAGCCGCGGTAAGTCTCGCCCCAATTCCTCTGGTCTGAGGCCTCACTCCAGCGCCCTAAGCACTCCTCGGTCCTTGATTGCAGCTTCGTCGGCCAGAAGCACCGTCGCAACCATTCCTTTCTTCCCCGCCTCCGGCGCACAGTGGCAGAGCCGCTTGGTCAACCTCCGAACCAACAAACTGGTAAAATGGGTTACTTGCCACCTCCTGATGCTTAATCCGAGCTCTTCTAAGCCTGATCAAGTCCCATTTTTCTGGCCTGCCGTTCACCGCCACCTCCATCTCTAGGTCACGGTGACCGCACTGTTCCGGCCAAGCTCCGCCACGAGCGAATGCAGGAATGAGCTGCTTCGGACCCTGTGTTGCAGACCTGCAGTACCTTCGAGCGAGCTCCAGCCACTTCTAGCGCCAGCGCCGTCCACCTCCATTGCCGGGCGAGTTGTTCTCTAGAGTAAGTGCAAATATAGCTTAAATATTTTTGCATACCCAGTTGTCACAAACGAGCAGTAGCTCGGTTTAATCCCTTTTTCACTAGACAGCAGGTCCAAGGTTTGAGTCCCAGCTCAGCAGCCGCATGGTGTTTTACTTCCAATTTTGGTTTCCTCTTGCTAGTTACTTCAAGTAATTTCACTAGCTTCTTTGTCTCAAGTGAGCACGTAGCCTAGTGGTAGTGCACTGTCAATTATGAAAACTTTAGCTCCAAAAATCATGAAATAATTCCCACATGTTCCTGAGGTCATGAATGTTACATTTTTTTTGCAAAAACATTTAGGATTGAACTCAATTTGAATTAAAAGGTAAGCATAAAAAGCCTGTCTTGCAAACAAAATCAAATAGTTAAAATTTGGATCAAATGAACTCAAATTTTTTGTAAAACTAGTTTTGGCATAATCCTGAGGTCACAAGAATACCAAATGTATAACAATATCTAAGTTTTGCCATGGTTTGCATTAGATGTTCAATAGTCAAAATTTCAATACTTGAAAAATCCGAATAGTCGTAACTTTTGCAAATAAACTTCAAATTTGACGAAACCAAATCCTAGGATCTTGAAAAATGATACCCTTTCTGGTTATGCAAAAATATCTCACATATGTGCAAGTTTGAATTATGTCCATATAAGGCCTTAATGTTCACTTATATGAAAACCATCTCGGATAAAAGCAAAATATCGCGGAACCAACTTCAAAACACTCTTAGAGATACCCCTGCTAATATCTGAAAAATAGTTAAATTATCTTATAAGGTGCAGTTCCAACCTTAAAATGTAAATGGAACCGATATCACGTAGACCGTAGAAATAGTTAAGCCTTTTCGGTAGCTCGTAAAATATCTCATCTAAATGCAAATTTTGGGAAGAACAGCCCAGAAACACTCTCTAGGATATGAACTACCATAATCTAGAAAAACATTTTCATTACCACTTGCTTTTCATCTATTTCCTGCTAGTGCAATAATCCTAAGTGTTATGGTCGCTAAAGCCCTTTATATGAATAGTTGTGAAAGACCATGTGGAGGTCTACACATGTTGGTGATGAGTATTTGACTAAATTTGAGCTTGGTATACTCTGGGTTGAGTTTGATTTGAATTGAATTTTTAAATTGAATCAATTTGAGTTATGTCTGACACGATCGACTCGAGTAGATTGGTAGTTGCTAAGAATCAGTAGAAATGCTGCTGGGTCGAGCGTCCTGCCGTCAGGTCAACTTGAGTCCTTCGTCTTACTAATTGTTACTCGATATCATTTTATCGACTTGGTGCTGTAATCGATCGAGTGGGACATGAGGTCGATAGACTTGGTATCAAGTTTGATATGTGGTCGAACAATATGCGGTCGATACGGTGGTTGAGTTACTACTCGATGAAGTCAATACAGTGGTTGGTAGTGCCGACTTGATGAGCGATGTGAGAATTGATTTTTGCAATTGAATGTATATTGCATATCATTGTTGGACATTGCTATGTGATGTGTTTCCTTGTTTTTTGATGGTTGCAGGACGTCGGTATTCGATCATGGTGAGGCGGAGGATGACCAGGACTAAGCGAGGTGTGCTGGAGGTCCAAACAGTCGAGGATCGCTGGAAGATGATCGGAGATGGAGTCGGTGCAAACCAAGAAGACAAGGAACGGATGAGATGCTAACTGGAGCTACTTGGATCAAGGAGGGCCGTTGGATCGCGGTCTAGGTGATAGCGTAGCGGGTCTAGTTAGAATGCTTTGAAAAGCGTGCAAAACATGGTATGGTTGTTGGGTTTCGGGTTAACCCATGTATGACTAGTTGTGAGAGTCATTCTAACACTTGATGGTGGTCCTTAGGGTAGAAGGAACTCATCCAAGGGTGGACGGTGACTCAAGAGTAGTATAAATAGAAGGGGAGGGGTGACCTTCCTTCTCTTGAAGGATCTTGAAGGTTTTAAAGGTTTTGTCTCCTTTGAGCTTTTTGCCCACTTTATTGTAAGGCTCTGTAAACCTCCCTTCCAGAAATGCAAATAATTTTCTCTTATGCTTCATTTACTTTACACATTTTAATTCAGCAATTAAATTCTTACTATTTGCTTCTTGCACATTTAGATTTGCCTCCCCTCCTAAACACTTGTGGATCTTGAGCTGAGGATGTATGATTGATGGATGAGTCTTCTTCAGACCATATCCCAATCATCTAGGAAAATCTTGTATTCTTTCTTGCAAGAAATCGATCTTGTGTGATTAAGTGAATCATTCTTCTAGATCATGTTTGAGGGGTTTTGGACTTGTGTTCTTGCTTGCTGTGACGTGTGAGAAGGTTATCCAAGATGAAGTTCTCAAGTTTTGCTCAAACTTGGTATGTTCTTCCTTCAAAGTGAAAAAGGTCAGAACTTTGATATCAATCCTTGCGATTGAAGGTTGAAATAAGTTCCTGACATTCTTAGGATCACATCTACCAAGTTTCGTGAGTTTTTGTCTAGCCGATCAAAAGATTCCTCAAATTAGCTTTTGAGTTTGTGCTGTTCTTGGCTCTGTTCTTCCTGCTGTTCTTGAGCCTAGTCATACCGCCCTTCGTGCGGTCATACCGGATTCAACCCGGTCATACCGAACTTGCAGGAAAACTTCCTCCATTTCATTTGCTCCTTTTTTATTGAATTGTCTGTGGGCTTGGTTGGATCATTTTGAGTGAGGGAAAATTTTATTTGGGATCATTCAACCCCCCCCTGATCGCCATTTCGGTCCTTCAAGTTGACCTTAAGAAACCTTTAGCTAAAGTACTTGTGTCGCAAGAATCATTATGTAACCATGTAGATACAGTCGGTAGCCTTATTTTGTAGACCCCAACATGTATAAATCACCTTGGATGCAAAACACATAGGGCTAAGTACTAATCATACACTACACCTTACTAATTTGATTCCTTATAACCTATATGTATTATATATATTTTTTCTTCCAGCATTTCCTTCCTTTTGCTTTTTCTGGGTGATTTAGGGCTCAATTCTAGAGTTGTGAGTTCACTTCACTTAGACTTCTGACATGCTTTTCATGGATACATGTTAGAGAACATGGTGTTGGACATCGACCCACTATGAGACATTGCGAGAACGTTGTATTCTTTCATGTCATCAGTTGGTCTCATATATGATGTGTATGCTATATCCTTCGACTTGAGATTGTCGCATATTCTCAAGATGTGTAATGGTTTACTTAGGGGCCATCAAACGCTACTCCGTAACTGGGTAGTTATAAAGATGGCTTTTAGGTTTGTCATAAAACATGCTGCGAGGCGTGGTCGATCAAGATATGATTTGCCCCTTCATACAACGGGAGAGATATCTCTAGGCCTCTCGAGTGGACGGATTCCAGAAACGCATGGCCATGCTACTCGAGTCATCAAGTTAAAGAGTTAACTCGATGTATTCGGGGAATCTGAGTCATGGCATCGAGAAAGAGTGGTCAAGCCATCCAAATAAGGATGACAACAACTCACCTTGGGTTTGACCGATATCGTGAGGCAAAAGGAAATGCATATAGGACATTGTTGAGGTTCGTCCGATCTTTACATGTACTCGAGAGTCGGTAAGTCCTGCTAGGGGCCGTGTCGGGACCCGAATATGCAAATTCGGACCCTTTGTGTATACTGCACTAGTCTAGGATCACGCTAGTGCACACAGGCTCAACATTACACAGCAGAAATATTATGAAAGACATCATATATTAAATAATACTAGTTGAATGACCTTAAGGTCAACTTACATGACTGTGCCTCGCAAGGCTAAACAACAAATTAAACTGCAGCGGAATAAAAACGTAGATAACCCTTCAGTATACCACAGGCAACTGACAAGGCTTGCACCCTAAACATTTGTCTCTTTCTGGTACTTCTCCTCCAGCATGGAGTAGACTCCTCAACTGGTGATGTTGTTGTGGGCAAGGGTGAGTACTTAAAGCACTCAACAAGTTGTGCACAGAATGCAATTCTATGTAACTATATACAAGGCTTATTCCAAAGGAAAAGGCTATTATGGCTATTTGGCAATAAGCAGCATTTATGAACAAATACAATAAATAGATTGTAAAGACTGTAAAACAAATAACAGTAATAGATAGATTCAACATTTCTCAAGTAAACCAAGTTTTCCAATTCTAAATCAAGTTCCAACCTTCCATATGGAAATCCCGCCATCCCAACCAAGTTTTCTATTTAATTAAACTAACCCTTAACTGTAATTCCTGAGCATTGCTCAATACCGCGAGCATAGCTATTCGAATAGTTTTACACTTTGCAGAGGTTATGCACTTTACCGACATGACATGATCGTCTCCTGGTGCCATGCAATTAACACACTTCCTTTGGTGTGTCAACGGAGAGATCATGACAAAGCCATTACAATACTCTGGCTTAACCCAGTACTACCCGCTAAGGTTTTAACACTGTTGGGTCTGAAAACCACAACCAGGGCCCCCTTCTTGCGCCATGTGAATTACTCCATAACTCAGGCACTCACACCACCATTGATAGTACCAAGCTAAGACATTGCAAATTAATCAGCTAGACTGTCCCATGCCAGACATGTGGTTGCATGATTGACTCAGGTCAAAGACTTGCAAGGTTAAGTCCTTAGGATGATCGAAGCAAAACTTCCACATACCCTCTGCCCATTGGGCCCACCTTGGCATACTCGCCCCTTGACACTTGCCCCAATCTAAATGATTAACACCCCTATTGATTATCAAGCACCACGTGCCATCAACAATTCAACATCATTGCGTGACATGACTCGCCACTACAACTCAATCTCATTGTGTGATCTCACATGACACATAAGTTCATAACATTGTTCCATATTCCATTAGTCAAGATTAAATATCATTGATTGGAGTACATGTGATGACGTAGCATGACTAAGCAACTATGATGTTCTAACCTTCCCATGTTGATGTCAATACCAACCAACTATAGTAAACCAATCTGGGTTCACAATAGATCATGGCATACAACTGACAAGGTAGGGTTTAGATCAATTTGGTATAATAGCTAAGTCCTAATTTAATTGAAAACAATTGTATATGTGAAATAACATGCAATAGAGTAAAACAATATAGCGATTTTGTAAACATGGGTTCAACACGATCAAAGCACAACTTGCCTTAAAGAAGCCCTTATTCTTGTTCTGGACCTTGGTCTTGAGTCGACGAATCTTCCTCGGAAACATCACACAATTCAACGTCTACGCGAAACGAGAGAGAACAACAAATAAAAACCAAAATAGAGAGCAAACAATCTATAAAAATCAAATAAAATTCACCATTAAATATATCTCAATTTTACAAATTTTTAGAAATTTGAATCACCTCAATCGGAGCTCGTATGAAGAACAACGGGCTCGTGGAAGATTCAAAAATCATAAAAACCTGAAAATTAGAAAATACCAAATTACCCAAATTATTTTTATATTGGAAAAATAGTTTAATGCATCAGCATGACGTCAGCCCTGGCCCAGATCGCTCCTGCGTCGACACGTGCCCTCTGGTCCATTGGACCGGGTCCACGAACCTCATCGGGTCTACGGTGGGCTTGGTCCACGTGGATCTGGACCGCTGACACGCGGGCCCCACGGACTGCCACGTCAGCACATGACCCAGCGCTACCTGGCACCCACGCAGCCTGCCACGCAAGCGCCACATCAGCGATTGTGCCCACGTGGCTGACACATGGCGACTAAGCGTCAAGCCACGTCGACGGCGGCAGTGCGAGGACCTGGGGTCGTCGGCGGCGACCAAGGGGGATACCTTCGGATCGGGCTCGATAAGCTGGGTTTGGTGACATGACCAGATCCACATTTTGCTCACGGGAACGAAGTTAGCGAGGTCTTCTTCAACAGCGGCGGTGACCTCCGCGGTGATCTTCTTCTCCAGCGAGTTTCCGGCGAATCCAAGGCACGCACCGTGTAGATCTCGTGAAGGCAAACACGATGCGACTGGTCCCGAGCTTCCCGACAGCTTGATGTTGATGCATTGGTGTTTTCCTGCTTGCGGCAGTGCTCGGTGAAGATCCTCAATTGCGATTAAATGACGGCTAATTCGGTGCAATTGATTGAGGGCTTTTGATGCGGACCAGATTGCGCAGCCGGGGCTTCCCTTAAATAGTGCTAGGAGTCCACGCCTTTCCCGCCTCCCACACGGTCTCCATGCCCGCCACGGCTCGAGCTCAGAGTCCTATTCGGAGAAGACAAAGCCACAACTTGCTGCGTGGCAGAACGGACGGGCTTGATTCAATAAGACGTGGCCAAATCCAGCACGTTTGCGAAATCAAACGGTCACAAATAGATAACGTTCAACCAACGCGCTTTAATTTCCACCGCACGATTACGATCCGATGGCGGAGATGAGCTAGGGTTTCCCAATGATGATAGCCGCATGATTGCCATCCAATGGCCGAAACCTCATCCATCCGAGTGGCGCGAAGGTAACCGCACGATGGAAATCCAACGGTTGACGCCCTAGCTTTTAGAAATAGGCCGAACGGCCCAAGGAGCACAATAACGGCTCCGGCCCAAAACTGTTCATAACTATTTTCTCGGGTTTTCTTTTTAAAATAATTCTAGAAATTCATTTAATTAGTTTTAGGCAATAAACATATCAGGAAAAATCCAATAAAATTCTCATAAATAATTTGAGATATTTTGAGCTCAAATAAAATATTTTTGGCGAAACCTTATATTATCCTTGTATATATTTAATTAATTTTCACAAAAGGCCAATATACATATTCTGAAATTAATTCAAATAAATTCCGAAGAAATCCAATAAATTCCAAAAAATCACAAAAGGCACAAATGACATTAAAATAATATTAAAGGCAAATTTTAGGATGTTACAAACCTCCCCCTTAACAGAATCTCGACCCCGAGTTCAGGGCTAACTACAGAATAGGTTAGGGAATTCTGACTTCAGATCCTCTTTACGCTTCCAGGTAACTTCACTTTCTAAATGATTGCTCCACTGAACTCTGCGAAAGCGAACTGACTTATTTCTGATCTTGCGCTCCATCATATCCAAAATCTTGATCGATTGCTCTTTGTAGGTCAAATCCTCCTGCAGTGCTATTGATTTTAACGGCGTCTGTTTTGTTGGCACTCTAAGATATTTCTTAAGCGACGACACGTGAAACACATCATGCATACGTGCCAATGACTACGGTAATTCCAACTGATAAGCAACTTCTCCCCGACAGCTCAGAATTTTGAATGGACCAACATATCTAGGAGCAAGTTTTCCTTTCACGTGAAACCTTTTAACACCTTTGAGAGGGGTAACTCTGAGATATAAATAATCATCTGGCTCAAAGCTCAAATCACGATGACGATTATCAGAATAGCTCTTTTGTCTTGACTGTGCTACTTTCAACCTTTCCCTGATCATAGCGATTTGATGTTCTGCTACTTTGAGAATATCAGGTCCAAATACCAAACGCTCTCCCGTTTCGTTCCAATTCAGCAGGGTATGACAGGTACGACCATATAAAGCTTCAAATGGTGGCATCTGCAAACCAGCCTAATAACTGTTATTATAGCTGAATTCTGCATACGACAAACACTTATCCCACGATGTAGCATAGGCTAATGCATAAGCTCTCAACATATCCTCCAAGATCTGATTTACCCTCTCGGTCTGACCATCTGTCTGCAGATGATACGCTGTACTGAAATTCAGGCGAGTTTCCATCATTTCATGCAATTTAATCTAAAATCTCGAGGTAAATTGGGTACCTCTATCTAACACAATCTTCTTGGGCATTCCATGCAAACACACAATCCTCGACATATACAATTCTGCCAAACAGTCTCCTGAATAAGTCGTCTTCACTGGAATGAAGTGAACGAATTTGGTCAATCAATCCACGATAACCCAAATAAATCATAACCTGACTTTGGTCAATCGATCTACGATAACCCAAATAGAATCATAACCCCTCTGAGTCTTAGGCAAACCAGTAATAAAATCTTTTCCGATTTCCTCCCATTTCCATTCTAGAACCTTTAATGGCTGTAGCAAACCAGCGGGTCTTTGATGCATGGCTTTTACCCTTTGACATACCTCACACAGAGCAACGTGCTCAGCTACTTCAAGCTTCATGTTAGGCCACCAAAACCTCTTTTTAAGATCTTGATACATTTTAACATTTCCTGAATGAATCGAATACTTGGAATCATGAGCTTATTCCAAAATCAACTACTTAAGCTCCTTCTTGTTCGATACACAGATTCGACCTTTAAACCGCGTGGTACCTTGCTCATCCACGGTAAAATCCTTAGCTAAGCCTTCATCTTTCTTTGACTTGATTCGATTGAACTTCTCATAATCCTTCTGACCTTCTTTGATCTAATCTTCAAGCATTGGCTTAACTTCCAAAGCAGCTACAAATCCTTGTGGAACAACTTCTAACTTTAACTTTTGAAACTCTTTACACAGCTCTAGTTGTTCATCCATTACTAGCGTATTTGCACTGTAGTTTTTACGACTCAAAGCATCGGCCACATTAACCTTACCAGGATGATAATAAATTCTAACACTATAATCCTTGATCAATTCTAACCATCTCCTCCTCATATTGAGATCCAACTGAGTGAATATATACTTCGAATTCTTATCGTCCGTATATATCTCACATCTATTTTTAATGAGATAATGACACCACATTTTCAAGGCACGCACTACGGCAGCTAACTCCAAATCATGCGTCGAATAATTCTCCCCATGCGGCCTCAACTGCCTCGACGCATAAGCAACGGCCTTGCCATTATACATCAACACACATCCAATACCTTTCCTTGAAGCATCACGGTATATGCCAAAACTGCTTTGCACATCTGGCAACACTAAGACAGGTGCTATCATCAGATGCTTCTTTGACTCCAAAAACTCTTTTCGCACTCTAGCGTCCATGCAAACTTCTTATCCTTCTTCAACAATTGTGTAAGGAGTCTAGCAATCATTGAGAATCTATCTATGAACCAACGGTAATATACTGTCATTCCCAAAAAACTACAAATTTGAGTGACAGACTTCGGTTGCTCCCAATGTAACACTGCTTTCACTCTATTCGGATCAACAACAACTCCTTTAGCAGTCATCACATAGACAAGAAACTTAACCTTCTCTTTCCAAAAGTTACACTTGCTAAACTTAGCATACAACTATTGCTCTCTCAGCCCTTTTCAAAAACCGATTTCAAATATTCTGCATGCTCTTCCTTGACTTGGAGTAAACATGAATATCGTCTATGTGCACGACAACAGCTTGTCCAACTATTCCATGAGACTTCATTCATCAAGTTCATAAACTATGCAATGGCATTGATCACTCTAGCAGACACAATGGTAAACTCATATTGTCCATATTGTGTATAAAACTCTGACTTAAGAACATTCTCTACACGAATTCTTAATTGATGATAACTCGATCGAAGATCTATCCTTGAGAAAACTCCAGCTCCTTTTAACTGATCAAACAAATTATCAATCTTGGGCAACGAATACTTATTCTTTAATCATCACTTCATTAAATGCTTGACGGTGGATACACATCCCTAAGCTCCCATCTTCAAACAGAACAGGCGCTCCCTATGGTGACAAACTGGTTATGGCGAAACATTTTTTTTCTAGCAACTCTTCGATCCGCTTCTTCGTCTCAACAAGATCATCAGTAGGCATTCAATGAGGTTTCTTCACTTTTGGCGCTGTAACAGGCACTAACTCAATAACAAACTTGATCTCTCGATCTGGCGGCATACTAGACAAATCCTCGAAAAACTCATCCGAATAATTTCCAATAACTGGCACATCTTCTACGCTAGCAACTTCCACACTGTTGACCTTTAGCTGACCAACACGAAATGCAGTCATTTGAAATTCCATTTTTCCGCCTTCAGGGCTTTTAGCTGACACAACTCTTCGATCAAACTCCAAGACAACCTTACGTTTGGACGACTAGTCCAGTTCATGAGTAGTATCTAGGGTCTGATATCCAATATGGTTCACTAGGAATTTTTCTCCAACAATAAGCAACTTAACTCCATAACATTCTAGGTTAGATCAAGCAATCTGTACTTTCTGACAACGGCAATTCTTCCGGACTAACAAGCTTTACAAACACTACTGAACCGACCATCATTGCACACGCAGTCATCTTCAGGTGAACCATCAACACAGGTGAATTCCTAGGGAAACATCTGACCCTTCATTTACTTTTAATGCCATTATTCCAAAACCTCTCATACCAGCATAACACTCATCTCTACTTTATTTCTCTATTAAGGAAATATTTACATTGGCTATGACATTGCATAGGGTAAAATCATTGATCTAAACTTCCACATTAGGTGTTGACGCTGAAGTTTTGACTGGAATAGAATTGAGATTGACTTGAACTGGTGTGATCACTTTCTTATGAGGGCAATTATTAGCAAGATGCCCAGGCTTGTGGCAAGTATAGGAAAGTTTAAGGGGCAAGCTTCCTTCTTGAACATTGTTGACTAAGGTAGTGTCCTTGTTCAAACGCCTCCTCTTCGACTGATTCTCTTGACAAACTTCTCTTGCAATTTCACCACTCACTCTTGGCGTTATGTATTTAACTGAGGTAACTTCTGGAACAACCATGGCTGTAGAAAATGATTGTCTTCGCTGTGGGCATCGATTAGCATAATGGCCTTCCTTGTGACAGTTGTAACACACACGTGTTTGCTGTTGTATCTTGTTGGGTGCAGCTACATGAACTTTGTTGTCTTCTTATCGCATCAGGGCTGGTTGCTTCATAGGACATTTTCTAGCCCAATGACCTTCTTCATTACACGGAAAATATGTTGTTGGTGATTGCCACTTACTGCTTTCCTAATGAAGGCTGACAGGATTAGAGTGACGCATCTTTAGCTTCTCAAATGACTTAGTATATATGACTGGTATTCCACTTCCTTTTGATAGTTCTTGAGCAACTGCGGCTCGAAGATTCTTTTGCTGATGCTGGGTCACAGCAGTAACTATAGGATCCAAGGGACATTGAGCTGGGCAATGATCTTGACCTTCACAAAGGTAACATGTGATGTTGCTCATAGAAAACTCTCCAAGAGAATGACTTCCTTCACATCTGGAGCAATTAATCGCATGCTCATCAGCAGTATGTCCTATTTCTCCACAGCGAATGCACGCACGATCTTCTGACTTGTTTGGTTGACAAAACTTCAGAGAGCAACATTTAGATGTCGAACAAGGTGCAGGGATAGTATTTTGCTTCGTATTTACTGTGACCGTACTGTCTTCAGTTGAGGCAAAGAGATTACAAAAAGCAACAACAAATTCATTCCAAGTGATATTTTGCAGGGCTTCATGAACAGCACAATATTTCTTCCACCATTCAGCAGCAATTCCTTGTAACTGATAAGAAGCATACATGTCTTTCCCATCACCTTTACACTGAGCAATGAGCAGCTTCCTCTCAATGGTCTTGAGCCAATCATCCGCTTCCGAAGGTAACACATTTACAGAAAATGTTGGCGAACGAGTCCTTATGAATTCTGATAACCTTGAGTAAGAACAGGGATCATTAATAACAGCTTAGGACACTCTGTTGACCTTGGCTTGATCGGTCATATTCTGTGTTTGCTTCATCATTGCATGCATCAACTGAGTTTGAACAGTTAGAAACACCCCAAAACTCTGCATATCCATCTGTAGTGATGGGTGAGAAGTCGATCCATCATTGAGATTCTCACTGAGTTGATTACCACTTCCACTGATTCTGTTGTTACCACTATTCTGAACCATCTGCTTGATTGCTTTACAGGGTTAGGGAAGAGGGAAATAGCATTGGTAAGAAGTAGGGATCCTAGAGTAGGGAAGATAGGTTTAACCCAATAAACTTAAGCAAGCAATATTAATAACTTGGTATGGTTACTTACATATTCCTAAGAGCTCTGCAACACATACTGCACACTCAGCAATCAAGGAAGAACCAATTCAACCTATACACAGAAAACTACCGCCTATAGGGGTGACACTCCTATCTTAAGCAAACGCGACTCCCACACATGAGTCTCAACGGGCTACTCAAAACACTGGGTCTTCTAGCTTTGGAAACACTTCATCGATCCACTCCTTCCTTGAGCTCGACGATTCCTTCCTTCATGATCTTCAGGGTTGACAGCAAGCACTCGAAGCTTTCTCCTAAAGTGTGGTATATCGTCAACTACCAAGACATCTTAGATAAGGTTTTAACTCGATCCAGCAAGGGAGAGAGAAATAATTTCACCAGGAGAAAAAGGGAGATTTTGACGAGGAAAGGAATAGAATAATGAAATAAGTCAAGAACATATTATTCTTCCTTGAAGCACTGTTCGATTCAGTATTGGGTTCCCAGGTCTTCACTTTATCCCAGTACTGAGTCATCTCTTTCTTCTATGACTTGATCAGGTTCGTCGGATGGGGAAGGGAGTGGTTTGGATTGTTGACTCCGGTTGTTCTCGTCATATGACCGGAGACTCTCGTTGGTTCTCTTCCCTAGTCCGAGCCCTCGGTGATGAGTTGATCACTTTCGGGGATGCTTTTTCAGGTAGAATCATTGCTAAGGGTAACATTTGCATTAATCAGAATTTCATTCTTAAGGATGTTGCCTTAGTGAGTAAGCTGTAGTATAATTTGCTCTCTGTTTCTCAGCTTATCAAAGGCTCTTACGAGGTAAGCTTCAAGAGTAGTGCCTGTAGAATCCTCGATTCTTCAAGAGGGTTAGTTTGCGGGATTTCTAGATATGGGAGAGTCTTTTATGTTGATTTCTCTTCTTCTTCTACAGACTCTCTCCATTGTTTCATTGCTTCAGAGTCCCGTGATTTTTCCTTCTAGCATAGGAGACTTGGCCACATTGGATTTGATCATTTGACCCGAGTTAGCAGCCACGACCTTATTTGTGGTTTGCCTAAACTCAAGATGGTCAAAGAATTAGTTTGCTCTCCTTACCGACATGGCAAGATGATTGCCACTTCTCATCCCACAGTCACTATTGTGATGACCGATGCACTAGGACAGCTTTTACATATGGACACTATTGGTCCAGCTAGAGTGCAGTCAGTGAGTGAGAAGTGGTATGTTCTTGTCATTGTTGATGATTTTTCGAGGTACTCTTGGATGTTTTTCATAGCCTCAAAGGATGAGTCTTTTACCTATTTAAGGGGTTTGGTTCATAGGTTGTCTTTTGAGCTCCCTAATGCCTTACGAGCTATACGCAGTGACAATGGCACGTAGTTCAAGAACTCCAATTTTGAGAGTTTTTGTGTGGAGTCTTGTTTAGAGCATCAGTTCTCCTCTCCCTACGTCCCTCAGCAAAATGGTGTAGTAGAGAGGAAGAATAGGACCCTGGTAGAGATGGTCAGGACGATGCTAAACGAGTACAGCACTCCTAGGAGTTTTGGGCTGAGGCTATAGCTACCACTTGCCATGTTTCTAATCGTGTATTCTTGAGAGCACATTTGCGCCGCACTTCTTACGAGTTGAGGTATGGGCAAAAGCCTAGTGTTTCTTATTTTCGTGTGTTTGGTTGCAAGTGTTTCATTTTGAAGTCTGGTAACCTGGATAAGTTTGAGTCTCGTTCTTCTGATAGTATCTTTCTGGGTTATTTGACTTCTTTTCGTAGCTATAGGGTCTCGAGTTGCGAGGCGCATAGGATCATAGAGACCTGCGAGGTGTCCTTTGATGAGGCTACCCAGGAGCTAGACTTGACATTTCAGGCTCTTCTTCCACCTCCGAGACCATTTTTGCAGAGGATGAGGATGATGGAGATGATGGTGTTCCACCTGATCCAGTCCCCTCTACACCTCTAGTGTCTCCTATTTCCATTACTGCACCTTAGGGAGACCAACCCTTGTCTTCTGACTCTCATGCAGCTAGTGGCTCTGATCCTACCTCGTCTGTGCATGAGGTAGAGGCCACTTCTGCTTCTGGACCTCCTCGTCATATTCAACATTCTCATCTACCTGATCAGATCATTGGCGATCTGTTTGAGCGGGTCACTCGGTCAAAATCAGGTTTGTCCTGTTTCTGCCTTCACTTTGCCTTTGTTGCCTCCTTTGAGCTGAAGGTTGTTTCTAATGCATTATCCGATGAGTCATGGATTAATACTATGCATAAGAAACTTGAGAACTTCAAGAGGAACAAGGTATGGTAGCTTGTCGAACTCCCATATGGTCATAATGTCATTGGGACCAAGTGGGTGTTTGTCGGGACCCGAACCTGCAAATCCGGACCCTCTGTGTATTCTGTGCCAGTCCAGGATCACGCTAGCACACACAGTCATACAGGGTTGCACATCACAGACATTCACGAAGATATAAGAATAAATAGTGCAAACATGTATATAAACCGAGTTATGCGACCTTATGGTCTCCTTACAGATAGGTCACCACACAGGCTTACATTAATCAAAGTAAAGAAATAGCAATGAACATAAAAAAAGGTCGTGGAAGCCTTCATCTTGCCACGAGTAACCGACCGGCTTGCCCCTAGTTCATCGTGTCCTCGATGTACTCCTCCTCCCAAACTGGTGTAGTCTCCTCCACCGATGTTGGGGTTGAAAGCAAGGTGGGGTGAGTACACAAGGCACTCAACAAGTAATGCAGAATCGACACTATTACTATATGCGAGATCTTGTTCCAAAGTTGGCTTAAATGGTTCTTTTGCATCAAGCGACATTTTTAACCAATATCTTAGTTAGATTAAAGCGATAGAAACGATTATACGTAATAATAATTTCAAATGGTTTTTCCATGAGGTTTCTCGGCACCACTGACCTTATGAGTTCATTTTAACACTTGGCACACACCACCCCTTCCATGTTTTGTTTATGAAAATCTACCCCTTGATTTGTAATCCCGAGCAATGCTCAATTCCGTGAGCACGGCTATTCGAATAGTTTTGACACTCTCAGAGGTTGTACACTTTACCCACAAGATCTGACCGCTCACCACACGGTGATTGTCCGCAACAAAGCTTTTGGGAACCTCTACCTTAACCAAAGAACCTCTCGGTGTTGCCTTCACTATCACTTCCCTCACACAGAGCCAAAGTATAGGACCGGCCAATCACCGTTGGATGGGCACCAAGCCGTAGCAGTGCGCTCCCCATACAGATACACCCACGTGTCTTTGTCACCCCGAGGTATCGGAGGAAGATATCGTAACCCTAGTCAACTAGGTCTGTCCCATATCGGACATGTGGTTGTGCGGGTGACTCGGATCAAAGGCTTGCAAGGTGAAGTCCTTAATCGACCAAGGCAAGACTTCCAACACTCAACGATGGCACACACCCAATGTAGCACACAGACTCACATCACTCATCAACCCACTTGCCACACAGGCCCACGAATGCACACAGACCTCTTGCCACTTGCCCAGTCTAAAACATTTCCCACCCCATTGATTATTGTGCAACACATGCGGCAATAACTCAACATCAATATGGAACCACACAGTCACCATACTTCCATATCATCATGTGGCATCATCACACCACTTTCAAAATACATTCAATATTCCATTAGTCAATTTTGTAGCATTTCTCGAAAGATCATTCATGACTCATTGCAAGGCTAAGCATCTACTCACGGTCTAGCCTCCCGTGTTGGCACAATATTAACATCCAACTAATATAATCAAACTTAGGGTGACAATGATTTAGAGCATACAATTAATAATTCAAGGTGGCATAACAAAATGGGTTGATTAACTACATTATCCCAAATTAATTTAAATTCATTTTAAATAATTAGCATGCATAGTTTCAAAGCATAAATTACATTTTAAAATCTGGGATCAACATGATCAAAGCATCACTTGCCTTCAAAGAGTTGCTGATCGTGTTCCGAAGCTTTGTCTTGAGCGACGAATTCTTCCTCGAAACTTTCCGACAAATTTGCGTCTACGCGTACAAACAAAAAGATACAATAAATAGCTAACACAGAAGACTAGATTACCTCAAAAATTCAAATAAAATTCACCATTAAATAGCTCATAATTTTATGAATTTTTAGAAATTTGAATCACCCAAATCCGAGTTAAAATGCAAAAGTTATAGTCATTTGAAGTTTGAATAAAATCTGAAAATACAGAAATTAAGAAAATACGATTTTTCTGAATTATTTTTATACTGGAAATTCGCATAAATGACGTCAGCATCGCGTCATGATGACGTCAGCACAGAAATGAATTTCGGTCAAAAATTTTTTTATATATAAAAATATTTATGAGCGTCATTCTTGGCGTCGGCCGACACGTGGCGACCTCTAGTGCCGACCACGTTGCTTGGTTCATGGGTTTGGTCCACGGTTGGATCTGGTCCACCGTGGATGGCGACCTTGTGCTCATGCACCGGTGGCGCAAGCCGTGGCGTCGGCGACGATGCAGCGACCAATCCCGACGCGACACGCGGCAAGATCGAACCGCTCGCTCATCCAGCGGTCGGATCTCACCCCGCGATTCGGCGACGCCGCACTCCACGCCTCCGCGTCGCACATCCAGCGGCGCTCGGATCCAACGGCCAGCACGCGCCGCCAGCTGCGACGTCTCGATTCAGCGGCGACCGCGCGCTGTCGCGACGATGCGCCCGAAATCGGCGGTGGATCGGTCTCGCCCGATCAAAATGCCCACACGTCAACCGTGATTTGGCGAGGGCGGTGCCATCTCCGCCCGCGTTCAAATCGAACGGCGCGGATCCTTAGGGCAAAACCAGATCCAATCTCTACCGTTTAGATCTAATCTAACGGCCTACGGTACCGGCGGTTTCTTTGCTCAAGGCGCGGCGTGGCTCAATCCTCGCATCCACTAACGATCCAGCGGCTAAGACAAAAACATATCGCGAAACTAGATCTAATCCAAGCCGTACACATCAAGATCCAACGGCCACGATTCAATCTAAACATCTACAGAGATGGAGGCTACGCGGACTCACGAGAACCGAGCGATGCAAATCGGACGGTCGGCGCGATTCGGCGAGGTTGACGGCGGCGAAGAAGCGAAGGTTGCGGAGCTGGGAAGATGACCTCGGCGGCGGCTGCGGGCTTCTCGGCGAGAAGAAGTGGTCCACTCGATCGTCTTGCTTGGTGAACTTCGGGCGAGGTCGAACCGCAGCGAAAGCGGCGGACGGCGACGAGAGGAAGCAAAAACAACGGCGGCACAAAGACGCGCCTTCTGGCGAGCTTCGCTCGAGCGCTAGAGAGGGTCTCGGCGTGCGTCGCGAGAGTCAAAAGCGCGCGAAGGAGCTCTGTCGGACGCGCTACTCGGTGCACTTAAAGGGGCCTCGGCGTGCGCTCTGCGGCGAACGAGCGGAAGCGGTCGGCGGCATTAGCTCCGGTGATCTCGCGAAGGCGACCGGCGTGGCGCAATCCAGCGCGTCCGTCGGCGGCGATCCGAAGGCTCACGCGTCGCGCGGCGTGGCACACTCACAGCGTTCGATCCGGATCGGACGGCTTGGGCTGGCGGCGCTAGGGTTTCGGCGGTTGGGCGACGACACGCCGCGATAATGGGCTCGGCCCATTCTTTGTTCATGTGATTTTAAAACATTTCACATTTAAAATAATTCGAAATTCAATTAAATCATTTGGAGCTTTTAAAATACGGAAAAATTCGGAAAAATTCCGAAATTACTTTGAGATGTTTGGAACTCCATTAAAATATTTGCAATAAAACTTTGCAAAAACTTTTCCATTATTTAATTGTTTTCAAGAAAAGTCCTATTTGAATAAATCCAAATTAACTTAAATAAATTCACAAAAAATCAAAAATACTTCAAAATTCAAATTAGAGCAAAAATTAGGGTGTTACAAACCTCCCCCTTAATGAATCTCGTCCCGAGATTGGTATCTGACGAAATAGGTTAGGAAACTCCTTCTTGAGTCTTCTTGGCGTTCCCACGTGGCTTCACTTTCGAATGGTTACTCCATTGAATTCTGCGAAACGTGTTGACTTGTTCCTTGTCTCTCTGTCCATTCGTCCGAATCTTCGCCGGATGTTCTTTGTAAGTCGATCTTCCTGCGAGATCAATTGCCTCCAAAGGTGTTTGCTCCTCCGGTGCTCGAAGACACTTCTTGATTGTGATACATGAAATACATCATGCACTCTGCCAAAGACGTGGTAACTCCAAGCGATAAGCAACTTCACCTCTGCGGCTCAAGATCTTGAATGGTCAGACGTATCACAGTGCGAGTTTCCCTTTGCATGGAACCTCGACTCCTTTGAGAGGTGTGACTCTAAGGTACACAAAATCTTGGGTTCAAAGCTCGGTTCCTGCGACGGTTGTCGGCATAACTCTTACGCCTTGATTGTGCAATCTTCAATCTTTCCACGATCGAGCGTCTGTTCTTCCGCTTCGAAGAATGTACGGTCCAAAGGCGTGTCGTTCGCTGTCTCATTCCAATTCAATGGTGTTCGACAGGACCGACCATACAAAGCTTCAAATGGAGACATCCGTAAACTTGCTTGATAAGCTGTTGTTGTAACTAAACTCGGCATAAGGCAAACACTTGTCCCATGAGTTGGAATATGCTAAGGCACATGCCCTCAACATATCCTCTAATATCTGGTTAACCCTCTCGGTTTGACCATGCATGCTGGATGGTAGGTCAGATGAAGTTCAAGCGAGTCCCCATTGCCTCATGTAGCTTACCCCAAAATGCGGAGGTAAATTGGGTACCTCATCGATACTATCTTCTTGATACTCCGTGCAAGCGACGATCCGTGCCATATAAAGTTACGCTAGCGGTCTCGGAATAAGTGGTCTTCACGGTATGAAATGTGCCACTTTGGTTAGGCGATCCACTATGACCCATATGGAATCATATCCACTTTGCGTTACGGGTAATCCGGTTATGAAATCCATACCAATTTCTTCCCATTTCCATTCGGTATCTTTAAGGGTTGTAATAGCCTGCTGGTCTTTGGTGCATAGCTTTGACTCTTTGGCATATGTCACATAATGCAACATATTCGCGACTTCCGTTTCATGCTTGGCCACCAAAATCTTTCCTTTAAATCTTGATACATTTCGCACTTCTGGATGAATTGAGTATCCGAGTCATGAGCCTCCTCTAGAATTAATCGCTTCAACTCCTTTTTGTTAGGTACACAAATCGCCCTTTAAACCACATAGTACCTTGTTCATCCAGTTTGAAATCTTTTGCTTTGCCTTCATCCATTTTGCCCTTAATTCTTTTGATCTTATCATCATCTTTACGCCCTTCCTTGATCGATCTTCGAGGTAGGCCTTACTTCCAAAGTTGCTAGGAATCATACGGTACAATTTCGAGTTCTAATTTAAAATCCTTACACAATTCCGCTGACTTATTTCCATCGACATATTAACACCGTGGTTCTTTACGCTCAAGGCGTCGCCACTCGTTGGCTTTACCAGGATGGTAGTGAATTCCCACATTATAATCCTTGATTAACTCTAACCATCTTCTTTGCCTCATATTTAGGTCGGCTTGCGTGAAGATATACTTAAGACTTTTATGATCTGTATACACTTCACATCTATTTCCGATGAGATGATGGCGCCATATCTTTAGTGCATGCACCACGGCACTAATTCCAAATCATGAGTCGGATAGTTCCCCTCATGTGGCCTCAATTGCCTCGATGCATATGCAATTACCTTCCTATTTTGCATCAACACGCATCCCAATCCCTGACGCGATGCATCACAAAAGATGTCAAAGTCTTGATGAACGTCAGGTAAAACTAGTACAGGTGCCGATGTTAATCTTCTCTTCAACTCTGAAAACTCTTCCCACACTCGGTGTCCATAGGAATTTCCTTTCCTTTTCAACAATTGCGTAAGAGGTCTCGCAATCGTAGAGAATCCTTCGATGAATCGACGGTAATACCCGCCATTCCAAGGAAACTACGGTTTGGGTTACCGACTTGGGTTGCTCCCAATGCGAACCGTCTCCACTTTCTTTGGATCTACCGCAACTCCTGCTGCAGTCATTATGTGTCCAAGAAATTCAACCTTATTCTTCCGAAATCACATTTGCTAAATTTTGCAAACAAGCTGTTGCTCTCTCAACTTTTCAAGGACTAGCCTCAAATGCTCGGCGTGCTCTTCTCGTCTTGGAATAGATAAGGATATCATCTATGAATCTGACGACGAACTTATCAAATATTCCATAAAACCTTATTCATTAAGTTCATAAAATATCTTTGGTGCATTTGTCAAACCAAAGGACATCACTTTGTAAACTCGTAGTGTCCATATCTTGACGAAAATGCGATCTTGAATATCCTCGATCGGATCTTCAATTGATGGTATCACGATTGGAGATCAATTTTGGAGAAGACTCTGCTCCTCTTAGCGGTCAAACAAATCATCGATCTGGGTAGAGGATACTTATTCTTTATCGTCACATCATTGAGTGCACGATAGTCTATACACATCCTAAAACTCCGTCCTTCTTCTTGTGAATAAGGCAGTGCTCCCCATGGCGATGAACTAGGCCTTATAAATCCCTTTTCAGTGACTCTTCAATTTGTTTCTTCATTTCCACCAATTCCTCTGTGGACATCCTGTAAGGTCTCTTAGCTATGGGAGCTGTCCTGGAACCACTCTATCACGAACTCGATATCTCTATCTGGCGGCATTCGGGTAAATCTTTCGGAAAACGTCAGGATATTCATTGACTATGGGCACTTCCTCTAAGGTGGCGGTATTCATCTTTGTTGACCATCAATTGTCCATCCATGCCGATTTTGCTTCAACTCAATCTTCTTTCCATTCGGGCTCTCGACCGATATGACTCTTTTCATGATCCAGCCTTGCCTTGTGTTTAGTTAACCAATCCATTCCCGGATAACATCCAAGGTTTGGGTATTAAAGGCGATTAAGTTAGCTAGGAACTCAACCCCATTAATTATTAGTCTTACCCCGAACATCCTACTTTAGATCGGAGTTACGATCCGAGGATTGGACTATGAGCACACATTTAAGATTCACTATTTCCATATCATTTTGAACAGCAAAATCTCGGAAATAAAAGAATGCGAAGCTCGGAATCAAATAAAGCGATGGTGATCGAGTTTACTAGGAACTTACCCATTACAACATCCGTGGCGTTACGCACTTCATCCGTCGTAATGTGGTTGACTCGTCCTTGTGCGATTCCTTGGGATGGAGTTCTTCTTTATTGATGCCCCGCGTTCACGATTGGCGCGGGAGTTCTTGCCGTGTGTTCCCGTGTTAAAGCGGACCGGGTGACACCTCCCTTCTTAGGGCAATTATTGGCAAAATGCCCCATTTCATTGCAATGATAGCAACGTCTTCCCACTGCCTGAGAGGTTCCTCGATCGTGCCGCGATTCTGCCGAGTCGAACATTCGACCCATCGGCGATTTGCGGCGGTGGTACCCTATCATTTCCTCCGGCTGGTACGGATGAGCTGTTGAGTGCCGTCCTCTGCCTCTGCTTGCCCAGACGACCTCCTTGTTGTGCCATTCTGCGCTTCTGTTGTCATCCGCTCTCGGCGCTTGTCCTCTAATATAAGAGCTTTGTTAACTAGCTCTTGGAAGTCGAGGAATGTGTGGGTGATCGGTCCACTGCAACCTGCATTCAATCCCTTCATGAAGCGGGATTGTCTGGCCTTATCCGTAGCCACGTCCTCTGGTGCGTAGCGTGCGGTTAGGTGAACTTGTTCGTGTCGGCCACCGATAGCCACCACGCTTGAGCTTGAATTCCTCCTTTTGAGATCCATGATACCCTCGGGTACATGGTGCTGGCGAAAGTCGAGGTGAATTCCTCCCACGTGATACTCTGTGGGTCCTCATGAGTGCGCAGTTTTCCCACCATTCTGCGGCGGTTCCTTGAGTTGATGAGAGGCATAGAGTACCCTCTCATGTCCTACACACTGGGTAATGTGCGCTTCCTTTCAATTGTCCTTAGCCAATCGTCGCCTCCGGTGGATTGGCGTTGCTGAAAGGTAGGTGGGCGGGTTCTCATAAACTCCGACAACCTTGAGTAGGGGTGTGGTCCATGGTTACCCCAGGTTGAACATTCGCGGCACTTGGTTGGATATCTGCCGCATGGTTTGAACCATTGTGCTCATAAGTTGAGTCAGGCGATCAAGAAGGCTCCCGGGTTTTGCATATCGACTGCGGCGGTTGAGAATTGGCTCTTCATTACAGTTATCATGCAGTTAGCTCCACTTCACTGGCTCCAACATTTCCACGTGTCCTCACCATCATTGCAAGCTTCCAAGGTTAAGAAAGAAGAAAGCATAGACAAGTAAAAGAATTTATGTGGGAAACAGGTGTAACTTAATTTATTTAGCCACTTTATTGATATAATATAAAGTTGTATGGTTGCTCACAAGTGCCTAAGGGCAATGCAACGCATCTGAGACACTCACAACCAAAACAAGTAAGCAAACATAGGAACCCATGACGACTCACACCTAATGGTGACTCAAGAAAAGACGCGACTCAACCTTGAGTCTCGACACTATACCCTACTAGACTCAATCACTCATCGAGCCAACCCGATTGCGGCTCCCGGGCATACAGCGTGGGTGCTCTGGCATCGGGGCGAACTGGTCCTGGTGACCTACTGCAGCTAGTGCAAAAGACCCCATCGACTCCCGGGTCCCGGTGCTGCTGCTCGACCGGTGCCTCCTGCTCTGCTCCTCCGGATCTGGATCGTGTAACTCGGGGTCGCTCGGGCTCGGGTCCATCTGAGCCATCTCCAACTCCTGGATCTTACGCATGGAGTGAGCTAAGCCCTCCGTGGCTGGATCCTCGCCTCTGTGACCTCGGCGCGGGTCCTCTGCGGCTCTGGTGTCTCATCAAGGCATCCTCTGGGCGATGGCGTACCTCGCCAGTGGGTGATAGTGGCGTCCTCCTCCACGAGCTCCATCTGTCAAAATGGTTGTCCCGACGCGGATGGTGACGAAAGGCGGTGCCCTCCAACTCTGCGGAGTAAGTGCGGGCAATCGCCGATGCATCGCTGTCGCGCCGTCTCTGGATTTCGGCCTCAAAAGAATACCTCGACCGTAATGTAGATAGGGCGGCTCGCCTCGTCCTTTCCCGAGCATACATCGTGATCTTGACATCCCGAGCGACGTCAAGTCTGCCGTACCACGAAGTCCCTCGTCGATGGTGCATCAAAACCTCCGAACAAGCGCATCATACGCCATAACTCTGCGGCGTATCCTCGGTCGCGCTCTCCATAGGTATGGATCATCCTCATCTGCCAAAACAAACCTTGTTTAAATTAAATAGAGAATAATAAAAATTCAAAGATAGGTATGAATAAGGGAGAAGAGATAAGTCGAGATTTCTTTGACATTCTTGCTCAAGTTGATTAGGTCTTTAGAAAATAGTTTTACCCTCCTAGGCACAACCAAACTAGGGTCAAGGCCTACATCGGCTGCTCGATACCACCTCTGTCGGGACCCGAACACGCAAATCCGGACCCTCTGTGTATTACATGCGATCCGAGATCACGCTAGCACACACAGATCATACGAGGTTGCACATCACGATATTCACGAAGATATAAGAATAAATAGTGCAAACATATATATAAACCGAGTTATGCGACCTTATGGTCTCCTTACGGATAGGTCGACCACACAGGGCTTACATTAATCAAAGTAAAGAAATAGCGTGGAACATAAAAAAGGTCGTGGAAGCCTTCATCTTGCCACGAGTAACCGACTGAGCTTGCCCCTAGTTCATCGTGTCCTCGATGTACTCCTCCTCCCAAACGGTGTAGTCTCCTCCACGGATGTTGGGGTTGAAAGCAAGGTGGGGTGAGTACACAAGGCACTCAACAAGTAATGCACAGAATGCAGCACTATTACTATATGCAGATCTTGTTCCAAAGGATTGGCTTAAATGGTTCTTTTGCATCAAGCAGCATTTTTAACCAATATCTTAGTTAGATTAAAGCAGTAGAATAGTTATACGTAATAATAATTTCAAATGGTTTTTCCATGAGGTTTCTCGGCACACAGCCTTAACAGTTCATTTTTAACACTTGGCACACAGCCACCCCTTCCATGTTTTGTTTATGAAAATCTACCCCTTGACTGTAATCCCCGAGCAATGCTCAATTCCGTGAGCACGGCTATTCGAATAGTTTTGACACTCTGCGGAGGTTGTACACTTTACCCACAAGATACAGCCGCTCACCACACAGGTGATTGTCCGCAACAAAGCTTTTGGAACCTCTACCTTAACCAAAGAACCTCTCGGTGTTGCCTTCACTATCACTTCCCTCACAGGCGAAGTATAGGACCGGCCAATCACCGTTGGATGGGCACCAAGCCGTAGCACAGTCGCTCCCCATACAGATACACCCACGTGTCTGTCACCCCGAGTATCGGAGGAAGATATCGAACCCTAGTCAACTAGGTCTGTCCCATATCGGACATGTGGTTGTACGGGTGACTCGGATCAAAGGCTTGCAAGGTGAAGTCCTTAAGCGACCAAGGCAAGACTTCCAACACTCAACATGGCACACGGCCCAATGTAGCACAGACTCACATCACTCATCAACCCATCGCCACAGGCCCACGAGCTACACACCTCTTGCCACTTGCCCAGTCTAAAACATTTCCCACCCCATTGATTATTGTGCAACACATGCCAAGAATAACTCAACATCAATATGGAACCACACAGTCACCATACTTCCATATCATCATGTGGCATCATCACACCACTTTCAAAATACATTCAATATTCCATTAGTCAATTTTGTAGCATTTCTCGAAAGATCATTCATGACTCATTGCAAGGCTAAGCATCTACTCACGGTCTAGCCTCCGTGTTGGCACAATATTAACATCCAACTAATATAATCAAACTTAGGGTGACAATGATTTAGGGCATACAATTAATAATTCAAGGTGGCATAACAAAATGGGTTGATTAACTACATTATCCCAAATTAATTTAAATTCATTTTAAATAATTAGCTTGCATAGTTTCAAAGCATAAATTACATTTTAAAATCTGGGATCAAAATGATCAAAGCATCACTTGCCTTCAAAGAGTTGCTGGTCGTGTTCGAAGCTTGGTCTTGGCGACGAATTCTTCCTCGAAACTTTCCGACAAATTTGCGTCTCGCGTACAAACAAAAAGATACAATAAATAGCTAATACAGAAGACTAGATGACCTCAAAATTCAAATAAAATTCACCATTAAATAGCTCATAATTTTATGAATTTTTAGAAATTTGAATCACCCAAATCCGAGTTAAAATGCAAAAGTTATAGTCATTTGAAGTTTGAATAAAATCGAAAATACGAAATTAAGAAAATACGATTTTTCTGAATTATTTTTATCTGGAAATTCGCATAAATGGCGTCGACATCGCGTCATGATGGCGTCGGCACGAAATGAATTTGGTCGAAAAATTTTTATATATAAAATATTTATGGCGTCATTCTTGGCGTCGGCCGCGACACGTGGCGACCTCTAGTGTCGCCATGTAGCTTCGGTTCATGGGCTGGGTCCACGGTTGGATCGGTCCACCGTGGATGGCGAAGACTGTGCTCATGCCGGGTGGCGCAAGCCGTGGCGTCGGCGACGATCGCGCGACCAAATCCCGACGCGACACGCGGCAAGATCGAACCGCTCGCTCATCCAGCGGTCGGATCTCACCCCGCGCGGTTCGGCGCGCCGCCTCCACGCCTCCGCGCGTCGCACATCCAACGGCGCTTTCGGATCAATGGCGGCACGCGCGCCATCTGCGGCGTCTCGGTTCAGCGGCGACACGCGCGCAATCGCGACGATGCGCTCGAAATCGGCGGTGGATCGGTCTCGCCCGATCAAAATGCCCACGCGTCAACACGTGATTTGGCGAGTGCGGTGCCATCTCCGTCGCACGTTCAAATCGAGCGCGCGGATCCTTAGGGCAAAACCAGATCCAATCTCTACCGTTTAGATCTAATCTAACGGCCTCACGGTACCGGCGGTTTCTTGCTCAAGGCGCGGCGTGGCTCAATCCTACGCATCCACTAACGATCCAGCGGCTAAGACAAAAACATATCGCGAAACTAGATCTAATCCAAGCCGTACACATCAAGATCCAAGGCCACGATTCAATCTAAACATCTACAGAGATGGAGGCTACGCGGACTCACGAGTAACCGAGCGATGCAAATCGAGCGGTCGGCGCGGTTCGGCGAGGTTGACGGCGAAGAAGCGAAGGTTGCGGAGCTGGGAAGATGACCTCGGCGGCGGCTGCGCGGCTTCTCGGCGAGAAGAAGTGGTCCACTCGATCGTCTTGCTTGGTGAACTTCGGGCGGGTCGAACACGCGCGAAGCGGCGGACGGCGGCGAGAGGAAGCAAAACAACGGCGGCACAAAGACGCCTTCGACGAGCTTCGCTCGGCGCTAGAGAGGGTCTCGGCATGCGTGCGAGGAGTCAAAAGACGCAGCGAAAGGAGCTCGCCGGACGCGCTACTCGGTGCGCAAAGGGGCCTCGGCGTGCGCTACTGCGGCGAACGAGCGAAAGCGGTCGGCGGCATTAGCTCCGGTGATCTCGCGAAGACGACCGGCGTGGCGCAATCCAGCAGCGTCCGTCGCGGCGACGATCCGAAGGCTCACGCGTCGCGAGCGACGTGGCACACTCACGAGCGTTCGATCCGGATCGGACGGCTTGGCTAAGCGGCGCTAGGGTTTCGCGCGGTTGGGCGGCGACACGCACAAGATAATGGGCTCGGCCCATTCTTGTTCATGTGATTTTAAAACATTTCACATTTAAAATAATTCCAAATTCAATTAAATCATTTGGAGCTTTTAAAATACCAGAAAAATTCCAGAAATTACTTTGAGATGTTTGGAACTCCATTAAAATATTTGCAATAAAACTTTGCAAAAACTTTTCCATTATTTAATTGTTTTCAAGAAAAGTCCTATTTGAATAAATCCAAATTAACTTAAATAAATTCCCAAAAATTCACAAAAAAATCAAAAATACTTCAAAATTCAAATTAGAGCAAAAATTAGGGTGTTACAGTGTTCAAGAACAAGAAGAGTGAGGATGGGGTTGTCATTAGAAACAAGGCTATACTAGTTGCACAGGGCTTCTCTCAGGTTGAGGGTCTTGATTTTGAGGAGATTTTTGCCCCTGTAGCTAGACTAGATGCTATTAGGATCCTACTTGCATTCTCTGTATCGAAAGGCTTCAAGCTTTATCAAATAGATGTCAAGAGTGCTGAAGGACCATGTGGAGGTCTACCCATATTTGTGATGAGTATTTGACTTATATTTGAGTTTGAGTTGCTCTTGTTTGAGTTTGATTTGAAATGAATTTTCAAATAGAAGTAATTTGAGGTCCTCTCTGTTTTCCCGGTGCTACCGGCCATGGTAGCGCGGTGCTAACGGGCGAGCGGTAGCACCGGACCTGAGGAGCGGTGTGAAAATTCCAGAGAGGGGTGTTCTCTGGTTCTTGCGCAGTGTGGTGCTACCGGCCTGAGTGCGGTAGCACCGGTCCACCATGGGGCGGTGCTACCGGCCTGAGGGCAGTAGCACTGGCCAAAACGAACAAAGATGAATTTCAAAGTGCGGAATTTGATGAATTTATTGCACATCTTTGTGGGCATTGCTATGTGAGGAGTTTCCTTGTTTTTGATGGTTGCAGGTCGACGATGTTAGATCATGGTGAGGAGAAGGATGACCGGGACTAGACGAGGAGCGTCGGAGGTCCAGACGGTCGGGGATCGCCGAAAGATGATCGGAGATGGAGTCGTCGCAAGCCGTGAAGACAAGGAACAGATGAGATGCTAGTTAGACGCTGCGTGGATCAATGATGACCATTGGATCTTGGTCTAGTTGATAGGTTAGCGAGTCTAGTTAGTGTGCTTTGAGAACCGTGCAAGAAAACCCATTTGTGTTGTGGGTTTTGGGTGAACCCATGCATGGCTGGTTGAGTGGGTTAATCCTAGCTTTTGATGGATGGTCTAGGGTTTAAAGGCTCATCCAAGGGTGGTAGGTGGCCCAAGAGTTGTATAAATATGGGTGGAGGGGTAGCCTTCCCCCCTTGAAGGTTTGAGTTGCTCCTTTGAGCTTTGCCACATCAAGTGAGGCTTTGTAAACCTTCCACCCAGAAAATACAAAAATTTTCTTTACCTTATTGTGAATTTAAATTGCGCATTTACATTATGTCTTTACTTTACACAATTTAAATTCAGCATTTACTTTCCCGCATTTACATTCTCGCAATTTACTTTATCGCAATTTGGATTTGCCTCCCCCCTTCTAAATGCTGTTTTTCTAAGATGTCTTGAGGGTGTTTATATGGTTTTACACTTCTCTTGCACCCTAGGATAGACTAAATATCAAGTTCTCTATCAAGTTGTCATTATGTCCAGAACTTGTTCTTCGCGCAGTAGTCAGTCTTTGATTTTTAGAAAAAATCTAAAAAACTCCTTTTTGGGTGATTCTTATTGGAGAAGGTGCGTGACTCATAAATCCATCTCTAGACAAATTTGTGAGTCCACTGGTTGCACCGTTTGAGCGCTATGAAGTAAAAACCCAGCCTCAAACTTTCGGGTCGAAGTTCCTGGCTATCTGTAATACTTGATTTTTCATGTCTATTATAGAAAGCTTTTTAATATGATTTTTGGTGGACTGTTTTATGACTCAACTGCTGACAAGAAGAAAAATTCCCAAAAATTTAGAGCAACATAATCTTACCAACCACCTGCTCTAATTGAGGACAATTCCTGGAAAATCTGCTTTTACTTTTATGAAAAGAGACTTTGTTGTTTTTAGCTTTATCTCTTTTAGAAAAGAAGTATTTGAATTGATTCATTTTTGTTTGGACACTTGACAACCAGGATTGTGATTAAAACATCCCTAACATGGTTCATGATTCTCAACCATGTAAGCTAGGGGTACACATATTTGTCTAGTTTTTCGGGTTTTGGAGGGTGTGCGAATCTGAGAAGCACCAGTTTGAACAAAAATCTTTAGGTGTTTCAGATTTTTATTGCGAGATTGTTTGAAGTACTTTAAGTGGGGGAAAATTTTATTTGGGATCATTCACCCCTCCTCTGATCGCCATTTCGATCCTTCAATTGGTATCAGAGCCAGTTTTGCTCTTTCATAGATCTTGACTAGTCTCGAGAGCCATGGCGATGGACAAGTATTCCACCAAGCCTCCTATTTTTTTTGGAGTTGATTTTCCTTTTTGAAAATCCCGAATGGAGTCATACATCACTGCCCAGGGCTTCCTAATGTGGCAGAAGGTGAAACACCCATATGAGGTTCCTGCCGATGAAAACGTCATGACCGGCAATATGGCTGACGTTGAGGTGAACGCTAAAGCAAGGAACATTCTCATACAGGGTCTAAGCCGCAGTGAGTATGATAGGATTTCTCACCTCCATTCCGCTCACGAGATTTGGGAGACCCTCAATGCTTACCATGAGGGCACTACTCAAATCAAGACCGTGAGGTAGGATCAATACAAGCGTGAGTACAACAAGTTTGAACAACACGCTGGTGAGAGTCTTGATGAGTGTTTTGGTCGTTTTACCAAGATTTTGAGTGATCTTCGAGCAGTTGGTTGCATATACCCTGACTCGGCTAATGCTCAACATTTCTTGACCGCACTTGATTTGCGTGTTTGGGAGATGAAGATAACCACCATCAAGGACACCACCGACTTGTCGACTCTGACTCTTGACGGGCTTTATTCTTGCCTCAAGACTCATGAGGTCGATGTCGTCTCACGAAAGACGAAATCTCAATCGATGGCTTTGGTCACCGATCCCATTAGATCTTCCTCTTCTGATTCTTCTGTTGGTTTCTCTCTTTCCACCCTTTGCAAGCTAAGCGATGACCAACTGGAAAATTTTCTAGAAAATGAGCTTGCTCTTCTTGCTCGCAAGTTTTCTCATGCATACAAGAGGTGAGAGAGAGAAAGAGAGGTGGCATGATCACATGCTTCGAGTGTGGTGGCCCCGACCACATTCAGGCTAATTGCCCCAAACTGGAGAAGGCTAAGAACGATGCCGGCGGTTCGACAAAGAATGACTACATCAACAAGAACCGCAACAAGAAGCCTCCAGTTCGTGAGCCGACGCGTGAGAAGATGTACCGCAACTTCTCCAAGAACAAGAAGCTCTTCCACCACGTTCTCGCCGCGCTTGACGACATCAACCTCTCCGACATGGAGACATGGAGCGACGAGGGAGAGGATGAACCGCAAGAGAAGAAGAGCGGCGACGACTTCTCCAGCATGTGCTTCATGACCGATGCCAACGGCATCAGCGACTCCGAACTCTATAGCGACTCGAAAGAGGTACAATCCTATGACCAACTCAATGAAGCTTTCTGCAAACTAGGAAAATTTCATGCTAGAGCTAGAGCGAAGTGTGTGGAGTTAGAGAAGGAAGTAGGTACCTTGACTCGGGAGTTAGCTTCTCTTAGATCTTCTCCCTCTCGAGTCACTGACGACTGTTCTTTGTGTGATGCTCTTCTTGTGGAGTTGGAGAACCTAAGGACTATGCATGATAGTGTGTTGTCTGAATTAGATAGTCTTAGGTTGAAGAATACTATAGATGATTCTATTGATGCTATTCCACTAGATGCTAGTTTTCTTCATGCTCACTCTACTCCATCATGCTCTAATTGTCCTAAATTGCTTGTTGAAATTGACGCCATGAGTGATCACCTTAGGAAGCTTTCTTCTAGAAATGATGAACTTGAAATACATGCTTCTAAGGACCAAGTCAGCTCATGTGAGGGCTGTAGGCAATTAAAACTTGACAATGAATCTCTAAATGTCAAGTGTGCTAATCTTGCTAAGGACTTACTAGCTAAGTCACAAGAAAGCTGCTTGCGATGTAATGTGATTGAGGGGGACTTGGATAAAATCAAAGTCGAACTTAGGAAGAAATTAGAAGACCAAGCCCATAGGATTAGAAATGCGTCTTGCGTTTCTTGTGAGGCCCTCAAGATTGAGGCAACCGTGTTAGAGAGAAAAATGCATGTACTGAGAGAGCTCATCTTTCTGGTCCTTCTTCCTCTTCTTGTGCCTCTTTCTTCCGAGATTGCCAATATCTCATGAGCACTCTTGAGAAGTTTGTTAGAGGCAAGAAGTAGATTTAATCAAGGTCTAGGATTTAATCAAGGTCTAGAATATATTGTGTATGATTAAGATCGTTCTCTTAAGAGTTATTCTTGAGATGATCGCAAAAGGCTTGAGTCAATCAATAAAAAAATGCAAATATCAAACACATAAGTGGGTAAATAATGCAAATAATGTCAAACATTTGCACTTCGCTATGTTTTTCATAGTCTTAATTTTTTTTGCATAAATTGAAAAACAAGCTCGAAGGACCTTATATGCACTTCAAAATTCCCCAAAGTGTTGAGTAGGTTGAACTCTATGTTTTCCATTTGATCCTTGAGTGGGTTTTCTTCTACCTTTGAAACTTTACTAAGTTTTGCACTTGTCAAATCTTGCTAAAAATGACACATTTTAAAAATTAAGCTTATGAGCAAAATTTGTTATTTGCACTTGGACATGTCTTAGTTTAGTCATAACCTGAAATTGATGAGCTTGATGTCATATCTTGTCATTAAAATCAATTGGATAATCTTCAAAGCTCTTTAGATTGCATTTCATGCATACATGTTGAGAAAGGGGGAGAAAATATGAAATCTTGATGCTTATATTTTCAAAAGGGGGAGAAAATGTAGAAAATGTATCATTAAAAGAAAGATGAAAATGTGAATGTTCTTTTGGATTTTAGAGTTTTTGAGGAAAACTTGCACTTTCTTGAAATTAAATTCAAAATCCAAATCTTCCTTCTGGAATTTAAGCTCCAAAATCCTCTTCGTCAACTTGGTCATGGTTCCAATTTTTATCTATGGACCAAGTTTGATTTTGCAACTAGAAATTGCTTTCTTCTTATCTTTTTCAAACTCAAAACATTTGTCTTTTGTTGTGTTTGTCAATATACTCATCAAGGGGGAGATTAAAGGACCATGTGGAGGTCTACCCAGATTTGTGATGAGTATTTGACTTATATTTGAGCTTGGGTTGCTCTTGTTTGAGTTTGATTTGAAATGAATTTCAAATGGAAGTAATTTGAGGTCCTCTCTGTTTTCCCGGTGCTACCAGGCGAGCGGTAGTACCGAACACGAGGAGCGGTGTGAAAATTCCAGAGAGGGGTGTTCTCTGATTCTTGCGCAGTGCGGTGCTACCGGCCTGAGTGCGGTAGCACCGGTCCACCATGGGCGGTGCTACCGGCCTGAGGGCGGTAGCACCGACTAAAACGAACAAAGATGAATTTCAAAGTGTGGACTTTGATGAATTTGTTGCACATCTTTGTGGGCATTTCTATGTGAGGTTTTTCCTTGTTTTTGATGGTTGCAGGTTGACGATGTTAGATCATGGTGAGGCGAAGGATTACCAGGACTAGGCGAGGAGCGTCGGAGGTCCAAACGGTCGGGGATCGCCGGAAGATGATTGGAGACGGAGTCGTTACAAGCCGTGAAGACAAGGAACGAATGAGATGCTAGCTAGACGCTGCGTGCAAGAAAACCCATTTGTGTTGCGGGTTTTGGGTGAACCCTTGCATGACTGGTTGAGTGGGTTAATCCTAGCCCTTGATGGATGCTCTAGGGTTTAGAGGCTCATCCAAGGGTGGTAGGTGGCCCAAAAGTTGTATAAATAGGGGTGGAGGGGTAGCCTTCCCCTCTTGAAGGTTTGAGTTGCTCCTTTGAGCTTTGCCCACATCAAGTGAGGCTTTGTAAACCTTCCATCAAGAAAATACAAAAATTTTATTTACCTTATTGTGAATTTAAATTGCGCATTTACATTATGTCTTTACGCAATTTAAATTCAGCATTTACTTTCCCGAATTTACATTCTCGCAATTTACTTTCTCGCAATTTGGATTTGCCTCCCCTCCTTCTAAATGTTGTTTTTCTAAGATGTCTTGAGGGTATTTATATGGTTTTACACTTCTCTTGCACCCTAGGATAGACTAAAGATCAAGTTTTCTATCAAGTTGTCATTTTGTCCAGAACTTGTTCTTCGCGCAGTAGTCAGTCTTTGATTTTTATAAAAATCTAAAAAAATCCTTTTTGAGTGATTCTTATTTGATAAGGTGCGTGACTCATATATTCATCTCTAGACAAATTTTTGAGCCCACTGGTTGCACCGTTTGAGCGCTATGAACTGAAAACTGAGCCTCAAACTTTCTGGTTGAAGTTCTTGACTATCTTTAATACTTGATTTTTCATGTCTATTATACAAATATTTTTATTTTATTTTTGGTGGACAGTTTCACGACTCAACTGCTCACAAGAAAAATTCACAAAAATTTTAGAGCAACAGAAACTCACCAACAACCTGCTCCAAGTGAGGACAATTCTTGTAAAATCTGCTTTTACTTTTCTGAAAATAGACTTTGTTGTTTTTAGCTTTATCTCTTTTAGAAAAAAGTCTTTGAATTGATTCCTTTTTATTTGGACACTTGACAACCAGGATTGTGTTTAAAACATCCCTATCATGGTTCATGGTTCTCAACCATGTAAGCTAGGGGTACACATAGTTGTCTAGTTGTTCGGGTTTTGGAGGGTGTGCGAATCTGAGAAGCACCAGTTTGAACGAAAAACTTTAGGTGTTTTAGATTTTTATTGCGAGATTGTTTGGAGTACTTTGAGTGGGGGTAAATTTTATTTGGGATCATTCACCCCCCTCTGATCGCCATTTCGATCCTTCAAGTGCATTCCTGAATAGGTATATTGAGGAAGAGGTGTATGTCTAGCAGTCTCCAGGATTCGAGAACCCCAAGTTTCTGAGTCACGTATACAAGCTTTTCAAAGCTTTGTATGGACTCAAGCAAGCCCCTAGAGTATGGTTTGAGAGGCTCAAGTCTTATCTTCTCAGCCATGGCTTCAAGATGGGTATAGTAGACAAGACTCTGTTCATCAGACACCATGAGTTTCATTTTCTTCTCGTCCAGATTTATGTGGATGATATCATTTTTGGTGGCTCATCTCATTCTCTTATGTCTCAATTTTCTGACGTGATGAGCACAGAGTTTGAGATATGTATGATAGGCGAGTTGAGCTACTTCCTTGGCTTCCAGATCAAGCAGACTCGGGAGGGCATATTCTTACATCAAAGCAAGTACACCCAGGACCTCCTGAGGCGCTTCAACATGTCTAACGGGAAGCCGGTGATGACTCCTACGGCCACCACTGCTGTCCTCGAGCCTGATGAGGATGGTGAGCCTACTGATCAAAAGGTGTTTTGGAGCATGATCGGCTCTCTCTTGTACCTCACCGCTTCGAGGCCGGACATACACTTTGCTGTATGTCTGTGCGCTCGATTTTAGGCTTCGCCTCGCGCCTCTCACCGCCAAGCGGTGAAGCGTATCTTCAAGTACCTTGGTGCTACCATTGATTATGTTATTTGATACTCTTCTTCTTCTTGTCTATCCCTTAGAGCCTTTTCCGATGCAGACTTTCCTGACTATAGGATAGATAGGAAGAGCACTTCTGGCACTTGCCAATTCATTAGCACTTCTCTTGTTTCTTGGTCGTTTAGGAAGCAGTCCGGAGTTGCACAGTCCACCGCTATAGCCGAGTATGTTGCCGCAGCGAGTTGCTGTAGTCAAGTGCTCTGGATGAGATCGACCTTGTGGGACTTTGGGTTAGAGATAGAGAGTGTGCCACTTTTTTGTGACAACACTTTTGCTATTTGCATTGCTAAGAACCTAGTGTAGTATTTCTAGACCAAGCACATTGATATTAGATATCACTTCCTTAGAGATCATGTGGAGAAGGGTGATATTGGTCTTCAGTTTGTAGAGAGTGATCTCCAAGCCTTTGGATAGCTCCAGGTTTGTTACTCTGAGGAGTGAGCTTGGAGTTGTGTGCCCTTACGGCCTATTGTGAGGGGGAGCTGATTTTTATACTATGTATTATATGTTTTCTTCCAGTATTTTCTTTCTTTTACTTTTTCTGGGTGATTATGGGCTTATTTTCCTAAGTTGAGTTCACTTCACTTAGACTTCTTGCATGCTTTGCATGGACCTCTCATCTTATGCTATAGGTTGCTATCTAGCACAATTAGTTGTTCTCTCCTCTCTACGTTGAATTCCTGTCGACCTTTGTAGTCGGCAATGAATTTATGGGGTAGGCATTCGATCTTAAACTCGATGGTCATACAAGACAAGGGGTTTATACAGGTTCAGGCTCTCGCGGAGGAGATAATACCTTAGTCCTGTGTGCTGGGATTATATGGATCTCTTGGATTTGGGGTTGCTCAAAGCACAATATGCTCTGGGCGATATGAGGTGTTCTATGCTCTATGGCTTGATTGCTTTATGCTTGGATGATTGGATCCCTATGTTGTTGCCCGCCCTCTCCCTTATATAGCGGGTGTGAGGCGGCTTATAGAGTCCTGATCGGTTTGGAGATTTCGATCGGTTACAAGATTCTAGTCAGTTAATAGGAAAGAGTTTACATCTTTATCTACCCTATTAACGATTCGGATTACAACCGTATCTATCATATCTAAATATAAGTTCAACTTCCTTTAGGATATGCCCCCTTGCGCACGCAGCGGGGGCTCGGCGCGAGAGTATCTTACAGGCCTTCATCTTGGGCCTTTCACGAGGATACCACGGAATCTATATCCCACAGCAAGACCCCAGAGTGCTTCATGATCCATTGCTTTACTCGGGGCTCCTGCACTGTAATCCCGTGGTTTCCTTATCCAATCGAAAAAACCTTCCTTTTACAACAAAGTAATTATGAAGAACTCGATCATAAATTTCATCCTTTGCTTTTCTTAAGCGCAAATCTTTTACCGAGCTAATTTATTTGTGAGCAGCCTTACGGACTTCTTATCATGTCACAAACGTAGATTTGATACTTTTCCCGCCCGAAGCCTTTAATCTTTATCGCTTGCGGTCATCAGGCGGTCTTGAGGTTGCCTTGTTTTTACGTACCAACTTTTTCAAATTAAAACTCTTCGTCTTCTGAAGTTGCATTAACACCAAATCTCTTCAGCTTCCGACGCTTAATATCCCAGCGCTTACTTCGATTTCGTCTAAATTGGCTATAAAAGGCGTACCAGTGCTTCAAATTGTATCTCTTCGCTTTCTGCCCTCCATTCTTTTGCTTCAAGATTTTGTCCTCATCATGCTTCGATGGTATCATCAAGCGAAGGCAAACCCCAGGCTAGTTAAGCGTTGGGAAGAATTTGATCAAGCTTTCGAGGCGCTGCTAGAGGAGGAGGCGAAGCAGCGTGATCGCGAGGCAATCAACACTTTTCTTGAGGTCGTGCCCGCCCTTAGCAGGGCTAGGGGTCCCCTCACCGAGGTGCTCGGCCGAGCGCGCCGTGGGGAGGCGTAGTTCTCCTGCAACATATAGTTTCCTAGGCGTAACGCCTGGGGAACTTTTGTACATAATAAAGAAATACCTTCTGTAGAAGAATCTCTCGTCTGTCCCTTGACTGTGCATCAGTCTCGTTCTAGGGCGTCTTGGACCTTGGGTGTTGCTTGAACCTGAAAGGAGGTGTCCATCTGCCGCTAGACATAGCTTAGGCTCGACTTGGAGCGCATCGTTGCACTTGGCGGCGATCCCCATATCCGACTGTTGCGAGATATAATTTTTAGTCCAACTTGGGACGTAACAAGGTTATCCTGGCTCATGGCCGAATGATACCCGTGTCCTAAGAGCACGGCCCAGCTCTCTTGGAGCGTATCATGATTTCATATGGCTCTTGGCCGAGTGATATCTTTTCCCGGTTAATACCGGAAGCGGCTTAGACTCTCTTGGGCGTATCACGTTTAGGCGACTCATGGCGAGTGATACCCTTTCCGGTGATGTCGAGTTCACTTAGGCTCTCTTGGAGTATATTACTTTTGACGGCTCTTGGCCGAGTGATACCCTTTCTCGACTGATGTCAGACCCGGCTTAAGCTCTCTTGGAGCGTATCACATTTAGATCCGAAGGGTGTCCATACTCGTTTAAAACGATGCACAGTATTCTCGGCCCTCGTGGAGCACGCCCATGGATCTGTGCCCGTTTGGGCTCAATCTTACGGTACATGATTCCGTCATGCGGTAACCACCCAAAGGCCTAATCGTGGGGCGTACCGTAAGAAAACAAGTTTTTACTCAAATTGAAGACCATCCACATCCCGTTTAATGCGGTAAGTGGGAAACGAGCCCCATCATGGGGGCGACGTGGCCTCGACGCGATCCGGTCAAATTCTGTCAAGCCCTGTAAGTCGAGGCGACGGGCACGTAAATCATTTATGAGGAATGCGAAAGGATGAGGCGTTTGTGACTTTTTCCGCCGATTCAGCAGAGACCTTACGGCTCTCTCTTTAAAAACTAGGTCGTACGACGCCCGACAGTTCATCTTTCTGCCGAGCTTTTTCTCATTTCTTCTTCTCTCCTTCCTGAACTCTACGCCACCAAGGTTAACCTTCGTTGTTCTTGCCTTCTCGAGTCGCTGTCTATCTTTTTGCAAGAATGTCTTCTTCTACTCCTTCTCCGCCTTCACCACAAGATTGGACGACCTCGACAACAACCGAGGAGAAGTTGAAATCCATGGTAGAGCGGGATCTTGCACGATCGGCCCTCGATCTCCATACGCCCGGCCGCCGGTGAATCCGTCCCGACTCCCCGCTCTGAGGAGGTGGTGGTTTTCGAATCCTTTTTCCACCGCGGCCTTGGTCTTCCGATCAGTTCTTTCCTTCGCGGCCTTCTTTTCTTTTATGAAATCGAATTGGTGAATCTAAACCCCAATTCTATCCTCCAAATTTCCCTCTTTGTCCACCTTTGTGAAGCTTTTATGGGCATTAGCCCCCATTTCGACCTCTTTCGTCACCTTTATCTCCTGAAGCCCTATCCTCCAAAAATAACCCCAAGGTTATCGGTATTTGGATTCGGCTACGGGAAGGGTTGAAGAAGGATTACTCGCCATTCTGTCAAGACCTCCAACAAGGGTGGCATAGGGAATGGTTTTCTTGTGCCAACCCGATTTGTCTCGCCTCCGTTCACCTTTGGCGCCGTCCCTCAATGTCTATTTCACGGGGTTCCGCCTGCTTCTTCCGACATGGATCAAGTGTGCGAACTCTTGCACCGATCGGAAAAGTCGAAAGATAGCGGGCTCACGGAGTGGGTTTGGCCCTCCACTTCATCGCCACGGTGCAGCCCATTGAAGGAGCGAGTTCATCCGGGATTAAACATAGGGGACAAAGTGACCCGACCGAGAGCGGCCCGACGATTTGCCAAGGGAGAGGTTATGCGCCAGGGCTGGAAAACTCTTTATCTCGAGCATCGACATATTATCTGTCAAGTGCCCGAAATCTTTCAACATATCACGCCCCCTCCTGCGGTAGGTGATTTTTATTGGGGATTTTGCGTTTCTTCGTTATTTGAAGTTTTGCTAACTCTTGATTTTCATCTTTAGGATCGCATCGCATTCTTCAGTGTTTCTCCTCTTCTGGAAATGCCTCCTCGCCCAGGCTGTTCTCCGAAGCGCCGGGCGCGGTCTCCAACAGGGGGCCCTGCTGCAAAGAAGGGAAAGAAGATACTGTCTGATGATCTCGGGACCCCCCGACGTCCGGTCGTTGGTCCCAAAATCCAAGACCCACCTGCTCGAGTCCCGGCGGGTTGTCGAGAAGTCAGGGGCACCGATCGGCGGGTCCGAGTGGTTCTTCCGGGGGTGGGCCAGCTATTCGCAAGAAACCCCCGATGAGAATGAGGAAATCCAATAGGTCCGTTACTCTGTTGACTCCATTTTTATTCTTCGGTCTTGCTGATGATTTTTCTTCACAGGGACCCTTCGCGATATGCCCGTCGGGTCTCCACAGGGGCCTGCGAGGTTGGACCTCCGGAGTTCATACTTGACGAAGCGCTTACGAGGGCGCCGAAGTGTCTCCTAGTCCTGGCGCCGCCTCTTCGCGTTGCCCTGCGGCGAGATCCTGTTGCTCTGAGCGACCTCCCGCTCGTCCCCGAGGTTGAAGAGATTCACCGAGTCCTGCCAGCCCTGCTGCCCCCGGCTAATAACAGAATCTGACCTTTGCCGATGATGAGGGTTTGAAGCTTTTGGACGACCCGGAAGAAGAGCAGAGAGAGAGGGATGACTTTTTCATCCATGCCATGGCTTGTGCGCATGCCGCCCAGGTGAGCGTTCCTCCAAAACCGCTGTGTCCCTGCTTCTGCCCTTCTTCCACGCGTTTACCTTTTGCTATGATGATTATAGAAAATAGGGGAGCGCTTCGAGCGAAAGTCCGAGTACATTCAAAGGATGCTCCCTGAAATCCGGACGCGCCAGGAGTATTTGGCCGACCTAGCACGCATCAAAGCCGAGTATATGGCCGAGCTGCAATCCCTTCATTTCGAACTCCAGATATCGCAGGCAGAACAAAATGCTCTGCGCCAGGAGAATCTGGATATCACCGGCTCTCTCCGAGGTAGCTATCTCTTGGGTTGTTTCATGTTCTTCGCTTAGTCGATTATCTTGCCGATTTCTTGTGTTTGCTCCAGGTCGGGATTCGGCTCTCACGAAGCTCGAAGGAAAACTTAAAACCGTGGAAGATTCCCGAGTGAAGGTGGAGAAGGATTTTGAAGGTGTAGCTGTCAACTAGTCTTTGCTTGATCCTTTACTATCTTCTCTAACGCTTTGCCTTGCAGATTATAAGGTCAAAACTCAGGCGCAATACGCCGTCTTCGGTGATAGAGTTAAGGTTCTCGAAACTTCTGCTGGCGAGCTCGGGGCGCTTCTAGCCCCTGCCGAGTTCGCTTCATCCAAGTGGCGAGAGCCACTCGGCGAGGTGAGTCGTCGTCATTGAAGGAAGCCCCTGGGGCCCTCAAGAATCCATTGAAGGAAGCAATGCTAGCGGTGCCGGCCAGGCCACAGCGATCACCAAGTCCTTCTATCCCCGAGTGGATCTTGAGGCCCTTAGGGAAGGCTACGCTCGCGATGTTGACGAAGATCGGGCTGCCGAGCTCTGGGAGGAAGTTAGGGATACTTTTTTGTCGATTGTAGAGACTCTTGACCTTTAACGGCATAAAAAGTGTTCCCTATTTTTTCATCATGAAAGTATATATCTTCGAGTGGTTTGACTGGTGACCTTTGTTCATCTGACTCCAGCCCCTAGGCTCTGAGATATGATTCACGGATCTTGTCCCTGAGTCTTAACATAAGAGCGAAGCACTCGAATTCACGATTATAAAAGTGGTTATATGAAAACGACTTTTTCAATCGAACTTTTATTCACAAAGGATTAAGCAGAAGTACAAAAACTTAAGTGAAAAAGCGACGTAGCTGTTCTATATTCCAAGTATTGCTGATTGTCGATCCATCTTCTCGCTTAAGTTTATAAGCTCCGGGACGAATTACTTCATCGATGATGTAAGGGCCCTCCCAACTTGGGGAGAGTTTATGTTCGCTCTTTTGATTCCTCCGTAGGACTAGATCTCCTTTGGAGAACGCGCGGCTTTTCACATTGCGCCCATGATAACGTCGTAAGCCTTGGAGGTATTTTGCCGAACGAATTGTTGCAATATCCCTGGCTTCTTCCAATCTGTCGAGGTCTTCTAGCGGTGTCTTACAAGCGATCTCTTCATAACTCCGAACCCGCGGGGATCCGAATTCTAACTCGGTTGGTAAGACCGCTTCTGTGCCATATACCAGGAAGAAAGGTGACTGCCCGGTTGCTCTGCTGGGGGTAGTTCGTAGCCCCCAGAGTACTGAAGGCAGTTCTTTGACCCACCGAGTAGCATATGGTTGGAGTCGATCGAAAATTCTTGCTTTTATGTCTGGGAGCACCATACCATTAGCTCGCTCAACCTGTCAGTTACTTCGGGGGTGCGCGACTGACGCGAAGCAAATTTTTATGCCCAGCTCCTCGCACCAATCTTTGAAATACTTCGCCTCTGAACTGAGTGCCATTATCCGTGATGATTCGGTTGGGTACGCCAAATCTAACCACGATCTCGTGAAAGAATTCTCTGGCCTTTGCCGCCGTAATGGTGGCGACTGGTTTGGCCTCAATCCATTTGGTGAATTTATCAACGGCGACGAAGAGATGAATATAGCCTCCTTGAGCCTTTTTCAAAGGTCCCACCATGTCGAGCCCCCAGACCGCAAATGGCCATGTAATCGGGATAGTTTGTAGTTCCTGCGCTGGCTTGTTTGTTTGGTGTGCAAAAAACTGACATCCTTCACATGTCCGGACGATGTCCTCCGCATCTGTGACAGCAGTCGGCCAAAAGAACCCTTGACGATAGGCTTTTCCGACCAGGGTCGATGATGCCGCATGGTTCCCACAAATTCCCGAGTGGATTTCTTTGAGCAGGTCTTTGCCTTTTTGTTCCGATATTCATCGTTGCAGTATGCCAGAGGAGCTCTTACGATAAAGCTCCTTTCCAACGATTACATAACTCTTGCTTCGGCGCATGATCCGCTCGGCTTGGACGCGATCCTCGGGTAGCTTGTCATCTGTCAGGTAGTCCAGGTATGGAGATGTCCAATCTGGGGCAATAATCAAGACCTCTGCCTCTTCCCCTTTTTCTACTGGACTGTCTGCTTTTGGCCGAGTGCTAATCGTGGGTTTATGAATTTCTTCTACAAATATTCCCACGGGCACCTTGGACCGGCAGGATCCCATCTTCGCCAATTCGTCAGCTGCTTCGTTGTCCCGTCGAAGTACGTGAACAAGCTCGAGTCCATCGAAATTGCTTTCTAGCTTGCGCACTTCTTGCCAATATGCTGCCATGTTGTCCTCGATGCAAGACCATTCCTTCTGCACTTGATTGACCACGAGCATTGAATCTCCATGAACCGCCATCGTCGAATCTTTGAGAGATATGGCGTCTGAGTCCGTGAATGAGTGCCTCATACTCGGTGGCATTGTTGGATGCAGGAAAAAATATTTGGAGGACATACCTCAATCTTTCTCCACTTGGTGATATGAGTACTAAACCAGCCCCCGCGCCGCTGAGCATGAGGGAAACGTCAAAGTACATCGTCAATACTCGAGATCTTTAGTAATCACCGGGTCTGCAATTCTGTCCACTCGGCGATAAAGTCGTGAGTGCTTGGGATTTGATGGCGGCGGGGCTTGAATTGAATGTCAAAGGCCCGAGTTCAAGCGCCCATTTGGCAATTCTTCGATGGCCTCTGGTTGCGGAGTATGTCTCGATCGGGAAGGAAGTAACCACGAAATAACATGCTCTTGGAAGTAGTGTTTAAGCTTGCGAGATGTAAGGAGTCTGGCATATAATATCTTACGCACTTGTGGATACCGTACCTTGGACTCACTTAGGACTTCAGCGACGAAGTATACCGGGTGCTGGACTCTGTGCCCCTGAGCCGTTTCCTCCCTTTCTACGATGATCGCAGCGCTGACTACATGTGCCGTTGCCGCGATATAAAGTAATAGGGGTTCTTCTGGCATTGGTGAGACCAACACGGGAGGTGTCGTCAGGAAGGTCTTCAGATCTTCAAATGCTTGTTGCGCTTCCGTCGTCCACTGAAACTTATCTTGTTTCTTGAGTAGTTTGAAAAAGGCATACCTCGCATACCCAGCCGGGAGATGAACCTACTTAGAGCGGCCATACACCCTGTAAGCTTCTGGACGTCTTTTTGGTTCGTCGGCGGTTCCATATTTGATATGGCCTTGACTTTCTCCGGATTGGCTTCAATGCCTCGTTGTGACACGATAAATCGGCGCTTTTCGAAGATACTCCGAAAACACACTTCTCAGGATTCAGCTTCATGTTGAAAGCCCTTAAACTTTCGAAAGTCTCGGTTAAGTCGATGATAAGATCTTTCCTTTCCCGAGTTTTTACGACAACGTCATCTACATACGCCTCCACGTTGCGCCCGAGCTGGGCATGAAAACACCGCCAGACGCGACGTTGATAGGTCGCGCCCGGTTTTTTAGCCGAATGCCATCGTGGTGTAACGATGAGGCTCGAAGGCGTGATGAACGAGGTCTTGATATGATCTTCCTCCTTTAGGCGAATCTGGTGATAGCCCGAGTATGCATCAAGAAAACTCAAAATTTAACAACCGGCAGTCGAATGTACCACCTGATCAATCCGGGGCAGTCCAAAGGGATCCTTCGGGCACGCCTTGTTGAGATCAGTATAATCGACGCACATGTGCCAAGTTTTATTCTTCTTTTGAACTAACACAGGATTTGCTAACCAATCAGGATGATACACTTCTTTGATGAAACCTGCGGCTAGGAGTTTCGTGATTTCCTGTTTTATGGCGTTCCGACGATCCGGGGCGAACCGCCGAAGCCTCTGTTTGACGGGTTTTGACTTCTCATCAACATGGAGAGAGTGCTCGATTACCTCCCTTGGTACACCTGGCATATCTGATGGTTTCCAGGCGAAAATGTCTCTGTTAGTTTGGAGGAAGGTGACGAGCACACTTTCCTATTTGTCCTCGAGCCCTGTCCCGATCACGGTTGTTTTAGACGTGTCAGACGAGTCAAGAATGATCCTTTTAGTTCCTTCGCCGGGCTTAATTCCCGAGGTGGCTTGCTTTTTTGATGGTACTTCTCCTTCGTCTTGGAGCATGGCAGCCTCAGCCTGGATATTTCTTGCCTGGGTACCTGCTTCCTGTAATTCGACAAGTTCATGATTCTCCCGGTCGCATTGCGAGGATTGCTTGATGTCGCCACGAAGTGTGATGACTCCTTTGCGTCCCGGCATCTTCAACACCGAGTAAGTGTAATGAGGTATGGCCATGAATCTGGCTAGGCCAGGCCTTCCCAAGATGGCATGTACGCCGTCTCGAAATTGGCTACCTCAAAATTGATGAATTCGGTCCGAAAATTATCCTTGGTCCCGAACGTAACGGGTAATGAAATCTGTCAGGGGGCGAGGGCGCCCGGGATTACTCCGTGGAAAGGTGAGTGCTTGGCCTCGGCTCGAGCGAGGATGCTCATGTCGTCGAAAGTTACGCGAGCAGACGTTGAGCCCACTTCCGCCATCAATCGAGAACCCTCTTGAGCTTCATCTGCGCTGGCGGGTCAAGTGCGAGAGGAAACTTACCGGATGTGGGACCTGCGGGGTGATCTCTACGGTCAAAGGTGATCGGGACCTCGGACCATTTTAGATATTGAGGAGTCGCGGCTCCATCTGCGTTGATCTCCGGCGGTGAGTTTTGCTTCGCTTGGACTCGTATCGATTGAGCCCCGTAGATGTAGTTGATTCTGCTCGGGCTCTGAAATCTTCTTCATCAGGAGTTCCCTCTTCTTATTTGAGCAACCGCCCTTTGGTCAGGCGGTTGCCGTTGACTTTCACGCGCAAAATGCTTCAGAGTGAAGCAGTCCTTGGCGGCGTGCTTTCCCTTGGGGTGGAAAGGACAGATCGCTTCCATGACGGTGCTGTAGTCGGGTGCCTCTCTCGAGTGGCGGGGCGATTATGCTCGGCTGCCGCGACCGACTCCTCGCCCTTGCGTTTCCTATCCTTGTGTTTAGAGGACTCGGGCTTATCGCCTTTGCTTTTTTGTGTGGGATGATCTTCTTGCCGCTCGGCCAGAGCATCTGAGGCCGTGGCGTAGCGGTCGGCTAACGCAAACATTTCTTTTACGGAGTCGGGGCTTCTGGACATTTTTAATAAGATCGGGATCGCTTACCCCTTTACGGAAGGCCACCACCACCACCGCCTCGACACCGTCTCGGCGGTGTTCTTCTTACATGAAACGCCGGATGAAGTCTCTCAGCGTTTCATCCTTCTTCTGGTGCAGCTGATACAGGTCCCACGGAGTACCGGGCCTCTCATAGGTCCCCTGAAAGTTGGCGATGAATTGCTTGCACAGGTCACTCCAGGAGTCTACCGAGTTGGCCGGGAGGCCCGTGAGCCATGCTTGTGTCGAGGGGCTGAGATTGACCGGCAAATAGTTTGCCATGACGGTCTGATTTCCTCCTGCTGCCTTGACTGCCAAGGCGTAGACCTGCAGCCAAGCTTCTAGGTCTTGCTCCCCGTCGAACTTTACAATGCTCTTGGGGTTGAATCCGTCGGGCCAAACCACTCGGCGAAGCCGGGGAGTGAACGCTCGGATCCCATCGATGGATCCTTCATCTCGCCGGGGTGGACTCCGGCGTGGAGATCTTCTAGCTTGGTGATGACCGTCAAAACGTCGAGGTGAGGTTCGGCGTGGCGAGTCATTGACTCGGCGTTCGTCGTCGCTTCCACTCCGGCGATGATGAAATCTGCGATCGTCGTGGTCATCGTGCATTCGGTCGTTCCGCCGATCGTGGCTTATGCTGAAACACTCGAAGTCATCGCGGCGTCCATGTCTTTCTTCCTCGTCCCGCTCTCGTCGCCTGGCCGTGATGTCCTGGTGGAGGTCGCGGTCAAGGATTTGTCGTGCGTCTCCAGTATGCGGTGCATGGCGCCGACTGCTACCGCTCCGGCTGGTTGTAGTCCGACTACTGGCGACACGAGTGGCCGCGTTAGAGCGCGAGTGCGCTTCTCGGCCGGCTTCTCGATTTTCTTTGGATAGCCGCCGCCGTCACCATGGCCTTGATGTGAGCCACAATCGGGCTGCTGGGTATCCGATGTAATCATCGGGTCGGTAGCGTCGAGCGTCTTGAGTAGCGGCGTTACGCATCGGCGTCACGGAAGATGGTGATCTCCCAACTTAGATTGCGGGATGTCCTCCGGACATTGCGACCCAAAGATCGGAGAGACGCGTTTTGAGCTCCTTACCCTTACGTCGGCGATCTTCTTCGCGGCGTCACGATCTTCTTGATGGAGATCGGTCTTACGTCCTTCAATTGGGAAGATCTTGCGAAAATCACGGCCGCTCCTAATGGAGCCGATCGTTTTCGGATAAGTCGAGTAATGTACGAGATGGTTCGCCTGGATTACGCGATTGAATCGGTTTTATCGGTGACAAGCTCTCCTGCATATTAGCGGCGAAATCCGGGCTTCCAAAGCGGAAAGCTGGCGGAGATGAATCCGCGGTTGGCGCCATCAGTGCAGAGGAAAAGATTGAGCGCTACCCCTACAGCGCGCCAACTGTTGACCTTTGTAGTCGGCAATGAATTTATGGGGTAGGCGCTCGATCTCAAACTCGATGGTCACACAAGACAAGGGGTTTATATGAGTTCGAGCTCGCGGAGGACATAATACCTTAGTCACGTGTCTTTGGGATTATATGGATCTCTTGGATGCAGGGTTGCTCAAAGCACAATATGCTCAGGCGATATGAGGTGTTCTATGTTACGTGGCTTGATTGCTTTATGCTTGGATGATCGGATCCTATGTTGTTGCCCGCCCTCTCCCTTATATAGCGGGGTGAGGCGGCTACTGAGTCTGATCGGTTTGGAGATTCCGATCGGTTACAAGATTCTAGTCAGTTAATAGGATAGAGTTTACATCTTTATCTACCCTATTAACGATTCGGATTACAACCGTATCTATCATATCTAAATATAAGTTCAACTTCCTTTAGGATATGCCCTCTTGCGCACGGCAGCAGGGCCTGACGCGGGGAATATCTTCTGGGCCTTCATCTTGGGCCTTTCCTGAGGATACCCTGGAATCTATATCCCACAGTTCCCTCACATTCTTATAAGTCTAGAAGTTGTTGGGCCACCTGGGTAGACAGGGTTTGTGTGCACTCCCTAGTTTGGGATCTAGAGTCAGCTTCCCAATGTCAGCCATTGAGGAAGATGAGAGCAAGTCTGAACCGTAGTGATTCTCTTCTATCTTTTCTATGCTCTATAGCCATCCAGTTTGCAATTTTCTTAACTTCTTCTCCTCATTCTATATTTTCTGGTTTCTATTGAGTTCATTTGGGTTTTTGTATCCAATTCTACTAACAATTCATTTTAACCAGATTTGTGCTTAAAATTGATTCACTTGTTGAGGGGGAGTTTGGGTATCTGTTCATGCATTGCATATAGACTGCATTTTCTGTTTTATTTGCTTTGTCTATTATGCAAATGATTTAATTTTCAGGCAATTCACCATGCTACATCATTTGAAGAAAATCACTAGCTTAGATATGTCCAAGTTCACTTATTCTGCTAAGCTTTTTAAAATTTGAAAATTAAAAGCTTTGAATGAAAACTTGATGAAACATGTTGCTGTTGCTGCTAAGTTTCTTCTCTAGATGTATTTGCCATGATTCGTGAAAATTTGGATATCTCTAGTGTCCCTATAGCAACTTGTGTGAAACTTTCTTGATTCATACTAGAGTCCTTCATTTGCTCATGAATCAATGTGCTAAAAATAATTCAGCAGAAATGACTCTCTTTGTGCGCATTAGACTTAACACCTTACATTCACAAGACAGCTTCCCATTGCACTTGAGTTGAACTTGAAATGTATCGTGTATGACCAAAATCATCCTCTTAAGAGTTCTTTTTGAGATGGTCGAATGTGACTTGAGTCAATTGCTTTAAAAACAATGCAAATAACAAAAACATAAGTGGGTACAAAATGCAAATAATGTCAAACCTTGTCAAATCTTGCTAAAAATGAAATAGTCTAAACTAAGCTTTCTAATAAAATGTGTTTGCTCTTGGACATGTCTAAGTTTAGTCATAATCTGAAATTGACAAGCTTCGTGTCATATCTTGTCATTATGATCAATTGGATAATCTTCAAAGCTCTTTATATGCATTTTATACATCTATGCTAGTCAATTGGGAGAAAATAAAAAAATTGAACTGCATGTTTGTTATTATGATTTTGGTTAAAATTGCTAATCTTAAAAATCATAAGCATTTGTGAACTGTTATTGGATTCTAGAGCTTTTATAGAAAACTTGCTCTTTCTTTTGAATTTAGCTCCAAATCCCTTTCGTCAACTTGGTCATGATTTCAATTTCTCTTTTTTTGGACCAAGTTTGGATTTGCAACTCAATTGCTTTATTTCTTCATTCTTCAAACTCAAAACTTATGCCTTTTCTTGTGTTTGTCAATATACTCATCAAGGGGGAGATTAAAAGACCATGTGGAGGTTTACCAAGGTTTGTGATGAGTATTTTGACTAAGCTTGAGCTTGGTATGCTCTAGTTTGAGTTTGATTTGAATTGGATTTGAAATTTGAGGCAATTTGAGCCTTTCTCTATTTTCCCCGTGCTACCGGCCATGGTAGCGCAGTGCGACCGGATGAGCGGTAGCACCGACCCAAATGGCCGGTGTGAAAATTTCAGAGAGGGTGTTTTTAGGGGTTCTGGCTAAGCGGTGCTACTGGCCATGGTAGCTAGGTGCTACCGGGCGAGCGCTAGCACCGACCCTTTGGAGCGGTGTAAAAATTTCAGAGAAGGTGTTTTCTGGTGCTTGCATAGAGAGGTGCTATAGGCCTGGGGGCGGTAGCAACGGTCCACTATGGGCAGTGCTACTGGCCTGAGGACGGTAGCACCGGCCAGTATGAGCGAAGATTAATTTTTATCTTGAGATTTTGATGCATTTCATCGCATATCTTTTGGGACATTGCTATGTGATGTGTTTCCTTGTTTTTAATGGTTCAGGACGACGGTGCTAGGTCATGGTGAGGCGAAGGATGATCGGGACAAAGCGAGGAGCGTCGGAGATCCAGACAGTCGAAGATCGCCAGAAGATGATCGGAGACGGAGTCGATGCAAGCCAAAGAAGACAAGGAACGGATAGATGCTGGCTAGAAGCTGCTTGGATCAATGAAGGCCATCGGATCGCGGTTTAGTTGATAGGATGGCGGGTTTAGTTAGTGTGATTTGAAAACCGTGCAAAAAAACCTAGTTTGTGTGGAGGGTTTTGGGTTAGCCCTTGCATGGCTGTGTGAGTGGGTCAATCCTAGCCCTTGATGGTGTGTCCTACGGTTGAGGAACTCATCCAAGGGTGGTAGGTGACCCAAGAGTAGTATAAATAGAGGGGGAGGGGTGGCCTTCCTCCTCTTGAAGGTTTTAGAGGTTTTGTGCTCCTTTGAGCTTTGCTCACTTTGTTGTGAGGCTTTGTAAACCTCCCTTCCAAAAATACAAATCAATTTTCTTATGCTTGAATTTACTTTACGCATTTAAATTCCGCACTTACATTCTTGCAATTTACATTCATGTAATTTGGATTTGCCTCCCCTCCTTCTAAAATGCTTACGATTCTTATGTCGAGGATGTTGATTGATGGATGAATCTCTCTTTAGATCATATCCCAATCATCTAGGCAATCAATGCATTCTTCTTGCAAGAAATCGGTTTTTGCGTTCTTGAATGAATGATCTTGTAAATCGCATTTGTGGAAGATGAGACTTGTTCTTTTGCTTGCTATGACATGTGGTAAGCTATCTAAGATCATCTTGATCATTAAAATCCCACGAGCAAGCCTTTGGTCGATTTCTTGGGTTCTTGCGTAAACTTGGTGTGTTCTTCCTTTCCAGGCAAAAAGGTCAGAACTTTGACTTCAATCCTCGCGATTGAAGGTTGGAATGAGTTCCTAACATCCCTATGATCATATCTACCAAGTTTCGTGAGTTTTTGTCCAGCCGATCGAAAGATTCCTCAAAATTTGCTTTTAGGTCATGTTGTTTTTCAGACTTTTCTTGAGCTGTTGTTGAGCCCGGTGCTACCACTCTTCCTACGGTACTACCGTTCTCCGGTGCTACCGGCCCTCGCACGGCAACACCGGCCAGACAGCAAAAGTCTCCTTTTAGTCGGCTCCTCTTGTGTGTTTTTCTCGCAGGCTTGTTTGGATTATTTTTGGGGGAAAATTTTAAGTTCGTTCTTTCACCCCCCTCTGTTCGCCATCTCGATCTTTCAATTGGTATCAGAGCCAGTTTTCCTTTTTCATAGATCTTGACCGGTCTCGAGAGCAATGGCGATGGACAAACATTCCACTATACCTCCTATTTTCTCTGGAGTTGATTTTCCATTTTTGAAGTCGCGGATGGAGTCATACATCACTGCCTAGGGCTTCCTGATATGGCAGAAGGTGAAACTTCTGTATGAGGTTCATGTTGATGAAAACATCACGGCCAGCAATATGGCTGATATTGAGGCGAATGCTAAGGGAAGGAACATCCTCGTAGAGGGTCTTAGCCACAATGAGTATGACATGATTTCTCACCTTCGTTCTGCTCACCAGATTTGGGCGACCCTTGATGCTTATCATGAGGGCACTACCAAAATCATGACGGTGACACAGGACCAATTCAAGTGTGATTACACTAAGTTTGAACAACACACTGGTGAGAGTCTTCATGAGTGCTTCAGTCGTTTGACTAAGATTTTAATTCCGCACTTACATTCTTGCAATTTGCATTCATGTAATTTGGATTTCCCTCCCCTCCTTCTACATGCTTTTGGATTTGCCTCCTTTCCTTCTAAAATGCTTACGATTCTTATGCTGAGGATGTTGATTGACAGATGAATGTCTCTTTAGATCATATCCCAATCATGTAGGCAATCAATGCTTCTTCTTGCAAAAAACCGGTTTTTGCATTCTAGAATGAATGATCTTGTAAATTGCATTTGTGGAATTTGAGACTTGTGCTTTTGCTTGCTGTGACATGTGGGAAGCTATCCAAGATCATCTTGATCATTAAAATCCCACGAGCAAGCCTTAGGTCAATTTCTTGGGTTCTTGCGCAAACTTGGTGTGCTCTTTCTTCCCAGGCAAAAAGGTCGGAAATTTGACATCAATCCTCACGATTGAAGGTTGGAATGAGTTCCTAACATCCCTAAGATCATATCTACCAAGTTTCGTGAGTTTTTGTCCAGCCGATCGAAAGATTCCTCGAAATCTGCTTTTAGATCGTGCTATTTTTTAGACTGTTCTTGAGCCCGGTGATACCGCTCTTCCTGCGGTATTACCGGTCTCCGGTGCTACCGGCCCTCGTGCGGTAGCACCGACCAGACAGCACAAAAGGCTCCCTTTGATCGGCTCCTCTTGTGTGTTTTTCTCGCAGGCTTGTTTGGATTATTTTTGGGGGGAAATTTTAAGTTGCAATCTTTCACCCCCCTGTTCACCATCTCGATCTTTCATATTCATCCCCTTACGATCTTCGAATTTGGAGGTCTTTTTCAACTTCTGGTCTTCTGACCCAGGGATGCCAGGTTGTGGTAAAGCATGGCCTTTGTCAACCATACAATTCCATTCGATGGCCCCATGAGCATTTGAATATCGGTCTGCCATATCAAATAGTTCTCGTATGGTAGATGGCGGATGAATATTAAGATCCTCTGTAAATCATTTATAACGCACAGTCTATTTAAATGCACAAATTACAGAACTGTCAAATATATTAGGAATGGTGTTGCAAACTTCTGCAAACCTTTTAATAAACTGACATAAATTTTTGATAAAAGTTTGGCGAAGACGATGTAAATCGTCTTCTTTACCAGGCTTGGCATATCAACTTTTAAAATTATTTAAAATTGCACGGCACAAATTTTCCCAACTGAATATAGAACCTTCCAGCTGATTAAACAACCAAGTCCGTGCTGATCCTTTTAAGACAGTAGGGAGGTAGTTGGTCATTACCTTTTCATCACCTCCAACAGCCTGGATGGCGGTGGTATAAACTTGTAAGAATTCTGACGGATTTTGAGTTCCATTAAAACTCTCCAAAGACCCTGGCTTGAATTTTTCAGGCCAGGTTACTTTTCTAAGCCTATGGGAGAAAGCTTTACATCTTGTATACAGACCAGAACGTGATCGTATGTTAGTAGTTTGGTCCATATTTTCAGGTGAACGGGGTCGTCGCTGACCTAGATTAGGAACTTCACCTGGGGTAAGGTGTTCAAATACACTTCTCTATTGTGGACCTTCTCTTCGCTTGTGGCTAATGCCTTGCTGGTGCCAACCAGACGAGGACCCCTACACGTTAGAATCGGTCTGAGACCTTGTAGATAAATACTAAACTTGTACTTCATTGGTAGCTTCTTGCAAGTCAGCAGCAAGGGATCTTATGATTGTTGCATTAAGCACATCTTCTCCTTTTGTTGGATGATTAAGAATTGCATTTGATAAAATGCGAATCCTCAACAGGAGTTGCCTCCTGCGAGCCACATTGAGCATAGTTTAAGTCTCTTACCACCGCCTGGGGAGGTGGTGGTGTAATTAGGATATCTTGATGAGGCTGTCCTCCAGAGATTTGAAATCCCAGCGAGGTGCTAGGTTGACCCTTGTAATACAAGCATTTGGCCTCATCAACGAACTTTTGTTTTTCCGCCATACGTCGCTCATATTCACTCTAAGCGGTTTTTGTAGCCTCTTCCTGAGCTTCACGTCCTACACACTCCACTCATTGCTCTTTTGTCCCACTGGTAACCACATAAGCACGGAAACCCGAGTAGATAGAAGGCGTCAATCCTCCATCTTCATCTAATGATGGGGTGTAATCCAAACCTTGGAGACAATTTTCTGAGGTGAATTTTTCAGATGGTTATTACTCCCTTTTGACACATTTTCATTATCAATTTCCATGGAACATACCTCATGGGTATCTTTCTCTGAATTTACTAGAGGGGTAACGAGAGTTTTACCTTTTGGCGCTTAAGACGATTGTTCCTCTTCTTCAACCTCTGCCTTGATTTTTGCTAATTCCGCCTTAGAAACATATGTAGAGTAAAAATCGCACTTACATTCATCTTCTGTTGGTTCATCATCTGTGGTGAGATGAGCATAATCGGTGATGTCAAACCAGTTTTCTTCATCCATTGTAGAAAATTTCTTTGTTTTGATCTCCAAGGCCCTCCATCTAGCGCCAGCTATCGATGTTGAAGACCTTGGGTCCCTTAATCGAACTTATGAAAATATAAATTGTGGGCTCATGATGAACAAAACAGAGAGAATGGGGATTGCTTCTTTATTATCCAAGCGGCTTTTACAAAATATACAGGTTACATAGTGATCAAAATGATCATAGGTTGCTAATGTCATATGCTAGATTATAGATTTGATTCTGAATCAACTGTCAAAATGCTCGATGCCTTCAATAGTATGGTTCGGCCCCCTATTTATCCTGGTTGAAAAGGCGGTAGTTGTTCTCCAAAAGGGCATCGTTAGTAGAGAGATATCTTCCTACCAAACGGTGTCTTCTCGTCAGAGGGTTCCTTTTCTAGAGATAACTTCTGGGTGGTTATGTATACCTGTGAAGGACCAAGTTGGCGATCAGAGGAGGCGGTGAATGATCCCAATTTAAAATTTTTCCCTCAAAAAACCAACCAAGAATCTCATTTCATCAAAGCAAAGTAGAGAAACCAAAATTCCAGAAAACTTTAGCAGAGAGCGGCACTACCGCAAATTAGCCCAGTACTGTCGAATGAACAGTACCCTCGGTACTACTGGGTTACTATAGCATGGTCTTGCGGGGAATTTCAGCTACAGTAAATACAACACAGGAATAGTGAAAATCAGCGCGTCTCAAAAGGAAAATTGATGAATCTTTTGATCGGTTGATCCAAACACTGTGAAACTTTGTGGACACCTTCCTATGGATGCCAAGAACCTATTCCAACCTTCAATCGTAAGGATTGATGTCAAAGTTCTGACCTTTTTCCAATTGAAAAAAAAGTGCACAAGAACGGGTTCAAGAACAAAAACTGAGCCCTAAACATGCTTGTGGTTTCTTGATGATCAAGATGATCCTAGATAGTATCCCACATGTCATAGCAAGCTAGAACACCACAGAAGAACCTCAAAAAACATGATCTACCAAGAATGATTCCCTTAAGAGCAAAAGATTGGTTTCTTACAAAGAACACACAAGGATTGCCTAGATGATTGGGATATGATCTGAAGAAGATTCATCCATCAATCATATATCCTCGGCATAAGAAGCAAAAGCAAGTAGAAGGAGGCGAGGCAAATCCAACTTGCGGGAATGTAAATTGCAAGAATGTAAGTGCGGAATTTAAATGCTGAATTTAAGACATAATGTAAATGCACAAAATAAATTCAGAGATGAGTAAATGAAGTTTTCATTTCTGGAAGGGGGGTTTACAAAGCCTCATAACAAAGTGGGTAAAGCTGAATAGAGCACAAAAACCTCAAACCTTCCAAAGAGGGGAAGGCCACCCCTACCCCTATATTTATACTACTCTTGAGTCATCCTCCACCCTTGGATGAGTTCCTTCAACCCTAAGGAACACCATCAAAGGATAGTATTGACTCACTACTCATACATGGGCTAACCCAAAACACACAACCATAACAGGTTTTGCAGCATCTCAAAGCATACTAACTAGATCCGCTACCCTATCTTCTAGACCGTGATCCAACGGCCCTCCTTGATCCGAGCAGCTCCTAGTTAGCATCTCATCCATTCCTTGTCTTTTAGGTTCGTAGTGACTCCATCTCTGATTATCCTCTGGCGATCTTTGACCGTTTGGACCTCCGGTTCACCTCGCCTAGTCCCGATCATCCTCCGCCTCACCATAATCTAGCACCATCGTCCTGTAACCATAAAAAATAAGGAAAACCCATCACATAGCAATGTCTAACAAAGATATGCAATAATCATCCAAAATCATATTTTAATATGCAAGTCGCTCATGAAGTCGGCACTACCACCTACTCCAGGCTGGTAGTGCCGCCTGGCTGGCACTACCGCTCCCCATAGCCGGTAGTACCACTCGGCACAACTCAGAGAAAACCCTCTCTGGAAAATAACTACCGCTCCCCATAACCGGTAGTACCGCTCGACCGGCACTACCGCCAACCCAGGTCGGTAGTGTCGCCGCCTGGCCAGCAGTGCCACTCTCCTAGGTCGGTAGTGTCACCCAACAGTGACAGCAAGATAAATTGCTTCAAGTTGACATTCAATTCAAATCAAACTAAAACTTGAGCACCTCATGCTTAAACACAGTCAATAACTCATCACTAACAAGGATAGACCTCCACATGGTCTTTCAACCTATCAGACAACTGTTCGACCAGAGACGTGTGGGGATAACCGCTTATCCCCGACAAGTTCACTGGTCAGGGTAACCATTTTACTGGTCGACGACAACCAGTGTGAAGCAAAGGTTTGACCATCTTGACTGAACTGTTCGAAGACCTAACCGTTCAGATGATGATGGGATTTTTTCCCTATATTATGGGCTTTATGTATAGTAGGCCCATTTACAGAATATAGTTACGAATTATTTGAGGGCCCAAACAAATGACAGGCTTATTAATCCTCGTCAGCTCCTATGGCGTGCCCCTAGCTCCGCCTCACCCGCATTGCCCCTCGGCCTCCCCGACTCCATGGTGCCTGCGTCCTCCTCCGCCTCCCTGCCTCGCATGTGTTGCCCCTCCGTCTCCCCAGCTCCGTTACGCTAAAGTCAGTCACTCATTTGGTTATTACTGAATATACCGATTATGATTGCTTAGTTTGCTCTGTTCATAGCCCCTATTTAGTCAGTTGTTGATATACCTGCTTAGCCAAACTGTTCATAATTTGATTTTGATCTTTTGAATATTGAATCGCTGCTTATTTTATTGATGCCGGTTGTATGCGCAATGATTCTATGAGTCTATTGATGAACTAAAACAATTAAAGTAGCAAATATGACCTTGAACTATAGAGTTCCTTCCTGTTAATGCTACTAGAAAGTATTGCTTTTATTTCACTGTCTTTGAGCTTGATCATCATATTCAGTATCTAGTTTGATACTCGTTTGATTATTATTGAATATACTGATTATGATTGCTTACCTTGCTCTGTTGATAGCCCTAATTTAGTTAGTTGTTGATATACCTGCTTGGCTGAACTGTTCATAATCTAATTTTGATTATTTGAATAGTGAATCGCTGCCGGTTGTATGCTCAATGATGCTATTGGTCTATTGATGAATTAAAACGATTAAAGTAGCAAATGTGGCCTTGAACTATAGAGTTGCTTCCTGTTAATGCTAGAAAGTATTGCTTTTATTTCGCTGTCTTTGAGCTTGATCATCATATTCAGTATCTAGTTTGTCACTCGTTTGATTATTACTGGATATACTGATTATGATTGCTTAGCTTGCTTTGTTCATTGCCCCTGTTTAGTCAGTTGTTGATATATCTACTTGGCTGAACTATTCATAATCTGGTTTTTATCATTTGAATAGTGAATCATTGTCGGTTGTATTGCTGTCGGTTGTATGCTCAATGATGCTATGGGTCTATTGATGAACTAAAATAATTAAAGTAGCGAATGTGTCCTTAAACTATAGAGTTGCTTCCTGTTAATGCTAGCAAGCATTGCTTGTGTTTCGCTGTCTTTGAGCTTAATCATCATATTCATTGTCTAGTTTGATACTCGTTTGATTATTGCTGAATATACTAATTATGATTGCTTAGCTTACTCTGTTCATAGCCTCTGCTTAGTCAGTTGTTGATATACCTGCTTGGCCTAACTATTCATAATCTAATTTTGATCATTTAAATAGTGAAATTGACTTTAAATACTTTATACCTGCTTGGCCGAATTGTGCATAATTGAGGAAGGTAAGAATTCAAAGCCTTATTTGCTTACTTAATTGTCTAGTTCAATTTTAATTATATGACCCTGGTGTAGTGGAGGTAAGAGATTGATCTCTAGCAGCCCTACACCTTGTGGCGAGGTGGCTGAAGGTCTAACCTTCAGTAGCTCGATACCTTAGAGCACTCTATACTACAATTATTCATTGTATATTTATTTATGTCTCAGTGACTACAAATTGCACACATATACAAAATAGAGCCTACAAACAAGATATACGATATGGAAAAGTTGTTGTATGCTAAACGAAAACTTAAGGTAGAGATAGAACAATCGAAGGAAAGTCTGAGTTAAAAGAAAAGATTTATGAGATGAAACAAAAACTGAAAAACATAGATGACAAATCGAAAGATATTGAATCTCTTAACCGTATACTCATCATTAAGGAGTGCAGGGCAAATGCAGAGCTGGAAGAAGCCAAAGCTGATCTTATAGAGGTAATAAAAAGGTTTTCTAATATTTAATTCGATGTGGTAACTAATAATATACCAAGATAGCCTATTTTCACAACAGGATGATCGCTTTTGTAGGGATTAAGAGATATGAATGAAAGTCAATCAGTTATTGGTGGCAAACAAATGGGCACTTTGTCGAAGCTGTGGATCTACAAGGATAACTGAAAAGCCTCTGTTGCGGAAGTTTTGGCACATAAGGTGGTAGACATGGAAAAGCCCTAAGGTCTCTCCTTACCTTGATCTATCAAATAATGTTGTTTCTTAATGTATACTTGTTGATATTTGTGGTATCATATCTTCTCAATATATTGTCATCTGAAGTTATTTTAACTAGTTTATTGTATCCTTATAACCTAACAGGAAATACTTCAAACAAAAGTTGGCTATAAAATGACTGCTCTTGTGCCAAGAAGTATATGCCTTATATTAGTGAACAATCTCTATGGTGCTCTAGATGCATTTGCTTGGGGCAAAGAGCCTTCTACTGGGATGTCAGGGCTGCCTGAGGAGAGTTATGTTAGAGGATTATGCCGCTGATTTCTGCATTGAGTATGTATCTATAAATTAACACTGTCAACAGTACAGTGAATATGAATATACTGTGAATTTTTCAATCTGTGAGTATATTGTGAGTGTGAATATACTGTGCATTTGTCAATTGTGTATATACTGTCAATCTATGAATATACTGTGAATGTGAATATACTACGAATTTGTCAATCTGTGAGTATACTGTGAATGTGAATATACTACAAATCTGAGACTAATCTCTATCGGTTCCACACTAAGAACTGATAGAGATCAGGAGGACGCCTCTACCGGTTCTGAGCGTGGAATCGATTGAGATTCTAAATTATCTCTATCGGTTTCTATCTCGGAACCGATACAGATAATTTGTATTCTAGATCAGTTCTGAGATTGAAATCGGCCCAGATGACGATATATCTCTATCAGGCCAAAACCGACCCAAATTACAAAAAAGAACCGATCCAAATAACTATTTCTGTAGTAGTGCTAGTACACAAGTGTAGCTGCTGAAACTTGAAGTTCCAAAAGAGTTTCAACACAACTTCAATTTTCATAGAGTTTTGTAGAAACTTTCAATAATTAAAAAGTAAATTTTATAAAACTATATGTTACTTGTACAAACTATTAGGAAACTATAGGCTTTAGTTTCTATTTTACAAAACTAAAGATTTTAGAAGAACTTGTATCACAAAACTAAATGTTTTACAATTAACCATTTCTTTTAACGAATCTAACAGTATGGACTCAAATGGCAGTCTCACGCGCGAGTGAACAGGAAATGGGGGTATGCGAGAATGCTATGTTGGGCCATACTGTCAGACATGTTACAAAGAACGGTCGATTCTAAAACATGTAGTTTTGTGGCACAAGTTCTTTTAAAATATGTAGTTTTATGAAATATGAGCTAAAACATGTAGTTTTAGATAGTTTATAGAAAAAATTTATAGTTTGGTGAAATTTACTATAATTAAATTGGAGTTCAAGAAAGTTTCAGTTAAGTTTTAAAAATTCAATCAGGATCACAAAAAAAATGGACAACTGGAGAGCCACCGGGTAGCTTGCTAACAACAGAACACCGGAGGGCTGCACGCTGCTGCACTCACTTGCAATCCCATGGCCGACTCGCCTATAGCCTCGCGCTCCCCGCTGCGAGTAGCACGCAATGCAAGCGCCACTGCCCTCGCTCCTCCAAGCTACTGGGATGACAGCCGCATATCGCAGCTCTGTCGTCGTGCCTTTCTCACATGCTGCACCAATGGCACCGCTAGGACCAAATCGCTGTGGCTCGGCATGAGATTCACCCCCGCTGGCTGCAAATTGGATGGTGGTGTTCAGCATGGAGAGAGGGAAGATATGGAGGAGGGATTTTGATTGGGAAGAGACGGAATAGGAGAGAGGTTTGGGTGCAAACTCATTTGGGGATAGAGACAAAGAGAGGACAACAGCAAGGATGCTTTTGCCTGGAGAGGGAGAGAGGCAGTACTGGGAGATGAAGATCCTATTTGGATGGCTTAAAGGTAACTTTAATTTCTAAAAAGCCAGTAAATCTTTTAAACAGGTCAGCTTTTAAGCGGTTTTTCATATAAGTCAAAAGCCATATATAATTAATAAAAGTCAAAAACTGAAAGCTGGGTTAGACCTATTTTTACAGCTTATTGCTGAGAAAAATTAACTATTTATTAAACGGTCTCTTATAAAAAGCTACTACCGCTTTTCAACTCAGAAAACTAAAACGTAGCTTTTCAAAAAAGCTACAGCTCCCCAAAATAGACCCGAAGTCACGGGACAAGAATGATAAACTATTAGATGCTATCCCGTTGATTAGGCAAAAATATTATAGCATTTTATAGTCTTTCTATAAGGGATTAAGGTGGCGTTTGGTTGGGTGGATTAGGGCGGATAGAATATGGTCATCTATGAATTTTGAGTCATCCAATTGTTTGGATTAGTGGATGGATTTGATATGATCATCCCGTTTTTTGGAATATTCCCTCAAGATATCGGACAGAGCTATCCCAAAAAAAAACCGGATAGACTCATCCAGTTTGTTGCATAAAGAGGTGTACTAAGTCAAATTTTGAATTTCGACGAAAAATCCAAATTTCAGTCAAATTTTATCTCAAAATCCAAATGTCAGTCAATTTTGTCTGAAAATTCAAATATTGTCGGAAAGTTCAAATTTTGTCCAAAAAATCAAATTTTGTCCAAAAATTCAAATTTCGGTCGAATGTTATCTAAAATTTCAAATTACAGTCAAATTTGGTACAAAAATTCAAATTTCAGACAAATTTTGTCCAAAAATTTCAAACCGAAATTCAAAACCTTGATTACAACTAGCCCATGTATCCTCATCCCTCCAACCAAACAAAAATTGACTCATCTTATCTATTCTCATCCATCCAACCAAACAAAAAATTAGCTTATCCCTATCCACCCAACCATACAACCACTTAGATGGCTCCATTCCATCTAGACTAGATGGATATATCTCATCCAACCTCATCCAAGCAACCAAACGCACCAGAAGGGGATAATAGTCTTTGTCAAGGATTCAAATCTCAATGAAATTTCGTGGATCTCGGATTACTGCTGGGGACGGAATTGAAAATCCTGATTGGGTAAAAAATTTTAGAAGAAGATTTAAATTGCTACAGTATCTTGAAAATTTCGACGAGATCTCAGCAAATCTCACCGAAATCTCACGTTTTTTGAACAGTTTTTGACTTTTTATGGCCGGATTTAATCCAATAACCCATAAGAAAGTCATCTTCTATGAAAATTTGTTGAAAACCAGATTTTTTGAGACATTTTAAAATTTTGGCAGAAACACTGTCAGATTTGCATAAAAATTTACAAGCATGATCATGATCTAAAAAATCAATGGTACTATCTTTAGTAGCATAGGATCATACAAAAAAACTTTCAAAATAATTGAATTCATTTGTTATCTTTGAAAAATCAAAAACAGAATGAACATAATTGGGACAGTAAAATTGTTAGAATTTTATAAATTTTCTTGAGCGTGATCATGATCCAAAATTTTTATGAGAGCTTAATAATTTTCTCAGTACCATTGTGTAAAATTTTATAAAAAATTAAATGTTTTTGTTTGCTCAATCAAATCTATGTAAGCATTGGACTTCATTTGTTATATTTCAAAAATAAAAAACAGAAAGAACATAAATGGTACAGTGCCCTTGTAAGAATTTTATGAATTCACTGGAGTGTGATCATTATTCAAAATTTCTATGAGATATTAAGAATTTCCTTCTCACCCTTCTATAAAATTTTCAAAAAATTTAAACCTTTTTTGATTGCTAAAGAATCTACGTATTTATCATCAGGCTTTTATAAGAACGTAGCACTGGCAAAATTTTTGAAACTTCGTGAAGCTTGATCATTATCTGAAAATTTTATAGAAATATTAATTATACATTAGGACCATCCAAAAGAAATTTAAAAATTTCTAAGGTGGTTTGGGCCATTTTTCATTTGGTTGAAGTTTGCTGGTAAGGTAGTAGCACTGTCCAAATTTTTCAAACTACATGAAGTTTGATCATCATCTCAAAATTTTATAGGAACATTAGTGATGCATCATAACCATGAATAATTTTTTTTAAAATTTTCTAACATGGTTTGTTCTATTTTTCATTTGGTTCAAACTTTCCAGTTAGCGTTTTATCAGGATAGTAGCAATGTTTGAATTTTTAAAAATTCCTCACACTTGATAATCATTTGACATTTTTATGGGAACATCACTGATGTGTTAGGAACCTCCACAAAAATGTTTAAAAGTTTTTGACTTAGTTTCGACCGGATTTCGCTCTGTGCAATTTGGTCGAGATCTCGGCAAAACCGGCCGAAATCTCGGTTTTACTGGTTGAAAAAAACCCGATTTGAAATTTTGTTTTTGTATTTTATCCGAAATTTTGAGATCTCAGCGAAATTTCGTTCTCCGGCCACCTCCGAGATTTTGATCGAAACGAGATTTCAATCCTTGGTATTGGTATCTTGATAAGATCAGATCAGATAGTGACATAATTAAATATCTTGCAATTGAGGTGATCCAAAGTTCAAGACATTATGTGTATGCCATGAGTATTTGAATAAGATTAAGGACATCTCTGATGTATTGAATCGATTCAGGTTCAATAATATACCACCTAAGTATTTACAGGAATCTACATTTTTACCCTCACAATGTATTAGAATAGATTCCGTCTCTCCATATCGGACCCATCCCCTCCATAGCCTCCATCATCTTCATCCTGATCCACAACATCCCACCATCTCTTCCTGCTCTCTCTCTCTCTCTCTCTCTCTATTACCCATTCCCCTTCCTATCCTCCACCACCGCCGACGACCGGTTCATCGTAGATGATGCCCAATGCCACCCTCCCCTTCCTCTTGCTGCACCACCCACTCCTCTGTCTAGCTGCTCCTCCCTCTCCACCACTACGTCGATTCGCTAGCGGTGGCCACCAGATCGAGCACCGGAAGCAAGGACCTGCGGCGGCGAAATGCGGCATGGCTAGCCCGTTGCAGACTTGCAGCGGCCCTGGCGACGACCTCCAGCAGTGGCGCACGGCAACGGCAAACTGGGAGCGCAGCAACGGCAAGGACAGATTATTTTATTCCTTGGCATCGATTAAAGAAGAGGGTTCGGTTCCTGTTGGCGTCAAAAACTTGAGGTAGGGTTTCGACAGCAGCACACCAGACGAACACCTGGTTCAAGAGCGTGCCAGTCGATTTGATCTGTAACCGACAAGGTAAAATATAAAATTTACTCAAAAGCCGATCGTAACGATCAATCGGCTTAGACCCAATCAGCTTGAAGCCGATTAAGATCAAAGTAAGTCTAATTAGCCGATTAAGGCTAATCAGAGGATAAAGGTAGATCGATTCTGAAGAAGGCGATGCGCAACAAAGTCAGAATAAATCAAACCTGTGGTGTAATTGAAGAAGATCAACAATCGGCGATGCGCAACTTTATTGATCAAGATCGATTACGAGACTAAATTACAAAAGCTACTCCTAGTTGACGGAAGAAAGTAAAAGCGGTTGATTGTATTGTGTTGGTGATGATCCTTTGCGATTCGCTTTAGTCCTTCTTTTATACCCGCGGCGATCGTGTCTGTTACAACACGCTTCAAGTCCGTTTCAGTATCGGCCTTATCTCGGTCGGTTGTTTTGAAATCTTGCGATTACTAAAATATCTCCAAACCTTTCCATCCCGTCCGTTAATTCCGTATCTTTGACTTTATTCCCGATTTGACCAAGTTTGCCAAATTTTGGTGCAAACATATGCCCCCATTTTGAGAGATGACATGTCATCTTTCAAAATATCAATAATCGGCTTTTCAATCGGCTAACGCTTGAACTTCACCCATTAATCGCGCTTTTATTCGCGCCGTAATTTTTGATATGCGGGTAGTGCGTTTTAATCGCCGCGCTTTTGAGATTCACTTCCCGCCTCTTCAAATTTTCACCGTGCTATAAAATGCGGCCCCCACCTTGGTCATTCTTCACGCGCACAAGCTCTCGCATCACCTGCAATCGGTTTAACCTTTCCGTTTGAAGTACTCCCTAAGCAAACCTTTAGCTCATCCAGCTTCCTCCATCGGCTACAATGGACCCTAGCCAGGTACTTATTCCGATTCCGCACAGCAATGACCAATATTTTTTGGGTCCATTGGGAAATCTAGACATCCATACCGTAACAAACCAAGAAGTCCCTCGATTGCCTCTGTCGGCTGCTGGTCATAACATAGAGGGGTGGAATAAGAGTTTCAGGGCTTGGCCGACAGCTCTCAAAGGATGGAGAAATTGGTTTATCAGGGTAGCAGCCCAAAAGAGGTGTGAATGGGAAAGAATGGGCATAGCTGAATGTATTTCGCTTTCTTTAGCCGACCCTGAAGCCAACGAGCCCTTAGTGGCCACGGCCTGTTATTTTTGGTCGGACTGCTTTAATGCTTTTTTATTCCGCATTGGTCCCATCGGCCCAACCCTTTTGGATGTGGCTCAGTTGTGTTGCTTGAGACCTGATGGGGACCAGGTATCAGCTTACAGTGCCAAGCCCAAGTATAAGCTTATTAAATCCAAGGGTGAAGGATGGGTGAAATATATCAAAACCAACAATAAGGTTAATAGGATAGTATCGGATGAAGAGCACGTTGCCTTCCTGAACTTTTGGCTAGACCGCTTTTTGTTCTGTGGAGCATCCCTTGGACCAACTCAGGTATATCAAGTGATAGCAGAGCAGTTTGTTGAGGGTCATCGGCTAGCTTTAGGAAAAATTTTCTTGGGAGCCGTGTATCAGATGCTCTATATAATAAGGAGTCGGCTGTATACGGGTTTTGGAAAATTTACCGTCGGCAACGTAGGTTGCCCAATGTGGTTTATACAAATATGGCTGTACTATTTATTCAGCCGCCCTTTTAACTTGGATTCAGCCGATGATACTCCTTTTCCAAGGGAAGATATACCAGAAGGGGCACCTATTCAATTTAGGCAATGCCGATCTTTTGGTGAGAGGTTTATGATGTGCTCTAAAAATGAGACAAAGGCCTTTCCCGACAGCTGCAAAAGATTTCTATCATTCTTTTTGCAATTGAACACCGAAGACTTCAAGCAGCAAGATTTCTTTAGTTATGGTGATGCAGCCGATTTTCTCTGGCCTTCTTTTCTTCATCTGGAGGCCGACAGTTCTATGATGCATCAGGAGACTCTGGACTTATATAGAATTTTCATCTCTCCGTGCATATTCCATGTCGGCCTTCATACTCGGAATCGGACCTTCCAACCTTCATACGAATTTTACCACCCTTCAGTATATGCAAGACAGCTCGGCTTCGGCCAGGTGATCCCAAGCTTGCCACTTCTAGATCGGCTTCAGCCCAGAGCCAGGGTCCGCAATGCCACATCGGCAAGGCTAGTCTTGGAGTTAGCCGACAAGCTACAACTTCGCAATCTCCCCCACTTCCATTTGAATGCTCGCCGCGCAGGGGGTTTCACGACATGGTGGTCGGCTATCGCAAAGTGTTTGTACATGGAGAATACTCCATCAGTTATCATCAAAGAATTTTTTCCAAATCTGCCAGAGCCATCCTTAGTATCTAACAGCGAATCTAGCAGTGAAGCTAGCTCGTCGGGTTATACTAACTCAAGTTTAGTAGATAAGGTATTGGCCTCGAATAAGCTTTATCTCGTACATCGGTCTTTTTCCAGATGCACTTTTCTAATTGTTTTTACTGTGTACTTGCAGGCTAAGGATGTCGGCAAAAAACCTATTTCTAGCCAATCCGGGAATGATCAGGGCAAGAGAGCACATCAATCGACTGGCCTTACGGGCTATACCTCCGCACTTTAGGGGTTCACATCCATCTTTATCGGATATCGAGAAAAACAACCAAGTAAGTGTTAACATAATCGATTAATACCATCTTCTCCTTTTCTTTCAAACTAACCTTTATCCAATTTGTATCTCCGTAAAAGAAAAAGTAAAGTATACCAAGGCTCCAAAGAAAGAAAGGGCCCAAGCCTAAAGAACAAAGCGGCGAGAGTTCGCCCCATGTATCGGCTATCGGAGAAGTAAGCTATGATACCTTGTATAATAACTTATGTATTTTAATGCATTGGCTCACCCTTTGTCTTATTTTCCTTTAGCCAACGCAATCCGCTCAAATCGCGAAGATCTTAGCCGATCTTCCAAATATTTCAACCGTGCCAACTCCAACGCCGAAGCCGACTCAACCCACTCCAATCACCGATTTGCCAGAACCGTCAGATCCAATGAACTTGCTCGGATTTTCTTTGGCCGATCTTGACGATCCGGAGATTATGGCAACTGATGACTATGATGCAGAAATTAGAAAAATCCTTCAAGTGTCAGAAAAAGCATCGGCTACAGTCACCTCCGCCCCGGGCATGAAAGAGCGCCTTGATAATCTTTTCAAACTTGTGATGCAACCGCAATCGGAGATCTTGGCTAACAATCAACCAATAAGAGATGCCATGGCTGCCGTTGAAGCCGATCTCCCTCCGAAAGCAATGCAAGCCCTCCTCAATGTGTGTCACCTGGATGATAGAAAAATTGAAGTAGAGGAGGCACAAAATCGGATTCAGCGTCGTGAAGCCCAAGAGGCCGATCAGAAACTCTTGGAGGAATTGGTTGTCGATGCCAAGGCAAAAAGCGCAAGTTTGATATCGTGCTCAACGCCTTAAATCGACCAAGGAATCCTCTCCAAATTGGAAAAAAAAGAAACTCCTCTTGGAAGAGTTGGCCAAGCTTGAAAAACAAATCGGAGAAGGCCAACAAACCATGGAGACCACTGCATCGGAGCTGAAGAATCAAAAACTTAGCATTGCAGCGGCTGTTGAAAATGTGACCAAACAATCTGCCAAGGTAAAACCAGTGCCCGGGAATGCCAAGGACGATGAACGCCTGCTAAATGAAATTCAAGACATCATCGCCAAGGCAGCGGGTGCTCTGTCGGCCTTGGGTGCGACTCTTCCAGGATCGGGCATCCAGTATTGAATTGTAAAACTTTGATGGTTGTTTTGAAAGCACTTGTCCTGAATGCTTGTTCTGAACGTTTGTAACTTGTTATGTTTATAATCGGCTGTTTAACCGATTCTTATTTTGTTTATATTCTCTAAGTTTGCAATCCTTTCAGCCGATTAACAGCATCGTGTTAATCTTGGCTCTGAATATGATCTCTAATCGGCTAGGTTCCAATCCAAACGCTAGGGTAGTATTTTTTCAAGTATTTCTCGTTAATAGCTTTTGGCAATACATACCCCTCAAGTGTTTCCAGTAAGTACGAGTTTCCGCCGACTAGCCGATTAATTTTGTATGGCCCTTCCCACGTAGGCGACCATTTTCCAAATCGGTTATCCTTAGAACCAATAGGCAATATTGTTTTCCATACTAAATCGGCTTGATCGAAAGATTTAGGCATGACCCTTTTATTGTATGCCCTTGCAACTCTGATCTTGTTCTTCTTAAGCCGATCAAGCGTGACAAACGTAACTCCGCTAACTCATCCAAGTCATCGACCATTAAGTCATTGTAATCTTGAGCCGACAAACCATTCTCGTCGGCTATTCAGACGACTCAATGTTGATTTCCACAGTAAAACAGCTTCTTGTCCATACACCAATTGGTAAGGTGAAAGTTTTGTCGCTCGTGATAAGATAGCCGATAGGCCCAAAGTGACTCGATAGAGTCGAATGCCAATTCCTTGGCTTCTCATCAATTTTTCTTTGATCAACTTGATTAGTGTTTTATTAGACGACTCACTGTCCATTAGCTTTGAGCGTAATATGGCGAAGAGTTTAACAATTTGATCCCTAGACTTGTGGCGTAACCTTGAAACTCGTTAGACATGAATACCGTACCTTGATCGGTCGTGATTGTTTGTGGTATTCCAAACCGATGGACGATATGTTCATTCACAAAACTAATCGCCTCAACACTAGTCACCTTCTTAAGTGGGATAGCCTCAACCCACTTTGAAAAGTAATCGGTTGCGGCCAAAATAAATTTGTGGCCTTCACTCGAAGCAGGAAATATTTGGCCGATTATATCTATTCCCCAACCCCTAAATGGCCAAGGTTTAATAATTGGATGTAAAGCCGATGCTGGTGCTAGTTGTACGTTGCCAAACTTTTGACATGTTTGACATCCTTTATAGTATTTAAAACAATCCTCTAGCATCGTGGGCCAAAAATAACCTGTCCGTCTGAGCATCCATTTCATCTTATGTGCCGATTGATGAGAACCACAAATCCCTTCGTGTACTTCACCCATTGCTACCCGCGCTTCTTCAGTTTCAAGACATCTCAACAACAAACCTTCCATAGTCCGATAATATAGTATATCGTCCAAAACAACGTATTTCAACGCCTGTTGTCGTATCTTTCGTTCTGTCGGCTTGGATGGATCGACTAGATAATCTTTTATTTGCGTTCTCCAATCAGCAATATCTGCGCACATGACAGTCTTGTTCACCAGTTCAGTCTCCTGACTTTGGTCAAAATCCTTATGTCCTGATGCTTGCTGAGCTAAAGCATTAGCTCTATCGTTTAATTCACGAGGGATATGACCGATAGAAAATGACGCAAAAGAGCTGATAATCTCTAAACATTGTTCTAAATATCTCAGTAGTACTTCATCCCGACATTGGTATTCTCCTTTTATTTGCTGTACTACCAACAGTGAATCACCATATGCCTCAACAGCTCTTACTTCAATATTTTCTAACAACAGTAAGCCTTTGAGTAACGCTTCGTACTCGACCTGGTTGTTCGAGCATCGGCTATTTAGCCGAAATGCGAATTCAAAGTTATGCCCCTTGGGTGAAGTGAGTACAATACCGATACCATTACCTTCCCCGCATACTGATCCGTCAAAGAACAGTTGCCATGGTGCTACCAAGACTAAGTTTGCTGCTGTGTCATGTCCTGTTATAAAATCGGCTAGGACTTGTCCTTTGACTGCTTTGGCTGATTCATATGATAAGTCGAACTCGACCAAGGTGTAAGCCCATTTTCCAAGTCGACCTCGCAGAATTGGAGCTGAAAATATATATTTTATAACATCGGTTTTGCAGATGACCTTACAAGCCGATGCTAATATGTAGTGCCTTAGCTTTGTGCACGAGAAGTACAAGGATAAACATAGTTTTTCGATAAAAGGGTACCTGACTTCTGCATCCAGCAACCGTCAGCTTAAATAAAAGGTAACCCTCTCTTTACCATGCACTTCTTGTGCCAAAACAGCTCCAATAGTATCTTCTTCGGCCGAGACATATAATCGAAAGGAATCCCTTTTGAGGTGCAACCAAACCGGAGGGTTGGACAAATACCTTTTGACTTCGTTGAAAGCTTTACACGATCGGCTCCCATATAAATTCTTCATTGTCCTTCAACTTCAGAATGGAGTAAAGGCACGATTCACGGAGAGGTTCGAGATGAACCGACGGAGATAGTTAATTTTGCCGATCAACTTTTGTAATTCGCTTTTGCATGTCGGTGGTTCAAGATTGGCTATGGCCTTGACCCTCGCTTTGGTGACTTCGATTCCTCTTTCATGTACCATAAAGCCTAAAATTGTCCAATGACACGCACGAACGCACACTTGTAAGGATTCATCTTCAAACCGTGCGATCTTATGTTTTTAAACACCCTCTAAATCGGCGGATGTTGGAAATCGTGTGCGATTTTACTACTACATCGTCAATATATATTTCGACAATGTGGCCGATTAAATCATGAAAGATCGATTCATTGCCCACGATACGTTGCTCCAGCGTTTTCAAGCGAAAGTCATTCATCGCCCACTCGAACAATCCTATTGCACGGGACATCCGAAAGCCGTCTTTGGTATATCGGCTTCTGCCATGAGTATCTGGTTATACCCGGCATTACCATCTAGAAAACTTATGATCTTGTTCCCTGATGTAGCATCGATAAGCATATCGGCTATTGGCATCGGGTATTCATCTTTTGGCGTTGCCTTGTTTAAATCTCTGAAGTCGACGCATACTCGAAGCTTTCCATTCTTCTTCATGACTGGAACGATGTTGGACACCCACTCCGCGTATCGGCAGGGCCTAATAAATTTTGCTTCCAACAACCGTTCTATTTCTTCCTTTATGACTTGGTACAAGGCTGGATTAAAACGCCTGGGATACTGTTTAAACGGCCGATAGCCCGATTTTATAGGTAGCCGATGTTCCACAAGCTGACGGCTTAATCCAGGCATTTCGTGATATTCCCAAGCAAAACAATCCTTGTAATCCTTAAGGATTTTTATTAGTTTTTCTTTGTACTTTACACCTAAATTTGCACTAACAAAAGTTGGTCTTTTTCTATCACCGCTACCTATATCGACTTCTTTAAGTAAATCGGTGGATGTGAAGCCTTGACCTAACTTCTCAATTTCTTCAAAATCTTCGATGGCTTCGTAGCTATCCGTTGTTTGCCGATAGCTTTGCATTTTATCCTGCAACGCTTTCAATGTTTTTCTTGTCCCCATCGGCGTAATACTTCATTTGCCCGATCAAAAGTGCCCGGCTTGACACTGATCGGCATGAGACCTGACTTGCTCACACAAATGAAATCGCGATCGTCCAAATACCTTGCCCGATATGCACCCGACTTCTTCGTGTTGCCAATTCGCATCGGAGCTAGCCATGGCAATGTGAGCCGATGTATCGGCTGTAACGACCTCAACTTCTTCTCCGTTCCATTGAACAAGCGCTTGATGCATGGTCGATGGGATACAACAGTTTGCATGAATCCAATCCCGCCCGAGCAACACACTGTGGTTTCCTTTGGCATCAATTACAAAGAACGCTGTCGGCAAGGTCTTGCTACCGACAGTCAGCTCAGTGACCATGACACCCTTTGCTTCTGTAGGGTCACCTGTGAAGTCATTCAGAACCATGTTAGTTTTGATTAAGTCTTCGTCGACTTACCCGCTTTTTGCATGTCGGTATGCGGCATCGATTCACCGTGGCGCCCCGCCTACTAGCATCCTTGATATCGGCTTGCCATTTATATACCCTTTCGGATACAATGGTTTCAGATGCCGATGATCATCTTTGGTTTTCAAAGATGGCGTTACGCACGAGCAACACGGTGAGCAAGCGCCTCTTTGGCCGATTCGATTCGACTCGAACTCACCGCAATGTGAACACCATGTTAATATCCATTGGAGGCGTGTCATCCCGAATCATGGGAGAATCCAAGTCATCAGCCGATTCGAAATCTTCTTCGGCTTGTTCTTTTCTTCTCCACTCTTTTTTGACGCATTTAACTGGACGAAGTTCGTTAAACACTTCGTCTCTCTCTCTCTGCGTCGGCCTCACGAATCTCTTGCGTCCTTAGCCTCTGAAGCCGTCGTCGTTGCGATCGGCTCAGGCCAGATGGACACCACCTGGGTTTGGGTTCCACCGGCTTCCGTATTTGACCAGCCAAATCTTCTTGATTAGAACTGGGCTCGTGCGTCTTGTCTTGGCTCGGTTCTTGATTCGGTTTAGATATTCTCTCGTGGACCGGCCTTCTGTGACTTCTGCCCTGCTCTCTGATCGGCCCAGATAGCCTATCTTTGGCCGATTGCCTTGGCCAATCGTCTTAGGGATAATGTTCCATCGGGCAGGTGTACGGTGATGGTAACGCTACTCTTCTTTCCCAGCAAAACTGCCAAAAGGGACACCTTCTATGTGCCCTCTCCACATTCTCAGTACGGTACAAATTATCCGATCGTGGTATTACTCCATGGTCGGCTATTCATCCTTTCGTATTTCTCCATTAATTGTGAGAACGTTGGACCTGACCTTTTCGCTGGATGCCTTGATGGAGATTTCTCTGCTTTGTACCATTTACCCACTTGGGGATTCCCCTTGGGTTTAATGGTTCTTGAATTTTTTCCTTCTTAATCGGCTTCTATTTGTAAGGAACCGATGGTAATCTTCAGTGTTTGACTGCCGTTCGAGCTTGATTGTATGTCGACTTGTCGACCCTTTTTCTGCACGTCTTGCATCGGCTCTTTTCCTTTAGCCAAACACTGCACCATGTTGATGGGGAACGGATCAACATCAACTTGCATGGTCGGCTCATCGGCAAACTTCAACCGAACATCTTCAATAGCAGATTGAATCTGTTGACAAAAGATATTGCAGTCATTAGTGTTATGCGAATAAGAATGATGCCACTTGCAATACCTGCGTTTTGATCTCATCAGCGACGGTATCACATGTCCCTCGGCAATCGTATTATCTTTTCTTGCGTATAAATCAAAAATACGATCGCATTTGGAAACATCAAAAGAGTACTTAACTTCCGACTTATTCCTAGTCGGCTTGAGCCAGGAACAGACTAAGGATTTCTTGGATCCTTTTACCCATTCGGCTATATTTATTTCTGCTTCCTCGTCTTCCGACGAATCACTAGGGCAATATTCAACCATATTGACTTTAGCTTTGTCCTTTTCTTTGTTATTGCTGTTTTTGAATCTGTCTTTGAACATCTTATTGTCAGTGAATCGGCTTTCTTGAGCCGATACGCGATGCAATAAGTGGCCAAGGTCGGTGAATTCTTGCCCTCCAAATTTCTCCCTAAGCGGCGGGATCAAACCTTGAAATGCTAAATCGGCGAGTTGTTTGTCAGGCAACGTAACGCTAAAACACCGATTCCTAATTTCTCTTAACCTCTTGATATAATCCGTTACCGATTCCCCAAACTTTTGGCGTACGGAACTCAAATCTGAAATTCTGAGCTCCAAACTGCCTGAAAAGAAATATTCATGGAATCGGCTTTCCAAATCGTTCCATAAATGGACCGAATTCGGAGGTAAACAGGTGAACCACGTAAATGCTGCCCCTGATAAAGACAAAGGGAATAGTCTAATTTTAGCCCGTCGGACTGGGCCGCTTCACCGCACTGCGCGATAAAGCGTCTAACATGCTCCAGGGTGGTAATAGAATCATCCCCAGAGAATTTGGCAAAGTCCGGGACTCTGAAATTATGAGGGTAAGGCATGCGATCTATGTAATCGGGGTACGACTTTCTGTAGCCGATAACCTTCCCTTTTGGTTGTATGCCGAATTGGTCCCTCAAGACGGCAGAGATCTGATCGGCCTAGTTAGCGTTATCGGCCGTTGGCATAGCAGGCCCTTGATAATGTCGGTCATAATCGGCGTCCTGCCCCCCGAGTGCAAGCTCGGGTTGCCAATTATGCTGTGCCGTCGGCACACGACCATACTGATCGCGTCGATTATGCCTGGTTTGAGCTTTCGGCACTGGGGCAAATGGTTCAGAGTATGTTACTACCCTATGTGGACCTGGTTTCCTTAGCAGGGTAGGCTCTTGTGGGAATCTCTTGGAGCCAATCGGCTGTGAAACCGATTGGGGAAAGGCGTAGAACGGAGCCGACGGAGGCAAATTGATTGATGCATCCATCCTAGCGGCATCGGTATAGGCGTGGTAATGGCTCACCCCACTTGACCGAGGGTCCCTAGGCAATATGACCGTGGGTTGTGTGGGCATCATGGTGGGGGGTGAGGTTACAGCCGATGGTTTAGGATCGGCCATTGTGCTCTGCGTATTTTGTGATATTGAAAAACAGGATAATTTGGCAGAGCTTGCAGTGGGTCGAGCAGGCTTCCTGACGAGGCTAACTCCTGGGCTATAGATTTGACACTATTCGTTATCATCGGCTTGAGTGTTGTAACAAGAGCCGATGATTGGTTTATTAAGGCGTAGTGCACAGACTGATTAATCATAGCCGATAATTCGGCTTGAGCAGGCAGATATCGGCTTACTTGTTCTGTTACACCCGCATCGCCCAGGGCGTTGACCGTCGGCAGGGCGGATTTTTGAGTGACGCCGCGTCTTGTTTTCTGATAGCAGCTTAGCATCATCTCTTCTAGCGCAGCTTTCCGAGCTTCAATCTCTTGGCGTTGCTCCGCAGATAAATCGTCCATTGTTGGGACGATTATAGCTTCTGAGTTGAGATCTGATGGCGGAATCGACTTCCCGATGAAGACATTGCGTGTCCCACCGGCGTGCAAGAGTGTGTTGTCGCCAAAAACTTGAGGTAGGGTTTCGACAAAGAAGACACCGCATTTAACACCGTTCAAGAGCATGCCACGATTTGACTCAGAATCGACAAGGTAAAATATAAAATTTACTCAAAAGCCGATCGTAACGATCAATCGGCTTAGACCCAATCAGCTTGAAGCCGATTAAGATCAAAGTAACAAGGTAAGTCTAATTAGCCGATTAAGGCTAATCAGAGGATAAAGGTAGATCGATTCTGAAGAAGGCGATGCGCAACAAAATCAGAATAAATCAAACCTGTGGTGTAATTGAAGAAGATCAACAATCGGCGATGCGCAACTTTATTGATCAAGATTGATTACAGAGACTAAATTACAAAAGCTACTCCTAGTTGACAGGAAGAAAGTAAAAGCTGGTTGATTGTATTGTGTTGGTGATGATCCTTTTGCAGTTCGCTTTAGTCCTTCTTTTATACCCGCGGCCGATCGTGTCCTGTTACAACACGCTTCAAGTCCGTTTCGTATCGGCCTTATCTCGGCCGGTTGTTTTGAAATCTTGCAGTTACCAAAATATCTCTAAACCTTTCCATCCTGTCCGTTAATTCCGTATCTTTGACTTTATTCTTGATTTGACCAAGTTTGCCAAATTTTGGTGCAAACAGTTCCACAGCATTTTCGTTGAAACCGATTGCTCCAGTGTATTGAATCGATTCTATCTCCTCTGTTTCCCTATGAGTCGGCTGAAACATCACGTCACCGATGGGCTAAGAATGCATGCACGAGGCATTTCATTTCATTTGGCATCCCATCGATCAGCCGTTATCTCCTCAGAGAAGTTCTCTCTCTCTCTTTTGTATTTAAAGAGCAGGACGGTCTTTTTCTGATATATTACCATAGCTAAACTCCAATGCTGCCGACTGACGAGTGACGACTAGAATTTCCGACAGATATTTGCAGTGAAATAACATGTCTGCCAGCGTATAAGAACATGTATAATAGTAAAGACGATTATTGTCTATATATTTCTTTGTATCATATAAAGATAAAACTAAATACAACTTCTATAATAAATAATATTTTAAGATTGTCTCTATATGATCCTACAATCTTTTTAATTATGATATGAAAAAATGTTTGTTATGCATAATCATTCATACACTAGTGTTTTATGTTGTCTATATGATGGTGTTTGTTGGTACAAGTAGACCTATCAATCTTTTCATGGTAATTTTAGTAAGTGCAGTGGCAAAGTCAGGATGAGTAAAGGGCGGGCTCAAAAGAATAAACTAAATTTACACAAATATAGTCTTGCACTATCGTGTAATATAAATTTCACTTGATTAATGTCTCCACCTTACCTGATCTCTAATTTCAATGGCATAATCTTCTATTGTTATGCAATGTGTCGGATATGCAATAATTTTATTAGTATTAAATTTTAGTCGAAATCTCTTTGATTGAGTAGTGCTCTCATCGTTTAGAGAAGTACTACTTGAATTCCTTGTGAAATAGTTACGCAAAGTTTGCTTTTCGTGATTGGAAATCTACAAACAAATTGTAAAATCTATCTCTATAAAGAATACAACTAAATAGTCTAATTGTTTATGCAATACAACATTAAGTCGTCAACAATAGCAAATAGTAAATATTAATCAAGAGTATTAGAAAAAAAAAGTGAAATACCAAGACTCAAGTTGGTAGATCCCCTCGACCAGTCCACCACTCGGTCACCTCCTCATCCTCTACTGCTCTGTAGAGCTAGCACCCTACTAATCCCCTCCCTGCCATCTCCTCCTATCCTCCATCCTCCCCTTCCTCAGCTCCGGCACATCACGCCACCGCTTGCCGCCCAAAGCTTGAGCTTTCCCGTGCAGCCCCCTCTCATCCACCGGGCCACACCTCCTCGTGTCACCCTGGCTTCCATGCGCGACCGCTAGCCCACCACTAGGGAACTAGGGTTTTTTGGGCTTAGTTGCTTGCGCGCTTCAAGTGTGCTCCCAATCCTCTATCGGTCGATCATCTTTTCATTCGATTTCATTTGATGCCTGGTGGATTGGTGTGGATGCGAGACTTAGTTGCTAGTTGGGTCTTATGTACTAATTGATGAAGAAATACCTATCTTTATCTCTTAGTCTCTTCCTCCCTCTGCTTCAATAGTATGTTGCAGCTTGCCTACATGTCTATGGCCACCCGCTCCCCAGAGAGTGAAGTGTTACGACGTTAATAGAGGATAGGCTCGAGCCTAATGAAACATTGTTGGAATTGCCTCTGGGTAAGTGTAATAACACCACTAACATATTAAAGAAAAGGTAAAGGAGAAACTTTTTATCAACATCAACTTGTTTCGATGTACTCTGTCCGCTCTTTTCTATATGTCGTTTTAAAACATGTGTAGTTAATTTTTCTAAATTTTTATTGCTAATATGCACAGAAGTACATAGATTCTTCACGTGGAAATTGTATCACTAGTTTATCCTAAAAAAATACTTCCCCTGTCATTATATTTTTAATAGTTTTTACTAATATATAATTAGAAAAAGTAATAGTTCAAAATATTTATTAGAGACCACATTGATAACCAAAACTACAAATAGAAAAGAACAGATGTAATACTATGGTGTAAATTTTTAAAAATTTGTCATCATCGTTTAGTTGCTGACTTGCAGTCGAGCCTAGTCTGAAGTCTGTACAAAGCTTGAGTACTAATGGCCAGTGTTTACAAAATCGATTTCAATTCAAAAATCGCTACTAGTTCGGTATCGAAAATTGCAAGAAATCGTATGAATGCCAAAGTCAAACACATTGAACTCGGTGGTAAAAAAAATCGAAAATCGATCGATTTCGTCGATAATCGAGCGATTTTCACTGAAAATCGACCAAGAAATCGAAATTTTCCGGCGAGCGATTTTCATTGAAAATCAACGATTTTCCACTGATTTACGTTGCATGAAATTTCTCGAATTTTTTAATTTTTGAATTTTTAAAAAATTGAATCGATTTTTGACCAGTTTTGAATAGCGTACCACGTCGATAAGAGTTAAAGTCGCAAAAAAAAACGAGCGATTTTTGACGATTTTGGAACCTGTGACAGCCCTGGCCTGGCCTAAAGCCGAGTTCCTTCGCTCAAGGATAGTTTTGCAGTTCAAGTGCAACGCAGGGGCACCATGGGAATTTTACAGGCGATATGATAGCACAGAAGCATTTTATCCAACCCACGGCCGGAGCAGAGCCATCCACCACGTGCTAATCCTCCTCCCTTCGCTTCGCCCCGGCGAGCGAGCGAGTGATCGAACGAACCGGACGGTAACCTCACTTGCCCCTTCTGATTGTTAAGCAAATTCTCTCGCATAAATTCCAGTCCAATTCCTGCCTGCGCACTTGCCCGAATGATGTGTGCTCTGTTGGGATAAGGAATCGGAGGGAGAGAGAGGCCCGTACGCATGGAGGGGCTGACGGCTAGCGAAATCGCCGGTTTCGGGGTTGGTGCTCTGCTGCTCTTCGCCACCATTGCCGCGCCCAGGGTGGACGGCTTCATCGCCTCCTCGCAACGAAGGTATTCTTTCCCCCCAGTTCTTGCTTGCTTTCTTTCGCCCTTTCTCTGCCCCCAATATTGGTAAGACAGAAGCTACAGTCTATGTGCTGCGTCTCGATTCGTCGCCGCCGGCCGCTGGTGCCTCTATCGAGCTCCGTCTTCGCGGCCTCCGTCGCGTGGCCAGCTGCCGTCACGCCCTCCCTCGCATGGTCTTCCATTGCCGCCGCTTGCGATTTCGACGGGATGGTTTCGGGTGTCCGATAGTGCGGATACCTTTTCTTTTATGCCAAGAATGTGATGTTGTGCACAAGTCGATGGTTTTATATTAGAACATTTTTGCTCCAGTTAAGATAACATTTATGTACAATAAATTGCCGATTAAATTGATTTTTCACGCTGAAGTAATCACAGAGTAATTTTACGCTTTTTTAAGAAGTCGCTGACAAAACAACGCTCCCAGTAATGCTTGTCCAGGCAAAAGTTCCAAAGTTTCTAGGTAGGCCTCGGATTGCTTTACAGGTGAGACCCAAGAAACAGAGGAGAAAAGAAGACACACTTTGACAGGTTTGGCTTTTGCCAACAGCATGCGAGGTCGTGATAACCTTATATGTTTCAAAATTAGTAGCCATAAGGTAAAAAGTTAGTGTTTTAAAAAAAAAGTTTGTTTAGTAATTTGTTTCTTTATCTATGCATTAGGGAAATTTTCATTGCTTGCGTATTCTTTTTGAACGTACATTCCTATGTCCTAACTTTCTCATCACTGTTTTGAGCTAGCTGGCCTGCTAAACAACAAAAGGGACTTCTGCACTGCAAAGATATTTATGCCGAATTCTTCAGAAAAATACAACTCAAACGCCCTTCTTTCATCTAAGAAATGTAAATATATATTGGCAGGTCATTAGGCATGTGTAAGAGGTGTGGTGATCTTCGGATGGTAGCATGCTCACAATGCAAAGGAGTAGGTTCAGTTAGGAAAGGAGGAATCTTCACATTTGGCATGCTAGATGATATCTGCGAATCACTTGGAGCTGAAACGAAGGCAACTAACTTAGTCGCTTGCACAAAGTGCCGATCTAAAGGTCGTCTCTTGTGTCCAGAGTGCTCCAAGGTCAGATGATCATTCAATTGCAATTGCGTATGGAAATATAATGTTCCTTTTCCGTGCATGCAAATATTGTTGTTATCGACAGTGCTTAAAGCTATACATCATCTTGGATTAACGAATTAGCATTAAAGTGTAATCCGAATTGGTCATCCTATCTAAGCCGAACACGTTCGCCATATTCGCCGAGCTGTGTAAGACTGCCACCGGCTGGGTGCAACCAATTTTGATTCAGTTTTCTTTTTCGTTCGGGACTCTTGTTTCTTTTATATACATATATATATATATACATACACATATATATACACATATATATACACATATATACACATATATACATATACATATATATACATATACATATATATACATATACATATGGCACCATGATCTAAAAAGGATATTTTCTCTATGTATTTTCATGCGAATTTTTTTGAAATTTTTAGGATGCTGAGTTTAACCCGTTTACTAACTAGTTCAAAGAAGTTTGAACTGAAATTCAAATTAGAATTTTCCTTTTTGATGATAGTTTTGGTCGTAGGTATGTGCTGATTTTATATATAAATCAACAAAGCATGTGATTCAAATTTGTTCAAAATCTTTGAATTTGAGTATATTTTTCAAAGGTATGCGTTTCATTTGAATTGTTATAGATGGGTATACCCTAAAACTGAAATTTTTGAAAAATATACTCGAATACGGCTGAATTCGCGCATTTGAAATCATGGTGCCTCATTTCTACTTCCTATATATATATATATATAGCGCACACACACGGTAGCGCTATTCTACGCGTGCGTGCAGCGCTTCCTATTCTACGCGTGAGTCGTATCCGTCGGGACGCTAGAACAAGTTGCTAATGAAAGCCCAAAAACAATACGCGCAATATTTAATGAGGTACCGAGATTGTTGGTAAAATATAAAAATGATAGTAAAATGTAGAATGCTTTGCGGGAAGTCATACTGTCATTCATATACACCTCGTTAGTAACAAGGTTATGTGAATGGTAGTAAAAAAAGGTTATTTCCACTGTAGTATAAAGTACTCACGGTCAGTAGATACTAATAAATTACAGTTGGCATTTGCAAATAGAGAAACGAAAAATAACGTGTACTGTCATGCCTGGCGAAAAAACCATTTACATCCGATAGTAAAAATTACTACATGCAGAAGTGAACAGATATACGGTGGTTCAAGGTAGTAAAAGGGTTATCACCATGATAGTAAATGGTACCATCCAAGTTGTTAAAAGTTGATGTGAATGAAGAAAAAATAATACGAACAGTATAGTAAAAAATTACAACAGGCATAGGCAGCAGAAATGGTGTACTGTCATAAGTTGTAGTAAAATCATTTACACCCGATTATACAGTGATTCATGTATAGCAAAATCATGTATTTTCGGTAGTACAAGATACAACATGCGGTAAAGTATATAGATACGGTGATCAAAGGTACGATAGTAAACGGTACTGATCTAGGAGGTAAAATCATCAGCGAACGACAGTAAAGTTTACTAGCAACGATGGTGCCGATGTCACGATCGTGGCGGTGTCGGCAGGATGCCGCTCAAGGACGTGGTAAAAAGAGAGAAAAAACACACAAAAATGACCGTAGTGATAAAGGATAAGGTGCTCGGGTCTATCACTATCAGCACATAGTGCAGCGGGCCCACGAATATAGTCCTACCCTTATTAACATTACACGTATCACTCTGATCGGAAGACGTATCCCAATTTGGGTATATAAACAGGTATGAATGAACTTGGGTATATAAACAGGTATGGATGAACCTCCGCGGGTAATGTTGGACTAAAATCATGTTATCCATGCTATATATGACGATGTCTGATAGAATGGGTCTTAAGCCTATCGGCCTTATATCATTGGCAACGTCCACATTTACGTATGGTGTGAGAACCTCGCTCCATCTTACTACTGAGTGCATATTACATTACCATAACTGACAGTTAGAATTTCGCTTATCCAATGATAATTACTTATCTGCATAAGCTAGTAAAATTCGCTTGGTTGATAAATACAAACAGTGACATGTAGCCCAATGCGAATCGCACGAAAGAGAAAAAATGCAGCAAGTAAACACTATCAGCACGCCTGTATACATTTTACTATTTAAATATTATTATGTAAACACCATATTATTTATTCTTGTACACGTGAATACTACGTTATATCAAGAGGAGCGAATTCGTCAAAGTGTGATCCAAAATCATCATTGTTACACATGCATCAAACTTGCAACTTTGTATGTAAGCCTTTTAGCTGATTCTGTGGTTGCCATCTGCCACTTGTATTAGTTGATTTGTACTTTCTGGAAGAAGACTGCGGAAACTTCATTTTCAGAAATTTGCAACGGAGTTTTTTTGTTGTGATCTTCAATCGTACAGATTATAGTGATCTTGAGAACAGGGTTTGAAATCCCTTTTTTGATTGACATTACGGAGGTGGACGAAATCCGAAATTTCACCGAGATCTCGGAAATTCGGACAAGTCTCGAACGACATACAAAAACAAAATTCAAATACGGTTTTTTTAAAACCGAGATTTCCGAAATTTTGCCTAGAAATACCAAAATCTCGTTGAGATTACCCGAGATTTTGGTAAAATTGAACCGAGCGAAAAATAGTGCAAAACAAGTTAAAATTTTTTGAAATTGTGTTTGGATGGTCCTGACACATCAATAATGTTCCAAAAAAAAATTCAGATAATGATCAACCTTAAAGAATTTTTAAAAATTCTGACAGTGGTACTATACTGATAAAAGACTGACTGGTAAATTTGAATAGAATGAAAAATGGAACAAACCACGTTATAAAATTTTGATTTTTTTTGGATGATACTAATGCATCAATAATATTTCCATAAAATTTTCAGATAATGATAAAGCATCAGAAACTTTAAAACAATTCTGAAATTGTTACTGTCGTGGTAAAAATATTACCGACAAAATTGAACCGAATTCAAAATGATTCAAACCACGTTATAAAATTTTGAAAGTTTTTGTGGATGGTCCCGATGAATCATAAATGTTTCCATAAAATAAAGTTCAATGCTTTCATATATTTGATAGAGCAAAAAAAAAGTTTGATTTTTTTGAAAATTTTGGAGAAGGTTTATGAGGAAATGCTTAAGATCTCATAAAAATTTTGGATCATAATCACACTCGAGCAAATTTTTAAAATTCTGATAATGCTACTATCTTAGTTACGTTCATTCTGTTTTTTATTTTTCAAAGATAACAAATGAAGTTTAATTATTTTGAAAATTTTTCCGTACTATCCTATACTGCTAAATATAGTATCATAAATTTTTTAGAGTATGATTAAGCTTATACAATTTTATAAAAATCTAACAGTGTTTCTTTTAAAATTATAAATTATCTCAAAAATTCGGTTTTTCAATAGATTTTCATGGAAGATGACTTTCTTAACGGTTATTGGTTCAAATCCGATCAAAAAAGTCAAAAACTGGTCAAATTACCCGAGATTTCAGCGAGATCTCACCAAAATTTCCGAGAGACTGTAGCATTTTGAATTTTTTTTCCCAGTTTTTTTTACCCCGCCGGAATTTTAGATCCCGTTCCCGACCAAATTCCGAAATCTCAGCCGACATTTTCGAAAGTTTGCCGAATTTTGGACCCTGCTTTAGAATATATGGACATATTGCAAGGTTTATGATGTTGACAGTAGAGCTGACAGAGCAGCGTACTAGTATGAGGTCGCCTATCTTCCAGTAGGTCTGAAAAGCCAAGCCATGAGCAGTTCAGTTGCTTCTTAAATTGATTATTGATATGTTGGAAATTCATGGCAATATTTGCTCACCAACTTTTCTAGATAGGTTACACTGCATCTGCCGGTAGCATTTTTTCCCTGCATGAACTAGGTTGATTGGTTTATGCTGCCATATGGCATGATAAGCATACATGTTAAGATGTCTCCTGCATGTATATAGTATGGAAAAAATAGATGGTGTGTTTGTGAACCAAAGAGTAATGGGAAAAAGAGAAGTTGCTTATGTTATCACTGGTATAGAAATATAATATTATGTGAATTGATTGCGGTGGAATTGCTGTTGCTTTACAGTTAACACTCTGAAGAGAAAGAACAATGGAAAGGAGAGAGGTTGCTTGCACTATATAAGTGAGATTTTATCTGAGAACAGCAAGGGATCCTCGTCGAGTTAACATATCCCTGAAGCTCCGGATGAACTTTAATCTCATGTAGGCCAAATAATATAACAGAATTGACATTTACAATTCGATGTTGAAAATGAACAAAATTTAGGTCGATAAAAGACAACTGGATCAACGCATGCTAGTTTAATCTGTGATCACGTCCTAATCTGTGCTTAATAACTCCTTGTAGCCTATTATTGTTACAGTGAACTGCTTGTAGCTGATGTTGATACGTACAGCTCCTTCCCCAAACATGACATTGCCAGCACATCGGTTGGGACAGCTGCACAACTGTTACTTTTGGCATTTGTTCCTCTTTTCTCACCTATCAGTTCTCAGCGTGAGTCTACTGACTGAATGGCCCACATGCACCCCCTCCTCATGTGCCTATCTTTTGACCGACTCTCATTAGATGTAGATTTGCTCTATTTTTCCTCAATTATATGGTCTTCTCTACTGGGAAACCATGTGGCCCACGAAGGCCCACGATAGTCCCTTAGCTAAAACCTAGACGATTACTATATAAGGAGGAGGGGGTCCCCCATTATACAGAGATTTGAAGCAATAAAGAATTACAGAGACGTTCCTCTTATATTCTGTGTTCATCTTTCTCCCACTCTGTTCTCCACTTCAGATCTGTTCAAGAACCTCGGACTATTCGATAGCAAGGTTCCTTAACACGTTATCAGCACGAAGCTCTATCCGGTGAACAGATTGAAAGGTGAGAAAGGTGGGTTTTCGGTGATTAAATATAATCGCTGGTGATTTCTATGCATGCATCTAACCTATGCATCAGTACTTCGTTCGTCGTGTGGCATGAAGCTACAGGCGGTACAATGCTGCAGTACACGTAGTTACTATTCATCTATCAAAAAAAATTGGCGCTGCGCCCGTAGCGCCGCCGCCGCCTCGGCCTCTCCGATGCGCTCGGCTCGCTCAGCTTAAAGCGCCATACGAGACGGCCACCGCCACGCGCATAGCGCCGCCGCGGCATCTCGGCTCCACCGCGCTGAAGAGCGCGCCGAGACGGCCGCCGCCAGCATCAACCCGTCGCGCCGTGAAGGCGCTCATGTACTCGCTTGCGCTGAGCGCCGCCGCCGCTTCCTAGGCCTCTCCATGCGCCTCGGCTCGCCTGTCCGGCCTGCGCCGAGATGACCGCCGCCGCATCGACCCCGCCGCGCCCGTAGTGCCGCCGCTGCACCTCGGCTCCGCCCCGCGCCATCCCTCTCCCGTCCACCATGCCTTGAGCACCCGAACGAAGCGGCGAAGCTGAAGAGGCGTCTCGCGCGAGGGGAAGCTGGCGCGCGGAGAAGACACGGCGGCGCGTGGAAGTGGAGGGGCGACGCACGCAGGCGCGCTTGCAGCTAGGGCTTGGGAACCCTAGCCGCCGGTCTTTTATGGCCCAATGAAGAGGCCTGGCACGGCCCATGCGCCGTATGACAGAAAAAAATAGAAAAGAATAAAAAGGAGAAGAAAGAGAAAAAGAAAAATTAATGTGACAAAAATTTTTGAAAAATTGCTAGAAAATCCAGAAAAATTTTTTGGCTCTGTTTTTAATTTTATTCAGCATTATTCTCTGCATTTATGAATATCCTTTATGAATCTTGAATTCATTGCTTTATTTAGTCTGCTGGAAATGCATGGCAATTTATTTTCTACACTTTATGTTTTTTTTGCAACTATTTTCTATTAGATTACACGCAGTAATCTAATGACTGAATTTTGATATCATGCAGATGTCTGGCATCGTGAATCGTGAGTTTGAAGAACTGGCCCCACACGGTCAGAACTACCTCACTTGGGCATCGGACATGAAGATCGTACTTGGGGGCAAGAAGCTTCGTGCTGCGATCGGTCTAGAGTCCTCGAAGGACGCGCAACCGACCGCTGAGCAGAATGATCAAGCCTTGCACTTTCTTAGGCACCACCTCTCAGCCACTCTGAAGAATGAATACATGGCTGATGAGAGTGCACTTGAGCTTTGGACTGCACTTCAGAAGCGGTTCGAGAAGCTCAAGTACACCATGTTGCCCCAAGCACAGCAAGATTGGGTCCGTCTGAGGTTTGCGGACTACAGAACAGTGGCTGAATACAATTCTGCCTTGCACAGAATTTGTACCAATCTCTCCCTATGTGGCAAGAAGATCACTGACGAGGAGAAGATTGAGAAGACTCTCTCCACTTTTCACCCAAATGCTATCCAGAGTGCCCGCAGCTATCGTCAGGACGCGTACAAGGAGTATAGCGAACTGATTGATGTCATGCATGTTGCATAGTCACAAGACGATGTTCTACGCAAGAACTTCGTCTCACAGCCACCTGGAAGGGCATTGGCACAGAAGTCAATGCCAATAGCTATAAGCTGAAAAAGCCTACTCATAGAAAGAAGGGCAAGCAGGGTGAAAAAGAGAAGTACTAGGCCAAGGGAAAGTCCAAAGGCCTAGTGCAGAAGGATGACAAGACACACGCCAAGCTATATGGACAGCAGAACCAAACATGCTTCAGGTGTGGTACTTGGGGACACCGGTCAAAAATATGCCGGGAATCCAAGGAAGTGATCAACGCATATCAGGCCAAGAAGAAGGCAAAAGAAAACGCCCCAGCAGAGGCGCACTTCGGCAAGATTGGTGAAAACGATGACATGGATGTGGATACCCCACTTGCCTCATCCTCATAGACTAGCCTGGACATCGATGCTACAACCAAGCTCATGGCAAATGAAGAGAAAACTTCTGTCGATGACATAGAAGCAGAAGTCAATGCTTATTTTACAGATTCCGTTCAATGCATGAATCGCATTATTTGTTGTTTTAGATTATGGTGGTTAGCGAATTTCTTTTGAATAATGAATTGTAAGCTCTAGAAGAGCATACTTCTCTCATGAATAAATATGCAATTTATTCTTTATTCCAGTATTCTTTAATTTGCAAGCAATGTTTGAATTATTTTGCCATTGTCTGATTAGAGTTATATTTCTTTTTTAGAAATCGTGTAGCGCCCAAATGGAGGAGATATGTATTGTTGATAGTGGCACAACAAATACCATCTTAAGAGAGTCCAAATACTTCCAGTCGTTCACGAAGAACGTTGGAAGGAGTACTACGATCGCAGGAAGCGATTCCTATATAATAGGCTCCGGAAGAGCCACAATTATATTGCCAATGGGTACAACTTTGGTAATTGAAGAAGCCCTTTTGTACCCCGAATCAACGCGCACTCTCTTAAGTTTCAAAGACATCCGCGCCAATGGGTTTCACATAGAAACCAATGAAGAAAATGGCAAAGAATACTTGTGCATTGTGAAGCACGCAGTATGTGGAAAAATAGTATTAGAAAAATGTCCCTCATATGAATCTGGGTTATACTACACGAAAATACATGCACCCGAAGTGTATACTTCCTTGAAGACTGTCTTTAGAAGCTTTGAGTTATTTTCTTTATGCCATTGTAGATTAGGACATCCTGGACTTAGAATGATGAGAAATATAGTGAACAACTCACAAGATCATGACATTAATGTTAAGAATTTCCCGAATCATGAAGATTTTGTGTGCCCTGCATATGCCACCGAAAAATTAATAACTAGACCCTCTGTTATGAAAGTGCAAAGTGAAATCCTTGCATTCCTAGAATGCATCCAGGGGATATTTGCGGCCCAATTCAGCCCTTGTCAGGGCCGTTTCGGTACTTCATGGTGCTCATAGATGCTTCCTCAAAATGGTCTCATATATGCTTATTATCAACAAGAAACCATACTTTTGCAAAGCTGATCTCGCAGATCATAAGAATTAAGAATGCTTTCCCTGATCATCACGTGAAGTCCATTAGAATGGACAATACCGGCGAATTTACTTCAAAGGCATTTGATGATTATTGCACTGCAACAGGGATAGCAGTTGAGCACTCCGTACCACACGTCCATACGCAGAATGGACTAGCTGAAGCACTAATAAAGAGGATTAAATTCATTGACAGACCGCTTTTGCAGAGTTGTAACTTGCCCAACACTTGTTGGGGACACGCAACAGCTCTCATCAATTTTAAACCTTCGGCCTACAACATCTTTTCCCCCTATGCAGCTAGTGCACGGGGTCATCCCGAAAATATCTCATCTCAGAAAATTTGGTTGTATGGTATATGTTCCTATACCACCCCTACAGCGGACTGCAATGGGCCCTCTCCGCAAGTCTGGGATATACGTTGGTTATGAGAGTGCATCCATAATCAGGTATTTGGAACCCAAGACTGGAGACTTGCATACAGCCCGATTCGCTGATTGCATATTTGACGAGGATCGTTTCCCGTCATTAGGGGGAGGAAATCAACCTTTGGATGAAAAATACCAGGAAATCATATGGCATTCCACTGGGATCCCCGCACATGACCCCCGCACTAATGAAGCAAATCAAGAAGTCCAAAAGATAATTGATTTGCAGAATTTAGCAAATGAACCGCCTGATCATTTTTGTGATCTAAAGGGCATGGTTAAGTCACATGTACCCGCAAGAAATGCACCAGAGAGGGTGAAAATACCAAAGAAAGAAGAAGGTATCCCTCATCCTGTTCAGAGGACTCAAAGAAAAAGAACAGGAAATCTGGCTCCTCAAACCCAAAGTACCCGGAGACGTCTGGAGAAAACTCGGCGAGAGGACTTACCACAACCAATCACGAAAATACCCCAAGGAAAGAAAGGGAGCCAGTTGAGACCTGGCACTGGAAAGAAGCCAACGAAAAAGGCAATTCTAGACTTGAATCTTCCACTACAGGAAGCCGCCGAAAATAATGTGTGCGCACACATGGGCGATGAAAAGCTAAAGGAACTTACCCTTGCGATGGGAGATAGCAGCGAAGAACAAGTAGAAGTGCATGAAGCACCCCATGATGAAATGGCCATAAACTTTGTAATAACAAGAGAATCCTTGAATAGAGCAACAGCCAATGTCGATGCATATTTTGCAAAGAAGATTGCCTCGATCATTGATCATGATCCCGAGCCTGCATCTCTCGCAGAGTGCAAGAAAAGGCTAGATTGGGAAGAATGGAAGAAGGCAATCACTGCGGAATTAGTCTCTCTGAACAAGAGAGAGGTGTTTGGGCCTGTATGCCGCACACCTCCCCATATAAACCCTGTAGGTCACAAATGGGTCTTTGTTTGGAAGAGGAATGAAAACAACGAATTTGTAAGGTACAAGGCAAGGCTTGTAGCTGAAGGTTTCACTCAACGTCTTGGGGTTGATTATGAAGAAACCTATTCTCCAGTCATGGGAGGAATTACCTTTTGATATTTGATCTCAATGGCAGTCAACTTGAAGTTGAAAATGAAGCTAATGGATGTTGTCACAGCATATTTGTATGGAAACTTGGATTCGGAGATATACATGAAAGTACCGGAAGGTATTCCTATCCCGAACCAAGACAGAGTAAATAGAAACCTGTACAGTGTGAAATTTGAGAAATCACTGTATGGGCTAAAACAGTTAGGAAGAATATGGTACAATCGCTTGAGCGACTTTCTCTGCAAGAAATGCTACACGAATAGCGAAGATTGTCCATGCGTGTTTATACAGCGATCCCTGAATGGATTCTGTATAATCTCCGTCTATGTAGATGACTTGAACATCATTGGAACGGATGAAGAAATTGAAGAAGCATGCTCATACTTGAAGTCTGAGTTTGAAATGAAAGACTTGGGTAAAACCAAGTTTTGTTTAGGCTTGTAGCTTGAGCATGTCCAAGGAGGAATCTTGGTACACCAATCATCCTACACGCAAAAAGTGTTGGAAAGATTTGGTTTTGAAAAGGCATATCCTGCAAAGACTCCAATGGTCGAAAGGTCACTCCAAGTAGACCTAGACTCATACAGGCCTAGAGAAGAGGGGGAGCAAGTCTTGGGAGCGGAATTCCCATATCTGAGTGCAGTTGGAGCGCTCATGTACCTTGCGAATAGTACCAGGCCGGACATTGCGTTCGCTGTGAATTTGCTAGCCCGGTTCAGTGCAGAACCCACCAAAAGGCATTGGAAAGGGATCAAGGACATCTTCCGTTACCTTCAAGGAAGCAAAGATCTCAGCTTGTTCTACAGAAGAAACAATGAACTGAATTTGGTTGGCTGCGCCGATGCCGGGTACTTATCAGACCCGCATTCTAGCAAGTCCCAAACTGGGTATGTTTTCCTGTGTGGAGGAACAACAGTTTCCTAGAAGTCGTCTAAACAGACTCTTGTCTCGACATCGACAAACCACTCGGAAATCATTGCTTTGTATGAAGCCTCTCGTGAATGTGCATGGCTCCGAAGAATGGTTCACCACATCCAGAAGTCATGTGGTTTGAACATTGAGCAAACTCCCACGATCATTTATGAAGATAATGCAGCTTGTGTTGCTCAAGTGCAGATGGGTTACGTGAGGAGCAATCTCACGAAGCATATCAACCCCAAGTTCTTCTATGCTCATGAATTGCATAAGATGAACGAGATCAAGATACTGCATACTAAGTCATGTGAAAATCTTGCAGACTTGTTCACTAAATCACTCCCAGCATCTATCTTTGAAAGGTGCGTTTAAGGGATTGGGATGATGAGACTTAGAGAAGTGCAGATTTTAGGGGGAGATATTTCACATACTCCCACATAAACCTTGAACATGAGGTTTGAGTACCCAACATGAATCTCGAAGATTAGCAATTGAAGTTTGGGTGAATTGTATTCTTTTCCTTAGCAAGTTTTTTATGAAGCTTTCTTGCATATAGTTTTAATGAGGCAATTCGTGCAAAGCAGTAAGCGTATGCTATGTACTCTTTCTCCAAGTATTTTTCCCACTGGGTTTTTCTGGAGTTTTAATGAGGCATATGCATCTCGCGGCAAAGGGCCCAAGGAGGAGTGTTGGGAAACCATGTGGCCCACGAAGGCCCACGATGGCCCCTTAGCCAAAACCTAGGCGACTACTATATAAGGAGGAGGGGGTCCCCCATTGTACAGAGATTTGAAGCAATAAAGAATTACAGAACCGTTCCTCCTATATTCTGTGTTCATCTTTCTCCCTCTCTGTTCTCCACTTCACATCTGTTCGGGAACCCCGGTCTATTCGATAGCAAGGTTCATTAACATTCTCCACCTCATCCTCTCTCTCTACTGCCGATACACCTCGTCTATGCCTCCCGCCCCAACCACACACGCATCTAGTGACTGAGCTAGATCCACCATAATAGGCTCATCCTCTTCCAATAGATGCAAACTCTAGCCGAGCTGCAGGGTTCTCAGTCCCATCAAATTTTCCTTTTTCAGTGCGACTACAGCTTCCTCTCTCTTAGACGAACATTGTCAATGACCACCGTGCCCTCTCCCCGGCTCATGCTATCCAAATTGATGTCGCGTGTTATCGTTGATGTCCTTGCCCTGTTGTCAAGTGTTCTGTAATATCTCAAATTTTGGCTCAAATTAATTTAATATTATTATTTATCAATTTTGGGAATTTTTGAATTTTTTAGGAATTTATTTGAAATTTATTTAATATTTTTTAATTAGGCTTATTATGAATATTATTTAATATATATGAAAATTTTATACAGATCCTTGCTAAAAATATATGAAAAATTCCCGACATGATAGGATTCTGGCCCAAACAATATTCAAGTTGTTTTTCAAGCTTTTTTGAATTAATTAAATTCCAGAAATTAAAACAAATCAAATAAAGTAGCAAAAGTAGCAAAAAATACTTTTGCTACTTTATTTGATTTGTTTTAATTTCTGGAATTGAATCAATTCGAAAAAGCTTGAAAAATAGCTTGAATATTGTTTGGGCCAGAATCCTAGTGGGCCCAGCCCATTTTTCACATCAGCTCATCTGACCCACCCACAACCCAATCCCCACGAAACCCTAGCAATCTCGGTCGTTGAATCTCATCGGACGGTTAGTATTGTTTCGGGTGTCCTAATGTGTTTTTGACAATTGGATTGAGCTTGCATGGACGCCTGGGATTGCATTGTGTCTATTGCGATGGAGGTCGTCTCATGGGTGACGTGTATTTGGTTGAGATTTTGTCTTCCTCATGCCGTTGCTGACATATCGAAGACGAACTCCGCCGCTACGTCTGAGATAGAGTCCTCTCTCCGCCCACCTCCCAAATCCTCATCCTGAGATCTCCATGTTGTGCCACCCTTTTTGCTTCACTCAACGTCACTTGAGGAGTCGCCGAGTCGCCACAAGCCGTCACAAGAGTTCTTTGGTTCACCGCCGTTCTTTTCATCGCCAGATCTCCTTCTCCTCTGCGTTCCAATTGAAGCCGAGGTCGCCATCTTATTGCCCGTGTTGAGCTCTTCTAGATCCACTGTTTCTCATCGTCGGAGTGTCGTTGGTGCATCGTAGCCGTGGTCATCGTCTTCATTGCTGGTGAGCCACCACGACCCGACATCATCAGAACCCAAAGCCCTAGCGACATACGACGTGGCTGCCGCGTGGTTGCCACGTGGTCACCATGTGCATGTCCCATCAGCCCTAGCTGTAGCACTATCGTCCACGTGTCGCTTGCGTCGATAGTTGAGTCAGCAAGCCACGTCAGCCTGTGCGAGTCCGCATGTCAGTTGTGGATGGCTTGCGCGCCCGGTCCACCATGGACTCAGGTTTGACCGTGGACATGGTCCATGGATTTCGGGCCCACCTGTCAGTCTATAAAGCAGTTTTTCTGATTTAATTTTATTCGGGAAATTGATTGCTGATGTTAGCGCTGTCATTAATCGATTTTTCAGTAGAAAAATAAATCAGGAAAATATGAATCTATCCTTTTCTAGATGTATCTTTTATTTGAATCTTTCGAGAGCTTGTTCTTCTTTATACGAGCTCCGATTGAGGCGATTCAAGTTTCTAAAAATTTGTAAAATTAAGATCTATTTAATGGTGAATTTTATTTAATTTTTAGATTTTTTTGCTCTCTAGTTTTGTATTTATTTGGTATTTTCTCTCAATTCGCATAGACATCGAAGTGCCCGGATCGCTCGAGAGTGAAGTGTTTGTTGATTCAAGACCAAGCTCAAGACCAGGACCAGGACCACGACCAGGACCTTTTCCCTTGCATGTTGTGCTTTGATCATGTTGAACCTAGCTTTGCAAATTCTATGTTGTTTTAAATTGTTGCATATTATTTTATGCCCAGAACTGTTTTCGATTAGTTTGGGATCTAGCTAAACTACCCAATTGGATTTTACCTACATTGTCATTTGTATGCCATGATTATTTTTCACCCTAGGATCGATTATTATTAGTTGGTTGCTAATATATATACCAACGTGGGTTGGTTAGATCTTGAATAGTGGTCTTAGCCATGAACGGGTTATTGATATCATTTTGAAAGTGCAACTTCAATTTGACTAATGGAATATGGAACATGTTAATGAAAGGGTGTGTCATGTATTCTCACACAATGACGCTGATGGCATGTGTTGCATGATAATCAACTGGGGTGGTAAATGATTTAGACTTGGGCAAGTGGCAAAGGACTGTGAGCCATGGTGGGCCTGTGTGGCATTTGGTTGATATGTTGACATATATGAGTGAATATGAGGTGGTTTTCTATGAGTGAATTGTTGGAAGTCTTGCCTCGGTCAATTAAGGACTTAACCCTGCAAGCCATTGAACTGGGTTAATCATGCAACTACATGTCTGCAATGGGACGGACCTAGCTACGTAAGTTTCCAAGTCTTAACATTTGATGCCTCGGGAGGATAACCAACTGGTTGTGCGGTTATAGGGAATTTATGTGTGCAGCGGCCTCACATATGTCCAATGGTATGTCCCTCCTATTCTTCTGCTTTGTATAAGGGAACGTATAGCGAGTTTAGACTTATTAGGAGGGTCAGTGTTAAGACAGAGTCTCTGAAAGTTTTTGTCATGGTCGCTCAGTCGCATATCAAACGAAGTGTGATAATAGCTTGGCATTGGAAGATTATTATATGATGTGGGTAAAGTGTATAACCTCTATAGATTATAAATCTATTCGGATAGCCGTGTCCTCAGTTATGGGCAATGCTCAGGAATTTCAGTTAAGGGTTAGATTTTAGAAAATGAAACTTGGGAAGAAAGGTTGTGTGAGATTGGAAATATTGGAAGATGTTTAGGGTGGTGTGCCAAGTTTACTTTTGAGAATTACCTGAAAGTTATTTACTGTTGTTATTTGTTTTACTATCATTTCAATCTATTTATTGTATTCATTTGTAAATGATGCTTTATTGCAAAACAGCCATACCAGCCATTCATTTGGAATAAGTCTTGCATATAATTATATTAGACTCGCATTCTGTGCACAACTTGTTGAGTGCTTTATGTACTCACCCTTGCCACAACAAAATCATCAGTTGAAGAGGAGTCTACGCCAGCATATGAAGAGGAGTCTAGGGTGCGAGTCTTTTCTGTTGCCTATGGTATACTGAGGGGTTTATCTACATTTTCATTCCACTGCAGTTTTACTTATTAGAGTTTATGCCCTGTGTGGCCCAATAATATAAAGTCGACCATAAGGTCAATCAATTATCTTATATTAATAAATGAAGTCTTTTATTATGTTTTCGATGTGTAAGATTGTGATGTTCATCTATGTTGCCACTGTGTGCACTAGCGTGATTCTGGACTAGTGCAGTATACACAGAGGGTCCGGAATTGCATATTCGGGTCCTGATGGAGATGGTATTAGAGCCATATTGACTGTAGGTCTTGGCCCTAGATAAATTGGCCGTTTCTTTGGGTTTGCCAAAAATTATTTTCTAAAAGAAAATTTAACTTGACCAATAATAACTTCTTAATTCATCTCATTCTTCTATTCTTGTCCCTTTTCTAAATTTCTATTTTCACCGTGCTGGTTTGAGTGGAGGCCTTTTCCCGAGTTGTCTTTATCAGATGAGGATGGCTCATACCTATGGTGAGCGTACCAAAGGGTATGCTACTGAGCATTGGAGAATTTTACAAGTGGTTGGAGGGTTTGAGAGACCGCGCTACTGAGGTATTAGCTGGATCGTCAAAGGCAAGGACCGAGGAATGATTTTCAAGATTATCATCTACACCATAAAAGACACCAGGGCAAGTCATCCGATCAACATCACTGTTAGGAGGTCTACGTTCGACGCTGGTATGCAGGAGTCGTCGCGCCTTGTCCTACAACGCATCTGCCATGATTATGCTGATGAGCTAGAGCAGAAGGTGTTCAGACTTCATCCCCAAGGAGGTGCAACTCAACGCCAAAGAATTGAAGAGGAAGATGATGCAATGATGGTGCATTTGGCCAGATTCATTGTTGCTTATGAAGATGTGATGCAAGAAAGTACTCAGGAGCTAGAGCAAGTCTATGAAGCTCTTAGGATTGCTGAAGAAGTTTTCCAAGAGACTTGCATCATGGCTACTGAAAGGATAATGGAGCTCAAGGAAGCCTTTCATGTTGCTGAAGAGGAAGTGGAAGAAGAGCTAGATGAGGAAGAAGAAGACCATGAGGAGGTTGAGATGGAGCCTGAAGACCCAGAGCCCGAGATGCGTAATGTGCATGTGCAGTTTGAGGTTGCTACTCCTGGTCATCAAGATCGCTTCGCGTCGATGCTAGCCCACCCACCGTCATATGCCTCAAGAGAGCCTCAGCCTAGGTGACTCGATGAGTGATGATGTTCTAGTTTAGTCAGTTGAGACTTGGTTTGAGTTGTGTTCGCTTAAGTTAGCAAGTGTTGCCATGTAAAGGTTAGCTTTGTGTGTTTAGGTTGAGTTGTTATTTTATGATTGCTGAGTGTGCAGTATGTGTTGCATGGCCCTTAGGCTCTTGTAAGCAACTATACCAAGTTATTAATAAAGTTTGTTGATTTATTGGGTTAAACATGTTTCCCCGCATTAGTATTCTTGTTTCTTGTCTATGATGTTCCCTCTTCCCTAACCCTGTGAAGTGGTCAGCAGATGGTTCAGACTTGTGGAAACAATGTTCCCAATGGAAGTGGCACCTGATCCAATGAAAACCCCAATGAAGGAACATTTCCTCAACCGCCGTCTAAAGTTGATATGAAGAACTTTGGAGAGTTCTTGGCTACTTAGACTTAGTTGATGCATATTATGATACAACAAGTGTAAACTCTAACGAATCAAGCAAGCGTCAACACTACAACTCAAGCTACCAACAATAGACCTCATCCGTATTCCAACCTATCAAATTTCACGAGGACTCGTCCACCAACATTTTTCGAAAATGCTACTCCTCTGGAAGTGGATGATTGGCTTAGAACAATAGAGAGGAAGTTGCACATTACTCGATGTGAAGGTAATGAGAAGGTTATCTGTGCTTCTCATCAACTACAAAGAACTGTTGCTGAGTGGTGGGAAAACTATTGTGCTACCCATGAAGCCCGATAAGAGATAAGCTAGAATGAGTTTTCTATTGCCTTCCATCAGTACCATCTGCCTGAAGGAATTATGGCAATAAAGAAAGAGGAATTCAAGGCTATTAAGCAAGGAGGTCAATCAGTGCTTGAGTACCTGAACAAGTTCACACAGCTTGCTCACTATGCCCCTGATGACATTGCTACAAATAACGTATGACAGTCACATTTCATGCAGAGACTGAATTCTTGACTTCAAGTTGGGTTGATTACCCATAATTTACTTGATTTTTAAGAGTTGGTCAACAAGGCCCTTATTCTAGAGGATAAGCACAAGGAATTGGATGACAACTACAAGCGTATAATGGCTCAAGAAGGTGGTCATTAGAATCAACAAAGAATTAGAGTTATTCCTCAATAGGATGCTAGGTTTCAACCTTAGAATACATTCAAGATGTTGTCCCCTACACCGCATCCATCTAACCAGATTTCCAAGCACCGGTTCAAGCAAGTAATGCTTTAGGAGGAAATCAGCAGTCTTCAGTCAAGCATTGCTTTACCTACTGGGGGTTGGGATATTTTGCCTATAACTATCCCCAAAGAGGAGGTATCTCTCCTGTTCACTTCAATCTTGGATCTACACCAGCAAAGGCATTTGCGCTAGGAGTGAATCATGAAACAAGTCAAGCTAGAGCTACGCCCCAAGTAATAGTGAGAGGTTGTGTCAACTATATCAATACCGATGGAGATTAGGATGCGTCAAATGTTGTACTGGGTAATTTTCTGGTTAACTCAGTACCTACGACAATTTTATTTGACTCTAGAGCTTCACATTCTTTTGTTTCTCGAGCTTTTACTTTTGGGAATGAGTTAAATGTTATGATTCTTAAGTGTATGCTATTAGTCCAATCCCCTGGATCATAATTCCAATCTAACCTAGGTTGTTTAGGAGTTAAGTTGCTTAATGATGGAACAGAGTTCCAAGCAAACCTTATTATTTTGGAAACCCAGACCCTAGATGTTATCCTTGGAATGGATTGGTTGTCCAAGTATAAGGTTGTTTTGGATTGTGGTCGAAGAGTAGTGTTAGTTGAGAGCCCGATGGGGGGGGAAGTTGAATTTTAAGCGACCGCAGTTCGTGATGGTCAGTTAATGCTCCACAGTGTGAAAGCTGTCGGTTTGGAGGATGTGCCAGTTCTTAGTGAGTACCTGGATGTGTTTCCTGAGGATCTGCCTAGTATGCTGCCAGATCAAGATATTTAGTTGGTACCTGGTGCTGCCCTAATAGCAAAAATACCATATCAGATGCCTACTTATGAGTTAATAGAAATGAAGAAGCAAATTGAGGAGTTGCTAGAAAAAGATTTTGTAAGACCTAGTTCGTCTCCATAGGGAGAGCCTGTTTTGTTTGCCAGAAAGAAAGATAGAAGCCTAAGGATGTGCATTGATTATCGTGCACTTAATGATGTGACGACAAAGGATAAGTATCCGTTACACATGATCAATGATTTGTTTGATCTATTAAGAGGAGTTGGAATTTTCTCTAAGATAGATTTTCGATCAGGATACCATCAGTTGAAGATCCGTGTCGAGGATGTCCCTAGGACTATGTTTTCTACGGAATATAGACATTATGAGTTTACGGTCATATCTTTTGGATTGACCAATGCTCCTACATATTTCAGGAACATGATGACTAAGGTTTTCATGGATTATTTAGATGATATTTTTGTTTACTCGAAGTCGGAAGAAAAGCATGCAGAGCATTTAAGATAAGTTTTTGAGAAGCTGCGAGAGCAATAGCTGTACGCCTAGTTTAGCAAGTGTGAATTTTGGAAAAAGAAAATTGAGTTCCTTGGCCAAGTTATAACTGTTAAAGGAGTCGTAGTCGACCCAAGCAAAGTGGAGGCAATATTGCATTGGGAACAACATAAGTTAATTACCCAGATTCATAGTTTTCTGGGAATGGCGGGATATAACCGTCGATTTTTTGAAGGATTTTTTACAATATCTAAGACGCTTACGTAGTTATTCAAAAAGGAAAAGAAGTTTGCATGGATGCCAGGGTGCAAAAAGGGTTTTCAGGAATTAAAGAAGCATTTAACGACATAACTAGTATTAGTATTGCCAGATGTTCAGAGTAGCTTTGATATCTACTATGATGTTTCATGGCAAGGACTTGGATGTGTGTTGATGCAAAAAGGGAAGGTTGTTGCGAATACGTCAAGGCAATTGTGACAGCATGAGGAGAATTATCCTACGTATGAATTGGAATTGGCTGCCGTAGTGCATGCCTTGAAGTTGTGGCATCATTATCTCATCAAAAATAGATGTGAGATATATATGGACCACAAGAGTTTGAAGTATATACTTACTCTACCGGATCTCAATATGAGACAACGAAGATGGTTGGAGTTAATAAAGAATTATAATGTGGGAATCCACTATCATCCTGGAAAAGCTAATATGGTATCTGATGCCTTAAGTCGTAAGAGCCACAATGTTAATATGCTAGTTCAAAAGAGTTAGATTGAATTATGCAAGGAATTTCAGAAGTTGAAATTGGAAGTGGTTACAAAAGGATTCCTAGCCACATTGGAAGTAAAACTGACTTTAGAAGATCAGATCCGAGAAGGTCAGAAAGATGGTGATAAGATTAAAAGGATCAAATTAAGATGGATGAAGGTAAAGCCAAAGATTTTACTTTGGATGATCAAGGCACTTTGTGGTTCAAGAGTCGAGTTTGTGTACCTAATCGAAAAAAGCTTAGGCAGTTGATTCTTGAGTAAGCTCATAATTCAAAGTGTCGAGTGCCAATAGAACAGACACCGTTGGAGTCAATTGAGTTCCAAGAAGATTTGACTTATAAAGAGTAACTGGTTAAGATTTTGGATATTGTTGATCGCAAGACCCAGAGCAAGTCAGTTCATTTTTGAAGAGTTCAATGAAGTAACCATTCAGAAAACGAAGCAATGTGGGAGCGTGAGGAAGATCTGAGGCAAAGTTTCCTAACTTATTCTATAGTTAGCCTGATTCTCGGGGTCAAGATTCTGTTAAGGGAAGAGGTTTGTAACATCCCAAAATTTTGCTCAAATTAATTTAATATTGATATTTGTTAATTTTGTGAATTTTAGGAATTTATTTAATATTTTCAAATTAGGCTTATTATGAATATTATTTAAATATATTAAAATTTTGTAAAAACATTTGTCAAAAATATTTTATTTGACTTCTAAATGTCTTAAAGTATTTTTGGGAATTGTTCTAGAATTTTTCTGATATTTTTGCTATTTTGTTTGATTTGTTTTAATTTTTGGAATCAAAATTAACTCAAACAAGCTTGAAAAATAACTTTAATAGTGTTTGGGCTAGAATCCTTGCGAGCCCAGCCCATTTTCCATGTCGGCCCGGTTCGACCTGCCTGTAGCCCAATCTGTGTGAAACCCTACCAATCTCGACCATTGGATCTTATTAGACGGTCAGTATTAGCTCGGGTGTCCTAATGTGTTTTTGGCCATTGGATTGAGGTTGCATGGATGGTTGGGATTTCACCGCATCTGTTGTGACAGAGGCCATCGATGGGTGACACATGTTTGAATGGGATTTTGACTTCCTCGCCCCGCTGCTACTGTATCAGAGACGAACTTCGCCGCCGCCCTCCTCCCAAGGCTTTATAAGCCGGCCGGACCCTCGTCCCGAAATCTCCAAGTCGGGCCACCTTTTTTGCTCCACTCAACGTCACTCGAAGAGTCACCGAGTTGCCGCAAGCCGTCGCCAGTGTTCTTTGGTTCGTCGCCGGATCTCCTTCTTCGCCGCGTTTTAGTCGAAGTCGAGGTCGCCATATTGTTGCCCGTGTTGAGATCTTCCAGATCCACCACTTCTCATCATCGGAGTGTTGCTGGTGCACCATAGCTGTGGTCATCGTCTTCGCTGCCAGTGAGCTCTCGCCCGACATCATTGGAACCCAAAGGCCTAGCATAGTTCGATGTGGCCACCGCGTGGTTGCCACGTGGATGTCACGTGTGTGCCCGTCAGCCTTAGCTGTTGCATTGTCGCCCGTGTGTCGCTCATCGGCAATTGAGTCAGCGAGCCACGTCAGCTATAAGGGCTAACATGTCAGCCATTGATGGCTTGTGCGCCCGGTCCACCTTGGACTCGGGTTCGCCAGTGGATATTGATAGACCATGTCGAGGTTTACCAATGTTTGTGATGAGTATTTGTCTAAATTTGAGCTTGGTATGCTCTGGTTTGACTTTGATTTGACTTGAATTTTTAAATTGAAGCAATTTGAGTTGTATCTGCCAGGAGTGGCACTACCAGCCTCAGGAGGGCAGTACTGCAGACCAGGGGGCAGCACTACCGGCCTATGGAGCGGTAGTTATATTCCAGAGAGGGTCTTCGCTGGATATTCAAGCAAGCGGCACTACCAGCCATGCTGGAGCGGTACTAACCTTTGAGCGATTTTGAGAGATTTGAATTTTCAATTTGCATGAGATTAATTGCATATCATTTTGGGCAATGCTATGTGATGTGTTTCCTTATTTTTGATGGTTGCAGGACGACGGTGCTAGAACATGGTGAGGCGGAGGTTGATCGAGACTAGGCGAGGTGCGCTGGAGGTCCAAACGGTCGTGGATCGTCTGAAGATGATCTGAGATGGAGTCGCTGTGATCTTAGAAGACAAGGAACGGATGAGATGCTAGCTAGGAGCTACACGGATCAAGGAGAGTAGTTGGATTGCGGTCTAGGTGATAGAGTAGCGGGTCTAGCTAGTATGCTTTGAAAAGAGTTCAAAAACTCGTTATGCTAGAGGGTTTTGGGTTAGCCCATGTATGAGTGAGTGAGTCAATCCTAGCCCTTGATGGTTATCCTTTGTAACATCCCAAAAATTTTGCCAAATATTATTTTCAATGTCATTTGTGCGTTTTGTATTTTTCTGGAATTTATTGGATTTTTCTAGAATTTATTTGAATCTATTTTAAATAATGTATATTGACCTTTTGTGAAGACAAATTAAATATATATAAGGTTTATATAAATTTTTGCCAAAAATATTTTATTTGAATCTAGAATGTCTCAAATTATTTTTGAGAATTTTCTTCGATTTTTCCTGATATTTTCATCGTCTTAAATAAATTAATCTATTTTTGGGAACTAAATTAAATCAAAAAGCATCCGAAAATCTTTTGAACAGTGATGGGCCGAAGCCCAGCACTGTGCGCGCGTGAGCCCAGCGTGTGCGGCCTGTTCAGCCCGCGTCACCGTGCCGAAGCCGTCGACCGTTGGATTGTCATCGCAGGGTCTTCATCAAGCCGTGTCGTCCGTGTCGTTCAGCTGTTGGATCGCGAAGGAGCGCTCGTGATTTGAAGATGAAGCTGGGAAACCCTACCACCGCCAGCCGTTGGATCAGGATCTTACAGTGGAGGTTGAGGAGCGTTGATTTTTGTAAGAGTGGATTGTATCCGTTGAATTTGGAAGGTGCGGATCAGATCGTATCGCATCGGGAGACATCGTGGCCGTTCATTGTAGATCGGGCGGTCCTTAGTTGTCGGGGCCCGATTCTGAGAATTCGGACCCTTTGTGTATTCTGTGCCAGTCCAGGATCACTCTAGCACACACAACCTTTACAGGGTTGCACATTGCAGAATTACAGCGAAACAATAATAAATAGTGCAAACATTTATATAAACTGAATTGCACGACCTTATGGTCTCCTTACATAAATCAGCCACGCAGGGCTTACATTATCAGAGTAAGAAAGGAAACAGCGGAAAATAAATAAACTACGAAGAAACCCATCACTAAGCCACAGACAACTGATAAGGCTTGCTCCCTAATTGTCTGGCTCTTCGATGTACTCTTCCTCCCAGACTGGCATAGACTCCTCCACTGTTGTTGGGGTTGATAGGCAAGGAGGAGTGAGTACTCAAGGCACTCAGCAAGTAATGCACAGAATGCGGTGCTATTACTACATGCAAGACTTATTCCAAAGAATTGGCTTACTTGGTTCTTTTGCATTAAACAGTATTTTTAAACTAGCATCTTATTTAGATTGAAAGCAGTGAAACAGTTATATATATAATGCTAAGTTCTTCAAACAGTTTTTCTTCAAAGATTCTTGGCACACAGCCTTAATAATTTATTTTCACACTCGCCAACAGCCACCCATTCCACATTTTTGTTTTTGAAGATCTAACCCTTGGCTGTAATCCCCGAGCAATGTCCAATACCGCGGACACGGCTATTCAAATAGATTTGACACTCTGCAGAGGTTGTACACTTTACCCACAAGATACAGCCGCTCACCACACAGGTGATTGTCCGTAACAAAGCCTTTCAGGAACTCCTATCTTAACCAATGAACCTCTTCGGTATTGCCTTCACTATCACTCCCCTCACACAGAGCCGAAGTATAGGACAGGCCAACACCGTTTGATGGGCACCAAGCCGTAGCATAGGTACGCTCCCCCACACAGATACACCCCTGTGTACTGTCATCCTGAGGTATCAGAGGAAAGATATCAGAATCCTAATCAACTAGGTCTGTCCCATACCAGACATGTGGTTGTACGGGTGACTCAGTTCAAAGACTTGCAAGGTGAAGTCCTTAACTTGACCAAGGCAAGACTTCCATCACTCATAAGTGGCACACAACCCAATGTGGCACACAGACTCACAACTCCCATCAACCCATTGCCACACAGGCCCGCCTGGCACAAAGCCTCTTGCCACTTGCCCCAGTCTAAATCATTTCCCACCTGGTTGATTATTGTGCAACATATGCCAGCAATAACTCAACATCGGTACGGAACCACACAGGTCTCCGTACTTCAATTTCATCATGTAGCATCATCACACTACTTTTTCACAATACATTCAGTATTTCATTAGTCAATATTGCTGCATTTCCAAAAGATCATGCAAGGCTCGTTGCAGGGCTAAGCGTCTAATCACGGTCTAGCCTCCCGTGTTGGCACAATATTATCATCCAACTAGTACAAGCAACCTATGGTGACAATGATTTCAGGGCATACAAGTAATAATTTCAAGGTGACATTAACAATATTGGTTTATTAGCTAAATTACCCAAATTCATTCAAATACATTTTTAATTAATTTAGCATGCATAATTTTAAAGCAAAATATATAATTAAAAGAAACTGGGATCAAAATGGTCAAAGCATCACTTGCCTTCAAAGAGTTGCTGGTCGTGGCCCGAAGCTTGGTCTTGAGCGACAAATTCTTCTTCGAAGCTTTCCGACAAATTTGCATCTACGCGTAAAAATAACAAATGCAATAAATACCTAAACCAGTAGAATAAATGACCTCAAAAATTCAACTAATATTCACCATTAAAAAGATCTCAATTTTATAAATTTTTAGAGACTGGAATCACCCCAATCGGAGTTCAAATGCAAAAGTTATAGCCTTTCAAAGTTTGCAAATATATTAAAAAGAATAAACCGAATTAACATAAATATTTTTCAACTGAAAACCCGATTTAATGCGTCAGCATGACGTCAGCCGACACGCGGCACACTCTGGTGCAGCCACGTCGCCTCGGTCTATGGACTGGGTCCATGGACCGGCTCTGGTCCACGGTGGACCCAGTTCACGAAACAGTGCACCTGGCCCCCCACCTGATGACGTCAGCACTGACGTCAGCCGACTGCCTCGAGATTTGTGCATGAACACGTGTCACTATCTCGGCCATCGCTCGACCAACAGCCAGATCTCAGCCAAGCGGCGCAATCGGGACCGTCAAAGATTCAACGGCCAGATCGAACGACACACGCCGCTATGCACCGAGATGCGCGCGACACGCGTCACGCATCCAGCTGCGCCCACGCATCCAACGGCCAGCCACGCACCGACTCAGCGTCGCCTCGAGCTCCATGCCTCCACGCGTCAGGCATCCGACAGCGCGCCCGAAATCGACGGCTGGATCCCGCGCACGCCCAGCGATACCTCGACTTATGCGAAGACACGCGGCGCAATCCCGACGGCCCGTTGAAATCAACGGCCGAGATGGGTCTGATCCCCGGTCAAAATGCCCACGCGTCAGCACACGATTCGGCGAGGGTACGGTGCCATCACCGTCGCACGTTCAAATCTGGACGACGCGGATCCTTAGGGCAACCCGGATCTAATCTTTACCGTTTAGATCTAATCCAACAGCGCAGGTTACCGGAGCGGTTTACTGTGCACAAGGAAACGTGGCACAATCTCAAGCGTCCACCGCAGATCTAACGGCTAAGATCCACTAAAAGTCCTAATATCCAGATCTAATCTACACCGCACAACACAGATCTAACGGCTACGATCTAATCCAAACGTAAACAGAGAAGGGGCTACGTGGACTCACCCACGCGGTGCGATGAAGATCGAACGGTCGACGGGGTTTGACGAGGTTGATGGCAGCGAAGAAGGAGAGGCTGCCGGAGCTAAGGAAGATGAGGACATCAACGGCATTGCAGAGCGTTCCCGGTGTGAACAAGTGGCGCGTTCGACGCGCCTCGGCGAGATCGGTACTCCGGTGACCTCGGCAGCGGCGAAGGTGAACTGGCGACGGCAGAACGAAGCAAGGACGACGGCGGAGCGAGAGAACAACTACGACAAGCTCATACGGGCGCTAGAGAAGGTCTCGGCATGCGTGCAAGGAGTGAAAAAGAAGCGACGAGAAGAGCTCTACACAACGCAGCAACTGACACTTTAAAAGGAGCCTCGACATGCGCGCAATCACCGGCGAAATGAGAGGAACGCTCGGTGGTGATTACTCCAGCGATGATGCCCGACCGAACTGATGTGGCACGATACTGACCGTCTGCGTGGCGATGATCCGAAGGCGCACACACGCGAGCAACGCAGCGCAACGGCAACCGTTGGATCCCGATCCGACGGTGCGGACGCACGGCGACTAGGGTTTCTGATGCGCTGGTCCGGGCTGAGCACAGTGCTGGGCTGGCCCAACACTATTCACCTGATTTTCAAAGCTTTTCTTATTTAAAATAAAACAGATAAATGAACAAAGTCAAATTAAATAGCAAAAATACCCGAAAAAATTCAAAAAAATTCTGGAAAATATTTTGAGACATTTGGAACTCAAATAAAATATTTTCAATAAAACTTTACATAAACTTTTCCATTATTTAATTGATTTCAAGAAAGGCCATATTTGAATAAATCCAAATAAATTTCAATAAATTCCCAAAAATTCTCAAAAATAAAAAATACTCCAAAATTTAATTTATCGAGATTTTTAGGGTGTTACATCAGTCGTCGTCTTCGATTCGGTTTCCGGGTTCGCCGCTGTCGCATGATTTAGGTTTTCCATTTTCGTGCGCATGCCGAGGTTATTTAAAGCGCAGACCGCACCCCGAGAATCTCCATCTCATTGCGCATCCATAGCCCTACCTTCATCGTCCGTGCCGCCGTTGTTCGTCCGCTAGAGCTCGTCACCATTCATCTTCCTCATTTTGCGTCACCATCGAGACGTCTTTTGCCGCACCGGTTCTAGATCCAGATTCGTTGTGTGAAGCCGCGTCGGAGCCGCTACTTCTTCATCACCGGAGGAGCCTAGTTCGCCGCCGGGGAGGTCGTCGTCTTCGTCTTCGGGAGCCAAGCGTCGCCGTGACATCACCGGGACTTGAAACTTCACGCAGCCATTGGATCTTCATCGAACCATCCAGATCGCACCGCGTCGCCTTCGTCAGTAGTGAACATCTCCGATAAGATTAGTCGTCCGATTAGATGTGAACGGTAGAGATTGTGCCACGTTTCGGTAAGTGCGGTAAACCGTTCGGGTATCAATAGCCGTCGGATCTAGATCCAGCCATCGTGTTAGTGCCGCATGGTCACGGATTGCTGACCGTTGGATCGCTACGCAGATGTGCGACGCGTGTCGGTGTGGAAACCGAAGCTCCGTGCGCTGGGTTCACGGTGGACCAGAGGAGGTTCGTGGACCGGGTTTGTGCACCGAGGAGACGTGTTAGCGTCTGATTGGTCCACGTGTCGCTTGCGCAATAACTCGATTTTTTAGAATAAAAATAATTCGGGAAAATCGGATTTTCTGTTTTCTATATTTACAGAATTAATTCAAACTTTGAATAGATATAACTTTTGCATATGAACTAATATTTGAGTGATTCAAATTTCTAAAAATTTGTAAAATCAAGATCTATTTAATGGTGAATTTTATTTTATTTTTGGAGTATGTTTGCTCTCTATTTTGGTGTTTAATTGCTATTTATGTCTCGATTCGCGTAGACATTGCTTTGTTCAATAATCCGGAAGAGAATTCGACGCTTCAAGACCCAAGTCCATAGCAGGATCAGAACCTATTCCAAGGCAAGTTTGGCTTTGATCATTTTGTACCTAGTTTTACAAATTCGCTATATTGTCTTTAAACTATTGCATAATATTTCGTAAGTGCAAATGGTTTCGATTACTTTGGGATCTAGCTATCATGCCTAGTTGAGTTATACCCTACCTTGTCAATTGTATGCCATAATCTAATTGTCACCCTAGGATGGTTAAAGTACTAGTTGGTTATTATTTAACAATCAACATGGGTTGGTTAGACCGTATTAGTCTACTTAGCCATGCCACATACCTGTCACACATTCGAAATGTTGAAAGTTAATCTTGACTAATGGAATATGGAACAATGTTATGAACTTGTGTGTCATGTGTGGTCACACAGTGATGTCGAGTTGTAGTGGCGGGGAGGTCACACAACGAGATTGAATTGTTGATGGCACGTGGTGCTTGGTAATCAACTGGGGTGGAAATAATTTAGATTGGGTCAAGTGGCAAGGGACAGTGTAAGGTGGGTCAGGAATAGCAAGGGTATGTGGAAGTCTTGCCTTAATCACCCTAAGGACTTAACGTTGCAAGCCTTTGACCTGAGTTTTTCTTGCAACCACATGTCTGGAATGGGACAGCTTAACTGACTAATTTGTGATGTCTAGATTTCGGTACTGTCGTGGTGAATAGTGAGTCCCAGGTTTACGGATTAACTCACATGGCGCAAGAGGGGGGCCCTGTTGTGGTTTAGCCCTTCAGTGTTGAAACCTTAGCGAGCAGTACTGAGTCTAGGTGGAGCATTGTAAAGGCTTTGTTATAATCACTCGCCTTTGTGGTGTTTGGTTATATCGTGTGGGTAAAGTGCATAACCTCTGCAAAGTGTATATAGTCTATTCGAATAGCAGTGTTCACGGTATTGAACAATGCTCGGGAATTACTGTCAAGGGTTAAACTTTTAATTAAATAAAACCTAGAGGGGATGGCGGTTCGCCATTGGAAATTGGAAGATGATTAGGAGTTAAACTGTGTTACTTGAGAAAGGTTGCAAGTTATTAATATTGATAGATGTTTTACTGCCTTCAATCTATTTATCGTATTCTTTAATGAAACATTGCTTTATTGCAAATTAGCCTTATTAGCTATTCCTTTGGAACAAGCCTTGCATATAGTTATGGTAGAATTGCATTTTGTGCACAACTTGATGAGTGCTTTATGTACTCACCCCACCAACAATAACAACCTCAGAGGATGAAGAGGCTACACTTGCTATGGAGGAGGAGTACCATGATGGTGTGAATGCTTAGGGTTCGAACCTCGTCAGTTTCCTGTGGTGAACTGGAGAGCTGCTATGTTCATTTATATTTTCGCTGTTGCATATTTCTATTTCTTAGTCTATGCACTGCGTGGCAATAATCATGTAAGTCACAACAGTTATTACTAAATAATGGGACTATTATATTATTCCGTTGTGTATGATTGTGATAACATCTACGTTAAGTCTGTGTGCACTAGCGTGATCCTGGACTAGTGCGATATACACAGAGGGTCCGGATTTGCATAGTCGGGTCCCAACATCCTTAGGGTAGAACGAACTCATCCAAGGGTGGAGGATGACTCAAGAGTAGTATAAATAGAGCGGTAGGGGTAGCCTTCCTCCTTTTGAAGGTTTGAAGTTTTTGTGCTCCTTTGAGTTTTGCCTACTTTGTTGTGAGGTTTTGTAAACCTCTCTTCCAAAAATGAAAATTTAATTTTCTCAATTCTGAGTTTACTTTCCGTATTTACATTATGCCTTAAATTCTGTCTTTAAATTCACCAATTTACATTCTTGCAATTTACTTCCTGCACATTTGGATTTGCCTCCCCTCCTTCTAAATGTTGTGTATCTTATGCCAAGGATGAATGATTGATGGATGAGTCTTCTTCAGACCATATCCCAATTATCTAGGTAAATCTTGTGGTCTTCCTTGCAAGAAACAGATCTCTTGTTCTTCAGATGATCAATCTTGAAAGATCGAGTTTTTGGTGTTCTTGTCTTGTGTTCTATCTTGCTATGACATGTGGGAAGCCATCTAAGATCATCTTCATCATCAAGAACCCACGAGCTAGCTGAGGGCCAAATTTTTGTTATTGAACCCGTTCTTGTGCTCTTCCTTGAATTGGAAAAAAGGTCAGAACTTTGACGTCAATCCTTTCGATTGAAGATTGGAATAGGTTCCTGACATCCATAGGAAGGTGTCCACAAAGTTTCATGATGTTTGGATCAGCCGATCAAAAGATTCATTAATTTTCATTGAGTCAAGTTGATTTTTTACTATTCACTGGTCGTGCTACAGTACCCCTGCCGTCAGTGCCGCTACAGTATTGTCGGGACCCGATTCTGAGAATCTGGACCCTCTATGTATTCTGTGCTAGTCCAGGATCACGCTAGCACACACGGCCTTTACAAGGTTGCACATTGCAGACATTACAGCGATACAATAATAAATATTGTAAACATTTATATAAATGGAATTGTACGACCTTATGGTCTCTTTACATAAATCAGCCACGCAGGGCTTACATTATCAGAGTAAGAAAGAAAACAACGGAAAACAAATAAACTTTGTGGAAACCTTCATCTTGCCACAGGCAACTGACTAGGCTTGCCCCCTAATTATCCGGATCCTCAATATACTCCTCCCAGACTGGCGTAGACTCCTCCACTGTTGTTGGGGTTGATAGGAAAGGAGGGGTGAGTACTCAAGGCACTCAGCAAGTAATGCACAGAATGCAGTGCTATTACTATATGCAAGGCTTATTCCAAAGAATTGGCTTTCTTGGTTCTTTTGCATCAAACAACATTTTCAAACTAGCATCTTGTTTAGATTGAAAGCAGTGAAATAGTTACATACATAATGCTAAGTTCTTCAAACAGTTTTTCTTCTTCAAAGATTCTTGGCACACAACCTTAATAGTTCATTTTCACACTGGCACACAGCCACCCATTCCGCATTTTTATTTTTGAAGATCTACCCCTTGACTGTAATCCCCGAGCAATGTCCAATACCGCGGACACGGCTATTCGAATAGATTTGACACTCTGCAGAGGTTGTACACTTTACCCACAAGATACAGCCGCTCACCACACAGGTGATTGCCCATAACAAAGCCTTTCAGGAACCTCTATCTTAATCAATGAACCTCTCCGGTATTACCTTCACTATCATTTCCCTCACACAGAGCCGAAGTATAGGACAGGCCAACACCGTTGGATGGGCACCAAGCCGTAGCACAGGTACGCTCCTCCACACAGATACACCCCCATGTACTGTCACCCTGAGGTATCAGAGGAAAGATATCAGAACCCTAATCAAATAGGTCTGTCCTATAACAGACATGTGGTTGTACTGGTGACTCAGGTCAAAGGCTTGAAAGGTGAGGTCTTTAACTGACCAAGGCAAGACTTCTAACACTCAACAGTGGCACACAGCCCCCATGTGGCACACAGCCTCACAACTCTCATCAACTCATCGCCACATAGGCCCACCTGGCACAAAGCCTCTTGCCACTTGCCCCAGTCTAAATCATTTCCCACCTAGTTGATTATTGTGCAACACATGTCAGCAATAACTCAACATCGATACGGAACCACGCAGGTCTTTGTACCTCCGTCTCATCACGTGGCATCTTCACACCACTTTCAAAATAAATTCAATATTTCATTAGTCAATATTGTAGTACTTCCGAAAGATCATTCATGACTCGTTGCTAAGCTAAGCAGCTAATCACGGTCTAGCCTCCCGTGTTGGCATCATATTAATATCCAACAAATATGAATAACCTTAGGGTGGACAATGATTTAAAGGCATACAAATAGTAATTCCAAGGTGGCAATAACAATATGGGTTGATTATCTACATTACCCAAATCAATTTAAATTCATTTTTAATTAACTTAGCATGCATAATTTCAAAGCAAAGTACATTTTAAAAACTGGGATCGAAATGGTCAAAGCATCACTTGCCTTCAAAAAGTTGCTGGTCGTGTTTCGGAGCTTGATCTTGGGCGATAAACTCTTCTACGAAACCTCCCGGCAAATTTGCGTCTACGCGTAAAAAAAATCATATATGCAATAAATAATCAAAACAGTAGACTATATAGCCTCAAAAATTAAAATAAAATTCATCATTAAAAAGAGCATAATTTTACAAATTTTTAGAAACTGGAATCACCTCAATCGGAGTTCAAATGCAAAAGTTATAGCCTTTCAAAGTTTTAAATAAATATAAAAAAGAATAAACCGAATTAACATAAATATTTTTCAACTAAAAAACCGGTTTATTGCGTCAGTATGACGTCAGGGGACACGTGGCACTCTCTGGTGCTGCCACATCGCTCTGGTTCATTGACTCGGTCCACGGCTCGGCTCTGGTCCACGGTGGACTCGGTCCACAAAACAGTGCACCTGGTCCCACCAGATGACGTTAGCACTGACGTCAGCAAGATGCCTCGAGATTCGTGCGCAGACACGTGTCACTTTCTCGGCCATCGCTCGGCCAACGGCCAGATCTTAGCCACGCGGTGCAATCGGGACCGTCAAAGATTCAACGGTCAGATATACCGACACACGCTGCAATGCACCGAGATGCGTGCGACACACGTCGCGCCGTTCGGATTTGACGGCTGGATCACGCGCACGTTCGGCGGCTTCTCGGTTTACGCGCAGCCACGCGGCAAGATCGCAGCCACGCGCCCGAATGAAACGGTCCGATCTGGTCTCCCCTCGGTCAACGCGCACACGCGTCTGCACGTGATTCGGTGGAGGTGCGGCGTCATCTCCGCCACACGTTCAAATTTGAATGGCACGGATCTGCGCGTCGCAGTTCAACCCACAGCTATTGTTTAGATCTAATCCAACGGTCCACGGTACCCGAGCTATTTACTATTCATCAAACTACGCGGCGTAATCTCACATGTACACTATCGATCCAACGGTTGAGACTAAAACAAAACGCAGAAACTAGATTTAATCACCGCCGTTCAATCAACACATCTACGGTCAAGATTAACGCTAGGAAAACGAGGAGATCAGCGACGTGGAAGTACCATAATCGCGCAATGCAGATCGGATGGTCGGCGATGCTTGACAAAGTCAACGACGGTGAGGAAGCGAAGGTTGCCGGAGCTGGAGAAGACGACGCGGTCGACGGCGCTACGATGGTTCTCTGGCGTGAAGAAGTGGTCCACTCGACGTGGCTTGCTTCGGTGAACTCGGGATGGGGTCGGAGCAAGGCGAAGCGGCTCGGACGACGACGAGAGGAAGCAAAAACAACGGCAGCGAGAGAAAGCAACTACGGCGAGCTACTGCGGAGTCTCAGGGGCGTCTCGGCGTGCGTGCGAGGAGACAAAAGGAGCGGCGAGAGAAGCTCTGCACGACGCACTCAATGGATACTTAAAAGCTGCCTCGATGTGCGTGAAACCCGCCGGCGAAACTCACGGCCATCAATGCCCACGTCTCTCCGGTGATCCCGCGAGGAAGAAGCGACGTGGCGCAATCCTGACCGTCCGTGCGGCGATGATCCGAAGGTGTTCTGCGTGCGGGCGACGCGGCGCAACGACAGCCATTGGATCCCGATCCGACGGTGCAGATACGCGGCGGCTAGGGTTTCTGGCGCGCTGGGCCGGGCTGAGCATAGTGCTGGGCTGGCCCAATACTATTCATTCCCGTTTTTAAATCCTTTTTCATTTAAAATAATTCCAGAAATTCAAATATTCCAAGAAAATAACCAAAAATACTAGAAAATTTCCATAAAAATTCCAGAAAATACTTTGAGCTATTTGGAACTCAAATAAAATATTTTCAATAAAACTTTGTATAAACTTTTGCATCAATTTAATGAAATTCAAGAAAGGTCACAAATGAATAAATCCAATTAAATTCTTATAAATTCTCAGAAATTCTCAAAAACCAAAAATACTCCAAAATTTAAATTAGAGTAAATTTCAGGGTGTTACAAGTATCCCCAGTAGTGAGGGGCTACAGTTCATCCGTTAGTACCAGGGCTAAACAGCGGTATTCTGCCCTTCGTAGAAAATTCGTGGAATTTTGTTTTCTCCACTTTGCTTTGATGAAGTGAGGTTCTTGGTTGGTTCTTTGAGGGGAAAATTTTATTTTGAGATCATTCACCTCCCTCTGATTGCCATCTTGGTCCTTCAATTGGTATCAGAGCCAATTTTGCTCTTCCATAAATCTTGACCGGTCTCTAGGCCATGGCGACGGACAAATATTCCACCAAGCCTCCTATCTTTTCTGGAGTAGATTTTCCTTTCTGGAAGTCGAGAATGGAGTCGTACATCACTACTCCAGGGCTTCCTGATTTGGCAGAAGGTGAAGCTCTCGTATGATGTTCCTGCAATGAAAATGTCACATCCGGCAATATGGCTGATGTTGAAGCGAATGCTAAGGTAAGGAATATCCTCATACAGGGCCTTAGCCACAATGAGTACGACAGGATCTCTCACCTACGATCTGCTCACCAGATCTGGGTGACCCTCAATGCTTACCATGAGGGCACCACCCAGATCAAGACGGTGAGATAGGGTCAGTACAAGCGTGACTACAACAAGTTTGAACAGTACGCTGGTGAGACCCTTTATGAGTGCTTTGGTCAGTTTATAAGGATTTTGAGCGATCTCTGTGTGGTTGGTTGCGCATACCTTGACTCGGAGAACACTCGACACTTCTTGACCGTACTAAGAGAAGAACAAAGGCGGAGATGACTTCACCGGGATGTGCTTCATGGCGAACGTCAACGGCATCAACGACTTCCAACTCAATAGCGATCAGACGAGGTACCCTCTTATGACCAGCTCAATGAAGCTTTCTGCAAGCTAGGAAAATTTCATGCTAGAGCTAGAGCTAGGTGTATGGGGCTAGAGAAGGAAGTAGGTACCTTGATTCGGGAGTTAGCTTCTCTTAGATCTTCTCCCTCCCGAGTCTCTGATGACTGTTCTCTATGTGATGCCTTGCTTGTAGAGCTTGAGAATCTAAGGACTTTGCATGATAGTGTGTTGTCTGAGCTAGATAGTCTTAAGTTGAAGAATGATAGCACTGATTCTATTGATGCTATTCCTATAAATGCTAGTTTTTTTCATGCTCACACTAGTGCATCATGTGAAAATTGCCCTAAATTGCTTGCTGAAATTGATGCTATGAGCACTCACCTTAGGAAGCTATCTTCTAGAAATAATGAACTTGAATTGTATGCTTCTAAGGACTCAGTCAGCTCATGTGAGGGTTGTAGGCAACTAAAACTTGACAATGAATCCTTAAATGTCAAGTGTGCTGAACTTGCTAAGGACTTACTAGTTAAGTCACAAGAAAGTTGCTTGCGATGTGCTGAGATTGAAGGGGACTTGGATTAAATGCAAGTCGAACTTAAGAAGAAGCTTGAGGACCAGACCCTTAGGATTAGAAATGCCCCTTGCATTTCTTGTGAGGCCCTCAAAGTTGAGTCAGCCGTGCTAAGAGAGAAAAATGCACGTTCTGGTACTTCTTCCTTATCTGGTTCTTCTTCTTCCTATTCCCCATGTTCTTCCCGTGCCTCTCTCTTTCAGAAGTGTGAGTATCTTATGAGCACTCTTGAGAAGTTTGTACGAGGCAAGAAGAAGCTCAATCTCATTCTAGACCAGTCTAAGATAAGTCAATTTAATCAAGGTCTATGATTTGACTACTTGGAGCACGCTAGGGCTCATCCTCCTACTATTGTGCGTGGCTCCAAGAGTGGAGAGATTTTGGTTTCTCCCAGGGTGAGCACCACTATGTTTAGGTCTATTGGGGTTCTCCAAGGGATCTCTGACCAGAAGGTTGCTCCTCCTGCTGCTTCTACCTCTAGCAAGGCGAAGTACTTATGCACCTTCTGTTAGAAGGATAGTCACCTAGTAGATTCCTGCTTCAGGTGTGCCAAGATCACGAGACGTGAGCGTGTTCATGCCCTTAGGGGTATTTAGAGTCATGCCCAGACTTTGAGTGATCCTAAGACACACACTACTGCTTATTCGAGTTTTCGTCCTGGATCTGAACTTGGTCAGTCTCTTCGATGTCCTCTTAATATTCCTCTTGTTTCTCCTCGAGGTAGATATCAGCGGCATGAGGAGTTTCCTGGTAGGAGAATTGGGCAGCATCACTGGGATAGTCCGGCCTTTGCACGACGGCGGACCAACCCAGCTCCAGCTCCCATATCTTCTGCTAGGGCTACTTCTGGTATTGTGAGAGTAGAGCAGCAGAGAGACACTAGAGTCCAGTATTTTGCTCATGTGGCTGGTACTTTGGGACATCGTGTGGTTCAGTATTGAGTTCCTAGATCTTCTCTTTATCCCAGTACTAAGTTATCTCTCTCTTGTGTGTTGACCAAGTCCGTAGGATGGGGAAGGGAGATGTTTAGATCGTTGACTCTGGTTGTTCTCGTCATATGACCGGAGACTCAAGATGGTTCTATTCCCTAGTCCAAGCTCCCAGTGATGAGTTGATCACTTTTGGGGATGCTTCATCAGGTAGAGTCATTGTCAAAGGTACCATCTGCATTAATGAAAATTTCATTCTTAAAGATCTTGCCTTAGTGAGTAATCTGCAATATAATTTGTTGTCTGTCTCTCAGCTTATCGATGATATTTCGAGGTAAGCTTTAAGAGTAGTGTCTGTAGAATCCTTGATTCATTAGGGGAGTTAGTTTGCAAAATTTCTAGATTTGGGAGTTTTATGTGCTGATTTTTCTGCTTCTTCTGGAGACTCTCTTCGGTGTTTGATTGCTTCTAAGTTTCGTGATCTCTCCTTCTAGCATAGGAGATTATGTCACATCAGCTTTGACCATTTGACCCGGGTTAGCAACCACGATCTCATTGGTGGTCTGCCTCAACTCAAGATGTTCAAAGACTTAGTTTGCTCTCCTTGCTGACATGGCAAGATAGTTGCTGCTTCTCACCCTCCAGTCACTGTTGTGATGACTGATGTACCAGGATAGCTTTTACATATAGACACTGTTGGTCTAGCTAGAGTGCAGTCAGCGGGTGGAAAGTGGTATGTTCTTGTCATTGTCGATGATTTTTCGTGGTATTCTTGGGTGTTTTTCATGGCCTCGAAGGATGAGTCTTTTACCCACTTCAGGGGTTTGGTCAGTAGGCTGTCTGTTGAGCTCTCTAGTGCCTTACAATCTATACGCAGTGACAATAGTACGGAGTTCAAGAACTCCTACTTTGAAAGCTTCTGAGAGGAGTTAGGCGTAGAGCATCAGTTTTCCTCTCCATACGTCCCTCAGCAAAATGGCGTAGTGGAAAGGAAAAACAGGACATTGGTCGAGATGGCCAGGACGATGCTAGATGAGTACATTACTCCTAGTAAGTTTTGGGCTAAGGCTATAGCTACTGCTTATCATGTGTCTAATTGAGTTTTCTTGAGAGCACATTTGCATCGCACTTCTTACGAGTTGAGGTATGGGCGAAAGCCCAATGTTTCTCATTTTCGTGTGTTTGGTTGCAAGTGTTTTATTTTGAAGTCTGGGAACCTAGATAAGTTTGAGTCTCGTTCTTCTGATGGTATTTTTTTAGGTTACTCGACTTTTTCTCGTAGCTATAGGGTCTGGAGTTGTGATGCGAATAGGATCATAGAGACCTATGAGGTGACCTTTGATGAGGCTAGCCCAGGAGCTAGACCTAACATTTCAGGCTCTTCTTCCGTCTCTGAGACCATCTTTGTAGAGGATGAGAATGATGGAGATGATATTGTTCCACCTGATCCAGTCCTTTCTACACCTGAGGAGCCTCCTATTTCTATTTATGCACCTCAGTGAGACCAGCCCTTACCTTTAGACTCTCCTTCAGCGAGTGGCTCTATTCTTGCCTCTTCTGTTCATGAGGTAGAGGACACTTCTGCTTCTGGACCTCCCCGCTATATTCAGAGACATCATCTACCTGATCAGATCATTGGCGATCTGTTTGAGCGGGTCACATGCTCAAAATCTAGTTTGTCTAGTTTCTGCCTCTACTCAGCCTATGTTGCCTCCTTTGAGCTAAAAGATGTTTCTTATGCATTATCCGATGAGTCATGGATTAATACTATCCATGAGGAACTTGAGAACTTCAAGAGGAACAAGGTATGGCAGCTTGTCGAGCCCCCCATCTGGTCATAATGTCATTTGGACCAAGTGGGTGTTCAAGAACAAGAAGAGTGAGGATGGGGATGTCATTATAAACAAGGCTAGGCTATTTGCAAAGGGCTTTTCTCAGATCAAGGGTCTTGACTTCGTGGAGACCTTTGCCCCTTTAGCAAGATTAGAGGCTATTAGGATCATGCTTGCATTTTCGATATCCAAGGGCTTCAAGCTTTATGAAATGGATGTCAAGAGTGCATTCCTTAATGGATATATTGAGGCAGAGGTGTATGTCAGACAACCTCCAGGATTTGAGAACCCCAAATACCCAAACCTTGTCTTCAATCTTTTCAAAGCTTTATATGGACTTAAGCATGCCCCTAGAGCTTGGTATGAGAGGCTTAAGTCCTATCTTCTTAGTCGTGGTTTTAAGATGGGTATAGTAGAAAAGACTCTGTTCATCAGATACCAGGATTCTCATTTTCTCCTCGTTCAGATTTATGTGGATGATATTATCTTTAGTGGCTCTTCGTACGTACTCTCTTGTGTCTCAGTTTTCAGAGGTAATGAGCACATAGTTCGAGATGAGCATGATGGGCGAGTTAAGCTACTTCCTTGGCTTCCAAATTAAGCAGACTCGGGAAGGCACCTTCTTGCATCAAGGCAAGTACACTCAAGACCTCCTGAGGCGCTTCAACATGTCTGATGGGAAGCCAGTGATGACTCCTATGGCCACCTCTACTGTTCTCGAGCCTGATGAGAATGGTGAGCTAGTTGATCAGAAAGAGTTCCAGAGCATGATCGGATCCCTCTTGTACCTCACTGCTTCGAGATCGGACATACATTTTGCTGCGTGTCTGTGCGCTCGATTTCAAGCTTCTCTTCGCGCCTCTCACTGCCAAGCGGTGAAGCACATCTTCAAGTACCTTCGAGCTACCACTGAATATGGTATTTGGTACTCTTCTTCTTGTCTGTCCCTTAGAGCTTTTTCTGATGCAAACTTTGCTGGTTGTATGATAGATAGGAAGAGCACTTCTATCACTTGCCAATTTATTGGCACTTCTCCTGTTTCTTGGTCATCTAGAAAGCAGTTCAAAGTTGCACAGTCCACCGCTGAGGCCGAGTACGTTGCTACAGCTAGTTACTGTAGTCAGGTGCTTTGGATGAGATCGACCTTGCGTGACTTTGGGTTAGAGATAGAGAGTGTTCTATTTTTCTGTGACAACAATTCTTCTATTTGCATTGCTAAAAACCCAGTGCTGCACTCCAAGACCAAGCATATAGATATTAGATATCACTTCCTTAGAGACCATTTGGAGAAGCGTGATATAGTGCTTCAGTTTGTGGATAGTGACCACTAGATTGCCGATATCTTTACCAAGCCTTTGGATAGCTCTAGGTTTATGGCCTTGAGAGGAGAGTTTAGAGTTGTGTGCCCTTAGGCATGGCATCACTTGAAGGGGAGCTGATTTGTATATTATGTATGATATATGTTCTCTTCCAGCATTTCCTTTCTTTTGCATCTTCTGGGTGTTATTGAGCTTATTTCTAAAGTTCTGAGTTCACTTCACTTAGACTTTTGGCATGCTTTGCATGGACCTCTCATCTTATGCTATAGGCTGCTATCATGCACAATTAGCTGTTCTCTCTTCTCTCTAGGTTGAGTTCCCTCACAGTCTTATAAGTCTAGCAGGTGTTGGGCCCCCTGGGTAGACAGAGTCTGTGTGCACTCCTTAGCTTGGGATCTAGAGTCAGCTTCCCTATTTCAGTTATTGGGGAAGATGAGAGCGAGTTTGAGTCATAGTGTTCTCTAGTATCTTTTCTATGCTCTATAGCCACTCAGTTTGCAGTTTCTTGACTTCTTCTCCTCATTCTGTGTTTCTGTTTTCGATTGAGTTCATTTGTACCTTTCTTGAGCTTAATTCTGCTAATAACTCAATTTGAAATAGATTTGTGCTTAAAATTAATTCACTTGTTGAGGAGGAGTTTGAGAATCTGCTTCATCCATTGCATATAGACTTCATTTTCTATTTTATGATCTTTCTCTATTATGCAAATGAGCTACTATTCATGCTATGCACCCTACTACTCTATGAAGAAAAATGCTAGCTTAGATATTTCCAAGTTCATTTTGATTCATCTTGCTAAACTTGTTAAAAAATTGAAAAATAAAGCTTTAAATGAAAACTTGATGAAACATATTGCTTTTACTTGCTATGTTTCTCCTCTAGGTGCATATGCCATTATGTGTGAAATTTTGGATTTCTACTAGAGTCCCTATAGCAACTTGTGTAAAGCTAGGTTGATCCATACTTGAGTCCTTCACATGCTCATAAATCTAAATGGCAAAATGAAATGAGAAATTGACTCTTTTATGTAAATTGATCTCAGCACTTTGCATTCACGAGACGGCTTCCCATTGCACTTGGGATAAACTTGGAATGCATCGTGTATGACCAAGATCATTCTCTTAAGAGTTCTTCTTGAGATGGTCGACTATGGCTTGAGTCAATTACACTTAAAAAGTGCAAATAAAAAAAGAAGAAAAAAAACATAAGTGGGTAAAGAATGCAGATAATGTTACACATTTGCACCCCACTATGTCATTTGAAATCTTAAAGAAAAATTTGCATTCAAGATATTTGGGCTTAAGGACCTTGTATGCACATTTAGCTTTCCCAAAGTGTTGAGTAGGTTGAACTCTAGGTTTTCCAATTGATCCATTGTATGGCTTTGCCTCTAGTTTAGAAACCATGCTAAGTGTTGCAATTGTTAAATCATGCAAAAATGATATAGTCTTATTTGTGCTTGCTAGCAAAATTGACATTTGCACTTGGACATGTCTTAGTTTAGCATAATCTAAACTTGAGTAGCTTGGTGTCATACGTTGTATATATGGTCACTTGGATAATTTTTAAAACTCTTTTAGGATGCATTTCATGCATACATGTGTAAAGGGGGAGAAAATGCCATCTTGATGCCTATATTGCCAAAAGGGGGAGGAATTATAGAAAAAGCATCATTAAAAGATAAAAATGAATGCATCTTGGTTCTTATGATCATGGTGAAAATTGCTATTTCTTAGGATCATAAGCCTTTCTTTGTGAGTTTTTGTTGAATTTCTAGAGCTTTTGTAGAAAACTTGTTCTTTCTATTGCCATGCTCTACAATCCTTCTTGCCAACTTGGTTATGATCTCATTTTCTTCTCTCCGGACCAAGTTTGGCTTTGCAATCAAATTGCTTTCTTCTTCTTTCATTCAAAATCAAATTTATGCCTGTTGTGTTATTTGTCAATATACTTATCAAGGGGGAGATTGAAAGACCATGTGGAGGTCTACCCATGTTTGTGATTAGTATTTGACAAAATTTGAGCTTAGTTTGCTCTGGTTTGAGTTTGATTTGAATTGGATTTTTAAATTGAAGCAATTTGAGTTGTGTCTGCCAGAGGGCGGCACTACCGGCCTATGGAGCAGTAGTATATTCCAGAGTGGGTCTTCGTTGGATATTCAGGTGAGCGGCACTACCGGTCATGCTAGAGCGGTAGTGCCGACCGAGCGGTACCACCGGCCCCAGGAGGCGGTAGTGCCGACCTTTGAGCGATTTTGAGAGATTTGAATTTTCAATTTGCATGAGATTAATTGCATATTATTTTGGGCAATGCTATGTGATGTGTTTCCTTGTTTTTGATGGTTACAGGACGACGATGCTAGATCATGGTGAGGCGGAGGTTGATCGGGACTAGGCGAGGTGCGCTGGAGGTCCAAACAGTCATGGATCGCCAGAAGTTGATCGGAGATGGAGTCGCAGCCATCTTAGAAGACAAGGAACGGATGAGATACTAGCTAGGAGCTTCTAGGATCAAAGAGGGCCGTTGGATTGCGGTCTAGGTGATAGAGTAGCGGGTCTAGCTAGTATGCTTTGAAAAGCGTGCAAAAACCCTTTATGTTAAAGGGTTTTGGGTTAGCCCATGTATGAGTGAGTGAGTCAATCCTAGCCCTTGATGGTAATCCTTAGGGTAGCTCGAACTCATCCAATGGTGGAAGATGACTCAAGAGTAGTATAAATAGAGGGGTAGGGGTAGCCTTCCTTACTTGAAGGTTTGAGGTTTCTGTGCTCCTTTTAGCTTTGCCTACTTTGTTGTGAGGTTTTGTAAACCTCCCTTCCAGAAATGAAAATCTAATTTTCTCAATTCTGAATTTACTTTCCGCATTTAAATTATGCCTTAAATTCAGTCTTTAAATTCAGCAATTTACTTTCTTCACATTTGGATTTTCCTCTCCTTGTTCTAAATGCTTGTCGATCTTATGCCATGGATGAATGATTGATGGATGAGTCTTCTTCAGACCATATCCCAATCATCTAGGAAAATCTTATGTTCTTCCTTGCAAGAAACCGATCTTTTGTTCTTTAAGATGATCAATCTTGAAAGATCGGGTTTTTGGTATTCTTATCCTGTGTTCTAGCTTGCTATGACATGTGGGAAGCCATCTAGGATCATCTTGATCATCAAGAACCTACGAGCTAGCTGAGGGCCAAGTTTTTGTTTTTGATCCCGTTAATGTACACTCTTCCTTGAATTGGAAAATGGTCGGAACTTTGACGTTAATCCTTGTGATTGAAGGTTGGAATAGGTTCCTGACATCCATAGTAAGGTGTCCACAAAGTTTCACGACGTTTGGATCAGCCAATCAAAAGATTCATCAATTTTTCTTTTGAGTCGTGCAGATTTTTACTATTCACTAGGCAACGCTACAAGACTCCCAAAGAAGATCGCTATAGTACCCCGGTAGTGTCAGACATCGCTCATCCGCAAGATCGGGCTAAATAGCGGTAGTGCCGCCTGTCGACTTTTGTAGTCAGCAATAAATTTATGGGGTAGGCGCTGGATCTCAAACTCGATGGTCACACAAGACAAGGGGTTTAGATGTTCGTGCCCTCGTGATGGAGGTAATACCTAATCTGTGTCTTTGGGATTATGCAGATCTCTTGGATCTAAGATTGCTCAAAGCGCAATATGCTCTGGGCGATATGAGGTGTGCTATGCTCTATGGCTTGATCGCTCTATGCTTGGATGATCGGATCCTTCTGTCGTTGCCCGCCCTCTCCCTTATATAGCGGGGGTGGGGTGGCTTACAGAGTCCTGATCGGTTAAGAGATTCCGATCGGTTACAAGATTCTAGTCGGTTACAGGATAGAGTTTACATCTTTATCTACCCTATTAACGACTCGGATTACAACCGTATCTATCATATCTAAATATAAGTTCAACTTCCTTTAGGATATGTCCCTTTGCGCACGGCAGCGGGGCCTGACGCGGGGAGTATCTTCTGGGCCTCCCTCTTGGGCCTGTCATGAGGGTACCTGGGTTCTTATATTCCACACCGCCCTTCGCAGAAAATTCCAGGAATTTTGTTTTCTCCACTTTTGCTTTGATGAAGTGAGGTTTCTTTTTGGTTCTTTGAGGGGAATATTGTATTTTGGGATCATTCACCCCCGCTATGATTGCCATCTTGATCCTTCAAATGTGGTCCATGGATTTCGGGCCCTCCTGTCAGTCTATCGAGCATTTTTCCAATTTAATTTTATTTGGGAAATTGATTACTAACGTCAGCTTGGCATCATTAATCGGATTTTTAGTAGAAAAATAAATCAGGAAATCTGAATTTATCTTTTTCTTGATTTTACCTTGTGCTTTAGGTTGCTATCGTGCGTGATTAGTTGTTCTCTCTTCTCTCTAGGTTGAGTTCCCTGACAGTCTTATAAGTCTAGCAGGTGTTGGGCCTCCTGGGTAGACAGGGTCTGTGTGCACTCCTTAGTTGGGATCTAGAGTCAGCTTCCCTATGTCAGTCACTGGGGAAGATGAGAGTGAGTTTGAGCCGTAATGAGTCTCTTCTATCTTATCTATGCTCAATAGCCATCCAATTTGCAGTTTCTCAACTTCTTCTCCTCATTCTGTTTTTTTTATTGTTATTGAGTTCATTTGAGTTTTCCTTATGACTAATTTTGATAATAACTCAATTTTAACCAGATCTGAGCTTAAAACTGATTCACTTGTTGAGGGGGAGTTTGGAAATCTGTTCATGCATTGCATTTTCTGATTTATGAGCTTTGTCTATTATGCAATTGACTCAATCTTCATGAAATACATCATGCTATATCCTTCAAAGAAAATCACTAGCTTAGATATGTCCAAGTTCATTTATCATGCTAAGCTTATTAAAATCTGAAAATTCGAAAGCTTTAAATGAAAACTTGATGAAACATGTTGCTTTTACTTACTAAGTTTCTTCTCTAAGGGTTTTTACCATGAATTGTGAAATTTTGGATTTCTCTAGAGTCCCTATAGTAACTTGGGTGAAATTTATTTGATCCATATTTGAGTCCTTCAGAATTGCTCATATGTGTGAAATTGAAATCAAGAAAATTTTGACTCTTTTGTGCAAAACTGATCTCAACACTTTATATTCACAAAACTGCTTCACATTGCACTTGGGATGAACTTGGAATATATTGTGTATGACCAAGATCATTCTCTTAAGAGTCACTCTTGAGATGATAAAAAATGGCTTGAGTCAATCTTACAAAAATGCAAATATCAAACACATAAGTGGGTAAAGAATGCAAATAATGTCAAACATTTGCACCCCACTATGATTTTCAAAGTCTTAAAGAAAAATTTTCATAAATTAAAAAATGAGCTTGAAGGACCTTATATACACTTCAAAATTCCCCAAAGTGTTGAGTAGGTTGAACTCTAGGTTTTCTATTTGATCCTTGAGTGGTTTTGCTTCTAGCTTTGAAACTTTGCTAAGTTTTGCACTTGTCAAATCTTGCTAAAATGAAATACTGTAAACTAAGCTTCTTCACAAAATGCACTGGTATTGGACATGTCTTATTTTAGTCATATTCTAAATTGACAAGCTTGGTGTAATAACTTTCCATTTTGTTTGATTGGATAATCTTCAAAGCTTTTTAGATTGCATTTCATGCATTTATAAGAAAAATTGATGCCTATATTGTCAAAAGGGGGAGAAAACGTAGAAAAGGCATCATCAAAAAGATAAAAATGTGAATGCTTATTTGGTAAACTTGACTTGTATGGTTGGATTTTAGAGTTTTTTGTGGAAAACTTGCTCTTTCTTAAATTTAACTCTAAAATCTAAACCTTCTTGAGTTTAGTTTTAGCCCCAAAAATCCATGTTGTCAACTTGGTTTTGATTCCAATTCTTCTCTTTGGACCAAGTTTGACTTTGCAACTAAAAATTGCTTTCTTCTTATCCTTTTCAAACTCAAAATTTATGCCTTTTGTTGTGTTTGTCAATATACTCATCAAGGGGGAGATTGAAGGACCATGTGGAGGTCTACTCAGATTTGTGATGAGTATTTGACTAAACTTGAGCTTGGATTCCTCTTATTTGAGTTTGATTTGAATTGGATTTTCAAATGCAAGCAATTTGAGGTCTTCTCTGTTTTCCCGGTGCTACTGGCCATGGTAGCACGGTGCTACCGGGCGAGCGGTAGCACCAGACCAAATGGCCGGTGCAATATTTCCAGAGAGGGTGTTTTTAGGATTACAGCAGGCGGTGCTACGGCGCGGCGGTAGCACCGACCCGAAGGTGTGGAAAACCGAGGGGTGGTTTTTCGGGTTTTTGGCCTGACGGTGCTACCGACCATGCTAGCCCGGTGCTACCGGGCGTGCGGTAGCACCAGACTTTGGAGCGATGTGAAAATTCTAGAGAGGGGTGTTCTCTAGTTCTTGCGCAATGCGATGCTACCGGCCTGAGAGCGGTAGCACCGGTCCACCATGGGCGGTACTATCGCCATGGGCGGTGCTACCGGCCTAAGGGCGGTAGCACCGGCCAGAACGAACAAAGATGAATTTCAAAATGTGGATTTTGATGGATTTCTTGCATATCTTTGTGGGCATTGCTATGTGAGGAGTTTCCTTGTTTTTGATGGTTGCAGGTTGACGATGCTAGATCATGGTGAGGCGAAGGATGACCGGGACTAGGCGAGGAGCGTCGGAGGTCCAAATGGTCGGTAATTGCTGGAAGATGATCGAAGACGGAGTCGTGGCAAGCCGTAAAGACAAGGAACAGATGAGATGCTAGCTAGGCGCTACGTGGATCAATGAGGGACATTGGATCTTGGTCTAGTTGATAGGTTAGCGGGTCTAGTTAGTGTGCTATGAGAACCATGCAAGAAAACCCGTTATGTGTGTGGTTTTGGGTTAGTCCTTGCATGGACGAGTGAGTGGGTCAATCCTAGCCCTTGATGGAGTGCTCTAGGGTTTAGAGGCTCATCCAAGGATAGTAGGTGGCCCAAGAGTTGTATAAATAGGGGTGGAGGGGTAGCCTTCCCCCCTTGAAGGTTTTGAGGTTTTTTATGCTCCTTTGAGCTTTGCCCACATGAATGTGAGGCTTTGTAACCTCTCCTTCCAGAAATGAAAATGTTCACTCAAATCATTTCTTTCCTTTACGCATATACATTACGCATTTAAATTATGTAATTTAAATTCCGCATTTACTTTCTTGCAATTTACATTTACGCAATTTGGATTTGCCTCCTCTCCTTCTACATGCTTACGAATCTTTGTTGAGGTTGATGTTTGATGAATGATTCTTCTTCTGAACTTATATTTTCAATCATCTAAGAAATCCATGCGTTCTTCTTGCAAGAAGTTCTTCCTTGCGTTCTTGAATGTTTGATCTTGTAGATTGCGTTGCCTTGAGTTTCGTCGTGGTCTTTCGCTTGCTGGGACGTGTGGAGAGTCATTCAAGATCATCTCGATCATCATAGCCCCACGAGCAAGCCTCGATCGAAGTTCTTTCGATTTTTATTGAAACTTAGTGCGTTTTTCCTTCCCAGGCAAAAAGGTCGGAACTTTGATATCAATCCTTCTGATTGAAGGTTGGAATAAGTTCTTGACATCCCGAGGACCTTATCTACCAAGTTTCATTGAGTTTGGATCAATGGATCAAAAGATTCATCAATTTTTCTTCTGAACCCATGCTGAAAACACTGCTTATATGCCTGTTTTTACTGTAGCTACAGTACTCCGGTAGCATCGCTCCACATGGGCGGTAGCACCAGCCGAAGGCTGAAAATTGGGAAAATTGATTCTTCCGTTTCCATTTGATTGCTAAGGGTGTTGGCTTGGGTTCTTTGGGTGAATAAATTTTTTTTTTATCTTCTTTGAGGGATAAAAATTAATTTGGGAATGTGAGGTTGTTTTCCATGAGTGAATTGTTTGAAGTGTTGCCTTGGTCAATTAAGGGATTAACCTTGCAAGCCAGTGAACTGGGCTAATCATTATTGGGACCTGAATTTACGAATCCGAAACCCTCTGTATATACCACACTAGTTTAGGATCACACTAGTGTGCACAGTGGCAACATAGATGAAATAACATTCCATTCAACGAATTAACTAAGAAAGTAGCAAAATATTATTGAATAGAAGCAACCGACCTTATGGTCAAAGTTTACACAACTATGCCTTAAGGACTTAAGAAATAAATAAACTATTACAGCGAAAATAAAATAACTTGGGCCATCCAACATGCCACAGGCAATCGTCTAGGGAACGCCTTTCTAGCTCACATAGTCTTCATAGTACTCCTTCTCATAGAATTTTGTATTCACTAGTCCTTCCTCAACAACTGATCAACAAAGGCGTATAGCCGTGAGTACAAAACGTACTCAGCAAGCTATAGGGAATAATGCAATTATATTCATGCAACGCTTGAGAAAGAATAGTCATATGGTTCTTTTGCAGAAAGCAATAACTTGAATTTAAATACAATAAATAGATTCAAAGCATATTAATGAAAAGATATTAAATAACTAGTAAATCAATGGTAGACAACATGAACAGATTGGTGAGGCTTCACTCAACACCATCTAAAACTATCATCAAACCACTGAACTCATCAGTTTAAATCTTAGACAACAAAATCAATAGATGAACTACCCGTTCATTTCCAATAATTCCACCTTCCAATATTTTTTGAAAACTTTATATCTCATGTGAAATTCTCAGGCATGTCCATGACCTCAGACACGGCTATTCAAATAGTTTTACACTCTAACGTATGTAGGGCAGTCAGGCTGCGAATCTCTGCCGTCAGTGATGTCAATTCAGTACACGAATGGAGCTGCAGGGATGTTAGGGAAGTCCAGCCACGAAGTCCTGCTTCCGGTAAATGCTTTTGCTTCGATGTCAGGCTCAAGTGCCTGAGGCTGATTAATTTGTATACATCTCTTGGCAACTAAACTAGTTGGTGGCCACGATAAAGATCTAGTGTTTGGAGATTTAGTAGTTTGCAGAGGGAATTTGGAAGGGATTTCAAGCTTCTATTCCATGTGAGGTTAGGTGCTTCCAATTTCCAATTGAATCTGGGAGTCGTTCAATGCTAACTCCCGATAAAATCTATATATACACGTAGAAGCAAAAACTTGGATAGTAGTACTTCCAGAAATGCGCTGCTTACTGCACCATGATTATATGAACTAGCAAAAGTTCGGGCCTTTCTTGCATTGATTATCTGCCTTGGGAATTCTTGTTATTTGGAGAAGCCTTACTGTCACAGCCCCAAAACCAAAGATGCATCCATATTCATACTAAAATAAAATAAAAACAGAACTGAGCAAATAAAGCAATCACATTATCGGAATTTTATAAAAATAAATATAGCTGATAATCATCTTAAATTTTTAGCTCCCAATAATAATCAGGGTTATTCATAAAAAGTTTCATATAAAATTTAGCTTATTTATTGTATAGGAAGAACCAAAAACAGATTGAAAATCAGTCAACTTTGATGAATTACTGTTCTCAAACCACAACAGGGAATAAGATGAAACCAAAGAAAATTGAAACTACATTCAGTGAGCTACTGCCATGATTTTTCTCAAGATTTTTCGGGTAGGCTAGCACCACTGTTGAGTCACTTCAAATCCACCCCAGATTTTGTTCAGAAAATGAAGATCACTGCTGTCAGTACGTTTGGTTCGACGCAACGCCGTTGAGGCAGCCACTATCAGTGGCCCCGACGCCGGCCCAGGCCCCACCGGCCAGCCTCCCTCCCGGTGTCCCTCTCTTCCTCCTTTCTGCAGCGCCGCTGCTGCCGCAAACCACGCCAAGCAGAGCAAAGTGCTCGCCACGCGCTGCCCCGACAGGGCGTTGCTGCCACGCGGATGCCACCAGCCAGGCCTCGCGAGCTCCGTCTCCTGCCAACCCTTCCTACCGTTTGCTTGCCTCGCCTATAAGCCAAAGAAGCAGCCACGCAGCTCCTTTTTGCTCGCCCTCACCCGGTCTTCTTCACGTTCGGATGAGAGCGAGCCACTCCTCCGCTTCGGCAAGTCGCAGGTGAACCGAAGTTCCTTGCTGTAGACTCTGCCGAGGTGTCTAGTTGCCATGCACTTGCCTGAAGATGGCCTCGCGTTTGCATGCAGCTAGCCGAACAACCTCCTGCAGTTCTCATCTTCCCAGTAGCTACGCGCGGAGGAAGCTAGCTTCGCCATCGCCGTCACCGTCGCAGCTTCGGTGACCGTCGCCGCCACCAGGGACCCTCCCCAGCCAAGCCTCGCCTCTCGGGAGATCATTGTTGCTCCCGTCAAGCTCTAGGGTTAGTAAGGGGTAAGCGTCAAGTATTTGTGCATGTAACTCAGTCACAAGTCCTTGTTTGGCCCAGTGGTTGAAGCACACACGTGTAGCCGAGATGTCTCGGGTTCAAATCCATCTCTAGCAAAATAAATTTTTCTTTTTGCCTTTTGCAATTCAAACTATCATATCTTTTGCTAGGAGTGTCCGAATGAAATGGAATTTGTTTCTAAATTTGAGTTATAGAACAAGGAGTTAGATTATGCAATAAAATTTCATATATGCTACTTGCAGAAAAATATTTTAATTAGAGGTTGAAGTAAAGTCTCTTTGTAGTTGATGTGAAGTAACTATATAATTCCTAATTCCATAAGTCATGAAATAAATCACATAGGTTCCTGCAAGACTAGATGCTCCATTTATGTAAAAACATTTAGATTTGAATGTATTTTGTGTCAAAAATTGATTGTTTAAGACCTTACTAACATGCAAGATTCAAATGGTTAAAACATGGGACAAATGAGCTCAAAATTTAGTGAAAATAGTTTAACTGCACTCCTGGGATTACAAGGATCATAGATATACAAAAATATTTATATTATACCTGAGTTTGCACTATTTTCTCGTTGTCCGAACATGCAATCGGCAAAATGTTCAAATGGCCGTAACTTTCGCAAACGAACCTCAAACTCAACGAAACCAAATCTCATGACCTTAGAATGATATACCCTTGCTTGTTGTGCAAATATGATATCATTTTGAGCAATTTTGAGTTAGGCCATATTAAGCCTTAATGATCATTTATATGAAAAATATTGTTTCCCTTTTATTAAGTGTTCGTTCTTTTGATTTGTAGTTTGAGTTGCACGCTTGTTAAAGCGTAATTTTCAGCAAATTAATAATTATGTATAACTCAATTGAATGATGTCCTTTCAAATAAATAAACTCCGATAAACTCCTTTATTGCTTAACTTGGTATGTAACTTCTTGAAGTTCATCTCGTTCAATTCTCATGCTCATACATGCGCATTTACATCAATGGTATCATTCTAATTTTGCATCATTGCATTCGTTTAGAGCCCGACGTACCGGAGAGCAACGAGGTTGACCCGGTGACCATGAGTGAAGAGAACTTTGAGGAGGAACCAGCTGCTACACAAGGCAAGCATCGAGCATATTTCTCCTATATTTTGGATCAATGTGATATTATGATATTATGCATGTAGGCTTTATGTTATATATCTATGTCGCGAATAGCTCCTAATTGTTGCATTTCCCCTCCCTTAATATTGTTTACCATACCCTTGATAACTCTTAGCATGGGTAGTTTGTCTTATGCTAATGGTTGTGTTAGATGCTTAGCCATGCTCTAGGCCTTGGTATGGAATCCGAGAATTGTGAGGGTCTTTTCTTTGTAGCAATTGGTAGTTATCGCGGGATGGTATGGGCTTGAAACATGGTAATTGAAAAGAATGTTGTTTCATTCGTGGTAATTTGAAGGACTTGTTTAAAAGGTGAAAGTGTGAGACTTGGGTGGGTAGTTGGGGTTATTCGAGAATGGAGTCTCGGATGCCATAGGCCCGCTTGAGTTGATTAAGGACCGATCGTTGGTGCCGTTGTCTTAAACACTTTCCGTACTAACCACATATCCATATATGGGATGGATGAGCTAAGTATTATAAGTTACCCGGATCATTTGACTTGTGGGTTTGGTGTGTGGGTGAGGTACCTAGGGGTGTCCCCGATGGACCTAGTCATCTCCGCACATTAGACACGAGCACAAATGTTTGGGGTGAGTATGCGAAAGGTTGTCATGTGAATCATCGCTTGCTACCGACGGGTGATATGGTCGGTGGTCTCGTGTCGTGTGGGTAAAGATGTACCCCCCTGCAGGGTGTAAGAACTATTCGAATAGCTGCGCTCTCGGTTATGGTAAAGTTTAATGTTCATTGGACATCATCGTAAGTGTCACATGTTTTATGATGAGCTTGGAAGGTGAAACATGATGGCCTCATGAGGGATGTTTGGATATGTGCTAGTTGTCCATAGAAGTCAAATCGGACTAAGGGTGCTTACACATTACTCTCTAGTTGTTAAGCTATGCTTCTTTCGCAAATACTACTTAACTTGTGGCCTTTCATATCCTTGCTACAACCATATACATTATCCTTGTACTCTATGGTCCGTGTAAGACTTGCGAGTACCTTCATACTCATGTGTTTATTGTTGGAGTTTTGCAGGTGAGATTGAGGCCGTGTATGGCTATTTTTACCCCGCCGATGTCGGCGAAGGGGAGTAGTCGGTGGTTGGCCAAGATAGCGGTAGTGGTGCCTTATGGGCAATGACGCCACTATTATTTTGTTTTTATGATGATTATATCCGCTGCGTACTCTATGTCTAATTCGCTAGTTAAACCATGGATAGTTTCTATCTAGTGACCTTTGGTTGAGAGCATATAGACTTGTCTTTATATGCTTTTCAAGTTTAATTTCAGATTTGGTACACTCGATGTATGAGACTTGTAATATGTTGAAGACTTGTGATTTACATTAAAACTTGCACTCTCTATGTATTGTGTGATGATAGAGATGTTGTGTAATGGTATGTGTGTTGGTCTTGAGCATCGTCTTGAGACACATACCGGGGACTACCGGAGTTGCTTTTGTTTTAGTTGAGATTGTGGCTGCGTTGTTTGTCATAAAGATGTGAATTAACATGTGCCTAGCTTTTGTGCGAGCGTATGTTAGCTCTCATCTAAATGGGCAGCCGGCCGCTCGATTAAACCAAGTGCAATTTGGGCGGTTCTCACACTTACAGTCCCATACCAGATGCTTGACAGTCTCTGAGACTTCGGCCCTTCACAACTAACAGTAGCTAGATCTCTGTTCAACACATATCTGGCCAGATCATGCATTTTGCAATGAGGCATACTTTCATCAAAGTAATTGTAGCGTCCTGAAAAAGAGAGCTTTTGTCGGGACCCGATTCTGAGAATCCGGACCCTCTGTGTATTCTGTGCCAGTCCAGGATAACGCTAGCACACACAGCCTTTACAGGGTCGCACATTGCAGATATTACAACGATACAATAATAAATAGTGCAAACATTTATATAAACTGAATTGTACGACCTTATGGTCTCCTTACATAAAATCAGCCACGCAGGACTTACATTATCAGAGTAAGAAAGAAAATAGCGAAAAACAAATAAACTTCGTGGAAGCCTTCATCTTGCCACAGGCAACTGACTGGGCTAGCCCCCTAATTGTTCAGATCTTCAATGTACTCCTCCTCCCAGGCTGGCGTAGACTCCTCCACTGATGTTGGGGTTGATAGGCAAGGAGGGGTGAGTACTCAAGGCACTCAGCAAGTAATGCACAGAATGCGGTACTATTACTACATGCAAGGCTCATTCCAAGGAATTGGCTTACTTGGTTCTTTTGCATCAAACAGCATTTTTAAACTAGCATCTTATTTAGATTGAAAGTAGTGAAACAGTTATATATATATTGCTAAGTTCTTCAAAGATTCTCGGCACACAGCCTTAAACGGTTCATTTATAACACAGACACACAGCCTCCCATTCCACATTTTTATTTTTGAAGATCTAACCCTTGACTGTAATCTCCGAGCAAAACTCAATACCGCGAGCACGGCTATTCGAATAGATTTGACACTCTGCAGAGGTTGTACACTTTACCCATAAGATACAGCCGTTCACCACACAAGTGATTGTCCGCAACAAAGCCTTTCAGGAAACTCTATCTTAACCAATGAACCTCTCCGGTATTGCCTTCACTATCACTCCCCTCACACAAAGCCGAAGTATAGGACAGGCCAACACTGTTGGATGGGCACCAAGCCGTAGCACAGGTACGCTACCACACATAGGTACACCACTGTGTACTGTCACCCTGAGGTATCAGAGGAAAGATATCAGAACCCTATTCAACTAGGTCTGTCCCATAACAGACATGTGGTTGTACGGGTGACTCAGATCAAAGGCTTGCAAGGTGAGGTCCTTAACTGACCAAGGCAAGACTTCCAACACTCAACAGTGGCACACAGCCCAATGTGGCACACAGACTCACATCACTCATCAGCCCATTGCCACACAGGCCCACCTGGCATAAAGCCTCTTGCCACTTGCCCCAGTCTAAATCATTTCCCACCCCGTTGATTATTGTGCAACACATGACAACAATAACTCAACATCGGTACATAACCACACAGGTCTCCGTACCTCAATTTCATTACGTAGCATCAATACACCATTTCCAAAATACATTCAATATTTCATTAATCAGTATTGTGGCATTTTTCTGAAAGATCATACATGACCCGTTGCAAGGCTAAGCATCTAATCACGGTCTAGCCTCCCGTGTTGGCATCATATTAATACCCAACAAATATGAATAACCTTAGGGTGACAATGATTTAAAGGCATACAGATAGTAATTCCAAGGTGGCAATAACAATATGGGTTGATTATCTACATTACCCAAATCAATTTAAATTCATTTTTAATTAACTTAGCATGCATAATTTCAAAGCAAAGTACATTTTAAAATCTGGGAACAAAATGATCAAAGCATCACTTGCCTTCAAAGAGTTGCTGGTCCTGATCCGAAGCTTGATCTTGAGCGATAAACTCTTCTTCGAAACTTTTCGGCAAATTTGCATCTACGCGTAAAAATAACATATGCAATAAATAACCAAAATAGTAGACTAGAAGGCCTCAACAATTCATATAAAATTCATAAATAAAAAGATCTCAATTTTACAATTTTTTAGAGACTGGAATCACCTCAATCGGAGTTAAAATGCAAAAGTTATAGCCTTTCAAAGTTTTAAATACAATATAAATCAGAAAATCCGATTTGTTATAATTATTTTCATACGGAAAAATCGGGATTTATGATGTCAGCATGACCTAATGATGACGTCAGCACAGAAATGAAATTCGAGCGAATTATTTTTATATACAAAAATATTTATGACGTCAACAATGACATCAGCGCAACACGTGGCAGTTCCTGGTGCAGCCACGTCACCTCGGTCTATGGACCCGGTCCACGGTTCGGCTCTGGTCCACCGTGGACCCGGTCCACAGAACAATGCTCCTGACCCCACCTGATGACGTCAGCACTGACGTCACTGCTGACGTTAGCCGACTGCCTCGAGATTCGTGCACGGACACGTGCCACTATCTTGACCATCGCTCAACCTACGGTCAGATCTTAGCAATGTGGCGAAATCATAGCCGTCAAAGGATTCAACGGCCAGATCTCATGCGCCTCAATTTCCACGCTGCCACGCGGCACGCATCTGACGATGCGCCTGAATCCAACGGTCAGATCCCACTCACGCCTGGCGACGCCTCGAGTCGACTTTTGTAGCCGGCAATGAAATTATGGGGCAGGCGCTGGATCTCAAACTCGATGGTTGAACAAGACAGAGGATTATACAGGTTCAGGCTCTCGTGAAGGAGATAATACCCTAGTCCTGTGCACTGGGATTATATTGCTGTGTATCTAGACCTGGGGTTGCTCAAAGCGTAATGTGCTCTGGGCGATTTGAGTTGTTCTATGCTCTATGGCTCGATACTTTGTTGTTGCCCACCCTCTCCCTTATATACCGGGGGTGGTGCGGCTTTACAGAGTCCTGATCGGTTTGGATATTCCGATCGGTTACAAGATTCTAGTCGGTTAACAGGATAGAGTTTACATCTTCATCTACCCTATTAACGACTCGGATTACAACCATATCTATCATATATAAATATATGTTCAACTATCTATGGAATGTACCCTCTTGCGCACGGTAACAGGGCCTGGTGCGGGAGACATCATCCTGGGCCTTCCTCTTGGGCTCATCCCTCGGACGTCTTTGGGCTGATCGTGGCGATACCAGGATCCTTATATTCCATAGTAGCCCCCAAGTGCTTCATGATCCGATCGCTATGTTCCCAATTTAAATTTCTGCTTGAATCGCTGTTCCTGACTTCTTGTCTGGGCTTCTGACTCGTTCTGCCATTCGGTTGGAAGGTTTCTTCTTACAGCGAGCGAATTATGAAGGGCTCGAATATGATTATTAATATTTGCCTCGCCTAAGTGTAGTTTTCTATCGGGCAGGCTTTATCGCGAGTAGCCTCGTGGACCTTTCTCGTTTTTCGAATGTAGATTAGATATTTTTTCCGCCCGAGATTTTAGTTCTCTTTGTGGATAACCACCGGACAGTCTTCGGGGTCGCCTTGATTTCCTGCGTCAACTTGCTTGCCAAAAAACTCCTTGGCTTCTGAAACTATATTAACTCCAAATCTCCTCAGCTCCTGACGCATTTACTTCATCTTCGCTGCATTGGCTATAAAAGGCGGACTAGCGTTTGAAGAATTTAACCTTTCACGTTTGATCCTCCTCTTCTATCTCACGTCCCCATTTTCTTCATGCCGAGGAGAGGGAGGCGGAACATCGGGCGCGTCCAAGATCCCCGACTCACCGAAGAATGGGCGCTTTTTGAGGCCGTCGTGGCTGAAATGACAGAGGATGCCATTGTCACCGCCGACCGCGTCGCCGTCGATACCCTCCTCGAGATCTTCCCTGCTCTTTATAGGGCTAGGGAGGCTCTCATCGAACTTCTTGGCCGGGCGCGCCGCGGGGAGGTGTAGCTCACCTGAAAATGTAATAGCTTCCTAGGCATAATGCCTAGGGAATTTCTATGTAATAAAGTAGTACCTTTTCCAAAGTATTTTCCATGATTGTCACTTGACGTAGCTTAGACCCATCTTAGGCGTTTCGAAGCTTGCATGTTTCTTTGGATGATAGCCGCTTCTGTCGGCCATAAGATGTAGCGTAGGCTCGACGTGAAGCACATCGCATTGGGGTTAGCACGGCTCTTGGCCGAGCGGCATCCAGATCTGACTGGTGCGAGATATACCTTAGGTCCGAAGTGGGACTCGTTAGCATCCGCACAGCTCATGGCCGAATGATACCCATACTTGATGGCTGCCGAGTATAGTCTTAGGTCCGACTTGGGTCGTACCAGGACTTCTTTGGCACATGGCCGAGTGATACCCATATCTGACTAGTGCGGGATACAGCTTAGGCACAACTTGGAGCGTACCAAATTTCTCTTGACTCTTGGCCGAATGATACATGTACCCGACTGATGTAAGATATAGTTTTAGTCCGACTTGGGACGTATCAAGGTTCTTCTGGCTCATGGCCGAGTGATGCCTGTGCCTGACTGGCGTAGGGTACAGCTCAGGCTCTCTTGGAGCCTATTCGGATTTATACAGCTCTTGGCCGAGTGATACCCGTATCCGACCGACGGCGGACACAGTTTAAGCTCTCTTGGAGCGTATCACGTTTTCATCTGAATGGTATCCGTACTCATTTAATACGACGCACAGTTTTCCAACTCTCGTGGGGCATACCATTGGATTTGTGCCTGTTTAGGCTTGACTCGTGGTACATGATTCCGTCGTGCGGTAACCACCTAACGACCCATCGTGGGGCATTGTCGGGACCCGAATATGCAAATCCGGACCCTCTGTGTATTCAGCACTAGTCCAGGATCACGCGAGTGCACACAGTCTCAACATAGATGAAATATCACAATCATACACAGCGGAATAATAAATAAAGACTTCATCTATTAGTATAGAACTATTGAACGACCTTAAGGTCAAACTTACACTTGTGAGGCCTTGGTGGCTTCAACTCAAAATAAATAAACAAAGAATGAATGAAGAACGCCGATTTAATCCCATCAATATACCACAGGCAACCGACAAGGTTCAACTCCTAGATAATCGCCTCCTCCCGAACTTCTCCTCCTTCAAGTTGTGGTCTTCTCCTCAACCGATGATTTTGTGTGTTGCAAGGGTGAGTACATAAAGCACTCAACAAGTTGTGCATGAATGCAAGTCTAGTATTCTATATGCATGGCCTAGTACAAAGGTATGGTTATCATGGCTATTTTGCAGTAAAGCAGCATTTATAAAAGAATACAGTAAATAGATTGAAATTGCAGTAAAACAAATAATAATAATAGATAGATTCAACATTTGACAAGTAAACCAAGTTTCCAATCCTATGTCAAGTTCCAACCTTTCATGGCAATCCTGCCATCCCATTCCAAGTTTTCATTTCAAAAGTCTAACCCTTAACTGTAATTCCCGAGCTTTGCTCAATATCGTGAGCACGGCTATTCGAATAGGTTTACACTCTGTAGAGGTTATGCACTTTACCCACACGACGTGATATTCTCTTTGTGCCTGGCCATTAGCACACTTCCTTTGGTGTGCCGGCAGAGAAATCACGACAAAGCCTTTCAGGAACCTCTACCTTATCCAAAGAACCTCTCCGGTATTGCCTTCACTATTACTCCTCTCACGCGGAGCCGAAGTATAGGACAGGCCAACACCGTTGGATGGGCACCAAGCCGTAGCACGTGCACGCTCCCACACGGATACACTTCGTGTCTCGTCACCCCGAGGTATCGATGAAAGATATCGAACCCTAATCATCTAGGTCCGTCCCATACCGCATATGTGGTCGCATGATTGACTCAGTCAAAGGCTTGCAAGGTTAAGTCCTTAAGATGATCGAGGTAAGACTTCCACATACCCCTGCCCATCGGGCCCACCTTGGCATTCTCGCCTTGCCACTTGCCCCAATCTAAATCATAACCACCCTGGCTTGATTACCAAGCACCACGTACATCGAGAATTTAACCTCGCTATGACATCCTCTCGCCACCACAACTCAATCTCATCGTGTGACCACACATGACACACAAGTTCATAACATCGCTCCATATTCCATTAGTCAAGATTATTTATCAAAGACTAAAGTACATGTGATGACGTGGCATGGCTAAGCAACTAATACGGTCTAACCATCCCATGTTGATTATTATTACTAACCAACTATAATGAACCAATCTAGGGTGACAATATATCATGGTATACAAATGGCAAGGTAGGGTATAGATCAATTGGGTATAATAGCTAAGTCCCAAATTTAATTGAAGACATTTGTACATGTCAAATAATATGCAATAAAGTAAAACAATATAGCAGTTTTTTGTAATCGTAGGTTCAACATGATCAAAGCACAACTTGCCTGGCACTTGCTATAAACTGCTCTGTACTCTTTTTAATTGATCTTCGGCTTCCTCAACCTTTGGCTCTTCAATCGAATGCTTCGACTTCCTCGTTCTTCAGCTACTTCTGGTAACTTCTGGACGACACGTCTAACGACAAAGAAGCACAAATACAACAAAACTCAAAAGCAATTCAAATAAACTCCAATTTAATATTAGATTGGTACTGAACGGAAGGGATTGAATTTAGGAACTTAGATTTGATCGAAGATCGGATGACAGAGAACAAGCTTTCAGAAGATTTATCGAGAAGGTTACGACTGATAATTAGGGAAAGACGGAGTATATTCCAGGAGATATCCTTCGAGATTAATTAACTCGATTGGACAGATATTGACATATGGGCTCTTGATCTAGATCGGGTCCATAAAGATATGTTAGTTCATGATGAACTAAACTGATGCTCAATGTTGACTTTTGTTAACTAAACAAATACATAGTCAAATAAAAGAAAGATTGACTAATAGAATAGATATGGCACCAGGATATGACATATGGCCAATGGTCTATCGACCAAGTTCACGAATGAATTATGGGTTAATGGCAGATTAGATTTTCAGGGATAAGACGAGGACGAATGGAATCGACATTCAGTGCGATCCGATCTGGGGTTCAGTCATACATCAAAGAAGAGACTTGACGATAACAGGGCGATGACGATATGTAGTAAGACAGTACAAATATCTTACTACGGTGGACACAACGAGGAAAACCGCAATACCGGCAGCGCGGCTCACGATGAACTCAGTCCATCGAACCGGTCTTAAGTTAGGTTTTGGTCCAGCTTTGCAGATGATAGAAAGATAAATCCAAACTCACAAGGAATGGGGTTAGATCACGATAGGACGATAGATAGGATAATGACATCGCGCTACGCTCTTGCTGGAATGCGCGTATGCGAGGATAGCGAAGCGAGAGCAAAGCGTTAACGTCGGAACGTTAACGAAGAAATGTTAGCAGCGGAACGTTAACGATGGAACGTTAACGGAGGGACGTTAACGACGGAATGTTAACGACGGAACGTTAACGATGGAACGTTAACGGCGGGACGTTAACGACGGAATGTTAACGACGGAACATTAACGATGGGACGTTAACGACGGAATGTTAACGACGGAACGTTAATGATGAAGGTGAAGCGTTAACGGAACACTTATGAGATTATAAGGTGGCAACCCTCGGTTGAAAGATAGGGCAGCGAGGTCATGACATGGCTCAAATTTGGTTTGAGATCTGCGGGGTACACATATCGTGACGCAACGACAAATTGGACCAAGGGTTAAGTCCAGGTTTGAGCGAAACTATTCAAGGATGAATACACTTGGCATAGGGTAGGATGGTAGGGTTGGCTCTGCGATTAAAGGTTACCAAAGATGGCGAACCGAAATGCGCACCGACACGAAGGACTAGGCCAAAAGACATCGGGTAGATTCTAGAATATGGCTTTGACGGCAACCGGGGATCAATGAACTTCAACGGTGGGAAAAACAGGGGATAATGATCTTCTGTACACAATGACATGGCCACGACAAACCAAAATGGTTGGCGGCACAAGACGACGCGCGGCGGTGGCAAAAAGGCGACGGTAACGAATATTAAACTTTTCAGAGGATGAAACAGCAAAGGGAAAGTAAGCACCACGTAGAACGTGGCGACACGAACTCAACGGTATATCCGGATTTGGAAGCAACCCAACGGACAGATCACAAACTGTCGATTTAACTACGCGAGACAATAGATCAAACGATCATAACTATTAAAATAATAGATGGAGCCTAACCAAATTATACAGAGAGCTATCTGGGATCATTTGGCACAATATGACGTGAACGGATCTGAGTTTTACCTTCTGGATCAACGGGGAACACGCGACGAAGTTTTCTGCCGTTGGAACGTAGTCTGATCGGGGAGGATTGATTTTCCTGCACAAATCCCGCAGGCCAAACCTTGAGTTAGGGTTAGCACCATATAGAGTACATCAAGAGGAGTCTACAAAAAAAATTTCAAGGTCAAACTCGCAAAAACCGACGAGAACAGGCAGCAGCAAGATTTGAGATTAGAACGGCCATAACTTTTGATTCCAGGGATAGAACTGCACCAAATTTGGTGGAGAGATAGATCTGACCATAAGGCACGAGATGACGTGAGCGGATTTCAGAAAAACTCACCGGAACGACGGGGAACGCGACGCCAAGATCGGCCGACGATGGCGGCGCACCGGAAAGACATGGCGGTGGATTTTAGGGTTTGAGAGGTGCTCTGGGCATTAGGGCTACGTGGGAGGGGTCTTAGGACACTTATATAGGCTAGAGAGTCATGCCATACAAGGAAACACGAAGAAAAATCGGATTTGGATTGAAAACGGATCGGATCGAACACCTGGCGCACAATGAATAGTACCGGGTGACGTGGCTCATTGTGGTGCGTCGGATCTGGATCGGAGGGCTGCAGCTGGGTGATGACGTCGCCGGCTCAGAAGATGACACGTCGATTTAGCCCAATTTCCGAATTAAAATAATTCCAGAAATTAAAATAATTAGTTTAGAGCAATAAACATGCCAGAAAAATTCTAAAAAAAATCTAGAAAATATTTTGAGACATTTGGAGCTTGAATAAAATATTTTTAACCAAATTTTATTTAAACTTTTACAGTATTTAATTAGATTTAACAAGAGGCTTAATTTAAATTAATCTCCAAATGAATAGCAAACGAACTCCGAAAAATATCAAAAAATTACAGAAAATTCATTGAAGCACAATGAACTCAAATAAAACTAAATTTATTTTAATTGAAGTTTATATTAGTCAAATTAAATTATTTTAGCATTAGAAAATTTTAGATTAATCTTTATTAAAGCGAGAAAATCAGCGGGGATTTTTGGAAAGATGAACTAAACAAAAGATTTTTGAAAACTCAAATTTTGGGATGTTACAGGCATATCACGAGAAGTTATATTTTCTATCCAAGTTGGAGAATACCCATGTCCCGCTTTACACGGTAAGTGGTGAAAACATCCCATCGTGGGGGGCGATACGTCCCAAACATGACTTGGTCAAGCCGCGCATGCCTCTGTGAGTCAGAACGTCTGGTCTGCAAATCATTTATGGGGAATTCAGAGGGATGAGACGTTTTGCAATCCGCTTTTTTTTCCCGCCGATTCGGCGAAGACCTGATTTTCCCCCCTTTTTAAGGTCGAACCAGGCATTGTGTGCCGTTGTTTGTGATGATTCGGTTTGGGACGCCGAATCTAACCATGATTTCATTGAAGAATTCTTTGGCTTTCATCGCCGTAATTGCGGCGACCGGCTTGGCCTCCACCCACTTGGTGAATTTGTCTACGGCCACAAAGAGATGAGTATGACCTCCTTGGGCCTTCTTCAAAGGTCCCACCATGTCGAGCCCCAAACCGCAAACGGCCAGGTTATGGGGATGGTTTGTAGCTCCTGTGCCGGTTTGTTCATCTGTCGTGCGAAGAACTGACATCCTTCGCATGTCCGGACGACGTCCTCCGCGTCGGTGACAGCGGTTGGCCAGAAAAATCCTTGACGGTAAGCCTTGCCAACTAGGGATGCGGACGCCGCATGGTTCCCGCAAACTCCCGAGTGGATTTCCTTGAGAAGTTTTCTCCCTTCTTGTTCCGATATGCATCGTCGTAGTACTCCTGAGGAACTCTTGCGATAGAGTTCTTCGTTGATCACCACGTAGCTCTTGCTTCGGCGCATTACTCATTCGGCTTGTACTCGGTCTTCGGGTAACTCCTCCTTCGTCAAATATTCCAGATACGGGGTTGCCCAATCAGGAGAAATGACTAGGACTTCTGCCTCTGCGCTTTTCTCGGCTGGGGTGTCCGCCTTCGGTCGAGTGCTGGTCACGGGCTTGTGAATTTCTTCGACGAATACTCCCATGGGCACTGTAGATCGGCAGGATCCCATCTTCGCTAGCTCGTCGGCCGCTTCATTGTCTCGGTGGAACACGTGAATAAGTTCTAAGCCGTCGAAGTTACCTTCCAGCTTGCGTACTTCTTGGCAATAGGCCGCCATGTTGTATTCAATGCAGGACCATTCTTTTTGCACTTGATTAACCACTAGCATCGAATCTCCACAAACCACCAATCGTCGTATGCCAAGTGATATGGCGATACGTAGCCCATGGATGAGTGCCTCGTACTCGGCGGCGTTGTTTGATGCGGGGAAAAGGATTTGAAGAACGTATCTTAACCGTTCCCCACTTGGCGATATGAGCACTATACCAGCCCCCGCGCCGCTGAGCATGAGGGAGCCATCGAAGTTCATGGTCCAATACTCGAGTTCCTTGGTGACCGCTGGGCTTTGAAGTTCTGTCCACTCGACGGTGAAGTCGGCGAGCGCTTGAGACTTAATGGCGGTGTGAGGCTTGAATAAGATATCAAAAGTTCCAAGCTCGACTACCCACTTTGCAATTCTCTCAGTGGCCTCCTGATTGTGGAGAATATCGCCAATTGGGAAGGAAGTGACCACCGAAATCGTATGTTCTTGGAAATAGTGCTTGAGCTTACGAGATGTGAGGAGTACTGCATATAGAAATTTTTGAACTTGCGGGTATCGCCCCTTAGACTCGCTCAAGACCTCGCTGATGAAATAGACAAGGCGCTGGATTTTCTGCACGTGGCCTTGCTCCTCCCTTTCTACAACGACCGCAGCGCTGACTACATGAGTCGTCGCCGCGATGTATAGCAAGAGGGGTTCTTCTGGCATTGGTGAAACCAAGATCGGGGGCGTCGTTAAGAAAATCTTCAAATCTTCGAACGCCCGCTGTGCCTCTTGAGTCCACTGGAATTTGTCCTACTTTTTGAGGAGTTTGAAGAATGGCTTACCTCGCATACCCAGTTTGGAAATAAACCTGCTGAGTGCAGCCATGCATCCTGTGAGCTTTTGGACATCCTTCTGGCAAGTCGGCAGTTTCATATTTGATATGGCCCTGATCTTCTCTGGGTTGGCCTCAATGTCTCGTTGGGATACGATAAACCCGAGCAGTTTTCCCGAAGATACTCCGAAAACACACTTCTCAGGGTTAAGCTTCATGCTGAAAGCCCTCAGGCTCTCGAATGTCTCGGTTAGGTCGGTGATGAGGTCCTTCCTTTTCCGAGTTTTGACTACAACATCGTCCACATATGCCTCCACGTTACGTCCGAGTTGGTTGTGAAAGCACCGTTGTATCGCACGTTGATACGTTGCTCCAGCATTTTTCAACCCGAACGCCATTGTGGTATAGCAAAAGGCCCCAAAAGGCGTGATGAACGAAGTCTTGATATGATCTTCCGCCTTTAGCCGAATCTGGTGGTACCCTGAGTAGGCATCAAGGAAACTCAGGATCTCACACCCGGCGGTTGAATCAACCACTTGGTCAATCCGAGGTAATCCGAAAGGATCCTTCGGACATGCTTTGTTGAGATCGGTATAGTCTACGCACATGCGCCAAGTTTTATTCTTTTTCTGAACAAGTACAGGGTTTGCCAACCACCGATGATACACTTTTTTATAAAGCCCGCGCTAAAAGCTTGGTGATCTTCGCTTGATGGTGTTCCGACGATCCGAGCAAACCGTCAAGCCTTTGCTTGATCGGTTTCACACTTTCGCTGACGTGCAAAGAATGCTCGATCACCTCCCGGGACACCCGCATGTCGGATGGTTTCCATGCGAAGATATCTTTGTTAACTTGGAGGAAGGTGACGAGCTCGCTTTCCTATTTGTCCTCAAGCCCCGCCCCAATCGTAGTCGTTTTTGATGAGTCTGACGGTCGAGAATGATTCTTTAGTTCCTTCGCCAGCTTCATCCCCGACGTGGCTCGCTTTTTGACGGATATCTCCTCTTCCCGCATCATGGTCGCTTCTGCTTGGATTTTCTTCCTCTCATCAGCTCCTTCCTGCAACTCGGCGAGCTCATGGTTATCTCGGTCACACTCCAAGGACCGCTTGACGTCACTGCGAACCGTGATGATGCTTTTTGGTCCTGGCATCTTCATCATCAAGTAGGTGTAGTGCGGGATTGCCATGAACCGAGCTAGTCCGGGTCTTCCCAAGATAGCATGATACGCCGTCTCGAAATCCGCCACCTCAAAATTTATGTACTCGGTCCGATAGTTGTCCTTGGTGCCGAAGGTAACAGGCAAGGAAACCTGCCCGAGTGGAAGGGACGATGCTCCTGGAATCACACCGTGGAACGGCTGAGTACTTGGCTTTAGCTCAGAGAGAGGAATGTTCATGTCATTGAAGGTTTTGGAGAACAAGACGTTGAGTCCACTCCCCACATCGATCAGGACCTTCTTGAGCCTCACGCTGCGTATAATAGGGTCGAGTACTAGAGGAAACTTACCCGGATGTAGAATCCGGTTGGGGTGATCCGTTCGATCGAAGGTGATTGGTACCTCGGACCACCTCAGATATTGGGGGGCCGCTGGTTCCACCGCATTGATCTCCTGAGCGATAAGCTTTTGCTTCCGCTTGGACTCGTATTCGGTGGAGCCCCCGTATATGTAGTTCAACTCATGCTCGGGCTCTTGAAAATCGTCTTCGTCTGGGAGGTTTTTCTTCTTCGCTGCTTCGTCCTTTGCTGGAGCCCACTGCTTGTTGCTCTCCCGCGCAAAGCGCTTCAAGGTGAAGCAGTCCTTGGCGACGTGCTTTCCTTTAGGATGGAAGGGATAGATTGCTTCCATGACGGTGCTATAATTAGGTCCTTCCCTCCGCATGGCTCAGGGCCGGACGCGCTCGGCCATTGCGACTAATTCTTCGCCTTTTCGCTTCTTGTCTTTGTGCTTGGAGGACTTGGGCTTGTCGCCCTTGTTCTTCTGATGCGAGCGATCTTCCTGGCGCTCGGCCAGGGCGTTCGAGGCCGTGGCGTAGCGGTCGGCCAGTGCAAACATCTCCTCCATGGAGGTTGGCGGTTTCCTGGACATTTTCTTAATTAGATCAGGATCACTTACTCCTTTCTGGAAAGCTGCCACCACCACGGCTTCAGATACGTCCCTGATGGTGTTCTCCTTTTGCATGAAACGCCGGATGAAGTCCCTCAGCGTCTCGTCCTTTTTCTGGTGCAGCTGGTATAGGTCCCATGGAGTGCCAGGCCTTTCGTAGGTGCCCTGGAAGTTGGCAATGAACTGATCGCAGAGATCACTCCAGGAGTCCACCTTGTTTGTAGAGAGGCCCGTGAGCCATGCTTGAGTCGGGGGGGTGACATTGACCGGCAGATAATTTTCCATGATAGTCTAGTTTCCTCTGGCGGCTTTAACTGCTAGGGCGTAAACCTGCAGCCAAGCTTTCGAGTCCTGTTCCACGTAGAATTTTATGATGCCCTAGGGGTTGAATCCTTCGGGCCAAATCACTCGGCGCAGCCGAGGAGTAAACGCCCGGATCCTGTCGATAGATCTCTCATCATGATGAGGGGGAGTCCGGCGTGGCGAGCCTCTGGCTTGGCGACGATCATCCACACGTCGGGACGATGTACGGCGCAGCGAGTCCGTGACTCGACGCTCGTCATCACTCCTACCCCGGCGGTGGTGGTCTCTGTGGTCATCGCGGTTATCATATCTTTGATCGCTTCGTCGATCGTGGCCGGTGTCGAAACGCTCGTAGTCGTCGCGGCGTCCGCGCCTTTCTTCCTCGTCCCATTCCTGTCGCCTGGCTGTGATGTCCTGGCGGAGGTCGCCGTTGAGAATCCGGCGAGCGTCCCCGGCTGGTGGTGTGTGACGCTGACTGCCGGCATTCTGACTGGTTGTAGTCCGGCTGCTGGCGACACGAGTTGCCGCATGGGAGCGCGAGTGCGCTTCACCCACCGACTTTTCCTGGTTCTGCTGGATTGCTGCCACCGTCACCATGGCCTTGATCTGGGCTACAATCGGGGCTACCGAGCTATCCGATGCAATCATTGGGTCCAGCGTGTCGAGGAGCGTCTTGGAGGCGACGACGTTTTGCATCGGTGTGCGAAAGACAGATTGGTCTCCCAACCTGGACTGCAGGATATCTTCGCAGACATTGCAGCCGCGCGATCAAAGAGACCGCGATGGCACATCCTTACCCTTACACCGACGATCTTCCTCCGCAGCTTCTTTGTCTTCTTGATGGAGATCGGTCATCTGCTCCTCGATCGCGAAGACGCCACAAAAATCACAGCAGTTCCTCATAATGCCGACTGGTTTTCCGGGTGAGTCAGAGTGGCATACCTGAGACGGGTTGGCCTGATCTTCGCCAGATTGAATCTGGTTTTGGACCAGGCAGAGAAGTTCTCCGTGCATGTCTGCGACGAAGTCCAGGCTTCCGAAGCGAAAGGCTTGGCCAGAGACAAAGGTGGCGACGAATTCGCCGATTGCTGCCATCGAGTCCGTGGAAAAAAGATTGAAGCGCTTCCCCTACCTGGCGCACCAACTGTTGATTTTTGTAGCCGGCAATGAAATTATGGGGCAGGCGCTGGATCTCAAACTCGATGGTTGCACAAGATGCAGGATTATACAGTTCGTGCTCGCGAGGAGATAATACCCTAGTCCTGTGCACTGGGATTATATTGATGTGTATCTAGACCTGGGGTTGCTCAAAGCGTAATGTGCTTTGGGCGATTTGAGGTGTTCTATGCTCTATGGCTCGATACTTTGTTGTTGCCCGCCCTCTCCCTTATATACCGGGGGTGGTGCGGCTTTACAGAGTCCTGATCGGTTTGGATATTCCGATCGGTTACAAGATTCTAGTCGGTTAATAGGACAGAGTTTACATCTTCATCTACCCTATTAACGACTCGGATTAAAACCATATCTATCATATCTAAATATATGTTCAACTATCTATGGAATGTACCCTCTTGCGCATGGTAACAGGGCCTGGTGCGGGAGACATCATCCTGGGCCTTCCTCTTGGGCTCATCCCTCGGATGTCTTTGGACTGATCGTGGGGATACCAGGATCCTTATATTCCACACCTCGGCTACGCCGCGACACGCGGCGCAATCGCGACGGCGCGCCCAAAATCGACGGCTGGATCTGGTCTCTGCCCCGGTCAAAACGCCCACGCGTCGGCACGCGATTCGGCGAGGGTACGGCGCCATCAACGCCGCACGTTCAAATCTGAACGGTGAGGATCCTTAGGGCAACCCGGATCTAATCTCTACCGTCTAGATCTAATCCGACGGCGCAGGTTACCGGAGCGGTTTACTGTTCATCTTAACTACGCGGCGCAATCTCACGCGTACACTAACAATCGAATGGCTGAGATCTATTAAAAGACCTAATATCCAGATCTAATCCACGCCGCACATCACAGATCTAACGGCTACGGTCTAATCCAAACGTAAACAGAGAAGGGCTACGTGGACGTACCGCACTGGTTGGATGGCGATCGAACAGTCGACGGAGCTCGCGAAGGTCGGTGGCGGCGAGGAAGAACAGGCGGCTAGAGCTGAGGAAGACAACACAGACAACGGTGCTACAGTGACTCTCTGACGTGAAGAACTGGTGCGTTCGTCGCGTCTTCCTTCGGTGAACTCGGGACGGGGTCAAAGCACGGCGGAGCGGCTCGGACGACGACGAGAGGAAACAAAAACAACGGTGGAAAGAGAAAGCAACTACGGTGAGCAACGGCGGGAACTAGAGGGGGTCTCGGCGTGCGTGCAAAGAGTCAAACTGAGCGGCGTGAAGTCCTCTGCACGATGCGCTAACCGGAGCCCTAAAAAGAGCCTTGACGTGCGCGCTACAGGAGGCAAAACTCACGGGCATCAATGCCCACGCCTCTTCGGTGATCTCACGAGGAAGAGACGACGTGGCTCCATCCCAACCGTCTGCGTGGACTTGGTCGAACGGCTGCCAACGCTTGGCGACGCGGCGCAATGATGGCCGTTGGATCTCGATCCGACGGACCGGATACGCGGCGGCTAGGGTTTCTGCGAAGCGGGCCGCGCGGGCTGACTTGGGCCGGGCCGAAAGGTTTCGGCCTAATCACTATTTACTCGATTTTTAAAATATTTTTGAATTAAAATAATTCAGATAAATAAACAAAGCCAAAATAAATAACAAAAATCCAAAAAAAATTCTGGAAAATATTTTGGAACATTTAGAACTCAAATAAAATATTTCCAACAAAACTTTGCATAAACTTTTGCATGAATTTAATTAAATTCAAGAAAGGTCAAAAATGAAAAAATCCAATTAAATTCTAATAAATTCTCAGAAATTCAAAAATATTCCAAAATTTAAATTAGAGTAAATTTCAGGGTGTTACAAACCTCCCCCCTTAACAGAATCTCATCCCCGAGATTCAGGGCCGACTAAAGAAATAGGTCAGGAAACTCCTTCTTTAGGTCTTCTTCGCGTTCCCACGTTGCTTCACTTTTCGAATGGTTGCTCCACTGAACTCTGCAAAAACGTGTTGACTTGTTCCTTGTCTCTCTGTCCATTATGTCCAGAATCTTCACCAGATGCTCTTTATAAGTCAGATCTTCTTGCAGCTCGATTGCCTCCAAAGGTGTTCGCTCTTCCGGTACTCGAAGACACTTCTTCAGTTGGGACACATGGAATACATCATGCACTCCTACCAAGGACTATGGCAACTCCAATTGATATGCAACTTCACCTCTACGGCTCAAGATTTTGAACGGTCCAACATATCTGGGTGCGAGCTTCCCTTTTGCGTGGAATCTTCTGACTCCTTTGAGGGGGGTGACTCTGAGATACACAAAGTCTCTAGGTTCAAAGCACAATTCCCTACGACGATTGTCGGCATAGCTTTTCTGCCTTGACTGAGCAATCTTCAGTCTTTCTCTCGATCGTATGATTTATTCTTCCGCTCAAGTACATCCGCCAAAACGTGTCGTTCGCCCGTCTCATTACAATTCAATGGTGTTCGACAGGATCGACCATACAGAGCTTCAAATGGAGACATCTGTAAACTTGCTTAGTAGCTGTTATTGCAACTGAACTCAGCATAAGGAAAACACTTATCCCACGAAGTAGAATATGCTAGTGCACAAGCTCTTAGCATATCTTCCAATATCTGGTTAACTCTCTCAGTTTGACCATCTGTCTGCGGATGGTATGCGGTACTGAAGTTTAGATGAGTTCCCATTGCCTCATGTAGCTTACCCCAGAATCTTGAAGTAAACTGAGTTCCTCTGTCTAACACTATTTTCTTCGGTACTCCGTGCAGACAAACAATTCTTGCCATGTAGAGTTCTGCTAACCGATCTTCAGAATAAGTGGTCTTTACCGGTATGAAATGTGTCACTTTAGTTAAACGATCTACTATGACCCATATGGAATCATATCCACTTTGAGTTTTGGGTAAACCGGTTATGAAATCCATACCAACTTCTTCCCATTTCCATTCAAGTATCTTTAAGGGTTGCAATAGTCCTGCTGGTCTCTGGTGCATAGCTTTGACCCTTTGACATATGTCACATAATGCAACGTATTCGGCGACTTCCCATTTCATGCTTGGCCACCAAAATCTTTCCTTTAGATCCTGGTACATTTTGGCACTTCCTGGATGAATTGAGTACTTAGAGTCATGGGCTTCCTACAAAATTAACTGCTTCAGATCCTCTTTGTTTGGCACACAGATGCGCCCTTTAAACCACATAGTACCTTGCTCATCCAGCTTGAAATCCTTTGCCTTGCCTGCCTCCATCTTGTCCTTAATTCTCTTGATTTTGTCGTCGTCTTTCTGCCCTTCCCTGATCTGATCTTCCAGAGTAGGTTTTACTTCCAAGGTTGCTAAGAATCCTTATGGTACCATTTCCAATTCCAATTTCTGGAAATCCTTACACAATTCTGCCTGACTTGTTTCTAACAGCATATTTACACTGTGGTTCTTTCTGCTCAAGGCATCCGCCACCACGTTGGCTTTGCCAGGATGGTAATTAATTCCAACATTATAATCTTTGACTAACTCTAGCCATCTTCTTTGCCTCATATTCAGGCAGCTTGCGTGAAGATATACTTAAGACTTTTATGGTCGGTATATACTTCACATCTGTTTCCAATGAGATAGTGATGCCATATTTTTAGGGCATGCACTACAGCAGCCAATTTCAGATCATGGGTCAGATAATTCTCCTCATGTGGCCTCAATTGCCTTGATGCATAGGCAATTACTTTCCTGTTTTGCATCAACACGCATCCCAATCCCTGACGTGATGCATCACAATAGACGTCGAAACTTTGATGAACGTCAGGTAAAACTAATATAGGTGCTGATGTTAATCGTTTCTTCAACTCCTGGAAACTTTTTTCACACTCTGGTGTCCATAAGAATTTATTTTCCTTTTTCAACAATTGCATAAGGGGTCTCGCAATCGTGGAGAATCCTTCGATGAAACGACGGTAATATCCCGCCATTCCAAGGAAACTACAGATTTGGGTTACCGTCTTCGATGGTTCCCAATGTAATATTGTCTCCACTTTCTTTGGATCTACCGTAACTCCTTCCGCAGTCATTATGTGTCCAAGAAATTCAACCTTATTCTTCCAGAAATCACATTTACTAAATTTTGCAAACAACTGTTGTTCCCTCAACTTTTCAAGAACTAACCTTAAATGTTCGGCGTGCTCTTTTCTTGTCTTGGAATAGACAAGAATATCATCTATGAACACGACAACGAACTTATCCAAATATTCCATAAAATCCTTATTCATCAAGTTCATGAAATATGCTGGTGCATTTGTCAAACCAAAGGACATAACTGTAAACTCGTAATGCCCATATCATGATGAAAACGCAGTCTTCGAAATATCCTCTGGTTGAATCTTCAATTGATGGTATCCCTATCGGAGATCAATCTTGGAAAAGACTCCTGCTCCTCTCAACTGATCAAATAGATCATCGATCCTGGGTAGCGGATACTTATTCTTTATCGTCACATCATTGAGTGCACGATAGTCTACTAGTATATTGCCCTGTCTTCCAGTTTCCTTTTCCTAGCACGTAATATATGGTCTTTTCCTTTTCTAGAACGTTTGTTTCCTTTTCCTTAATTCCAGGATATTTGTTTCCTTTTCCTTGAGATGATGCTGGAGGTGGGGGGAGATCTGTTGTGGGCCATAGGGATGAGTTAGACATATTAAATAATGGCCAACGGATGTGGGTGAGTAAAGCTGAGGAAAGATCTGAGAGGTTGATTTTGATGGAGGCAAGTTTCTGGGGACATTTCGCTGGGTGCATGAAGGTTAGGTCATCTCTAGTGGGGTGCATTATTTGGGGTGGACGTAGAAAAGAATGCTTAGGTGCATTATAAAGGGGTATAGATACACATCCTAAAACTCCCGTCCTTTTTCTTGACGAACAAGACAGGTGCTCCCCATGGCGATGAACTAGGTCTGATAAAACCTTTCTCCAATAGTTCTTCAATTTGTTTCTTCATTTCTACCAACTCATCCGTGGACATCCGGTAGGGTCTCTTGGATATTGGGGCTGTCCCTGGAACAAGTTCTATAACGAACTCAATATCTCTATCCGGTGGCATTCCAGGTAAATCCTTCGGAAAAACATCTGAATACTCTTTGACTATTAGAACATCATCTAAGCTAACGGCCTTCATGCTATTGACCATCAACTGACCATCTCGCACTGCTGTCGCTTCAAACTCAATCCTTCGCCCTTCTGAGCTCTCGACTGATATAACTCTTCTTCCACAGTCCAACACTGCCTTATGCTTAGTTAGCCAATCCATTCCCAGGATAACATCCAGGGTTTGGGTATTAAGGACGATTAAGTTCGCTAGGAACTCTACTCCATTAATTATTAGTCTTACCCCAGAACATCCTACTTTGGATCGGAGTTCTGATCCAGGGGATTGGACTATAAGCACACATTTAAGATTCACTATATCCATATCATTTTGAACAGCAAAATCTCGAGAAATAAATGAATGTGAAGCTCCAGAATCAAATAAAACAATAGCTGGTACTGAGTTTACTAGGAACTTACCCAGTACAATGTCCGTTGCATTCTGGACTTCATCTGCGGTGATGTGGTTAACTCGGCCTCGCGTGGTTGCTTGAGACGGAGTTGCTGATGATGATGATGCCCCGCGGTTCACAATTGGCGCTGGAGTCCTTGCAGGTGTGTTCCCCAGGTTAAAACGGACTGGGGTGACACCTCCTTTCTTAGGGCAGTTGTTGGCGAAATGCCCTATCTCATTGTAGTGATAGCAACGTCTTCCCGCCGCTCGGAGTTTCTCCGACAGTACCACCGACCGGGCGGAGTTTGAACATTCGTCCATCAACGATTTGCGGCAGGTGCCTCGTCACCACCTCCGCCGAATCGGACAAATTGTTGGGGTGCTGTCCTCTGCCTCTGCTGGCCCTGACGACCTCCTTGTTGCGCTATTCTGCGCTTCCAGTTGTCATCCAACTCCCGGCGCTTGTCCTCCAAAATGAGAGCCTTATTAACCAGCTCCTAGAAGTCCGGAAACGTGTGGGTGATCAATCCCATCTGCAATCCGGTATTGAGCCCGTTAATGAATCGGGATCGCTTTGTCTGCTCGGCTGCTACATCCTCTCAGTGCGTAGCGTACAACCGAGTAAATCTATTCGATAATCGCCACCGATCGCCCCTTGCTTTAAGCTCCTGAACTCTTCCTTCTTTAATTCCATGATACCTTCCGGTACATGGTACTGACGGAAAGCACCAGTGAATTCCTCCCAAGTGATTTCTTGGGGATTCTCATGTGCAGCACAAAAATTCTCCCACCATTCCGCGGCGGTTCCTTCTAATTGATGAGAGACATAGAGTACCCTCTCATTTCCTACACATTGGGTTATGTGCAGCTTCCTTTCTATTGTCCTCAGCCAATCATCCGCTTCCAACGGATTAGCATTGCCCGAGAATGTAGGTGGGCGAGTCCTCATAAACTCTGACAGACTTGAGTAGGGGTGTGGACCTTGATTACCCCCTGGTTGGACATTTGCTACAGCTTGATTGGATATCTGCTGCATAGTTTGCATCATCGTACTCATGAGCTGAGTTTGGGCAGCCAGAAAAGCTCCCAAGTTCTGCAGGTCAGCTTGCGGCGGTTGAGGAATTGGCTCCTCATTCTGGTTTACCGCCTGGTTGGTACCACTTCCACTGGCTCCAACGTTGCCACGAGTCCTCACCATCTGCCAAAACAGACCTCATTTAAAAACCCAACATAATAACAGAAAATGCAGCATAGGTATGAACAAGAGAGAAAAGATAAGTCGAGATTTGATTGATATTCTTGCTCAAATTGATTAAGTCTTAAAAAATAGTTTTATCCTCCAAACACAACTGACCTAGCTAGGGTCAAGACCTACAGTCAACTTGCTCTGATACCACCTCTGTCGGGATCCGATTCTGAGAATCCGGACCCTCTGTGTATTCTGTGCCAGTCCAGGATAACGCTAGCACACACAGTCTTTACAGGGTCACACATTGCAGATATTACAATGATACAATAATAAATAGTGCAAACATTTATATAAACTGAATTGTACGACCTTATGGTCTCCTTACATAAAATCAGCCACGCAGGACTTACATTATCAGAGTAAGAAAGAAAATAGCGAAAAACAAATAAACTTCGTGGAAGCCCTTCATCTTGCCACAGGCAACTGACTGGGCTTGCCCCCTAATTGTCCAGATCTTCAATGTACTCCTCCTCCCAGGCTGGCGTAGACACCTCCACTGATGTTGGGGTTGATAGGCAAGGAGGGGTGAGTACTCAAGGCACTCAGCAAGTAATGCACAGAATGCGGTACTATTACTACATGCAAAGCTCATTCCAAAGAATTGGCTTACTTGCTTCTTTTGCATCAAACAGCATTTTTAAACTAGCATCTTATTTAGATTGAAAGCAGTGAAACAGTTATATATATATTGTTAAGTTCTTCAAACAGTTTTTCTTCAAAGATTCTCGGCACACAGCCTTAAACAGTTCATTTTTAACACAGGCACACAGCCTCCCATTCCACATTTTTATTTTTGAAGATCTAACCCTTGACTGTAATCTCCGAGCAATGCTCAATACCGTGAGCATGGCTATTCGAATAGATTTGACACTCTGCAGAGGTTGTACACTTTACCCATAAGATACAACCGTTCACCACACAGGTGATTGTCCGCAACAAAGCCTTTCAGGAAACTCTATCTTAACCAATGAACCTCTCCGGTATTGCCTTCACTATCACTCCCCTCACACAGAACCGAAGTATAGGACAAGCCAACACCGTAGGATGAGTACCAAGCCGTAGCACAGGTACGCTCCCCCACACAGATACACCCCCGTGTACTGTCACCCTGAGGTATCAGAGGAAAGATATCAGAACTATATTCAACTAGGTCTGTCCCATAACAGACATGTGGTTGTACGGGTGACTCAGATCAAAGACTTGCAAGGTGAGGTCCTTAACTGACCAAGGTAAGACTTCCAACACTCAACAGTGGCACACAGCCCAATGTGGCACATAGACTCACATCACTCATCAGCCCATTGCCACACAGGCCCACCTGGCATAAAGCCTCTTGCCACTTGCCCCAGTCTAAATCATTTCCCACCCTGTTGATTATTGTGCAACACATGCCAACAATAACTCAACATCGGTACAGAACCACACAGGTCTCCGTACCTCAATTTCATTACGTAGCATCATTACACCATTTCCAAAATACATTCAACATTTCATTAATCGGTATTGTGGCATTTTTCCGAAAGATCATACATGACCCGTTGCAAGGTTAAGCATCTAATCACAGTCTAGCCTCCCGTGTTGGCATCATATTAATATCCAACAAATATGAATAACCTTAGGGTGACAATGATTTAAAGGCATACAGATAGTAATTCCAAGGTGGCAATAACAATATGGATTGATTATCTACATTACCCAAATCAATTTAAATTCATTTTTAATTAACTTAGCATGCATAATTTCAAAGCAAAGTACATTTTAAAATCTAGGAACAAAATGATCAAAGCATCACTTGCCTTCAAAGAGTTGTTGGTCCTGATCCGAAGCTTGATCTTGAGCGATGAGCTCTTCTTCGAAACTTTCCGGCAAATTTGCGTCTACGCGCAAAAATAACATATGCAATAAATAAACAAAACAGTAGACTAGAAGACCTCAACAATTCAAATAAAACTCATAAATAAAAATATCTCAATTTTACAAAAAATTTTAGACTAGAATCACCTCAATCGGAGTTAAAATGCAAAAGTTATAGCCTTTCAAAGTTTTAAATACAATATAAATCAGAAAATCCGATTTGTTATAATTATTTTTATAGGGAAAATCGCGATTTATGATGTCAGCATGACCTAATGATGACGTCAGCACAGAAATGAAATTCGGGTGAATTATTTTTATATACAAAAATATTTATGACGTCAGCGATGACATCAACACGACACGTGGCAGCTCCTGGTGCAGCCACGTCACCTCGGTCTATGGACCCGGTCCACGGTTCGGCTCTGGTACACCGTGGACCCGGTCCACAGAACAATGCACCTGGCCCCCACCTGATGACATCAGCACTGACGTCACTGCTGACGTCAGCCTACTGCCTCGAGATTCGTGCACGGAAACGTGCCACTATCTCGATCATCGCTCAACCTATGGCCAGATCTTAGCCACATGACGAAATCATAGCCGTCAAAGGATTCAACAGCTAGATCTCATGCGCACGTTCGGCTCGAGGGCGCCTCGATTTCCGTGCTGCCACGCGGCACGCATCTGACGGTGCACCCGAATCCAACGGTCAAATCCCAAGCACGCTTGGCGACGCCTCAACTACGCCGCGACACGCGGCGCAATCACGACAGCGCGCCCGAAATCGACGGCTGGATCTGGTCTCCGCCCCGATCAAAACGCCCACGCGTCGGCACGCGATTTGGCGAGGGTACGGCGCCATCACCGCCGCACGTTCAAATCTGAACGGCGTGGATCATAGGGCAACCCGGATCTAATCTCTACCGTCTAGATCTAATCCGACGGCACAGGTTACCGGAGCGGTTTACTGTTCATCTTAACTATGCGGCGCAATCTCACGCATACACTAACAATCCAACGGCTGAGATCTATTAAAAGACCTAATATCTAGATCAATCTACGCCGCACATCACAGATCTAACGGCTACAGTCTAATCCAAACGTAAACAGAGAAGGGCTACGTGGACGTACCGCACCGGTTGGATGGCGATCGAACGGTCGATGGAGCTCGCGAAGGTCGGCGGCGGCGAGGAAGAACAGGCGGCCGGAGCTGAGGAGGACGGCGCAAACAACGGCGCTACGGTGACTCTCCGGCGTGAAGAACTGGCGCGTTCGACGCGTCTTCCTTCGGTGAACTCGGGACGGGGTTGGAGCACGGCGGAGCTGCTCGGACGACGACGAGAGGAAACAAAAACAACGATGGCAAGAGAAAGCAACTACGGCGAGCAACGGTGGGCGCTAGAGGGGGTCTCGGCGTGCGTGCAAAGAGTCAAACTGAGCGGCGTGAAGTCCTCTGCACGACGCGCTAACCGGAGCCCTAAAAAGAGCCTCGACGTGCGCGCTACAGGCGGCGAAACTCACGGGCATCAATGCCCACGCCTCTCCGGTGATCTCGCGAGGAAGAGACGACGTGGCTCCATCCCAACCGTCCGTGTGGACTTGGTCGGACGGCTACCAACGCTTGGCGACGCGCCGCAACGATGGCCGTTGGATCTCGATCCGACGGACTGGATACGCGGCGGCTAGGGTTTCTGCGAAGCGGGCTGCGTGGGCTGATTTGGGCCGAACCGAATGGTTTCGGCCCAATCACTATTTACTCGATTTTGAAAATATTTTCGAATTAAAATAATTCAGATAAATAAACAAATCCAAAATAAATAACAAAAATCCAGAAAAATTCTGGAAAATATTTTGGAACATTTAGAACTCAAATAAAATATTTCCAACAAAACTTTGCATAAACTTTTGCATGAATTTAATTAAATTCAAGAAAGGTCAAAAATGAAAAAATCCAATTAAATTCTTATAAATTCTCATAAATTCAAAAATACTCCAAAATTTAAATTATTGTAAATTTCAGGGTGTTACAGCTTTCCATTCGTCCAGTAATGTACGTGCTCCCTGCATCTTGTGTTCCTTCATTCATGTTATACGAATGCAGAAGTCCTTGTTTTCAGATAAGGTGGGAGTGCATGATAACTAAATTTCAGTGCTGGAAAAACTTCATTTTCATATTGTTTAATTTCCCAAAGGTTGTCTTCTTTGATACACAGCCATTGTTTCTCATCTCGCTTGGCTTCGTATTAGACAACCTAATGTTTTTACTACCAAGGGAACTCCAGCGCATTTCTCAACAATGGACTTTCCAATTTCTATTAGCTCTGGATACTTCATCTTCTGTGAATGCATATCTAGTAAAATTTTGCATGCACTCCTGAAAAGGAAGTGCTTCCACCTTATAAGTGTCTGAAGTTCCAACAACAGATGCAACACTATAAATGCGTGTAGTGAAAATTATAACACTTCCTCTTGCACCACTTGACAATAAGCATCTCAGCCCATCCCATTTATTCGCAATTTCACTCCACATATCGTCTAATACAAGGAAATAATTGCCATCCTGCAAGAGTTCCCTAACCTTCTTTTGTAACTGTTCCAAGTTTAGGTGCTTGTAACTCTCACCAGTACCAGACTGTATAATATCTTCCAGTATCTTCTTTAGATCAAACTCACTAGAAACACATGCCCAAAGAATCTTGTTGAACTTGTCATTAACTCATTCATCCTTATATACCAATTTTGCTAGTGCAGTTTTCGCTATGCCACCAAGCCCAAGCAAAGGAAGAACAAAAAGATCATTACAATCAGCTGCTCTTAGTATGTGATGAACAATCACATCTTTAGCATCATCCCTTCCAACTATGTCCGGTTGGTGCACATAAGAATATGACTGCCACTACGCCAAAACCTGCAATAGGTGACGGTCTATTTGTGGCGGTTTTTTTCGAACCGCCACAAAGATAATTATCAGTCACGGTTCTATTTCAAAAATGGCGGGAAAAATATCAGTGGCGGTTCTATCCTCGAACCGCCACTGATAATTAATTATCGCGGGCGTTCGAGGATAGAACCGCCATCGATAACAAATACATTATCGCGGGCGGTTGGAGGCTAGAACCGCCACCGATAACTAGTTATTAGTGGCGGTGCTATCCTCCAACCGCCATCGATTCTATTGATTATCCGTGGCGGTTCTATCCTCGAACCGCCACAGATAATGAATTATCAGTGGCGGTTCGAGGATAGAACCGCCACAGATAATGTTATCAGTGGTGGTTCTAGTTAAAAACCGCCACTAATAATATTGCCTATAAATAGGTGGTCAGTAGCAGCACTGGTCTTCTTCTTCCCGAGAGCAAACCAAAACTTCTAAATTTCAGATTTCGTTTTCTCCAATTCTTGTGCTTGTACTTCCTCTAGTTGTTCCTTGGTGAGTTATTTTTTCTCCTCTCTTGATTTGTGTTAATCTTGTTGCAATTTAATTTTTAAACCAAGTTTAATTAGGATTTATATGTAGATGAGATGAAAAGTTTAGATTTTGTTTATTTTTATTTAGCTACCATTTTGTAGTTGATGAATTTATTTCTAGCTAGGTTCATTAGATGATGTTGTGTTCCTTTTATAGATGATGAATTATGATTAAGCATATATTTAATATTAATTGCATTTTAAGTTAATTTGATACATGATGAATTTATTATCTAGCTCCTTTAGATGATAAGTAATTAGATTGGTTTTCTAATTACTATTAATTGGGTTCTATTAGTGTACGGACATATACATCTTGCATATATATGAATTTATTATCTAGCTCTTTTAGATGATAAGTAATTAGATTAGTTTTTTAATTACTATTAATTTAGTTCCATTAGTGTACGGACATATACATCTTGCATATAATAAATTTATTTAATTAAGATTATTGGGTATTGATATAAATGAAATTTTAGTTAATTTGGTAGGTGGGTGCTCATCATTTTTAGATGATGAATTTATTATCTAGCTTCTTTACAGGAAAAGTATTCAGATTAGTTTTTTAATTACTATTAATTTGGTTCCATTAGTGCGGACATATATTAAATTTATTTAATTAAGATTATTGGATATTAATATACATGAAATTTTAGCTAATTTGGTAGGTGGATGCTCATCATTTTTAGATGATGAATTTATTATCTAGCTCATTTAGATGATAAGTAATTAGATTAGTTTTTAATCAATTTTTATATGTTAATTGATTTTAGATGGACCGAGATGGATGTACAATGCGAACTGCTATACCGAGATTACATCGATGGGGTATCTGCTTTTCTAAGAGCACGAGGAGAACAAGTTGCACAAGAAGACGGAGTACATACATTGTCCATGCATTGATTGCAAGAATGAGAAAATGTTTTCAGACAAAGAGCACATCCACTTGCACTTGATTCGAAGAGGTTTTGTACTTGGCTATACACGTTGGACAAGTCACGGTGAAGAGGAAAACATACATGAAGGTGATAACGTATTGGATGATGGAGAAGGCATTATGGCGGTGACATCGCTTATGGATCCGATGAGGATAGGTTGGACATTGATGACGATAATAATCTTGCTCGATGTTGCGCGATGCGTAGGGAACTACACTAGTCGAGAGAGTTTAATCAATTCAAGGGTTTGTTGGACGACTCGACACACCTTTGTTCCCGGGTTGCAAGGAGGAATACACAAAGTTGCACACCGTGCTTTCACTTCTAAAATTGAAGGCAAGCAATGGTTGGTCCGATAAAAGTTTCACGGCGCTATTACAACTCTTAGCGGACATGCTTCCAGATGGAAATGTATTGCCGATAACCACTTATTTAGCTAAGAAGGTTGTATGTCCATTGGGATTGAAGTAGAAAGAATACATGCATGTCCAAACGATTGTATACTCTATCGCAAAGAGTATACGACATGCATGTATGTCCGTGTGCAAATCATCACGATACAAGCGTAAAGGCCATGACAATGAGGGCACCGTGGTGAAGAAAGGCTCCGCTAAAGTGGTGTGGTATTTACCGTAATACCTCGGTTGAAGCGCTTATTTGGAAACAAAAGCATGCCCAATCGATACGATGGCACTAAGAGCGTAAAAGGATGGAAAGTCGAGACACCTGCCGATTCGCGCCAAAGGAGAACCATCGATAGGCTCTTTAGGATGGACTTCGGAATGAACCGAGGAATGTAAGGTTTGGGTTGAGTACGGATGGAATGAATCCTTTCGGTACCATGAGTAGTATTCATAGCACTTGGCTCAGAACTCTCTGATCTACAACCTTCCTCCTTGGTTGTGTATGAAACGAAAGTACATTATGATGTCGCCGCTATCCAAGGGCCGAGACAACTGGCAATGATATTGATGTATACCTACAACCATTGGTGGAAGATCTTGTGATACTGTGGAACGAAGGTGTACGGTATGGGATGAGTACAAGCGAGAGTACTTCATCCTACGGCATTGTTGTTTTGCACCATCAATGATTTCCCGCCTTGGTAACCTATCCGGTCGTACTATAAAGGGGCCAAAGCATGCCCCAAAGGCATGGATGAAACCGCTAGTGTGTGGCTCAATAACTCGAGGAAAACCGTGTACATGCATCACCGTAGGTTCCTTCGCAGAATCACCCCTACCGCAATATGAAAAACAATTGACGGACAAAAGAGGATGGTATAGCCCCAAGACCTCGCCGTGGGAAGAGACATATGATATGGTTAAGGATATTAATGTCGACTTGGAAAGGGAGATAGTAATAATACATCGAGGTCTCGTCATCGAGAAGACCACATGGAAGAAGAGATCGATATTTTGGAACTTGCCCTATTGGAAGGACTTAGAAGTTCGACATCGCATAGACGCTATGCACGAGAGAAAATGTATGTGATAGCTTGATTGGTCTTTTGTCAACATTCCTAGCAAAACTAAGGACGGACTAAAGGCACGAAGGGACCCGAAGATATGAAAATCGAGCTGAGCTACATCCTCGTGACACCGAAAGGGCGACTTTACCTTCCCCACTTGCTACACTCTTTCAAGAAAGAGAGAATGTAACTTTGCAAATGCTTGCATGGTGTGAAAGTTCCGTCCGGTTACTTCGCAAGCATCAAGAAACTGGTCTCGATGAAAGATTTGAAGTTAACTGGCATGAAGTCTCATGATTGTCATGTGATGATGACACAAATGCTTCCTATTGTAATTAGAGGTATTTTTCCTGAAAAGGTCCGAGAGGCAATCATGAGGTTGTGTTTCTTCTTCAACACGATTTCACAGAAGGTCATCGATCCCATCGGACTTTCTGAACTGCAGAATGATGTGGTCAAGACACTATGCCGCCTAGAGATGTATTTCCTCCATCATTTTTCGATATAATGGTTCATCTCATTGTTCACCTTGTGAATGAGATAAATGTATGTGGCCCCGTATTCTCGCATCGATGTACCCGCTCGAAAGGTACATGGGTATCCCAAGAAGTATGTACGCAATCAATCTTGGCCGAGGGTGCATTGTGGAAGGTTATGCAACCGAGGAGGTTATCGAGTTTTGCATGGATTACATGGAGGGGTGGAACCGGTAGGAGTGCCTCGATCTCGACATGAGGGTAGGTGGCCGGGAAAGGGACGATTGGAAGGAAATCAACAAATTCTTACGATCATGGATTATTCAAAAGCTTATTTCACGCTTTTGCAACAATCGGTTGAGGTGTCCTCGATATGGACATGCACAAGGACAAGCTACGAGAGGAAAATCGTGGACGATCGAGGTTTGGGTAACAAAAGAGCATAACCGCTTGTTCAATCATTGGTTCAAAGAGCATATGACTGGGAAAGAAACGAGTGTCATGTTGAGGTGGCTGGCAAAAGGGCCATCAGGTACAATCTTGACATGGCAAGGATACGACATAAATGGATATACCTTTTACACGAGATCTCAGGATAGCAAAAGCACTTACCAAAATAGTGGTGTTCGCATAGATGCCTATGACAACACAGGCAGTAAGAAGAGTAGCTTCTATGGGTTCATAGAAGAGATTTGGGAGCTCGACTACTGTATTTTTAAGATCCCAATGTTTCGGTGTTGTTGGGTACAACTCCCAAAAGGTGTCAAGGTGGACAAGTACGGCTTCACTACTTTGGACATCGAACATGTCGGATATAGAGATGAACCATTCGTACTTGCGAAGCAAGTAGCACAAGTCTTCTATGTAATCGACCCGGCAGATAAGAAGCGCCATGTAGTTCTTCAGGGGAAAAGAAGGATCGTCGGAGTTGAGAATGTCATGGATGAGGAAGAGTACAACCAGTTTGATGAGTTGCCTCCTTTCGTAGATGGCAACATCAGGCTCGAGGAAGAAACCACTCAGGAAGCTACCTATCATCGCGACGATCATGAAGAAGGGCAAATTGTGAAAGAAAATAATTAGCTATATACGAGTAATGGCAAAATATCAGAGGCGGAGCCAGCTCCTGGCGGCGGCGCGCCTTCCGGATTCGCCGGCGATGACCAGGCCGCACAAGTCTTCTTCTATGTAATCAACCCTAATGATGACCACTGTTGAAGATAATCTTGTGCATGGTAGTTTAAAGTCTGTTTTCGGTTTTGTTTCCTAGCTATGTGCTAGTTTTTCTGGTCTTTGAGTCAGTTTTGGACTTTGCTAGTTTTGATGATTGTTTCAGTGTCTGAAGAGTACTTGTTTGTTTTGCCGGATGACAAAATAGTGTTCTATCCGGTTGAAAGTTTGGAGAGTTTGTTGAGTCCATCAGGTGAAAGGAGTCCGGATTCTTTCCTCTAAACTGCTTATGTATTTGCTTTACAAGTATTAGACAAAATCGTAAAACGCTGTAATTGCGCAAAGACTAAAACTAGGTCTTCAACTCGCCACGCTATTCGACAATACAGCGTATAAGATTCAGAAACAAATTTCAGGGTATAGAGGCACATCAGTGGCGGTTCTTCAAAAGAACCGCCACTGATAACATTATCTGTGGCGGTTCGTATAAAGAACCGCCATCGATATAGTATTCGTGGCGGTTCAAATAAAGAACCGCCACGATAATATATATTATCGATGGCGGTTCTTAAAAGAACCGCCATCGATCTGATTATCTGTGGCGGTTTGTATAAAGAACCGCCACAAATAATATATATCGTGGCGGTTCGCATAAAGAACCGCCATCGATAATATATCGTGGCGGTTCGTATAAAGAACCGCCACGGATAATCAGACGATGGCGGTTCTTTTAAGAACCGCCATCGATAATGTTTCGCTATAAATAATAGATACCACCACTTCTAACTCACCCTAAACCCTTAAACTCCCGCCTTCTACCGCGCCTAAACCCAAACTCCCGCGCTGACGCCGCCGCCGACACCTCGCCCCTGCGCCCGCGCCGACGCCTCGACGACGCCGCCCCCGTCGACGCCCTCGCCCGACGACGCCGTACCAGCCGACGCCGTCCCCGTCAAGGTTTTGGGAGCATCTAGTGAGTGCACTGAGGGAGTACCTTTCTTCATTATTCATGTTCCATTAATTTGTGTTTGGCTTCATTTCAACTGAGTTTCACACATCGCCTTATCTTTTTCCGCCTCTTAATTGGGAGAATGATGTAAGTTCAATTTCTTTTCCTAAATTAGCCCAAATAAATACTAATGAATACTTTGGCGAAAAAAATGTTTAATCGATTTCATCACATAAATGATTGGAAATGTTTAATTAGAGGGACAAATTCCCAACGATTGGTTGTGGGCTCGTCTAAGAAAATTCTTAACCATCACTAAACATGTGGTTTCTGGTAGTGAGGATAGCACAAAAATATGTGTGGTATTTGCCAGAGCACACACTGCAAGATTGATAATCTACTAACGAATATTACAAAATTGTAGTGATCTGTTAGAACTTTGAGCACAAAGTGTCGAATAATATTCACCATGAGCCTCGTAAATAGTCCGACCAATTGGGAGCATCTAGTGAGTGCACTTTCTTTTGCGATTACAAGAAAGACAAACATGCATACCACACATACACACGCAAATATGCCCCCTTAGCACATGTTTAGATAGACAGAGGCCAAAAATAAATCCATGACGTCATATAATTTCTACTAAAGTGCACTCACGTGTGCGTAATAGGTGGCCATTATGACTTCATATAATTTCTATGTTTAAACGGTATATGCAAGGTGGCGATCGTACTCTGTGAGTATGGAACTTTTTTAAAAAATGCATACTTAGTGCGGTTAATTCTAAGTTATAATAAAATAATTTTTTAGGACATGAAACCTAATAGTATATAAGTAAATTCTAACAAAACAATATTGTATTGAGAATTAGCTCTCGATTATTTGAAATTTTTTAGTTCTCAATACGCCAAAACCTGCAATAGGTGACGGTCTATTTGTGGCGGTTTTTGAACCGCCACAAATATAATTATCGATGGCGGTTCTATATTGAAAATGGCGGAAGAATATCGGTGGCATCCATGGTCATCAAAATGAATTAATTATTAAAGAGGACCCACATGCATGCTATCCTTCTTTCCCTCTCTCCACTTTCCTTACCTTCCCTTCCCTTTTCTTCCTCCAAGTACGCCACTTGTTACACATACAAATAAAAAGCTCTCCCCTTCCACATGACAATGCGATATGGCTAGAGTAATAAGCAAAAGAACATTTATGAGTGCCCTTGTTTGCATAGTTGTTTCTACATTGTTTTAACTCTACAAATTTTATATGCCATTGATGTGCCCTTTAGTGGGTATATATAATTCAGTGTTTAAATAGTTTCCATGTGTTTCCAACACTTGGGAAATCCATTTCAAAGAACGAAGTATTTAATCCTGTTATACACTGTAAGTTAGTCATGTTTACCATTGCCATTGGCAACCTTAGCTTCAAAGCTTGTTTACTCAATTAATTGTACTTGCAAAATAATTTTCATGAGATGATTCTGTACTTTGAAATTCCGTGAGATGATTCTGTAATAATTGATTTAAAATTATGTTTCGGTTGAATCTGTAGTTCTAATGGAGCCCAAACCGAGCCTATAGTGGAGGAGAGCCCGAAAGCGGTACCTTACCCTCCACCCAACCACCGAAGGTGCCGAAGCCTCCACCGCTGCTGCAGATGATGCTCTGTTGCAAGACGCCGAGGACGAGGAAAACTAAGAAGCTCAAGGCCGGTACACCATCTCGAGGTCTTAGATATCGGGGCCCTGTTGCACCGAGAAAATCGCAGAAGAAAATACAGTCAACATGCGGGTACATCGTAGGGATAAAGTGCCAATCACCTATTCGGATTGGCATAAAGTGCCCCGAGCCACCAAAGAGGATCTGTGGATGAGCTCAAAGAAACCTTCGAATTCCCGAAGGAGCCGAAGATCTTGTGCGTCGTGGCGCATTGATGACCATGGATGCGGCGTGAGAAACTTCAAGGCGACGAACACAAATTATGTGAAGCAAAACCGTCACCATCGGAGAGTACCCAAGATTGGAGCCATATTGGGATGAGTTTGTGGCGATGAAGCAATCGAAGCGACAAGGAAGTCCAGTGAGGACCACATTAGCATCGCAAGAAGGAATACTCACCCCACGCACTTGGCACGAGTGGGTACGGGTAAAATTGCTCAATGGGAGAGGCAAGAATTAGAAGCGGTCCAATTGGTCGGCACAAGTCCCTTGATCGGACTACGGACGAGTGAAGCACTACGTGCTAGCGAGGCGATATGTTGTCTACTAGGGTTTATCATTCAAGAGCAACAAGACGAAGCAATGACGCAACGAGTTCACGAGTTTCACGCCTATCCACCCAAGGATCTTTTCACCCAGCAGGGAGAAAGACGAGCTAACAATGCCCTAGGAAACAAAGAGCACCACAGCCTGGACACGAGGCGTCGGGTCAAGGTTCCATGGAGGAGTGGATTCCACGAGCACGGAGACTCTTATAGGAGTCGGAAGAGAGCTAAAGATGAGCGGGCCGAGAAGGAAATGGAAATGATGAAGGAAAGGGTTCGCGAGAAATACAAGGCACCATTGAAGAACAAGTTGAACGACAAGTACAACAAGCCTTGAGTCGATCGCAGCCCACAACGCTTTCTCGATCCTACAGTGTCGTCGCAGTTAGCTATGCGCGTCCACGCCATTGGCGTAAGCGGACAACAACCATTATCCCGTGGACGACATACAGACCCCACACTCGTCGACTCAACGTGCCGTGATGAACATATTTGTGCAGTGCTACAGGGTAGTCTATCCGTGCCAAGAAGGGGTGTCTGCACAATACCCGATAAGCGCCAGTTATGCAAAGGTCCAAGTGGACACGGTATTTGCACGCTTTTCGAGATCGGATGGAAAACCCACCAATGATGAGATAACTATCAGGAAGTGCCGCCCACTCATTCATCCAATGGCGCAAGCGTGACATCGTCTTGGACCATGCGAGGCCATCCTCTCTGCAAAGACAATCCTCGCATCCGTCACCAAAGACTCGAGAGTGAAACGGGAAGAAGCAAAATGAGGTAGAAAAGAAATGCATTGAGGACCCCATCAAGATGGCCACCGTTAGTACTCCAAAGCGTAAACCTATAACACTGGTACTTCAAATGACAAACCTACAACCTCGATCCCAAAATTGGCACATTAGACAAGTCAGACGGCCCGATCAAAGCGAGGCCAGACGAGTATGATGTCGTGCGACAAAAAGTAAGGGCAAGGCGAAGTCGATGACCAAGATTATCAACAAAGATTGAAATTCGAGGTAGGAAGCCCTTGGTCACCGCTCAAGTTAAAAGTCTAACACCCATGATGCAGTGATTACATGCATGGTACTTAGATCGATCCAACCAAGACGTACTCCCAAAGATGATCACCGCAATTTTCCGTGAGGAACATTTTCACCATGAGGGCTATGGCTACTTCTTAATAGAATTCGATAACTTGCACAACTTGTTCTATCACGACGCCTCGACATATCTTTTTGAGATGTTTGGTCACCGTAAGTGTCTAATATATTAATCTTGGCCTACATTCACGTAATACCGATAAATTTCATGTCTAACTAATTCGTTATATAGATACGAGATGATTGAAGTACGAAGAACCAAGGGGCGATGGGATTCCTCGACCCGGAACGGTTTGCCAACATGAAATCAAAAGAGTACCAAAGGAGGTCGAGGAGTACGATATAAAGTTTTGATTAAACTACAAGACAAGGAGTTTATACTTTTGCCATACAATTTTAAGTAAGTTGCTCACTAGCTAGTTAAATTACTCGCTTATTTCGTTATTTACTCGATGTAAGGACTAATGACCGCATCATGCATGTGTATGTAGCTTCCATTAGATTCTCGTAATAATTCATCCGAGAAAAGAGCAAGATGTCGATCATGGATCTACTAGATAAACCTAAAAAGACTTTGAAGAGATGACACATTTAGTGAATGAGGCGTTCAAAAGATATTGTCAAGAGCTCGAGATACCGCCCATACCACAAATCCCTTACAATCCGTCACGAAGTTTCCGTGCGCACGAAAGGAATACTCTTATATCATATTTCATAGTAAATAGCTCCTTCGACGACATCTTAGTTCATTCGATTTTGCAAAGGTCACAAGCAAATTAAAGGAACAAATTTATGTGGGTACTTATTGTGCCAAGACATGCGCCAAATCTTATCATGCACAATAAAAGACAATAACGTAGAGGTCACCATGCCGACATGACACATTGATTCACACCACACAATTTCTATATTCTCTCTTAATTTTGTTTTTATACTTATAGCGCCTCAAGTTGTCTACGGTAGGATCTGCTTCCTTCAAATCCAAGGCATCTGTGGTCACTCGCCTACTTCATCATGAAGGAAATAATCAACAAAATGGCGAGTTTTATGACGAAGACAACAACGATCCAATCATCCATACTATTGTCCCAAATCACATGTCTTCAACCTCCAAGACCCGTAGGCTTCTAGTTTACCTCCACTAGTTTAGGCTTTTTACTTCAATTGCTTTCATTACAAAGTGTAAATAACTCTTTGTTCCTTTCAAATGGGAACCCTTCTTTTGCCAATGTCACTTATTTTGTCGTGGTTGTGGTAATGTAGCATGTACTTTTGTCTTCTTCAGAACACACACACATGCGAGTGACACTTATAAATATACTTTCCGAGTGTAGCATGTACTTTCGTCAATGCCACTTCTTTTCTTAGTGGTTGTGCTAGTGTAGCATGTACTTTCCGAGTGAATCTTGCTTTTCTTGCTTATCATGCTGGTTTCTTCTTAGAAATAATTGCTCATCGTGATCAAGTGCTTCACACACAAAAATAAATCTCAAAACCGAATAACTCTAGCATAGAGAAACTCATGGCTCAAGAATGTAAGGGCGCACTCATGATGGGCTTAGTGTCATGGTCATCGATGAAGATAAACATCATGCAAATTTGGCAAGGTCTATGCTCAGTAACTCAACTTTTATGGTAAGCGCCATCAATTCCTCGCCAAACAATCCATGTCTTGAGAATCATGCACAAGATGTAGGGAAGCTCTTAGTCACCGCTCAAGTTAAAAAGTCTAACACCCATGATGCAAATGATTACATGCATGGTACATGGATCGATCGCTTGCTTTTTTGGAGGGTTATAGAGAAAGGAATGGTTAGTTTGATATTCTATTGTCAAGACTAATGTTTTGTTTGTGTTTAATGCAATAGCTACTCAGTTTGTTACTTCTTTTCCTATTGCATATAAACGCCGCAGCTTTATGCCCGTTGATGCTAAGGTAGAGCTTTGTTGTTTCTCTATTCAAATAAATCGAATATAGAGTTGTATTTGCCATTCTTTTTTAGTTCTATATTATATATTTGCTTTGTGGAGTAGAGAAAATTTCTACATTTCCAAGATCACAATCAAGGAGCTAATGGAATAGCATGGTACAAGTAATCAAAATGCATCTTCTTATAGGTTATCTTCTTAATTATATAACAACCATAGGTATGGACATACCATGTAGGGCATAGGTTAGTGTGTGGGTATGTTGTGCATATAAGATGAACGATCTCTTATTTCATATTTTTAGTAAGCTACTTGGATGCTTTGATCTTCCAGGATGTTCTCAATCCTCACGTTTCAAAGTTTGCTATGTTTGTATTGTGGTTCCAAAACTGCGTTTGGTTACATATGTAAAATTGTTTTTGGAGGCAAATAAGACAACTCAATCTTATACATGAGTGTAGATTTATAATTGTTAGTTGGTTTATGTATATCATGTCTCATGATATTATGTGCAAATAAGCCATACTTATATTACAAATCAAGGGCTACAACCACATATTATGTATTTTTATAGGTCTGTTTTTAATAAATAAAAGAGGACTAGATCGGTTCACTTACTTAAATACAATATCTTTGACATGGAAATCCATATACGCATGTGCATAGGTCCTCACTGCTACATGAAATTTGTGTGCAAGAATTGCAAGCTTAGCGAGCATAGGAGGATTCTCAAAAGGACTTGTTGTGACAAGAATCATGCTTGGTTGTCTATTTTACGTAACATCGTAACCAAAATTTGATGGCTATATATGTAGTTCCATAGGGTGAACCGTGTAAATTGTTATGTATGTAAACCATCAATTCAGTTTATGATGTATGAAACAATGGCAAACCATGTCACCAAAGTGGTCTCAGAAGGAACTCTCAAAAAAGAACCTTGTCACTACGGAGGTATGGAATTTTCGTATTTAGTTCATGCCTCTGTCTTTCTTCGAATCTGATATATTGGATTCTTCAGTCACTTTAACTGCTACCATGTACTATCTCCTAGATTCTTCATTTTTTGTATTTCTAGAAATTTGTGTCTCTTCCTGCAAACTTCACTACTCTGTGTTATCCATATCATTTATAAGCTTTGCACTATGCAGCTAGAGGTAAGCAGCTCTCTTTTTCCTCCTTTCTTTTCTGGATGGTTTGTATCAGCAATTAGCAATACATGTTATTTCGGATTATATTGGTTAGTCTATAACAACAATAGGTACTAATATGTATACTCAAATTTCAATAATTCAATGTATTCCTACTGCCTGTGTACATAATGAAGAGGCATGGCTAGCGCTGCCTGAGGCTAGCCATAAATGCCAGTTTTTTATTTTCGTGTGTGGGATTATCAGCGGCGGTTTTAGCCCAAAACCGCTACTGAAGTAATATCTGTGACGGTTCTATAAAAAACCGTCACTGATACTAGGTCTATCAGTGGCGGTTTTATATACAACCGCCACTGATAGTTGTATCAGTGGCAGTTCTAGCCAAAAACCGCCACTAATAGTCGTATTATCAGTGGCGGTTTTTGGTCTAGAACCGCTACTGATATTTGAGTATCAGTGGCGGTTCTATCCAACAACCGCCACTGATAATTGTATTATTAGTGGCGGTTTTTGGCTCGAACCGCCACTAATACCCGAATATCGATGTTCGTTCTAGCCAAAACCGCCACGATAGTGTTATCTGTGGCGGTTTAGAACCGCCACCGATAATCCTCGATTATCAGTGGCACTAAATCTGTGACGGTTCAAAAACCGCCACTGATGGCAGTTATGAACCGCCACTGATGACCTTTTTCAAGGTAGTGTGCCTTCGCGGATCTACAGAACATGGGCCATCTACTTGCCACTCGGTCAGTCCAAAGTCTCTTCTATTAACGCTTATTTCATCAAGCTTTTCCCGAATTTCTCTTATTCTGCGGCTCAATTGAAAGGAGAAATTAGTAGACATTTGGCTTGAGTGACAATACATTTGTCAACTCGACGCTTCAAAGCTTCAGTTGACACATCATCGAAAATATCTTCTATGTCATAAACAACATCCTTCAGGTTTCCCAGCCATTCCTGGAGTGCACTAGAAGTATTCTGCTTTCTTTCTGCGTCATGAAGAACTCCACAAATAGATTGCAACGAATTTTGCAACTTCACTAGTTCTTTTTGTATATTCCGAGCTGATTTAATCTCTTCCATACCATGTCCACTAGCAAAGGCAGCCACCTTTCCAAGAATTGACTTTGCAAAAGCTGATATAAGTACTTCAGCCATTGTTTTGAGACTTACCCTGCTAAAGGAAGAGACGTGTGTTACAGACCTATGGATACTGCACACTTATGCAAACAAATAAGGCAAGTAAATGATATTTTAGCACAGTCAGGAAACAGCATAAAGCTCAGGTTACACAGAGAACTTCCCTTAGAAATGGTTGTGTCTAGTAGCAAGGTTTCGAATTTCATTTCAAAAATATTTTTGGCAACCACGAAAATTTCGGTGTAATTTCAGGACGAAATGGTTGGACAAAATTTGATAAAAAATTGAATTTTTTTACAAAATTCAAATGAATTCACCGAAATGTAACTAGGACAAGTGTATTCTGGAACCCACCAAAAGAACCGAATGGAAATTCGAAACCCTGGCTATGAGACCAACTTTCAATGCAGAAAGAATCCAATTTAAAAGTCAAGCACACACTCATTATATTTGGAAAAATTATATGCATGCCGCCCCAAAAGTGTGTATTTCAAGAACCACTACAGTAAAATTGCCTAGTTATGTATCAGTATCACTACAAATCTATTCCAGAATTTTTGCCATTCCGCTCAACCACTATCAGTTTTTATTTAGACGTTGTTCACTGGGCAGCCCTGAAGCCTGCCGCTGTCACCTTGCAGCTAATTGTGGCATTTCATCAAACAGTTGATGGGCAGTAGAATCTGAAACCGTGAGCTGCAGAGCTAACATGAAAAACTTATCCGCAATTCGTAGCCAACGGCAAAAATAGTAGCAGAAGCATTTGCATCCCAGCAACAATTTTCGTAGTACGGAGTGCGCCAACATACGTAGAGGTGATTCAATCCGAGGCAAGTCTACTGGCAGTCTATTTCAGAATTTGTTCTCTTACACAAATTAATACAGGAAATACTAGACGAGCGTCAGAAACGTAGTCCGGTGCCTACAGGCGGCGCACCGGTACCGAGCTAGTTGCGGCCACCGGAGCTTTGGGGCTGAGATCAACGGCAAAGTCCGGATCAAAATAGAGGGCTGACTCAAAAGGACTAACCTAAATCAATACAAACGTAATCTTATACTATAGCGCAATCTAAATTTCGCTTGATCAATATGCCCGTCTCACCAGATCTTCAATTTCAATAGCATAATCATCTATTGTTATACAATATGCTGGATAGGCAATAGTTTCATTAGGATTAAATTATAGCCGAAACCTCTTCAATTGAGTAGTGTTCTTATCGATTAAAGGAGTATTACTTGACTTGCTTGTGAAATAATTATGCAAAGTTTGTTTCTCTATCATTACAAATCTACAAACAAATTGTAAAATTTATCTCTACACAGAATACAACTAGACAGGCTAGATTGTTTAATTGTATATGCAATACAACATTAAGCCATCAACAACAGCAAACATTAAAGATTAATCAAGAGTATTAAAAAAAATCTTAATTAAGACTCAAGTTGGTAGATCCTCTCGACCAGTCCACCGCTCGGACCCCTCATGGACACCTCCTCCTGTCCTCCGTACTCTCTCTACCTAGCTCTGGCTCATCACGCCGCCCCCCCGCCACCCCAATCTCGAGCTTCCACGTGCTGTTGCCATCCTCCACTAGGGCACCGGGGTTTCTTAGGCTCAGCTACTTGCGCACTTCAAGTGTGCTCTCAATCCTCGATCGGTCAATACTCTTTCCGTTGGGTTTCATCTGATGCTCTAGTGGGGTGGATGTGAGAATTTATTGCTAGTTGGGTATAATGATAGTTGTGGGCCGATTGCTAAAGAAAGATCTATTTTTATCTTCTAGTCTCTTCTTCCCTGTGCTTAAAAAGTAGCACCCCGCTGCTACTCAGAGGGTGAAGTGTTACAGACATACAGCGCCAACAGCGGATAGGCTTAGCCTAACGAACCTCTATGCTGGATTTGCATCTGGCTGAGATGGTGGCAGCTTCCGGAAATTTTATTTAAATAATACATTTTTTTATTCAAATTGCAAAAATATGCCTCAATCTCAAAAAATTACAAAAATATACCTTTGTCACCCTTTTAGAAGGCGAGACGGAGCGACATTTCCCTTGCCCTACAGCCAGTTTTTTAAAGAAAATCATAAATATTTCATCTGATCTCGGATGGAGATTAACTTTATACAAAAATTGTAGCTCTCGACGAGATCTACAACTTTGGTATACAAACTTTTTTCATTTGAATCAATTTAGATGGCCAAAAATGGGATAGAAGGTTCAGTTCTGATGTATAGATCTGAACATTCTATCCCATTTTTGATATCTAAATTGATTCAAATAAAAAAAAAGTTTGTATACCAAAGTTGTAGATCTCGTTGAGAGCTACAATTTGCATATAAATTTCATCTCCATCCGAGATTATATAAAAAAGTTATAATTTTCTTTAGAAACTAGTTATAGGACAGGGGAAATGTCGCCTGTTCAGAGGGCGACAGAGGTATATTTTTGCAATTTTCTAAAATCGATGTATTTTTTTGCAATTTGAATAAAAAAATGTATTATTTTAAAAAAATCCAGCTTCCGTAGCTGCACATGCCAGCGACAGCGCGGCGTGCATGTCCGGATCAGGGATTCAAATTTTGTTTTGGATAAAATTTCGCCTTGGATCGAAATTTCAGAATTTTGGATAAATGTCATCCAAAATTCAAATTCGGTTCGTTTTCTACCAAAAAAATGAAATTTCGCCGAAAAATCCTAAAATTTCGGTATATTTGTACCGGCTGAAAATTGGGTAAAAAAATAACGAAAATTTTTTAAATTTGTTTTGGAGGTTCCTGACATAACATTGATGTTCCCATAAAAATTTCAGATGATTATCAGATTTGACGAATTTTTAAAAATTCAAACATTGCTACTGTCCTGATAAAACACTGACCGAGAAGTTTGATTCGAATGAAAAATGGTACAAACCATGTTACAAAATTTTGAAATTTTTTGTACATCGTTATAATGCATCATTAATGTTCCCATAAAATTTTCAGATAACAAATGAAGTTAAATTATTTCAAAATTATTATGTATGATCATAAACTACTAAATATAGTTCCATAAATTTTTCAGATCATTATCAACCATATAGAATTTTATAAAATTCCAACAGTGTTTCTGCCAAAATTTTAAAATATCCCAAAAAAAAAAATTTTGACAAATTATCATCAAAGATAACTTTCTTATGGGTTATTGATGTAATTGAAGTCAAATCCAGCCATAAAAAGCAAAATTTGGATTTTTTTCGAGAAATTTCGCCTGGTTTGAGCGAAATTTTTGCAAAAAAAATGAAAGTACAATAGCATTCAAAAAAAATCGGCCGGTAATTTAGATGTCGTGGGGGCCCGAAATCCGAAATTTCGGCAAAATTTCACCGAAATTGGAAGAAATTTGAATCCTTGGTCCGAACTCAAGAGAGTGGCCGGGTTCATAATTTTTATATCCTATGCTTCATCTACCGTGGGTGCTGTGCCATTATCTTTCCAGCTTACATGAAAATAACGAAGGATTCAGGCATACCAAGAGGAGGAGTGAATTGATGCAAACTAATATTTAATCCTAATTTTTTTATTTTTAATAATTCTAAAAATTACTAAAATAAGATTAAACTTAAATAATCAATCTAGAATAATTGATCCAACACCGTGAAAGAAAACTAGATTAAATATGTAGATTAGAAAGTATCTGTAAGAATAATAATTAGTAGATCGGAATCTATACTTAGTAATTTTCCTCAAAGAACACGTATATCCTTTACATGAAAGCACAACTCTCAAATAATCTCCTAAATTTTTCTTAAATTTATCTATCTTTCTCCCTCTTCTCTTTCCTCTTTTCTTCTCTTTATTCTTTATTTCTCTCTCCTATTTTCTTCTTTGTTGCATGCGAACTGCTCGCTGGCCTTTCTGTAGCACCACTGCTACAGAACTGGGCATCACAACCGTCCTATTAGAAGCGGTTTGGTGCGAACCCGTTGTGATGTTCGCACCAGAAGCGGTTCGTTGGCAACGGTCCGGAGAGGGATTTCAGAAGCGGTTTGAGACACGAACCACTTCTGAATGTGGCATTCTAGAAGCGGTTCTTGTCTCAAACCGCTTCTGATTTTCAGAAACGGTTTGAGAAAAGAACCGCTTCTAGAATGCAACATTCAGAAGCGGTTCGTGTCTCAAACCGCTTCTGGAAGCCCTCCCGCGCATCGCATTTAAACCCTTCTTCCTCCATGAGCCAGCAGAGGTACGATCGAACAGAGAAGGTCAGCCCAGCACTGTTCTTGGGGAGGTGCTGTCCAAATTTTTAATTGGAGGTGATTAGCTCCAAATTAAGTGTTTCAAGGTTAGTAACATCATGTGAACATCCTTCTCACCTAGATATTGCTATTTTTTCAATGGATGTGGAGAAATCTTAAACTTTTTAAGCATGATCAAAAATTTATTTTCTATGCTTGTTTTTGTTGTTGTATGAAGATGTAGGGTGGAGATCTAGTTCAAAATATGACATTACAAGGTAAAGGTGATTGGAAACTTTAGATCTAGGTGGTTGTTAGCTTTAGAATCTTAAATATGACAATAAGTTGAGGGAGATCTAGGTACAATATTGCAAGGAAGCAATTATTGGTGTATGAAATAAAATAGAAAAACATGTAGAAGGATAAAAAATAATTACAAAGGTAGGAAGGGATACAAAATAATTAGAAAGGTTGGTTTTTACAATATTGCAAGGAAGCAATTATTGGTGTATGAAATAAAATAGAAAAACATGTAGAAGGATAAAAAATAATTACAAAGGTAGGAAGGGATACAAAATAATTAGAAAGGTTGGTTTTTAATTGGATGACGGTGTAGGTGGAGCTTTTTTTTGTTGGGTCTAAATGTAACGAAATTTAAGTTAGGTTATAATTTTTGTAACGAAATTTGTTATAATTTTTAATGAAATTATAACTTGGTGTAGATGAATCAGCAATGGATGTACAATACGTACCGTCACTCGAGAGAGTTCATTAATGGCGTGCAGGTTTTTCTTGATGCGGCCGTTGCATTCTTGCCTCCAAGCAGCTTCATATGTTGTCCGTGTGTAGATTGCAAGAACGAGAAGGAGCACTCCCAGCGATGGCAAGTTATGAACCACTTGATCATGAGAGGTTTCATGCCAAACTATACCTGTTGGACCAACCATGGCGAAGTTGAGGTGATTAGCCAGGAAGACGATGAAGAAGGCGAAGAAGAGGAAGATGGATTCAACAATATCCCGGACGGCACGCAATACTGTTCCATGGAAGAAACACTTGGTGACTTTGGTGATGATGAGCTAGACCAGATACTGCGTGACGGAGAGGGAGACTACACATATGAAAGACAGTTCGAGAAGTTCCAGCGCATGTTATAGGACCACAGAACTCCTTTGTACCTAAACTGTGAGCAGGACAAAAAAGGCTGCGTACCACACTAAAACTCATGCAATGGAAGGCTACAAATGGTGTGTCAGATAAGGGATTCGATGAGTTGTTATCACTCGTAAAGAAGTTGCTTCCAGAAGATAACACTCTGCCCGAATCTACATATGAAGCCAAGCAAGTCGTCTGTCTTTTGGGATTGGAAGTACAGAAGATACACGCATGTCCTAATGATTGTATCCTGTATCGTAATGCGTATGTCGATTTGGATGTTTGTCCAGTGTGCAAAGAATCACGGTATAAGGTGAAGCGTGACAATCCAGGTGAAATAGATGAGGAGCGTAAGAAGAAAAGACCTCCAGCTAAAGTGTTGTGGTATTTCCCTGTGATCCCCCGATTGAAACGTATGTTGCTAACAAAGCGCATGCCCAGATGATGCGTTAGCACATAGAAGAGCGTAAGGACGACGGGATGCTTAGACACCCTACAGATGGCTCATAGTGGAGGAAAGTCGACCGAACGTACCCGGACTTCGCAGATGAGGTGAGAAACATAAGGTTTGGGTTGAGTACCGATGGGATGAATCCTTTCGGAGAATTGAGCAGCAGCCATAGCACCTGGCCTGTTACGCTTGGCTCAGGGACCATCTAGTGAAATCGTGACATTCAAGGGGTACGAGATAAATGGTTACACATTCTACACCAGATCCCAGGATAACAAGAGCACCAACCAGAATAGCGGTGTCCATATAGACGCCGAAGACAACAAAGGCAAGGTGGATTAACGAAGGCGGAGTAACGAAGGCGGCTTGCGATGGCTGGCTCAGTTTGGGCACCTCGGCGAGCTGGTGGGTGCTGGTCAACCACTCCTCGATTAGGGCATCGCCGAACTAGGAATAGTAGCTGGAGTGGGTCGCGCTGTGGCCATGTGCTGCATCGACTGCCAAACATTTTACGTTAGTACATCAAAAATTAATGAGGACAACGTAATAAATGAAGGGAGACCACGAAGGTGTACCTGGATTCATGTCGACGTGCGATGTAGAACTATGCCAGCTAGAGCCCACTGGCATGTCGGGAGTAAAGGCAGTTTGCGTGTAAGCTGCCCCAGCTGCGGTGTGCGGCGCGTGTCAATCACATACAGCTGAGGAACGCCCGTGGACCTATACCACGTCGTCGTCCATAGGCCTCTTGTAGGATGTAAGGTGGACAATGCGAGTGGTGTTCTGATAAGCACGTTGCAACACCACTCTTAGATAGTCTACACTGATCTCCAACCTATCCCCCCGGCCGACTTCGGCAATCAGTGAGGTGAGCTCCTCCGAAGCCTCCCTAGCAAGGCGATTAAGCTATAAGGAATATGTCAACCAACTTAACGATATTCTTTAATTGCTATCCCTGATCTTCTGACAGTTCACCCCAAATGGCACCCCTTTTTTCGCATAGCTACGATCATGCTGTCTGTCTATGAATATTAGAAATTTCTTGCATGCACACTATCTATCTATGAATATTATAAATAAATTCCTTGCATACACAGTCTGCCAAGCATACTATTAAGATGCTAAATAAACTCGAGTTGAAAACAATTGCTGCTCTAAAATTTACAGAGTGCACTATATTCGGAATCAAGTTATTTCCTACATTATACTTTTCTTTTTGTCTGCAGAGGCTTTCTTAATAATATGCTTAAAATGATATTGCGTTCCTTTGTAGACACTGCTTAATTTTCCGTGGACATTGCAAAGTTTAAATTACTATATTGTTCCCCTTGGTGTATATAGTTTTTTTGTAGTTTATTTTACTTTGAACTTAAAATGTGCAGATTTCATTTTTATTGTGGGCTTCATCAAAGTTGAAATTGCTATATTGTTCTATTGGGTGTATCAAAATTCACTGCTTATGTGGAACATTTGTGTTTGAGGAAATGTGTATAGGGGTATATTCACTAATTCATTGCTTCCAAGACCTGCATCTGTGTTGTGTTGGGTGTGTTGCATTAATTCATTATAAGATATTGTCCTTTCTTGCAAGTGCTTAGTAAAAGTGAAGGACCATGTGGAGGTCCATCCATGTTTGTGATGAGTGTTTGACTTTATTTGAGCAAGGTGTGCTCAAGTTTGAGTTTGATTTGGATTGATTTTCAAAATAAAGCAATTTGAGTTGTCTCTGCCAGGAGTGGCAGTACCGATCGTATGAACGCGGTAGTGATGAGTTGGATGGTTTATTGCACCTCTTTGTGGGCATTGCTATGTGAGGAGTTTCCTTGTCGTTGATGGTTGCAGGGCGACGGTGCTAGGTCATGGTGAGGCGAAGGATGACCGGGACTAGGCGAGGAGCGTCGGAGGTCCAGACGGTTGGGAGATCGCCGGAAGAAGATCGGAGATGGAGTCCGGTCAAGTCAAGAAGACAAGGAAAGGAGTTGATGCTAGCTAGATGTCGCGTGGATCAATGAGGGCCGTCGGATTGAGGTCTAGTTGATAGGTTAGCGGGTCTAGGTAGTATGCTTTGAAAACCGTGCAAGAAACCCGGTATGTGTGTGGGTTTTGGGTTAGCCCTTGCATGGCTGTGTGTGTGGGTTAATCCTAGCCCTTAGATGAGTGCTCTAGGGTTGAGGGACTCATCCAAGGGTGGTAGGTGGCCCAAGAGTAGTATAAATAGGGGTGGAGGGGTAGCCTCCTCCCCTTGAAGGTTTTTGAGGTTTTTAAATGCTCCTTTGAGCTTTGCCCATATGAAAGTGAGGCTTTGTAACCTCTCCTTCCAGAAATGAAAGTTTTATCCATCCAACTCTGAATTTATTTTGCGCATTTACATTATGTCTTTACTTTACGCAATTTAAATTCAGCATTTACTTTCCCGCAATTACATTCTCGCAATTTACTTTCACGCAATTTGGATTTGCCTCCTCTCCTTCTAAATGCTGTTGATCTTGGATGTTTTGAGTGTGTTCATATGGTTTTACATCTCTTTTGCACTCTTGGATTGAGTAGAGAACATCTTTTCTTTCAAGTTCCAACTTTGTTCAGAACTTGTTCTTTGCGCAGTATTTAGTATTTGATTTTTATAAAAATATATAAAAATAATTTTTAAGTGATTATTGTTGGAGGAGGTGCGGGACTCTGATATCCACCAGCAGAACAATTTTGGAGTTCACTTGTTGCACCGTTTGGGCGCCAGGAGGTGAAAACCGAGACCCAAACTTTCTGCTTGAAGTTCTTGAGCATACTGTGTTCTTAGATTTTTCCTGTTTTTTCTGTAAGGATTTTTGAGGAGAAATTTGGTGGAGTTCTTCATGACTCTGATGCTCATAGGGAGAAAAATTCTCAGAATTTTGTGAGCTGCAGAAACCCACCAACCTCCTATGCAAATTGAGGACAAGTTCTGGAAATTCTGCTTTTGCTTTTCTGAAAGTGACTTTTGTGATTTGAATTGATGTCCTTTCTAAAAGCAAGAGTTTGAATTGATTCCTTTTTATCTTAGACACTAGACAACCAGGATTTTGACTCAAAAATCCCCACATATTTTATGGTACTTATCCATGCAAGCTTGGGGTACACATAGTTGTCTAGTTTTTCGGGTTTTTCACAATTTCCTTTGAGCGATCTTGTCGAGGTTTTTGTTGGAGTATTTTGGGGGAATTTTTATTTGCGACCATTCACCCCCCCTCTGTTCGCCATCTCGGTCCTTCAAAAAGAAGTATCAACATTAATTGAAAATTTAGTATTGCATTGATTTCATTGAAACTAAACATTTAATTCCTTATAAGATATTAAAATGCTGCATTTTCCATAGAAAAGCTATTAGAAGCTAAACAAAAATTTGAGATGAAGATCGAACAACTAAAGGGAAATTTTGAGATAACAGAAAAGATTTATGAGATGAAATAAGAACTGAAAGACATAAATGATTGCTTGCAAGATATCGAATCTCTTAACACGGCACTCATCAGTAAGGACCGCAGAGCGAATGCTGAGCTGGAAAAAACCAATGCTGAGCTTATAAAGGTTTCTAGTATTGAATTCGATTTGGTTACTGCCTTTTTTACAACAACATAATCGCTTTCAATTTGTAAGAATTAAGAAATATAACTGAATATTAATCGATTATTGGTGTCAAATAAATCAGCACTGTACTGAAGTTGTGAAACTTTATAGAGAACCGAAAAACCTCTATTGCGGAAGTTATGACATATATGATGGAAGACATGAAAACTATAAGATTTTCTTCTCTTGAACTATGAAAAATATGGTTTCTCAATATACATTTGTTGATACTTGTGATATATATCATATTTTGTTAATGTATTGCCATCAAAACTATGAAATATTTTATTATCATATTTGTGATATAATATTTGTGGTAAAGTCTTTTTATCTTGAACTATGAAATAATGTTTTTTATCTTTTTAAGGCAACAGCTTGTCTGATAAGAAGAGTCTTAAAATATGAACATTTGTATCACTTTTATCCCTTTTTTTATACTAATGTTGATTGATTTTAAGGCATAATCTAATTCAATAAACAGTTCGTCTTAAAAGTTGTTACGCTATGATTTATTTTTCATTTCATTCTCATCTCTGAACGAGAATATCATATGTAACCCATTTTTACTTTAATCTTGTATAGAAACAGGATCACTCTAATCAACCTATTTTGGTTTTAGATAACATCTCGAGAATGGACGAATTCCAAAAAGAAAATTTGAAATCCAAAATTTTTTGAACTGGGATTTCGGCCGAAAATCCCAGAATTTCGGTCTAAAATACCGTAATCTCATCAAATTTGAAACGACAAAGAAAAGTCTCCTGAGGATCTAAAAATTTGAGAAAAATAAAAAAAAAATATGCAACAATTTATGTATGTCTATCATTTTAAATACAAAATACTAAGCACTAGAAGAAAGCATATGCTTGTTGTGACTTGTGAGTTGTGAGAAGCCAGTAGGACTACTGCTTAAGAGCAAATTTAGGCAGGCCAGACCAGAATTTTGGATAGCTAATATAGTATAAATGTACCTACAGAGAGCGGAAGAGAGAGCCCTTGGATTTATAACTCGTTAACCAATCTTCTTTCTTGATCCAGTGCATTTCCCGCATTTTGGTCCTGATTTCTTGTGCAGCCTATGAAGGTACCAACCTTCTCACCAACAATCGATTTTGCAATATTCCCGGATTTTTGCAAGTTAAACACGACAGTGCAAAATTACCCAACGAATTAAACTTTAGAATCCAAGACAATAAAAAGTCTCAGAAACTGATACATCCATACCGGGAATGTTATTTTCTTGGCCGTAGCTTCTGGAGCAAGCGCTGGCCGTCCCCGTTCGGCGGCGGCGGCCGCCGCCCCCCGCGTCTTCTCCTTCCGCTCGTGCCGCTCCGCCGCGAGCAAACCCTCCCCCTTGACTGAGGACCTCCATGGCGCGCACGGGCGCCAGATCCTCTTCAATGAAGCGCACGAACGCCAGAAGATGGGGCACGGCCGCCTCGAGTCTTACTCCGCTCTACTTCCTCGTCGCTCGCGCCTCCTTGACTCAACTCCGCGACTCTCCTCGACTCCGCGGCACGAGTTAAGGCATCGGCTCCTCGACGCCTGGACTCCTCGACGGTGAGATCATAAGCGTTGACAGCATGTGTACCGAAGCGTGTGTGGTGATCAGTGGCTAGTATTCCGCTTATACATTAAATTTGCAATAAGTGTTCATAGGCTCACAGCACCTTTCCAATGCAAACATAGTTACGAGAAGGAATGCATCCAACTATGCCTGGGAACTTGTAACCGTGCAAACCGTTAATAAGCTCGGCCAATTCCCTAATTCCCCAAAGACATTCATGAGCTGCATGAGAACTATTACTCCGCGTTCTTTGTCCTGAATGTGCCAATTCCCTAAAGACGTTCATGAGCCGTGCATGGGAACTTGCAACTATGCATGGAAACTAGTATTCCGCGTTCTCTCCCCGTCCATGACCTCGGCGAAATCCGGCCCAAAAATTCATCAAAACCGGCCCAAAATACATCAATTTTGGTCTAAATCCTGAAGTTTCTTAAAATAAAATAATGTAGCAATTTGATTTTTTTTTTATTCAGTCAGGATTTAGGATCTTATCCTTCGGCCAAAAATCCAAAATCTCGATCGAAATTTCGCCGAGATTTTGAACCTTGCTAAGGACTAAGGACGGTTATTCGATGTACTTGTCTTTTGGTACGTACACGCATCAAAGCCTCCGCCCAAAGGAATACAGCATGGCTAAGCAAGCTGCTTTTGTTCAGTGGCGAGTGGGTGGGTGCCGTCTTTTTTTTCTTTGAGTCGTCTCTTTTCCCTACCTCAGTTGTTCTTTGATTTCGTGTTTATCGATTTTAAATTTGATTCTCTCCTAAATATAAATGTAAAAATAGTCTTATTATAAAAATAGCCTTATTCTTCTGTGCTCTCATATCACGGAAGGCTACTGCTCTCTCTTAGCGCAGTAGCTTTGGTGGCTTGCCACGCTCTAGGAAAGTGTGGAATGTCACACTTCCGTGATCAAGTATGTGGTTATTTTTATAATTACATTCAAAAAAGGGTTAAATGAAAAAAAGATCTCTAATTTAAGATCACTCCTAGCCTCACCAAAATATTTGATGAGGATACATTCTCCTTGTGACAAGTGACAACGCCTCCCTTTCAAAGACTCTTATTGTAACAAGTGGCATCACCTCCTTTTTTCCCCCACTTTCCTTTTTTTTTTCAAAGAATCTCTCCTTATGATAAGTGGCACCACCTCCTTTGTCCCCTTTTCCTCCTCAATTCCCTTCCCCCTCAAACTCAAAATAGTTTTTTTATTTTAGATTTTCCTCTCATGTGTTTATAAAATAAGTATTTTTAATCACTTTTGAATGTTTTTAAAAGAAGTTTTCGAATTGAAAGTTTGTTGAATAGAAACCTTGTGATCTGAAAGTTTTTAAATTGAATGTTCTCAGAGCTAAAACTTTTATATTTAAATTTTTTTGAGTTGAAACTTTTTAATTTGAAATTTTTTTAATTTTTCTTTTGAGTTGGAACTTTTCGATTTGAAATTTTTTGATTGAAAATTTTTTGAGTTGAATTTTAAATCAAAATTTTTTGAACCAAAATATTTTTGAATAGAAACTTCTCGATCCAAAAGCTTTTGAGTTGAAAGTTTTCTGATTTGAAACTTTTCGAGTTGAAATTTTTCAAATTTAATCTGAAACTTTTCGGGTTGAAACTTTCTGATTTGAATTTTTTATTTAATTTTTTTATTTTTAAATTTTGAATTGAATTTTTTTAGTTGAAACTTTCTATTTAAAAATTTCAAAGTTTAAATATTCTAATTTAAATTTTTATGTCAGAGAGCGAAGATGTAGATAGGAGAACTAGGGAAAAGAAAAAAAGGTGGTAAATAGAGGAGATGACACGTGACATCCTATAAAGTTCTAGATATTTTTAAATTTAGTAGTTCAAGATTAACCTGTACCCATTGAAAAAAAAGTTACAAGGCGCTACAAAATGACAATTTTCATCGACTTCGAGTCTCGCACTCTGAGTCTGAGGCTCTGAGCCCCACTTTGCCATCAAAGGTGGTAAATAGGGCCTGTTTGTTTCAGTTTTGGATTCTCTAAAAGCTGATTCTGGATTGTGGTTTTTGAGAAGCTGATTCTCCAAAAACTAGAATCCAAAAGTACATATGAAGTGGATTGTGGATTCTAGTGTATATGAGTAGGGTGGATTGTCAGAATCGGATTTTAGAATCAGACTGTTTGTTTTTGATTTTGCTTTTAGGACCAGAATCCAGAATCAAAAGCTAAAACAAACCGACCCTCGAAAACAAAACAGCGGCAGCACCAGCAGAGCTAGCCCGTATAGCTATGGTCGTCCCCATCGCCAACCTCTCGGCCGTCGTCGCGGGCACGGTGCACGCGGCCAAGGCGTTAGCCACGGAGATACTCCCGGCGGCCGTGACAAGGGACGCCGTGCTCGAAGCAGCGAGGGCTTCGGTGGCGTGGTTCTTGCGGCACCTCTGGGCCTGGCTCGTCGCTGCGAGAGCCGTGGCCGTCGAGAATCTCCCGGTCGCCGCGGCGGCGGCCAAGATTGCGGCGGGGTCCGCGGCTGAAGCATCCGAGCCATGGCTCGAAATGGCGGCGAAGCTCTTGCGTGAACTCTACGGAGGGCTGCTCGCGGCGGGTGCCATGGCCGTCGAGAAACTCCCGGATGCCGCCGCCGCCGCAAAGAACGCGTCCGGGGCGTGGTTCTTGCGCCACCTCTGGGCCTGGCTCGTCGCCGCGAGAGCCGTGGCTGTCGAGAATCTCCCGGTTGCTGCGGCGGCCGCCAAGAGTGCGGTGGGGTCCGCAGCTGAAGCATCCGTGCCATGGCTCGAAATGGCGGCGAAGCTCTTGCGTGAACTCTACGGATGGCTGGTCGCGGCGGGTGCCATGGCCGTCGAGAAACTCCCGGACGCTGCCGCCGCCGCAAAGAACGCGGCCGGGTTCACGGTTGAAGCCTTGCAGCCATGGCTGGAAATGTCGTTGAAGCTTTTGCATGACCTCTACGGGCGACTGTGCGCGTTAAGCGCTCTGTCCGTGGAGAATCTCCCGGACGCCGCCGCCTCCATGGCCAGGGGAGGAGGAGCGGGGTCCACGGCCGAGGCCTCCAGCCCGAGCCTGCGGACGGCGGCTTGTTCCTTGAACGATCACGGCGTCGCGGTGTACGCGCTGCTAGTGCTAGCTCTCACCGCGCTCACCTTCCTCTGCGGCGCCGTCTGGGCCCTCACCTGCCGCACCATGAAGGGCCCTGGGCTGGGCGGCGCGCGCGTCCCCCGCGCCATGTTCGAGGCCAACCCGAGGCGCTACTACGCCACCGTCCGGGTAGCGCGAAAGGCGCGCCGCGGCGCATCGGGGGTCCAATGGAAGCTGCTCATGGCCGCGCCGATGGTTGCCTGCGCGGCCTACCTAGTCGCGAAGACGCTCTACTGATAATTCCTCCTCCTACATGCATGTTATCATCGCGCCTCAAAGAATCTCTCGCTACAACTTTTGGTAAGTATCTGCATTGTTCTGGATGCATGCGACAAAACATATGCCTCAGCGAAATCAAACTAGTTAGGCGTCGTTCGATTCGCACTTGCGTCCCAGCTAAAGTTGTTCCTGAGAAATGAAAAGTAAATGGGCCGGCTTGGGCCAAAAAATGGTGGACAGATCTCAAGCTTACATTAATTTGAAGGCCTTCCATAAATATTTTGGCCCACTAATGAGCATTTGAACTGTATCTTAAAAGTTTCCAATTATATGTGAACTGTGTACAAGCCTTCCAGACAATGCTACTGCCTCTTGTTTCAAATGTAATTCGTTTTAGAAATCTGTGCCAGCCAAATATTTCTAGATAAACATGAAATTAGTATTACTTGATCCATCGTGAAATCTGTGCCTTCTAGACAATGCTACTGCCTCTTGTTTCAAATGTAATTTGAGTTGTTGTTGTGCAATATTTCCTTGTGGTCAAATAACATACTAGGAGCTTCCAAGTAAATCAAACTATTACGGTATACAGCTAGCACAAGTGCAAGGGCCAAGGGGGTGATAGAACCATAGAACCTCTCGTCAGAGAAAGTGCAGTGGTTCCTGTTTTGTGTGAAGCTCATTGGATAAAAAAAAATAGACACTCTAGATTAAAAGCATGAAAAAAAAAGGTATATGGATCTTAAAGATATATGTTTTTTGTGTCTGATTGAGCCCTTGATTTATGTGGTTAATCACTTGATTAGACCATACAAAACATTTCCATTTCCTCCTCTGGAGTTGTAACTTCAACTGCAGATGGTCTTCCCTTTACTTACATATATGGATCTTACAGTCCACCTCACACTGTCAGAAATCAGAATCACTTTTCCCCCAAAAAGGCATGAGCTTTTTTGTGGCCACATAATACACGTCAACAAATACTAAATCACTTCCCTTTCACAAAAAGGACAAACAAAAACAAAAACAAAAATGAGCAATATTGGCACCTTCTCAATATTTAGGGAGAGTTTGCTATTTGTTACTAAGATAAATGCTTTACCATTTACCCCATTTAATCAAGTCTTTTTCCTGCTTTCTCAAGGGCCTTAATCTCGAAGCAAACGCCCAACCTAACAAAAGAAGCTCTGCAACCATCATCATGGTTTTTTTTTTCAGCTTTATAACCGTAGACTAATAAAATTTGCAAGACACCATGCGCATGCATGTGGAGCTGTGTCCCCACCCCAGCATGGCTCGCCAAAGCCCAATTCGCATGCTCTTCCATGTGCTTGTTCTCTACTTTTCATGTCTACTGCGAGACAGACCCTTCTTTTCCTCTGCAGATAGTACCAGATTTGCTTCAAGTATTAATTTGCCGTTCGGAACAGCACTGAACCGGCCGACAGGATGATAACGAGAGCTGCTCATCGTATTGGCTCATTTGTCCCTTTCTAAACTGCCTACCCAAAAAACTTGAAAAGGTTTGGCTGATATTAATGCCAGTTTGAAGCTAACTTAGTCATGTTTTAACTTAGATGTGCTATAGGTTTTTAGATATGTGTTCGGTTTGTAACATAATTGTAGTTTACCATACTTTCTTAGCTCTATATCTCACACGTCGTAGGTTTAGTTTTTTTTGTCAAACTTTATCACACGTGTCACTTTGAAATTTATTGCAACAAAAAATATAGTAAACCAGACTTAACTAAGGTCAGTTATGATAAAATTGGTTTCGAACCAAACTGATCCTAAAATTCATCTAACATGTCATGTCCTGGATTTTGAAGGTAACTGTATGTGACTGAGTTCTGTCCAACTTCCAACACCGATATGTAATCAGTCGATTTACTCTTCTATCCTATTGGGTTCCATTTCTTCAAGAGAATACAACAGCAGGTTGAGAATTATGGTCAAGGATCTCACCCACAGTTACTCCTACTACCATTGCTGATTAATCGTTTAACCGGAGATTCATAGCTTCTGAGTGTTTTAGTTCTAACATACGTGTCTTGTTCGTGACACAGAAACTCAGAATATAAGTAAGCATGAAAAAAGTCGAGAATCGATTACCGAATAATTGTGTACCTCTGCTTGGAAGTCTGACTTCCAATTGAACAACACTAGCGTAGGTATGTCAATTGTCATGTTCGGTTGGTGGCGAACGAAGAACAGGTAATATATACTTCTCTATTCTTTATTAAGTGACACTCTAGAATTCATGCTGTCAAATTTTCTAAAGTTTGACTAGTCACATCTCGTAGACCCTGAAAATTAAAAAAAAAGGTCACTTCAAAAAGAACATAGGGAGGGAGTAGCTATTTTGGATCAACGTTGAGAAGGATGGTTTGGAAAACGCTATTGAGATCAGTCAACTGGATTAAAGGTGAACTATCAGAAATTAGTTATAGTTCCTATCAATGTTACTGATGACAAAATGGAAATTCTCACACGGAACCTGAAATGTCAGAAAGGTTCTTTTCCTTTTACATACCTTGGTTTACCCCTGGACCTAACTAAACCAAAGGTGGAGGACTTCTTTCCTTTGGTCCAAAGAGTGGAGAGGAGACTCGTTAGTTGTGCTTCTTACTTATCGTATGGTGCAAAAAATTCCAGTTGGTGTGATTGAGCAAATAGATAAATACAGGAGGCATTGTCTGTGGAGGGGTTCAGACATTACTTCTAAAAGACCACCTTTGGTCGCTTGGAATAAAGTTTGTCAGCCAAAGCAACAGGGAGGCTTGTGAGTCTTAAATTTGGCAAGGCAAAATAATGCTCTGCTGATGAAAAACTTGCATAATTTTTTTTAATAAAGTTGACTTTCCCTGGGTGAAGTTGATCTGGGAAAAATATATCACAATAACCATCCTCCAGACAGGCTAACAGATCGTTCATTATGGTGGCGAGACAATCTCAAATTGATTGATCAATATAAGGGTTTTGCAAATGCTTGATAGGACAGGGTATCTCAGTTCTCTTTTCGACAGACTTATGGAATGACCATCTTCTTCAATTGCAATTACCTGAACTATTCTCTTTTGCCAAGAATGCTACTATACTGTAGCTGATATGAAAATGCAGGAACAAGCTCAGGACCACTTCCATCTTCCATTTTCTGTTGTGGCTTACACAAATTAACTGAAATCATCCAGGAAACAAAGCTCAATGACAACCATGATTCATGGTCTTATATTTGGAATAATGGAAATTACTCCTCAGTAAAGGCATACATATTATTGTCAGGACATAGGCCCATTCCTACAGCATTCAAGCGGATTTGGAAGAGCAATTGTCAAACAAAACTTAAGATTTTCTTCTGGCTACTCCTAAAGGGCAGGCTAAACACTATTTGTTCTTTGTTCTCAAGCAGCGGAAGAAACCCTGGAACATCTTTTTTTTTCTTCTGTTCTTTTTACAGCAATTTTGGACATTTATATTTCATACTCGACAAAGTGGTCTTTCGGTCCAAATGGCTATTGCAGACTTGGGAATAAAAATTCAGCAACCTTTCTTTATAGAAATAATCATTCTGGCATCATGGAGCATTTGGCTTACGCAGAATCATAAAGTATTCAGAGGAATTGATCTAACCCTTCGCAACTGCAAATATGCATTCAAACATGAATTTGCTCTGGTTATCCATCGAGCAAAGAAGTCATATTTCCCTCACATAGTGGACTGGCTAGATAGTTTGCAGTAATATATTCCTTTTCTTTCTTTCTTATTTTTGTTTTATTATATAATATATTCACAGTAGGACACTCTCCTGCTGTTTTCCTAAAAAAACGCTATTGAGAAACAATGCTTGCTAACGCTTTAGCATTGTGATTGTGCACCTCAATTTTCTCAGCAGCCTCAGTCTAGATAATAGTCTGACTTCTAATCTGGCAACACAACCGTTGGAAAACGCCACTTCGGGTTGTTAGCGATTGTATACATGAGGGGAGAGAGGTCATGTATAGCTACTGTTTTGGATCGATAGTGATTAGTGAGAAGGATGGTTTGGAAAACGCTACAGAGGGGTTTAATGCCCTACTTTAGCTTGTGGTTGAGAAAGCATAAAGAAAGGTACCAACTGGAGGAAGACCTGATTGGCCCAGCCCAGGAATCTGATGTATACCCTGCCATTTGTTCTCCATTATTGGATGGCCAGTCAAGTCGTTCAGATGCCTGGGGGCCTATAACAAGTGAATCAGTAGTATCTTGCAAGCAGGTCCCGCCAACAGTGTACTTTCCACTATCTACCTTCTGGTTCTCTGTTCTGTAATGCTACCATAATACCATGGTAGCCCAGGCTGAACAGACTCATCATGTTTCTGACAAATTTTAGGCTTCACATCTTGTCATAACTTCGATTCAAGTGTATGCTAGTCATGGAATAGTTGTTTCATTTTAATTTGGCCAGTGTGGTATTCTGAAAACTCTAGTAGTAGCCCAACCAGCGCATAGTAGTAGCTTCACATGGCAAGTTCCCTTAGCTTGACAATATATCTTTTTTACATTGACTATTACATAGCCGTTTTTTTTAAATGGTAAATTGAGTTTTTGAACGGTTAGAGATCAAGATCCAACCATCCAAATATCTCCCCTCCACCCCCCTATATCCATACCATCCGCTAACTCTAGCACTGTTGGATCCAACCTCGCGCGCGCCATACATGACCCTCATACTCACTGCCGGTGGACCTCCGTCTCCTCCTGCCTTGCACCACCACGTATTTTCGCACTAAATTGCGCCTCCTCATCACCGCTTCCACAGGGGGGCATCGGGTGGCGGGCGACGGTGAGCAAGCTTTGCTGGAGACAGCGACATCGCATGCAGCTCTCAAATGCTCGCTGGAGGCGATCGATCGCCAGAGTTTTGAGTCGTGCCATTTAACTCTTTCTTAGCAAGGACAACTTATAACGATGTTTATCCCGCATATCAAACAGAAGATCGGGTTACAAAATTCTAAAGCTTTCGTTTCAATTCATATTTACCCACGAGCAATTTGGGTTTATGATCTCGTATATTTCGCTTCTCCGACATCTTACTTAGTTCCCCTCATTTTTAGAAAAAAGCAGCTCCACAGTACTAAAGTCTCATTTTTGTTTTGACCGAAGTGACAATAGTAACATGAACTCTCGAATATGCTTGAAGATCTCGAAATGATCTTCCAGTTCCGGGGATAATATATACGGAGGCAAAGGCACATGAATCTCCAATCACATCCAAGGTTAGAAAACGAAAACTTAAATCCTCAAGAAATTCATGCCACACATTGTAGCATTTTTTTTCTTCTTTTCAGCAGGCGGTATTTTCATGGTCACCCTAAAATTACAAAGTCAGAACTTGTGTGTTTTAATGCAATTCTGATGTTTCCCCGTTTTTTCACTACTGGAATTAAATCGTAAAGGTTACCACAAACTACAGATGTACAATGCCACGTTAAATCTATGAACTGTACGAAAGCAGGTGTCTAGCATATCTCTGTCATTCACACAGGATAATTTATAGCTAATTCTGAAGTAGCAAAATCAAGAAAATCTTGAGTGGTTAATAGCTTTTTTACTTCCCACAATTACAGTAACTGAAAATTGACCAAAACAATATGTTGGCCTTGTTGTCCAGCTAGCAGCCTAGCACTGCCTGTTTCTGATCAAGAAACTCAAAACAAGCACTAGCTGGCTTTCAGTTGCTATTGACTATTGTTACCAACACTCGTTGATTCCTTGGTTAAGACACAAGACAACAGAGGACAGTATGCACCAAAAATATATCCTGTTCGGCAGACACATGTTCAAACTTGAAACCCAATGGAGACCCGAGCGTTACTCAGTTGGCGAGGGGGCCGTCGTGCCTCAGCTCGTCTGTGTTCGACTCTGGATCGACAATGTGTGCCCACTAATAAAAAAAACAGGTAGACACGTGCAAGTTAAATAGGATAGCGCGTTTCCGTGCTCCAGTGGTTGTGGAGCCTCTGAGTACTTCCTTAGCATGTGTAAGGGGACACGCATATGTGTGCGCGCAGGGCTGGAAAAAAACTCGTTGGTGGGCTCGTTGGCTCAATTCAAAATTACTCCAATTACACTCGTTCATCGGTTAAACATTGAAATAAATCAATTTTGAATTAAATTAGATTTTGCTTTGGTTTAGTTCGGTTCGGCTCGGCTCGTTAGCTCGATTCCAAAAATAATTCTAATCTATAAATAAAATGATATTAAATTAAACTATGTCAATTTCAAAAAAAAATCGAAAAAATAAGGACTTGCTCGATTTCCACCTCTATACGTATGTGTGGTGCATGAGTGTGATATACGTAGGTTGTGTGCGTCTATTTTGTATCCTGAAAAACTTTACCCAATGCAGTGATCCATCTCATGCGTACAACACGGCGAAACTTTTGTCATTTGCCAAGCCACACATCCTAACTCATGCGACAGTCAACATGACAAAGCAGAATAGGAGCTGATCAAACAAGGGTTTTTGTAGCGTATTCTAGCTGACCAGATCCACAGAGACAATCCTTGTCCAAGCTAATAATTCTATGATCTTTTGGACCAACCAACCATGTTAGTGCGAAAAGGTTTCCACGGATTCTAAAATTGTGATTATTTATATTTTTCTTATTTTTAGGTTTTGATAAAAGAAAAATGATATTCACCGTGGAGATTGGTTTTGTCGTCTGAGCATTATGCCAAAATTCACCCGACACAGCGTAACACACCACTCTACCAAGTAGTACTAGTGTATAACCTGTAGTGAGCGAGTATAACTAAACTTGATAAATTAGTGTCGACGATCGGGACCGTCAACCGCAAAGAAAAGGGGGAAGGATCGTACAAGGGGGCGAGGCCCAGAGCTTCGCTCGTCCGGGGAGGGACCTCGGCGGGCGCACAGCGCGGAAAAAAGGGACAACCAAACAGGGGACGCAATGTTTATACTTGTTCGAGCCCCCTAGATCGGGTAACAGCTCTACTCCAGTCCTGCCCGTGGGCGAAAAAAGAACTAAAGGCTCCTCCGGGGAGTGTTACAAGTATTACTGCCGGTTCGCGAAGACTTCTTTGAAAAAGGAGAGCCCCGCCTCCTCTATACAAATGGAGGGGCAGGTTACATGGAGAATTGGGAGAGGGAAGGATGGAGATTGCCCCAGGAACCCCGGTCCTCAGCCTTGATGACTGGTCGCCGTCCAGTTTCGCCCACGCCGGGTTGGTAGACTCACTGAGCAGAGTAGTCTGCCGTTTTCTTGGGAAACCTCGTACCTGCCCTCTGTGGACCTGTCAGATGCTGACGTTGCAATGCGTGGTCCTGGCTCCGCCTCAGGAGAGAGCGTACCCTCATACTGCGCGCGACTGGACGATGGGACCGAAGTTTCGACTTTGGCAACCTTCGCGCTGCCTAGGGAAGGAGCGACCTGCTCCCGTGTGGTCACTTCAAGCGGTCGAGGTCATAGGGCACGTGGCTAGTGGCCGGCGGAGGGCCCGATACCTGGCCTTTGGTGGGGTCACCTCGGTCGGTCGAGAGTCGCGGAGTCCGACCCGCGAGGGAGGTCGGACGTCCTACTTGGTCGGGACGAGCTCGGAGCAGTCGGTTAGATCGGGGGATGAGTGTCCTTCGTGGCCTCGCGGGGCCTTTGGTCGGAGACGGGCTTGGAGCGGTCCGTTCATTACCCCGGGCCGCCGTTTTACATGGGAGTCCGGGCCAGGGGCGTCGGGGCCCAGAAAAAGTCCCCGCCTCCCCTCGGGGGGGTACGGACACGTGTCAAGATGGCCGATCCCCGACAACCAGCCCCCGAGGCTCAAGAAGCGATCTGAGACTCTAGGCGCTCTCGAGTCTGAAGTCTTTCGAGGAGGGATCACTCCTTCGCCCGGGTTCGAGGTTTCTTTTTGGCAAGATTGTTCTTGGTGACACTTGAACCCCGGCACCTTGTTTCTGAGTGGGCTCAGGAAGCCCGGGGGTCCCGCGGACGGGGAAGTTGGAGGGATGGTTCGGCGGGTGCGTGGAAAGGCGCCTGTGAAGGGGTTTCGAAGGGCCTTGGCGCCTCAGTTACCGCCCGCTGGCTACGGGCGCGCCTTTTGTGGCAACGGTAACGCCGGTAGACGAGGCGTCTTTAAAGACCAGGGGGCCGCTGCCTTCGGGGTTCCCCCCCCCGGCCACTCGTGTTCTTGTCTTCTCCTGCGCCGGTGCCTTCTGCCCTTTGCTTTCAAACCTCCCCTCTGTCCTTATGGCGAAGTTCGGGAGGAGTACGTTCACCGTGGAGCGGATGAAGGAGATGGAGACTTTGGGGCTACTGGATCCGTTCACCTGGCGGCTCCTGTTCGGGGAGAACGTGCCGCAACCTCGGGACGATGAGATCGTGGGCACGGAGCAGTATATGCTCTTCGGGCTGCGAACCCCGGAGAGCGATTTCTTGGCTGCGGTCTCGAGCTTGTTAATTTGGTACCAAACTCCATCCTCCACCTTTCCATTTTTGTTCATCTTTGCGAGGGGTTCCTGGGCGTTCTTCCCACCCCCTCGTTGTTCTTCCGCTTTTATTCCTTGTCCCGTACCGCGAAGGACCCTGTCGTCGGGTGTCTCTACTTCCGACTGCGGGCGGGACTCCCTTGTTCCTTCCTCCAAATCCCGACCCGAGACTCGCTCGGACCGTGGACGGAGAAGTGGTTCTATCTGAAGAAGGGCGAGTAAAGCGGGCTTGCTTACATCGGCGCTGCGATCGACGGAAAGCGGGAGACCCCGGAGCCAGAGGACTCGGCGGCCGACCAAGCAGCGGTCGCCTTCATCCATATCTGCGCCACGCGCGGGCTTAAGGGGCAAGTGGTCGTCTACGACTACTTGTGGAACCGTGTGCTTCCTCTTCGGAAGAGGTTGCACCCCTTCTACGAGATCGCCGGGAGGCACGACGCCACCCGGGAAGGCCACGAGGGTTAGCATTGCCCGACCCTAAGCTCTTTCAGGCCTTGGTCGGTGTTCCTTTGTTTTCTTGATGCTCTCTTTTTTGGCTTTTTGCAGCGCCGAAGGGGGCCTGGATTGCCTCAAGGATGCAGGAGATCTTCGGGAAGGCTACCACTTCCTACGATCTCAGCGGCAACGTCCCCAAGAACGTCTTGGGGCGGAGCAGCGAGGTAATAGCTTTCGCCTTGACCTTGGTCTCGGGGGCTCGGATTCGGATGCTTATCGTGATAAGCTCATGCAGGCGACCAGGGAGCTTTGGGACACGGCGAAGCAGTTGTTGCCGCTCCCTGGTCTGGTCAAGGGCAAGAAGGGGAGTAAGAAGCCGGCTCCTGATGCCCCGAGGCATGTTGCCAAGAAGCCCCACGTCGAGTGGGGCGACCGGGCCATGGTAAGTTCGAACGCCCCGAGCTCGGAGACATCCGAGCCTGAGCTTGCTTCCCCCTTTCTGCCTCCTCGGTCCTCCTTTTGCTGATCCTTTCCTCTCTGTCAGCAGCAGGAGGTGGCTTCCGCCGCACGGGCCCCGGATATGCAGCCGGAGCCACGAGCTCTGGCGTTAAGCTCCCGAGGGGGGAGTTCTCGCGCTGCTGTCGTGTGATCATCGCGCCAGGTACGGCTTTCATACATTTTTCGTCATCCCGCCCTGTCGCGGCGTTCGAGCGTCCGAGGGGCACCGACCTTCCTGTGGTCCAAGGCGAGGTTCAGGAGGAGGATGACGATCGCCTCGTGCCGCGACCCAAGACGCGGCGGGTGCTACTTGCCGCGTCTTCCGAGGAGGATGAAGTGGCCGAGGGGGGAGCGGTCGAGAGCACCGCGACCAAGGGTGCCGTGGTCGGAGGTGTTGTAGCCAAGGGCGCCGTCGTCGTCGTGCCTCCGGCGGAGGCGTTCTCGAGGGCGGAGTCCCTAGGAAAACGAAGAGCCGACTCCCCTCTACGAGGAGGTCCGGCAAAGAAGGCGAGGCTGCCACGCATCCGCTCGGCGCAGTAAGTACCCCCTTCTGCCTCTCAACTTTTGTGATGGTAGGGTCGTCCGAGCAACCCCTAACAATTTGTTGTGTGCAGTACCTATACCGGGGTGGTCGTCTTGCCCCAGGCGGAGTCATCCCCAGCGGTGTTGGAGTTGCCGGAGGAGCGGTTGACAATTTTCGGACCGACGGCTGAGCCGGGACTCCCTTCTGTGGTCGAGGTGGCCGAAGGGGGAGTGGTCGGAGGCGGCCAGGGAGTCCCTAAGCCGCACACTAGCCTCAGGGGTTCGGCTGCCGTCGCCCTGACCGGGACGGATCACCCTGGGTCCTCGGGGGGTGCCGACGCTACCGCGGCGGCGAGGGCCGCCGAGGTTGTTGCTGCGGGTGAATTGCCCCGGTGTTCCGACGGCGTCATCGACCTGCCGACGCTGGAGGATCGACTAGCGGCGATAAGCGCATTTGTGGTGACTTTTCCTTCTCTTTCTTTTTCCCTTTTTCTTATAGTTGTGGTGATTTTTCCCTTCTCTTCGCAGGGCCTACGGCTGATCTCCCAGGGGTACGGGGTCGTGCGCAGCCAGCGCTCAGCTTTCGATCCCTGAGAGAGGCCCGGGCCCTTGAGCTCACTCGAGCCGTCGAGTCCGAGCAGGAGCGCAGGGCTCGGGAGACCGAGCGGGAGCTAAACGCCGAGAGGGACCTTCATGCCGCGGCGCTCTCCGAATCCGTCGAGGAGGAGCGGAAGAAGGCGGAGGAGACCCTCGCCCGAGTCCGTCGGAAGGCGCAGGACGTCCTGGACGAAAACCGTGCGAGCGCAGTGGTGTTGATCCAGCGCCTCGAGCTCGAGGTCTCGACCTTCTGGCCGGCGGAGGCACGCGCAGAGACGGAGGGACTCCGGGAGCGCCTTGAGGTCGCCCATATGGCCCACGAGGACAGCCATTCGGTCGCGTCGACTGCGCTCAAGGGTCTTGCAGCCGCGCGGGAGGAGGTGGAGGGGCTCCGGACGCAGATGGGGAATCCGATCTCCGCACGCGCCGAGGCGGCTGAGCTCACGGCCAAGGCGACGACGGCTGAAGCAACGACGGCTATGCTCGAGAAAAGTGGCCGGATTGGAGGCGAGGGCCACCAGAGCAGAAGCTAAGGCGGCTGAGGCCGAGGCCAGGGTCGCCGGGCTTGAGGGGAGGCTGGCGCAGGTGGCTTGAGCGGGGAAGAGTGCCTTGGCTCAGCTTCAGAGCGACCGCGACCGGGTCGATAGGGCCGAGGCCGAGGTTATCGTGCTGCGGCGGAGGGTTTCCGACCTCGAGCAGGAGAAGCTTGCCCGAGATATGTCTGTAGAGTAAAATTTAAAGTTAGTAGATAGGTCGGGGGGCGAAGGATTCGCACCCCCTTGTAAAGACAATGTAACTTTCTGCTAATTTTGCAAAGTCGCATTTCTTTGGAAGACTTAGCTCGCTTGCTGGCCCGTGTCGCCTTTGTAGACTTTGCACCTAGCCTGGGCCGACCGAGCTAAAGGATGCTCATGGTCAGTTTAACCGAGGCCTCGCCCGGAATCACCCGGGCTCGGGCACGACTCGGGTCGATCGGTCTTCACCATTTGGCCACGGGGGAATTGGTCGGCTTATTGCAGCAGAGCGGCTTGTTGCGACCGAGATTGTCCCTGGTGGTAATTTTGGGGATCGCAACCTCCGAGCCTGGGGATACCATCGGGCCCGGGGTGCTCCTGGAGGACGTTCAATGGTCGGCAGCGGAGGGGAATAACCGACTTACTTCGATAAGGATCGTTTCTGATGGCCTCCGAGCCCGAAATGCATCGAGCTCGGATATCGACGTCCCTGAGGCGAACCTAGAGAACGCGTCCTCAACCGAGGCCTCGCCTGGCAGTACTCAGGTTTGGGCACAACTCGGACTGGCCGGCCTGGAATAGCTCAGGCTCAGACCAGATTTTTAGGCCTCGGGTCTGGCCCGGTGAGCTCGGGAATGCTTCAAGCTCAGCGAGGCCCCCTCAGAGGGCGGTTTAGAAATTCGAACCTGGCCACTCGGGCCCGGGGGAAAGACCGGCTTATTGCGCAGGCTGGCTTATTGCGACCGAGTCATCCCCGGTGGTGAATTTTAAAACTGCAATCTCCGAACCCGGGAAACGTCATCGGGCTTAGGGCGCCCTCTGAGAACGTTCAATGGTTGGCAGCACGGGGGAAGGAATAGCCGGCTTACTTCGATAAGGATCATTTTACAGCGGCTCCTGATCCTGGGAATGCCCAGGCTCGAGTTGTTCATCCCCGAGGCAAACCTAGAGAACGTGACCCTAGGCGCTGCAAAAGAGAACACGCATGGATGCCCCTAGGTCGGGCCCGCCGCGTGACCTTATGGTTGCCCTTATGGTCACGCCGCGAGGCCGCGCCGCTCAAGGCGTCCTAAAAGAAAGGAGAACTAAGGCCACGAGAAAGCAGGCGGAGCCCCGGGGCCGAGGGCCCTTAAGATGGCGCGACCCTTGACGAAGGGACCTGCAGCTCGGGGTCGTGGCGGAGCGCCATCCCCCTCCATGAACTAAAAGAGGTTAGCGATGGAGGCGAAGGGGACTTTTATTACAGGAGCGTACCTAGGCCGAACCAGAGCACGGTAACACAAGCGCCCGGGTCACGCCCCGGGTCGCGATTGCTTGGGACACAAGAAACAAACACGGCATTAAGAAGAAATATCCCAATCTCAAGCATGGATGGAGGAACGTTAGGCATAGAACTTCCGGAGCTGGCCCACATTCCACGAGCTCGAGAGCTCCCTGCCGTCGGGTGCTGCCAGACGGTAAGCTCCCTCACGACTTGCCGAGACGACTCTATAGGGGCCCTCCCACAGCGGGAACAACTTATTGATGTGGGAACGGTCTTGGATTCGTCTTAGGACCAGGTCCCCAACGCGAAAGCCCCGAGGTCGAACAGCTCGGGCAGCGTGCCTGCGGAGATCTTGCAGGTAGCATGTCGAGCGCAGCAGTGCGCAGCACCTTACTTCTTCTGCCAAGGCGAGGTCGAGGGACCGCTCCTGCTCGAGGTCGACCTGGTCGACCGAGCTTGCCCTGACGGAGTGGAGCGTGACCTCAGGCGGCAGGACAGCCTCGGCCCCGAAGACGAGCTGGAAAGGGCTCGCCCCCGTTGCCCGGCTGGGGGAGGTACGGACGGACCAAAGGACGGTGGGGAGCTCCTCTACCCAGGCCCGGCCGCGCCGACCGAGCTCGTCGAAAACTCGCTTCTTGAGCCCTTGGACGAGCTGCCCGTTGGCGCGCTCGGCCGCTCCGTTGCTCTGGGGATGGCTTACCGAGGCATAGCAGATTTTGGTCCCCATATCCGCGCAGAACTCTTGGAATAGCTTGCTGGTGAACTGCGTCCCATTGTCGGTGATGATCCTGCAAGGGACTCCGTACCTTGTGACCACGAAGGAACGGAAGAACCTTACCGCGGCCTTGGTAGTGATAGCGGAGACCGGCTCCGCCTCGATCCATTTCGAAAAGGTGTTGATAGCCACGAATAGGAACTTCTTCCCCCCGACCGACCTCGGAAAGGGACCGAGGATGTCCAGGCCCCACGTCAAGAACGGCCAGGCGAGGGGCATGGTCTGCAGGGCGTAGGCCGGCTGCCGGGCCTTTCGGGCGTGAAACTGGCAGACCTGGCAGGCACGAACGATGCCCCGGGCATCTTCAAGCGCCGTTGGCCAGTAAAAACCCATCCAGAACGCCTTCCCGACCATGGTCCTGAAAGAAGAGTGAGCGCCGCATAGGCCAGAATGTATGTCATTGAGCAAGTATTTACCTTCTTCAGGAGTGACGCACTTTGACAAGACGCCCAGGGCCCCTTGACGGTAGAGCCGCCCACCGACGAGCCTGTACGAGCTCGCGCGGCGCCGGAGCCTGCTCCTTTCGGCCGAAGAGGCGAGGAGCTCCCCTTGGTCGAGGAACTTGATGATCGGGTCCATCCACGATGGAATGCTTTCGAGAAAGGCCACCGGGTCTTCCTAGTCGACGACGGATGGCGCGGCCAAGGCTTCGAAGATGACGTCCGGCGGGAGCTCATCATCGGACGACCCGAGCCTGGAAAGGAGATCGGCAGTGGAATTGTCCTTCCTAGGTACGTGCTGGATCTACATGGTCGTATAGCAAAAGGTTCCGAACGGCGTGATGAAGGTGGTCTTGTCCTCGTCTTCCACGGCGAGCTTGATCTGGTGGTAGCCAGAGTAAGCGTCGAGAAAACTCAACATCTCAGTGTTGGCGGTAGAATCCACGATCTGGTCTATGCGTGGAAGTGGGAAGTTATCTTTAGGGCATGCGGCATTCAAACCCGTGTGATCGACGCACATTCGCCACTTCCCGCCTTTCGTTTGCACAATTACAGGGTTGGCCAGCCATTCGTAGTAGTTGACCTCACGAATGAAACTGGCCTTGAGGAGCTTGTCAAGGTGCTCCCTGATTATTGCCGCCTTCTCGAGGGAGAAGCGCCGCAACTTCTGGCGCACGGGCCTGCAGCCAGAGTTTGTTTGTAGTTTGTGCTCGATCACCTTCCGTGGGACCCCCGGCATGTCCGCCGGTTCCCATGCAAAAATGCTTTTATTAGCTCGGAGGAAGGTGACGAGCTCGTCTTCCTATTTAGGGTCAAGCTGGGCGGAAATGCAGACGCATTTGCCCGAATTTCCTTCCTCGAGCTGCACGGCCTTGGTCGGGCCATTTGGCTGGATGGCCGTCTTCCGACGGGTGCCCTTCGGGGTGGTCTCGGGACCCGGCTGGGGCAGTATGCCGGCCAGCGCCAGGGCCTTTTCCTCGCAGCCGTGTGCCGCCTTGAGGTCGTCGCGGACCATTATGGCGCCGCTGGGCCCCGGGAGCTTCATGCACCGGTGCCTGTAATGATTCGCGGCCATGAACTTGATCAGGGCGGGGCGCCCGAGGATGGCGTTGTAGGGGAGATCGTTGTCCACGACCTCAAAAGTGATCAGCTCGGTGCGGAAGTTTACGAAATCGCCGAAGGTGACGGGGAGGACCACTTGCCCGAGCGGGGTGGTCGAGCTTCCCGGGACGATGCCGAAGAAGGGGATCGCTATGTTCTTGATTTTCGACCGGGGTATCTGCATCCGATCCAAGGCACTTGCCAGGAGCAGGTTGAGGGAACTGCCCCCGTCGACCATAACTCGGCCAACGATGGTGTTGCTTATGGTGGGGGCGACGACCAGAGCGGTTTTGAAGTCTCGGGACATCCCCGGAGGAGCGTCGTCCCGAGAAAAGGTGATGGGGACGCCATCCCACCTGCAGGGTTGGTCGGTGGGCTTCCCGGTGGTGGCTTGGTAGACGGTGCGCGCGGCATCCTTCAGCTCGCGCCGAGATCGGTATGCTGAAGAGCCACCAAAGATCACATCCACACGGCGGTCGCCCTGCTGGAATTCCGTGTCGGGCTCGCTGAGACCGCCGGGCCGACCCCACCAGGCTGCTCGTCGCCTTTCGGGAGCGTGGGCATCTCTCCAGCTCCCCTATAAAAGGCGTCCAGCTTGAATAGCCACGTCCTGCAGCCTCACAGATCGTGGCCGTGGATCTTGTGGAATAGACAAAATTTGTTGGTGTCGAAGCCGGGCTGTTCCTCATTGCCCCAGGGTCGGACATTCGCATGAGGGGCTCGCCCGCCGCCCTCTTTGGGCGGCGGCGCGCGCTGCGGCCGCGGCGGTTCTGCTGAGGCCGGGCCCCGACGATCGGGCTGGCGCGCCTCCGCCCCTCCGCGCCTGTTGTCGACCGTGGTGACCACACGGAGCTGGTCGCCCTCGATGCCGCGGTCTTTTCCTCGCCTCTTGTCGCGTGGGGCCGGGTCTCGTTCCCTAAAGCCGGACGGCCCTGCCTCGCCAAAGGCGAGGCCGAGCTTGCCTCGATCGTAGTCGTGCTTCCAGCGGACGGCGTCGTTCGCGTCTGCATATCGTTCCGCCATGCGGAATAGTTTGTTGACGGTGAGCCTCATAGCGATCTCGAGGTCCTCCGTAAGGCGTCTGTCTCGGACACCGAATTTGAAGGCCTTGATGACGGTTTCATCAGAGATGTTGGGAATCGAGTTCCGCGCGCGGGTGAACCGGCGCCACGGTCTCGCAGTGCTCCCCTTTCCTCGATAACACGGTCCGCCTTTTCGTCCGGCCGCTCGTAGTAGCTCGAAGTTGGAGTGAGGGCGCCCATATCGGGCGCCATGATCGGAAGGTGCCGGGCGCCTGGTTGAAGAGCCAGGTGCGGGCGGCCCCATCCAAGACGGTGGGGAGATAGTTGGCCATCGCGGCCTCGTCCCCACCGGCCGCCAAGACGGCGGTGGAGTATATGGAGAGGAATTCCGCGGGGTTCTTGGTCTCGTCGAACCGTTCCATCATTGCCGGCTTGAAACGGGCCGGCCAGCGTACCCGACGGAGGTCGCTCGAGTACGTCGGGCAGCTGTAGGCCAGAAGGCTACCGCTGCCACTGCTGGCGTCAGAGTCGTCATCAACCGATAGGGGAAATTCGAGCCGACGGCGCACCCCACGCCGACCACGTTGGTCGGCAGGAGCGTTTGAAAGGACAGGGGATGTCGCCTAGAGGGGGGGTGAATAGGCGAATTAAAATATTTAACACTAAATGCAGCGGAATAAAAATATTGCAGCTAAATAAAATCTCCCGAGTGTCCTGAACAATCCGGAGTGTCCGGGTTATTCAATCCGGATAGTCCGATCCCGAGGGTCCTAACCCGGAGTGTCCGGGGTATTCAATCCGGATACTCCGGATAGTCCGGACTGTCCGGGTTATGGAGTCCTGATATCTCGGATTGAGACTTCGAATGGAGATTTTAAATCTTTGCAATTTTTCAACAATCTACTTGAATACAAAAGATCTAAATGCTATCGGTACATGGGGATATTGTAGATCTAGAGCCAAACACAACAAAAGAGTAGATCGGGCAATTTCAAGATTCAAAATCAAATACCAAAACAAGAATAAGAAGCAAACTTGGAGACGATGATTTTTCACCCGAAGTTCGGATCCTTGAGGATCCTACGTCTCCGTTGAGGCGGCTCGGTCACACTTGAGCCGGGTCTCTTTCAACCCTCTTCCTCCCGGTGTTGCACAAATGCACTCGCGGTCTTCACTCCTTTGATTCCTTCCCTTACGGAGGCGGAACCGCCTTCACAAACTTCCCACGGCCAACCACACAAAGCTCCGGTGGCTCGTGGCGACCTCCTAGCCGCCTAGGAGTCCTCAACCTCCAAGAGTAACAAATGCTCACGAAGAACAAGCTTGGAGATGAAATCAAGTGCTCAACCAACTCAAATCTCACTCAACCTAGCACCTCACTCCTCAAACTCTCCCCAACCCTTCTCACAAGGGGATCACTTAGATCTAAGGGTAAAGAGGTGTTTTGGGGCTCAAGAACAATGGTATAGCACCTCTAATCGGTGGGAACACCGCCTCTTTGAAGTGGGGAAGAGGGGGCTTTAAATAGAGGTCCCAAAAACTAGCCGTTGGAGACAACCGCACACAACCCGGAGACTCGATTTCAATCCGGATACTCGGATTGACTGAAAAGGCTAACAGAGAGACCCAACCCGAGAGTCCGGATAAATGTCCGGATACTCGGATTATCCGATAGTCCTGACTAACTCCGGATAGTCCGAATCAGACTGAGCAGCTCGACGAAAACGAGCATAACTTTTGACTCCGGACTCGATTTCAGCGATTTTGGACTCTCCCGAAAGCTAAGAACGAGGGCTACACAAATAAAAAGGTCTCACTACCCAAAACTAAAAGGATAACCACAGATTTCACAAAGAAACCAAGAGAGACCTACAACCCTCACTTTCCGGCACTACCAACACCACTCTCTTTCTAAGATTCACAAGGATGGATCACTTGAGCACTTGACACATCTAAAAGTCATTCGACATCGCATCCCTCTTAATAGTACGGCAATCCTTAGACTCAAATTAAATCAAAGATAATATAAGTCTAGAACTAGTCACTTGCCGTCTTCTTTCTTGATGTCGATGCATGAAGACCTTCACCATATAATTGATGACATCTTCGCCTTGTCCAACTCGACTCGATTCACCTCATGAGACTCTCGTCCTATCAACCTTGACTTGATCATCCTCTCTGACGATCTCCACGCCAAGTTGCTCTTGACTTAGTCCTCACTCTTGGTGACACCGCCGCCTTGTTGACCTCGGCTTAATGATCATCCTCCAAGATACCTTGGTCATCATACACGACGGGACCTAATTCTTTCCAAACTACTCATGAAAGACATTAGTCCAAAAGCTCAATAGATATGAATAGAGTTGATATTTGTGAGCAGTTGATTACAACAAGTGTTTCATATAAAGAAGCACAATATAAATGGAAACACTTGACATAAGAAATGTTCTCTACTAAGTACATCATGATGAATATGTAATTGATCTATATGCACTAGAGAGATATATAATTGCCAATAGGATGAATCAATTAAATCATGGCAAGGATCACAGACTTTACTTAAATAAAGCACATGATAGAATATACACGAATTGTACATGTGCAAATAATATTTGGAGTAAGAGTAAATATGTGATCCAACACTAGATAAACTTCACTAAGAGAATTGCATGAGAAGATATACAAATAAAACATGCATGCACCAAGTCAATCTATAGCAATATGAAGTTTAACTCTAGTTAATACATGCATACTATAATGAACTCAAATGAATATATATGCACAAATAAATATGACATGAACCAATGTGCATATATATAATCAACATGCTACTTGGAGTTCACTATGCATTTGCACGAAAGGAATGCAATAACAAATATAGAATAGATACCAAAATTGCATACCTTATCTTTGCTTAACCTTCCTATTTGATTTTCCTCTAAAAGATGAGACTGATACTCAACTAGGCAATAACAAGTTAGTCTCATAGCAATATAATCATATTAGAGGTTTGTCATTTGTTAAGCACTAAGTTAAGCATTTACTTAATTGCATAGATTGTCATTATGAGTGTTTGTCATTAATCACCAAAATAACATAAGTGCCTAGATGCACTTTCAATCTCCCCCTTTTTGGTGATTTATGACAAACCTATTATCAATTGCACCAAATGACAATATTAAGATATTTTAACATTAAAACAAGCATAAAGATACAATAAGAGATCATACTTACAAATCATCCCTTTTGTCAATCGATTAGGGACAATTGATAATTCCATAAATTCTCCCCTTTGTCATTAATCCCAAAAGGTGCTTAAAAGATTCTTATTGTTTATTCAATAAAATCTGTTCTCTCCTTGATTGCACACTCAATAAAAAGATTAGGAGAAAATAAAATAAAGATAAGGAGCTAGTAGTAGGACAATAATATTAAGCTCCCTAAATCTAGGCAAGATATGATACCAATTATTTCCAAGATTTAGGTAATAGATTTTCTAGTTATACCAAATTAAAGAAGTCATGATTCTTAGGATATAAGTGATGCTTAAACATGACACACGAATATGATTTCACATATTCTTTAAACATCAAGATCATATAGCAAATTTATATAATTTAAGCACATGCTCATGATCAAATCAAATTCTAACAATCAAGATCATATAAAGAAGATTACACAAGTAGGAATTGCTTATATGATCACAAGATGTATACAAGATCATGAATCAAGGTTGTATAAGTAAGATGCACTTTCATGATCAAGAATTTCATAAACTTATCAAGGGCATACCTCTTTGCAATGTGTCACCCATATGTACCTTTTAGTTCTTGATAACTCCAAATGCAAGTTAGATGACACTTCAAAACAATTTAGGATTAGAGGATACCTCTTGAAAGATACCAATTAATCATATCAATTGAAAAATACAACACCATTTAGAATAACACAATTTAGCATAATGGTGTGCATGACATTATTGAATATGGTCGAAAAGAAACACGTCCCTTTGTCGATTCTTGTCCACCGCATGTTCGAATTGGTCATGATCACCGCGCCGGTCTTAGATCCCTCGTACTATGGAGCTCCTCTCCATTTCCTTCATCCCACCGTCGAAGATGACCCTTTTCCAATACCTTGAACATCAATAGACAAGCACACGATTTCGGGAACAAATATCTTTTAATTTGACCCAAGTTAGTTTGATAATGTCTAAGTACAACATGCATGATATATATGATATACAAGACAATACTCTTTGCATGCAATTTAAAACAATTTGAAGATATCAATTGAAGATTTTATTACACCACTTTATAATGAAAATATTTGAAACTCATTCAAATTTGATCTTGACATCCACTTGTAAGAGAGACAATGAGTAAAACACATTCAAACTCACTCTTGAGCTTACAAGGGAAATTTTCTCTTTTTCATAATAAACTCGAAGTTATGCAAGAGAGAAAACATTTTGAGGCTAAGTTACAATTAAATCCAATTTCCAGAATAACTTAGCTAAAAGATGCACTTTCGTTGGAATGAAAACTTAAATAGATATGCTCCACTTAGAAGCTTGGAGCAATGAATAAGTTCACTTAATTTTCATCTTGAAAGGCTTGCCAAGATGCCAATTTAAAACTCTTAAAATCTCAAAAAGATTCAAATAGCAGCACAAAGTTGATTATAACTTTTAAACTATTGCTCAAATACAAAAATCATCAACGCGGAACAGATCCGACTCGAAATCCTCTTCGAGGGCTATGAAGACTGAATATTGATTTGAGCAAAAGAGAAACCCCAAAAATAGGATGAACAAGATATTGCAAGAAAGTATAGATAGCAATTTAAGAATTTGGGCGAAGCGTACAACCCGGATACTCGGTGTTTTTGATCCGAGTGTCAGGATAATCCGGATACTCGGATATATTACCCGATACTCGGGTTGTTCAAACTTCATCCCTAAAATCAACATTTTGAATTTGGATCAAATCTTGATCAAATGAAGTCCAATAGCCATAAGATTTTGCAGAAATGATCCATGAACATCCAAGAGACTTCTCCAAAAGAATTTCTCAAATATCACCCTCCAATAAAAATTAGATCAAAATGGGCATTGAGGTTTAGTTTTGACACTAAGTCAAATAAAGTCAACAATCTTGCAAATGAGTTCAAATAAATTTGAGAATTTTCAGATATGAACTCCGTATGTGATAGAAGGTTTTCTAACAAAGATTTTCAATAAATAAATTTTATTTCGAGAAATATGATGAAAGATGCATATGAAACACATAAAAGATTAAGATTTTCACCAAATCCTCAAAATGGAACCAAATGAGTTTTGAATGGTAATATGCACTTATATGGCTTCATATGATTTAGAGAGATGTTTATAAGCCTATTTGCATAATCAAATCCATTCAAATCGTAAAATCCAACTTAATGCAAGAGTATGCTAAATAAGATCGAAAGAGAGAAAAAGGCATAACTATTTCAAATTAAGTTGAAATTATTTGAAATTAGGCAAAAACATTATTTAGACTCCCAAGAAACTTTTCCAAAAAGAATTTTCCAAAAAGGAGTCTCCAATCAAAAGATATGCCAAATTTTACTTTGAGGGTTTGAAAAGAAATTGAATTTTCGCCAAATGTTCAAAATGCATTCCGGATTGAAATTTATGGAGATTTGAGCTTTCATAGCTTTGTATGATTTAAAAATACCATTTCAATCCACGATATGCAAATAAATCCAATTCAAATAGCGAAATCCACAAAATGCAACAACGGGTCATTTTGGGTCAATTGGATGATTTTGGCCAAATTCAAATGGCTATAACTTTTGAACGGTTGGTCGTTTGGAAAAACTTTGAACTAAAGAAATGCTTAAAATGACCAACCCTATGAGTTTTGTATTGACCACTTTTTCAAACTCCAAATAGATTTTGCTTTAGAAAAATTTGAAGTTAAATGCAAAAGCAAGATCACAAAGATCTTTTTAAGCCAAAGTTTGACTTTTAGCTTCTAGCCAAGGGTTAGATACTTGTAAACATTTGAAATACATTTGAAAACATTTTAGAAGACTATTTTCATAAGATTTTGCATTTCAAACAAATATTTTGCTTTTAACCCTTTTTGAAGCAAGTTGAATAGGAAATAGTTTTTCATAAAAAAAAAACTCAAAATATAACTCAATTTGGATTTCATGCAATTTCAATTTCCATGGCTTAGAATAGATTATCAAGATGGTTTCTAGCCAACATTTATAATGAAATCCAACTTGAATGCTAAGATTTGAGCAATATGCTTAAATAAGCTATTTTAGTTCAAATCAAGAATTTTGACCAATTTTGATTTCAATATAGAATTTTCATTTTGAAAGCTTGTAAAACATTTGAAATACATATTAGAATACTTTTACAAAGCTTTTCACAATTTTGGGCCTTTTAAACATAAGATTTGACTTTTGACCAAATTGGTCCTTTTGAAATAGCTATTTGTAAAACAAAGCCAAATATTTCAACACAAGATTCAAATGAAGAATAAGATGAGATATTGAGATTTGAATTTTGTGTATGAGTCTAAGATACCATTTTAAACCAAGATACTACACAAGATCCGGTCCAAACGGAGAAACTCACTAAGTGCAATAGTATGACAATTATGGGTCAAATATAGTTTTTCATGAGTTTCAAAATCAAATAACTTTCACTAGGTTGGTCTTTTGAAAGTCTTTTGAACACAAGAATTGTTAAGAATGACCAACTCTAGGATTTTCGTTTTGGAATTACTTTCAAATTCATTTTACATTTAATACTATGAAAATTATAAGTTTAAATCCAAAACAAGATACTACTATCTAGATTTTGATCATGAAACTCATTTTCTTTTCAAAATGGATTTTGTGAAGCCAAAACCTTTGAAAAACATTTCAAATATATTTGTATACATTTTGCAACTAGTTTTTCACAAGAATACTAATGGTATACAAAATTTTGACTTTTGGCTAAATGGCTTGATTTTGAAAATATATATTTGCACTTATATAAATATGGGCACATGTAGGGATGTAATATACATGGTTATGATTTAGCACTCCCCCTTAATGTGCCACAATCCCAAACTTACTCAAGATTGCAATCAAAACAACTAATAAGCATGAGCAAGCATATAACAAGCAATCTAAATTGATTTTCATGAATAATGCAATATAACCTACACAAGGCTATAAGCTATAAGAATCAATTTAAATACTTGTTACCCGAGATGTCATTGGTTTATGATTGAAGTGAATGTCTTCAAGCTTGGCTTCTTTTTGCACATGATGGAATCATTCTCTTGATAAGCCAAAACTTCCAATGCATCTCCAAGCACCTACAATTCTTTTAGGCGCTTTTTGGTACCCAATTTTTGTTGGGTCCAACAATGTTAGTCACAATAGATTTTGGAACCCAAATGGTCCTGATTTGGATATTATTGAATTGACTAACATAATTAGAAATAGGTTTGCAATAATTATTCCTCCTAGGCAATTAATTGACATTTTTATAACAAGGCTTAGGAGGACAATGATACTTTGCAAAACTATTTCTAGTTTGATCTCTTCTAAGTATATGATAATTGAAATTATGCATTGGCTTAGAGGATCTAGCAAATCTAGCAAATGGTTTGCTATTGTTATTTTTCCTAAGCACATGATCAACATGATTTTTCTTGGTCTTAGGAAGTCTAGCATTTTGAGCAAACACATTTCTAGATTCATATCTCCTAAGCAAATGATTTTCATTATTTTGCATAGACTTAGGAGGATTGACAAACTTGGCAAACACATTGCCATTTTTGTCCTTCCCAAGCAAATAATCATTAAAATGATGAGTAGGCTTAGGGGTTATACCTTTGGGACAATCCTTACCGATGTGTCCCTTTTTCCGACAATTGTAGCAAGTAGGCTTTGAGCGTCTCTTTTTCTTGACTTGCTCTTTGCCGGTTTGCCTCATTGTTGATGGTTGTGGCTTGATCTCCACTTTATTAGGGCACACGGAGGCGAGGTGTCCCTTCTTG